>CM068719.1:8556060-9964834 GCA_035079005.1 Fraxinus americana
GCAGGTTTTCGATTGTCGGGATTTCTTGATCTGGGCATTTTTTTTCTTGGGGTTATCTGAATTATGTCGGTAGTTTATTGCTGATACTGGCCGTAATGTTTAAACTCAAGCTTTGATGCCTTCTTGTTAATATTATATTTTGGTATAGTTTTGGAGTGGAATCATTTTGAACGCCTCAGCTTCATGTTTGTTTGCCTGTGGAGCATAATTTCTTCATCACGGTGTATCGAGGTAGTGTTTTTAATAGTTTAGATAAGTTAGTTTGTGACTTTTGTGGAGAACAAGCGCCATTGATGCTAATTTCATAATTGGATAGGCTATATTGCTCTTCAATTGTTTCATTTTTGAGTGCTCAAAGTCCCGTGTCCGGTACTTGACATGGGAAATTAATGAAAATACCAAAATTTTAGGATACCCTTTTCAAAATACCCTTCGACCATTTTAAATTTTGAAAGTACCCAAAATACCCTCAATTTCGAACAAATCATTCTAATACAAAATAGATTTCATTTTGATCTTTAAAAATTTGATTTGATTCATAATTGTTCGATTTGATTTTAAATAATTTTGTTTCTTTACACAAACCCCTCATATTAGTATCAGAGTCATAGAGATCATGGAAATTGAAAATATTGAGGATTTAGAAATCGAAGTATATGAAGGAATAGAAGGATATGCTTTAAAAACAAAATTTGATTCGGAAATTTTTAGAAAAATCAATAAAGCAGAATTAAATCTTAAACCACCAGCAGAAAATAAATTATTTAATATTTTAGGATAAACTTTTAGAAAAAAGACGTTAGTCATTAATGAATACCCTGAAATAGAAAAAGCCATAGATATCAAACATACACAAGGAAAAATAAAATTAAATCTAATACCAAAAAAAATATTAATTAATTTTTAGGAAAATTAAAACAAGAAAAAAGAAATTAAATATCTTATGTCTACCTTGCTGCAATACAAATAATAATAAAATTATGTTTTAAAGAATGAATTAATAGTCATATAATACTTAATTTACAAGATGAAAGATATATAACAACAGAAAATGGAAATTTAGGAACAGTTAAAAAGAATCTAGCATATGGAAAATTAAAATTTACTTGTTATCCAAGATATTGTGTGCATATAAACGATAAAAATTTAGATAATTGTCTTAGTTTACATTTTAAAATAATATTAAAGGATAATAATAAAGTTTTTACTATACTATACCAAAGATAATATTTCTATACAAATAGTAATTATATATATATAACACTTTATAGAAATTGAAGAAGAATTTAGAGATATAGGATAAACAATTCTACCTAGAGAACAAAATATAGAGGAATAAAAAATTTTGAGATAGGACATAATGATACTATAAGTATTGATTAACCTATTATACCAAAACAAATAAGTTATAAAAAAATAAGATATTTATTGGAGAAAATACAACAAGATATAATATTTCAAAAATAAAACAAAATAAAAATAATAGTGTTTATGAAATCAAAGGAAAATTCTTTAATGGAAATAAATGGATAAATGAAAGTAAAATACTTATTGATATAGGAGTAAGTCAGAATCATATTTGCTCTCTTATTGATGAAGAAATTAAAAAGAAAAAAATTAACCCCTATAGTTATAGAGATTTCGAAAGAAAAATAAACTCTTGTGATATCATAGGACAAATCCAAATCAAACTTGAAAATTTATTATTAAACATAGAATGTTATATAACATAAATTTTGATGAACATCCAATATTATTAAGAAATTCATTTTTAAATAGTCTTAATAATTACAAAATAGATAAGGAAAGAATTCTTATTATATATCAAGAAATAACTACATATTGCCCTAAAGGAAAATGAGTAGAGAAATAAAATTTTCAATAAATGTATACATACAAATAACTGTATTCCAATAAAAAACAACTACTTGTACTCTAATTGACACATGAGCTCAAATAACTGTTTTTAAAGAATTTTTATTGCCAAAGTGGATTGAAAATAAATAACAATTAACACTACAATGAATAACTGGAACAAGAGAATCCTTAAAATATAAAAATGAAAATATAGAAGTCATCATGGGATCCAAAATAGTAACCACAAGAAATGTTTACCAATATAATATAAATTATTGTGATATTATTCTAGGAAATGACTTTTTACAACAATTTAGTCAATATTGTCAAAATATTTATACAATTCAATTAAAAACACCATGTGGACATCTACTGAAAATAGATAGAGAATTTAAACCATTTAGAATTCAGCCAGCGCAGTATGGTGAAAAGATAGAATTTATACCAAAATGACTCAAATATTCAATCAAAACAATCACTCTTGATCAAATAAAAGATCTTTTAGCCAAAAATTATAATGAAATTCCTCTTGAAAAATGGGAAAAATAAAAAACAACAGTTAAAATAGAACTATTAGAACCAGCAATCATTATTAGAGTCAAACTTATGCTCTATAATCAAGAAGATAAAGAAGAATTTTAAATACAAATTCAAAAACTTTTTAATCAAAAACTTATAACAAAAAGTAATAGCTCTCATAGTAGACCAGCCTTTATGGTTAGAAATCATGCAGAAATAAAAAGAGGAGAATTTAGGATGGTTGTAAATTATAAAGAACATAATCAAAATACTAAATTTGATAGATATTATATACCAAATAAAGAAGTTTTAATAAATATTGCTAAAAATAAAAAATATTATTCAAAATTTGATAGTAAATCTGGATTTTGGCAAATCGAACTAGAAGAAAATAGTATACCATTAACAACATTTAATACTCCTCAAAGACATTATGAATGGATAAAAGCCATTTGGATTAAAAAAAACTCACCACAAATTTATCAAAGAAGAATGGATGAAGTTCTTAAAAATTATAATTTTCTTATTGTTTATGTTGATGACACACTTGTTTGTTCGGAAACATATGGAGATCATCTTAAACACTTTAAAATCTTTGTACACTTTGCTCAAAAGAGTGTATAATACTTAGTCAGAAAAAGGCAGAAAATAGAAAAAAAAAATGAAATTGAATTTTTAGGAATGATAATAAATAGTGAAGAAATAAAATTACAACCTCATTTCTGCAAAAATAATTTTATTTCCTGATAAACTTGAAAATAAGCAACAAATTCAGAAGTTTTTAGGATGTCTTAATTAGGCAGAAGGATTTATAGAAAAAATTGTAGAAAAAAGAAATAAATTTCAAAAACTATTAAGAAAATCAAAAAAGATAGGATGGAATGAAGAACACACTCTTTGTGTTAAAAACTTAAAAGAAAATTGTAGAAATTTACTTAAACTTAGACTTCCAGATGAAAATGATAAATTGATTGTACAAACAGATGCATCATATTTATATTGGAGTGTTTTATTAAAAATTGAATTAAATGAAATTTGTAGATATACTAGTGGAACGTTTAATAATGCTGAAGCAAATTATTCAACCAATGAAAAAGAATTACTTGCAGTTGTCAAATGAATAAATAAACTCAAAATATTTTTGTTACCCAAAGAATTTATTGTTCAAACTGATAATACTCAATTTAATGGATTAGTAAATAATATATTACCCAATTCACCTCAACATAGGAGATTTCACAGATGGTAAGTATTATTATCTTTCTATAATTTTAAATTTGAATATATTAAAGGAAAAGATAACTTATTTGCTTATTTTTTTAGCAGGAATCATGATTTTAGAAAAGATTGAAGCATTTACAAAGGAATTACAAGATATTTTAACAGATTTTAATGCAGATTATCTTGCTGTTCAAGTGGATCATATTGATATTCAACAAATTTTGTGCGATTTATCAAACAAAGTTGTTGAAAGTGGAAAAAAAATTGATAAATTAAATGATAATAAAGAAAAATAGTTGAAAAATTGACGGAACTTTTAGACTTTTTTGTAAGTTGCAGCCAGGAGTACCCTCCTTTAGAAAAAAGTGAATACAGCCAAAAGGCTACTCATATCCCATTTCGGGAGATTAATACATCCACCTCAAGTGAAAATTCAAAATTTAAGAGAAATGACCATCTTATCTCGCAAGAGGAAAATGTCATAAAAAAGGTCCACAACAATTATCTGTCAGTCTTGACAAATTGTTGGAAAAATTCACAAGTGAAAAAGGAGCCATTGAGTCTAGTACTCAAACATCCTTATCAAAAGGCCTATTGGAACAGCATACTTCTATCAGTGAATTCCAAAAAAATAAAAAAGCATTGATTGGTGACCTTAAATCACCAAAGAGAATAGTTACAACTCATCACATTAGAACTAATCTACATCCTATGAAGAATGATTATTATGAATTTTCAGACGAAAATTCTCTATACTTAGCAGCCCTTCCAACGGCAATTTATCCAAGGATCAGTGTAGTTCAAGGAGCAAATTCCAATATTATTCGAAAATTGGCAATATTTGGATTCTTAGATCAACTCTTCCCAGGAGCAGATCTAAAAGAAATTGAACAATTTGATAAAGAATTTATTAATTGTGTTAAAAAATTCAGTGATAAGCAGCCAGTTGAACTGAGATTTTACACAATTATTCCTGAATATAAAAAACCAGAATGGTACGGAGAACATCATCTCATCACTATTCGAAAGAATAATGGAAATCCACTCAAGGAGATCCAGATTTTTAAAGAGTTACCCACTATTAATAAGAAATGGATGATTTACAGGAGAGTTCTTGGAATAAAATCAGTCTACTCAACAATACAGTTCTTTTATGGAGAAAGATAGATGGTTTATGATATGAGTAGGAAATAAAGAATCAAAAATTCTTGAAGATAAGATTTACTAAATTATCAACGACCAATTTCTTGGAAGTGAAGAATGCATTAAAGAGGCTTGCCAACTTATGGGATACGTCCACAAGTAAAGGACGATAAAGAAAGCAACATCACAAACAGCACCATGTGAGCTTTAAAGAAAAAAGAGACAGCTTAAAAGCTGGAATAAAGTAGTCAAAAGAGACTTTGATAATTCATCTACTTTTCGAATTATTGTACCAACACTTTAAAAAAGTGAAACAATTTGATTGGCCAGAAGTTTCTCTGTG
The DNA here is from genome assembly GCA_035079005.1 of Fraxinus americana. Classification (NCBI taxonomy): domain Eukaryota; kingdom Viridiplantae; phylum Streptophyta; class Magnoliopsida; order Lamiales; family Oleaceae; genus Fraxinus; species Fraxinus americana. The sequence continues at coordinate 8,561,144 of CM068719.1, forward strand.
AAGTGAGTGCCTTCTATAAATTGAGACTCTTCTGAAGAAGCAGATAATCTTGAATGAAAAAACAAGAAGCAGCATCTTGAAAAATGATCTTTGTAATCATTTTCAATAGAGAGTATAAACCACTCTTCAGAGTTTCAATATTTGTAAAATCTTTGTGTAATAACTTTCAAGCTATTGGTGTGCTGTCGTAGGCACCCAAAAATAGTTTTTAAACCTCTAAAGCTAATGTAGTAATGGAAGTAAGGGTCGATCCCATAAATAGTGTGTAATTTAATATTTTATGCTTCGTACAATGATTGGGAGGTTTTGTATGCAAACAATTGTAAATAACGCAATCAATAATAATGAAAATTAAATTAACGAAAACAATCAAAAGACTAACCTTGGTCTAAATCCACATCCACCATCGGAAATCCACAATTGATCATAAATGCAAGGATAATTCAATTAATATTTTGAACATTCACCATTGAAACAAATTCATATTTCTCCTTAATTTTAGTTAATTAGAAACCAGCGTTCTAATTAATCCAAATTATTAAATAATTTCAGACCAGCGCTTTAGATTCAATTTAATAACAGTTTTACACAATAGAGAAATCGATGAATTAGATAACACAAACACCAGCGGTTGCATTCAATCTATTTAAATATTCTTCTTAAGATTCAATAACATCTATCGCAGAAAAACATCAAATACTAGTATTTCACAAGTTAAAGGGATCAAATAATAAGAAAAACTATTTAAATCTCACAATATTTGGTTCCGAGACTTCCGTTTCCTTCGACCAGTTTAAAAGTTTAGTTACAATCCATAAATCTAAGAGAAAAAATAGAGAAGAAGAGAGTTTGGAGGCATTTCCCTGTGTTTTGGACGAGTTTAGGGTTACATGGATTGTTCAAATACCCTACCATAAGAGATTGGTTCGAATAAGGAAACCAGAAAATTCGCGCCTAGAATGAACCATGCGACTGCATGGTTATAAAAATTTTGCACTTTTCATCTCCTGTTGGTGCTTGTGCGACTGCATGAACTTTCTACCATGCGACTGCATGGTAGAAATTTTTCCATTTGGTTCATTTTGGTCCCCCAAACTTTATTTCATTTACCATTTGTCCTTACTTCCTTCTCTTTCTTATAACATTCCATGACATCACAATGTGTTACTTAACTCAATTTCATGCTTGATTCACCATTCGGGTCATCTTCTGAATAATTACATTTTGGTCCCCGAAGTTTCGTTTTCTTTCCTTTTGGCCATTGTTCGCTTATTTCTTCCAAATTACGCCATATCCATAGAACTGCCATCTAAATCAGAATATAAATGTAATGAGTACATTTTGGCATTAATTAATCATATGAGCACATAAAATAAAAAGGAAAAATTATGCATTTTACATTCATATCAAATTCTCCCACACTTAGCTTTTGCTCGTCCTCGAGCAAAACTTAAATTTAATTTTCTAAAACACCAGGTTATAATACCAAGAACATAGTATCATCAAACTTTTTCAAAACATATACCACATTATGAATAAACATTCTCACACAACTCATAATCAATTAGCAAGTATTTTCATAAGAAAATGGAATAAACCAAACATGTAGATCCTCACTGATATAAGCACTCAACTCTCATGTGTTTAAAATGTAAATGTTTCACTCAAGTTCATTCTAATGGAGATGATCTACCATATGCTTGCATATCTTCTCATTCGCCACCACTTAGATCACATGTTTTACAAAAATCATAAGGACTTTTCAAAGGTTGTAATGTGGCTTATGGTCAAAGTGGGAAATATTTGGTAGATGACTCAAGAGCCATCGAAAGTAGTAGAGTAAAGATAAATAGACTTAGCTCAAACATATATATAAGACATGTAAACCAACCGCTCCACATGATAGTTTCGTCATTTTTGCATCTATCCCCATACAAATCAATCTCTTTCTTGAGATGTAGGAAGAGTTATGAATATAGATCTTTTTCACATCAAAATCACTCTCCTTCATCACTTATTTTTTTTTACTTTTTTTTCTTTTCCTTTTCTTCAATCATTCGTTTTTTCTTCTTCTTCTTCTTGTGTTTTTCTTACACAATGTAAACTCCAAATTATACACCACTAATGGAACTCCCCGAATTGAAATAGGAAATTTGTTCCAATTCACCAATAATAGCACTACCATAAATCTTGATACCCCCATACTTATTTTCTTGCATACCCACACTTCTCATGACATTTAACAATACTCCACTATCTCAAAGGTTTGGGTAAAGACATTGTTTTTCCAATTTAAAGATTGTAATGTGAGTTTATACAAAGAAAATGTAATAATGCTCAAAGGGGCTCCACAATGGAAAGTTCAATTACAGGATCGGCTATTTGGCTAATGAAGTTTATTTATGTAACAAAGATGGCCTTAATCATGTTCATGCATGCATGTGTCAATGTGATCTTGAAGAGAATCAATGCAAGTTCTAGAGAAACAAAACCATGGAAGAATATCGCACATGAAAAAAAATAATGAGACCGTTATGTATGTATCAGTCTAAAGACTCAAAAATCTCACCGACTTTTGTCCACAGAATTTAGTTACTATTATCCTCAAAGAAAATAACTCAACTAATTAACTCTAAGTTGGAGGATTATTCATTCAATCATGTTATGAGTTCTTCAAAAGTTTAATTAATTCTTGCAAATAGCATACACAACCAAAAAAAATCATTTAACCTCAACTCTTATTCTTGAAAAATCATGCAAAATTTTTCAAAATTTTTGAAATTTAAACACAATCTAAATCGCCTCCCCCACACTTAAAGCTTACGTTGTCCCCAATGTAAGATGAAATGTAAAGAAAAAGAAAAATATAACTAAAATATGAATACGGAAAATAAAAATAAAAAGATAAATGAACGAACTCCCCTTGAGTTGCCTCCCAATCAGCGCCTTTGTTTATTGTCTTTGGCTCGACTCAATGTTTTCTTGTTTAGCCTGGGTCTATCATGGTTGGCTTCAATCTTCCTTGCGGTACACTAAGTCCATTGGGAATGATAACTGACAGTGTTCCTCCACCTCCATGGAATGTATACTTATAGTGACTGAGGTGAGGCTTCAAATCTGAAATGGAAGTCTGCAAAACAGAAAGTAGAGGTCTCTCATTAGAAACTGGTAAAACAAAATAAGAACTGTTACCTGAATGCTGTAGCTTTGGAAGATTATACAATATTGTAACAGTTTCTTGTAACTCAGTATTCAAAGCCAGCTTCTGATTCTCCTTCCCAATATGCTCATAATTGACAATTTTCCATTCTTTTTTATTATCATATTAAAAAACATCATGTACTAATTGATCAATCACATCAATAAAATGAACATGATTATTATTACACGGATATTTCATAGAATCATAGATATTAAGTTTAATGATCTTATCATCAAATTCCATGGCCAATGTGTCATTATTAAAATCCATTTTAGTTTTGAATGTTCTTAAGAACGGTCTTCCTAACAAGATAGGGGTAGTATGATTAATATTACTCATGTCAAGCACATAAAAATCAGCTGGAAAAACCAACTCATTAACTTTCACAAGATCATCCTCAACTACCCCCTTAGGATAGGCATTAGATTTATCAGCTAGTTGAATGATCACACCAGTTTTATTGAAAGGTCCAAGTTTCAAGGAATTGTATACAGAATATTGCATGAAATTAATAGATGCTTGATTACGCCCAAAGAATAATGCGATAGTTGTAGCACAGTTTTGGGGTGTCGTATCCACCAGGAAATGGAAGAATATTTAAAGGATAAAAAATGCTGAATTGTTCTCTCAAATGTGTAATAAAATTCAATGTTGAAACGTGAAATTAAAATTAATAATTTGAAGAGGTGATGCGTCGGAATTCCCTCAATTGGATTGGATCAATCATATCAATTATTCATTTTTATAACACAATTAGAGGTTTTCATCCCGACACTCTTATAGGAAGATATATCGTGAAAATCAATTTAATTTACAAATGTAATCCTAGAATTTAGACTTAAGACATATTCGCACAATTTTATTGGAACAAGATCAAAGATCGACCATATACATCAAACATAAGGCAATAATCAATCCGCCAATAAAGTGAAATTGAGATTAAAATTCAACAATTAGTTTAATTTAACAATAGAAGAAGCATGACTAGATCTATGAAATATATAATAATTGTTAAACCAATCTCAATAATAAATAATTGAAATTGAAACTCAATAAATAATTTGATTGAACAATGGAAAAAGTATGACTGAATTCATGAAAAATCTTGTAAATATTAAACCGATTTCAATATAAATTCAAGAGAATGAAAATCTAAATTCTAGTACTGTTTGACAATGAAAAGATCAAATAAAATGAATAAAAGACATGAAATCACCAATTCCAATCGAGTTCCTTCGTAGCTTCACCAAGGGTTTTAGTTCTCCATGAGTTTTTTGAGCCAAAAAGGAGAAGAATGGTGTATGGGGGCTCTTCCATATGTATTCTACTGTAAAGTGTTTGTAAGAGTCAGAAATTAGATGAAAATCACGTCCAAATTGGTTTCCAAAAGAGTTCTAATCGAATAAGGAAAGTTGCTTTCGCGCGCGGAATTTTTGTCTCTGCATAGCAATTAGTAATTTGGTTATAACTTTCTCTTCTGATATCTGATTTAGATGATTTAAGATGCATTGGAAAGATAACTCGAAGAGCTACAAATTTCTTAGAAATAGTGCTTGTCTAATTTGGACTTTTACTATGCCAAACATGGGTCACAATCTTTAGTTAAAAATCTGGAATATATCTTGTGCGATTGGAAATTAATTTTGATAATATTCCAATCCTTTTTGACTTCTAATTGCGTCCAATCGACCCTTAGCACTCTCGAACCTTCATCGTGAGTCCCGACATAATTTTTGAGTATTTGTGCTTTAGTCCCTGAATTTTCACTTTCTTCCATTCTGGTCATTTTTCACTTGTTTATCATTATTTCCGCTACATTCATCACTTGTCCTCCAAAACATGAATTGCACAGAATTAAACTATATTCTAACATATTAATCAATAATTGCTCATATTTTGACAGTAAAATAAGTATGTAAAACGTACTTATCAAACTCTCCCAAACTTGAATTATTGTTTGTCCTCAAATAACAACAATATAACTTAACTCTACAAACAACATGGTTTAATAATATGTCGTGTCTCAAGTTTGAAATTTGGTAGTCGGACAGAACAATTACAACAGTGCAAAAATTAAATCAGTATCCACCTGTTATATGCATAACTTGACGTGTGTGTGTGAAAACTCATGTCAACATATTAAGATTATGATTGGTTCAATCCCTGATCCATAGTAGTAAAAAATGTACTTTCCTCGCTCAAGAGATACACACACCCCTAAATTTATGATTTTCATTCAATTTTCTCGGGGTGTATCCTAAGTTGAATCCATTCAATTCTGTTCCTTACCCTCTCTTAGTTTGGATAGACATTACTCCTACAAGTCCACACTTCAACAAGTCAGGATTCTCCTATATTTTTGATTGCTTTAACCCTTAACACTAGACTAAATTACTTACTTCTCGTCAAATGTGTAGTTTTGTCAACTGAATGTCTGGGGCGTTACCAATGTATTTGAATACTTTTTTTTCTTTCTTTTCATTTTTTTTCTCCACTTCTTTTTCTCTTTTTATTGGAGTATCTTGTCATTTGCTTTCTATATAACACATGTAACGAGCTTTAAGCCGATAACTCCCAAATCAGATGACCATAGGACACCAATTTTAAATCATCCTCATAGGCTTAATCACTCGAGTTATATAGGCTCGAAAAGATGCTTTTTATGTACTCAAAGATTAGTGCAATGCCCCTTTTCTTTTAGACATCCAATTTTTAAAACTAACCTCTAACTTAAAGTTTTCACCTCGTTTTTATCTCAATGACTTTCAGACAATTCACACGAGGTTTTCATGCATGGAATCCCTACTTATCTTAGTGTTTCCATGTAATAGTTCAATCATCTCCAAACTAGCATATATTTGGATTTATGGAATACGACACTAGAGGTTATTAGGTTGTATCACTAAGTTCTACTATCCTCTACAAAATGAACTGCATCACTAACTCAATATGCCAAACATAAGTAACGTGCATAGAAAATATCAAGTTTTACATAAACAGGTCTAAACTAATCCAATAATGCACTATTTTATCATTCACAGCTAATACTTATCCCAATGATTCTCAAAAATTTTGAAACTCCATGATATTACTTATGCAAATTCACAACAAAAACCAATAAAATCTTCACCCCAACTAAATTTTGCATTGTACTCAATGCATGGACATGATAGACAAATGAAGGGAATGACAAATATCACATAATAGTGCAGTGAAGCAACCTAAACTTAAAATTAAGAGTCGAAAGCACTCAATGGAATGGGAAAGCAAAGAAAATGACAACATTAACTAGAATAAAAATGTAAAAGTAAAAGGCAGAAGAAAAATAATGAACTCCCCTTGGGTTGCCTCCCAAGCAGCGTCTTTGTTTATTGTCTTTGGCTCGACCCAATGTTTCCTCCCTAACCTGCATCCAATAAGTGTGGTTTCAATTTTCTTTGCAATGCACTAAACTCCTTGGACATAAGCACTGGTGATGTTCCTCCGCCTCCATCAAATACATGAGTGGGATAACCAGAGGAAAGCTCAGAATCAGGAGTAGGGACCTGCAAGATAAAAGGTAAAGTTCTTTCATTAGAAACTGGTAATTTAATATAAGAACTATTACCTGACTCTTGATCATCTATCTCAAGATGTTTATTGATGATGAAGTCTACTCCATCCGGTTCTAGAGCTTCTTGTGCTGGTCCAAGGAACATACTATCAGCAACCTCTTGAGTGAGTGCGTCAATCATGTGTGCTTGATGACACTCGTCATCCTCCTCTAACTGCTTAGTAATATGGAAAATGTTGACTTTTAGAGTCATATTTCTAAATGATAGTTTCATAAGACTATTCCTACAATTAATCAGAGCATTAGTAGTAGCAAGGAAAGGTCTACCAAGAATGATAGGAATTTTAGAGTCTACATTCACATCATCTTTTACATCTAACACCAAGAAATCTATGGGATAGTAAAATTTATCAATTTGAATCAAGACATCCTCGACTACTCCCCTAGGTTTAACAGTGGACCTATTAGCTAATTGTAAAACCACAGATGTAGGCTTCATCTCACCCAAACCTAATGACAGGTAAATAACATAAGGCATGAGATTGACACTAGCCTCTAAATCTAGAAATCTAGAAGAGTTTGTCCAAACTCATGACTCCCAAGGATACAAGACACAGTAGGACAACCAGGGTCCTTATACTTAGGTGGGACTCTTTGTTCAATCACTGCACTCACTTGCTCGGTCAAGAAAGTAGTTTTCTTGACATTGTGTTTCCTTTTGATAGTGCATAAATCCTTAAGGACTTTAGCATACGTAGGAATCTGTGAAATTACATGCAAAAAGGGAAAATTGATTTTTACTTGCTTTATATGCTCTAAGACTTCACTATGTTGACCAACAGATTTTAAGGTGGACTTAAGAGCTAGTGGGAAAGGTGCTCTAACTGGATTTGTCATCACTTCCTCCCCAGGGCTACTCTCTTCAAGCTCACTAAACTTTTTCTCAGTTTCCATAGGTCTAGGGGTTGGTTCTATGACTTTCCTTGATCTAGTGGTTATGACATTTACCTCTCTAAGATTGTTTACATTAGATCCTGAGGTTTGTGCCATGTATTGCCCCGTAGGATTAGGTAGAGGTTGAGCTGGAAATTTTCCACGTTCCTCTACAGCTAAGGCACTAGTTAGTTTGGAGATATGATTCTTGATTTCCTTATGATCCTCAACAATTTGGGTAATCATAGTCTCAAATTTTTGATTTATTTTTCCCTGTGCATCCATTCAAGAATGTAAGGCGTCCTCTAAAGAATTCCTAGATGTTGAGGGTTGATGTGATGGTGTATTGAAAACTCTAGGTGGCTGAGTAGGTTGCTGGTTATCAAATTTCCAGCTGAAATTAGGATGATTTCGCCACCCCTGATTGTAGGTCTCAGAATATGGGGCATAAGGCTTTTTGTACACGCCTAAAGCATTACAGTATTCATCATAAACCTCCCTCATCTCAGCTAGAGCAAAACATTCTTTTACTGGATGATCAAGTCCACCACACACACCACACGGCCCAGAAGACTCAAAACGAGAAACAGTAGATGTAGGCTTTGAACTACTAGTGCGTAGGTTCTCAATTTCTCTAGTTAGGGCTTCTACCTTAGCTTTAAGACTGTCTTCTTCCCTAAGATGATAGATGCCTGCACTAAAAGGATTTCCTACGGCTCGTGACCTATTAGTACTATCAGTAGCACTAGGGCCAGTCTAGGTGTAGGCTTTCTCAGCTAAGTCATCTAAATATCCTATAGCCTCATCTGGATCTTTTTGTAGGAAATCACCATTACACATCATTTCAACAAACTGACGCTCTCTACATATTAACTCTTCATAGAAATAGCTCACGATGCGCCAACTCTCATAATCATGGTGTGGACAAAGAGCTTAGAATTCTTTATACCTTTCCCTGACTTGATATAAAGTTTCACTCTCCTTTTGGATAAAAGAAGAGATCTGCTTTTTCAAAGCAGTAGTTTTGTGGTGGGGAAAGTATTTGCCAATGAACGCTTGGGTCATTTCAGCCCAAGTTCTAATCAAACGTGGTCTCAATGAATACAACCAGCTCTTAACCCTTTCCTTAAGAGAAAATGAGAAGAATTTAAGATTAATTGCATCCATTATACCATGTTAATTGTGGAAGGTTGCTACAACCTCCTCAAATTCCCTAACATGCACATACGGGATCTCATTTTCAAGTCCATCGAAATTAGGAATAAGTTGAATCATTCCAGGTTTAAAATCCACATGTGGGATGTTGAGTGGAAACATAATACATGAAGGTGTAGATGTACGCGTGGGGTGTAGATAATCATGCAAAGTTCTATACGATACATCATGCTCACTGTCATACATTGTGTTATGTGATATGGTATCAGTTTTAACAGATGTAGAATCAAAAGCAGGGTTAAAAAAATGTTCAAACTCTGTGTCTAGTCTGTCCGCAGATCGTTCTCGTTCTCCTTGATACCTGCTCTTAGAAAAAGTAAAAGAAAATAAAGTCAAAATAGGAAAAATACAATAAAGAAAATTAAACAAACTAAAAACAAAATAAAAGGAACAATGTCACCCTTTTGTGGTCGATCCTTGTGTATTTTGTATCGTTTCCCCGGCAACGGCGCCAAAATTTGATTACGCCCAAAGGATAACGCGGTAGTTGTAGCACAGATTTGGGGTGTCGTATCCACCAGGAGATGGAAGAATATTTAAAAGATCAAAAAGGCTGAATAAATGTGTAATAAAATTCAATGTTGAAATGTGAAATTAAAATTAATAATTTGAAGCGATGATGCGTCGGAATTCCTCAATTGGATTGGATCAATCATATCAATTATTCATTTTTATAACACAATTAGAGACTTTCATCCCGACACTCTAATAGGAAGATATATCGTGAAAATCAATTTAATTTACAAATGTAATCCTAGAATTTAGATTTAAGACATATTCGCACAATTTTTATTGGAATAAGATCAAAGATCGACCATATACATCAAGTATAAGGCAGTAATCAATCCTCCAATAAAGTGAAATTGAGATTAAAATTCAACAATTAGTTTAATCTAACAATAGAAGAAGCGTGACTAGATCTATGAAATATATAATAATTTTTAAACCAATCTCAACAATAAATAATTGAAATTGAAATTCAATAAATAGTTTGATTGAATAATGGAAAAAGTATGACTGAATCCATGAAAAATCTTGTAAATATTAAACTGATTTCAATGTAAATTCAAGAGAATGAAAATCTAAATTCTAGTATTGTTTGACAATGAAAAGATTAAATTAAATGAATAAAGGACATGAAATTACAATTCCAATCGAGTTCCTTCATAGTTTCACCAATGGTTTTAGCTCTACATGAGTTTCTTGAGCCAAATAGGAAAAGAATGGTGTATGGGGGCTCCTCCATATGTATTTTACTGTTAAATATTTGTAAGAGTCGGAAATCAGATGAAAATCACGTCCAAATTGGTTTCCAAAAGAGTTCTAATCGAATAAGGAAAGTTGCTTTGCGCTCGGATTTTTTGTCTCTGCATAACAGTCAGTAATTTGGTTATAACTTTCTCTTCTGATATTTGATTTACATGATTCAAGATGCATTGTAAAGATAACTTGAATAGCTACAATTGTGTTAGAAATAGCTCTTTTCCAATTTGGACTTTTATTATGCCAAAAATGGGTCACAATATTTGGCTAAAAATCTGGAATATATCTTGTGCGAATTGGAAATTAATTTTGATAATATTCCATTCCTTTTTGACTTCTAATTGCTTCCAATCGACCCCTTAACACTCTCGAACCTTCATCGTAAGTCCCGACATAATTTTTGAGTATTTGCGATTTAGTCCCTGAACTTTCACTTTCTTCTATTCTGGTCATTTTTCACTTGTTTATCCTTATTTCCGCTACATTCATCACTTGTCCTGCAAAACATGAATTGTATAGAATTAAACTATATTCCAACATATTAATCAACAATTGTTCATGTTTTGACAGTAAAATACGTATGTAAAACGTACTTATCAATGCTCCTGAATCTAGCATGGCCAATTCAAACTCAGTGTCGCCTATCATACAAGGGATAGTGAACATACCTAGATCCGTGCACTTTGCTGGAAGTTTCTCTTAAATAATTTAAGTGTTTATTAGTTTATGAATTATTTTTATATACCGTGACTTTGTGACTGTGAGTCTGTGATTTGTGAGTCTGGAGAAGTTAAAGGAATTGTGGGGTGTAAATGTATCATCTTGATTGCGTTTGTGCTGAGCATTTGGGGTGTCAATAGTTCTGAATTTAATGAATTTTTTAGCAATAAAAGTGAAGTGTCATTGTTGGAGTCTATCTATGGAGCTTCTGTTGTAGCCGTTCCTCGACTGTGGCTTAGGTAATTAGGTATACCGTATACTTTGTTCTTCTGCAAATTGGAAATTGCAATCAGTAAATTGGTTGTCTTATGCTATTGTGCATTGTCTAAGACTTGGAATTCTGATTTCTTTACTGAGCTGATGAGTGATGCCTGAGATTGATTATCAAATTTGTTGTGATTGAGCTTTTGGCCCATTTTCCATTTGGGACTTATGAATTATAATCTCAATTCTCAATTCAAATAATGTGTAGTATATTTTTTTTAATCAATTAAGTTAGAAAAATAAATTGTGGCATTTTGCAATTGTAGATTATGGAACGATTTTTTCAACCAAAATGGAAGTTCACACATATTGAGTCCAGTTCTAGTGGTGCATCTAGTCCCGCCACTATTTCTAGTCGAGCAGCCGATGTGTTAAATAACACGAAAAAGTCTCGGGCTCAATTCAATTCGGATGTTCTTGTATCTGATCCAGGGCAACGGCCCCTATTAAGTCATATGATCCTAATATCAAAGATGATGTTAGGATGGCATACTTGGAGAAAGGTCATTGTCAACCAGACGGAAATAGGGGCAACGGCCCCTATTAAGTCATATGATCCTAATATCAAAGATGATGTTAGGATGGCATACTTGGAGAAAGGTCATTGTCAACCAGACGGAAATAACTGTCCAAGAAGACAGATGGGAACTGATAACAGGTGTTTTCGGAAAGAATGGATTGCTGAATTTGACTGGTTGGAGTACAGTATAGAAAAGGATGTGGCGTATTGTTTGTATTGCTATTTGTTCAAACCAGATAGAGTGGGTCAAGGAGGTGGACATATATTCACTAAAATCGGCTTTAGGGATTGGAAGCACAAAAAGACATTGAAAGATTATGTCGGTCTCTTTGATAGTGCTCATCATCAAGCTTTCACAAAGTGTACCAACTTGATGAATCAAAAGCAAAGTATCTCCTATATATATAATTCTTACGTTTTAGTGCGTTTACATATATATTGAATAATTTTTAATATTATTTAATTAAATATTAATAAATGACCTCGCTCTTACGATCGCCGATTGTCGACGTTGACGGGCGAACGTCTAGGCTAAATACGAATGCTGGGTCCGTCCCTGTGTCCAGGGTTGAAGTTTAGATCTAATCCTTCCTTACGAATGGGTTTCATATTTTAATTCATCTTAGAAAAACAGATTATTTCTTATTTCACGAAAATTCAAATTATTCCCTTCATAGTCGTGGCAAACTTTGAACATCTGCTGACAAGGAACACTTACAGTATGTCCAGGTAGCCCCTTCATAGCAATAGTTTTTTTTTTTTCTAAATCAGAAGTGTTGGGATGACTGTTTTTGTTTCTTTTTTACTTTCTCTTGTACAGAATAAATAATTTCATATTTGATGCAGGTTTCAGGATATTATGGCCTCCTATTAGGAAGCACTGTGATTCTCTATGAGATGATATCGTTTTTACAATATTGCTATATAAATCAGTCTCTGTTTGTGCTCAAGTACAATTTCAAATGTGGCATTTGAATGAGTGTATTGTTTACGGGCTAATGTTTCTCAGGTGATGTAATTATGTGGCACCATTCTGCTCCTTGCAGAGAGGAACAGTTGGTCGATTTGATAGGAATGGATAAGATGTTTTGAAGGTTGAGGAACACCATCTAATTATCTGATTGGAAGAAATAGGTGCAAAAAGATAATAATGTTTGAAAGATGCAAAAAAAGTTTGAACAGCTCGATTGGATCAAATTGTTTAAATCTCGGATGTAATGCAATATTTCTTCTTAACAAATTTATTGATGTCTCGTCTTTTTGTCGTCCTGTACAGTTTCCAGTAACACAGCTGCTTCTTAGGCAACTGGGCTTAGTGTCATCAGAACAGATGCTCTCTGTTTGGAGATATGTAGTGGCAGATGCAGTGATAGCTGCTGCTATACTCACACCATCAACAGATCCTCTGACTTAACTGCTGCTGGCTGGCCCCCTTACGAGTCTTTATTTGGGTGGAGCATGGATGGTAAAGCTTCTTGGCCAATGATCTACTTTACAAAAGTTGATGTGATACCCAAGTTTTATATGGTGTAGGGAGTTTACCAAGTTTCCAGGGATGCCCACATTCAAGAAAATGCCCATATAAGTTATCAGACCGAGCTCAGTTTGTTTCTTCTCTATTATCTATCCTTCGGTAGTTTATCCATTAAAATCATTTGCTAGTATGAACTCCAGTGGTTTGCCTTATATTCGTTTGGTTACAAAGGGGTCCGTAGTCGGGTTTTGGAAATTTTTGTACCGTTGCTTGAAGAGAGAATGGGGTTTAACAATGTTGGCGACTTGGTGGAAGAAACCTGTTTCTTTTGTTTGGTGTTCCATTCTATAGTACCTTTGTGACCATGTCTCCAAGTGACTGTTGATTGAGCTAAAATTCTCGTTTACACTGTTTTGCTGTTCTATACCTTAGTACCCCATTTTTTTTTATTTTTTGATGTATCATTGCACTTGATGAAGAACTTATTGTTGTTTGTCGTTAATAGGGACACTAAAATAAACCATATGGATAGTTTAATTGAGATTTAATTTAAGGAACAACACATAACTCCTAATTTTAAAGATTCATTTCATAAATAACAAACTCATTAAAATATTCCAAAAATTAGGTGGTAAATAAATTTATTAAATATTAAAATATAATATAATATACATTAATTATTTCTATCCATGCCACCTCACCTACCACATCCTATCACCTTGCTACACCACTTTCCCTCCACCTCTCCACTGAGACGGCCATCAGCTCTAGCGGCCTCTCCGGCAACTGCTCTGACGACTGCTTTGACGGTCACTCCGGTAACTGTTCCGACGACCGCTCCGATGACTCAAAGATTTCTATAAAATTAAAAATTGAAAATCACACCCCTCACGCCCATGGATCCACCTACAACCACCCCATCCCTGCCTCCATCTCCAAAAAATTATCAAAAAAAATTGTGTTTAATGTGACTGTATGTGACTAATTGTGACCAAGTGTGTATTCAATGTGACTAACTGTGACCAAATTTGTGTTGAGTGTGATTGTCTGTGATCAAGTCAATCTCAAGTAACAATCGGTCACCATCGGTCACAATCAAACGACTGAGAAGACAACTAACATTACCACCAACATAATCCCCACAACTCTAACTACTACTGAAACTCAAAAAATTGGTTGGATAGATTTGCGCAGAATTTGTAACAATAACATCAATAGAATCATCGATTGGAGCTGAACCAGAGCCTTCGCGCAGAAGGATTTGAGCAGAATTGAATTCAGGTGTGGAGTTTTAGTTGATACAAATGGCTGATTACCCATAGATTTACTAGTGTCAATTGAATGTTTCCTGGTCGAATTGAATAGTTGTAGTAGCACAGATTCATCAAATTCATGAGTACCGGATTTTTCGCATAGGGCGCTAGTTGCTACCATAAATTCGTCAAGTTCTAGGCGAAATTGAGCATGACCCATGCCTGGGCAAGGTGCGCCGATGAAGAGGAACAAAGCCTAGGTGATCCGCCATCATGGGTAGGTCGGATGGCGTCGGAATCTGCAGTTTTCTCTCCCTGTATCTCGCGTGTCGCGACTGAAGCTCATTCCATTTTCTTAAGAATTCAAACATCTCTTGCAGAAACCAACTTAATAAACAATGGCAACATGTTCCAAACACAAATCCATAAAAATGTTCAGAACATCCATACCCGTACAATTCCCGCACATGTAGCAGTAGCCTTCATCCTTTTCTTATTACTAAATCTTGATGCTAGTCTGACCACCGACCTCCACCGAGCATTCGCATACAGATCAAGTCCCTCAAAAACTTGTCTTAACATCTCTGTAATTACACGCTCTCCTAATGCATATACAAATACCTCCATCTCCTCTATCAAGCCTTTCGAATATTTCATCCAATAAAATTGTTCCAGCAAAAATGAACCTAGCTCAACCGTCTGCCGGCGTTCACAGCAGTGTCTGTGGTCTCCGATGACAGCGCAAGGAAGGACAACGGGGAGGGAGAGAGAGAGCGCGAGGAGGCCGAGAGGGGGTGGGAAGAGATGATTCGGAGATAGAGATGAACGAGAGACGGGATTGAAAATGAGGTTTTAATTATTAATTTAATTAACACCTAATTTTTGAATTTGGAAACTTAAATACCTGGTTTTAGATAAATTTCTCTTTAATTTAAGTTACAAATTTATATACAATTATAAATTCTTACATTATTACAATGTTATATTAACATGGAATTACAGCATGAGTTACTATTTGCTATTGATTACTATACAAGGGCTTTGACGTAGATTTTTGGAATGTATGGTTAAAAATTAGGAAGAAATTATGGATTCACGTGCAAAATAATTTTATTAAAAAAATGTATTTTTGAAAATGATTTGGAAAAAAAATTAATTTTAAAGAATTTGTATCTAACAGTATCTGAAGAGAAATAGAGAGCTTCAATAAGACACTTCCATTGTCTATTTGATGAGTGCAGTATACATACATACATACATACATATATATATATATATATATATATATATATATATATATATATATATCAATCATATTTCTGATATTGTATTATATTAAAAAGTGTGGTATATGATTTTGGAGACAAAATTGAGAAATACACTGGTTTATGTATTCTTATATCTAGCTTCGTATATTCTTTGATGTTGGATAATTACAAAGAAGGCAAGTTTGACTTTTTCTAAACTCTTATTTTAATTTTGCTGTAACATAAACGCGTCAATTAACAAAGTTTTTTATAACATATCTGGATAAAAGTTGATGAAATATTGATTGAAAAGTTGATAAAATCGTATCTTATAAAATTACAATTAATTAACTTGTTCTACCAAAATTATATAACTATTATAAAAAGTGTTATTTTAAGTCACGAGATATAATATATTATATAATTATTAACATATTGTAACACTTTATTTGAGTTTGGCACTTGACCATAAAGGAAGATGAATGTAGATGTAAGGACTACAATACAAAGAGACAAAGATGAATATGCCTTCAAGAGTTGACTAATGTTTCATAGAGGAAGTTTTGGTCTTTTTACACCGTTTCACAATTATTATTTAAAATTATTTTTACTAAAACGTTCATTTTCAACCATATAATTATACAATAAAATATTCTTTTCATAAATCTAAAACTTTTTTATATTTTTTAATCACATGTTCTTCAAAAATCACTATTCAAGACATTGTTCTTTGAACATAATAGCTATCAAACATGGACTTAATAAATCTATATTCAATTGGTGCCAATTGTGTCATGTAATAGTAAAATTTTGAGATAACTCATCTCTCCATTGATGAGGTTGGACCCCTTGCTTTGATTTTAGTATTTTGATTTTGTTTTGTTTTAAATATGAAAAAAAGTTTGACACAAGTAAATTTAATCTTCTTCTACAAATTTTACGAAAAACTTTCTCAAACAACCCGGAAATAATTAAATGAGTGGCCACTAAAGTTTATTCTTGGTTACTACTTGTTCATCGAAAAATAAAATGTCACCTAATGCTCACTGAACTATTCATTTATTTACCCATCGATCATCATGGTCATTTCCCATTTATACAATAGACAAAAAATTCCATGTGAAAAAATGAAATAGCACACGGAATCAATTAATCACTTCACGTGGTTATAAATTGTTTTAGACAAACACGACTTCTCCAACTTGAAACCACGACATCTTCAATCAAAATCAAATTCATCCCAAATCCTAGGGTTTCTCCACAAACTAATTACTTCATATCCATATCCAAGAAGTTCAACATCTACATTCCCAATTAATATAATTTTTTGCAATTCACATTTGGTCCCAAATCAGCACGAACCCTTTGTTTGTTCTCCAAATCATTTTCTGCAATTGGAAAATGGACAGTTGCATCCTCATCGTAGTATTTCCAAGGATTCTAGCATTTGAAATTGACATTTGAAGAACAATTATGGTTGTTTTAGGTGGTAGGTTGGTGGCGCTACCTGGAAGTTACAGGGACATAGAGGTGTTGTTCTTGATGTCGATTTTTGAATCGTAGTGCTTTTTTTTTTGGCATATTGTTAGTGTAAAGATGTAGGGATATAGGGGTGGGGATGTTAGGATGTTGGATTATTATTAGTGTAGGGATGTAGATGTTCTTCTTGTTTATAAATTGCAGTTTGTAATTGAATGGCCAAATAGTCCAATTTATGAATTGGCAGTTTGTCGGTACACTGTTGTGTGAAGTTTTGATTTAAGGTGTTTTGTTGTTTGAATTGATAGTCTAGTTTATGATTGTTGTAAATATATTGCAAGTTATTTTTCCTAATTTTGGAAGTGGATATGAAAATCATAAGCAGCGTTGTTAGAATTACAAGAGTATTAATTAGACATATATAAATGCTTTAGCATTTAGTTATAGATTTTGCATTGTTCGCTTACAGCTCATATTTCAGATATTTGGTGCATCTCCAGTAACATCATGCAAAAATTTCTTACAAGGGAATTAACCAATGATGCACTTCAAAAAACAATGCAATTCTTCCCTGGTTTAGTGTCTCTTGTAGTACAGAAGCAACACTAAGAAGCAAGTAGGAACATAACACATCTACACCCTCGTATAATTTGTCACTAGACACATTAACACCCTTGTAAACAAGCAGGAACAAGGTACGCTAGTAGTTGCTGGTAAAAGACACAGTGCAAGCTGAAAAATCCATTAAAACAGCAGTACTAAGCCATCAGGAGAAAAACATCAGCAAAAATTCATCAGAACCAATGAATTGATAAATTCAGCTGAAAATCCATTAAAATAGCATTAATAAATCTTACATCATCAGTAAAAAGCCACCAGCAAAATGGAACTTTTTTACATTAATAGTTTTAGCTTCTTGACACAAAAACAAAAATACAACTATCTTTCACTACAAAACTACAGCACAATTGTCAAACTAGAATAGAATTCTGATAGTTGCTACCGAGTTTCTAAATTTTACATTTTTTTTGTGTGGCTTGTGAAGTCTGTAGAGTTGCTACTGAGTAGCTGAATTTTTCTTCGTCCTTTGTGGTGCAAATGTAACTAACCCTTGAACGACCCTTTTATTTTTTATCATGGCTGTCCTCTTCCTTGCTTTTTCTTGGTTCTCTATATCTTGCAAATCCTCCACCAAGGATTGAAGTGGAATACTTGTAGTTTGCATTTGTGGAGGAGCTTTCTCCGTTGTTGAATTATATGGCTGATTAAGAAATTAGATTATGGTGTTGATGGTTGCACTTCACTTACTATATTACTCGGTGGCCTCCTAGGAACTAGTTTGACCTGAAAAAAGGTTAGACATCATCTAAACAAAGCAAAAAGTTTGAATAATTTGAAAAAAAAAAAAAGTTTTGATTACCTTTGAGTTATCTCTCAACATAGCTCGACATGTTTTCATTTATAGGATTTATAGCACTGTCAAACCAAACCTGAAATGAGTATAAATAATAACTTCCATTATACCACATTAGTTGAACAAAAAAAGAACATAAAAAAATATTTCAACTCTAAACAAACCTCATGTGGTGAGTCAGCCTTCTCATGATACCTAATGTTATGGCATGTTCCTCCACAAACACAAGTAATCACTATTATACCTTTCTTCTTCAACTTTCCCTTGGATCCTACATAGGTGATGACATCTTCCTGTGCTCGTCTCTTTCTCTTCTTTTGTTTTCTTCCCCGTTAAGACACAATCCAACCTGGTGGTTTGACTGGGAAGGCATCAACCAAAGGCCATAACTTCATTCCATTTATGGGATTGATGTTATTCTCATAACAACTGAGATGTGTGCTCACTCTATAGCACTCATACACGTATTTCCAAGGTTCCTTGCTTCTATCTAGAATTGCAGCAACTGCATGACCACGTGGAATCCCTGATAACTTCCATCTCCTACAAGCACACATCTTAATATGTAGATCAACAAGAAATTCTCCACTTGGACATTTTACATAAGAATGTGCACCACCAGACCAATCCACCTCACATCCATCTGCCAACTCATAACTTTTCACGAGCTTCTGTTGGACTTTAGGGCATAAAGGTCCGGTTAATTTTCTCATCTTGTCCCTCCCTGCTTGTATCTTCTTCATGAAGCTTATGTGCAAGTCAATTAACATTGTCCATATGGATTTTTCCCTTTCTTCTAATACCACGTTGTTGAAAACTTTACATAAGTTGTTCAAAAGTATGTCACTCTTCACCTTTGTCACAAAGTAAGCCTTACTCCATTCACTTGGGTGCCTTTTCTTTAACCAAGAACGTGCTGCTTTGCTCTCTTTCTCAATTTCACCGATCCGAAAATTCCAATCAGCATGGCAGCCCTCCATAAGTAGTCCTTCAAAGTCAAACTCTTAAAATCAGTCCTAAAGAAATTATTGTACATGTGTCGACATAATAACTATGTTCAACCTCGGGATACAAATCATCTATGACATTTTGTAGACCCTTTTGTCTATCGGTCGTGAAGGTCCAATCATTACTATTCAAAATCTTCAAATCTTCACCCAAGTATTGTATAAACCACCTCCAAGTAGTAGCATTCTCGTTCTCTACTATTGCACATGCTACTAGATAAATGCAGTCATTGGCATCTAATGCTACAGCTACAAGCATTTGACCTCCAAATGTCCCTTTCAAGAATCGCCCATCTAATCCCAAAAGTTGCCTACAACCTGTTAAGAAGCCTCTTTTGCAAGCTTCTAAACAAATATATACACCTTGAAACTTTAGTTCATGCATGGAAACTATGCATGTTGACCAAGGATTGGTTCTCAGAATCTCTGCTACAAAAGACCTAAGCATACCAAACTGATGCTCATCAGATCCTTGTATCAATAACCTAGCATATCTTCTAGCCTTCCATGCTGTAACTTTATTAGTTGTCAACTTCAAATCATCCTTTACAGCCTTCCTAATAAGTTTAGACTTCCAATCAAGGTCAACTTTGAAAGTGTATAAATACCTATCTGCTATATACCTCGCAGTGCAATGCATATTTGTTCTGTCACATACACTTGTATGCTCTAAATTTGTTGTCTTTATTTGTACACAACCTTTCTTTTTATTCCAAGAACCCTATATTTTCCACTTTCACCCTAATTTACATATGGACTGCGCTCCAAACTCATTATTCGGACTAAACCTCAAATTACATCTACTAGCAATCCCATGATTCCTCACATCTTGCCTAAACTCCTCAATGTTTTTAAATTCCTTTCCAACCTCAAGTTGTGGGTTGAACTTCTCCTTTTCGGGATCATACACAGAGAAGCGATAAATGTTTTCTTTGCTAGAAGAATAATCAGTATGCAGCTCTTCCGCACTTGGACAATCTAACTCATCAGAACTTTTATCTTCTTCACATCCAACCTCAAGTTCGAGTGCAGGATCTGCATTTAATCCAAACTCAATATGTTCGATGGCATTCTTATCATAGTGGAAATCATCGTCGTTAACCTCAATATCTGAATCAATCAACTGATATCCAATTGGTATCTCTTTTTCTTTTTCAACTGTATCATCTGCATTGCAACAAAAATTATGGTTAAAATCAGATACGAGACTATAAAGGTGTAATTTGGAAATTGGTCTAAGATTCAGTATTGAGAAAAAAAATTGTCTACAGAACTCCTTTGCTAGAAGACCATGTTTTTTGGTAAAATATCTTCAAATCTCAACTACCATTTCAAATAAAAATAAAATTCATAAAAATAAACTCAATGCTGATATTATTTACATTGTAATAGTCACATGTTCTTTGTGAATAAATTAAATGACTTCGACAAACTAAATACATATCTTCGACATGTATAATATGAATTGAAGAATTCATCAATATTATTGTAAATAATTTACCGTGTGGTCCCTCCTCCATGGTCTGCAAAAGAGATTTTTCCACTTCTATATTTTTTTCTATTCATGTTTTGCGATGTTTTAAGTGGAAGAATCTAGGATTCTTGATGGATTTGGGGGTAAAATGTGATTAGTGAAGATTTCAGTTGATTTAAGATGTAGATGGAACTTACCTAGGATTAGAATTGGGGAGGAATACAATTTGGGGAAGAACGTGATTTTGGATGAACATTTGATCAATTGGTGAAGAATGTGATTTTGAATTTGGGCAGACTTTGAATGGAGAAGAAAGAAACGCGGGTTTGATTGTAATTTTTTTTTACTTATTTACAAATTAATATTTTTAGATGATGTGTATATTATTTATATATTTACAAATTAATATTTTTAGATGATGTTTATATTATTTATATTTTGTCTGCTATATCATCCGCCACGTAGAGATTTTTTCCAACTATACAGATTGAATTAGCTTTAGTGGTGGATAGGTAAACTAATGAATAGTTTAGTGAGTATTCAGTAACCATTTATATTTCAGTAAGCAAGTAGTATCCATGAATAAAGTTTAGTATGTGGTGATTTAATTAACTCGAATACTTACAATCTAACCTCAGCCTAAACACAATGAGATGATTTATAAGCAGTTATTGCTAACAAAATTGTTGTTTTCAACTTCTGTCATTTTCAAACTATAAATATTTGAATATTTTAGCCAATTTAGTTTAAATATGAAGATAAAAGAGCTAAAAATTGAACAACGCAACAAAGGAAAACCATAGAAAATCTAGACTTTTTGAGAACCTGTGGTCGTAAGTTTGAATAACTATGAACATCAGGTTGAATCATCGATTTGTATCAAACACTTAAACTTTCAGTTTCAGAAGAGATAACAAGCAATGGGGATTGTGGTCAACAATATTTATCAAATCTCAAATTCGAATGAATTTTAGAATAAAAACATGTAAAATCAAACAAGTAGGCTATGATTTGATATCTAGACTAGATGGAAGAAAAATCACAAAATTAGCACAAGCAGAGAAAATCCAAAAATATGAATGGCGGTCTCAAACTCTCCATAGACCATAGTGTCGATTCTTCTCTCTCCATGGGGTTTAGGGCAAAACCTAAATGCAAATGAAAGTCACGTCTTTTTACTGTGAAGGAGTGGAGAGAAAATGGACCTTATCACTTGCACAAGTAAAAGAGCAGTAAATGGGCTTGTGCAATTGGGCTTGGCAATGGACAGGATTTGAATAAGGGAAAATTTCATAACTAAGAGGTTAAGTTTCACTCATTTCAAATTTAAGAGATAAAGTTTAAAATTTCAAATCTCAGATTTTTTAAAATTTTATTTATTAATTAATTAATTAAACATATATTTTATTAATTAAATATATTAAGGTCACAATTCCATATAATTTGGTCACAGATTCTATATAATTGGTCACATATTATTAATTTGACACAAATTACAATTTACATATCATAAATTATTTTACGGTCACAATTCAAAAATTTTATAAGTCACAATTTGTTTATTGGTCACAAATAAAAATTGAAACGTCACAAATTATTTTACGGTCACAATTCAAAAATTTTATATGTTACAATTTATTCATCGGCCACAAATCAGAAATTTTATAAGTCACAAATTATTTTACGATCACAAATCAGAAATTTTATAAGTCACAAATTATTTTACGGTCACAATTCAGAAATTTTATAAGTCACAATTTGTTTATCGGTCACAAATAAAAAAATGTATACGTCACAACTTATTCATCGGTCGTAAATCACAAATATTATAAGTCACAACTTAGTAGATAGTCACAAATTGTCAAATTATCGGTCACAAATCAAAAAAATTTTAGGTCACAAATTATTTCGTGATCACAATTTATTTTTTTATTGTTCGCATATTATTTATAGGTCACATATTAACCAATTTAATGGTGACAAACAACCAAATAATCTGTGACCACAACCTATACTTCTTACCACCACCTCACTACTCCCATCAACACCACTACCACCACCGTCCCCGCTAGAACCATCACCACCACCTCTCGACGGTAACACCATCTCAAACAGATCAACACAACGCATAAAAACACCACCACATTGTCGCGCCAGATCTACCACGACCTCGACAGACCTATTGCCAACAACATCTCACCATCACCTCCGACCACCACAACACCCATCCACCACCAACTGAAAACACACAGCTGCTGCAACGCCGCTCACGTTGCACTGCAGCAGCGATGTCACTGAATGCAGCGCTGTTCACACCCAATTCACAGCGGCCACTGAGTGCAGCACCGTTCACACCGTGGATAACTACGATGTATCGTTCACACTCCGTTCACGTAGTGGGCATCTGTAACGTGTCATCGTAGAGGCAAAATCTGCGGTGGTCTCTGGAGAAAATTTTCGACAATTGGGATAAAGAGATGGAATAGAGAAATGAAATGTTAGAGAAATGAGATAAGGAAGAGGAGAATATGAAAATGATTTAAGGTTTTGGATGGGATATTGGGTATGGTGGCTGTATATTAATTTAATTTTATAATATAATTATTAAATATTAATTTTTTTTAATTAATATCTTATTTTTGTATAAATAAAGTTTATATCTGAAATTTGAAATTGGAATTTTAAAATTCTAATTTTGTGTAATTTCCACTTTGAATAATTTAAAGATTAAAAAAAGGGAAGATTTCATAACTAAGAGGTTTAGTTTTACCAATTCCATATAATTTTGTCACAAATTCCATATAATTGATCACAAATCACAATTTTCATATGTCACAAATTATTTTACAGTCACAATTCAAAAATTTTACAGGTCACAATTTGTTTATCGATCACAAATCCAAAATTTATACATCACAATTTATTCATCGGTCACAAATCTATCAAATTAATAAGTCACATATTATTCATTGGTCATAAATCACAAATTTTTTTTACGGTCACAATTCAAAAAATTTATAGGTCACAATTTGTTCATCGCTCACAAATCAAAAATTAAAACGTCGCGATTTATTTATAGGTCACAAGTCACAAATTATCTATCACAAATAAAGAATTTTTTAAGTCATATTAGTCACAATTTATCTTTTTCATTGGTCACAATTTATCGGTCACAAATTAATCAATTTAGTGGTCACAAACAACCAAATAATCTATGACCACCACCAACACTTATGACTATCACCCCACCACTGCCACCAACAGCATGGCAACAGAAACCCCGTCGTCGGAACCACCACCACCACCCCCATCCTACAACTCAAAAAAATCTCCAACCCTACCATCATCGTCGCCAACCACCTCCAATAAATTTTCAACTTCAAATCCACCAACACCACTGCATTGTCACCACAACCACCAATAAAACCAACGTCACCACTGTACCAACGAGATACAACACTGTCGCCCAAACACCAAATTACCTCCCAAAAATCAATAAAATCACCACCCAACCACCAACAAAACCACTGCCACCAACATTATCCAATATTGTTGCCTAAACACCAAATCGCAAGCAACAAAATCGCCGCCCAAACAACACCAAAATCGCCATCACCACCAACAAACCACCGCCACCACAGCCACCCAAAAAAACCAACAAATCGGATCCACCAATTAATCGGTCACAACCACCACCATATATGACCGTTGTCGCTGCCACAAGAATAGCCACCACCAACACAAACACCAAGCCCACCATCACCAACAACTTCAACACCACGTCATCGCATCGCCAACACCACCACCACTCATCGACGACACGATGGCCACCACTTACGGCTGCGGTGCCACTTCAAGCGACCCGCAACGACAGTCACAAGATGCTCAGCATGTTTGGTGGGGGAGGAAGAGTAGCGACCGGGTGATGGAAGAGAGAGAGAGAGCAGCGGCGGTATGGGCTGCATCGCGTTAGTGGTGCGAGGTTACGCCATCGAAGAAGAGGAAGGGAAGGAGCTATCACATATCGGACGGCGCGGTGATAGTGGTAGGTTGGTAGAGAAAGTGAGAAGAGAGAAGTGAGAGATGGAGAAAAGAGTTGAAATTGGTTTTAGGTTTGAGATGGATTAGTTTAATTTTTAAATAATAATAATAATAATATTTAAAATTTTAATTATCATCTGATTTTTGAAATAAAAACTTGTAAATCTGAATTTTGAAATTGGAAGTTGAAAAATCTGGTATGCTTTAATTTCCTCTTAAAAAGGGGGGGCTTGGGCCGCTTGGCGATGGACAAGGTTTGGATAATTTACAGATTTTTAAAAAAAATAAAATAATAATAAATTGTGGGGTCATTTGACCGCACATACCCCATAAGGGTCCGTCCATGTATGTTAATTTACATTCAAATCATGTTTTGTGTTTGACTTCCTCTATATGTTATTGGTTAATTGTTGTTACCTTTCTTTAATTTGTAAATATTGAACCACCACCACAAAACTGCAGTCACCTTTGCCGCTGCCACCACCACAAAACAACTACAAAAACACACCAAATCTGCACCACCAACACAAGCAAAAGGAAAATTAAAGCCAAGCACTTCTAGTTCAAGCCACTCACCCAGAAGAGCGGTCATCTATTCTTGGTCGAAAACCCATCTAAGAAGTTTACGTGGTGTCGAAAGTCACCATCGTATAAGAGCTTTATTTCACCATACCTATGGCCAACGCCATTCTAAGTACCGTCAAATTCCACCTCTGTGCTCCTATGATCTCGGTCCCACCATGCTGAATCAAAGCTTGCTTTATGTATTGTCGACGGGAACGTTGGTGGAGGATTTCAAATTTGGTAGTTGTGGTTTATTCTACCATAACAGGCTTTGATTTTAGTGGTGGGTGTTGGTTAATCAATAGAGAAAAATTGGAGACGGAGGAATGTTTGGCGGGATTATTTAGGGTTTCAGAAGAGTATTTTTTATACAATTCTAACAACTTGCTCCGTTATCAGTTACCTCCGAAAGTTCTGTAGGTCAGTTTTCTTATTTCAAAGACATGCAAAAATGGTGTTCATTTCTAAGACGAGCTCAAATATTGATTAATTTATTTACATTATATCTGATACAGATTTAATTCGCTTTGTTAAGAAAGGAAAAACAAAGAAAACCAATTTCCTCCAACAATTCCTTTTCGTCCCAGTTTCTGTGGAGGAACCACCAGATTTTGTTTTGGTGACACCGTTGTGCAAAAATTCCATATTTTCGAGCAATAGAAAAATCATTTTCATCTATTGAAGGGACGAAGAAAGAAATGACTGGAACAATTGTAATGCTAAAGAAACAAAAACTTCGACATACAAACCAAAACTGAGTAATAAATATCCAGTCACACTAATCTCATATGCCCCGAATATCAAACAAGTTAAGATGCATGATATTATAGAAAAAATTACGGGGGATCGCATGAAAATAGATGTTTTTCACGATAAACTTTAGGAACCATTTGATATAAAATACACCATTATTCTAGTTAATCCTGCCACTCTGGGAGAATCTGAGATAAATAGTAAGAGCATGGCAAGCAGGCACCTCATTTGGCACCCAATGTAGGAAAGTGGCCTGGATCTTCGATTGAAGGTGCTTGTATATGACTTGTTCCACTGTGGCCTCCACGGGAACCACGCCCCCGACCCCGACCACCAGTACTGTAGTAACTCTCACCCTCAGCAGGCTTCAAGAATTCGTTGATGCTGACAGACTGACCATCCAAATAGACAAAAGTTCAGTCAAAACTTTCCGTTCCCACCCACTCCCCTCAATAGAAAGCAATATCTCATGCACAGGTTGGGCTAAAAGCCTAAAATACGATAAAGCTACTTTCAGGTAAAACTGGTTCAAAGAACTTAACTTTTTCCTTAAAAAGTAAAATAAAATTACCCATCTCAATGGCAAATCTTCTGTTTATGCTATACTATTAATACAAGTAACTTTCTTATTTTAAACTGTCACCAATAAAAAATTGTTTATATTAATGTTAAAACTTAAATTATATTTACAAGTAAATTCACTTAAGGTAAACTTAGATATCATTCAGAAGTAAATTTACTTAAGGTAAACTTTTAAGCTTGGCCAAACATGACCTCCTGAATAGACAACGATCAAAATCAAACTGACTACTTAGAATTTTTGTAACCCTACCGATTTAAGCAACACAATTTATATATGCAGTATATTCCTGACTACACATTGACTCACACCTCCATGTAGAGAAAGTATACATGGACAATACTTACCTTTTTAGCTCTCTCTTCTTTGTCAGCTAACTCTTTCCTCTTATCCTTCTCAGATCCCTACAGGATGCAATAAAAATGAGGATAAACGCATCAGCGCTTGAAGCACGTGGAAGATAAATTATGAAATGATTAAGCAAAAGTAAATTGTGCAGGGACGGTCAGCGGATTCACCAATTTGATGAATATATCATCACTGCTTTTCTTGTTCGCAAGTTGTTGCATGGATTCAAATACTTTCATGTCAACCTTCCTTTCCTCAGTTTTAAGAATATGCAGAGCCTTCCTTTTCTCTTCCAGAACCTTCTCATACTCTTCAAGTGTCATCTCCTGAATTTTCAAAACAGTTAGCCTGGAGATGCATGTGATGGACTCAATCACCTGGACGCTGATCAAATGCATATGCTATGTTTTGAGACATTCTTAACTGCTTGCCACTGAGTTCCTCATTTAAATGGCAAAAAGTTTGTACTAGAGGTAACTAAGAAGGCTAATAGTGTGTTTGGCTGTAACATATCTAGGACCCTTTATCAACGTCAAAGATCTCTAAATGATGAAGGATTAAATAGTGGCCCGTGAAAGTAGTAGAAACTACAATTTAAATAATTGAATCAAGATTAATGTGTAAATTACTTCACCTTATTCTCAGGTTCCTTCTCTTCGACTTCTTTTGCAGGAGTTTCTGTGTTTCCATTCGCTGCATCCTCCTCTACAACAGGCTTCTCAACATTCAGATTTTTCTCACCTTCATTAACTTCTTCAGTGATTCTAAATAAGAAAAGTTAACGGAGGAAACACTGGATTAACAAGCATAGACAGATCAAAGAAAAACACGTTAAACAGAGAACAAGTCATCATATTAATAGTATTATGGCTGAAGGCAACAAGGAAATACTGACCGAGTGAGTTCATCAGTCTGAGTTCCCCAGTTACCTTGGCCAGATCCTTCACGTTTTATATCATTTCTGCATAAAAATTGAGTTTGCAATTTAAAATAGACGTTGAATGTTGAATCACAAAAATCAATAACACAAAGATTTAGCAAACAGATGGGATATATACCCACGGCCAGATCCACTATGGCGATCAAACACCCTTCGAGGTCGTTCCCTTTCCTGTTCCCCTTCCCCAACATAGCTGTTTCTGAAACCACCTCGGCGACCACCACGAAAAGCATCACGAGGACTGCCAAAGCCACCACTCCTCTCAGAAGATTTTCCTGTATCAGGCCCTTCGTTTGCAACTATTCCACCAGAAAAATCCCTGTTTTTGTATAAATTCTCACTGTTGCTTAATTCTCTGTTATACCCACTACCACCAGCACGGCCATGCCCATATCCACGTCCACCACCACGGCCTCCTCTTGCAAATTCAGATTTTCCCTCCCTGACTACTCAAATGAACAATTGCACAGCAATAAATGCTACCATACAGGCATAAAAGTTCTCTCACACTCAAAAACTAGTGAAATTAAGTTAGCACACCCATTGATAAAGAATTTGAGAGAATAGCAGGATGACCTAGACATGGAACAAGCCTCCATAACATAGAGAATATGCATTTATGCACTAGTATCAACCTTTGTTCTAATCAAAATTCAACCAAATGCTCTTTCACAGTGCAATACTTCCACATGAACACAAACACAATAAATATGTTTGATGTAAATACATTTTAATCGTCAAACCTTTGTCAATGATTCTATATCTCACAATCGAATATATATATACAAGAAGAGGAAATAACGGTTGTATAATTGGATGACCAATATAACATATATACCAAAAAAAAGTAAGCCTATGGTTGGTCCCCATTTTTCAAAAACTCATTTTTTCAAAACTCATTTTCAGCCACACATTCTACCATAAAATAATTTTACATGTAAACCGAAAACTTTTCCTTGTTTTTTAACCACACATTCTTCAAAAAATCACTATTCCAAAATATATTTTCTTATCAAAATGGGGCTCCAACAGGGGCTAAGTGTTTTCCAGATAAATGAGGTTGGAAAACCAATAATTTATATAGAAGCATATATTTAAAAAGGCACCTGTGCATTAAGAACAGCACAAAAGCAGTGCAGGATCGCTTCTTTAATAGGAATAATCCTCGCTAACAACTTTACGAACAGTTATAATTTGTTACATGGACATCAACTCAATGAGAATTAGAAACCCCCTCATCATCAATTAGGTATTTCATAAAAGAGGGGAAACAATATAGACTTCAGAATCTTGTTAATAAAGAAAATTGACATGCACAAAGAGATGTGTTGAATGGTAGTCACTTGAACTGGGTATAAAAAGAGGTGAGGTGCTATCTATCTCGAGGATTAAAAACTACATAATAACAGAATCTTAAGCTGAAAAAAATAAATGAAAATATAATTCACATTTAAGCCTAAACTATCAAAAACTTAGTTAACTATAAACTGGAAATTGATAACATGACAGACGTATTATAGCAGAAATTAAGCCAAAATAAACAAAAATTCACTTTTAAGCAAAGACCAAAACCGATAATAATTGTAGAATTGTATTCAATTTGAGTAATGTTATTTAGCCCCCAAAGGGGTTGCAACCCCATTTTAAGTAGTGCTGGTGTGGCATTAAATAATTTAATTTCACCATTCATTTAACCTATTATTTAGCGCCACCTAGACTGGGTTGCAATCCGTGGGGGCTACATAGCACTATTCATTCAATTTTTTCTTCTTTGTTTTCAGTAAAAATAGATCTGAAATTTAATCTACTGAACAAAAATAGAATGGCTAGAAATCATTGCCATGAGAAAGAGACGTTTAAAATGTTCAAGATTATACTTTCAAATTAGAGATTTTTACTGTTCTTTGCATGTTGCTAATTAGTGTCACGTCCTTGTAAAAGACTTGCCTGTTTCATTAAAAGAATTTTAAGAAAAAGATCCTATAACTGCCCCAATATTGCCGTGGAATCATTCGTGAAATTCAGGAACTATGAAGAACTGTTATTTCAGCAGTTTACTGTACAGAGCAAAAAATTAAAAAACAAAAAAATCTGTAACCAAAGCTCTATCATGCTTGTCCCATAGGCAAAAGTTAAAAAGGATGTCAATTTGCACATTCAACACCCATACAGCACAAAATAGAGAAGCAAATTTTCTTACATTCACCGATTTCTTCTAATTTTTTTTGTATTTTTTATTGTTTGCATTTTGAAAATTCGAGAATCAAAATATTCAAATACTCGATAGAAAAGAAGTGAAATTTCCGAAACAAATATTAGCGGCAATACATGCATTCACGTATACATATACTCACACACGCCGCACCCAGACAGAGACGGAGACAGAGAGCTCACCAGACTGAGCTGGTGGGAGGGGCTTTGACGGGAGCCTAGCGGAAGCTGGCTTATTCGGCTGCTGCGCCTGCTGCTTAGCAGCGGGAGCCAGTGCTTTCTTCGGCTCAATCTTCTGAATCAGCTGCAACGGGTCTTCCGTATCATCGTCCCCCAGTAAATCAAACGGATTCAGTGTCGCCATTCCTCCCGCAGCACTGAAAGCAAAAACCCTAGCTTTCGTGTATGTCAGAAAAATAAACC
This sequence comes from Fraxinus americana, assembly GCA_035079005.1. NCBI lineage: Eukaryota > Viridiplantae > Streptophyta > Magnoliopsida > Lamiales > Oleaceae > Fraxinus > Fraxinus americana. The sequence continues at coordinate 8,592,022 of CM068719.1, forward strand.
CCTAATTGAACTATTTGTTCATTATTACTGTCCAAAAATAACAGATCTCTGAACTTCAAGAAAGATCGAAAAAGGAAAGAGAAAGTAGGGTTTGGTGAAACCGTAGCCGCAATGTTCAGACATTCAGTGCAAGAGAAAGAGAGAGAAGTGAGAGTGTGAGGTTTTAACTTTTGCTGTTAGGAATGCTACTTGCAGTCGTTCACTGCATCAGCCGCCCTATGTGACACACACGTAGTTATTTAATATATTAATGTAGTAATTTTTTACCACATTTAATGCATCAAATACACACTTGATATGTGTATGCCACGTAGGGCAACTGTAAGTAGCATTATTCTTTGCTTTTAGGTACATACTCTCTCAAAAATACATTCTTTCTTTCAAAACGTATTCTCAATCACACATTTCTCGATAAAATAATATTTTTATTACATTAATAATTTTTCCTTCCTTACTTTTAAACAACATATTTTTCATCGTATTGTTATTTAAAATACATTCTCTCATCAATAATATTCATCAAACATATATATATATATATATATATATATATATATATATATATATATATATATATATATATATATATATATATATATTACTTTTAATAGGTGGTTTAAAAATAATATTTATTATAATTTCTTTTCGATCCTCGCTAACTCAATCAAGTTGATTCCTGTCCAATTAAATAGACATCGATTCTATTATCATATTTTTAAACCCTTTTATAAAATCATGCTTATATATGCTTTCTCAACGAGTGAGAAACCGATATAAAGAGGTGTGGTTGATACAAGGATTTGTGTTTGTACAGTGGTATCATAAGGTTCAATATATGAGAAGGTGACATGAGGAAAGGTGAATTTGAAATCCAAGATGGAAGATGGAGATGAACAAGTGAACAACTCGAGAATAGGAGCACAAATAGAATAGAAGATAGTAATAAAAGTATTTCAAAAATATTTGCTATATAAAGTTGTTTGTGAATTGTGAATGGATCAAATGTAGTGTTTCTATATTGCAGCTTCCAAGCCATTTCAAGCACATTTATACAGCCCTAGTTTTTATTACAATTGTATCACTAATTCTTCCCTATAAATATGGGGTTTTGATTTTTAATAAAACACACATGTCAATTGACTTCTTTATTATTTTCTATTTTCTCTCTATTTTATAACATGTTATCAGCACGATATCTCAAAATCAAAATGGATTAGTTAGAATGCAATAATTTTTATAAGCATAATCATCTGCCACGTGTACCAAAATTAATTTCGTAACATCTAATTTTTTTTTTCTTATAAACGTATGCATCATAACTAGGTTGCCTGATTGTTTGATAATATATATTTCTACCCAACTTTTCTGCCCAGCCTTTTGAAATACATTGGGAAAGGCATGTCAGTACACGTATCTATATAGTTTTTCAATTCATGCCATAATGATGCATGTCGTTATTAGAAAAGAATAGAATCGAAAAATAAAAAGTTGTTGATAATATTTTTGCATATGATGTATTGCATCATATAACGAGGAATCGAAATATATTCGTTGAAGTAGATCGATCAAATAAATAATTGGCCAAATAAATAAACACGGTCCTTGCAAAATTGAATTCATTAGAAAAATTTGAAGTTTCTGGATCTACAGTCCGAATACCTAAAGGTGTATACTTATGCAAAATGAAATTTAAAAAAATAAAGTCTTCATATGAAATGTACGACTCTTTACATAATAAATTTCGCGAAAACTTTTGTAAATAGATAAAGTATCATGTGGTGAATGTAAATTGGATCGTTTGCGCCTCCTTCCGGCGAGTGGCCTTGTGCAACTCGTTTGGCCGTTTTCCTTTCACCCCCTGCTTTTTGTTGGTTTTGTCCTCCCTCTGGTAGCAGAGGTGAGGTTTATTTCTAGGCTCTTCGGAGTCCTAGTTGGTTCTCCCCGTCTTCGGGCGGTCTCCTCCCTGGCTTCGGTTGGTGGAGGTTTTCCCTCTCCGGTTCTTATCGGTTGAGGTTTTGGGGTTTGTGTATTTTGGTTTGGTGGTGTTTGGTTTGCTGTGGTAAGTGGTTGTGGTGTATGGCTGGGTGATGCCGGTTCTTTTCTGCCGATGGCGTGGGTTGGACCTGGGTTTCAGAAGTTCTTCTATTGCTGTGGCGTTCTCTGGGTTCGGGTGAGCAGGTCCTCCTTTTCCGGCGAGCTCCTGCCCTTCCTCAAGTGGGTTCTCAGCTACTATTTTCAAGCCCCTGCTGTTGTGAGGATTTGGTGATCGGCTGGAGGGATTTGGTGTTGTTGGCTCTGCTTCGGTTATGGCTCCTTCCTTCCAAGACAGCTTCCATCTTCATTGGTCGGATTCCATTCCTCTTTTTTTTCCTGTTTTTGTTGTCTCTGTTTTCTTGTTGGTGGTTGTATTTTCTTTACATTGGGTGCACTGAATCTCTCTGAGGAAAGCATGGTGTAGGAGATTTCTCTCCTTGTATCCAGCTTCATGTTGTTTGGAATATATGGTTGTTTTCTTCAAAAAAAAAAAAAAAATGTGCATAGAATTTGATATGCATATAATAAATTTGATTATAGTCAACTCATATAGCATGGTTATTAATGTTACCTTGAAAGATTTATTATGCATGAATCATATAATTCAAGAGATATTATCGTGAGGGTGAGTAAATAAGCATTGTACTATTTTTCCTTGACTAAAGTTTTGCCTCATTGGATTTTCATTGCAAAGTTTTCAACGATACAACTTATGTAGTGTATTTAAAAAAATAAGGTACTATTTTTCATTTATTAAGATTTTTCTACATGATCTTTCTTAATAAGGTTTTAACGAGACATATTCTTTATATAATGAATATTCAAGGCATTCTTTGTAATGAATATTTATAATATAAAAGACATTTACCCTCAAAGTGTGTGTGTGTGTGTGTGTGTGTGTATGAATGATACTCTCGAAGAGATCAATAAGAGCTAGCTATTACTACAGTCATCAAAAGTTGATAAAATATCTCATATGAAGATGATGTTATTTTAAGGCTATAACAAGACAACACAAAACATGTTTCACCAGAATTGCAGCATTGAAGACATTGACATACAAAACATGGATGACTTGATACAAGAATTTTTATTTTTTAAAATCACAAGGAGCAACTTTAATCTTTTTTCTTAGCTCAAATTTTGTCTCATTGATTTTTCTTAACAAGGTATTAATGAGCCGGATATTCTGTAATGTGTCATTTAAGGGGGTATTACAAATAATATGATTATTAGTTAATGACAATTATATATTTGCGGCCCTAATTTTTATTACCATTGTATCCCTAATTTTTCCATATAAATTTGAAGTTTTTGTTCTTAATAAAACACACTAGTTTATTGTCTTCTTTATTACTCTCTCTTTTTATTTTTCTATTTTATAACAGTAATTGAATTTTTAGAGAATAAAAAATAGTTAAAAATTTTAGTATGCAAATTGTTACATACTATAAGTGGTGTGATTTGCTATTTTATAATTTAGATGTCACATATTCGCATATCATTGTTGATCAATTCCTTCCTTTTTAAATTTTTATTATGTGTAATTCATGTGTTCTCTGTACAGATATGGAAGTAGATGAGTTTGTTGAAGCGTCTTCTAATCTGTTTTAGTCACTAGAGGATGTTTTCACTATAGATTGACAAGATCTATGAAATATTATTAGTTTTGCTTAATTTTCGTGGTGAATGCATTATCTATTTCATGTGATACGCTCATATATGTTAAGGCAAGCTGGCCTGATTACTATTTCATAATGAAACATAATTTCAGTTCCAAATGATAAAAATGGACTAGCCCGATAATCTATTCAGTAAATTGCTTCTCAAAGACTTGTTCTTTTTCCAAAATATCGATCTGTGTTGTAAGTTGCAACGTCAATACATAGCAAAATAGTGAAATCTGTTGTGGAGTGATAATTAGCACATTGTGTTGGATATTGTTCAAATTAATAATGATGAGTAATTTTATTTTTTTATCGGATAATGAGGAGTGATTTTAGAAGTAATGGAAGTGGTCAACCATGAGAAAACAAGCGAAAACAAAATGAAAACAAAAAAGGGTGAAGGCTGAACTTGTGTTGCAATTATAGGGGCAAATTTGATGAACTGAGTGGGCACCCGATTTTGTAATAGGAGGCCATCCAGTACAGGTTGGGGTTTTGAATTCTGGTGTCATTTTGAAGGGTTTCATACCTTTTTGGCTTTATTTTTTGTATCTTTTTGTGCATGGAGATTGTGGTATTATATATATGGATGGTTTTCATGTTGAAAAACATATCATAAATATCAAATTGATACACTTATATCCAAATCAAAAGATCAAATCAAGTTTTATATACTTGTTTTAAAAGTTCTTTTCCAAGTTTTGTTTTGTTTTGTTTGATTCTAACTTGGATTAAGGTTTTTTTAGTCCTGCAAACTATTTGCTATTGAAGCCTTCAAGCACTTATCTCGATGGCGGCAAATATCGTTTGAGGACAGTGATTCATACTCGTGTTCAAACCTTCTATTTTAGCAAAATTCTTGTTGCTGGTTTTTCTTGTTCTTCATCAACTTTTCTCAACAATCTTAAATGATACTTTCAACATGAAGAACGAGACAACTATGGCTATGATAAAGATGATGAATCAAAATCTTCTCAGGCTTGACAGATTCGACAGGTCAAACTTTACATCATGGAAGGACAAGTTGAGATTTCTTCTTACAACCTTGAAAATCTTTTATATCTTGGATTCGAACTGGGCGTCATTGCCGGAACCATCCCCAAATGACACCGACAAAATAAGGGCGAAAAGGAATAATGTGATGAATTGATATGTAAAGGACACATTCTGAATTCTCTCTCCAATCACCTCTATGATCTCTACATAAATAACAATTCGGAAAATGAAATATGAGAATCGTTGAAAACCAGATACAAGGTCGAGGAAGAAGGTCGCAAAAAGTTTATGGTCACAAAAAGTTTCTGATTTCTAAATATTTTAATTTCAAATTTTTGGATAACTTGCCATTGGTAGGACAAGTATATGAGTTGTAAGTTATTGTAAATAAAATAAAGGCTGTGAAGATTGATCTTCCCGAAACATTTCAAGTAGGTACAATCATTGCGAAATTGTCATCTTCATAGAAGAGTTAGATGAAGAAAACTTTTCACAGTTCCCAAGATTATTCTTTGAAAGAGATTCAAAAGCATCTTCGCATAGAGGAAGAGTCAAGGGCACGAAATGAGCGTGGATATTCTTATGAGGGCACTTCTAAATTCCATGTCGTGGATCAACCAAACAAATAATACAAGAATTTCAAGAAAATGAAATCCTCAAACCCCAACAAAAATAATAGGAAGAAATTCAAAGTTTCTTATTATTTGTGTGGCAAACTCAAACATTATACTCAAGATTATAGACATTGCAAACAACCAATGCAAGAAGGCAGAGTAAACTTCGTTGACAACATTATTGGTACCGTGAGCATTGTGAATTCGGTCAAAGGAATGGTTCATGGATGGTGGTATAATACTTGTGCCACCATACATGTGTGCAATAATAGATCCCTTTTCAAAATATATGATGAAGTAGATGATGAACACATTCAAATGGGGAATGAAGTTCAATCAAAGTTGTTGGTAAAGAAAGCATAGATTTACAATTTACGTCCGGCAAGAAGATCAAACTAATAAATGTATTGCATGTACTGGGTATGAATAAAAATCTTGTAAGTGGTGATTTGTTGAGAAAATCGAGAAATAAGTCCACATATGAGTCGGGCAAATTTATACTGGAAAATGCTACTTTATTGATGGAATGGTCAAACTTTATATTATTGACAATAATATCATTAAAACTACAAATACAAATTATCTTGTTGAGTCTATTTCTTTATGATATAATAGACTATGACATGTTGATTTTTCTACTTTAAAAAGAATGATTAAGGGCCTATTTGGGCCACATTTTTTTCCAATTTGAATAAAAAATCCACCCGTTAGAACAGTAAAGCTTGACATGTAGCAGGCCATTTGGCCTACTTTTACTATAGCAGCAGAAGTTTATTACCCATTTCTACCCTTACCCTCTTCCTCACCAACACTGGAGAAATTACTAGCCAAGCTTCTCTCTTTGGAAATTGATACAGTACAACTCACGGCCAACCTTCTCAAGTTTTCAGGTGAGCAAAAATTTATCATCACTAATACCAACTACTGCCGTGCTTATCTTTTTTTTGGAAATCCTGCAGCTGCCTTCACAGATCGACGACAGTTTCATTTCAGTCTGAAGTTCAGCTTCTCCCTGTTCGGTTTGCTGCAGCTCCTTGCGCAGTCGTAATATTTTCAAGTTAGTATTACGTCGTTTTTGCACAGATCGATGACACTTTAATTTACTGCAGCTCTACGTTATTTAATTGGGTGATCCAGTGATAAGAACGGGGAAATTATTTTCATAGATTTTCGACCGTCTTTGATTCTGTCACTGGATAAAATGGATTCAAAATTGCATTACCATAAATGAACATTACAGATGTTCAACTACAACATGCCAATTCCGGCGATCTGAATTTTCCCCTTTTAACAAAAAAAATCGATTCACTTGCTGCAGGGGACTCCAGGAAATTTGGCTGGTTTCACGTTTCATTTTGAAGGGGACAACATTTCAACCAACATTTGTTTCCTAGAGCCATGTTCCCATTCAATTTGCAGGTATTTCCTTCGATGGGCAGCCCATGATTTTGAGGTTTCTTTTGGTTTTGGGTTTCTTGTCCTTGCTTTAGTTGAACCTGCTTCAATTTCCATTCACCTTTGAAATCCTGTGCAGTCTGGCAACCACAATCGGGCTGGTTCGTTCGTTCCAGTTGACGATTCCTCGATTGGTAAAGCATCTAAAAAATATACGAAATGGCGAGAAGCCGAGAAACGTTGCTTTATAGCCGCCTGTAAAACTGCGATTGCCGAAGGGCATCGACATGGCAAGTGTTTCATGAAATTTGACTGGGATCGTGTCGTCACCTTGTTCAACTCCATATCCGGCCATAATTGGAGCAAAGTCCAGCTTCGCAACCACTAGGATGCAATGCGTCGGGAGCACAAAAGGCTTATCGAACTACTTTCCTGTACCGGGGTTGAGTACAACACATTCGATGGCCGGATAGTTGCATCTGAGGAATGGTGGAACGAAAAAATTAAGGTAAATTGGCTGCCTCACTATGTTACTTTTTGTCCCGTGGAAATCTTGTTATTTGTTCGATAATATAAGTTACCTTGTTTAGTATGTTATTTGTCATGCACTTTAGATAGTTGAGAATGGTGGCTATGGAAATTATCACTTAGGAAGAGTTAGATTTTGGCAGGAATAAAATGGGGTTCCACATGTTTTGCACATTTGAAAATTGGGTCTTTTTGTGGTTGCAGGAAAACAAAGATTACAAGGACTTCAAGGACAAAGATATCAATAAGATATACAGTCGATATCAGCAGCTTTTTGGGGATAGCTACGACGGGCATAAGTACGCAGTAACCCCCACCCAGTTGTGTAGTACGGGCTTCGATTTATTCGAGGACAGTGCAGCGAAGGACCTGAGGGATGCGATCCCTGTGAATGGGGAGAACACTGGGTCGAGTGAAGAGGTTGACGATGGGTACTGTATCTCTGATGTTAATTTGTGTGGACCCCGTAGCGGCGATAAGAGGAAGTCGGGCTCGAGTTCCCGAAAAGAGAAGAAGAAGAAAGTTTCAGCAAAGGATTTGTCGTACTCCGTTGATCGGGCAAACAGCACCGCCGAGGAAGTGGCGACGCAGATAAACAAAATTTTGAACCCGGATAAAAACGTAGGTGTGGCCTGTGTGGGGAGTTGTTGGCAGCAGGAAGGCTGAAACGACGCACGCCCCTGTACTTCTTTGCTTGTACGCTTCTAGCACAGAAGCGTTTTCGAGAGATGTTTGACATTTTACGGACGCCGATGAAAAATTTGAGTGGATTGAGTGGCAATTCAATAGGGAGAACAAGTTCCGTCCGTAGTTCTTTGAAAAATTAACTCTAGGTCTGTATTAGTATTTTCATGTTTGTTCTTTTTTCTTTTTTTCTTTTTTTGGTTTGGCTATTACTTTTTAAGATTTGTAGTTTTATGTTTGTATAATATGCCTTGGTATGTACTTTTCAGATTGTGTACAATGTGTCATGTGCTTTATTAGCTACTGGACAACAGAAAACTACGAAATAGGTTCACATGTGTTATCGTACAAGCATCCTTTATAAAAATATGTGCGGTACAAACAAAGATTCCATGTTGCATGACATAAATTTCACGTCCAAAAAGTCTAAACTTGCGTATATAAAAATACTTAGGATGATTGCTATGATAGTAACACATCATTCCATTCAGAGAAGGCTTCGATATCTTATAATTTTTTTGCAAAATTACTAGCTAAAGCAATAATTTTGGATAATTACATCATGGACGAGTTAGATTTTAACTGTGATATTCTTTCTGGATCAGAAGACGACGAAGAAGTCGATGATGAAGAGTTCATTGGCCAACTGGCAAATAACGTCACGAAATGGATGACGTTTTGTCTAATCGCAGTAAGCGACGCGTCACACTACTATCACAAACAACAATGTCGCATCTAATGATTTCCTTTCGCTAGGAACGGTCATATGTTTATGAAGGAAGCGATGGAGAAAAACGCACAAATGTGCTATCAGGAGTTCCGGATGTACCCACAGCAACTACGACACTTTGCTCATACCTTGAGGGACGAATACGGCCTACGCAGTAACCAGCAAGTCGATATATATATGAGAAGGTCGGTATGTTCTTGTGCATATTAGCGCATGGAAAAGGTTACCGACAGGTGAATACAATTTTCAATCATTTATTGCAAACAATATGTCAGTACTTCAAGAAGGTTCTTCGTGCGGTCGTTGTGTTATCTGCTCGGCTCATACAGCCAGACCGAACTACAACGATGGTGCAGATCCCCACAGGCCAGATCCGAATAAGCATCCATTGTTCGAAGATTACATAGGTGCAATAGATGGAACGCATGTAAAAGCTGTACTTCCGCGTCACGAGCGGGTGAACTTCATTAGCCGAAAAGGAGTGCCAACGCAAAATGTATTGTCGATTTGTGACTTTAATTTGTGTTTCACTTTCGTGCTTGCTGGCACAACCGAGAATACGCACAACGCTCGTATACTGGCACGCGCAATACATAGTCCAGAAATTTGTTTCCCAGAACCATCAGCGGGAAACTATTATTTGGTAGACTCGGGGTTCGCACATCGACCGGGATATATGGTGTTACCCCCCAAAATTAGAGGTGCTAAGTCAGCACTCCACGTGGACTGCCACGTACACAGAATATCCACGTGGACAGCCACGCGTTCCTTACAGTCAAGTGAACACAGAGCCAGTTGAAATGTCAACGGAAGAGTCAACATAGTCAAGGACGACAGAGGAGGCCATTGTCCGAAGTCATGCAAGTGCCGAAGCTGTAGTTGTCTGATGCCCCCTTCAGCCCAAATCACGAAAGCCTGCTTAAAGTCTTTCCATGCAATGCAGAGGCTCCTCATGTCCGAAGTACTAAATCACCGAAACTCAACTACACCAGGTGTCCATAAACCAGGAACTGACCTCAACACATGCTGATGCCGACGTTGCCCCCCTCCCCCAACAGATTCAAAGATCTCATGGAACTGATTGATGGGACGTCTGTAATAAAGTGTTTGTAACTTTAATATGTCAGTGTGTCAGCCTATTACTAGCACGACTGACCCTTTGTCAAACATTGAATACGATGAATGGACAGTGATGTGAGTCTTTGGTCTAGGAGATGTCGCCACGTGGATGTCACCATGTCATCTAGGTTAGTATAAATAACCTCTCTTTGTACTGAAAAAGGGGATGCAATCAAGAAATAAAATAAAATATTTACACGCTTAGCTTTGTCTTACAAAACACAAGGAAGAACACACATTAATATTCCAACAATACACAATACGTTCTCATATCTATCCTTCTATATATTTCATTACAAAGGGAGCGATTTAGTTAAGGAAAACGGATCAAGCACTTGTTGATAGCGCGAGTGCTGCCCAAATCCAATCGCCGGAGCCTGAACATTTGTGTCTTTCGCCGAAGAGTGTCTCTCACGTTCATTACAGTCAAACCACTATTCCCGTTCCGGTAGAAACGTACTGGATCAGCACTTGACATGGCAAGAGTGGACCCGGCTTCTGTTGAGTTCATTTTTTGGGGTCAACATATGGCACCTTACAAAGGATCAGATATCTTGTACCATTTTCAAGAGTTTCGCGACGATGGAAAAGGTCGTCATGCTCGAGAGCGATTTCGAAATGCTCGTGAGCGGTTTAACTACAAACATTCGTTCTGCAGGAATGTAATCGAACGTGCGTTTAGTGTTTGGAAAGAAAGATGGCAAATCCTCAATTGAATGCCCAGCTAATCGTTTCACATTCAAGTTGCCGTTGTTGTTGCGACAATGGGTATTCATAATTTTCTACGTCGTTCTGGAGTCGTGGATGCGGCGTTTGCTACGGTTGAAACGGATGAGGATGCATTCGAGGTGGAGCTACCAACCGCTGAAGATGAAATGCATGCTGAAATTAACGCTCTGAAAATGCATCGAAGTGAGTGGGACAGATTTCGCGATTATATGGCACAGCAACAATGAAATGATTCGTTTGTTTTCTTTTTTTAATTCCGTTGTGTGAAAATCAAGTGCACCCGACCCTTAAAACATCATAATGGTTTTGATGAAAATAAAGTCCCACCATTATTTTGTTCATTGCAATTGATTATCTTGGTTGGCCTCACACGGTTACAATATTTCCATGGTGTGGATGAAAATAAATTCCCACCATTTTGATGGGATTTAAGTAATCCAGGGCCCTGTTTGAGCCAAATTATTGTAGAATGAGAATGAAAAATATAGCCATTATTGAGGCCCACATAAGAGATAGAAAATTTGAATTTAAATATTGATGTGATGGATAGCGGTCATATTTTTCATTTTAATGAGATAATAATGTAGATCAAACGGGGGCCCGGTCTTTTTTTTTCAGGTTTTTTTTCGTGTTCATTAATTTGTGTTTTTTTTTTTCTCCTATTGGATGAAATTGTGGACATGATGGGTACAAAAATTATCACTTTTATTGGCAATTTTTATGAAAAACAAAGTCAAATGAATGGTATTACGTGATAAAAATGTTTTCCCCGTACAATAAACGAGAAACACACGTGCAATCATCGCTTTTTTATGGAAAATAATTGGTTTTTTACTCAATTTTCATGGAGGGCAAAATCGAAATAATGGGATAAAAGGTCAATTGCCTGATAATACATGGATGTCATTTACTGTTTTTGATTTGAAAGAATTAATTCATTCTTTTGCAATAATGTCTACCAAACGGGGGCTAAAATCTGAATGATTTCATGTGAAAACATAGAACATAATAAATGAGAATTATGCGTTTAGTCTAAAATGATTAAGAAACATTTTCACAGTGTTAAAACGAAATCTAATTTGCTAGACTTAATTCATTTCGATGTTTGTGAAATAACTGGAATGTTGACTAAAGGAGGTAATAGATACTTCCTAATATTCATAGATGATTATTTTAGGTTTTGATATATCTACTTGATGAAAAATAAGGATGAAGCCTTATAACATATTTAAGATATACAAAGTTGAAGTAAAATCAATTAAATAGAAAGATTAAAATTCTTGATAGTGATAGAGGAGGTGAATACTTCTCGAGTGAATTTAACATTTTTTTTGTCAACAACATGGCATAATACATCAATGTAGTGCACGTAAAACACTTGAACAAAATGGTTTGGTTGAGATAAAAAATATGACGCTAGTTGAATTGATAAATGCTATGTTATTAAAAGCTAAGTTGTCATCTAACTTATAGGTGAAGCTTTATTAAGTGCGTGTCACATAATTAATAGGATTCCTTTTAAAAAATTTAAAGTTTTTCCATATGAATTGTAGAAGGGGAGAAAATCGAACATTGGTTATTTCAAAGTGTGAAGTGTCGTGCTTATAGTAAGAATATGGATCCTATAGGACTAAGTTGAGTCTTAGAGGGATCAAATGCGCTTTTGTAAGATATGCTCAAAAAACAAGGCATATTGTTTATTAATCATGGAAGCCAATGTTACTATTGAATCCAGTGAAGTAGAGTTCTTTGAAAATATGTTATCTTCAGATAATAATTCTCTAAGGAAATCTCAAGTGGAGATTCCTATTTTTCTAAGATCACAATAAAAACACTTTTCAAGAATGCTGAAATAAGTTAACTTTGCAGAAGTAAAAGAGCTCGAAAAGATAAAGTGCTATGACCAGATGAATTAGACTCTCAACTTATTTCTTTCTATTTAGTTGAGAGAAATAAGAAAAGTGTCACAAGAACTACTCTGTTTATTCTTCAAATGAAAATCGATCCTAAAACTTATCAAGAAGCAATGTCATTTGGATGTAGCACAATTTGGAAATATGTTGTAAATGATTAAATTGATTCAATAATGTCAAATAGCACTTGAAATTTAGTCGATTTACGACTTAAATCAAAATATATAAGCTACAAATAGGTATTTAGGAGGAAGTACAATGGAGATGTACTCTTAATACCTTTAAAGCTAGGTTAGTGGGCAAAGGATATCGACAAAATGAAGGAATAAATTACTTTGACACGTATGCACCAATTGCACGAATAAAATCAATTATGATTATATTCGCTTTAGCTTCTATCTATAATGTGTATATACATCAAATGAATGTTAAAACGATATTCTTAAACGGGGATCTCGATGAGGATGTCTACATGGAACAATCAGAAGGTTTTATTCTACCTGAAAATGTGGATAAAGTATACAAGTTAATAAAATATTTCTATGGATTAAAACAAGCACCAAAGAAATGACACGAAAAGTTTGATTTAATAATAATGTTTTTTTTGATTTAAACATAATAATGTTGATAAATGTTTAATATTCAATAGTCTGTGATAATCAAGTTATGTTGATTTGTTTATACATGAATAACATGTTTATTGTGAGCAATTAAATTCAAGGAATAAAAAAAAAATAAAGACGTTTGTGCCACATTCAAAATGAAAGATTTTGATCAAGTTGATACTGTACTAGGTATCGAAGTCATCGAACCAAGTGGGGGTTATATGTTAAGTCAATCACATTATGTTGAGAATGTCATTAATAAGTTCAAAAACTTGAACATTAAATAGGCTAACATTCCATTTGATCCAAATTTAAAACTTGTAAAGAATTACATAAGAGCTATATCACAACTTAAGTATACAAGTGCTATCAAGAGTCTAATGTATATTGTGCAATGTACAAGACCCGACATAGCATTTGCAATTAGTAAATTTAGTCGGTTTACTAGAAATCCAAGTGAAGAGCATTGGAAGGCTATCGGAATGGTTCTTGGTTATTTGAAGAAAACCAATTATCTAGGTCTCCAATATTCTAAGTTTTTGGCAATTCTAGAAGGATTTACTGATGCTAGTTGGATATCTAATGTTGGTGAGAGTAAATCAACCTAGGTTGGGTATTTATCCTTAGAGGAGGTGCGGTCTCCTGGAAATCCAAGAAACAAACATTTATTACTCACTCAACTATGGAATTAGAATTTGTGGCATTGTCTAAAACCGAAAAAGAAGATGAATGGCTTAGGGATTTTATGTATGAAGTTCCATTAGGAGAAGTGAATAATTCTTCAATATCCATCTTATGTGATAGTAAGACACTTTAGTTAGAGCATACAATAAAGTGTATAATGGTAAGTTTAGACATAAGAGTCTAAGACATAATTATTTGAGAAAATTAATCAATGATGGAATAATTTTCACTTACTTATGTGAAGTCAAATAAAAATTTGGTTGACCCGTTCACCAAATCACTCATAAGGGAATTAGTATGGATAACAACTAGTAGGATGGGGGTTAAAACTCCGTAATTAAATCCATCAATAACGACAACCTTACCTGACTGTATTAAAAAGTATACTTGAGTAACAACAAGTTATTCGATAAGTGGATAGATTCAACACTTAATTATTCTTTAAACCTTATCTTAGGTTATAAGTGTTGGTTGTCATGAATACAAGGTTTGAGTTTCAATAACTCTTAATAAAGTTCGGATCGATGGATCAAGTATCTCTAAAAGTGAGAAAGAAACTATAAGAACTTTACCTATACAAATTTCGAGATGGTAATAGAGAGTTGGGGTTTTCCTCTTAAAAGTTTATGAATAGAAGAAACGCAAGGCCATAAGAGCGTTAAACGAGATTGTATGGAACTTAAAACACTTGATACTTGTGTGTGTGAAATACTGTATCATCACAAGGAATAATAGGTTCAAAGCTTTTATGCTACCTATGATATCGATTATCACTTTGTGAGATTTACACTAAGGTTGGATTTAAATCGAAAGATATACATACTCTATGAATAAGTGTAGTTAATCTTGAGTTTGTACTTATTTTATATTTGAACAAGTGGGAGATTGTTGGATATTGTTCAAATTAACAAAGACGAGTGATTTTGTAAGTAATGGAAGTGGTCAACCATGAGAAAAACAAGTGAAAATAAAATGAGAACAAAAAAGTTAAATGCCGAAAAATGGCATGGACGAAGGTTGGGTGGTCGCCCGGCCTTGTGTTGCAATTACAGGGGCAAATTTGATGAACTGGGTGGGCGCTCGATTTTGCTTGATGGGGTTTTGAATTATGGCGTTATTTTGAAGGGTTTCATACCTTTTTGGCTTGGTTTTTGGTTCTTTTCGTGCATGGAGGTTGTAGTATTATATATATGGATGGTTTTCATGTCGAAAAACATATCACAAACATCAAATTGATACACATATATCCAAATCAAAAGATCAATTCAAGTTTTATATATTTGTTGTAAAAGTTCATTTCCAAAATTGGTTTTGCTTGATTATAACTTGGATTAAAGTTTGTTTACTTTTGCAAACTATTTGATAATGAAGTCTTCAAGCACTTATAACGGTGGCAGCAAATATCGTTTGAAGACAGTGATTCATAATCTTGTTCAAATCTTCCATTTTGACGAAATTCTTGTTGCTGGTTTTTCTTGTTCATTATCAACTTTTCTCAACACATTGATTTTGTATCCACTCATATGACTCGATTTGAGCTTTCATATGATAGGTTACAAAACTCAACTAAATTTTGTACGGCGCCTGATTGTGTATATTATGTGCTTGAAAATAGATACTTCCCATTTATTTTGATAGGCGATTTGCCTTCTCATGACGCCATCCAAGCTGCTCTTTATTCAATCCGAGTTATCAACCTGCTAGAGAATGCAGAAAGATTGGGGGAAGGCGTAAGATGAATCAGCTCCTCAACATTTTACTAATGTATAATTTTTTACTTATCTGGCTGCATTTTTTACAGTTCCATTTAGATAATTGTAGTTGGTAAGTTTTTAAAGTCATGTTTGATGTACAAATTTGTTGACAACTTTATTCACATAATGTCATGTGACATTACGTCATTCGACAGCTTTAACAAAAAGTTACTTTTGTAGCCACAACTTTTTGCCAACACACCACAGTGTCAACAAAGTTGCTATGGATGATTGTACAAATAGTAAAATCCATGTTTTTATCATTCTTATCGATGTAATGCTACATGTACATACACACTTTTACACAATCTTTTACACATCTCTCATATGGAGGGGGGTCCATGATTATTTTATTATGTGTGGGCCCCCCTCCATGTGAGGTGAGTGTAAAAGATTGTGTACACTTAGCATTATTCTTCTTATCGAGGACTGTGACGTGTCAATATGTATTAAAGAACTCAGCTGCAAAATTATGTGGAATTTGAAGGATGAAAATTCTAATAATATTTCCTTATTTTAGTGATATTATCATAGTCCAGGAAATCTTTATATATAATCATGTCATTTTTCTTGCTCCCTTGAGTAGAATTCTCATTTATTTATCTCTGCTGGGAATAAATTAGTGCGAGGCTTAAAAAATTTACATTAAATAAGTAAGCTTTCAAATAAATAATTTGTTTGCTATGAAAATTATTGAGTAACTTAATTTAAAAGTAATATCAAAATAACTCTTACTTTCAAGTAAGATAAATCAAACTCTAAACGAGTTGCAATTAATTTTGTAAAGTTTATAGCTTTACTAAAAGGATTATATCCATTTTATTTTTAAATTTTGATGGGTATTTGGGTATCAAAAGTAGCTTTTATTTTAAGAGCAGATATTAGAAAATCAGTTGTACTTTGTGACAATAGAATTGAGTCATGAATTCCATTTAACCTTGTTAAATAGGGTAGTCTAACCTAAGAATATATTGGTAACTTGGTTGCAATTTTCAAATTTAGCCAATGTGCGCTTTTACCTTAATATGATCCAGGTGGCTCGTTCGATAACATAAATTTTGAAATATTTTGAACGGATTGATTGTTTATTTAAATATTATGATTTTCAATCTCCTTATGAATCTTGATATATCAACTTTATTAAGTAGTCTATTTGGATCTACCTTCCACCCCTTGACTGGACCTAAGAACCCAGTTGGAGACTTGGGCTGCAGATCCAAGAAAACCGCTGTAAGCAATAAAGAAGCTGCTATTTAACTTGTAATAGAGGACTAAAGATTTGGTTCATCACTAATCTGTTTTTCAGACAGGCTATTGAGGAAACAATCCAAACCAACATGCAATCTGATAGTCCATGTTTCTTGGCAGTTCAGTACTAAACTTCCAGCAAGAGGTAGTTGAGAAAACTTCTCTCATGGTTTTTCTTTTAACGTGCTACATGCAGCTGGGGACGTACCCCGTGTTTCTTGGAGACAATTTGATAGTACTCTACAATATTGAAGAAATATATTTTTATAAAAGAAAAGGGTATTTCTTATAAATTTGTACTATACGATCGTCTATAATTGGCATTCAGGCATTCATGTTTGATATATTAAACCAAACAGTTACAGACCGATTATATAAAAGAAAGGGGTGTGCCAGAATTTAAACAAAAGCAAAAGTGCAATCAACTTATTCATCTGCTGGAAAACACTGAATATCTGGACTCATGTAATTGTGCAAGCAATTTTTTTTTACAGAGTTATTCCTATCCCCACATATTTACATACTGAAAAGCCAAATTAACATAAACTGTCAAAAAACAAGCCCACCACCGAAAAAAGTGTGAGGCGTTCTATTTTCAGATTGCCTCCAAACCAAATAATAAGCTAAAAAAACACAATATAAGGTAAACTATAGATGCTCATCTACTTAATGGCATAAGAGCGGACGCAAACTGCCTCAAGTGCCTCTGTGATCAAGGCAGAAAAACTGGCCATAGATTGGAAAACTCCAGGTAAACCTGTCTGAATGTTATTTAGTGTCATTGCTCGGGTCACCTCGACTGCCTTCAAGTGTTTCAGCATCTCATCTTCAACCCGTCTTTGGCAAGTTGCAAGCTTGGCTTTTTTATCGACTAGCGGGTCTCGTGCATCCAAAGCATGCCCATTATCAGGCCCAGTTTCAGGTAGGCCAATGCCGACCACAGAGTAGGAGTGATAATACTTCTTCTCAATGTTCCTGAGAGAGGACGCTTTTTTTTCAAGCTCCTTCGATGCAGTTTCTGTTCGTTTCTTGATCTTGAGCTCCTCGGTTTGTTTCAAAGAGATTGAATGAACCACATTAATGAAGCTTTTGATGGCTTCGGATGCTACTGTATTTGGGATGCGGTCGAGTGTAAGTTTCCACTCATCACAGAAGGCAAAAGCCTCAGATTGTTCCCAGTTGTCGTTAGTTGGTGCATTGTTGACTGGAAGGAGAGTAAGCTTGAACCAGCCATGTAGAGAACGGATAAAATCCTGTTGAAATGTTATCATTCGGCAGAAACTAGAGTGCCAGGCTGATACTGCTGACTCGAGATCACGTGTAGCCTGCCTGTGCAAGTTAGAGGTCGATTCACCTTTGGTTGCTCGGTTAACAAGTCCCCGCACTTGCTGCACAATGTCATTCTGGACATCATGAAATTGATGCATTGATTTCCACATGTACATGAACCTAAATTCATTTATCAATACAAATATTAGCTAGAATCATATTTTTAAATGAATCAACATCAAATATTAATAAAATTTTAACACAATAATTTATCTTTGTATAGAATTTCAGGAAAATCGATTTTCTAATTCAAGAAACACAAAAGGAGATTGTGCTTACCCATGACAAAGTTCAACAAGCTGCGGGACGAGGTCAGAGTCTCGTAGACAGGTGATAGCAGAGGAGGTTGTAGACACAGCCTGAGACGTAACAAAAATTAGGGATTGCAACCTCTGTATTGACGCCTTCGTTTTATCCAACTTGGCTTCCTCATTCCCCCTGTACTCCTGACTTTGAAGTGCTGCCAACTTTTTCTCGTGCTCAATTTTTACTCCTTCTCTAGCCTATGTTCATTGTCATCCAGGCAATAACAGTTAAACCAGTAGAATGAAGCAAAGCTAAATAATTTAAAGTTCCACGTGTAGTTGAATATCAAGAACTATACATTCATTTTAAAAGACATGCTTATGAGCCTTTACAATTAACCATTAAATAACTGCTTATTGTTTACAAGAAAAGCAAAAGTGAGGACTATATGAGGCCTTCAAATTTTACTAAGTGCATATTTACGTCTTTATGGTTCGATCTTGAAAACAAAAATTGTTGACAGGAATTTCTGGATCCTTATATTGTAAAGGCTAAATACTAACTGCACTCGCACTACGATTTAATGACATATCAAGCAACTCGACCCGCTAAATATTAAATTCTGATAAATTAACTGTATATAAAACAGAGGTAGTCATTTAACATTAAAATTATTTCATATGTTTTTCCTTGTTGACAGGCAAACATCAGCTAGTACCAAGGATATAGTTAGTTGGGAAGGCAGACCCACCAGCATGTTCTAATGTAAAATCCTAAGAGATTGCCCAAGAAAGGTGTTTTCACTAGCAGTTACTGATAAGCATAAACCAAAATGATACAAGTGCTAAATTTTTACAAGGCTCCTTTACTTTCAGGGGACTGTTTTGTCATTTCACCATAAATATACAACCCAGCAAAGAGATCATCACTTTGTGCCAACACAAAGAATCAAATAGAATGAAAATGAACTTAAAGTTATGAACAATGGATTAGATTGGTACCTTTATTTCTTGATATAGTTTCTTTTCCCAAGCCAAAAGCCGCTCCAAAGTCGAGCAAATGCTCTTTGGACCACCTGGCTGGTCGATCGAATTGGGATCCAACCTGTACTTAACGGCTATTGGAGGCTTCGATGTCCAGCTAGAGCTCAGGTTACTCAACATTCCACTCGAATGATAGACAGTCTCTGTGATGCCAAATAATGAAAATCAATCAAAACATGAAGACAACAATTCAATATCACTTAGAGCATTTCAATTCAAAAACTTCAATATCACTAAGAGCATTTCAAGTAGAGACTTGATTAAAAAGGCAAAGACAACCCAAACAATAATGTTTCATCATAGCTAAAGCTAATGTTGAACTGTAAAAAGATGGATTCTTTTTAGTGATAAAAAGTTTTAAGAAAGAACAAACACTCTTGATAAGAACAAAAATTCTTGATTCAAGAATCCAATGACTAAACTCACTTTTCAACTGCTTAAAGCTCCGGTCCAGCTGAGCCCGCCCGACCTCAAGCACCTCAGAAACCTGCTCACCTGCAGAAGCCGCCTTGTCGAAATACTCCCTGATTGCATTTACAATCTCTGCCAAATCCTTGTGCCTAACCACAATCCTCCTATCAGAATCCATCCCTTCATTAACACTATTTTCCCAACTGACGGATGACTTCCCGTCCCCGGATGAAAGCTTCTCCAGTTTTCTCGAGAACTTGGAATTCATATTCGCATTTGCATCCCCCACATGAGGAGAAGGAGCCTCATCTTTCACTGGTCCGAAATTCGACCAGGTCCCAGCATTAGATCTGGACTTCAAATCCTCATCCTCGTTAGAAGAGCTTGTTGTACTACTATAATGATCATGATCATGATCACCCCAGTCACTACACTGCACCTCCTCCCTCTCCGTCTCCTCTTCTTCGCTTTCCCAGCCTTTCGGATGGAGTCCTTCCTTTCGCACTGGCACAGGACCTAGGCTCGTAGGTTTTCTTGGATAACTGCTGCTATTATCCGAATAACGAGAATATGATGAATAATTGGATGCTTTATCATCAAATTGTCCGTTGCTGGTGCTAAAAGGATTTTGAAATTGATCGTCCAGATCGCGAACTTGGGAATTTGATGTAAGGATTGATTCCTTATCATCATCATCAACATTAGTGTAACGATCGTCTTGCTGTTGCCGAATTCGAGATGAATTCTTGTTATTTTGGAGTTTCCGGAAGTATTCGGAGTCGGGAGGAGAGGGCGGAGGATAGAAATTATCCCAGTTCCATACTGAGGATGCCTGGGAAGGGGTGCCGGAGTAAGTTGAATTAGCTCTCGCATCGTCAGTGAACTTTTGGTCGAATTGTTGGGGCAGGGGTGAGGATGAAAAACTTGAGTCAGAGAGTATGTGTGGAAGTTTGACGGGTTTTTTGCGACGCGGTGGGGGCTGCTGCTGGTGATGGGTGGAGGTGGTGGATAACGGAGGTGGAGGAGGGGGGTGGAGAGAAGAAGGGCAAGGGGAAGAGATGTGATGAGCAGGAGGAGGGTTAAAGGATGGTTTAGTGGTAGCGGCAGCGGTGGCGGCAGTGGTTGAGACGGAGGAGGGGTTGCGGAGGAGCACTGCGGGGGTCTGGTCAGAAACGGAAAGGGGTTCACCGGAAGCAAATGTCACGAGAGCAGAGCCCGTGACGCGGAGGGAGCGGCAGTAATCAGAGTGGGCTGCGGCGAGGTGGTGGCGAGCAAAGACCGCTTCCTTCATCAAGCGGCGCCGCTCCTTGCACCGCCGCACCGTGTCCTCATTGTCCAGCTTCGATGCTGTGCACCCCATGACACAACTCTATTGGCGGACGAAAAGATCAAAACCTTTTAGATTGCACTAACCCACCGATCCCGGCGGCGGCGGAACAAGAAACAGGGCCGGTGGCGCAGAAATATTTGGACAGTAAACCGATGATTTCACACACTAACTTCACTTCACCACACTACAGTCCTTCCAGTCAATCTCCACTCCAAGAAATTCCCTCTATTAACACTGATTGTCATCGTCATATACAGTATTTAAAAATTAATTATTCATGAATTTGGTGACTATAAATAGCTAAACTTTGACTCAAGTCGTGGCTAAACTTTAAAATGTTACTCCCTCCGTCCCAATTATATAGGCTTGTTTAATTTTTCACACGGATTAAGAAAGCTTATTTAATGTCATTGGAAAATTAATTTTTGTCAAGATCTTTCCTAGTTTACCCCTATTTAATTTTCAGTGTGAAACTAAATTATTTTTGGAATTAATAAAGAATTTGAATTTTTAAGAAGTTTGCATATTAAGTGAGGAAAATTTAATAAGGGTGTATTAGTAAAAGAATACAACAAAATATTCTACATTAGGAAACAAGCCTATATATTTGGGACAAGAGAAAAAGGAAACACAGCCTATATAATTGGGACGGAGGGAGTATTGAAATATCATGATATCGAGGTTAACAACATCGATTGACAACCACTCACATGGAATTTCACTTTTTTTTTAAAAAAAAGTTTAAACATGCAAACTCCGCACGCATGTGAGAGGTTGTCAACCGAGATTGTACAAATAGAATTTTCCTATCAAAATATTCATCTTGTTAAAATTCATTTATTGACTCGACAGACGGAAAACGTACGTGGCACAAATTTCCGTCTAATTCTATCATAAAAAAAAAAAGGTTGAACCCCACCTTGAGGGCCCCCACCGACCCTGCCCTGGGCCATTGTGGAGGAGGTAAATCGCAGGATGTGCCTCCCAGGAGCCAGGGTGGAGAATTTATGGATAGGTCTGGGCTATTAACCATATGGTAACTCCCGCTTGCAACAAAGCAAATTCCACCTTACGGGGAATCGAACTCTACACACTACCGCGCTGAGCCCTAACCGTCCTCCCCTTTGCCACTGGGAGATATGCCCTGGGGGCCGTCTAATTCTATCATTGCCGCGTGTAAATTTCGTCTATCAGTTAAATAATTTCGCCTAAATCGTCGAACGCATATTCGAAAGTTTAATTATTTTTGAAACAATTAATTCCATCATCTTGTCATTGATTTATTACCCATAATCTTTTTGAAAATACATAGGAAAATCTGATTATACAGAGAAAAAGGCTGTCTTTTGGCTATATAGGGGACCAGGTGAGATGATTGAGTGCCAGACAAGTGGGAGTAATTTTGTTTGCCTTTTAGTGGATTTTCTTTAATTATTGATGATTATTACCCCTAATCAAGTAATTACTGTGTAATTGCTTGAATTTTCATTTCAAGAAGATTCAAATTATACTGATGTCGAGTCAAAGGAAATGAAGAAAAATTGTACCGTTTGTCTTGCCTCAAAAGTCTAACTTTTAATTTTAATTTTACAATTAATCTTTAATTGGTCACATTATCTTTATATGTTTAACTTTATGAGATCGAGTTTTGCCTTTAATAAGAACCACAAGTAGTTATTGAAAAATCCTTTTTTTTTTTTTTTTCTTGTTTCAAAAATGGAGCTCAAACATATCCTTAATATATAACAAATAACAACTACAGTAACGTAATATTTACTAATTTTCTTGCTGTGTATAAAAGATGGCACTAAGGCCCCGTTTGATAACACACATTTTCCATTTTTCAACTTTTGTAGTGTTTGATAAGCAAAATTTTTACGGGAAAATATTTTCCAATTTTTCAAATTTTTTAGTATAATAAAATCTTGAAATTTTGGTGAGTAAATATTTTTTTTTTTTTTTTTTTTTGACAATTGGAAAAAAATTCTAGACACAATTGTAAAAAAAAAAATTATTTTTATTGACAATTTTTATGCAAAACAAAACCAAACAAATGATATTCGGTATGATTATTTTTTTTCAATTTTTTTTATTTTTGCAATTGGAACAAATTCTAAACTCAATGATAGAAAACATTATCACTTTAATAGTCAATTTCCATAAAAAGAAGCAAAATGAACACCAAACTTTCAATATTTTTCATCAAAAATTATACCAATCAAAAACAATTAATTACAATTCCCAGTAAAATAATTTATAAACAAATCAATTCCCAATAAAATATTTTCTTTCCACCAATTTTTCATCTTTATAATCAAACGAACCTTTTGAGCTAAATGCCAAAGAGAGATAAACATGTCACCAACCCATTAGTAACCCCCGGGGCCGGTGTTCGGTTTGTTTTTAAGGGAAAGAATCTCAATTTTACTTTTTCAGGTAAATGGAGAGAATACAAAGAAAGTATTTTGGTATATTTGTCCCACGTTCTCCAAGGAGTCATATTTAGAATATAAGATTTTTATTTTTTATAATTTAATTTAATATTATTCGATTCCGTTAGTAATAGATAAAAAATACAGCTAGAGTTTGGCGGACAAACATATATATGAATTGTTAATTTTTTGAATGAACATTATTTTAAATAAAAAAGCGACAGATGAAATTCTACAAATGTATAAGATCCGATTTTAGTGTATGAGAGCTACTGAAAGAAGAAAGAAAATAAAAGAGCAATAAATTCTTTCTTGTTCTATCAAGAGGACGTTATTGTTCCTTTATTTTGTTGGATCCACGTAATCTGATAATCTTGAAACATCGTGCAGAACAATAAACAGCAACGAAAAGATTTGTGTTGGATTCCTTCGTGCGTAGTTGAGTGGATCCTTTTAAGGACAAATAAATCAAGGAGACAAAAGGGGTGGAGAAAGCAAAAGCCAAAAGGTAGACCACGGTGGAAAAAATTATTTTCCATTTCCCTTTTTCTCCTAAAGTCCAATTATCCAATAATATGAATATCTTTTGGGTATTTTGTTTCTTTTTTTTTTTTTTTAATTACACAATAGCTTTAGCCTTAAGCAATTATTCACAAGGGCTCCTTAGTGACTTTTTTCTATACTACGTAAGAATGTCACGACAAAGTGCACAAATTCTCAAATTTTTTAGTTTTTATATTCATTTATCTTTTATGAGGGTATATATTTATAGGCTTGTTCGTGAATCATGATGATAATTAGAATAAGATGAATATCAATACAATTATTTATTATTTATACTAATGGTTACAACAAAAATAAATTCTTGGTTTTTATTCAGTGTGAGAGTTCTCTTTATGATAAAATGTCTTTATTGGAAGAGAAAACGAGATTAATAGCAAACGAAGGAAATGGTACTTGTCCAAATGTTCATCCTTGTACCGAGGTGGCAAAATAACGAATAGGGATATTGTGCAACTAAAACTCCATCATCATCGAGAGCAGTGATAACGTAAACGATTATATTCAGTCAAAAGTCGAGCAACACGAAAATTTAAAATCTATAAAAATTTACAAAGAAATACGTTGTTACATTTTTCTTAATTATTTATCAAAAAAATCTAAATAAGTTGAGGGTAAATGTAAAAACTAACCAAAGATAATCTTTAACACTACCCAAACCTAGAGATCCGTTCAAATAGTGCCTAGAGAGCGGGAAAAAGGAAAAGGAGGAAAGGGACATACTGCAATCTATTGAAAATCATGTAAATTTTGAATTGAAATATAGTAGACAAAACTAAGCCTTGTTTGGTTGAAATTAAAATTCATATTTTAATTTCAAGTTCAAGTTAACAATTAACTTTAATCACATATTTCATGAGATCCACAATTTTTTAATCACATATTTCATCAATTTTTATCAAAATTTAATAATAACTAATTTTAATCCCTACCAAACAGGGGGCTAAATAAAATAATGTACTGAAAATTTTCAATTGACGCGTTCACTCTAACATGTTAGACATATGCAAATTATTTCGACCCGTATAAATTGTCAGCGTTAATTTACTCCAAATCCCCCTATTCGGGGAATGGTCTACTCATTTTTGTCCTCGTATTCTCAATCTAATAGACTATTGTTAGAAATAAATCGATGTTCCCACAAAAGTTAGACAATGCAAAACTTTTTTTGTAAATAATATAAAAACCTTTTGTACCCTATAAATTCATTATAGATCAAAATATTGCTCCAAACACGATGGCCCAACCTTTATAATAAAAAGCTACCCTGAGAAGAAATCACGGAAAATGTCTAGGAATTTCGTTGCCCGTATCAACGATTCAACTTAATGCACAACTTATTCTACATAGTCGAAGGATTTGTTGATATAAATAAGGTAAATTTCATCTGCAGCCCTCGAACTTTTAATAAAATATTAATTAGGTCGTTAAATTTTAACTTATCTCAATTGAGTTACTAACATAAATTTAGAGCTTGTTTCGGAAAGATTTTTTTCAATTGAATTTTTCGTTTTAGGAGAATGCGTGGTTAAAAACTCGTAGAATGTGTGACTGAAAATTATTTTCAAAAAAATATTTCCCGAACAAGCTCTTAATTTCCATTGAGTCACTGAACTTTAATTTAATTTCAAGTTTCAGAACTCTGTGAGTTGCAAGCTTCCAAATTGATGAAAAATGCTTAATTGATAGTCATATCACAACAAAAGTTTAAAGCAGTTATTGCGTGGGATGCAAATTTACAATTACGTCATTTCATAAAGCTTTAAAATAAAAGGATAATTACATTTAGAATCATGTTAGTACAGGTTTTTTTCACAGATAACACATAGTAAAACATCATTGAAAGATGAGAATGAAAAAGAAAAAGCAGATGGACAGGATGCTGCCACAACACCACCATGTAGGAAACCTATGAAACTTTCCCCATACTTGGGGAATAATCCTTAAATTTATATCATTTTTTTTATTGTTGCACCATATGTTAATTGCAATTAAGGTTTTCTATCTTTTGCTCATTGTCTCGTGCTTTCAACTTTTCAATTACGTTCTTATCTTCAATATTTCATTAATTAGAACTGTTATGGGCCTGTGTCAGACCCGCCACCTCGCCCACCACGTGTCCGCACCCGTGGCCCAAGCCACGTGTCGAACGAGGTGATTGAACAAGGGACGAGCTGATTGTACATGCCGAGATAAGCGCATGAGAAACGAACTGAACATGCGTCAGCGAATGAACCGGACTCATCCACAAGCACGCAGTGGATGCAAAGGCCCACACTCCGTTTCTACCACGCTGCAACGCTTCACCCGCCACACCTCGCCTCTACAAAGATCTTTTGTACAAAGATCTTCTCAAAGTCAAGTCTCTGACTGATGGGACGTGTGGCAGACCATCAGACGGTCAAATCAGCAGCATATGTCAGAAACATTGAATACCAGTCGACCTATGGAGGGACAGAGTGACACCTAGGATGAGACGAGCCTTGAGGATCCGGCAACACGTGTCTCCTCATCCAACGGCCCTTCTCATTCCATCCTTAGTATAAATATCCCCTCCTTGGGCCAAAGAAAAGATTGGAATCCCATTTTGCTCTCCTACATATTGCGAAACCAAGTATCATCCTTTCCCTTATATTTGTCAATTTTATCGACACTATATCGATCATCCCCCCGGCGAGTGTTCTACTGTCGGTGAATCCCTTACCGGTTGAATATAAAACTGACTTGACCGTCGAGTGCTTGCGGCCGCTCCCACCCCCTCCGGGAGAGGCCACGAGTGACTAACGGCTTGCTACGTGTGCAGGAAGAACTGACTTGAAGACCTATCCTGTTGGCCACGTGTCCGAGCCATTTTTCGAGGTCAATAGATTGGCGCCGTCTGTGGGAACTAACTTAACCACGAGTTCTCCCACCAAAAAGTTGCTTAAATATCCGGTTGATATTTCCCCCTTGAAAAAGGGATTAATTCTTGAAAAAGAGTCCTTTTCAACCACCTCGGACCATGAGTTCCAGTGGAGATGACAATGCGAGGGCAAGAGATGTCTCTGAAGAAGAGATCATTCGAACCAATGTTACGCAACAGCGGCCTCATCACCGCTACCATAGAGGTAGAAGAACGGCGGCACGTTTGGCGGCAGAGGTGGCCTAAATGGCCACTAACATGAGGACCATCACAGCCCAAAATACGGCCATGCAAGAACTTCTCATACAAGTACAAAACCAGGGCGGTTTTCAGGCCTCGCGTCCACAGCAATTGGCCCATAGACGAACTGAGGCGGAATCCAATAGGGGAACCCACGTAAGTCCCCAGGGAGAGGCTCCTATAGAAAGGGATGTGGGAATGGACACTTCAAATTACACCGCTACCCCAGCAGGTGATGCCTTTGTAGGGGAGAGTTTTCGTTCGAAGTATGAACGACCTCAGAGGTCTGCCAGTGTTTTCGATAGAATCGGACGGGTACCCAGAAGTAGGAACCAGTCCCCGCAACAAACAGCTCGCCAGCAGGGGCAGGCACAAAGCCAAGAGGTCCAAGCCCCTCCGCCTAAAAATATGCGGGAGAGGCAAAGCCAAATGGATTGGGGAAACAAGCCTGAGGCAGCTCAGCGCCAGCCCCGACGCCTGGCAGACGAAAATGATTCTGACGGACCCTGTAGGTCGTATGAGCTTGATGATGGTGACGATAATTTGCCCTTCTCTAGGGAGCTTCGCACATTTTCGATGCCTCACAACTTTGTTTCTCCTAAAATCCTAAAGTACGAAGGAAAGGGCGACCCGGAAAAACATCTCAACAAATACAAAACACAGACGAGCCTCAGAGGCGCCTCGCCAGCTTTGAAGTGCAGAGCATTCCACTTAACTCTTGGCGGCTCTGCCGAAGTGTGGTATAGCAGATTGGCACCACTTAGCATATGGAGCTGGCCGGATCTGAAGAAGGCATTCTTGAACCAATACCTTGCTCATTTCACAGATGAGATAACCTACTGCGAGCAGGTCATGGACAAAGAAGCCCTTTCGGCTCTTAAATGAGGACTGAACATGAACACACTGTTTTGGATGGACGTCCGAAGCAAGAACCCTTCGACATATGATGAGTTGGTGGAAATGATGAAAATAGAGATCGTCAACGAGGAAATGATCGATCACAGGAACAGGGCTGCCCAAGGGCTTCCACCACCTCAGAGGCAGATAGGCAGGGGGCCCACCTCCCAGATAGTGAGCCAGCAATGGACTCAAGCAGGGCACACAGTGGCTCCCACCTTGGGACAAGCGTTAGCCACTGCCATACTCAATGCGGTCCCCACCTTGGCTTACGAAAATGTTGGACTAGACACAAGCAACCTTGCTAGAAATACTGGACGACCCTCCACCTCTAGAAATAGGGGAAGGGGAGGAAGGCCTAGAGATAGGGTCCCAGAAGTGCGACCTTGTTGCACCATTCATCGTCATTATGGCCATGACACCAGAGATTGTGCAGGCTTAGGCAGACCTGCAAGCAACCCTCGTAACAACAGGGAACACAATTATGAAAATAATAATCCAAGGCGCAGTCCCCCCAGGAGGGGTGAAACGAGGCGACACTCTCCAAGCAATAGAAACGATGATAGGGAAAGGCCCCGGAACGGGCAACGCCCCAGGAGAGATTCAGCCCCCTCGAACGAGCAGCAAGCAATTCGTGAAATAGACATCATTATTGGGGGACCCCACGTGGGAGGTAAATCAAAAAATGCTCAAAGGAATTATGACAGGGAGGCGAAAACCCCACCTATGGTCAATTACCCGGTGAACCAATCATAAGGTGGAAGGGCTGCAGAACCCATAACCTTCACCCAGGAAGACATTACAGGAGTACACTTCCCACACTTTGACGCCCTAGTAGTCAGAGCCGTGGTGGCTCGCAACGGGCTGAAACTCATGCTGGTAGATAATGGCAGCTCAGTCAATATCCTGTTCGGCACAACTTTTGACAAAATGGCAGTGGATCACGAGCTAACACCCATGAGCTCGCCTCTTTACGGATTCACTGGAGACAGCATCATTCCCAAGGGTAAAATTACTCTTGCTGTCGAAATGGGAGCCTCGCCCCAGGTAGCACATCACTTTATGGGGTTCTTAGTGGTTGACTGCCGATCCGCCTACCATGGAGTCCTAGGGAGGCCTACCCTAAAAGAATTGTGGGCAGTCACTTCCATCCATCACCTCTGCATGAAGTTCCCAACCGAACGAGGGGTCGCAACTGTTCGAGGTAACCAGACGGGATCCAGGAAGTGCTATCTTAACTCCCTTAGGAAGGCAGAACCTCGAGTCAACATGGTGCTGGATACTGAAATGACGGAGGCCCTTGAAGGGCGACCTCCGACGCAAGATGTAATCATGGCAGAAGCCTGATCCGAAATATCTTTGGAGGAACTACACCCCAGGGTGATCGAATCAGAATCACAAGCTGTCACAATGGAGGAACTAGAAACGTTCCCAGTGGACCCCCAAGACACGTCCAAAGTCTTGCAAATCGGAAAGGAACTGAATGAGGAAATTAAGGAGGAACTAAAAAGCTTCCTTCAACAAAACTCCGTTGTCTTTGCATGGAGGCATGAGGACATGATTGGTATAGATCCCACAGTCCGTTGCCATCGCTTGCAGGTTGATCCAAGCTGTTTTCCCCATAGACAGAAGATGAGGGCGTTGAATGCCGAAAGGTATGAAGCCCTGAAAGAAGAGGTGGAGAGACTCGTCAGTAACAGTTTTGTTTGTGAAGCCAACTATCCGAAGTGGATTTCAAATCCTGTGCTCGTGAAGAAGTATAACGGTAAATGGAGGGTTTGCATTGACTTTTCGAACCTCAACCAGGCCTGCCCAAAGGATAACTTCCCACTCCCACGGATCGACCAACTTGTAGACTCAACTGCTGGGCACGAATTGTTAAGCTTTATGGACGCCTATTCAGGCTACAATCAAATACCGATGTTCCCAAGCGACGAAGAGAGCACCTCTTTCATCACCGATAGGGGGTTTTACTGTTACAAGGTGATGCCCTTTGGCCTGAAAAACGCCGGGGCAACCTACCAGAGGTTAGTCAACAAAATGTTCGCCGACCAGCTCGGCAAACAATGGAAGTCTGCGTTGATGACATGCTTGTAAAAAGCCTCATGGCTAAGGAGCATATCCAACACTTGGCTGAAGCCTTTAAAACCCTGAGAAGGTACCATATGAGGCTGAACCCCTTAAAGTGCGCTTTCGGTGTGGCTTCTGGAAAATTCTTGGGTTACATCGTGAATCAACGGGGAATAGAGGCCAACCCAGAAAAGATTAAGGTCCTAATCGAAATGGGGTCACCTCAGAAGCCAAATGAAGTGCAACGACTCACTGGCAGGATAGTCGCACTCAATCGCTTCATCTCAAGGGTCACTGAAAAGTGTCTGCCCTTATTTAAAACCCTCAAAGGCAGCGGGAAGTTCCAGTGGACTCCAGAGTGCGAAGAAGCGTTCCAGGAGTTGAAAAACTACTTGGGGCGAGCACCCCTCCTCAGCAAACCAAGGGAATGAGAACCCTTATTACTATACTTAGCCGTAGCTGAAAGCTCGATCAGTTCAGTTCTTGTGCGGGAAGAAGCGGCACACCAACTGCCAATATAATATGTGAGCAGAGCATTGCTCCCTGTTGAAATGAGATACCCAGATATGGAGAAATTGGCTCTTTCATTGGTCACTGCTGCTCGAAAATTAAGGCCGTATTTCCAAGCCCACAGCGTTCGTGTTTTAACAAACTTCCCACTAAGGCAGGTCTTGCAGAAGCCAGACGCCTCGGGAAGGTTACTGAAATGGGCAGTAGAGCTCAGTGAGTTCGACATAATGTACGCGCCCCGGACAGCCATCAAGGGTCAGACCCTGGCTGATTTTGTTACGGAATTTGCCAAGGCCCCTGAAATCGAAGTGGATATGAAACTAGCAGACCCCCCCACTTGGAAGCTCTTCGTCGACGGTTCCTCCGGAGAGACAGGCTCCGGAGCTAGTATAGTGTTGGAAAGTCCGGAGGGGCACAGGCTTAACTGCGCAGTAAGACTCGGATTCAAGGCCTCCAACAACATGGCTGAATATGAGGCTTTCCTAGCCGGACTTCGTAAAAAGATGGTTATAAACAGTGCTTCGCAGCTAGTGGTGAATCAGGTCAATGGCAACTTCATGGCTAGGGACAAACATACGGTGGCCTACCTGAAGCTGGTCATGAACTCCCTGCCCAACTTTGAGAAATTTGAGCTAATCCAAGTGCCCCGCCAAGAGAATTCCCACGCCGATGCCCTATCAAAGCTGGCCAGCAGCAAAGATTCGGAGCTTCTGAAGGTGGTCCCCATCGAACACCTAGCCGAACCATCTATTAAGGAGGACGAGAAACTAATGTGGGTTGGGAGCATCCCACCATGGATGCAACCTATACTGGCATATCTGAAAGAACAAAACTTACCAGAAGACGAAACCGAGGAGCGGAAGCTTCGAAGAAGGGCTGCACACTTCGTTCTACAGGACGATATTCTGTACAAGCGTGGCTTCTCCTCTCCCCTTCTCAGATGTACAGGAGGAGAAGAGGCGAACTACATCCTCAGAGAAGTGCATGAAGGCGTTTGTGGGAATTACTCCGGTGGAACAGCCTTGGCCCACAAAATACTTAGGCAGGGATATTACTGGCCAACCCTGAAAAGGGACGCCACTGAATTCGTACGCAAATGTGACAAGTGCCAGCGCTTCTCCAATGTACAGAGGCAACCATCTCAAGAGCTCACAGTGGTATCAAGCCCCTGGCCTTTCGCCAAATGGGGTGTGAATTTCATTGGCCCCTTGCCAAAGGGAAGAGCGAACGCTCGCTTCGCTAAGGTCGCTATTGATTATTTTACCAAGTGGGTGGAAGCAGAGCCTCTAGCCAAGATCGCTGAGGCCAACACCTCCAAGTTCCTTTGGAAGAACATCATCTCTCGGTTCAGCATACCTCACTCCCTGGTTTCAGACAACGGCAAACAGTTCGACAACAGGAAGGTCCGAAACTTATGTGATGAGCTTGGGATCAGAAAGCATTTTTCTGCACCCCATCACCCCCGGGCAAACGAGCAGGTTGAGGCAGTCAACAAAACCATCAAGCTCACCTTGAAAAGGAAGCTAGATGCATCCAAGGGCACCTGGGTTGACGAGCTTCCCCAGGTATTATGGGCCATCAGGACCACTTGTAAAATCGCTACTGGGGAGACTCCATTTTCTATGGCTTATGGAGCCGAGGCGATGAGCCCTGTGGAGGTTGACGTTCCATCCCCCCGTGGCCTCCACTTCGATGAGGTGATGAATGATGAGTTGAGGAGGCTTAAGCTAGACTTTCTCAGAGAAAAGAGGGACGAGTCCCAGGTTAAGCTCGCCTCTTACCAATGAAAAATGATGCGCTACTATAACGCCAAGGTGAAGAAGAGAACATTTCGGATTGGCGACCTGGTGCTTCGTAAAGTTTTCCCTTTGACCAAAGATACTGGCACAGGGACCTTAGGACCCAGCTGGGAAGGACCGTACCGCATAACTGCAGAAATCAGGCCTGGGACTTATGAAATTGAAAATCTGAATGGAAAGGTGATGCCTCACCCCTAGAATATCGAGCATTTGAGGAAGTATTATCAATAGGAAGCATGTACTGAAAATATTGCAATCAAATAAATGTGCTGTTTACTTCGTTCTTGCACCAACTAATCGAACAAACTTGGAGAGGTGCAAGCCCATTCAAAGGGTACACCCTCAAGCAATTCTGCTTAGTCAGAGGTGGTGCGGGTGCCACCCTTGACAAAGCAGCAACTAATCGAACAAACTTGGAGAGGTGCAAGCCCATTCAAAGGGTACACCCTCAAGCAATTCTGCTTAGTCAGAGGTGGTGCGGGTGCCACCCTAGACAAAGCAGCAACTAATTAAAACTTGGAGAGGTGCAAGCCCATTCAAAGGGTACACCCCCAAGCAATTCTGCTGAGTCGAGGTGGTGCGGGTGCCACCTTTGGCGAAACAGAGTACACACGTCGAATAAGTCCGATGCTTTATTACTTGTTCATTGGCTTCTTCCATTTTGTTAAGTGGTCGAATAAGTCCGATGCTTTATTACTTGTTCATTGGCTTCTTCCATTTTTGTTAAGTGGTCGAATAAGTCCGATGCTTTATTACTTGTTCATTGGCTTCTTCCATTTTTGTTAAGTAGCCGAATAAGTCCGATGCTTTATTACTTATTCATTGGCTTCTTCCATTTTATTAAGTGGTCGAATAAGTCCGATGCTTTATTGTTCATTGGCTTCTTCCATTTTTATTAAGAGGTCGAAGGTCCGATGTGATATTCTTCGTTCGGAGCCATTCTACAAGATAATGCAGCAAATAAGAAAAAGAGGCGGCAACACTTGGACGAATTAAATTTCACTATCAAATGAAAAGTACAGGCCGAGGCCGTTATAAAATTTAATCTACATTTACAATGGCCCCCTCTCCCACCTCCTCCATGGGGGCCTCCTCCCCTTCTTCGGCTGGCTCCTCGGCTGCAGGCCTGCCCCCGTGGGCCCGCCAAATTCCTTTTCGATTGAACCGAGGTCCAACCCCGGGTGCCTCTTGCGCAGGCGAGACATCATCTCCTGAGCAGCCCAGGAAGCCCAGTAGTTGGCGAAGTCATCATACTCAGGCGTCTTGTCAAAGTTCGCCTTGTAGTCCTCAACTGTCGCCTCCCCAGCTGTCTTCACTTCGGCCCTCAACGAGTCGATCTCACCTGCTTGGGTCTTGCACAGTGTCCTCAGCTCAGCCTTCTATTTGTTGGCCTCAACAAGAGCATCCGAAGCGATCCACTGGTGATCATTGGCCTGATCTACTCTCTTGGTCAGAGCCACTACTTGGGAGGCAGACTCGTGGAGCTCGTTCTTCAGTCGGTTCACTTGGATCTCTACCGAATCCAGCTTAGTGGCAGCGGTTATCCATTTTTCTTCGACCTCCTCCACCTCCTTCTTCGCCTTGGCCACCTCGGCCTCCCACGACTCCGAGGCCTTCAGCTTCTCCTCAAGCTCCTTATTCCTTTTACGGAGTCCTCGGACCAAATCCTCCGCAGCAGCGCCCATACTTAGCGCCTTGGCGACGCAAGCATTGTTTGCGACCAGCAGATCCTCAACGTCACACGAGGCAGCGTGTCTTTGCCAGTCCTCGGTCCAGTACTTCCCACGGATCCGCGCGGCTAAGGCTGTTTCGGGAGGCAGCATTTCGAGCACTGCTCAGAAAGGTCCTCATCTCGGCTCCCCAAGAAGTCGATAGCCTTACCCCAAGCCGAAGTGGACACAGGTTTTTTCAGTTTCTTCTTGGCTGGGCCCTCGGAGAAATAGGCGGTTATAGGCACTACGGCTTGAGGGAGGGTCGATGGTGCCGCCACGGTTACTCCGGGCTGAGTGGCAGAGGGGGATCTCCTTTGCAGGAGCTGAAGCATGTGCCCTCGCCGGGCCGACCTTCATTTTCCTGATGAGGGAGGCTCATTCCTCCGCCTCGTCTTCCGTAGAAGGTTGGGGGGCCTCACTAAGCGAAGCAGACGCTCCGACTACTTCTTATACGCAGCCGAGCTCGTCTTCAATATCTTCGCTTCCGCCACACTTTGGCGGATTGTTGCGAAGTCAGGCCTCGGCACCTTCTTTTTAGCAAAATCTCCTGCAGAAAAGAATGAAAAACGGATAAACACTCGTGATGAAAACAAGGCAAATGGAGAACCGAGGATAGACATTCACCTTGACTCGACATCAGCCCGTGAACAACGAAGTGAGTATTCTTATCGATGATTTCTCTATGGCTCCTCTCCTTCGGAGGTAGCTGGTAGAGTTGGCCTATGATATCCCACTCCTCCTCGGATATCTCGCACCTCGGCAGAGAGCCTGCAAACGATGTATATTAAAAACATGAGCGAATATGCAAGTAAAATCAGCTCGGGAAAGAAACTTACTGTAAGTCGAATATATGGTAGGGATGGTAAAAGGCGCCATGGGGTCGCCCTCCATGGTATCCCACCTCCCGGCTACCCAAAACCAGGAGTTCCTCCAACCCTTAACGGAGGTGGGCAGCTCGGTCACGAATGGGGCGTGCGACCCTCAAGGCGCCAAGTAGTACCACCCCTTGCTTTCCTCCCCCCCTGCTACGCACTTCGGCAAGAAAAGGGAATGAAACACGCTGAATGGCATGTCCACCCCGATGCTGGCCCGGCGCCACAGCATCCACGTTCCCACCATATGGGACCACGCATTTAGGTTCAACTGGGTCGGAGCCAACCCGTAGGATCGGAGTACTAGCCTAAAGAAAGGGTCGAAAGGGAGTCTTAACCCAGCCTATAGGAGGTTTTCGCTCACCGCTACGCACCCTGGCCTCGGGTAGCAAGCTCTCTCATGGGGCTCGGGTATTATCAAGTCTATGTTATCAGGGATCCTAAAAACGACCCTACACCTCTCCAAAACCTCCCTGGTGATGCTGGAGGGATAATTTGAAGCCCCCCATTGTACCGAAGTGTCTACGGGAGAGGCTGGTCTTCTCCAAATATTCTCTCCGGCCCTAATGGCCCTACTCAACTCGTCCGGCGACACCAATACTAGTTCCATCAGCCCGGAATCCCCCTCACCTCTCCTCCCCTCGCTCCCCGAGGCACTCACAGACTGTTCGTTCGCCATAACTGACTTTTGGGAGAATTTAAAGAAAAAGGAGAGAATGGAAGAAACTGAATCAAGCTCCGTTACCTAGTTCAACGGTCGCCGGAGTTCGCAAGGTCGATTGCCGGAATAACTCAGGTGCTACCGGAGATTTGACAGGGATCGCCGTGAAATCGCAAGGGTACTCTCCAAGTCTCAAAATTTTCGCGAAATGAAGGTTTTAAAATGAGAAGGATGGGCCTTTTATAGGCACTCCAAACTCACCCCAACCGTTAGATCAACCCAAACACAATATGGACCGTGCAGCACCCAGATGCAAGGATCTCCGTCAAAACCAATGGTCATTTGAATTAACGACCTTGATGAAGCGGTGAGTTACACGCGCGGCTTAAGCACGTCGCCTTAAGGAATGAGAGCCGTCGTCATTATTATCATTTATGTCGAAAGAGGCATGCCTGGGAAGCAAGTGAACGCCTCCCCATGATTACCTTGGGAAGATACAAGGGCTTCCAAATCATTGGCACAAAGCTCAAGGTCAACCTTTATCGCTTTGGCCACAACGGCTCTGCGTTGCTACAGCTCTTTTCAAGAGTTGCCAACCTTTATCACCTCGGCCACAACAGCTCTACGTTGCTACAGCTCTTTTCAAGAGTTGCCAACCTTTATCACCTCGGCCACAACAGCTCTGCGTTGCTACAGCTCTTTTCAAGAGTTGCCAACCTTTATCGCCTCGGCCACAACAGCTCTACGTTGCTACAGTTCTCCTTAAGAATTGCCAACCTTTATCGCTTCGACCACAACAGCTCTACGTTGCTACAGCCCTCCTTGAGAGTTGCCAACCTTTATCGCCTCGGCCACACAACTTCGCACTAATCCTCAGCTCTCACCGCTAACGACTCATCTCCATACCCCCCAACTCGAAATCAAAAGTCCTTGTACTATATAAATACTCATACACGGACTTGCGGGACTATTGTTACGAGCCTGTGTCAGACCCGCCACCTCGCCCACCACGTGTCCGCACCCGTGGCCCAAGCCACGTGTCGAACGAGGTGATTGAACAAGGGACGAGCTAATTGTACGTGTCGAGGTGAGCGCATGAGGAACGAACTGAACACGCGTCAGCGAATGAACCGGACTCATCCACAAGCACGCAGTGGATGCAAAGGCCCGCACTCCGCTTCTACCACGCTGCAACGCTTCACCCGCCACACCTCGCCTTTACAAAGATCCTTTGTACAAAGATCTTCCCAAAGTCAAGTCTCTGACTGATGGGACGTGTGGCAGACTATCAGACGGTCAAATCAGCAGCATATGTCAGAAACATTGAATACCAGTTGACCTATGGAGGGACAGAGTGACACCTAGGATGGGACGAGCCTTGAGGATTCGGCAACACGTGTCTCCTCATCCAACGGCCCTTCTCATTCCATCATTAGTATAAATATCCTCTCCTTGGGCCAAAGAAAAGATTGGAATCCCATTTTGCTCTCCTACATATTGCGAAACCAAGTATCATCATTTCCCTTATATTTGTCAATTTTATCGACACTATATCGATCATCCCCCGGCGAGTGTTCTACTGCCGATGAATCACTTATCGGTTGAATATAAAACTGACTTGACCGTCGGAGTACTTGCGGCCGCTCCCACCCCCTCCGGGAGAGGCCACGAGTGACTAACGGCGTGCTACGTGTGCAGGAAGAGTTGACTTGAAGACATATCCTGTTGGCCACGTGTCCGAGCCATTTTTCGAGGTCAACAAGAACATCTATGGAATTTATTTTGTTATTTTTTGCATTTTTGTCCCTCATATGTTTAATAAGCAACAAAAAAACAATAAATATAAAAATTTGACAAAATATTTCTCTTTCATTTCACATTAAACGAACTCATTTCGTGATATGTCCACTTACGACTACGACATGTCATAAAAAGTGATAAAATAAAATAAACATATCATTTAAACATTTGCTCTATTGACATTATCACTTTTCATGTACCATATTTTGTCAATTTCATTTCTAGTGTGCCACATAGTGGTTACATGGAAGATAAGTTACTACATGACTATTAACTGAACAATTTTCATTAGTTTGTGAGTTGTAAATGTGAAATATGACAATATGGCAAAAATTGAAAATTAAATTAATTCAATAACCCAATTAAGATAAATTAAAATGTTATAACTCAATTTGAGAATTAGCTCAAAAAAAGTCAACAACTGCGCTGCGCACACTATAACTCGATTAGAATAGGCGAAGCTCATGGGATGACATATTTTGTGCATTGTGGGTCACTACCATGTTTTCTTGCATTACAGCTAGCAAAAATAATGGGATCTCATCTTTCAGTAACATTAGTACAATTCAGATAAATCCAATCCAAATCATCAATTCTTTTGACAATTTGGCTAGGGCCATGCAAATCGTCGAAAGTGGATGAGTGATGAGTCAGAATGTGTTGGATAATTCATATCAAAAGCACAACTTAATGAAAGAGGCGAACGTGACTTGTATTTATGAAAAAAAGAAATATTAATACAAAGTGATATATAAAAAAAATGTTTAGTTTGCCTTTGTAGCCACATATACACTTGAACATCGCAAATCAATCAAATTGCATGGAACACATACGTGTGAATGCGAATAGCTATCTTGACATTCGATTGTTCATATTCAGAACCAGTTCTTGTCCGATATGAGTCTTTCCACTTCATCGGTCTATAGGCATTGCATGACTTAGGCGACACCAGGGGCGGAGCCAGATAAACATGTTGGGAGGTGGGCTGAAGTTAAAAAAATTTCAACGAACTCATGCCAAAAGAGATTCTCTATTCCATGATATTTGTGACAAAGTGGATGTCCAACAAGTGAAATATATATGTTAATTCTCATATCCTACTAGACCTTCTTAACGTTTCTTATTAAATAAATGACGGCCGTTGGTATTAAATGCATAAAAACAGAAAAACACTTTATCCGAACATTCAAAAGAGAATTTTTTGTATAATAACCTCATGTATACCTCCAGATGAACTTCTGCCCACTTTTCCAATCTTTAGAAAATTGAAAGGAAAGTACAAATGTATTAATTATTTTGCTCCATTTTGTACCAATACAAGAAAATAGAAAAAAAAAAAAAAAAAAAAAAAAAAAAAACAAAGCGCAAGGAAAGTCGTATTTTTTTCTATGCAACCAAGTTAACCACATTATTCATTTACAAAACCCTCAATAATTTAGGCACTAATAGATCACAAAAAAGTACATGCCCAAAAATAAAAATAAAAAAAAATATTTTTAAAAAATTGCAACTATTGCATATTGGTTAAATGCTTAAAGCCAAAGACGTTCGTCAGTCAACGACTTCGTTATTGCTACGTACAAGGTTCAATGGCTTTGGGGATTTTGGCTTTCAACTTAATTGCAAATCTAAAGTTTGAATCTACGGACTAGAAAAATAAATGAATGAGTTTTGAGTGGGTTTAATGGTGGATTAATGGGCTAAACCTTTCTTTTTTTCTGTTCTTTTTAAGCAGTAATTTTGTATGTGGGCTTGGACAGCACTGATCTAGAGCCCAGTACTGCCTAATCCGCCCCTAGGCGACACACACTATTGACACTTCTATTTGAGAAACTTGTACGTAAAGTCATTGAAAAGTGTTTATAAAAATTAATGTTTATAAATATTTTTTGTCAAATTATTTTTTATCTACACATTTATCTAAAAGCACTACATATTTGTCTATTACTCAGAGTTTGTTTGGGAGGGATTAAAATCAGATTAAAATTGAAAATATAGTCGTTATTGTTGACTTTTATTAGATTGGTGGGACCCAATAACGGCCATATTTTCAATTTTAATTAGATTTTAAGCCCTCCCGAACAGGGCCTCATTTTTATCTGTTTATAAACACTTCCCAATCGTTGCCTAAGTCCGACTCGTGTTTATAAACTGCTTACAAACACTCAAATCATCTTTGTATTCATACATTTTGAGGACGTATAAATACTATTACTTATCCACCATTCATTTTTATATGTTTATAAGTGAAATTGTTTTTAAACACTTCCGAACGTACTTATATTCTAAGGAATGTGAGGTTTGGCGTGCCGTCTTGAGACGAGCCTTGGTAGTTAATTTTTTTAGTTCTTTGTTATTTTCTTTCAGAAATAAATATTGAAAAGTAGGCGACATGGACTTGAAGATCCATATCTAACCCGAACAATTTTACTTGAGACTGGACCAAGTAATAATTTCATAAACTTCGACAAATATATTATTATTATTATTATTATTATTATTATTATTATTATTATTATTATTATTATTATTATTATTATTTCTTTTTCTTTGGTGAGGGCGTGGGGAGTTTGAGAGGGGGCGTAGGTTTTGACCATAAAATATAAAGATTTCAAACCTTTAAATTAATATTTTTTAAAAATTCAAATTTTTAAACAAAGAAAAAGTTACTTTAGTTATATTTATTTACTGCATAGCGAATTTTCTTTAACTAATTTTGATATGTGAATTTTAGTAAATAACGAGCGGCTTAAACACTAAACATCTATTTCTTTTGATACAATGTTTAATCAAATAACCTAAAAAAGTTTGAACTTTTAAAAGTGAATGGACCAACCATTTTCACTCGGCGAAGTAAAGCATAGATACCTAGATGGTTGAAGAGACCATAAGCCATTACAATGTCGGAGTAATCTTCCTTCCAGTACAAATTCCCTACCTAATTTGTATTAACTAAAATAATGGAAATTTATAGTGAATTTTATAAATCTTAAAAAAAAAAAAAAATGGCGATGCGATGCGATGTTAGATCTGTAAATCATAGTAGCATGATCTCAAACCTTTCAATAAATACACGATGAAAGGACATTGTCCATCGAAAAAAAATTTGCCAGTTGACTAAAATTCAAGGGGATCTTAACAAAATAGAGGAGAATTTTCGAAACTATTTTCCGAAGCTTGATATTGTCATTACATGTTATCTTCTTGTTACATGTATTATTTGTTGGCGCACCTTAACCTATTTTATGTATTGCATTTTTTTGGAAGTACTCTAGTTAAAATAGTCAAAGTCGTGCATTTTTACCGTCCATGATTGCTTTTTCAGAAATTGTTAATTATACTCTAGAACTCCCCTTGGTATACAGAAATTTTTTTGCAGATGTTGTACAGACAACACACATGGTGGGGTCAGCACAATTTTTTTTTAGTACATGTGAGGCCTGGCCCCTTGTGAGGGGCCTGTAAAACCCATGTGAACAAATCCTCTGTATATGAGGATTTATTCTTATACTCTATTGAACTGAACAATGAAGGGGACAAATTTGTCTTGAAATGTCAGTACCAGGATTGAGATAAATGCCTTCGCTTCCAACCCAAGATTGAATGCGGAAAAGTCAAAATGCGGCAAGAAATGGTGAATAATTGTGGATAGAAAGGAACCCTATGTTGTTTGCAAATAGTGATGGATCTGTTGTTTTGAGTTGATTATCTGAGTTGTTTTTGGATTTTGATTATGCAAGTGATGTGGGTCCTGAAATTGGGGAAGATGTGTAAGTGGTGTGGTGTGGTGGTGAGTTGGTGGGAATGAGAGTTGGTGGTGGTAGTCGGGTACTTTTTAATTTGGCCATACATTATTCACTTGAGCCAATTTTTTTTTATCTTTTTTGTCATTCACCACAATGACCTTTTAATCAACAAATATACCCTTAAGTGTGTTATACAATTACAAAAATATGGTGTTATATAAAAAGTAATAATACCCTTTGATCTTTCTACATGCACATAAAGATTTACATAAGAGATTACACAATATCATATGATACTCTATCATTTGTCGATTTAAAACATAATTAACCTTTTTGTCCAATTTTTTCCCACTACATCATTTTATGTAATCCCTTATGTACCATTTTTATGTACAGTAGTACAATCCAAACCCTTTGAGTTACAAAGAAATTCAAACACTTTCCAATTAAAATTTTAAATTCAAGTCACTTTCTTTATCTATTTACTTTGGATAAAAAATATTTTATTTTTCATCTACTTCAACTTTAAAATCTCATAAGTTTTTTTCAAATACTCAATAAGAAAATATTGTTTATAGCCATCATTTCGAATCGGTAAGTATATTTACGTATATTTAATTTAATTTCCATTAAATTAGTATATTGTTTTAATCTTTAAATCTTATTTTCGATATAGACAGATAATTTTTTACATTTTTTAAAAAGATCTATAATTTTTTTTAAACAAGAACAGAAAAAATTCATCTGCATGTATATTATTTCAGACGGATGCATGGTCATCTATAAAATCTCCAACCCAGTCACCTGGGCACGAAGAACAATCGGCCCAGGTTTTTTTTTTCTTTGCTCTAATTATCTATTTTTCTTAGAAAAAAACATGTTTCGTAATGTAGATATTGGATCAGCTGCAGTCTCGATTTGTTACTTGGTGAATTTGAAATGAATGAATATGATCAATGGGCATAGAAATTGGCGAGTGAAAGACATTATGTTATTGCAATTGTGATACTATCGAGTACATCATATGCAAAAATGTACTATGATTTACAAAATAAGCTTAACGTCGATCCCTCTCAGTATGACATTGAATTGGGCTTTCTATTCAACGAGTATACATCCATTTCAATTCAACTTGTAAAGGTTACTTCTGAAGTTGAAATGACGATTCTAGTTGAATTGAACCAAAATTCCACGACTTTTATTTGCGTAACTTTTGCAAAAAAGAATGTCCTCAAGAATGAACACGAAGATTTCGATAGATGAGAACATAATGTGAATGGTTTTTGAGACATAATAGAAATAGGTCGTGATGATTATGTGGTTATTCTCGAGACAATTGTTCATCACCATGATATCACTGTTACGCACGGAATTCTCTCGATATTTCAAGACAGCGAGAATGAAAATGAATTTAAAAATGAGGATTTGATTGATTTACCACATCGGAGACATGAAACGGGTGGGAGCTCACAGGCTGGAACGAGTGCACGGTCCTCCAATTGTTCATGTATGGTTCCTGATGATGAAGATTTGCATGACGAACAACTGTTTGAAACAAAAAAAAAAGATTTGTAAGAAGTTGTGTACCGAATTGTATTGAAACGAAACTTTGAGTTTAAAGTGAAGAAATCGAGCAAGTCGACGTACATAATTATCTAAGTTGACGACAGTTGCCGTTGGTGTTTGTGAGCGACGAACATGGACACGAATGAATTCTTTGTGGTCCGCAAGTATGCACTGGAACATACTTGCGAAGTGAGTATTCGTCGAAATGATCATAGATAAGTCCGAGCATGATTTATTGGTCGACGGATAATGCACAAATTTTAGGACCCACGGACAATATACAGACCTTCAGACATCATTAAGACGTCAGTCGAGATTACGAGGTAGTCATAAGCTATCGAATGCCTAGAAGACCAAAGAATGCTCGTTGGAGGATTTAATGGGTTTGATCGAGGAAAGTTATACTAAATTGGTCAAGTATTGCAATAACGAGAGGGTAACGAATCTTGGATATTTATTTTTTATTTAAATAGAGGGCGAGAATCACTTCAAATATTTCTTCATGGATCTTGGATAATGTATTCGAGAATTTCGAAACGTGATGCGACCCATAATTCTAGTCGATAGTACATCCCTTAAATCTAGATACGAAGATAAATTGATTATTGCAACATGTTAAGATGCCAACATCCAAATTTACCCTCTTGCATTTGGCATAGTCGATGGAGATAATGATTTAGTGATGCGTTAGTTCTTCACAAATTTGAGAGAAATAATTGGAGACGTCGAGAACCTTGCATTTGTAACTGACCAGAGGCAGTCAATAATAAATAGTATCGCCGAAGTTTTTCTTGAGGCACATCATGGTTATTACATGTACGATATACAGGGGAAGACTAAGTGTCTGGGTAGTGATATCGTTACATTGTTTAGTAGAGCTACAGATGCTTACAGTTTTGAAAAGTTTGATAAATTCATGGTCGAATAGAAAATAAATATGCATGAGATTATCTAACAAAGATGGGGATCGAACATTGGGCACAGTCACATTTTCAGGACGTCGATACAACTTGATGACGTGAAACAATGTGAAGTCGCTCAATGCGTTATTTAAGAAAGAACGAGAGTTACCCATTCTCACAATGATTGAGCACATTCGTAGCAAGCAACATCAGTGGTTTTATGACCAACGTGAGGAATCATAGTTTCAGTTGGGGAGTTTTCCGTGTGCTTGATGAGTGCTCTAAACTTACGATATTTATACCACTTAATTCATTATTTTGTTACCCTTGAGAGAGTTTTAGATTGTTTTTATGTGATGTTGTGATGTAGGTTGATGAAATTGAAGAAAATAAGTAAAAGTTGACAAATTTGGAGAAAATGGCTAAATTGCAAGATATCCAAAATTCGGGGACTAAAGTGCGAATACTCAAAAATTGTGTCGAACCTCATGGTGAATATTTGGGAGTGTTCATGGTCAATTGGATGAAGAAAGATGTCAAAGGGATCAAAATAACCAAAGAGTGATCACACATCAAATTCCAACCTAAAAAGTTTTGCTCCGGATTTTTAGTCTCATATTGAGACTCGCTTTTAACATAGTAAACAATCCAATTAGAGGATGATGTCTGAAGCAAAGTTGTAG
The DNA here is from genome assembly GCA_035079005.1 of Fraxinus americana. Lineage (NCBI taxonomy): Eukaryota > Viridiplantae > Streptophyta > Magnoliopsida > Lamiales > Oleaceae > Fraxinus > Fraxinus americana. Next base: position 8,636,434 of record CM068719.1, read on the forward strand.
CTTTTTGAGTTAGCTTTCTAAAAGATCTTGAATCATCTCAATCTGATATCGTAAAAAAAGTTATGATAAAAATACTGAAAGTCGTGCAGTTTTTCGTTTCGCCGAGTCGAGCGCCCCAGCTTGGTAAAAATCAGCAGAATACATGGCGCCAAGGTGCCCAATCTAGGCGCATAGGCACTGGATCCTGAGAAAGAGAAAAAAATGGAGATTTTAAAAGATTTTCGGCCCGGTCCAACCCTATTCCGTCTTGTAACTTGTGGGCACTATAAATACCACCATAAAAACCTAATTTTGAAGGGTGGAAGAATGAGAGAAAGATACAAAAAGATTGAATCTCGAAGGACAACAACAAAAAGGAATTGAAGAAATCAAGTGAAGAAATGGTGGAAATCATAAAATGGACTTCAATTAGTACTTCAAAAGAGTTCTTTCTTACCTTTTCTTTTATATTTTCCATTATAAATTGTATGGATTTCATGTTCTATTCCATTCCATGAGCTAGACAATTTAGCTAGGGTTTGATGTAGCCAACTTGAGATTATGGTTTGATGAATACATGAATTATTTCTTTTTGAATTTTCCACTTATATTTAATTGTGTTATGATTATAATACTTTCAATTACCTGATCAATAAATGAATGAATAGATGCTAGTCAATTCCGGCACTCGAGAGAAGAGAATTTAGGCGCGATCATAAGATTAACACAACGTAGGTTTTATAGATTTCGAGAGAAAGTGTAAAATTTATGAAACTTACTCCACAAAAGAATCGAGATTTTGATAAATTCTAGACTTTAATTCGGAATAGATATATTGGGATTGAATTTTAGGATTAATTTCTAGCCGACACTCAAGAGAGATGAGAGAAATACAATTGGATTCTTGCTTTTAAATATGGAAAAATTAATTGGAATAATTTGATGTGATTGAATCATAATTGAAAGTTGGTGAAATCATTTCCTAGGCTTTCTCATTGTGATAATTTATATTCTCTAATTTTGTCGTAGCATTTTACCTTTGATTAGTTTAGAAAAAATCATTCAATCATTTATTTGTCTAGATAAAATAGAAATTATACAATTATAGTACTTGGTAGAAATTAAATTACAATCCCTGTGAGTTCGACATCCTGACTTTCATACTATATTACAAAATTTGACACCGTACACTTGCTGTATAATTCACGTTGTATAAAACGCGTGGCAGTGCTCATGCAATCGCAGTGACTATGCATAGAGGATTTTCACCGCACGCCTTATGCAGCTATTATTGCAGGTTGATTATTGGAGAGTAGCGTATGCCCAAAATATATTTCCTCTACCAAATGAACTCGAGTAGGAAATTCCTGACCACATTTTCCCTCTTAATAATTTGTTACCACCCGAAGATGTCGTCTAGAATACCATCTACCAAAAAATTTCTTTTGACCTCGTAAGTGAGGCCGCTGTAGCGCATCAGGGCATACTCAAAAATTTTGTATAAGTCAAATCCCACTACATAACATTTCGACGAACATGTAATTTGTATCATGTTTATAGTAATTTGTTTGTTATTTAATGATTGTCGTCATTAAATATTCAATTAAATATTTCAAACTTACCATTGCTTTCAATTGTTCCTATTTATTTCTCGGTCACCGTTTTATGTTCACAATCAACTATTAAAAAGTTGAAATTAGGTCATTGTACTTTTTTTCCATCATTTCATAATCGAATAATGTTCTGATCAATTTTTAAACTTTCAATTGTTTCCAATTGTTCCTATTTATCCTCGATCACTTTTTTGTGTTCCCAATCAACTATTAAAAAGGTGTAATTTGTTGCCCTTACTTTGTTTTCGTCATTCCACAATCAAATAATGTAGAATTACATATACAATTGCATTAAACCATGAGTCACAAATAAATAAACATTTTTTACATTTTTTTTAAGAAATTAATACAAAATGTACTATGGATCACAATTGTATTCATACAAATTGCAAACTAACTTTAACATCCACCTATCTATCCAAGATTAGTTTATCGTATCAAGCTTGCATCCAATACTGAAAAATTCTATATATTTTATTGCGAATATTGGACAATCGTCCCTGCAAATAAATAATAATATATTAGTTCGATAACATATAGCTAAAAACTAAGTTTTCAAATTAAAAACCTATAAATACTTATGATACTGCTTGTCATTTACTTGAATCATATATCGGTTGCAATATTTACTTCAACTGGCCCTATGTTAGACGACTATGATCAAAGTCATACAAATATATAGTAGAATCAGCGAATATAAACTTAACTGCAAAGCAGTGTCAGTTCGTGATCACTGGAATGTACATATGCATACAATCCGTCAATGGCTTTCCACAAGTTGGCTCCGGTCCTATGACCCACTAGAGCATGTACTTAGGCACCACATATCCATTCCTTTGAAATAGGAGTGTGCTATGATCAATGTCAATGGCACGTGCGAATTCGGTGCTCAGGATGACTCTACAGGAATGTCAAAAGATTTCGGGTCCGATCGTGCAACATTTCCATGGCCATGTCGATGTTACAGTAGAAACACCAATAAAAAATAGAGAGTTATTTAATTAAATCAACAACAAATTATGTAAACATAATAAATAACAAAAAGAATACACTTAAATCGTCGGCGAGTTAAGCTGACTTCATCGTTATATCTTTAAACCACTTTTTAGCTATCGAAATCATCTTTTCCCCTATCTTGTAGCTATCTCTGAAAAAAAAAAAAAAAAAAAAAAGAGAAATGTTAGATAAAGTTTAGATGAGTTATTGTACTTTAGGAAAATCATAAAATACTTACTCGTGCTTTAGGGGTTTAAACCATTTATCGAACGCTTTCTGCCTAATCGAGACGACCTCCCGAAAGAGATTGAGGGAATGTCGCATCCACAAACGTCCTTCTCTTCACCTTATTCGTGAAGGGATAAACAATGTACTGTGATGGAAATGTTAGCTTTTTGTCGACCACTAGTTTTGGAATGTCAACGGCATGTTTTGTACCCTTCATCACCTCCAATGCCCTGTCCGAGTTAAAAATGACATCCTGTGTCGTGTCAAGTGTCCCCTCATCCTCCGCCAGCCCCTTCGCCCATCATCTGCCATACTTGCTGTCACATTGTCCGCGACCTTAATGTTCATCGGCTCCGTCACCATCAGGGCCACACCCTCTGTCGCTGGGACATCCCCTTCCACAGATGCCAAAAATGACTCGAATGCAAAACTATAACCAACAAATTATATTCAATTAACACACCCTATCTTGATCTAGGATGGACTGAGGCATCAAGTCGTCTTCAACAGCTAGAATAGATAGTTCACATACATAACTTCGACCCCTTCATCCATCGATGGTGTCAACTCAATGAGGATTTCAAGCTAACATATTGACATTTCAAAGACTTAATGATCATGCATTGATATTTTAAAAGGACATATAATATAAATCGCAAATCTATAATACTCACTATAATCGTTAAGGAGCGCTGATAATTGTTTGGCAAGTGGCTTGTCTTGTGCTCGTAAATGATGCATTCGAGGCAGCACGTCTTTCATCTTCTCTTATACCGACTAACCAATATGGGGACAGTTCATACACTCGTATCTATAACACTTACAATTATTATATATAAATTTAATAAAAAAAATCGATATTCTTTATGTTAAAAATTTACTTGCAATGCTAAGGGAAAGCCATATGTTTCGTATTTACTCTCAGGCTTATCCCCCTTAGGCATCAAATGTCCTATGTCCCCATGAATAGTTGTTAAAAATATTAATATAATCAACAACTTCTAAATGAAAAATGTCAATTGATGACTTTTTATGATGACACCTCAATACACTCTCAAGAATAAACACCAAGCTTAACTTCAATTTGCCTAACATCTTGTTGCATACCCTGAATGCATCCCCTAACTGAGCTAGAGTTACTGTTGATTGTCCAAGAAAATATTCACTCAACAACCTCTTGTTTCTGGGAATGATGGCATTTGCTGTTTGTTCGCTTGTACACTTCAATCTAATGATGAGGATAAACTCAAATATAAAGAACGTAGCTACCTTTCCCTAAAGATCGAAGTGGAGTGCAACGCCGTCAATTGGTTTAAGCAGCCGACATAGTAATACATCGCGTAGCTGTCCTGAAAATTGTACATCGTGCAACGGATACTTGGACCATAGGTAGGAATGTCGTAACATGTCCATGTGCTCATCATCGAGCAACTCTAATATTGATGCAAAGCTGGCAAAGTTACAGTTCAACGTAATCTTGCTAGGAATCCATCTCATCGCAGGATCCAAATGGTACTCCATTATGTAAAATTTCAAATGTTAGAACATTGTGTAAGAAATAATGAAATAAAACGTAACAGAAAATTAAACTAAATAGATAAAATTATGAAACATAGAAACAAAATTAAATAAATAAATAAAATTAGATTAAACAAGTTTAATATTAAAAAAATTAAAAAATCAATAAACAAAATTAAACTATAATTAATATCAAAATAAACAAAATAAATAGATAAAAATAAATTATACCGTCAAAAAAAGAAATTGAAAAGATTAATTAAAAATTATACATTTTCAATTATAAAAAAGAAAAAAAATAAAAATTATATAAATAAATTAAATAAAGGATTTTAAAAAACTTTTAACAAGGAAATTAAAAAGAATTAAATTGAAGGGAAAAAAAGACAAAGACGAAAGTTGCAAGAAACATGATAATATAAAATATTAACAATTAAAAATCTTGTTAAGAATCAAAAAGTCGATATTTAACATCGTTCAATTAACTATATGACATTTATTAACAAAAATCTAAACTATGCAATGATATTCTTTAATGAAGTGAAAATGAATTTTTTTTATTAAATGATCGTATGTCTTGCACATAACTTCGTAAGATTATTATCTTACAAAATAGTGAGTGCAAATAAAGTGAGGTTAAATATGGTATATACTGCAATTACGGTAGTTTAGTGCAAAATCGGAAAGCACGAATACGGTGACCTCAAATATGGCAAGTGTAAATATGGTTTATGGTGCAAATACAATATCTTAGGTGCAAAATCGGTAATAGTAGATATAATGAGTGCAAATACGGTGAGGTCACATGCGGTATATACTGCAATTACGGTAGTTTAATACAAAATCGATAAGTGCAAATACGATGAGCTAAAATACGTTAAAGGTAAATATGATTTATGATGCAAATGTGGTAGCTGATGATTTTGGAAATCATCAGAATGTTTGAATTATATTTTCCAATAAACAGTAATTACAATTATGAAACATAGAAACAAAATTAAAATAAATAAATAAATTAAATTAAATTAAAAAAGGATAATATAAAACATCAACAAAAAAATTCAAGAAAAAAAATTAAACTATAATTAATATTAAGAAAATTAAATTAATAGATAAAATTAAATTAAATTTACAAAAAAAAATTATACCTTCAAAAAAAGAAATTGAAAAGATTAATTAAAAATTACACATTTTCAAATATACAGAAGAAAAAAAATAAAAATTATATAAATAAATTAAAATAAGGATTTAAATGTTAAAAATAATATTTAACATGAAAATTATAAAGAATTAATTTGAAGAAAAAATTATAAAAGCGAAAATGTATTTTAAAAAATGGGTCGAATCCATATGGTCATATCAACTGGGCCATCTGGACTGCGCCGAAATCCAATCAACCCGACCACCTGGATCCATCAAGTTTGGATCCGGCAGCGTAGTTGTTGACGTAATAAATAAAAAGTTTCAAATGTCACATTCTTTGGAGAACTGGCAATCTCCGATCTGGGTCGTCAGTTTTCTCTTCAAAGTGAGGGTATTATGAGATTTTCATTGTTTTAGAACCTTTTTAACATTTTTAACTTTTTTTTTAAATAGTCAAAGGTCATTTTGGGAAGGTGGCACTACTTCTAGTCGTTGTTGGGTGGATTGAGAAATGTGAATGTTTTCTATTTTTATTTTTTCTCTTTTCTATTTATTTTAATTAATTACATATTAAAAATTATTTTTAAAATTTTAAAATTGGTTAAATTATGGTCAAACACGTGATTTTTGATCAATTGACGAATTTTGGATGAAAAATTGTTAGAGTCTTAGAGATTCTTCCATCACACATCTATTGAAAGATTTATGACCTAATTTCTACAATTTAAAGATTTAAGATCGAGCTGTATATTTTTGAAAGATTTGAAACCTTCATTTTAATATTCCTTCAACTAATATAATATGAACATTATTTTAATACGAGGCTAAAAATATACCATTACACACCAACTTAGCCAATGTTTGATGACCTTTAAATTAATTTCTATTTTTTATACGTACTCATTTTCAACACATATTTATACAATAAAATATTTTGCATATAAGGCAAAAACTTTTTCCTACTTTTTAACAGCATATTCTCTAAAAATTTATTATTCGAAACATTATTTTTGATAAATAATGACCAACAAACAAGGGCTTAAATCACATTAGGAAATTACACTTATCAAATCCAATGTCACTAATTCACTAAGACTGAATTTTTATTTGAGTAATCTTCAAATTATTTACTCTCACCGCTCTCGACTTAAATGTTGTACCCAAACCACTTTCACAACCAAAATGTGGCAGAGCTTATGTGCCAAATTTATGTTTCAAATTTTCATCGCATTTTATACTTAATTAAAATAATTTTTTTAAGTTATGATTTCTCTCCAAATTTTTCTTTGAAATATAGTAAAGATGCTCATTTGCTCATTGTATTTTTGAATAGGCAAAACAAAACTTCTATATATTAAAAGTGGCTATGTAACGGAATTTCTTGTTTTTAATAGAAAAACTAACGGAATTTGTTGTTTTAACGGATTATGTAACGGAATTTCTTGTTTTAAACAGGCTGCTGCACCTTCTTTCAGTGTTTTTATCATAATTTTATATTCTGATGTCCGATTGAGGCGATTCAAAATGCGTTGGAAAGCTAACTCATCTGACTACAACTTTGATTCAGATATCATTCTCCAATTCGATCACTTTCTATGTCAAAAATAGGTCTCAATATGAGACTAAAATATCGGAGCATAACTTTTCGGTTGGAAATTGATTTGTGATCATCTTTTGACTAAATTTGATTCCATTGACGTCTTCCTTTATCCAATTAATTCCGAGCACTCTCAAATTTTCATCGTGAGGTTCGGCACAACTTTAAAGTATTTACATTTTAGTCCCCGAACTTTGGATCCCTTACAATTTAGCCATTTCTCCAAATTTGTCAACTTTTCCTTATTTTCTTCGATCTCACCAACTTACATTACAACATCAAAGTCACACATCTAATTATTTATCAATTACATAAATGTTACATCATTAATTATTTAATTAACAAAAAAAATTACATCTTTATTAATAACAAATTAATTCTTAAACAAAACTATTAAATATAAACTAGACAAACGTGCATTGCACGTTGCTTGCACCTAGTAATATTAAAAAATGCTTTTAAATATTTTTCATTCACTTTAAAGAACATTAACAATAGTTTTGAAAAACCATAGTTAATGACAAAAATTTCTGATTAATTGTAAGTCCTTATCAATCCCAACATTCGTAACTAGGAATTTGAAAATACAACAAGGGACGAACTGCTGTGCCAAGTCGGTAAAAGACCTGGCACAGAAATGTGAGATGGGGTGGGTGGGTGTTTTAACATTTTTGGGAGGTTTTTTTAATGAGGTGGGTCCCGAGGACCCACCTCATGTGAGATAGCCTGTAAAAGGCCTGTGAGGAAAAACCTGGTAGACAGAAAAAACCCATACAACAAATACAAGGAAAAATTATTTTTAAAAAAAAAAAGTTACTTAAAAATAAAGTAAAATAAAAACTTATTTTAAAAAATAAATTCTTTAAAAAAATAAATTAAAATAAAAACTTATTTTAAAATTTTTAAAAAAACTTTTATTTTTAAAATTTTTTTTTTTATATATATAATATAGTTGCCGTTTTATATTTTTTAAAATTAGTGAAAATAATGAAAAGAAATTTGGTGGCCATTGTGAAATGTTATATTAAATTAGGTGGTCATGGTGAAATATTATATGAAATTGGATGGATATGAAGAAATAAAATCAAATTGGATGGTTATGGTGATACTAAATATGAAATTGGGTGACCATGGTGTAATGTTGGCCAAAAAGCTCACCTGCTCGGGACGCTCAGGCTCGGCCCGAAAAAAGCCCAAACCGGGCTCGTAATTAATAAAAAAAAAATTAAAAAAATAATAATAAATTAAAACTAAAATAGCTGAAAAAAATTAAAAAAATATAAAAAATCGAGCCGGCTCGGGCCGAGCCTTATTTTTTTGGCTGGGCTGGGCTCGGCCATGAAAAAAGTTCGGCCAAAAAGGCTCGAGCCGAGCTCGAGTTTTTTTTTCGGCTTGGGCTCGGCTCGGCTAGGCTAGTTGACATAGCTACCATGGTGAAACAAAATCAAATTGGGTGATCATGGTGACGCTAAGTATAAAATTGGGTAGCCGTTGGTGAATTCAACCCAAAAATTCTACTTGGATATATTAAATTCAAGGTAAGAATAGTGTTACATCTTGGATTTCCCCGGTAACTTTTTATGATTTTTTTTTTTTTTTTGGAAACTTATAAGGATTTTAATAAGGTTTAGGGTTTGTTGTTATTTATAAATGAAAAATTAAGGTGTTGAAGTGAGATGTATCTATATAATCACCATGTAGCTACTATGCTACAAGACTCTTTTGTAGTTAACGTAAAATTAAAATGGATCATAATTATTTCACTATGTGAAAGAGTTGAAAATGGATAATTGCGAGATCGGTTTATGATGAATGTATGGGGAAAAATAATGGATATTGAAGAAGAAATCATTAGAGAAATCTTAGGATTTGAAATATGGAGAGATTTTGGGCTAGATTTTTGTGACATGAAAGAGTGATTATGAGCTTAAATGTGGGGAATATAATAATTAGCTGAGAAAGAGTCTGTGCTTTAATGAGTGTTTGAGTCATGATTTGTGATTTATTATTCTTACTTATTTTATTTCAGTATTTATGGAATAAAAAAGTAAAGCTGTAAAGGAAGATTTACATGTTTTGTTTTTAATCTTCACGAAATGTAATAAAATATGTTCCAAACATTTTTTCGCATCATCCCTCCCCTCCCCAACATTTCACTTATGTAGCAAAATTCTTTGCTCCCTCCATTTTGACCATTTAGCTGAAAAAAAAAGTTTGGAATAGGTTTGTCAAATTTCGTAAAAGTCAAAACAAAAAGTACAAATTTACGTACTTTTTGTAACTAGTAATTTGAGTAAAATTTTTCTTTAATCACACAGTTTATACTTGGCCACAGTGTACTAATATAACTTCAAACTACTATCTAATGGTTATTCATTTTTAAGATGTTGTACTCCATCCAATGTATCCATCGTTCGCCAATTCTATTCCCTTTGTTGCTGACGCGTCGCACGAAATCCTATGTGACAAGTTACGATCGTTAAAAAATAACAATTAAGTCAAATCATGCAATATAATGTTTCATTACTCACCCAACTTATGTTATGATCACGATTTATTCATCAAACTTCAAACTGCTTTCCAATTGTCACTCATCTTTGAGACATTGCATTCCATCAATCATCATCGGATTCAAGATTCTGCAGATCACTCTTTTTTTTGTCGATAATGTTTTTTTATCGTATCAACCTGTATATAATAAACTTGTACCTCGGATGCAATTACAGGTCAACCCAAGCAAAAAAGTGTATAAACGTTTTTCTATTGACTTTTCTTGAAGTCTAAATGTGAGAGATGATGTAACACAATTACCATTAAGTTGTCTTTCTTGACATAAAAATATGTATATATGACGTATTAATATCAACATAAATACAACGATATGAAGTGACAATACAAAAGTAAGTAAACTATAAAAATGAGTTAAAGTAGATTGTCCTACACTAGCACTTTTGTGTAATAATTATACCAAATACGATTCGTATTACAAGAATAACTTCAAGTAGACCTGCTACGATTTTCACTATCCAATAACCAATTTTGGTCCCGAAGTAAAAAACAATCAGTTATGCCAAAAGATGCGGTCAATATCCCAAGAATCACGACATGATGTTAATTTTGATAGAACATATAATACACGTGTACATCATAAATGACTATTATACCCTCTTTAAATATTAAAATTTGATAGTTCCATTTATTTCTTAACCTATGAACATATTTTTATCTTTCTACACTATGTCCCTCGTTCCTATTTCAGATTTGGATATGGTGACGGGGCAAACGGGGTGCAAGGAAGGCAATCTCTTGTCACATTTTGATAACAATGGTAATGGAATAATGAAAAAAAAAAATCTCTCCTCTCATTAATTTGGTAGAATGTACACTTATAATATATACATCTAAATTGAACCAAAATGAGCTATAATCAAGATGCTATACCTAGAAGGATTTGAAATTAGAATCAACTCTACATGGAAAGCTTAAATTACATAATACTCCACCTCTAATTGGAGCATGGAGATCTAATGCCCAAATTGTGAGAAAAATGAATAAAGAGGTCTTGACCAAGAGCTTTGGTGAAGATATCGGCCACTTGTTGAGAAGAAGAAATATGTATTGAGCGAAGGAGGTTTGAGTAGTATTTTTCACGAACTATGTGACAATCAATCTCAATATGTTCGATTTGCTCATGAAAAACAGGATTATGAGTAATATGTAATGCAACTTCATTATCATAGAAAAGTAGCATGGGACGGCGATGAAAAACTCGTAGATCATGCAATAATAATTTAATCCAAACAACCTCACAAGTAGTAGAGGCCATGACACGATATTCTGCTTCTATTGAAAAACGGGAAACAACATTTCGCTTTTTAATTTTCCAAAAAATAGGACTGTAACCTAGCTGAATAAAGAAGCCTACAGTGGAGCGTCAAGTGGTAGGGTAGCTGGCCCAATCAGAGTAAGAAAAGGCATCATCTGAAAATCACTTGTAGAAGGAAATAAGAGTCCATGGCCAAAAGTGCATTTAAGATATAGAAGGACATAGAAAGCCGCCTCGTAGTGTGAAATCTTGGGATTTTGCATGAACTGACTGAGGGTATTTACAGAGAAAGCAATGTTAGGACTAGTGATGGTCAAATAAATGAGGCGTCCAACCAATCTTTGATGAGTGTGGGGATCATGTAAGGGGTCGCCATTATCTAAAGAAAGCTTTAAATTCCGTTCCATAGGAAAGTGGGCAGGACGCATGCCAAGATTTCCAAATTCAAAAAGAATGTCAAGAGTATACTTTCTCTGGTTAATAAAAATTCTAGCAGAAGAGCGGCCAACTTCAATGCCCAAGAAATACTTTAAGACACCAAGATCTTTTATCTTGAAATGATTAGCAAGGAAAATTTTAAGGTCGCATAAAGATCGAGCATCGTTACCTGCCAATAAGATGTCATCAACATAAACAAGAACCACTATAAATGAAGAATCACATGTACAAGTAAACATAGAGTGATCAGCATGAGATTGAGCATAACCAGCTTCAACAAGGACATAAGAGAGCTTAGAATACCAATTTCGTGAAGCCTGCTTTAGTCCATAAAGAGATTCGTGCAAGCGGCAAACACGAGTCTCCTCCTTACTACAATAACCAGGAGATAGAGTCATATAAACCTCCTCATACAAATCACCATGTAAGAAGGTGTTATTCACATCCAACTGGTAAATATGCCAATGACATGCAGTCGCTACAGCAAGAATACATTGTACAATGACAAGTTTGGCTACAGGGACAAATGTGACATGGTAGTCAAGCCCTTCAACCTGCGTATATCCCTTGGCCACCAATCGAGGCTTATACTGCACAATAGAACCACACCCATGAAGTTTAGTTTTAAAAACCTATTTACAACCTATGGGCTTTTGACCAGGAGGAGGAAGAGAGGTGAGACTCCAAGTATGGTTAGCCTCAAGAGCCTGGAGTTCAGTAGTCATAGCGTGACACCAATGTGAATGCTTAATAGCTTGAGAGAATCGAGTAGGGTCTGCAGTGTGAGACACACCAGAAAGAAAAACAAAATGTTTATTGGAAAAATGAATATATGAGAGGAATTTAGAGATGGGATGGACCGTACCGAGTGAAGTGGTAGTAGGCGAGATGTCTCAACTGGAAGAGTAGGACATATATAGTCATGTAGACGAGCAGGACGAATAATGATACGAAGTGGGCGAGGTGGAGGGTTCGCTATAGGAGAATGAAAGACTATTATAGGAGTGGATTGATTATCTATAGGGGCAGAGTGAGGATCATCAGGAAGAGGTAGGGTAGACGTAGCAAACATCAAAGGGATCATTTTGAAAGGAAAAATATGTTCAAAGAAAGTGATGTAGCGAGAAATTTTGATTTTCTTAGTTTCTAGATCAAAAACCTTGGAGACACTATGAGTAGGAGGATACCATAAAAATACGCAGGGGGTCGCCAGAGGTTGGAATTTATCACGGTTAGAAGCTAAGGTGTGAGCATAACATAAACAGTCAAACACATGTAAATGATCATAAGATGGTTGTTTAATAAATAAACGTTCATAAGTGATGTGTTATTCAGACTAGGTATGGGGGTATGATTAATGAGGTAAATAGCTGCCAAAATGCATTCACCCCAAAACGAGATAGAGAGATGGGATTGGAAGCGAAGACAACGTACCACATTAGTATGTGACAATGCTTTCGTTCGGCAACCTCGTTTTGTTGGGGAGTTTCGACACAAGTGCGTTCATGCAATACACTATGATCAACAAAGAAATTCTTGGCCATTATCAGAATGAACATGCTTAATATTGACATTAAATTGGGCACACACTATAGCAAAGAATTTCTTTAAATAAGATAAAGTATTTTAAGAGTATCAAGTAAACCCATGTGGCACGAGAATAATCGTTAACAATAGCTAAAAAATAATGTGCACCACATATATTTGCAGCATGATAGCCGCCCCATATATCAACAAATATGAGATCAAAAGGGCAAGAGCTTTTATTTGGAACTAAAGGCAGAGGAAGTCGAGTTTGTTTACCATTGACATAAGCATCACAATGATGTAATTTATTTTCAATAGTAATACATTTTGGAAAACTAGAAGGAGATGGATGACCAAGTCGTTGGTGCCATGTACTAAATGAGGGTCAAGTGGTAGCGTTTAGCATAAAGGTAGCAACATGCTTGAAGTAATAGAGACCATCTTTCTCCTCACCTACTTCAATCAGCGTCTTCATTTTGACGTCTTGAAAAATATAGAATAAAAGAAAAAAAAAATAGCAACACAATTTAAACTTTGTGTGAGTTTACTGACAGATAGGGGATTAAAAGAAAATTGAGGAACAGACAAAACATGGCGTAAATGAATTGTAGGGAAAATTTCCATGTCGGTAACATTATGCATATGAATATATGTACCATTTGGTAATTGTACAGAAGAAGGAGAATTATTTGAGCAAGGAGTAATATTAATGGGAAGATGACTCATATGGTGTGTAGCACCACTGTCAACTATCCAATATGGAAAAGAATTCAGAGAAAAGGAATTACCAGAAAAACTTAGAGCTGAGGGTTTTAACAGTTCAAAAAGCTAAGTGCATTGTTCGGGTGTGAGGCCAGGGACCATACTACCCATTGGAAGAGAACTTGAAGAACTAGAGACGTCATTTGCCAATGATGTTGAACCTTTACCTATACGATTGCTGTTCTTTTTCTTTGACGGTCACCAATCAGGATAACCAATGAGAGCAAAACATCTATCACCAGTGTGGTCAAGCTTGCCACATTATTTACAAATAGCAGAAGCAGCAGAATTCATAAGAGGAGTGGGCAGCAATGGTTAGTAGTGTGGTTGATAGGTTGTAGTATATGTTGACGTCAAACTTGCAATGTTGTACCATCCATTGGAATATGGCCTGGTATCTGTAAGAGATGATGTGTCTCTTCTTTGGTTACATGCGGAAGGAGATCCATGGCAAGTATTTGACTACGAATATGCTGAATCCGATCACTCAAGCCCGTTAAAAATTGGAAAACACGTTCAGAAGATTGAAGATCAGTGAGATCTTTTAGAGCACCACAAGAGCATGTTTTTGTTGTTCGTAAAGAAGAGAGTTTCTCCTATAATTTTTTTATTACATTGTAATATTGAGTGATTGATAGATTTACCTGTCGAAGGGTAGCGATATTACACTTCAAACGAAAAATTCTGAGATTATTGTTTTACTGAAAACGAGTCTCCAAGTCCACATATCATGTGGGGTTCTGCAATATATTAAACTAATTGAGAGAGAAGGGTCAATGGAAGTAAGAAGCCATGAGAGAACCATGTCACTGCATCGATCCCATAGTTGTGTAGTGCTGTCATCTTGTTTAGGTCGTTTCAAAGTCCCGAGAGTTTGCTCTTGACGTTAAGGGCCATGTGTGTGGAGCATCACTAAAAGGGATAATTATTGCCATGGAGGAGGGATTCGACTAGAGGGGATTTTAGGTGGTCGTGAGTCACCAGGGAAAAAAATTAACTTTTATAAAAGGAAAAAAAAAAGTAATTCACCCTTAAAAATTTTAAGAGTAATGTTATAACACCAGTTTATGCGGCACAATATGTCATTAAGGGTCTGTTTGGTACAGATTTTCATTTTGTACAGTAAATCAATTCTCATTTTCAACCACACATTCTTCAATAAAATAATATTTTCCATCACATCAATACTTTTTTCTTCTTTTTCAACCACACATTTCCCATCATATCACTATTCAAAAATCAATTCTTCCCCCAAAAATCCATACCAAACACACTCTAAATAAAACGTACAATTAAATGAATCACATAATTTCACCTTTAATTAAACATATTACATAATGCTACATATATGAATGCTCTAATACTACTGATACTAGATATGATTATTTATAAAAGAAATCATGACAAAATGCAATAACAAATCACAAAATAAATTCATTTTCATGTAAAATAAATAGTTTTGCTACACTTACATCTTGATTGAAAGTTTTGTTTACATCCTATTAGGTGGCACATAATTTGTGATTGATTTAAACAATACTTAAAAAAATCAATGACCTTATACAAGCACCTTAATTGTAAAATAAATTTAACCCCATGTTTAACAACTATTCTTTCAAAGTTCTTTTTATTATTATTTATTTTATATTATACATTCTTACAATAAAATATTATTTTACGTAAACTCAAATTTTTTTATACTTTTTAATCACACATTATTCAAAAATTTATTATTCAAAAACTCGTTCTCTCGATTTTTGTTTATTTATTTTTTGTCAGGCTAAACACACCGTTTTCTCAAAATTCAAGCTTCGGGTTGAAGAAACCTTCGTCTCAAGATAGCAAATTACCTGTATAACAAATATTGACACACACTGAACACCGAGCCAGACGTCCCGTGTCTCTACCAAGAAAAGGGACTCAAAATCGTCTTCAGTATTTCTAAACCCTAAATTTCATCTTTCAAAATCGGAGATTTTATTTTCTCTGATTCCAATCCCTTAAAGATTTATACAGGTACATTTGTACATATACGTGAACTTTTATGCATAAATATTCTGAAATTTTTTTGGGGGCAGATTATTAGAAATCGAAATCTGAGAGATGGATATTGAGCAAAAGCAAGCGGAGCACATAGATTACTTTGTGAAGCAGGCGTCGAATCTCATGGGCTCCTCCCTCAGAAATGTCGTCGTTGAGGCCACTTCCCACCCCTCCCTTTTCGCTTTCTCCGAGATTATCTCTGTTCCTAACTTCCTTGAGGTATACATTATCAATAGTGTTTTATTTATATTTACGCATATTGAGAAAATGTGTAGTTTTTTTTTTTTTGGGTGGAAAAGATCAAATTTAAGTGTTTTCCGTTGATTTTAGTTGAATATATATCTTTTTGTGGGTTTGACGTGGAATGATTTGAGCAAGCAAGTTCTCCATCATTTTAGTTTTCTGATAGTTTTTGTTTTTTTTACTTTCCCTTTACTTTTGGAATGCCTTGTGGAAAATATATATGCTATTTTTGATTGTATATAACAGTTTGTTTATTAATATTTGGACACGACTTCAGATTTTTAACTATATCAGTGTGGTTCTAAGGGGGGAAATATTTTTAATTGGACTGGGTAACTTTACCATTCTTTCTACCCTTTTTATCCGATTAACAAATACTTTCTTGCCTTGGAGTAATATGCTTGGTGTAGGATGAATTGTTGCCTATTAGTTCATTTGTTAATGCCTTAATGGTTATTGACCTTATCCCATATTATACATAACCATTCATATGGAGCTTGTTGAGAAAGATCAGCCTTTTTCTTGATAGGATGGGTCTTGTTCTGAGTGTATTATATTCTTGAATAATTGGAAGTATACTTCGAAAACAAAACACAAATTTTGGCGCTTGAGCTTTTTATGCCTTGAGGCGTGCTTTGTGCTAGAAATTCATTAGGAACTTTAAAGCTTACTCCTGAGTTCTTTTGTCAAGGCTTATACCATAACTTATTGAGGCCTACGTCACAAGCTATAAGCCTTAAGGCACCTGAGGGTTGTACTCACTGGTCTTGTGTTTTTAGGTATTTTTTATTTTTTAATCTAGCTTAGCTTTTTGGAGGGCTTTTCTTGCCTTGTCTCTTTGCTTTTGTTCTGTTTACCAGCTGTTATCTTTCTTTAAAGTCAATGCAAGCAAAATTCTCAAATAGAAAGTCTTATTTCATTTGTTTTTGACTTTTAGTTCTAGTTGTGGGCTAGTGCTAGTGGTCTAGTTATGCATTTATATTCATGTGTTAATATTATTTGCTACTCAGTCTATCTATTTTATGTTTCGAATTGCAAATCAAACTTCACAAAATTGAGAGGTTTCATTATGGGTTTTCTTCATGCTTCATGGTTTATGTTTTACCATGACCATAATTCTGTTATATAATTTTTAAAATTATTTTATTGGCTTGTGCCTCAAATTGCCTTGAGGTGCACCTTGCTCAATTGAAACAGACACTTTGATACACGGCATAACCTTTTTCGAAATTGGAAAATATATGGATCAAGGGGAAGGCAGAAAGACAGAAGAAAAGGAAAATCAGACCTGCCTAAGGCTGTCTGACCAAGGTAGTACCGTGAATGTCCAAAGAAGATTAAATAGAGTGAAGAATGAGAACATAAAAACTGAACCGATATGTGAGAAGGATTTTTTACATTTTACAATGGCTGAGTTCAATTATTATCAATATTATGCATTAATATTTAACAGGCTACTCAAGTAAATATTTAGTTTCCTTTCTTGATACAGCTTGTTAATCTTTCTGCAGCTAAAGCTTATATGGGAAATATTTTTCCGTTCTTTACAATTCCATCTTTAACTAGTGGATTCATGTGCAGCTCGAAGGAACTGAGGATGCAGCCTTTCTTGATTTGCTTCGAATGTTTGCCCATGGTACATGGAGTGAATATAAGAGTAAGCATTTTAATCTTTGTATTATCATTTATCATGGTTGTGTATCCACAAGGTTGCTTGAAGTTGGCCCAATTCATTCATTTTACTATGATAGTACAAGAGTTACTAGTCTTGTATTGTCTGGTCTGGAATGGATCTGAATCACTTTTTATTTTTCTATGAGTGACTACTCTATTCGCTTGAAAGTGGCTAGAGTTGTACTCTGCTGAGCATTATTCATCTCAGGATCCATGATCTCGACCCCAAATATAAAGGAATTATACTATCCAGAGTTGGTATTTTTATTCTGGGCATTCTCTTTATGAAAATGTGCTAGCAGTGGAATCGTGTTATAATAGCATTACTTATGTTTCTATTTCGTGCTTCTGAAGTGCGTGCAATGAAGTCCTGACCACAATATTGCTTTATGTATTATGTATATGCCTCTTGATGGATACATGCACGTGGACCTGCATCAGAGATTTATTTGGAAGACTCCAAGTGAATTTGCCTATGTTGATATTTAGTATCGCATGTATGGATTTTCTTATCTTAACATGAACAATTAGAATTTCATCTCCATGGTGAATGGATTAATATCCTACTGCAAAACCCAAAATATAATTTAAGTTACATAACGACTTTTCAGCTTGGGGAAACCTAATCACATTGGCATCTGTAATTCATAATGTGTCTGTCAATGAAAATTTAAAGTACAATAACTCGGAGTTATCGAACCACATGTACTTAATTTACATGGTCCTTGCTACCTAAAATTTTGAAAAGCTAATCCAGAACATCCTGCAAAATGGTTTTAAAGCTAATCACAAGCTTTATACATTCAACAGACTAAGAAGAGACAAAAACTGATATGGTTTCCGAAACCTTACGTTCCTGTATTTTAATGTTGTTAGAGCATTTTCAAGAGACTTTATTTTTAAAAAGCATATTTTACAATTTAGAGAGCATTTATAAATTTAGAGAGTAAAATTTTTTAAGCGCTCTAACGGGCTTTTTATATTCAACACTTAATTTTACTACTCCCAAAAAAATTATTGTTTTTCTTTATATTTTATTTTCACTGACTTTCCTCCAAATTATTATGCTCTTTTTTGAGCTCCATTTTTGGCAATAAATGTATTTTGAAATAGTATTTTGACGGTAAATGTGTTGTTAAAAATTAAGGAAAAGTTTTGGGTTTGCGTGTAATATATTTTATTTAAAAATGTGCGGTTGAAATAAGAGAGAAAAATGCATTTTGGGAATAATGAGGACCAAACAAATGTTATATTATTTTCCTTCATTGAAAATTGACATACTTTGAATGCATTTAATTATAGAGAGTTGGACCAAACTTACTATCTAAATTAAGATGTTAATTTAAGGATTAACTCTTTAAAATAGAGAACATTTTATGTTTAAAGAGTTTCTTGGAGATGCTCTTATCATATATAACTCCCGTGTGGTTTAGATTAAAATCCAATTAAAATTTCAAGTCAAAGTCAACAATTAATTTGAACTACACATTTCACAGGACACACAACTTTTCTACCATTCATTTTATCTACTTTTATCAAAACTTATTAAAAATCTGATTTTAATCTCTACCAAATAGGGGCATAATATTAGGTCTTTTGAATTGAGTATCACTGTCGAAAATAGTTTTCTCATGTTATTCTGCTGTTCTAGAAAGTTTGAGTAACAACTTTGATCTCTTCATACCTATGTGCATGTTCGGCAATGGACCTACACAATTTTGTTTGGTTGAAATAAGCCACATAAGTAGGGTTCCATTCCCCATATAATTTTAAGTTAACCACACATTTGTGTGGGGCCCATAACTTTTTAAAGCTGTGGCTTATTTGCCAAAATTGCTCTATATCCAAGTGTCTTGGCGGATTCTTATCTTTACACCCCCTTAGTGTTTCCATGCATCTTCAGATCTCTTCGTCTGGTTTCTTTCTTTATGGATGACTTGCATAGAAATGTATTTTACTTCTTGTATAATCAATTTGCTTGAAATTATTTTATGACTCATTATATAAATTGCTTAATAACTTCATGAGCAAGCTAAAAAATTCCAATCTAGTAAACACTTTTAGAAAGAATTCAACATATTTTAGTAGCTTTTCGTCTATTTGGTGGAGACTTCTAAATTATTTTGTTATAGGCTCCTTGTTTTAAACAAACATATATACATTTTAGACTCCAGTGAATCTTGTCTTCTGGAAATTAAAGTTTAGCATTGGAACTTTCTGAGCTGATTCACTGACTGGGAAGTGCAAATCACCCATGTATAGCATAAATGAGGGCTGTCTGATCTTTTTTGCTGTATGTAAATGAAATTGTGGAGTTTGTCATGCTCTACTATTTGATATCCAAATCTGTGAAATTTACGCAGAGATCCAAAGTTTCCAGCATAGTTATGGCCCATTAAACTCTTGTGAAAAATGCAAAAAGAACTGGAAAATATTTGTTTGAGAAATATTATATTGATTCCTGGTGTTAACGTCAAAGAAGATACCCACTCATCCAGCTGATCTTTTCTGGAGTATGTTGGCATTTTTAATGTATCTCTGAAGATTTTTGTTGCATCTAGTCCATGATTTTTGCGATTTCCTTTCTCATGTTTAAGAACTCTTATTGTGCTTGTTCCATTCTTTGAAGGAGGAGAGCCCTCAGAATGAAAGCCTGCATAAACATATTCTAAATGATTCTTTTACAAGTGTCCGTCTGCTTGATGTTCATTCATTTGTATTGTTTATCTAATTAATGCTGTGCCAACTAGATATTAATGCTATTGCGCTTCTAGAATATATTCATAATTTTTTGTTTAACAGCGGTCGGATTCTCCCCGTGGCTTTCCTAAAATGTATGTTGTGATGCAGGTGTTGCTAGTTGTCTTCCACCATTGGTTCCTGATCAAGTCCTCAAGTTGAAGCAACTTACTGTGCTTACCCTGGCTGAGACAAATAAGGTATCATACCTTGACACGTTTTGTATTTCTTTTTTAAAATTTCGATGGAAATTTGTGTAAATATTTTGATTTATCACTTATATCCTGTTTGTCTACCATTAATCCAAAAAATTATTTGCTACAGTAAGATTCTCCACCACACATTCACCCAATAAAATATTCTACACACAAACCAATAAAGTTACTTTAATTTTCAACCACACATTCTCCAAAAAATACTATTCATTACACTAATTTTCTCTCAATAATGGGAGACAAACAAGCTCTTAATTTGATCAATGTCAATTTTTTTCCCCGTTTAATTTTGCAAAAATATGTATTCTGTGCTTGTTGGTAAATTTGGAAGCTTCAAGTTGGTTACATTTCTGCACACAAAAGTTCATTTGAACAAATTGAATTGGAATTGAAATATGTCATCCTTGTAATTGTGTTATGTTTGGATAATTCTTTCCCTCATCATTCAAATTTCGTTATTATATCCCTTGGCTTCGCAACCATTTTTCGTATTTCTAAATTTGTTTGGTTCTCTTAAGCGTTTCTTTGGCCTTTGCCTAGGTATTGCCCTATGATGTATTGATAGAGGAGTTGGATGTTAAAAATGTTCGTGAGTTAGAAGATTTTCTCATTAATGACTGCATGTATGTGGTAAGTTTCCTTTTTATTGCCTTCACCTATTATTATTGTGCTCAGTGTCACTAACTTCTGCCATTTTATTTCCCCCCGTTGGCTTTTCTTTTGTTTTCTGCACTGTTTTATGCTATAATATTGGTAGTGACTTTTAGATAAAACTGCAATGATAAATATGTTGATTCTGTTGCTGCTTTTGCAAACAGGGGATAGTCAGAGGAAAGCTGGATCAGTTGCGGAGATGTTTTGAGGTCTTTCTTTAATTTTATCACTTGTATTAACCTTTTGGAGACTTAACTTACGGAACTGATAACTGGTAGCTACTCTAAATCTGCTGAACTTGTAGGTGCAATTTGCTGCAGGGAGGGATCTAAGGCCAGGACAATTGGGAAATATGATACAGACATTATCTAACTGGTAATGTCTCTGTTTGAGGGAGTTAGATGTTTCATTCATTTCTTAATTATCGTAGTAGCGCTCTATCATTTCAAATAACTCGTCCATTTCTTGTTTGGCTGTCTTAATATGCAGTACTTACTATCTTAACTGTGTTCCAGTGTGTCATACTATGCAGGACAGGACTGCCTTAATTTTTTTCCAGTGTATCATCTTAGAATGCAGGACTTACTAACTGAATTACGTTCCAGTGTATTGTCTTTAGTATGTAGGAGATACTAAACTACTCTATGTGTGTATGTGTGTAGCATTGTGATTCTTTTGACCGGCCGTCTTTTGTCTATAACAATGAAACTATTTATTTTAGATTTAGGGTGTGTTTGTCTCCCATTATTGGGAGAAAAATAGAGTAATGAATAGTATTTTTTTGGAGAATGTGTGGTTGAAAAGTAAATTAACTTTTTTGGAATAATGGTAGACAAACAGGGGTTTAGTAGCTTCTTTGAAGACTGAGATGACTTAAGTAAACAGTCTGGTTGTTTTTAGTTTTGTGACATTTCCAAACATTTGAGACCTGTATCCTAAAATCACACACACATTTAAACGTATTAATCTGGTGGTCAACATTCATGAGATTGGAGTTCTTTTAAAAGGGCATTGTATAATGATTTTTTTTTGTTATTATATTTTTTTTTCCTGTTTGTCGAGTGTATCTAAATCCTTTACAAAATTTTGGGTTGACCATATATTAGGCTGTCTACGTCAGACAATCTTCTTGTCTCAATTCAAGAGAAGATCAAATGGGCAGATAATATGAGTGAAATGGACAAGAAGCACCGAAAGGAAGTAGAAGAAAGGGTGGAAGAAGTGAAGAAGACAATATCCTTCAAGGTCAGCTTATGCATGCTTATCTTCTTAACACTGCTGTTTTATTGTCATTGTGTAACTCCCGACTTTCAGTGTGTATATTGCATAAGTGGTGATGTAATTAAAGTAATTTAGTCAAAGTTTACTTAACACTCCCTGACATCCTCATCCAAATGTGTGCCTGATTGAACATGTTATTGTATGGGGGAGTGTGAAGGAGTTTCCCTGTGTGTCTTATGTGATATGTGTGCGCTTATGTTTCACGTTCAGGTCTATTCTGATTTGTTAATTTGGATATTTAATTAAGTTGAATACTTTGTTATCTTTCACAGTTAATATTTTAAAATGATGAATCAGTTTATAATCATGCTCGGGATTGTTAGTCGATGTGTCTTACTTACATTATGGCAGAAGTTACAAACTGTAAGCAGGCCGACGCCGAGTTCCGAGGGCACGAGGAGATCTTTTCTGAACATGGTGGAGTGATGGACTACGAGGAAGATCGAAGCCGGCCAAAAAGGTAACAGATATGACTTCCACCTTTTCAGGATTCTGCTTCAAAGTTCTTGGAGTTCTAAGATGACGGTATTGGCACAACATTTTTGTTTCTTTTGACCTTTTAGGCCTCTTGGAATGAGTAGGGTATAGTGCTGTTCACAGGTAGATACATCCATCCCCCCATAATTCCTCACCTTTAAAATCTTAGTGACGCGACCATGTGCTCCCATAAAATAATATTACACGCAAACTCAAAACTTTTACTTATTTTTTAACCACACATTCTCAAAAAAATCACTATTCCAAAACATATTTTCTCCCAAAATCTCATTTTAATGGAGGCCAAACAGGGTTCTTTGACATAATGATCAAATGTATGGGGGGATCAATTAATGCAGACAACTATAATATTTAAGAGTGCCATTTCTTTTGCAGTATACATGAAACGATTACCCGGTCAATTTCTATCTATATCATTTGTTGCTTCATTGTTTAACTTGTAAATGTGCAGGAGACGACATCCCCTGGGTTGAGGATATATACTAAAAAGATCATAGGACAAATCGGTCAGAAAACAGGCTATTATTATTAATTATTATTTCTTTTTGGTTTAATGTGTTGCAACAAAAACCAACTGCTGCTTTACATGGCAGTGCATCGTCATCGATTGTATTTGTTGGTCATTGATAGACTTGAAATTATAGCCTTAGCTTGTATCACTCCTGATATTCTCTTGATTTGGTGGGAACAAGATTTGTTTTTGTAATGGTAACGACCGATTATTTGATTAACACGGAAATCGCTTTGATGCATCCTCTAATTTTGCCTGGAAACAGCTTGATCTGATGCATGCATTTAGGTATGTTGACTGAGGCCTACTTTTGCCTAGATTAGCAGATTTACAGCATCAATATTTTTCTTTTTGGTTTACGTAAAAATCAAATTTAGTAGATTTTGATAAAAGTTGATGAACTTTGAGGGGTTTATCAATTGGTCAGGCCTTGGGTTTGCTCACCAATGGTCACCGTTCGAATCCCTTCAAGGCCACTGAGGGAGTAGCTGGTCTTAAACTTCAGGGTCCTGTAGAATTAGTCGAGGTGCGCGTAATCTGGACCGGACATCCACGGTTATAAAAAAAAGTTGATGAAATATGAAGTTGAAAAGTTGTTGGGTCCTATAAAATGTGCCAGACATGGATTTTATAAGAAAATGATCAAGCTTTTCACAACACTTCTTTTGTGCTCGTGCTAGCATCCAATTCTTCTGAAGTACCACAATTTATGGGCTCGAACAACTTTAGGAGTCGACAAAGTGGGCAGGTGCATATATGTGTAGTAGGATATCTTGTAATTATGATGTCTTCTATTTTGTCGAGGATGTCGTGGTTATGACTTGTCTTCAATTATGTCAAGAATAATGTCATATGCGACTGTTCAATATTGTAGTCGTCCTAAGTGACATACATGTGACGATTAATTATTTGATGCACGAGATAATAAAAAATTATCACATTAATGCATTAAATTAATAACTATTACATATATGATACGAAGGACTGCTAAAATAATGAGCTTGCAATGACATTACTCTTTTGTCAAGCAACTACTGGTTTCAAATACTAAATTTTTATTTCTTATTTGTACCCCTCGAATTTTTCCTCTGCCTTTTATTTTTGGCAAAGTATAAGTGATCATTGTAAAAATTTTGCATCATCGTACTTAGAAGTGAACTGAAGCTCAACTTGGATCTTGAATAGTTTTTATTAATGGAAGTGTTGACATGTGCGGTGGATATGCAATTCCATATAGACTATTTGTAACTCGTTCAAGAATTGATATCCTAGAACCACCAAACATATAAGGTTTCACACACAAAAAGAAAAAAAAAAAAAACTATCAACAAAATAAGTGGTGATATTGTAGTCGTGATCACCTTTAAGATTTCTACGAGGTTTACAGACTTGTACTTTCATAGAAAATGGGCCAAGACCGAAATCGTACAAAGGAAATGAATTTTAAGGTGCAATTTCAATGAGAGAGACCTGATAATGAAGAAATTTTTTATTTTGCTCCGAAAACTAAAGAAAAACATGTAAAAAAAGTTGACATATCATTATTCAATTAACTAAAATTGAATGATTTAGTCCCTCTTTATTATTCTTGCTTGCAGGAAGATGCACAAGGAAATGTCACATGAAATATAACCATCTTGGATTGGCAATTTGTCATGTCAAAGCCGAGACTCTTGTATATCAATAGAAAGAGCAGATTCAAAAAGTAAGCCAGTAATTAGTTTTATAGTCTGCAATCTTGTAAAAGATCACCTCAACCAGGCTACTGGTTGTTATTCTGGTAGACATAACCCGAACGTCACGCAACTCAGATTACTATCTGAACTTTTGACACTTGCTCAATTTCTAAAGAGAATTCGAAATGGGAGCAAAGCTTGACGAACCAATCTCGATAGTAAGCATTAAGCGGGCTAAGAAGGTTTTCCCAGATCCCAAGTATGAAGCGGAAACACCCAATTTACGAATCAATCAAACGAAACGAAGCATAGACCCTTTCCCTTGAGCTAGTTTTAGCTCTAACTAACCGCCTTGATAGCTTACAATCTAGTACAAGTTCTAGGTTGAAAGAATCAATGATATGCATATGCCTGCTCAAGTTCAATGTGACTCTAAGGTACTTGTTGATGTGCTACTACTATCAGTTCGACTTTAGCAATTATGATTTTTTTCACATAGCCGTGCCCGCTTGACCTCAGTTAGGGAATAAATTGAATAAGATAGGACCCTTTCTCACTCATTCTCCTCACTTGGCTTTTGTTACCATCCAAATGACTACTCAAAACAACACACTTTCTTGGTTGAGCTGATGGAGACTATTTAAGATGGGCTTACTACAAGTTACTTTTTCTCGTGGATAAGTCAACAAGTGTATATAACTTGTGCTCGTTAAAAAATTGTCCAAAATTTCCCTTTACGGTTGATTAGAAGGCAAATGAGAGCAAGAATTCTCGACCTGCAAGCTCCTCCTTATCCCCTAATGGGGTTGATCTAGTGTTTTAAAAAGGGTAAAGTGTGTCAAAGCGTGGAGACCAAACTTTGGCTTAGGTGATCATAGGTGTAAAAAAACATTTATTTATTTTAATATCATTTTAAAATTTTAAATGAATTTAAAAATTATGTAATAATTAAAGAAAAAGGGTTAAAAGCGTAAAAAAACCCGTGCTAGGACCTAGGCGCGAAAAAAAGAGCGATGCTATACGTTTTGGACCTGCTTCACGTCTAAGCGCCGCTTTTTAGAACACTGGATTGATCAAGTGTTAGACAACCCGTCAACCATATAGAGAAGTATTTTGGGGGAACTTGCAAGAAGCTTTAGGTGCTGATGAGCACAGCTAGGTGGGCTATAAAGCAAGCAAAGGTTAAAAACTTCCCTTGGCCATTTACCAAAGTAACTAGCTGTGCACTTGTCAAAACATAAACACTCAGTTCTCTAATAAACACTTGGAGAACAGTCAGGCAAGAGGCACAAATCGTTATAAAAAAATGCGCTCGTCAACAGAAAAAATACACATCCATCATGCATCTGTGCCCAAGCCATTAAAGCGAAGGTTAAAAACTTCCCTTGGTCATTTACCAACGTAACTAGCTGTCCACTTGTCAAAATATAAACACTCAGTTATCTAATACACTTAGAGAATGGGTGAGTCGTTACAAAAAAATGCGCTCGTTACAAAAAAATTAAGCTTTTTTTTTGTAACGATTCAGCCTATGTGCCCAAGTCATTAATTTACATACCGTCCATTTTGAAAGAATCTGAGCCCATTTTACTCTTACGGGTTTCTATTGCGTTTTCAAAATTTGAACGCTTGACATTTCTCTTAAAAAAGATTTAAATTGAATTCCAGTACCAATTGGGCATATTTATCAAAAAAAATTTAATAATCGCGTGGGATGTGAATTAAACTCCAGATCTCTCACACAAATTTCACACTTTTCACTAATTGGGCACTTATATTAGTTATTTACTTATTTCTTATGTAAATATCTAACACTATATTTTGTTTATCTTTGTATTTTTTTTTTTTTTTGAAAAGTAAAAATATAATTTAAGGCTGACTCTAGTCTCCATCCTATCGCGCGACCCAAAAAAAATAAAATAAAAAAACTTAAACAAATAACTAATTTTTTATTATTAAACTTTTGAGTCGGAAAGGTTACATTTTTTTAAAAAAATAACCTTTACCCTACCTCAAAATAAATATTTAATTTATTTTCAACTTTCACAAATAAGAAAATTATTTTACCTGTCAGTGAATTTACATAAAAAGTAAACAAAACAAGTTTGGTTTTGCTTAATAATAAATTCAACATATTTTTAAGTTATTTTTTCAAGATATGATTTATAAAATAACATTTTTTTTTAACTATGAAAATTTAATTTTCCATGGGGCTATGGTTTAGATATTTATTTTTGTGTTTCAGAGTATGTTTGACTCCGTTTATAAGTTAATTGAATTTAATTATAAGTAAATTTGAAAAAAAAATCATTTTTAAGTAAAAAAAATGTTCATGCTTGAATGTACTTATAAGTATTTTCTATTTATAAACGAAATATTGCTTATTTTCATAGTAAATAAGTGATATTGTAAAAATAATTATCTTACTCATTTTTCTCCAGTTTGATTGATAAAATCATTCAACCTTGCTAATTTAACAATATTCAAATCTATTAAAAATCTTAAAATCAGTTAAATAATAAGAAAGTATAAAATTGAATAAATATTAAATGTCAAATAATTTATGTTCCAATTCATTCAAATAGAAAAAATATATATTAAATAATGGTTTGCTAAAAAATTATTAAAGAACTTAGTAATTTAGAACTAAAATTAACTTTGTATACAAAATAACAATTTATTAATTATTAATATTAAGTATTACTTATTCTATTTATATAGCTGAATACTATGTAATCTTAAAAACACTTATTAAATTACCTAATAAATAAAACCTACTATATTCAGATACATAATTATTATTCTAACTATTTAGCAAATAAAATATTTAATCCTAAAAATATAAAAATATTTATTAACAACAATAAAAATATAATCAATAATTAGTAGTGTAAAAAAAAAAATTCAAATATTAAAATGATGTAGTTTAAATATTAAAGTGAACATTTTTAACAAATTAAATAAAAAAAAATTCACTCTTTTGATTATTTTCTTTCATTTTTCAGGGCTGCCAGCATAATTTTGAAATTCCGGGGACTGAATTTGAATTCAAAAGAATAATGGAACGTGGATTAATAAGTGGACAGATAATGCCAATAACCGCTCCAAACCGTCACTACACCACGCCCACACGGATAACATTTAAAATAGAGAAAAGAAAGACGATATCTCCAGAGACAAAAATCTACTGAAAAATTCTCAAAAGACGAGATTTTTGCATGCATATAGTATATATATGCGTATGTGCGTGTGGTGGAGAGTGAATTGATGTTGATAGAGAATGGATGGGAGGAAGAGAATGTTATGTGATGATATGGGGATGATAAAGAAAGGGCCATGGAAAGCAGAAGAAGATGAGGTTTTGATAAACCATGTTAACAAATATGGCCCTAGAGACTGGAGCTCCATTCGATCCAAAGGTCTCTTGCAACGTACTGGCAAGTCGTGCCGTCTCCGTTGGGTTAACAAACTCCGACCCAACTTGAAAAAGTATGCAAATAATGCCACTCCATTTTCATCAACCTCATCATCAGTTATATATATATGTACATGTGCTCTGTGTGTGAGTTAAATGTGTCTGAACCCTGTTCGTTTTATGTTAGGTTTACTCTCACACTCTTGTGTGCGTAGAAATTAACCCTTCTTTGTCTATGATTTATCACTGTTAATCAACTAAGAATGGTTTTTCAGATATTCCACAGAAAATTATTGTTATGGTTCTTCTCTCTTACTTTTTACTCTGTACGTGAACAAAAAAACACTGGCCTGACTTTTTCATGTTTCCTTCTTGTTTTATTCGTGTAGTGGGGTGAAGTTTTCGGCAGACGAGGAGAGAACAGTGATAGATCTTCAAGCACAATTTGGTAACAAATGGGCTAAAATAGCCACATATCTGTCAGGAAGAACAGACAATGATGTTAAGAATTTTTGGAGTAGCAGACAGAAGAGACTGGCAAGGATTCTGCAGACATCTGCACCACCATGCAGCAGCAAGTCTAGGAAGAACAAGGAAATCCAAGTCTCTCTTCTTGATGGTGTTCCCTCTTTTGGGGTAAGCAAAATTTCATTGAGCCATTGTCTGGCGTCAATTCTCACCGAATTTTTAGAAATTTTTTAACCGTTATATAGTTATATGACAGCTACACCTTTTGACCAGATTTTGCAGAATTACATTTACACCCTTTTGACATTTAATACACTAATTTTGAAAGGACATTTATGGTAATTTAACTAATTTTGAATCAAAATATTATAGTTGGAAAGGGGTCACCTACTTTCCAACGGTCCAAATTTTCCTTAAAATATGGTGAGAATTGACGCTAGACAAGGGCTCATTCTCATGAATCTTTGTTTGATTCCATTTCTGTCTTTGCAAAACAGGTCAAAGAATTTTTCCTTGAGGATTTTTTTATTTTTACATTTCGACCCCCCCAAACTCTAGTAAAAGAATGGTTCTTTGGGGTGTTTTCTATCTATGTGAACAAGACTCTTCTCTTCATGGTGTTCCCTCCGTGGGGATAAAAAGTTTATTCATTCTCAGCACTTTTTATTTGACTGTCTTTCAGGAAATCCTATTTCTCCAACGGAATTTCTGTTTTAACTTGTGGTAAATTTTTTGTTCCAGAACACGTTTTTCAACTCTAAGAACCTAAGAATGTGCATTCTACTAATAATCCTCTGGTGAAGTTTATGGGGCAATAAGTTTATCCACTGTCCAAGTCTTTTTTGAATATTGCATATTGCTGATTATGATGTTAATGTGTTCCGATCGGCAAATAATCCAAGGTCGCTTCAACATTGTCCCTGATTTCATTCCTTAGCGAAGAGCACAATTTCGATTATAATGGGTGGATTAAGAAAAGTCATTTGGCTTATCAACCACTAGTTTTTACAAAAATACCATTTTGAAGTCGAGGACCTATGTTTATGGAGACTGTTAGAGCTGATTTTCTTACAAACGAGGTAGAATTGAAGTATAGTGTTGAGCAAGTGATATAACCATTGAGATCTGTGGCAGCAAACTCAATGGAGTCAGTTATCTTTCTATCGTGGCAAAATGTGCGAAATGCGCCCAATAGGGTGAAAATTCTTCAAGTTCCCACCTACAACCCATGTAACAAGTGTCGAACAAGTAGTAGTTTATAAGGATTAACGTAGTTTAATTCCCGGTTCTTCTCTGGTTCTGGCTGCTTAGACTCATACACAAGTCATAAAGTTATTGGGTTATCGAAATTATCTGATTGTTTTCAATCTCAGGCACCAGAATTCAGCATGTCGACAGAGGAAGAATCAATAATCAAGTCACAGTCTTGCTCATCATCATACATTGATGATTCTGAGACAATCAAAATGGTGCCTTTACAAGGGTTAATGTATCCCAGTTCACTCAATTTTGAACAGAGCCCACTTCAACTTGAGTTCACTCCAGCCATTGACAAGAAATTATATGAACAGCAATTACAACTCCCCTTTCCTCAGATTCCACAACTCCAGCCAGATTATTCTTTACCCCTAG
The DNA here is from genome assembly GCA_035079005.1 of Fraxinus americana. Lineage (NCBI taxonomy): Eukaryota > Viridiplantae > Streptophyta > Magnoliopsida > Lamiales > Oleaceae > Fraxinus > Fraxinus americana. Next base: position 8,667,110 of record CM068719.1, read on the forward strand.
AAAACCAAGACTTCGTCCCTCGAATCGGAGATCCTAATTTTTATGATGTCTTTGGTCAAGGCAGTGGTTCTGAACTGGGCACTGGACAACTTCCTATCTTGCCATCATGTTTTGGACCAGATGGTGGCTTTCAAACTGCATGTCAAGGAGAAAATCAAAACAATGTAACCCCGGACAGCTTCATGGATGACTTCCCTCCCATGGACATATTTGATCACCTGGATCCACTTCCAAGTCCATCACAGTGGTGATGAGTCAATCTTGAGTACTACTTCAGTAGTTAGATTCTCGACTTTATATTTAAAAAGTACACTGACATTATCAGTTTGTTGTCTCTATTTCTTTTGTACCAAGACACCATTCTAACAGGTAGTGCCTCATGGATTGAGGCTTGTTTAACAGCTACACGTAGAGATGTTTTCTAAGACATTTTTCTTTCATAAAGATAATGCTTTTCCTTCACTTGAATTCGGTTCTAACTTCTAACAGGTAGTGCCTCATGCATTGAGGCTTGTTTAACAGCTACACGTAGAGATGTTTTCTAAGACATTTTTCTTTCATAAAGATAATGCTTTTGCATCACTTGAATTCGGTTCATTACATTCATAGAAGGTATACTATGTATCATAGGCTGGGAAAAGAAGTTAAAATCTTATTCACGTGTACCAAACATTCACTTATTGTTTCCTAAGAAGTTAGAAAATGGGACACAAAATTACGACAGAACATTGTTCTCATACTAAAAATAATATTATTAATAGCACAAAAGTTTCCATTCTTTTCTAGAAAATATCTGGAAGTTTTACTTTCATGGGAGTCGCTGAGCATTCTAGTACTTTGTCAATGACAATGATAAACCTCCAGATCAGCATTTATTGTCACCAGAGAACCAACTAAAGCTTTTGCAATGGTTGCAAATCAAGAACAATATCTGCAGTCTAATACAAAAAATAATGATTGAGGGGTACATCAATTTAGTTTGTCTAAAGGATCATTAGATTCTGTATTGCGCTGGGTATAAGTGATGCCGACTTGACCTTCGTGTGAACCCACAAAGTCTCCAGCAGTAAAAGACTGATTTTCACTGAAAAAGATGGGTCTTTTTGAGTGTGAATATGCACAATAAGCAACATCATATATCGTATCGGCTTCTTGCACGAATCTAGAGACTACAGATCCAACTCCTTCTCCTGGAAAAGCAAACACGACGATAAAGAACAATGCTATGGACATTTTTCACACACAGGCTGACTTATTCCAACACAAAAAAATAAAAAATAAAAAGTAAAAAATAAAATAAAAAATGAATGTACTCTTTAGCATAACTTGAAGATGGATTATAACAATGTGCATCCTCCATGACAAGACAAGATAAAAAAAATTATATTGAAACTATGGAAAAAGAACTGTAATTAGCTGTATTTCCATTCATAGAATGCGTCCAGATTCATAGAATCAGGTTGTGTTTAGCTATAGAATAGATAGATTTATGGGGGGTTGTATAGCTGTAGATTAGATTGCTTAATTCTTTCCCTTTATAATTGTATATCACACATGTTTGAACCTTGTAAACATTGACAAACCAATGAAGTTAGAAATTATTTCTCCTCTTTTCTTTCTTCCTATATGGTACCAAAGCCCATTTAGCTTCAATAAGGAATTCGATTCGATTAAGACTCAAACAAGCACATAGATTATCTGCTCAAATGATCTACCATCTTGCAGGAGTAGGTTAAAGAATGAATCTCACATGGAATAATGATATAATATGTATATAACATATAAGGGCTTAAGCTACTTCTCATAATAAGGTTGATCTTTTAAGATGAAACTCCAAGTTTTAATATGGTATCAAAGCACGTCACATGCTAATTTGTTTTTGGGAATTTTTTATCTTCTTACTGGCTGATTTACACCGAAATTCTATTTTCGTACCAGTTCAGCACATCTCAATGCAGCTCAGTCTCTTTTCAGGCTGGTTCAACAATTTTAAGTCCATTTCAACCAATTTTCAGCCCAATTAAAATGTTTTCGAGGCTTGTTCAGATGTTTTTAATCAAGTTCAATTGATTTTTTGGTAGATTTATACATGTTCAATGCTGGTTCCTTCTTTTTATGGCCATTTTATACCAATTTAGACCAATTCTTGCATTTCCCAATCCTATTTCGGATAGTTCCAATGCAATTGAATTCTTGTTTGTCATCTTATTTTCAAACACCATCTAACCCAATTGTGCTTCCTCTTTTATCAGTTTCAATTTGGCAATATCTAATGCATTTGAGAATTTGCTCATTCGACTACCTTAAATGCCACTAGCTTTTCAAGTAATTCTTGGGTCATTGACTCCGGAGCAAGCCACAGATCACATGACTAGGCACTCAAATTTGTTTGTTTCTTATACTCGGTGTTCCGATACACAAAAAGTTAAAGCTGCAGATGGTTGACATGGAAGTACGAATGATGGACTTTTTGAATTCAAAAGTGAATCTATTGGTTCAAAAAATATATCTCATACACACGAGTTCTTCTATGTCTACTTCAAAACAAGAAATTGAGCATTGGCAAAAAATGGTTAGGTTATCCAAGCTTTCAATATTTGAAAATGTTGTTACTTTTTTCAAAATCCCATAATCTTCAATGTGAAGTATGAAAGTTATCTAAACAATGAGCTCATTTTTTCACACAATATAGAGAAACAAAACCTTCTATATTGATTTATAATGATATTTGGAGTCCATCTCGTGTCAATAATATCTCTGGCGCCACATGGTTCATTACATTCATTGATGAAAATACTCATCTTACTTGTGTTTATTTGCTTAAAGAAAAATCTGAATCGACATTACATTCATCAATAATGGAAGATTGTATTTTTCTCAAATTCTTGGCTCATATCTAACCAACCATGGGATTGTTCCTAATAGTTCTTGTATTGATACCCTCGACAAAATGAGTTAGCAAGAGGAAAATAGACTTCTTGAAGTAACCGAACTTTCATTTTTGCCATGTTGATTCCTAAATACTTTTGGGGTGAAGCTGTTCTTACTGCTAAATACCCTATCAACGGGATACCATCAAGAGTTTTAAAATTCATAATACCTCAACACTCTCAAAGATAAATGTCTAACCTTAAATTTTTACATCTCTCTCGCCCAAAGTTTTTGGTTGTGTACGTTTTATTCATGTACATAACCATAATCAAGAAAGTTCGATCCTAAGAGTCTTCAATGTGTTTTTTGGGATAATGTTCTACCTAAAAAAGGGTACAAGTGTTTTTAGCCTCCAACACGAAAACGATTATATCCATGAATTTTACCTTCTTTGAGAGTACTTGTCTCTGCACCAAAACTTCTTTTCAGGAGGAAAGTCAAGATGTTGAAGATCCATTTTGGACTTCTCTTTCTTCTCGTCCTCATGTTGTCTCATCTTTCAACTAAGTTCAGGTCTTCTCTTATTAACTAGGTACAACTATTATTTCTATTCCCAAGGTTTGTATCTAATGTTCTACATATTGTGCCAAATGATTCTCTAGTCATTTATGAAGATCCTCCATCTCCATTAGTTCTTAAAACTCCTCTTGGGTGTGTACAAGATAATTATTGAGAATTAAGGTTTATTCGAGAAGGAATAAAACGGATACTAATCATCGGACTTGAGTACAACACACGTAATTCTTCCATGCATCTTGATCTTGTTATCCCAATTTCTCATAGAAAAGGTTTTAGATTTTACACTTTGCATCCTATTTTTGAATTTTTTTTGTATCACAAATTGTGTCCTTGGTTTAAAGCATTTACTACTAATCTATCTTTTTGTAATTCTGCTCCAAGAAATAAATGATGAAATTAGGACAATGAAAAAGAATAATATATGACAACTTGTTGTCCTTCCACAATAGAGTAAGCCAATCAAATGTAAATTAGTATTTATAATAAAGTTAAAAAATTGACGAGACAGTTGACACATATAAGGCAATACTTGTGGCAAAGAGGTTTATACAAACTTATGGAATTGAAAAGGAAACTTTTGCTCTAGTGGCAAAATGAACTCAATAAAAGTTCTTCTTTTACCTTGCGGCAAATCTAAATTGGCATCTTGATTAGCTTGATGGTAAAAATGAATTCTTTCATGGTGATCTAGAAGAGGAAGTGTATATAGAGTGGCTTTTTGGATTGTAAAAAAGCATGCAAACTAAAGAAATCCTTGCATGGACTAAAGCAATTAATCACCCAGAGCTTAGTTTTGAAGATTTACTAAAGCAGTTCATCGATGTATTTTTTTTTTGTAAAGACATTCACACATTCTTTGTGAGTTTTTAGACTCCACTAAGGAAGGTCGCGATGGGTTTAGGATTCCCCAACCATGTATATATCATAAAAAAAAGCGAGAATACAGGCAAGAAGGGGACATAAATCTGATCTCCAGAAAGCAATAAATGTAGTAAAAGCAGTAAGAAATGATTAAATGAGAATTACTCTCTGTAAAATGCAAGCAAATGAGTCATAGACACAAAGTCAAGGTGATCATGATGTATTTTCTAAACACAATTGTCTACATTGATGATATTCTGTAACCGGAAATGATCTTAAAAAAGTAGACTCAAGAGGATGCTAACAAAAGAGTTAGAAATTAAAGATTTGGGAACTTTGTGATATTTTTTGGAAATTGAAGTGGGAAGGTCGAATAAAGGAATATTTCTCTCTAAAAGGAAGTATGTTATAGATCTTTTCAGAGAAATAGGCATTTAAGTTGCAAACCAGAAGATACACCAATTGATCCTAATCATAATTTAAGAGCCACTACCAATAGTAATGCCGTTAATAAAGGTCGATCCCAAAGATTGGTTGGTAAGTCGATATACTTAGTCTCATACTAGACCTAACATTGCATTTGAAGTTAGTGTGGTAAGTCAATTTATACATTCTCCTTGTGAAGTTCACATGGAAGCTGTTTTCAAAATTATATAGTACTTGAAACATTCTCTGAGCAAAGATCTACTCTTCTCAAGGAATCCTCATTTTGAGGTTGAAGCTTATATATATGCTGATTAGGATGGTTCTGTGGATGACACTAGGCCTAATTTTGGTTACCGTACATCAGTTGGTCGAAATTTAGTTGAAGTACGAAGCAAATTATGTTGGCAAAATCAAGTACTAAAGATGAATTAAGAGCAATGACTTAAGGAATATGTGAGTTATTGGGGTTAAAGATATTGCTAAAAGAACTACGAGTTGTTCAAGAGCAAATGAAGCTCTAATATGACAACACAGCTGAAATCAGCATTGCTCACAATCATGTTCAGTATGATTGGACCAAATTTGTTGAAGTTGATAGGCACTTCATGAAAGCGACGGATTTGTATCTCATTTGTTTCTATCAGCAAATAATTAGCTGATGTTCATACCCAAGGGCTACCAAGACCTATTTTCTATTCATGTGTTAGCAAGTTGGAATGATATATATTTTTGAACAAGTTTGAGGAGTGTAGAAAAATAATTGTAATTAGCTGTATTTCCATTCATACAATTTGTTTGTCTGGTCAACGATTTGCATCAAATAGGGAGTAGATTATGGAGTATTAATGAGGGTGTGTTTGGCTACAAATTAGACAGATTTATGGGAATTGCATAGCTGTAGATTAGACCATTTATTTCTTCCCTTTTATAATGGTATGGCACATGTATTTAAACCCTGTAAACACTGACAAGCCAATGAAGTAAAAAATTGTTTCTTCTCTTTCTTTCTATAGAAACCGTGAGCACTATATATAGAAATGCATGACACCAAAGGTATTCAGATGTAAAATATACTTATTGCAACCCATCTGAGAAAATGCTGTAAATAACACTGTTTAGATGCATATTTCTGAGATATATGGCCAGCAAAAAAGGAAAACATTGTACCCTTTATATACAAGTTAGTGATTATTAAGCACTGCCAAGCAAGAAACTTACCATGTGTCACCAATAACAAGTTCTCTGAAGGATATTTGTCAGCAAGAGCCTTCATAACCTCTGTATATCTAGCCCTAGCACCTTCCACCGTCTCTTGCCATTGAGGCATCTGTGGGCAAAAGACAGTTTCAGCACAGAAAAATCGAGATTAGTGTAGACTTATAAAGACATTTTCAAAATTTCAGCATATATTTCACATGTTCTGCGTGTCTGATACCTCCTTGTACACTTGTTCCACAGTATGATCAATAGTTCCAGAAGGTAATACAGATTCACACTGAGAGACATTAAAACCAAAATCACCATCTTCCGGAACCACATCAAGTCTTATGGCTCTTGAATTCAGCATCTCACACAATCCATATTCAATTGAGATCTGAAAAAAAATGTAGTGACCGGTTTGAGTCGATACAGAGACAGCATTCATTGGAATTGATATACAGGAGACATTCATAAATCCAGAATAGATCTTTTAAATCATTAACGACCAGAAAGAGAATGCACAGAAAATTTCAGACATTAGAATCTATATTCGTACTGATATTTAGTATCTTTTGCACAGCCAGTCTCAAGCCTGGGTATAGGAGGAGGGTTGCGGTAGGTTGACAAGTAGTGTAAACCTTTGCCAAATCTTATGACATGAACCCTAATACACATTTTGTTATATGTTTTTTGTTGTTCAGTATCTTCTTCGCATTTCACAAGAATCTGATAAGTAGAAGCAAGTGAAATTCTAAAGACATCCATTTGAACTGATAGCCATAAAAAAAACGTCAAATCAGCTCTCTTGTGACCTGGTACTAAAAATCATATTAACTAAACTTGGTGCTTGCAAGTGGTATTCTCCACAGGGATGTAAATTTGTCTTATTACTCGAGACTGATAACACCATACATTGTCCATCTAATTTTTATTTTTATAAGCACCAATGATTTTGATATTTTTTTTTTTACCAAAGAAGTGATAGTCACCTGTGAACAGTAGCATCATCAAGAAGTAATAAATTACCTCCCTCTCCCTCATTTAAATGTCACGAGTCTTGTGAAAAGAAGGAACTAATTTCCCTGGTTGAAAAGTAGGAAAGCTCATAAAAGTCTTTTTAATACCATCTTATTAATTAACTTAATTTAGAAGCTTATAAATCAACTTCATTATTTAAGATTGAAAGGAAAAAGACGACTTTCCGAAAGAAGGATGCATCTTTTTCCTTGAAAGTGAAAATACTCTAACAGCTTATTCTTGAAATCGGAGGCCATATCTTGGTCCAAATTGAGAATCATGGGCATTATCTCCACAGACGTGATAATGAAAGTTCCAAGAACATATAATCTGCTTTATCACAGAGAGCTGGAAGAAAAATGCATTGGAACCTCTTATCCACAAAGCTAAGCAGAATGCATACATATGCAGTCCAACAGTGCAGGCAAAAATGAAATCTATTACTTCACATTTGCCTACATTTTTAGGAATAAGTACATATAATTACTTTCTTCTTACTCACCAAGCACTAGGTGTTAAGCCAAGGAGGCAAGTCACGTTCTGCAATTACTTTCTTACTACTCATCAAGTACTAGTGGTTAATCCGAAGAGGGAAGTTACTTTCAGTAATCATTTTATCTTCTTATTTCTTGGTTGAATAGCATAAAACATTTTTAGTTTCCAAAGCTCCATAAGCAGTATAAGATATTGTTATCTATATTCCTTCATGACTTCTCAGCTATCTATATAATGTTCTGGAATCCTGCAATATTAATTCATTTATGTACAATAGCCACATGCCAACTGCAATTGGGGCAGTTAGAAAAACCTCGTATTTCCATGAAAATCAACATGTTTTGAAGTTGGTTAAGAGATTATAAGTCAAATTTTCTTTTTCTTAAAATGGTTGCTGTTGAATTTCTGTTCCTAATTTAGGTTCTGAGGTGCATTTTGAAATGTGAGAACATTGTTTTACATTGAAAAACCAATAAATCATACTTAGACAGAATTTGGTGAACACTAACCATTCCAAATTTACAATTATCAGCAAAGTTATAAAATGCTTCTAACATACACTCATTAGTATTCTTTCTTTCTTAAGAAGCCTTCAATGTAATTCCAACAATGATGCAGAAACGTTTATGGAACCATAACTGGAATTTATACACATATATACTATCATGACAGGAAAAACAAGTCGTAGCATTAGACAATTAAATTTCCAAACATCATCCAAGCACATGAAAAAGGGTGAATCTAACATGCAATGTATATGTGAATATTTTGGTATATAGGTGAAAAATTGTACACATAATTAATCATGACATTGACACGATATGCAAAAGATCTGCAATCTCACAAGAATGAATATAAACAAAAACATTTTAAGGAAGACATTTTCACCCCAATTTTTAAATAATTTATCACCATAACTTCTGTACCAATCAATCCACCGTTCAAACACACAATTTTCAACCCATCATCCTCTTATGATCTAAAACCATGTACCCATCAATCTAAATGATTTAGAAAACGCATTACATATCAAAGTCTCCATATCACCTATCTCTGGATACCAAATCATATGCATGTTAAGGCCACAAGATTAAAATCCAGGGCACTAAAGTAATTGCCTTCAAATTTGAAGATAAAAACACACAGCTTGCCTACAACACTTGCAATAATTTCTCATCCCTATGTGGTAAACCTACAGTTCGCCTCACCCTGGTGTAGCCTTCCCTCTAACACCTATTATTATTGGAGATTGTGATCCAAGGGGATTTTGAAGAGGTAAAATAAGGTCCTCTACACATTTCAAATTCCACAAGACGGAAAATTTGATATAGTAATTAAGCAGGTGTAAACATTGTGATAACAACTTGGAACCAGGTGTTAATGACAAGATTTAAAGGAAAACATTGGCCCATTTTAACAGTTAGAGCTGGTTAACATGTATACACAACTGACCTTGATTTTAGAGGGATCGATTACAACGCCATGGGAGGATATGTCATCGGGATCATCATGTTGGTCAGCGACGGCGCAAAGGGCAGACACCACTTCGGAGGCGGTTTGCAGGCAGCGGAGGAAGGGGGAGACGAAGACCCGGTGGATCGGAAACCCGAGCTGGTTCCGGAACTCCCGGCCCGTGCAGAATGCCCGGACCTTTCCGGCGTCCACCAGCGGAGGGTCCCAAGGACGCGTCGCCGTCGACTGCCACAGAGGTTCAAAGTTGTCAATCCTATCGCCATGTCGCATAACGACGACGTTTTGGTAGGAATGTGGCTGTATCTGGTCTCCATTAGACGTGGCCATTTTCACCAGATAAAGAAGAGAGGTGTCGTGTCGTCTTGCAGAAAAAATGAAGGTATTTATAGTGTGAGGGTGGCCCCCATTTATTGATTGCTACCCACGTGTTTAAAAAGGGTACCACCTTCTAGAAGATATCTCGTGTAAATTGAGGGGGTCACACAATCAAATAGTCGTTGGAGAGGCAAGCTTGAATTAGGCTTTATTGTTAGATAAATTTGACATCTTCGTCCATAGAAGAAAATGTGTGAAAAAAATGTTTGGATGACATTGACATTGTTGATTAATTTTTAGAATAAAGCTATTCTGACAGAAGAAAACTACCCTCCTCGGTGACAGACTCTCACATGGCCGTGGGATCGACGTGGGTCCCGCATGAAATAAAAAATGAAAAAGAATACTCCCCCTCCCCTCCGATGTGTGTGGTCTGTTAGGGAGGGTGTGACACCTTCCCTGTCACCATAGCTCGATTCTATTTTTTAAACAGTCTGATGAATTCTGTCACGTGGCGTTTTTGTCTTCAAAAATGTCATCCATGATGTATTGGGTGAGTTTTCCCTACGAACGCGTCTTCCTATCCAGATGACTTTTCATTTTTATTCTAGACTAGAAAATCAAGTTTAGTCATTTTTTGTTGGATCCATGAGAAAATAACTTACTAAAATAATCAAGTACCAAAATTACATATCAGAGGAAAAAAAAATGTAAATTCCCATTCAAAATAACTTTCTGCATATATTCTTGGAATACAAAAGTGAGGTTCTTATCATGAAAAAGTGGGAGTTGGCGGTATACCAACGCAGTATCCACATGGCACATTGTTTAGGGCATGTTTGCTTAACTCATCAGAAAGTTAAAACTTATTTCTGAAACACAAAAATAGATCTAAAATATTTATTTGACAAATTCTACTTCTTTGACCATATTAATCTGGGACTTTGCTACATGTTCATAAATGTTTATATAGATGATTGTATAATTTCACATGATACTCTATTATTTACCAGTTTAAAACAGAGTCAACTTTTTCATCTAATCTTTTCTCTTAACATATGTAATCCATTATTTACAATTTTTATGAACAAGTATAATAATCTATAAGAGCTTGTTTGGTGCACATTAAAATGAAAGAATGCATTTTTAGAAGTGATGTGATGGGGAATATGTAGTTGAAAATGAAGGAAAAGTTATTGATGTGATGAAAAATATTATTTTATTGAAAAATATGTGGTTGAAAATGAGTAAAAGAATGTGAATGAAAAAAATAATGTGGGTCAAACAAGGGCTAAATTTGTTTCTTCATTTTTTTTACTTTTGCTAGTCTCTCGACCTGCGTAGTCACCCTTTTCACTCCAATTATTTTATTGAGTCTCGAAAAAGAGTTCTAAATAGTGAGAATTATATGATTTTGGTGTAGAAAGAGAAATAGTGAGTTTTGCAAAAAATCAAAATTCTCGACTTTATAATCAAATAATTCACATATTTTTATGCCCTCAATTACTTGAGGATATCAAATCTTAACACGGTATTGTGTGGAGTACATTAAACTTGATTTGACGCAGAAAAGGTATCAAGCGGACGAAGGTTCAATGAGCGTTCAACTTACTCCTAACACATTGCATAAATCCAACCTAAGACATGTAAGAATATTGTGATCAAAGTAAAGGCATTTATGCACTCAGTTACCAATAATGCACTCTAATTGCTTACCATACGTGATTAACTCTATGTGGCAGATGCATTAACATGTTCAAGAGTACATAATCAATTAAAAGACTATTCCTAGAAGTTGTTCCAAATTCTAACCTAAGTGTAAGGTTTTGATAAGTTACCATGGCGTGGTTACGTCCATCTTCCTTGTTGCTCACCAATTGCTCCATGTGCTTTGCATCAAATGGATAGTCAATGCGTGGCGCCCCGCGAATTATTCTTCCATGGAATAAATCCTTGAATTCCTGCAAAAGATAAACATCCAAATTGGGGAGAGAATTATTAGTTCTCACTAATCTCACACTCGACTTTTCTTGCATATAAGTTCACCTTGAAATTTTCTCTCCTTTCTGAATTTAGTGGGCCCAATTTCTAGGGGGCCCAATTTTTTTCTCCTTTTTTCTTTTTCAAAACCTCCCAAGTTAAGAGTCTAAACCAAAAGCTTGAGAAATTAACAGCAAAACCTAGAGAAAGAACGACAGTGGAGGTCGAAGCTGATGTGGTGGCCGTCAACACTGTTTCACGATCCAATTTTTTTTATTGCTTTTTCAATGTTTTAGGTCAATTTCAGATCAGGTGAGTACTTCTCTATGTAAAAATAAAATAAAATTGATTCGATTACATACCATTTGTCTGTTTCCTCATTTAATCTCAAAGATTCGTTCTTTAGTTGAATTTAATGTATTTGTCCTAGCAATTTTAGCGAACTAGTTTGAAATTTAATTTAGGATTTAGAGCGTAAATAAGAGAACTGAATCCTACAGATCCCATTGGGCAATGCCTAATTAAGTTGATAAGCAACGTGTGTTTCTCAGCATTTATTTTCTCAGTCCTTATATATCCGTGGGAGTCCTCTCGAGCTCTGACCAAGGTCTTGACGGAGGTAGAAAATGCTACTTTCAAAATGGGTTGATGGCCTATAGGATCACTTGTCCCGATTACTGAAGCTTCAATTGAGAAATCTGAGGAGGAACTTGAGAAAAATGTGACCTTGAAATCAGATTGTGAGGATTTGCATGGGTTGGTAGATTTGGTTTTGCTTCATTCTGGGTTTATTTAATGTGTTGACATACTTATTATGAGTAGTTGAAAATATTTTAGAAGATTTAGGCGGAGAATCTACCTAGAGGCATGATATTTAGCTTTTTGCTGACTAATGATATTTTGGATGCACATTTTATTCATTTTGTTTGATTTCATGCCATCATTTTATGATTGAATTCATACATAAAAAAATGGATTGTTTGCTATGAATTAGGAGCTTAAATTTTGAAATTCGTCTCAAACCTTGCGAAACACAGGTACGACACTACTGACAATTCATGTATAAATTACCGAATATAAAAATATAAGGAAACAAATCGATTGCACAAAAGTATCTTACCTTGTTTATTGAAATGTTGTAAAATAATGTACGTGAAAAACCTTTTCATACGTTTCTCTCTCTTTGCCTTGACTATCTCTGAACATGTCTTTGAATAAATTTTTCGTGGTGAAAATTTATCTTGACTTATTGGATTATTTATAGTGAAAATAAATATTTAGAAATTGAATTTTAGTGCAATGATAATACAAAAGCCGTGTACCACTACCACCACAAATTGAAAAAGAATGGGTTCAAATGGTAGAGTTAATAGTATATTCTACTATTAGTTTCCTGGTACAATCATCCCATTGGAAATAGAATACGTGACCTACATGGACTTGGTTTCAAAAAGTAATATTTGAATTGTACTACGCTATTGGTTTCATATCAAATAAAATCAGGCGTGGTGGGAATTAAAAGAGGAAAATAATTTTACTTAACTAATATTGCAATCCCCCTCCAACTCTATTAACATATTATTCTCTTTAATCAGACTTAACTTGATGTAGTCTAATCCAAATAACTTTTAATCCAAATAACTTCCAAACATTTGTTTTTTTTTTTTTCAAAAAAAAAATTAGTCAAAAAAAATATTGAGACTATTGTCCTAGGCTGCGCAGCCTAGGACATCGGTGTGCCAAAATGATGCAAAGAAATAGCACGTTACAAAATTGAATACCAATCAACTCACGATGTTAAAAAGTTAAATAAAATTTCAATCGCGCTACATGTACATCATCTTTTACTCCCAATATTTTGTAACAACAAACCATTGGATATTTTACAAAAATAAACAAGTTTCCCTTCTATCCTTTTTTAACACCGCATCAAATATCAAATTAGATGTACACTTGAAGTGTACATCTAGCATTTTTGATAAAATTATATTAACTCAAAACCAAGAAGTCAACAATGAGACCTAGCTCGTCATTTGAAGAAAATATAAAAACCCTGCAAAACCTAAATTAAATTAGAATGGAACTGCAAATAACCCCAAACTATTATAAAATTTAAAAGTCCCAAGTTTACTAAACTAAAATAAGAAGTAATGAATGCAGCTATGAGTCTATCTTCATCACAAAATATTCTGGTAGTCAAAAAAATTTCCTTTGTTTTGGCTTTTCCCCCGGATATCGTTCACTTATCCTTTAGAGATCTTCTGTTTCTTTCCTCAGTTCAGCAAAATTTACAAGAAAAATCGATCAATACATTAATTATAACTAAAAAGAAAAGGAAAAAATGACCAAAGAGAGCAAGAAATGAACTCTTTCACTAAGCAGAAACAAATTTCGAATTCAATCAACAGAAACAAACATCTTTCTATCAACAAAGAAGTATCAAGAATATTAGAATTGTATACATCATTTATTCTATAAGCATAAAGACATTATAGGTTCTGATTGTTGTTCCCATCGGGATGTCTGGATTTCTTGAAAATGAACCGGCCGGATTTCATACAGAAACAAATATGGAATTCAATCATTCTATCAGCCAAAAAATGTTACTTGTTCTGATTGTTGTTCCCAACGACGATCATGGATCTCCTGAAATGAACCGGCCTTGTGAAGTTAAGCAACACCACTTCTTCCCAAGTATCTCTTGAAATGAACCGGCCTAGAGCAGATAAACAACACCACCTCTTCCCTTAGTCCCATTATGTCATAAGGAATAAGTATTCTTGAGAATGTAACGATTCCCAACTGTGAATCTCCTTCATTTCGCCCGGGTACGTAAAGGCTCTCAATGCAGCAGGTCCCAAATCGCCTAGTCATTAACCAAAAAAATAAAATAAAATTCCATAAATAGGTTTCTATATGCATGTAAATACAGCAATTTTCTACACTTTACACTAATCAAGGAATAAATCAGTAAGTCTTTCATTCTATTCTACTTATTACGTACCTCGTAAAGTAGTCGTCAATTTCTTGCGGAAAGATTGGTGGGAAATCAGTGGAAAACTTCATGAACAAGGTTCTATCACGATCGATCGGGATTCTTTCAAACCGTGGTACATTTGCTGGAATTTCTTGCGGAAGGATTGGTGGGAAATCAGTGGAAAACCTCCTGAACAAGGTTCTATCACGATCGATCGGGATTCTTTCAAACCGTGGTACATTTGCTGGAATTTCTTGCGGAAGGATTGGTGGAAAATCAGTGGAAAACCTCCTGAACAAGGTTCTATCACGATCGACCGGGATTCTTTCAAACCGTGGTACATTTGCTGGAGGTCTAAAGGGCTTCGCATATGGGTTCAGTGTAGACCCGGATGATTCTTCTAAAGTATTATTGCCTTTATCCATAGAAACAAGATTTGAGAAAATGTTTGTATAATCTTGAATTCTTCTTGGTTCTCGAAGAGTAATTTTTAGACTATATTTCTCTACACATCAAGAAAAATCGATACGTACTCTCTATACATAAACATTTCATTAGACTCAACTTTTTCTAACTAACTTAGCCAACTCAATTCTTGATCTGCTGTAGTCGATTGCAGAAAGTTAAACCTTTCTGTGATGCTTTTATGTGTCTGAATTCTGAAGTTAAATTGCGAAGATTGTGAACCACTTATATATTAACACAATCATCTTTCCTTAGAATTTAGAATTAGATTAACAAAACCAAACATGATTAGTAAAACTCAAGAATGTTTAGACTCTATTTTTCTCTATATATATCATGCAATAAAAAGAGTTAACGGTTTTGATTGATTCCGAAAGTGTGTGGAATGTGACAAACAATAAAGTGGATTTTGAATTCAAGTATCGTACATGGACCAATATTTACAACTAATTTTATTATAATATAGCTTCTATCTAAATTTATTTAGTAACTAATTATCAAATTCAAGTGTTTATCTTTTTAACTGAATTACACTAATTTAATTTAATATAACGAGTTTGTGGAAGACTTATGGGATTTAGTGGTTGAAAATTTCGATTTCACTTAATTTATTTTACATTCATCTAATTCAATTTCATTCAACCCATTTTTCATGTGCATTAACAGTTGAATTAATCAATTTTAGTTAATAGCCTCTTAAAAAAAAAAAAAGAACCGTATTCACATGTCCACATTTACTATATTTTTATGTAAATTCATACACATGTAAAAATATTCAATTTTTATAATTCAATTATGATTGCATAAATTATAAAAGTATCTTTCTATGTGTTATCAAAACTTATGTTACTTATTTCACGAACTAGAAAAATATATCTCCTCTCGATTTTAATATTATCCTTAAGCCATGGAATCGGTGATCAAGCATTTGAATGTCAATTTGACACACAATAAGCAATTGATACATAATCACATTGACATGGAATTTATTGAATTAAATAAATATTAACCTAAGCTATGTCATTCATCCAAACAATAAGAAATTTAGCCAATCATAATATTAAAATTAAGAATGGATGAAAAACATTAACGGGTTCAACACAATGATTAAAAGAATTATTTCAAACTATTGTTGTTCTCTAGATAGCACTCAACTCCCAACAAAGATCTGTAATTCTTTTTGATTTGTTGTATATATTTCCAGTTAATTGTGTTCTTCAATCTTTAAATCCCAAATTAATGTACATATCTTGAGAAATTTATGTATTTTGATGCATAATTTAGCCTCGAGAATGTTAATCCAGACTCCCCTTTTTATTTGAAAGCAACAACCATATTTATAGACCTTAATTTATGTATAAAATAAAGTTTCAAGAGAATGCAGAACCATAATTGTGATTAAATTAGATTTTTCAAAATGATTAATCTTCTTGTACATAATCCCTTACAGAATCTGTTATAGAAAGCTGAGTTGTTTTTTTGATACCAAAATATCTTTACTTATTTTGATTGAAAATCTACTGAAAATCTCGCCCTGTAATTTTTAAAAAGAATGGATCTTTCCCAATCTCAAAACCTCTCACCTGCAACTCTTTCTCTGTACTCACGATAGACTCGCTTGAGACTCTCTCTCTGTACTCTCTCCAGGTTAGTAGCTTTCGTGAGTTCTGGACGAAACAATAACTTGTATTCCGGCGGCCCGCTTTTTATCCTATTTCTTCAAAAACTGAATTGGATGGCACGATTTCATCTAAATTCCGACGACGGAGTTTTTTAGGAGCTCTTTTGCTTTAGAATATTTTGGGTCCAAGATGCTTCTACTAGCACACTTTCCGGCTTCATCAAAGCATTCAGAGCAAATATTACTGGACTTCGATGTGGATGACTCTACTGTTTGGAATTCGATCCACTCCATAATTCTCTTCGATCTTAATTCGTCTTGTGATACCAAATTAGCTAACTTGGTAAATGATATTCTCATACCTCACACGTATGCAAGAATGAGTACTCAGTAGATAAGACCTCACAATAAACATTTCTATAAATTCTTCTTCAAACTCTCTGAATTTCGAGTTTGTGTACACTGATTGGAATTGCTTATCTATTTCACACCTTGTTGCATATGGGACCATTTGTGAAAATGATTTGAAATCGGATTGAAACTCTTTTACAACTTTACTACTCAATGCCTGCTCATATTGCTCAACAAATTGCTTGAGTGATGTTTTTGAATAGACATAGCCATCAAAAAATGCATTCATCCTCTCACTTCATTGGGTGGTTGACATTCCAACCTAAAATGAAGTTTTCGAATAACATGGTAGCCATTGACTTCTGTTATTGTATGATCTAGTCAACCAACCATGTTTTTGCAACTCATAATGGCCAAGCATCTGATTCCAACATTGCTCAAATTCTTCACGATGTTGTGTATCGTGCACCTACCCATGCACAACAAAAAGAATAGAACCTTTGTCAATGATTGTCCAACTTTTTTGGTAACTTCTTCAAAATATGCTATAAGCACCATCTATGCTTGGTGTTTGAAAATACAATTTCAATTGCGTTTCGTATAGCCCAATCGTAATATGTGATTATTCCATTTGGAGCTTGATCATGTATACATTCAAGCCATGCCTTGAATAGCTATACAAAAGTCATTATATCCTCATTGGAAATCAAGCCACATTCAAGTAGTGTTGACTGTCCATGATAATTCACTTCAATAAAAAGAGCGAATGATATATCATACTTGTTAGTCAGGTATGTGCTGTTGAACATAACTAAATCACCAAATTCTTTATATGCTTATCTTAAACTTGTTATCTGTCCAGAACACGTTCCTCAACTGCGCCTCTTCATCCAAGTCTATACTAAAATAGACACTAGGAAAACTTGTTTGCATTTTAGAAAAATACAATTGTATTACAATAGCATTTCCTTCACCAAGTCTTAACCGCCATACTTTGTCAGTGAAGTTTCTACAATTTTTTTCAAAGCATGCCACCTTCTCATATCCACCAGCTTCAACTACGGATGAGTTAAAACTCTTGTGCAACTTCTTCCAGCTATATCATTTATTTTAAGTTATCTTTTCACGTGTGCACTAATAATCTAGATTTTGGTGAACACGTTGTCAATCTCTGAACACGTTGTCAATCTCTCTTTACTTTTAGTTTGGGTGGTTGGTTGAGGCTTTAAAGAAGAACTCATAACACTGGTCCGTCTACCTTCTTGACTACATGTAAAGTTACGTATAATAACCGTAGTTTTTGTAAAATTCAAAAAAATTGCATTTTCGTTTTCAAACTTCATTTCAACCATGGGCAAAATGATGTCACTTTCTTTCCTAGGATTTTGTCATTCGGGGTGTCATCATCGGAAGAACGAATATCCATATATCCTGCAAAGAAATGTGGTCAAAACTCAAAAATTGAATGCCTAACTAAAAATGACGTGTGGACATGATAAATACCAAAAAAAAAAATGATTATTTCTCATTCATAGGTTCTGTTTAAACATTCATAGAAAATGATAGGACAAGATTTGAAGACATATATTGGGTTCTATTTAAACCATAATAGAAAATGCAGTAACAATTCATAATAAATAAGCTTCGAACAAAATGCATATAAGCAGATAAAAATAAGGAAGCGAATATAAATACAAATAAAAACATGGAAGATTCGAACGAAGTGCATGTAGACAATCACTAATTTCACGGGAATATTTGAACAAAAAGAAAAAAACTAAATGAAGATTAAGAAGAAAAAATATTACTAAGGTTGTCGTCGTCGGTGTAGTTGTCGTTGCCAGCTTAGTTGTTGGAAACGAGGATCTTGCCGGCTTTGTCGAAGGTGTCTTGGTCTCCTGTATTGAGTGGGTTTAGGGTTAAGGTGTTAAACCAAGCAATCACACTCCTCAATCTCCTCCAGGCAACACTCCTCAATCTCCTCCAGATCCACAATTACCTCCAACGTGATCCTATATCTACTCATTGATTTCTCCTCAATTGTATCAATCATAACAATTGTATATATTTTATTCCATAAATTGTATAATCAACTCTGCTATTTAAAGCCAATGAAATACATGGAAGAAGTAAGTTGGCCTTACACTCAAATCATCTATCACAATTATTCTTACATGGTATCAGAGCTATAAAGCTCACGCCTATTCCGACCCTGCAAAACCAGCTTCCGCAACCTACATCATCATCCCTAATTTTCAATGGCCACTTCAAACACAAATACACCACAATTTCCCAAACTTGATGGACCCAACTATCTTACCTGGAGAATCCAGTTTTTGGCTTCCTTAAAGATCCATGATAAGCTTGGCATGGTGGACGGTTCCATCCCCGCTCCCCCCAAGATTCTTCCTGACAACGCCACTAACCCGGCTTATGTCAACTGGTCCAAATCGGACACCACAGTCCTCTGTTGGCTCTATGCCGCACTCTCTGAAAAACTAGTATCCACCGTTCTCAATTTCGAGACCTCGAAGCAGGTTTGGGATTCTCTGCAAACCCGCTTCTCTTCTACCTCACGATCCCGAATTGCCCACCTCAAGAGACAAATTCAAACAATTTCCCAGGGAAACCGCACATGTCTGGCGTTTATTGAAGAAGCAAGGTTGTTGTCAGATCAATTGACGGCTGCTGGCAAACCCGTCGACGAGCAGGACCTCATCACATACCTCTTGAGTGGCCTCAAACCCCTCTTTGCTCCGTTCATCACCGCTTTCAACTTCGCCACCCGTGAAAAAGACTTCACCCTGGAGGATTTCCAAGCAGAACTTCTCAGCTTTGAGACACTCATGGAGTCGCATCAAGCCCCTGCTTCCTCTGAGACCTTTGCCTTCGCTGCCAACCGAAGCAAGGCACCCCCTTTTTTTAAGAAACCAAATAAAAACCCAGGCTTCTCCACTCAGGCACATGTGCCTTCCAATTTAACTCACCCAACTCAAGTGGGCTCGTTGAATGCTAGGCCCAATCAGCCCCCTTCACTTGAAAACAGGCCCATATGTCAAATTTGTGTAAAAAAGGGCCATACAGCCCTAGACTGCTATCATCGGTTCGATTTTTCTTATCAAGGCCGACACCCACCTTCTGATCTAGCTGCCATGGCTGCTGAGGGCAATGCTTCATATGCCCAACAAGTGTGGTACGCGGACAGTGGAGCCAATGCCCATATCACCAACACTACGGCAAATCTCGCCTCATCGCAACCCTATGTTGGAGAGGACACCATTACCGTTGGCAATGGATCAGGTTTAGTGATTAATAATACGGGTACCACTTACCTTAAAACAAACACTTCTAATTTTTCACTTAAGCAAGTCCTACATTGTCCTCATGCCTCTTCCAACTTAATTTCTATTAATCGCTTTTGCCTTGATAACGATTGCTATTTTATATTGACTGGATCTGATTTTTGTGTGAAGGAGAACAAGACGGGACGGCTCCTACTTCACGGGCATGTTAAGAATGGACTCTACCCAATTGCAGACACTAAATCTTGTTCAACAAAGATTTCATGTTTTACTGCCAAAATTGGTGTCTCTACTTCTTTAGATGTTTGGCATGATCGTTTAGGTCACCCTTCCCAAACTATTTTAAATAAATTGTCCCAATCTAAGTATTTGTCTATTTCATCGAATAAATTAGGTTTTTGTTCAGCATGTCCCCTAGGGAAAGCCAAACAATTACCTTTTAGTGAATCTAATCGTCAGTCTTCACGTCCTCTATCTCTTATTCATTCTGATGTATGGACATCACCTGTTTACTCAGTTGGTGGCTCCAAATATTATATTATTTTTGTTGATGATTATTCTCGCTACACTTGGCTTTACCCATTAATTTATAAAAGTGAAGTTTTTGGAATTTTCAAACAATTCAAAGCACTTGTTGAAAATATATTTTCTTGTAAAATGCAACAATTCCAAACAGATAATGGGGGTGAATATCTCTCAACCCAATTTAAAAATTTTTTGCAAGACAATGGTATTTTCCATCACTTAACGTGTCCTCATACCTCTCAACAAAACGGTATAGCCGAAAGAAAACATCGACACATTGTTGAAACTGGTCTCACCATTTTAGCTCGATCTCACCTTCCAAATACATATTGGCCAGATGCATTCCTGACATCAGTATATTTAATAAATAGGCTTCCAACAAAAGTTTTAAATAATTTAACACCTTTTTACATGCTCCATAAAACCATTCCCCGTTACTCTCACCTTCGCATATTTGGATCAGCGTGCTTTCCTTTATTAAGACCATATGAGACTCATAAATTATCTTTTAGAAGCAAAAGTTGCGTCTTCATAGGATATGCCAGTCAACAAAGGGGTTACCGCTGTCTTGACCTAGCCACAGGGCGTGTATATGTGTCACGAAATGTAATCTTTGACGAACAACATTTTCCTGCAAAGGGTCAAGTCCAAACTTCTTCTGCACCGTCAAGCTCGAGCCTGCCTGGTATATTTTCTCCTTCCCCTCTTTCCATTTCAGATTTTACTGCTCCACTAACCCCAACCACCAACCCAATAGCAACCCCAACCCACGAATCCTCCCCTCGTGAGAATCTCAACCAGTCACAAACCCTTTCCTAGAATCCCATTTCCCCACTACAATCTGAAACCCAAAACATCGAAATCTCCTTTTCCGAACCACTTCAAACCCAGTCCACAGAACAAATTTCTGTAACCTCACACGAACCCCTCATCCCTGTCCCACATCCCAACCGCCCCATAACCCGCTCAATGACGGGTAACCAAAAACCTAAGGCCTTCCCTGATTTTACAATGTTTTATACTACCAGGCATCCCTTGCAGGTACTCTCCTCAATTATCACTGAGACTGAGCCATCCAATTACACACAAGCAGCTGCCTCTCCAGCGTGGCGTGAAGCAATGGGACGGGAATTTGATGCACTAATGGTGAATGGGACTTGGTCACTCTGCCCCCGCCCACTTGGTAAGCATGTCGTACGTAACAAATGGGTTTATAAAATCAAAAGATTATCTGATGGAAGTATAGAACGATTCAAAGCCCGTTTGGTTGCAAAAGGTTTCGATCAACAACATGGGGTTGACTACACAGACACATTTTCTCCTGTGGTAAAACCTACTTCTATTCGCATTGTATTAGCCTTAGCTGTTTCATTTAATTGGCCTATTCGGCAATTAGACATTTCAAATGCTTTTCTGCATGGCTATCTTGATGAAGAAGTATTTATGGAACAACCACAAGGGTTTGTAGATGAAACATTTCCTGATTATGTCTGCAAACTTCATAAGTCACTCTATGGTCTAAAACAAGCTCCAAGAGCTTGGTTTAGACGACTGTCCCAACACCTGCTTGAGTATGGTTTTGTTGAATCAGCCGCTGACTACTCCCTCTTTGTCTATACTACTGAGACTGTGAAATTATTTGTGCTTATATATGTTGACGACATTATTGTCACCGGGTCAAGCACTCATGCAATTGATACTTTTGTTCAATCTCTATTGACCAACTTCATGGTTAAAGATCTTGGAGATCTAAGTTTCTTTCTAGGTGTTCAAGCATCAAGAGATACTCAAGGTCTACATCTTCGTCAAACTCGGTACATCACCGATTTACTACACAGCACCAGAATGATTGGAGCAAAGCCACTTGGGTGTCCAACTACTTCTGGTCCAAAGTTGTCCTCTACCGAAGGTCCCTTACTATCTGATCCAACGGAGTACAGACGAGTGGTTGGGGCACTTCAATACTGTACTTTCTCTAGACCAGATATTGCATATGCAGTAAATCAATTATGTCAATTCATGCATTCTCCACGTGAACCTCATTGGGCTGCAGTCAAGAGAGTACTCCGGTATCTAAAGGGCACCATTGATACAGGTCTATTGTTCACTCCAGGAACTATTACTCTTCAAGCTTTTTGTGATTCAGATTGGGCCGGAAATCCTGATGATCGTCGTAGCACCACTGGATATGCAGTTTTCCTGGGGAAAAATTTGATATCATGGTCTGCCAAGAAACAACCAATTGTCTCCAAGAGTAGCACTGAAGCTGAGTACAGAAGCATGGCCATCACCACTGCTGAACTCTATTGGATAAGAATGCTCCTCAAGGAACTTGGTGTCTTCCTACCCTACACTCCTACCTTATGGTGTGATAACATTGGTGCTATCGCCTTGGCCTCTAATCCGGTTTTCCATGCCCGAACAAAGCACGTGGAAATTGACTACCACTTCATTAGAGAAAAGGTCCTCAATAAAGACATTCAAGTTAAATATATTTCCACACAAGATCAGATTGGCGATATCTTTACAAAGGGACAAACAGCTGCCCGTTTCCATCTACTTCGGTCCAAACTGATGGTGATGATCATCCCCATCACTTTGCGGGAGGGTGTTAAACCAAGCAATCACACTCCTCAATCTCCTCCAGGCAACACTCCTCAATCTCCTCCAGATCCACAATTACCTCCAACGTGATCCTATATCTACTCATTGATTTCTCCTCAATTGTATCAATCATAACAATTGTATATATTGTATTCCATAAATTGTATAATCAACTCTGCTATTTAAAGCCAATGAAATACATGGAAGAAGTAAGTTGGCCTTACACTCAAATCATCTATCACAATTATTCTTACATAAGGGTAATGCCGCAATGGCTAATTAGAAATGACGGGAGAAAATGTAATTTATTTTATTTTTTCTTTTTTTTTTAGTTGGGTGATATTTTGAATGTCACGTCACCATGTTGTAACCGGTTGTGTAATCTTTTATGAACGTGTAGCACTCTCCTTTTTAAATTGCTGATAATTAATCTTGTCATGTACAATGTGGTTCTTAATATTTTTTTTGTTCATATTGAGTCCTTGAGTATTGTAATTAAAGTCCTTCAACTTTCAAATATGACTAATTGGTCCCCAACTTTCAAAATGTTCAATTTTACTCATTTTTGATCAATTATGTCTCCTTTTCATTCATTCTCGTCGTCCATCCCGAGTTTTCTCATAAAATAATAAAAATGACACATAAAATTAAATATCTTGTTCATAAAAATACTCTCAAAGTCACTTTTTAACGGTCAATATAAGTGTAATATTTATACTTAATTATCAATTTAACTGTAGTCCGCTTGAAAATTGCAAGTAAATAATATCATTGACAAGTAATAAAATAGAGGAGGGTATCGTCTGCATGATATCTATAATTACATAAATCCAGCCTTAACCAAATTATATTATATTTTTGAGCTGTATTTGATTTTTTAACCAATATTAACTTAATTAATAAAAAAGCATGTTGAAAATTTCTAAAAAAGTTTCGAATATGAAAATGGAAGTAGAATTTCAATTTCACCTACACTTTTCTATTCAAAGTATTCGTTTATGTTGACTATCCATGTCCTCAAATAATCTAAGGGCCTGTTTGATAGCCCTTTATTTTCCATGGAAGTTGGAATTGAAATTCCGTTTCCTACTTTTGTCGTGTTTGATTGCACTTTTTTTCCGTGGAATTGGTTTTCCACCTTTTTCTAGGTACAATCAGTTGATGCACAAAAACTTGATTTTGTTTTCTCACCTATTTGGTGGGAAAACATTTTCCACCATTTTTTTTTTTGCTTTTTTTTTTAGTGCAATGTGAACAAATTCTAGATACAATGGTAAAAAAAATTTTCACTTTTATTGACAACTTCCATGCAAAACAAAGTCAAACGAATGATATTCGGTATGGTAAATTTTTTTTTTTCAATTTTTTTTTACAATTGAAACAAATTTTAGACCCAATGGTAGAAAAAATTATCACTTTAATGGACAAATTCCATAAAAAATGAAGTCAAATGGACACAAAACTTTCTACATTTTCCATAGAAAATTTTACCAATCAAACACAATTAATTACCATTCCCAGTAAAACATTTTCTAGGAAAATCAATTCCCTGTAAAACATTTTCTTTCCACCCATTTTCCAACTTTGCAATCAAACGGACCCTAATAGTCTTTAGTAGAGTTAGACCTATTTTTCCTTATGACCTTTACACATTTTTATGAAAGTTTGTAAATGAGTAAAAATGCATTTAAAATAACCGAACATTAATAAAAAATCGACTAGACTATAGCGGTACATTTAAATCACCTATATGAATTTATGATCTAAACATGCATATCACATCTTTATATTCTACACAGTTCATAATTCATTCAACTGTTTGCCACATAATTGAAAACGGCAAAATCAATAAAAAACTCGTACTCTAAGTTAAAATTGGAAAATTTAGTTAGGGCCTGTTTGATAGCCCTTTATTTTCCATGGAAGTTGGAATTGAAATTTCGTTTCCTACTTTTGTCGTGTTTGATTGCACTTTTTTTCCTTGAAATTAGTTTTCCACATTTTTCTAGGTACAATCATTTGATGCACAAAAACTTGATTTTGTTTTCTCACCTATTTGGTGGGAAAACATTTTCCATCATTTTTTTTTTTTGCTTTTTTTTTTGTTGCAATGTGAACAAATTCTAGATACAATGGTAAAAAAAATTTTCACTTTTATTGA
Organism: Fraxinus americana; assembly: GCA_035079005.1. NCBI lineage: Eukaryota > Viridiplantae > Streptophyta > Magnoliopsida > Lamiales > Oleaceae > Fraxinus > Fraxinus americana. The sequence continues at coordinate 8,692,333 of CM068719.1, forward strand.
CAACTTCCATGCAAAACAAAGTCAAACGAATAATATTAGGTATGGTAAATTTTTTTTTTTTTCAATTTTTTTTTTCAAATTTTTTTTTACAATTGGAACAAATTTTAGACTCAATGGTAGAAAAAATTATCACTTTAATGGACAAATTCCATAAAAAATGAAGTCAAATGGACACAAAACTTTCTACATTTTCCATAGAAAATTTTACCAATAAAACACAATTAATTACCATTTCCAGTAAAACATTTTCTAGGAAAATCAATTCCCTATAAAACATTTTTTTTCTACCCATTTTCCAACTTTGCAATCAAACGGACCCTTAAAGTTTCAAAGGTATATTACATAGTCATTTTAGCTACGAAAAGTTAAGCTACGTATAATGAAAATAAATGAACATATAAAAGTTGAGATCAACGTCACCACGGTAATGAAAAGAGAAAAGAAAGAGAAGGTTATAGGATCTTCAAGCATCAACTAATCTCCAATTCTTCTTCCTTTTCAAATTGCCAAAACCCTATATATGTAAATTGTGTAATTCGATCTTCTCTAAGCTCCCTTATGAAATAGAGAAACAAACTTAGAGTGTATATTTTGTGTTTAAATCGACCGAGAATATCCAAAAAAATCCTACCAAAATTAGACTTTCGGGATGCTGAACAAGTCTTGAGCTTGAGCACCGGCCTTTTTTTTTTTTTCACTCGAATGCCAATGCTATTGTTCATCGAAAATATGTTTCGAATAAAAACTATCGCAAGTGTACGGATTGTTCAAGTAATAAAATGGATTTTAGAGTCCAAGTATCGTTCCCACAAAGATTTACTAGTTCGATTTTACATATTCCGACCTTAACCGAAACGTGAAATATGATTGAGTTTTGTAACTAAATTGTAGCCAAACTAAATGAAAGTAATAGTTGAAGAATTAGTTGAACTAAATGCAAATTATATGATTGAATGTAAATTGAGACAACTCATAGAAAAGAAACGCTCTAGGTTCGCGAATCCCCATACAATTATCCATTTCAATTCTAGTTCTACAAAATTGACAACATGTTTGAATTGATGAAGAATCAATGTTTCTAACATATTCAATAATTTCTCTCGAGTAGAATTGAACCTATTCTCTCATACCATTTGACTATATTTCTATGACAAATGCAATATACAAGAATGCATGACGTTTTGTAAACACTTAGAGATTCACATAGAGTATAGCAGTATATTTCTATCTCCTATCGGACCATACAATGATTTATACCTTGTCGAGTCTATTCCTCTTCTTTCGAATGCCAGAAATAGACCACCACACTCATACAACTATTGCGCATATAATTGTAGAGAAAAAACGATGTATATAAATCATTCAATAATTCAATCGTATAAAATGCGTTTTAATGTCAACAAAGTAAAACTAGGAATTAAAGTATCACATCATAAGGTTCATCGTTCACCTAGTACATATAAGTCTAGCCTAGCATGAAGGAAAGAAGAAAATCAGAAAAATAGATAAAGAACGACATCACCCCGAATAATCTTGAATTGAATCTTTGCGTCGTGATGTTATTCTTCTTGTTTGTGCCTCTTTTTCTCTCTGAAAACCTTCAAAAATCTCATCCCAGGTCTGCCTCGGGTTTGAGCACGACTTAAGAGTTTATATAGTTGCCAAAAGATTGGTTTCCATAAGAGTTGGAACGAAATAAGGAAACCAGAATTTTCGCGCCGGAAACCTTCCTTGCGGCCGCATGGTTAATTTCGATGCAGTCGTATGGAACAAATATTTTTCCACTTTTTTTTCCTGAAACCATGCTTGCGGCTGCATGGTTAATTACACCATGCAGCTGCATGATACAATTAACTTTTAAAATTTTCATTTTGGTCCTCCATCTTCATTTTTCTCTTGTCTTGACCTCTTTTGTTCATTCTTTTCCTCAAATCATCCCATGCCTTCCTCAATTTATGATTAAAATCGTGTCCACTCTTGAGTTGGCCTCGGGTCATCTTTTGATTATTTGCATTTTGGTACCTGAACTTTCGTTTTCCTCATTTTTAGCCTATTTTCTCCATTTTTCCTCAAGTTTCCACCACAATCTTCATTATTATCCTACAAATACAAATTACACAAATTAAGCTTTATTCCAAACATTTATCAACAATTATTCATGCTTGTGAACCGAAATAAACGTATAAAAACGCCCTTATCAGCTATCTTGCATTTTTGATGAAAACAAGCATAACTTTTGTGCATAGCTCAGACTTGAGATCCACAAAATGCTTCAATTATCTTTTCAATAATATATCATTTATCCTATAAGTGTCTTCGAATACATCTTAACACTCAAATTTCTTCACCCCTTTCCCCTATTCAATTCTCTTCTTTGCTTCTTTCTCTTTCCTTTTCTTTCCAAGACCATCTAATCTTGCTTTTCCCATCTCTTTTTCGTGAAAATGGGCTCCTTGTTCACTTAAAAGTGAGTGTACAGTGCCAAAGAAGTAATGTAGAAATAAGTCAAGTATTGTCCCACGAGCATAATGTGTCTAGTTAATCATTTAAATACTTCAAACTCTAACTAGAATAGCCAAATTAATACATTTTCAGCAATCTTTGAGAAAAATCGATATTTAAAAGTAATAGGACTTCGATTTCACCTATATTTTTCCACTTAAAGGCTAAAATACCTTTATTAGAATAATAAAAATTGAATTTATATTTATGCCATCCAGGCTAATGAGTGCTCCAAAAGGTAAAGAGTATTCAACTGTTATTTGGATACAAAAATTTATTACATTTGTTGACGATAGAAATCCGATAAAAAAATCCCGTCACCTAATCAGGATTTTCACCTCCACTGATTTTAATGCTCAAATCGGAATAAGAGGATAAATGTCTATTTGTGAGGGAGACATTTGAACTTTTATAGTTTTCTTCTCTTAGACAAAAGTTTTTATATATTTCATTCAATGCTTCAGGGGGCAATTGAGTCTTTTTGGATAAGCAACTTGTGGTGGCCTCTTATAGGCTGATTTGTAACTTATTATGTTTTAGAATTGCGTTTTATTTATTAGCCTACGTGTCATGTGTTCAATGGCCTTGAAGTCACTCTTTAAATACTTTACCCTTGTATGCTTTAGTGACGACTTTTTTGGTCGGAAGGGGGAATGGTTAACTTCTCTATTGTGTGAGCCCTTTTACCCTTTACATATGTAGCTTGTTTGGGAGGGATTAATATCGGATTAAAATCGAAAAACTACCAGTTATTGTTGACTTTTATTAGACGGGTGAGACCCAATAACAACTATATTTTCAATTTTAATTGGATTAAAATCTTTCACAAACAAGCTCATGGTTTGCACTTTGCGAACCAGGGATGATTTTGCAGAATAAATTTCTTGATTCAATAAATAAGTCTCAAAATCCGATTTTATTATTTATATTAAATTTAGTACTTCTTATCTTCTGTTAAATTGTGAGCTTACCGATGTCATTATTTGCTCAAATTTCTCTTTTTTTATTTGACTGATATGGCCTATATTGAGAGGGCGTGCTATAATTATGGCAGTTTTTGCGAGCGCTACAGAGGCTTGTTTGTGCATTTCCAGTAATGCGTAAACTAGTTCGATCATTTTGAATTCTGAATCAGGCGCCTCTTAATATTCAATGTTTGTGATTGCCTGGATTATATGAACGGTTGTGATTGATAATTACGTAGTCTGAAGGGCTCACGCTTTCTGTTAGAACCTACAGATACATCATTCCTCACTTCTTCGTTGTTCTTTTTTACTGTGCTATATGTATATCCTCTTTGACGAGTTTGTCTTCTGTTAGGTATGTATTCTACCTTCAACTTGTTTTATAATGATTTTCAGTACAGTGTCTTCCTAGAGTGCATCCTAAAATATATCTCATGGTTTTGAAGTAGAAAAATCTAGGCTTAGGGACACCCATTTCGATGTGCCTTCTTCTTCTGAGAAAATTCGGTGCACTGAGGCATTGTCTCACTCTATAACTAATCCATCCAGTTCTAACCTGGAGCTTCTTAAGTCGAGGGATAGTTCTTAATCTAGGGTTGAGGTGCGCGAACATTCTAGTGATTCAGATAACTTTAACATTAGCGACAGAGAGGTTTTTGAAGCCTTACAAATATTTATCAATCTTACCGAGAGGGATCCGAATGAAATTTGAGACCGCTTTAGCATTCTTGATGACATAGAATTGTTGTCCTTCACAAACATTCGATGGATACGAAATTTGAGTCCTCTTTCATCAGGGAGATTTTGCAAAATGACCTATGAATAGTGGCTTTTTAAGATTTTTGTTAAAAAGTCAGTTTTACCCTTAATGAAATGGGTCATTTATTGCAGATCAAGTCCTCAATCCTTATAATTTTTTCGAAATTAGTTTTATTCTTATTTTTATTCATCATCACTAGACGTTTCTTCTAAATCTGATTTTTCTTCAAATATTTCTTCATTTACTTCTATTTCTTCAATATCAACTTCTTCACATTCATCTCTAATTTGTTCAAAGTCCGTAATTAATATTCTAACTTTCTTTTTTGGGCATTCAGTGCTAATATGACATTCTTCATTGCAATTCCAACATTTACATCGTTTTTTATCTAATGGTTTTTTATTATAAGGTTTATATTTTCTTCTAAAATATTTTCTTTTTGATTTAAAATATTTCTTTTTAAACTTATTATATTTTTTATATTTCTTGGGTTTTATTTTTATTTTTCTTTTATAATCATAACATCCCCAATTTCCTAGTAGTTCGGTATCTCTACAACAAATCCTATCTTGTATAAATCCTGATTGTTTATAAATCATTTGATTACTACACATAGTACTTATTTCGTCTTTTATAGTTCTTATAATAAATCCTAATGTATATCCTTCTTCATTTCTTCCTAATTGTTTTTCTTTAATCTTATTTTGAAAATAACTATTCCATGGTGGTGGTAATTTTCTAATAAAAACTTCCTTATAATAATTATTATCAGCTCCACTTCCAAACATCATATAATAATATTTACTATATTCACAACAATATTCATTGAGGTAACACATATTACAAATTTGTAAATGTTCCATTCTGTTTTTAGCATCTTCTATTTCTTCTAATCTAGGTTTAGTACTTTCATTTACCCAATCTTCTCCAACAAATTCTCTATAAATTCTTGTAGCAACTCTATTTATTCCTTCTATTATACTAATTCCAAATCCTGCTTCAATACTATCTTTCCAAATACCTTTTGTTGTTTCTTCTAATCCTCTATACCAATTAAACACATTTCCTTTAAATGTTGCTAATAGATATTCAGTTCTATTTTTATTATCTGTATTACTGCGATTATAATTAAAGTGTGCTATCTTATTAGTACTCCATTCATTTATAGCTCTTCTAACATCTAATTCACAATCTAAATTTAAATATGATCCTGCAATTTTCATTGGGTTTGATTCTCTTAAAACTGGTTTAAATTGGTCTCTATACATTCTTTCTTTGGTAATTTTAAAATCTACTTTTGTATTAACATATTTTCTAGGGTCTATTTCTGCTTCATATCTAGCTGTGCTAGTTTCTCCATATTCTTCTTGTTTAACTGCTCGTGGTCCTCCTGTTTTTCCGACCATATGATTTTTAGTTATTTCTTCACAAATTTTTAAGTTTTCTAAGTCAAATATTAAATTTTCCATTTCTTCGTTCATTGTTCTTCTATAATTAAATTTCCTTCTTCTTTTTCTATAAGATTTTCTTCTTGCTTTCGAAGATCAATCAATAATCTTTCTATATCTTCTTTTAATCCTCCATTAAGTTTTATTAATTCTTCATATTTTTCAATTTTCTTTCTGACTTCTTTAAGTTCTTTGGTATAATCTGGTTTAAATGGTTTTTCTTTATTTAAATTTTCTATTATTCTATTTAAAAGATTTTCTATTCTTAAAAAGTTATTTTGTAGTCTTTCTTTCTCTTTTTCGTAGCCTATTTCAATTCTAGTTATTTTTTCATCAATTGTTTTTATATTTTTCTCAATTAAATTAATTTTATCATTCATACTCATATTTTAGGTTTTTTATAAGATGGTTTTTCAATTTCAAATCCTAATTTATTTAATAGAATATCAAGTTTATAATTAATAATGTCTATTTTTTCTTCTAAAGTTGCTATTTTATTAATACTATTTTTCTGTACAATTTTTGATATTCGATTTTGAATTTCTTCAAGTTTAGCTTCATCAAGTATTTCTAAATTATTAATTTGTTCTTTTATTTTATTAAATTGTTTAGACATATTTTTGCTTAAAATTTCTAACCTTTCTTTAGCTATTTCATCTTTTTGATCTATATTATTTATTTCGTCTATAGCTTTTACATCTTTAGATTTTAATTGTCCTAATTGTTGCCATAAAAATGCATTAGTCCAATTTGTAGTCATATTTAACCATTCATCTGTATTTCCCCATGAGCTTAAATGTTGAAACAGAGTTGTATTCCATTTTTTAGTTTGATAGCTTCCTATTGGTAATCTAATATTTTCTATTTCTTGTTTATCAAATCTTATTTTTGTTGGTAAACTCATATTAGTTTGGTATATTTAAGGAATTAATTATTATATTATTTATCATTTGTCTTATTTCTCTTCTAAATTATTCTTCTCTTCTTAATTCTCTTGTAATTTCATTCCTTAATAATTCTCTTTTAATTTTATTCCAATTAGAAATTTCCCTTTCTATTTCTCTACGATTATTGTCAGTTATTATCTGTTCTTCTAAAATTTTTATTTTATTATCACAAAATTTTCTAGTTATTCCAGGCATATTCTTTTTCTATATTGTCAAAACTAAGATCAAAATCATATAATTCAGAAACTTCATTATAACTTACATGCTCTGTAGTTTCAAAAGTTCTTTCACTATTTTCACTATCTAACCAGAAAAATATAATCATTTTTATTATTTCTTTAGGCAATTTTTCTTTTAATCCAAATGATACAATTGTAAGACATTTTTCATAATATCTACTATCTCTTTTTATGAAATTTATTCCTCTAGTATAACTATCATAAGTTTTCGGAATTTCTATCATGTGACTATAATTAATACTATTAGTATATCTAAAAGGTACAGATCTATAATAAAACTCGTAACTTTCCATGATAAAAGTTCTTCAAAGTAAACAATCTCATAAAAATTCTTATATAATAATTTTCATGCAACTTTTCAGACAATAAATTTTCTTGTAACTTAAAATAAGGGCCTTACCACGCTTCGCCAAATAGCAAGAATGTTATATGTTCCTGGTCACCTTCGTCACAAGAGTTGGCCAAAGTCCGATAGCATCACAGCAAAATGGACACAAAAGCACTCAAAACTCTCAAACAGACTCACTGTGTAGAACAACACTCAAAGCGTAATAAAAGATTTATTTCAAACTCAAAGATTTTATTGATCTGAAGATAGCTTGAAAGCTATTATACAAAGATTTTTACAGAGATTGATACTCCGAAGAGTGGTTTCTATTCTCTAAAGAGAATGATTACAAAGATCATTGTTGAAGGTTTTAGATGGTAGTTCAGGATGAGATTTCAGATGGCTAATTTTCGATGATCCTCTCTAATGAGAAGAGTCTCAATTTATAGAAAGGCTCGCACTTCACCGAGAAGCTTCTGGCCAATCAGATTTTTACAACACAAAAGTAAAAAGTACAATAATTTTAGAAGTGGTTGAAAATATTTAAAGTGCTTGTTGGTTGTCTTTATTCCAGTGTCGGCAATTTCTTTTGATTCCAGCTTGACAGCTGTCTTCATATCTTCAAAGTTCACATGGTGCTGTCAGTCACGTTTTTCTTGATCGTCCTTTCACTTGTGGACGTGTCCCATGAGTCGACAGGCTTCTTTAATGCATTCTTCACTGCCAGAGAATTGATCATTCATAATTCCACAGATTTTTTCTTCAAGAATTTTTGATTCTTTATCTCCTCTACAGATAAGGATCCAATTATTGCTCATACCATAGACCATGTATCTTTCTCCAAAAAAGAACTGTATTGTTGAGCAGACTGATTTTATTCCGAGAGCTCGTCTGTAAATCATCAATTTTTTATTAATAGTGGGTAATTCTTTAAAAATCTGAATCTCCTTAAGTGGATTTCCATTATTTTTCCGAATTGTGATGAGATGATGTTCTCCATACCATTCTGGTTCTTTATATTCAGGACTAATTGTGTAAAATCTCAGTTCAATCGGTTGTTTATCACTGAATTTTTTAACACAATTAACAAATTCTTTGTCAAACTGTTCGATTTCTTTTAGATCTATCCCTGGGAAGAGTCGATCTAAAAATCCAAATGCTGCCAATTTTCGAACAATATTAGGATCTGCTCCTTGAACTGCACTGATCCTTGGATAAATCGCCGTTGGAAGGGCTGTCAAATATAGAGAACTTCCTTCTCTGAAATTATATACCCATTCTGAGAATTCATAATACTCCTTTTCCATTGGATGTAGATTAGCTCTGATGTGATGAGTAGCAATTATTCCCTTTGGTGATTTAAGGTCACCAATTGGTGATTTTTTATCTTCTTGGAATTCACTGATAACAGTAGGCTGTTCCAATGGGCCTTTTGATAAGGATGTTTGAGTACTAGACTCAGCGGCTCCTTTTCCACTTGTAAATTTTTCCAACAATTTGTCCATACTGACAGGTAGTTGTTGTGGACCCTTTTTTATGACATTTTCCTCTTGCGAGGTAAGAGAGTCATTTCTCTTAAATTTTGATTCTCCACTTGAGGTGGATGTATTAATCTCCCGAAATGGGATGTGACTAGCCTTTCGGCTGTATTCACCTTTTAAAGGAGGATACTCCTGGCTACAATTTGCAAAAAAGTCTAAACATTCTGACAATTTTTCAACTATTTTTTCTTTGTTATCATTCAATTTTTCAATCTTTTTCCCACTTTCAACAACTTTGCTTGATAAATCACACAAAGTTTGTCGAATATCAAGATGATCTTCTTGAACAGCAAGAGAATCTGCATTAAAATCTGTTAGAAGATCTTGTAATTCCTTTGTAAATGCTTCAATCTTTTCCATATTCATGATTCCTGCTCAAGAAATCAGCAAATAAATTATCTTTTCCTTTAATATATTCAAATTTAAAATTATAAAAAGATAGTAACACTTGCCATCTGTGTAATCTTCTATGTTGAGGTGAATTTGGTAATTTATTATTTACTAGTCTGTTAAGTTGTGTATTATCAGTTTGAACAATAAATTCCTTGGGTAACAAAAACATTTTAAATTTGTTTATTCCTTTAACAACTGCTAATAATTCTTTCTCATTGGTTGAGTAATTTACTTCAACATTATTAAATGTTCCACTAGTATACCTGCAAATTTCATTTAAATCAGTTTTTAATAAAGCACTCCAATATAAATATGAAGCATCGGTCTGAACTATTAATTTATCTTTTTCATCAGGAAGTCTAAGTTTAGGTAAATTTCTACAATTTTCTTTTAAATTTTTAACACAAAGAGTATGTTCTTCATTCCAACCTAATTTATTTGATTTTCTTAATAGTTTCTGAAGTTTATTTTTTTTTCTGCAAGTTTTTCTATAAATCCTTCAGCATAATTAAGACAACCCAAAAACTTTTGAATTTGTTTCTTATTTTCTAATTTATCAGGAAATAAAATTATTTTTTCTGAAATATGAGGTTGCAATTTTATTCCATCACTATTTATTATCATTCCTAAGAATTCAATTTCATGTTTTGCTACTTCTGCTTTTTTCTGACTAAGTATTATACCTTCTTTTGAGCAAAGTGTAGCAAAAATTCTAAGATGTTTAAGATGATCTTCATATGTTTCTGAACAAACAAGTATATCATCAACATAAACAATAAGAAAATTATAAGTTTTAAAGACTTCATCCATTCTTCTCTGATAAATTTGTGGTGCATTTTTTAATCCAAATGACATAACTAACCATTCATAATGTCCTTGAGGAGTACTAAATGCTGTTAATGGTATACTATTATCTTCTAGTTTAATTTGCCAAAATCCAGATTTACAATCAAATTTTGAATAATATTTTTTATTCTTAGCTATATTTATTAATACTTCTTTATTTGGTAAATAATATCCATCAAACTTAGTGTTTTTATTAAGTTCTTTATAATTTACTACCATCCTGGATTTTCCTCTTTCTCCGAATGATTTCTAACTATAAAAGCTGGACTACTATGAGGGCTATTACTTCTCCTTATAAGTTTTTGATTAAGAAGTTTTTGAATTTGTATTTGAAATTCTTCCTTATCTTCTTGATTATAGAGCATAGGTTTGACTCTAATAATAATTGTTGGTTCTAATAGTTCTATTTTAGCTGTTGTTTTTGATTTTTCCCATTTTTCAAGTGGGTTTTCATTATAATTTTTAGCTAAAAGATCTTTTATTTGATCAAGAGTAATTGTTTTGATTGAATAATTGAGTAATTTTGGTATAAATTCTATTTTTTCACCACGCTGAGCTGGCTGAACTCTTAATGGTTTAAATTCTCTAGCAATTTTTAGTAAATGTCCACATGGTGTTTTTAATTGAATAGTATAAATATTTTGACTATATTGACTAAACTGTTGTAGAAAGTCATTTCCAAGAATAATATCACAATCATTAATATTATATTGGTAAACATTTCTTATGGTTACTATTTTAGATCCTATTATAACTTCTATATTTTCATTTTTATATTTTAAAGATTCTCTTACTCCAGTTATTTCTTGTAGAGTTAATTGTTGTTTATTTTCTATCCACTTTGGTAATAAAAATTCTTTAAAGACAGTTATCTCAGCTCCTGTATCAATTAGAGTACAAGTAGTTATTTTTTATTCAAATACAGTTATTTGTATATATACACTTATTGGGAATTTTATTTCTCTACTCATTTTTCTTTAAGGCAATATGTAGTTATTCCTTGATGTATAATAAGAATTCCTTCCTTGTCTATTTTATAATTATCAAGACTATTTAAAAATGAATTTCCTAATAATATTGGATGTTCATCAAAATTCATATTATTATCAATATAGCATTCTATGCTTAATAATAGATTTCCTAATTTAATTTGAACTTGTCCTATGATATCACAAGAGTTTATTTTTCCTTCAAAATCTCTATAATTATAAGGTTCAACTTTTTTCTTTTTAATTCCTTCATCAATAAGAGAGTAAATATGATTCTGACTTACTCCAGTATTAATAAGTATTTTAATTTCATTTATCCATTTACTTCCATTAAAGAACTTTCCTTTGATTCCATAGACACTATTATTTTTATTTTGTATTATTTTAGAAATACTATGTCTTACTGTATTATTTCCAATAATTATTTTATTTTCTTTATATGTTATTTGTTTTGGTATTATAGGTTGATCAATACTTATAGCATCATCATGTCCTATCTCAAAATTTTCTATTTCTTCTATGTCTTGTTCTCTAGGTAAGATTGCTTCTCCTATATCCCTAAATTTTTCGTCAATTTCTATAAAATGCTTTTCTTTATATATATTTCCATAATTACTATTTGTATAACAATACAATCCTTGATATAATATAGTAAAAACTTTATTATCATCTTTTAATATTTTATTAGTCATCTTAAAATGTAGACTAAGACAATCATCTAAATTTTTATCATTTATATGCACACAATATCTTGGATAACAAGTAAATTTTAATTTTTTATAGGCTAAGTTTCCTTTTATTATTCCTAAATTTCCATTTTCTGCAGTTATACATCTTTCATCTTGTAGATTAAGTATTATAGGACTATTAATTCCTTCTTTAAAACATGATTTTATTATTATTTGTATTCCAACAAGGTAAACATAAGATATTTTATCTCGTTTTTCTTATTTTAATTTTCCTAGGAATTCATTAATATTTCCTTTTGTTATAAGATTTAATTTTATTTTTCCTTGTGTATGTTTAATATCTATGGCTTTTTCTATTTCATGATATTCATTAATGACTAACTTCTTTCTTCTAAAGGCTGATCCTAAAATATTAAATAATTTATTTTCTCCTGGTGGTTTTAGACTTAATTCTGCTCTATTAATTTTTCTAAATTTTTCCCAATCAAATTTTCCTTTTAAGGCATATCCCTCTATTCCTTCGTATACTTCAGTTTCTAAATTTTCTGAATTTTCAATTTCCATGATTCTTAGGTATCTAATTCTTCAATTCTCCTAATTTCATTATTAAGAACTCTTTGTATTCTTTTTAAAGTTTTCATTTCTATAAGAATAGGCATTTTAACAAGATATCCTATGTTTTCGTCTAAAACTTCATCAAAATCTATTAAAAGAAAAGTAATCTTCTTTTCAAATTTTTTCTTTATTTTAAGATTATCGGAGTTTTTTATTTTATTAATCAAATTTCTTGATTTATTAACAAGATATTGAATATAACTATCAGTATCTAAATATTCAGTAGAATTGTTAACGTACCATCCTATGCAAATTTCGTTATTACCTTCCATTCTCTAATGTCTTTAATTCCTCAAGATATAGGGCTCTGATACCATTAAATTTTGAGTTTCCTAAAATGCAAAATTCAAAAATAAAATTATTAATCAATATCAAATTTTTCGGCTCAAGATAGGTGGAAAGAGTTGATGGTGAAGAAAAGTTAATTTTTATTGCAAGGGGCAAACAATTTTGTCGAATCCAAAATTAGAATTAAAGTTATGAGGACTAAAATGACTTATTTTGAAACCTTTTATATTAAGGGTATTTTAGATAGTTTATATGATTGAATAGTGAAATGGGTTAGTTTGGGGTTAGTTTGGAATTTTGGCCTTGAATTTGGGTCATTTAGTGGTATATCCCCTTTCATCATTTTTTGTCATATGTTCTTCATTCAATATTGCTCCTACTTAACTTACCTCGAACAGGTGAGCCCCATATGGTTGGGTCATTTTTTTTTTACTGAATACTATGGGTTTAGAGGGAGAGCTTTCATCGTAGCTTTTGGAGAAATTGCCTTAATATTACTTGAAGAGAAGTTTTACAAGTAAACACTTAAAAGTTTTTGCCTTACCTACTCTATGACTTTACAAATGAAACCAATACAACTATTTATAGATGTTAGAATTTGGGTATGACCCGAATTCTTTTTTGAAGTAATTGAATAATTCTAATAATAGTGCATGTCAAAAGGAATTCAATTTGGAATGCATTGGAGTCTTATTTAAGTTGAAATTCTATTTAGAAGCCCTATTGAAAGTTAAAATTCATATTGAACTTGTAGAGGTTGAAATTATGGACCGGAAAGAAAATTCGCCGCATTTTCGCTAGCCTACCACTAGCTGGACACTCGAGCAACACCTGTAGGTTTTCTCCTGAGACTTGGTCGCTCGTTCGTTGCCTGCCGGAGGGCGTAGGTTTTTAGGCTATATCTTTTATTTTTCGCCAAGGGACTAGCTAAGGTGCCAGTTGTTATAGTGCTATCTTTGAAAGAAAATAGTGAGTTAATGGAGTAGGACCTGTCGCTAGCTTATCACTCGAGCGATAAGGTTATCTTGCCGAGGCTTTTTTCGCGTTTTAGCACATTTTTTACATTCTACTTCAATTCCAACTCATATATTAGGGTTTGGATGTCGCCCTACATAGTTGCCTATATATACTTGGCTCTTCTCTACAATTTTATGTTGTGAGAATAGCGTGAGAAAAGTGATTACTAGATTTTAGAATCATTGTAATATTTTTCCATCTTCATTATTTGTGGTGTAATAAAATCTCATAATTCCTCTATCATATTTTCTTGTCTTTTTTAATTCTTTTGCTTACGATCGTATACTTCATTATTGTGTCATATAATTTCAACATCTCAATCTGATGTTGGTCTCATATCAAGTGGTATTGAGCAATACATGATCCTTGAATTCCCAACAATTGGTATCAGAGATTTTGGGTATAATTAACACAACAAGTGGTATCAGAGTTTAGGTTCAGTAGTTCCACTAGAGTGAATGGTATGATTTGTTCAATGTTTTGTTCGTGATATCTTTCATGAAGTATGACATTTCGTTTTTGGATCGGAACACTAGATTTTCGCAATGGCAGGTTAAGATGCGTCCAGCACTCGCACATCAAGATTTGAATGATGCGTTGCTGGGAATTGACAAGATGCCCACAACTTTGACTGTGGAAGAGAAATTACGGAAGGATAAGAAGACAATTTCTCACATTCATCTTTATCTATCGAATACCATTTTTTAGGATTTTTGAAGGAGGGTTCATGAGCTACTTTATGGTTGAAGTTATAGTAATTGTACATGACTAAAAGTCTGATAAACAAGTTGCATCTAAAACAGCGTTTATACTCTCATCGTATGATAATTTCCTAGTTGTATTTAAAGAGATAATCGCTGATTTGAAAACTTGGGAAGTAAAGTATGAAGAAGATTTGGTCTTGATCCTATTGTGTTCGTTGCCCGCTTCGTTTTTTTCATTTAGAGACACGATCTTGTATAATCGTGATACTCTCACCATAGAAGAGGTGTACGATGATTTGTTTTCAAAAAAGAGAAAATGAAGCATCTGGTGTTTGAGGCCAAAGATGGAGATGGTCTTGTTGCTCATGGTAGTTTGGGAATGGGCAGATCGAAGTCTAAGTTTAGTAATCAAATTTGTAACTACTGCAAGAAGAATGGGTATATGAAGAAGGATTGCTACAAATTGCAGAATAAAGAAAGGTTGGCTGCAAGTCGACATGGGAAGCACTAAGAGATTTAGGTGAAACATACGTCATAGAGAACATTGTAAGTGAGGGATATCGCTTGGGTATAACCCTATGATGATTTTTGCTAGCCTACTGCTAACTGGCCGCTGAAGCAACACCTGCAGGTTTTCTCCCGAGATTTGGTAGCTCGCCGTCGTCCGCCTTACGCTCAAGCAACGGATCGTCGCTTGCCTGTTGCTAGCTTATCGCTCGAACGATAGGGTTATCAGGTCTAGACTCCTTTTTGAGTTTTAACACGTTTTTTGTACTCTACTTCAACTACAACTCATATATTAGGGTTTGGATGTCGCCCTACATAGTTGCCTATATATACTTGGCTCTTCTCTACAATTTTATGGTGTAAGAATAGTGTGAGAAAAGTGATTACTAGTTTTTAAGATCATTGTAATATTTCTCTATCTTTATTATTTGTGGTGCAATAAAATCTCCTAATTCATTTGCCATATTTTCTTGTCTTCTTTTATTCTTTTGCTTGTGATCGTATATTTCATTATTGTGCCATTTAATTTCAACATCTCAATCCGATGATTGATCTCATATCAAGTGGTATTGAGTAATGTGTGATCATTGAATTCCTAACAATTGATATAAGAGATTTTGGGCATAATTAACACAATAATGGAGAAAAAATTGCAGATGCAATTGAAATGAACTGCTAGAATCATTTTGATCCAATGACCATATTTGAATTAGGCTGAACCATGTATGTCCATGCAGTAACTTTTTTCCTTTGTAATCATTATGCAGCCGACTTTCAACAAAACTAACCATATAAACCCTAAACCAAAAACCATATTTCCCTCTTATTTTCTAGCCTTCAAAATAGTTGTTTAGGGTTAGGAACTTTCTAGAATATGTTTCATACTGACTTCCACATTTTCTGATCTTCATCCCTGGTCGAAGTTAGTTCCGTCGTGTCTGCGCTAATTTTTCAAGCTGCAGCCTGGAAGAGGAACATACCATTATTCAAATGGGGAAAATAATTGACGACCACCTCATGCAAGCTGCTTTCGTCCATCAACAACATCATCTAAATATGGAGAAATATTACAATAATCCTAAAACTAGTCGGGACAAAAAGACTAATTTTGAGTTGTAATTGATTTTTTTTACAAAAAAACTAATTTAACTAACTAAAATGCATGTTGAGAACTATGGAAAAGTTTCGAATATGAAAATGGCACTAACATTTTGATATCACCTAAACTTTTCTATACCTAATGTTCTTTTATGTTGACGATCCATGTCCTAAAATTATCTAACAATCTTTAGAGTAGAATTTGACCTATTTTGGCTTATGAACTCTCTACATCTTTACGAAAGTTACAATAAGTAAAAGTTCATTTAAAATAACCAAACGTCAATAAAAAAAACTTGCGTAGACTATGACACTATATTCAAAGAAGAGTAACACATAAAATAAGTCGAGTATCATCCCGCGAGAATAATGTAGCTAGTTAATAATTTAATACTTCAAACTCTAACTAGAATAGCCAAATTTCAAGTTTGATTCTAATTTAACAAAAAAACTATTAAAATAAGAAAAGAGAAGAAAGGAAAGCTTTTTAAAAACATTTTGAGCAATCTTGGAGAAAATTCAATGCTATAAGAGTTAAAAGGACTTCAATTCCGCCTATATTTTTCCTCTTTGAGTCTTGAATTGATTATCAATGTTTGTTAGTTCAACGGTCCTTCTTGAGTAAAGTTAAACTTAATTCAATATATGAACTTACTATGGTGGCGAAAATGAACTCAATCAAAGTTCTTTTCCTTGCGGCTAATAAAATTTGGCGTCTTGAGTAGCTTAATGGTAAAAATGAATTCTTTCATGGTGATCTAGAAGAGGAAGCGTATATAGAGTGGCCTTCTGGATTTGTAGATACCTTTTATGGTAAAAAAATGTGCAACTAAAGAAATCCTTGTATATACTAAAACAATCACACAGAGCTTGGTTCGAAAGATTAACTATAGCAGTCCATATGTATCAGCATACACAAAGTCAAGGTTATCATACTGTGTTTTCTAAACACACTGTAAAAGAAAAAAAAATGTAGTCATCATTATCTACGTTGATGATATATTGTAATCGAAAGCGATCTTGAAAGAATAAGACTTAAGCAGGTGCTGGCTAAAGAGTTAAAAATTAAAGATTTGGGAACTTTGTGATATTTTTTGGGAATTGAAGTAGAAAGGTCTAGTAAAAGAATATTTTCCTCTCAAAGGAAGTAAGTTATAGATCTTTTCAAAGAAATAGACATGTTAGATTGCAATCCAGAAGATGCACCAATTAATAATAATCATAATTTAAGAGCCATTACCAATAGTAATGTCGTTAATATAGGTCAATACAAAAGATTTTTTGTAAGTCAATATACTTGTTTCATACTAGACTTGACATTGCATTTGACGTTAGTATGGTAAGTCAATTTGTACATTCTCCTAGTAAAGTTCACAAGGAAGCTGTTTCGAAAATTATATGGTACTTGAAACGTACTCCGAGCAAAGGTCTACTCTTCTCTAAGAATCATTATTTTTATGTTGAAGCTGATTTTTAACAACGTAAAGTTTAGCCTAACATAATTAAGCCCCTGTTTGACACCCATTTTCTTCTCGTTCTCATTTTTTTCCTTCATTTCAACCACACATTCTATCAATAAAATAATACCACACATAAACCCAGAAATTCTTATTACTTTTCAACCACACATTCTTCCATCAATTACTATTCTAGAATTTGTTTTTTCTCCAAAAAGGGTATCAAACAGGGGCTAAATTACCAAAAAAATATTATTGGAAGAGAAGCCATCACCTCGAATAAGAAATTTAAAGAACTTCAAATCTTGTCATTCCTACCTATTACTACTCCTTTGAGAAGTAAGGAGGAGTCAATTGGGTCCATTAAAATTGGGCAAAATCATTCATAGACTCCCTCCAAAATCTTCAATACTCCTTTGAGAAGTAACGAGGGGTCAACTGAGTCAATTAAAATTGGGCAGAATCATTCATAGATTCCCTCCCAAATCTTCAATTGTCACTTGAACGAATCGGCACAAAACCTCCAATTCCAAAAGCGAAAACGCGTTTTTGAAAACAAATTCAAAATTTACAATTTGTCGTTTTGGGCGTTTTCAAACAAAAAACACGAAATGAACCAAAACACGGGAAACACCCAAAAACACGGAACGATACCCCTATTTCTCCTTGGTGAGCTGCCAACTATGGAGCCTCACTCCTCCACCTTCTGGCCATCACGCCCACCGGACACGACCACCAATAGCATCACCTCACTGCCTTCTACAACTTCCAACCAACAATCAGCCAAAAAAAATCAGATTTAGTAGAAATTTTAGCCCAAAAAACGAATCTGGCGCAAATTGTTTCTATTAGAAATTCCACCTCCGGAGACGGCTAAGGTCGCGCACTACCACCGATCGATTGCCCATTCTCAGATGACTCCAGACATGGACTCAATTTACTCCACCAAACAATTCAACATCCTGAATTAAACTGGTACACCACGTCGTCTGAAATTTTATTGCGAATTTCTGACTTCTTAGATTATACTGTTTATGCATTATGTTATTGAAAATTTTACAAAAACTTCTCGCATTCCTTTTTACTTGTTTAGTTTATACTAGTTCTTATAACTGAATATTGAAAATAGTAAAATTGATTATAATTTGTTAATAACAAGTTCAAGTGCTTTCGTACACTTATTGATGGTTTGAATGATTAAATGTAGAGTTCCCTTTTGAGTTTAAAGCTCTGGAAGTAACGTTAGAAGGCAAATCTAGTTTTTTGTTTTAAGTTTAATTTTTTACTTACATTTATGTTGGCAATTTTAATTTGGCTTTGGGTAAACATTGTAATTTCTTTTAGTTTTACCTACTGTGGCCATCATTGTAGGCTGAGTTGAAGGAGAAATTGGCTAGGATGTATGAAGTGAAAGATCCAAATGCCATATTTGTGTTCAAGTTCAAGACCCACTTTGGTGGAGGAAAATCCACTGGTTTAGGCTTGATCTATGATTCTATTGAGAATGCAAAGAAATACGATCCGAAATACAGGCTCACCAGGGTAATTCCTATACCTCATTGAACTTTCCATGTTTATATTATGCTGGTAAATGGACATTTAAGCAAGTGATAAATTCATTACAATTGTCGGTTCAACATCATTTGGATGGTGAATATAAGATACCAGAGGCTTCTTGTACTTCACTAATAAGTGGGTTCACATGTATATGATTATTACTTTTTTTCGTGCATGCTCTGCCCTTGTACTGAACATCTAAATAAAGTTGGTGAGTGGTTAGGAGTTGTATGTGACAATTGATGCCTCTTGTTTCCAGGACAATTTCTATTGAACTTGTAAAAATGACCTCTTTATAAATATGGAACCATTTCTTTGTTGCCTTTGATTTTACATTGGAGGCTAATTGTGCACGTCTTCAAACCAGACAATTTACTTGAATGGTTGTTTTGTTAATTGATAGGTTTGTTGCTTTTAATTCATGACTCTTTATTTAAGATTTTTATGTTTCTTTTTTTGCGAGTGAGTTTCTAGCTATAGTATCCAACAAGATTTTGCAATAATCGGCATAGATTGAAATAATTATTGACAAGTACTGAACACCAACTTAATTAATCTCTTTAGCATGTACTTGCTATAGACGCCCTTTTCCTGACTCTCCCTTCCCCAGGAGAAAAAGAATGATAATTTTTATTAAATACATCGAACGACATGTCAACCCTGCACTGTGATTATCACACTTGACTCTCTCAAAAGATTTTCGCCTTTCAAAATTTAGAATGACTCATACATTTATATTCCGGTAATTTTCACTTTTGTTTTGCAACTAATTTCTTTAATTGATTTGTAAGGACTAAAGCTGGAGATGCTGCTAAGGCTGGCAAGAAGAAATGAGTTTTTAGGATATCACGCTTTCCATGTTTGGAAACTGAATACAGAATTCTCTTTACAGCCAAGTTTCTTATATTGTTTGTTATTTTCTCTAGTTATTTTTTGTTGCCTTTTTCTATTAGATGAAATGCAATTTTGTGGAGTTTTTTAGTACCAAATATTGAATTTTTAAATCACATTCACGGATTCTAAGTGAAACATTTAGTTTCATATGATTTATGTTATGATCTCTTGCTTGCATGCACGACTATGTTTATTTTGACTCTTGATTGAAAAAAAATTGGATATTACATGTTTTACTCTTGCCTGTTTTGTCTTGTTAGTATTGATCTTGGCCTAATGTGGCATTTACCTGTACGAGATTGATTGGAAAAAAATTTGGGATACCTGTTGTGTATTTGATGGCTGGCCTTTGATATTTTATGTTTGATGAGTTAAAAATTGTTAGCCGTTTGGCTTTACTGATTGGGGCTTCAGGCCTGCAGTATGTGTGCATAGGCTTTTCTCCAACTCCTATTTTAAGTCGATGCTAGTTAATTCTTGTCACAAGTAACGTACAACGACAAAAACAAGGACTTGCCAAATTTAATTTCGATTGTGTTTTCTATATTTGGAAAAAAAAATTTTAAGATTGACCAACTTCAAAATTTATATATTATTTAATACTATATTAACATTAAACTATTAAAATTTATTGAATAATCAGATTTTTTGAATAAAATATTATAAAAATATATTTTCAAAATTTTAAAGTAAATGTGTTTTCCATTTTTATGTTTCGAGAAATAATTTTTCAAAATGACAAAAAGAACGCATTTTCAACCATTTAAAAACATACACTCCAAACACAAAACACAAAATGAATTCAAAATTCAAAACTCAAATACAAAGTGAACAACCCTTAGGTTTTTAATGTCTGTATTGATTTGTTTAATTCCCTCGGAAAGTCTAACCTATTCCAAGCCAGAAGTTCAACTATAAATAGATAGAGTAAGATAATGCATGAAATTTGTGTCCAAAAGATGACAAAAACATTCATAAGAGTTTCAAGGTAAACAAAAATGAGAGCCCTAGAACTAGATCATAAGTATTTAAATGACAAATATTGAAATTACATAAATGAAAAAATCACAATTGTGCAAATCATTCAACCTAATCATTTATTGGCTACATAAATGAAAAACATTAAATACAATAGTAAGTACACAAGATCATAAGTATTTAAACATTAAATGACAAATATCGAAATTAGTTAAACCAGGTTAAGGTACATCAATTATCCCAATATCAAAAAGCTTAACTCATTGTATAAAAGTGGTACAGAATGGAAAAGTTAATGAAATAAATTACGAAGTTGAGAAAATAAAGGATGAAATACAAGACAATAGGTAGAATCCGTCCCTTGGTTGATTTCTTGAAGATTGCAATGATTTGGTCTTGATTTTTCCCGAAATATTCTCACTTTTGCTTGGTTTACCTTCAATTCTTACCTATTTTCCCTCTTGAATGCTCTCTCTTTTGTGTGTAATGAATAATCGATAAATTGACTGAATTTAGGTATTTAAAAATTGCACCTAGGTAAGTCCCCAAATTACCCCATTTTATTCAAAATTTACAAAAATGGGAACAGAAAATTCTGCCCCCGAAGAGCCCATGCGCGGGAAGAAGAATTGGAAAGACATTATAGTGACTCAACAAGAAAGAATGTAAAGTTCCATTGCAATGATAAGTGTGAGAAGTTAACACTAATATTTGTTGCACGCCCAATATAGACTCTTTCAAAAAGATCAGAGGACTTTGTCATTTTCAGTGATACTTTCAAACAAGGTAGATAATGAGTATTTATGGAGCTTGTTAAGATAATTTCTTATGATTCTTAAAAAATTTAAAAGTCCCAAGTTTATTAAACTAAAATAAGAAGTAATGAAAGAAATTAAATAACTGAGTCTATCTGCATCACAAAGTATGCTGGTAGTCACAAAATTTTCCTTTGTTTTGGTTTGTCCCTGGGGATATTGTTTTCACTTATCCTTTTTGTTTCCATTTATTAATAATTAAAAATGGAGAAAACTCATAAAACAAAGAAAATGGAGATAACTAACTAATTAATTAGACAAGTCGTCTCAATGAAATATGTAAATTGTCTGAATTCTTCATAATCTCCAAATAACTAGTACATATTTTAGTGATCCATTTTTTCGACAAGTTTTCTGCGATTTTCTTATCCCAACTTTTCGTGAAGAGAAAAACTTGACAATATTCACACTCTAAAATGTTATATGGACGCAGAGATCTTCTGCTTCTTTCCTCCATTCAATACAATTTACAAGAAAACTTGATTAATAAATTAATTATAATAAAAAAAATAAAAGTAAAGGAAAAAATGATCAAAGAAAGCAAGAAATGAACTCTTTCATCGTGAAGCAGAAACAAATTTCGGATTCAATCAACAGAAACAAACATTATTCTATCAGCAAAGAAATATCAAGATTATTGGAATTCTATACTATACATCTTTGATTCTATCAACAAAAAGACATTAATGCAGAAACAAAATTGGAATTCAATCAACATCATTCTATCAGCTTGCAATTGTTCTGATTGTTGCTCCCATCATGGCACCTGGATCTCTTGAAATTAACCGGCCTAGTGCAGTTAATTAACACCACCTCTTCCCAAGAATCTCTTAAAAAGAACGGGCCTAGTGCAGATAAACAACACTATTTCTTCCCATCGTCCCATTATCACAATAGGAATCAATGGTCTAGAGAATGTAATGATTCCCAACTCTGAATCTCTTTCATTTCGCCTGGGTACGTAAAGGCTCTCAATGCAGTCGTTCCCAAATCGCCTAGTCATAAACCAAAAAAAAAAAAAAAAAAAAATTTCCATGAGGAGGTTTATATGTACGTAACTGCAACAATTTTCTACACTTTGCACTAATCAAGGAATAAATTACGTACTCTGTAAAGTAGTTTTGAATTTCTTGCTGAGAGATTGGTGGGAAATCAGCGGAAAATTTCATGAACAAGGTTCTATCACGATCGATAGGGGTTGTTTCAAACCGAGGTACATTTGCTGGAGCTCTAAAGGGCTTGGCATCCGGGTTCAGTTTAGACCCGGACGATTCTCCTACACTATTTTTGCTTTTATCCATAGAAACAAGATTCGAAGAAATTTGTATAATCTTGAATTCTTCTTGGTTCTCGATGAGTGATTTTGAGACTGTTGTTTTTCTCTACACAGCAAGAAAAATCAATACACACTCTCTATATATAAACAATTCATTAGACTCGACTAAAACCCTAACTAACTTAACTAACTCAAGTCTTGATCTGCTGTAGTCGATTGCAGAAAGTTAAAACCTTTCTGTGATGCTTTTATGTATCTGAATTCTAAAGTTAACTTGAGAAGATTGTGAACCACTTACAGATTAACACAATGTGGAGCATTGGGTCTATCAATTTAGAGTTTACAGGTTTTGAGTGGAAACTATAAGGCGTTGTGTATATAATATTTTGCACTTCTTTGAAGCTATGCATTCCATATATATTGGACTTCCTAAAATGTGTATATATTTTTAATAAATATATTATTAATACATTTATCAAAAAATATCTTGCAAAATATTATTGCTTGTGTTGTATAAATGTATTGAAAAAAATATTTATCAAAATATTATGCATTTATCAAACACTAACCAGGTGTTAATATTTATCAAGTAACATTAAAATGTACTATTAATACAGAATTTTCTATTGACTATACAGACATATTATTGACAGATTTCAATATACAGACATTAGTGCCAGATTTCAATATTCCGGAAATATAGTGATAGTTTTGTCAGTCATCTAATTTTCTTGGATATTTTAATGTGGAAATTACACCCAGCACTATGTTTCAAGATCCAACTTAAAAAATCACGTAAAAAGTTTACTTATTCAAAAATCAAATATTTTTAATTAATTAATATATATGAAATAAAATATTTTTACTAATATAACAATTCAAAACTAATTCGTGTACCGCACATCCCTAACCCTAATTCTCTCATCTCCCCATCTCTTTCTCTCTCTTTAACCCTCGTCTCCATCTTGTTTCTCTCTCTATCATTCATCTCCTCTTCTCTAATGAAAATACCGCCGCTGCCGTCGCTGTTGTGACGCCAACATCGCCGCCGCTGCTGTGACGATCCCTCCTCCTCTCTTCTCAGTCTCCATTCTTCTTTCTCGTCAGTCGTCACGATTGTGAGCCACATTGGAAGCTGCAACGTCACGATCGGAGCTGCAGCGACGATGCCCACAACTGGGAGCGCTACGCGCAGTGGAGCTTCTCTTCGCCGAAGCCGCAAAGGATTTTAATCTGATTTTGCACACGATACAGTGGTTGGTTTTTGCGCAAATCTGACTTGAAAATGGTGGTTGCGTCGGTGGTTGAAAATGATGGTATGGATGGTGGCGATGGTGGAAGTGGTGACGATGGCAGTGAGGTCAGGTGCTGGCGATTTTGTATCTGATCTTTTGGTAGATCTGACGGGTGGAAGTGGTGGCTGTGATGGTTTTTGGGCTTTTTCTTTTTGTTTATGCTTATGAGTTTCAGATTAGAGATGGTGTTGATGGGGGTGGTAGTGAGGTGATGGTGGTTGTGGGGTGTTGATAGTTTTGTATCTATTTTTTTGGTATACCTGGCTGTGGTCGTGGTGGTTTCTAGCCGCGGTGGAGGTGGGTGATGGTGGTGTATCTGGTGGTTGCATGGGTTCTGTTGGTATAGTGGTGGCGGTGGACGGTGGTGGTGATGCTGTTAGAGACAACATAGAATTGGTGGTCACACTTGTGAGCGATAAACACTTATCCTCTTACTTATGAATTTTTCCTTATTTTAATATGAAAACCAAATAAAGTGTTTAATATTGGGCTAGGTGTTAAGATAACTCTCCCCAGAAAGTGCTATTTTTGTCAATGGGTTTGGAGACAGATTTCAATATACAGACATTGGAGCCAGATTTCAATATTCTGGAAATATAGTGATAGTTTTGTTAGTCATCTAATTTTCTTGGATATTTTAGTATGGAAACCAAGTAAAGTCTTTAGTAGTGGGCTAGGTGTTAACATAACTTATATAAAGTAATTCTACATGCTCATTTCCAATACATTTATCAAACCGTATTAATATTTATCAAGTAATATTAATACATTGACCAGGTGTTATGCATTCCTTGAGTTTACTAAGTTGACAACATCCTGTTAAATTAAACACTAAAATTTTTATTAATGGAGTTAGCTTTCCTTCGAGTACAAATTGATGCTCGGATTCATTTTTATTTGTCCTTACATATTATTTTAAAATTACTCGTAATGTGAGCAATTATTTTCTTACAGTTTTCTTAACAAATCTAAACACAACTACATCCTTTGAGAGAGAGAGATATACCTTTTTAGAGATTGTTCCTTAATGTTTTCTCAAACAAAAACATTTAATTAACTGGGAAACAAATCACATTCCCATTTATTAATACAAGTACAGATAATTGAAAATCACTTCATACTTTTTTGATTAAATATGCATACACATGGCCAAATTGGATTCCTACCATGCTGTTATATTTCGCTTCACTACTTTGTTACTTCCGAATTATCAAATCTAGAAAGAAAAATGAAAAAAAATTGATTAGAATGATTGCAAATATATATTAGTTATAAAATTTAGCATAGTATACAATGATTTTCATACAGAATTAAAGCAGATACCTTGATTCAGAAAATGGGAATATTGTCCAGAACACACGGCATCAAAAATGGATTATATAAACCTCAATGAAATGAAACCATGCTTTTCTCTAGTGAGGGTTTATGGATAGAACTGTAGCAGCGCAAAGCACTACAGATATATGAAACTTACGTAGAAGAACTCCATGTCCATGAAAGCGAGCTCCTCACTTCCATTGTCAGTAGATGGCAATACAGGTGTTGATCTGGTGCTAGCACAATTAGGTAATGGACGACCACAAAGATAAGGAGTTCCCTGATAGCTACCTTCATCGAAAGTTCCAAACTAAGCTTTCTCTAGTATCATACCTATGAAATTGTTATACTCTACACAGAAGACTTCCAAAACGTCTAACTTGATCAGACAAGTGGGGATCCTCCCACCTAAGTTGTTATAGGAGAGATCTGAGCTCTCGATCTGACGTAGGTTTGAGAATGTTTCTGGGATTGTTCCAATAAGGTAGTTGTGGGACAAGTTGAGTGCATGGATCTCACTTAAGTTTCCAACGCCATCCGTTTCGCCATCCAATTTATTAGAAGAGAGATGAATTCCTGACATGTAACTGGGGATGCTACCTTTGTAAGAATAAAAATTCCTCTTTGTCATGAATGTAGCTGTAATTGGCTCATAAATAAATATGAAATCTTCAATTTCGTAAGAAGACACGTGATAGGCCCTTTCTAACTCGACCTTATCCATATAAGACTTGACTGTTTGAATTGAATATTTGAATAATGTTTTAGACTTCTCCCACTTTACATCCACGTTAAGTTACCAAAGCAGTGCGGGATTTGACCCGAAAGAAAATTAAAAGAAAGGTCTATCATTCTTTGTTTGTTCATCTCACAAAATTGGCAAGGGATTGTGCCTTCAAAATGGTCATCTCTGAGAAGAATAACGCTCAGGCTTGATAGATTGCCAATCCATTGAGGGATACTTCCAATGAACTTATTCCATCTAAGATCCAATGACACCAAAGAAGAGCTATTATAAAATGAATACGTGTTGCCCTCCAATTGGTTATTATTCAGATAGACATGACGTATCCGTGATGGATTGAAGCAAGATCGGACTGAACCTCATAACTTGTACTTAGATAAATCTAAGACGCCAAGAAAATCGAGATTACAAATTTTCTCTGGGATTGAACCCTCAAGCTGGTTGTTAGATAGAGAAATTTGTTACAACGTTGTCATATTACCCACTAATGTAGGAATTCTGCCCGACAAACTGTTTTTACAAACGTCTAACGCTTCAAGAGGGATGGTAGACAAGCTCTTTGGAATGGTACCTCAGAACTTATTGCTAACCAGATATAAATAGGTCAAGTCCGGTAGGTTGATAGATCCTGAAAATAGTTGTCCTTGCAATTTATTATTCGAAAATTTTAGATAAAATAGTGAAGCATCCCATAACTAATTCCTGTGATATTGTGCCTGACAAGTTATTGTTGGACAAGTCTACATATACTATAGATTTTAAGTCACCGAAACTAGAAGTTGCCCAACCGTCAAACATATTTGTCGACATGTTTAATGTGACCAAGTTCGGAAAAACTGAAGTTATATTAGTTGGAACATGTCCATGGAACTTGTTATTAGATACATCAAAAGTCTCCATGTTGGGATTGATGCTTGTTGGCAACTTGAGAGGTCCTCTAAAAGCATTATCCCTCAAATATAGTCCCCTAAGTCTTGTGTTGTTCCCTAACAACCAAGTTGGAAAATTCCGTCCTATGCTATTATTTGGGAGATGAAGAATTCCCAAATTGGATTGATAGTAAAGGAAGTTAGGTAGTGATTGATGACCTGTTGAATTTGGCATGGCTGTAATTCTCTCTTTCTAAATGGTTGTATCCAAGTCTCAAATACTTGAGAGAAGAAAGCCGACTAAGAGATGACAAAATTTTGCGATTGAATGAATTGTAACACAGATCAAGGGCCTCCCAATTTCTCAACTTTGACAGTTTATCAAAACCTGCAATAAAGTTCAACAAATCTATATTTATCACTCAAACAAAATAGGATTAGTAAAATTGAAGCTAACTAGTCAAGGGGAGATGACATCGTACCTTCATTCTCAATCCAACCTACTAACTGATTCGACTGCAAAGAGAGATTTATGAGCTCTTGAAAGGGAAGAAATAGAGAGGCATTAAAATACGAATCTCCAAATTTCCAATCCCCAGCGTCATCAAGAGTAAGTTTGATTACTCGTTTAGTTGTGTTGCTGCATTCAACCCTTTGCCATTGACAACTGTCAGTTTCAATCTCATTAACCACCCACGAAGGCAGCGATCTTCCATCGAGAAAGTCCACATTTGCTTTAAGGTGCAAAAGAGCAACCCTCTCTTCCTCCCAACACCCTAAACAATACCATCCATTTAGTAATGAAAGCACCATCATCACTAACATTACCAATAACTTTATTCCCATCTTTCTCTGGTGGATTTTCCTCTTTGGTAGCGTCCCTTTTTAAAGGAGAAACTTGATGTACAGTTGATTGACTGCACTACTACTATTCATTTTTATGACGTTTTCACTATATAAAAATATTGTCCCTATGTTATTCTTCAATCTCCGGGAAATTTCCTATAAATTCTAGATAACAAATAAGGCGTGTAGATATTTTCTTCTTTTTCTTTTTTTTTTGGCAAGAAATTAAGATTCATGATATTCTACAATAAGGTTTTGACTAATTAATAGGGAAATAAATTCTATCATATATTTCCTGTCAGCAATGTCACAAGCAAAGGGACCACCAGAGGAAAATGGCACAAACAAAAAATGAGGAGACTTTCACTTGGGATTACTGGAATGTTTATTTCAACCAAGTAGTAAAAACATTGAATTATTAAAATTTTAATCCACTAGTTTTTTTCCTGTTAGTTCATTAATCAGTCCCAAATGCAATCAGATGTTAAAAAAGCAATAGTAAACTAGCTCCGCAAATGCCATTAGAAAAATACTGAAAATACAGTGCCTAAAATATTTTTTGCACAAAGTTTTTTTGATATCATATATACTTGCTCAATGTTGAGAGGTTAATTGAGAAGATAACAAATGCGTTTGGGAAGGTTAAAACACAACTAGAAAATATACCAACAAGAAGAATAATTGCTTTTTAAGTACCCATTCCAAACAACTCACGTAGCTGCCACTACCAATTTGGGATGAGCATTTACAACAATTTTTTTTCTAGTTAATAAATGTACACGTATTTATAACTAAACATAAAGTGCATTTATAGTTTTTTTTTTCATTCATTAGTACTGTTAACAAAAATGCTCAAGTAATGCACAGTTAATGCACTAATAATAAGATATTTAAATTCTTGATTTTTTACAATCAAATAAATGGTTGATTGACTATTGAAAGAAAAAAGACACAATTTTGCTACATTCCAAACAAATTTTTCACAGTAATGCTGTTCCTTGTGGACCACATTTAGCTAAGTTGTGCAAATTGAAGAAATTTTCACAAACCTCTCCACCTATCAAGGACTAAATTTGTCTACAACTACAACTTTTTCCACCGTAAGAAGACTTTCACTTGTCCATTTTGTGAGTAGTAAACGTTTGTTTCTACTTTCTATCCCAGCCTTTTGGTATGATGACATGAGATGCAAAACTTAAAACTTATATCTATTTCATGAAAAATGGTTCTATAGAGTTGTAATCTAGAGTAACAGTGATTGTTAAAACTACAATATGAAAAAAAAAATCCCAAAGTATACAAAATCGACTCAAATCCTCTTCAACTTTACCACAGATATGTTCTATGATGTTGAGATCAGATTTTAGTTAGAGCACATCAAAGCATCATCATCGTCGAAGGGAACGACAATGGATAACCAAAAATAAAAAATAAAAATTGCCACAATAATTCTTGCCAGAGAACAAGTCTCACCCCTTAGTTACTTTTTCGTCTCTCTCATTTGCGAAATCCAAATAAAACCATGTGAAGAGACTTGCAATTAAATGGTCAAGGCATTTGAATTAAAAATTCAAATATTATACTATGATAAAGTTGGAAAGAGACAAGTCTAGCATAGAGAAATTAACCACAAAACTAAATCCAGCCATTGGATTAATATATGGTCCACGATTTTCCTAAACTAGCACAATCATCTCCAAGCTTTCTGGTCCAATTAACATGTGACATGTGGTTAAGTAATCCACGTCACAGGTTCATTGTCTCCACTTACTGCAAAACTTTCTATCCTCTCGTTAGAATTTTGATGATGATGTGGTTATGTAATCCACATCACTAGCCTTTTGATTCATTATTTCCTCTTTCATATGATGTCATTTTATTTGAATATAATTATCAATTATTTTCCATATGGAAATTATCAATTATTACAGTTTTAAGATTTTATTATTTTATGATAATTTTTTATTGATGGCTTTGATTAAAGTTTTGCTTATGGTAGTCTTTTAATGAATATAGTAGATAAGGATTTCATTGTAGTATTTTAAAATTTCTTTATAGAACAAGATTCTATTTTATTGTATAAATAAGACTACTCGGGGTCTTTTGAAGAATTGTATATAAGGAAATATGAAAATGGAGTATTCTCAATTATGTATCTGAATTGTTGATATTCTACGAAATCAACAAGCATTTGATGCCTAGCTTTTTGGCATTCATAATTAAATCAACATGAATTAGAAGATTGTTAGTGATTTTTGTGTTCTCAAGCTTTTGCGCGTGCATACTACTTGAAAATTTTATTTTATGTACTTATCTGGACTTCTATACTTGCTTATCTATTGATAATTATGCAGATATCTACTTAATTAATTTTTTGTAAACTATATTAATCGTAGGGAAAATTCCCACTTGAATACAATTAGCATGAAAAATGATTTTCTGAAGACTAAATAGAGTTTATTCGAATGGAGAAATGAATTCTATCATATATTTCCTGTCAGCAATGTCACAAGCAAAGGGACCATTGAGGAAAATGGTGCAAACAAAAAATGAGGAGACTTTGACTTGGGATTACTAAAATGTTTAATTCAACGTAGTAGTGAAAACATTGAATTATTAAAATTTTAATCCACTAGTTTTTTCCCCGCTAGTTCATTAATGAGTCCCAAATCCAGTTTCGATGTTAAAAAAGCAATAGTAAACTAGCTCCGCAAATGCCATTAGAAAATACTGAAAATACAGCGTCTAAAAAAATTTTCGCACAAAGTTTTTTCGATATCATATATACTTGCTCAATGTTGAGAGGTTAATTGAGAAGATAACAAATGCCTTTGGGAAGGTTAAAACAAAACTAGAAAACATACCAACAAGAAGAATAATTGCTTTTTAAGTACCAATTTCAAACTACTCACGTAGCTGCCACTACCAATTTGGGATGAGTATTTACAACAATTTTTTTTCTAGGTAATAACTGTACACATATTTATAACTGAACATAAAGTGCATTTATAGTTTTTTTTTTTCATTCAATAGTACTGTTAACAATAATGCTCAAGTAATGCATAGTTAATGCACCAATAATAAGATATTTAAATTCTTGATTTTTTACAATCAAATAAATGGTTGATTGTCCGTTGAAAGAAAAAAGACACAAATTTTCTACATTCCAAACTAATTTTTCTCAATAATACTGTTACTTGTGGACCACATTTAGCGAAGTTGTACGAATTGAAGAAATTTCCATAATCCTCCCCACCTATCAAGGACTACATTTTTACAACTACAACTTTTTCCACCATCAGAAGACTTTCATTTGTCCATTTTATGGGTAGAAAACGTTTGTTTCTACTTCCTATCCCAACCTTCTGGTATGACGACATGAGATGCAAAACTTAAGACTTATATCTATTTCATGAAATATGGTTCTATGGAGTTGTAACCTAGAGTAACAGTGATTGTTAAAACTACAATATGAAAAAAAAAACTCCCAAAGTATACAAAATCGACTCAAATCCTCTTCAACTTCACCACCGATATGTTCTATGATGTTGAGATCAGATTTTAGTCAGAGCACATCAAAGCATCATCATCGTCGAAGGGAACGACAATGGATAACCAAAAATAAAAATAAAAAATTGCCACAATAATTCTTGCTAGAGAACAAGTCTCACCCCTTAGTTACTTTTTCGTCTCTCTCATTTACGAAATCCAAATAAAACCATGTGAAGAGACTTGCAATTAAATGGTCAAGACATTTGAATTCGAAATTCAAATATTATACTATGATAAAGTTGGAAAGAGACAAGTCTAGCATAGAGAAATTAACCACAAAACTAAATCCAGCCATTGGATTAATATACGGTCCACGATTTTCCTAAACTAGCACAATCATCTCCAAGCTCTCTGGTCCAATTAACATGTGACATGTGGTTAAGTAATCCACGTCACAGGTTCATTGTCTCCACTTACTGCAAAACTTTCTATCCTCTAGTTATAATTTTGATGATGATGTGGTTATGTAATCCACATCACAAGCCTTTTGATTCATTATATCCTCTTTCATATGATGTCGTTGAAGGATATAAACAAGTTTTTAATTTGGAGCAAAACCTGCCATTTATTAATGCTCTGCGAAAGAATGTATAATATATATATATATATATATATATATATATATATATATATATATATATATATCTATATATATATATATATTATACATTGTCATTTTATTTGAATATAATTATCAATTATCAATTATTTTACAGTTTTAAGATTTTGTTATTTTATGATAATTTTTGATTGTTGGCTTTGAGTAAAGTTTTGCTTATGGTAGTCTTTTAATGAATATAGTAGTCAAGGATTTTACTGTAGTATTTTAAAATTTCTTTATAGAACAAGATTCTATTTTATTGTATAAATACGACTACTTGGGTCTTTTGAAGAATTGGATATAATGAAATATTAAAATGGAGTATTCTAATTATGTATCTGAATTGTCGATATTCTGCGAAATCAACAAGCAATTGATGTCTAGCTTTTTGGCATTCATAATTAAATCAACATGAATTAGAAGATTGTTCGTGATTTTCGTGTTCTCAAGCTTTTTGCGCGTGCACGCTACTTGAAAATTTTATTTTATGTACTTATCTGGACTTCTTTACTTGCTTATTTATTGATGATTATGCAGATATCTACTTAATTAATTTTTTGTAAACTATATTAATCGTAGGAAAAATTCCCACTTGAATACAATTAGCATGAAAAATGATTTTCTGAAGCTTAAATAGAGTTTATTCGAATGGTGAAATGAATTCTATCATATATTTCCTGTCAGCAATGTCACAAGCAAAGGGACCACCAGAGGAAAATGGTGCAAACAAAAATGAGGAGAGTTTGACTTGGTATTACTGAAATGTTTAATTCAACCTAGTAGTAAAAACATTGAATTATTAAAATTTTAATCCACTAGTTTTTCCCCCGCTAGTTCATTAATGAGTCTCAAATCCAGTCTCGATGTTAAAAAAGCAATAGTAAACTAGCTCCGCAAATGCCATTAGAAAAATACTGAAAATACAGCGTCTAAAAAAAGTTTCGCACAAAGTTTTTTTGATATCATATATACTTGCTCAATGTTGAGAGGTTAATTGGGAAGATAACAAATGCCTTTGGGAAGGATAAAACACAACTAGAAAACATACCAACAAGAAAAATAATTGCTTTTCAAGTACCCATTCCAAACTACTCACGTAGCTGCCACTACCAATTTGGGATGAGCATTTACAACAATTTTTTTTTCTAGTTAATAACTGTACACATATTTATAACTAAACATAAAGTGCATTTATAGTTTTTTTTTCATTCATTAGTACTGTTAACAAAAATGCTCCAGTAATGCATAGTTAATGCACTAATAATAAGATATTTAAATTCTTGATTTTTTACAATCAAATAAATGGTTGATTGACAGTTGAAAGAAAAAGGACACAATTTTTCTACGTTCCAAACTAATTTTTCTCAGTAATGCTGTTGCTTGTGGACCACATTTAGTAAAGTTGTGCAAATTGAAGAAATTTCCGCAATCCTCCCCACCTATCAAGGACTACATTTGTCTACAACTACAACGTTTTCCACCATAAGACTTTCATTTGTCCATTTTATGAGTAGTGAACGTTTGTTTCTACTTCCTATCCCAACCTTCTGGTATGACAACATGAGATGCAAAACTTAAGACTCATATCTATTTCGTGAAATATGGTTCTATAGAGTTGTAATGTAGAGTAACAGTGATTGTTACAACTACAATATGAAAAACAAACTCTCAAAGTATACAAAATCGACTCAAATCTTTTTCAACTTCACCACCGATATGTTCTATGATGTTGAGATCAGATTTTAGTCAGAG
The DNA here is from genome assembly GCA_035079005.1 of Fraxinus americana. Taxonomy (NCBI): domain Eukaryota; kingdom Viridiplantae; phylum Streptophyta; class Magnoliopsida; order Lamiales; family Oleaceae; genus Fraxinus; species Fraxinus americana. The sequence goes on from CM068719.1 coordinate 8,726,163, forward strand.
TACATCAAAGCATCATCATTGTCCAAGGGAATGGCAATGGATAACCAAAAATAAAAAAATAAAAATTGCCACAACAATTCTTGCCAGAGAACAAGTCTCACCCCTTAGTTACTTTTTCTTCTCTCTTGTTTTCCAAATCCAAATAAAACCATGTGAAGAGACTTGCAATTAAACGGTCAAGACATTTGAATTCAAAATTCAAACATTATACTATGAAAAAGTTGGAAAGAGACAAGTCTAGCGCAGAGAAATTAACCACAAAACTAAATCCAGCCATTGGATTAATATATGGTCCACGATTTTCCTAAACTAGCACAATCCTCTCCAAGCTCTCTAGTCCAATTAACATGTGACATGTGGTTAAGTAATCCACTTCCCAGGTTTATTGTCTCCACTTACTGCAAAAATTCCTGTCCTATGGTTAGAATTTTGATGATGATGTGGTTAAGTATTCCACGTCACAAGCCTTTGGTTTCACTATTTCTTCTTTCATATGATGTTGTTGAAGGATATAAACAAGTTTTAAATTTGGAGCAAAACCCGTCATTTATACATTTGTCACTAATGCTCTGCGAAAGAATGTTATCATTTTCCATGAAAACCATTAGTCATTGATTAACTATACACGCTTGTCTCAACATTTTTCTTTTTTTATATATATTATACATTGACATTTTATTTGAATATAATTATCAATTATTTTACATATGGAAATTATCAATTATTTTACAGTTTTAAGATTTTGTTATTTTATGATAATTTTTGATTGTTGGCTTTGAGTAAAGTTTTGCTTATGGTAGTCTTTTAAAGAATATAGTAGATAAGGATTTTACTGTAGTATTTTAAAACTTCTTTATAGAATAAGATTCTATTTTATTGTATAAATACGACTACTTGGATCTTTTGAAGAATTGGATATAATGAAATATAAAAATGGAGGATTCTAATTATGTATCTGAATTGTCGATATTCAATGAAATCAACAAGCATTTGATGCCTAGCTTTTTGGCATTCATAATTAAATCAACATGAATTAGAAGATTTTTAGTGATTTTCATGTTCTCAAGCTTTTTGCGCGCGCACGCTACTTGAAAATTTTATTTTATGTACTTATCTGGACTTCTATACTTGCTTATTTATTAATGATTATGCAGATATCTACTTAATTATTTTTTTGTAAACTATATTAATCGAAGGAAAAATTCCCACTTGAATACCATTAGCATGAAAAATGATTTTCTGAATCCTAAATAGAGTTTATTCGAATGGTGAAATGAATTCTATCATATATTTCCTGTCAGCAATGTCACAAGCAAAGGGACCACCGGAGGAAAATGGTGCAAACAAAAATGAGGAGACTTTGACTTGGGATTACTGAAATGTTTAATTCAACCTAGTAGTAAAAACATTGAATTATTAAAATTTTAATCCACTAGTTTTTTCCCCGCTAGTTCATTAATGAGTCCCAAATCCAGTCTCGATGTTAAAAAACCAATAGTAAACTAGCTCCCCGAATGCCATTAGCAAAATACTGAAAATACAGCGCCTAAAACATTTTTCGCACAAAGTTTTTTTGATATCATATATTTGAGAGGTTAATTGAGAAGATAACAAATGACTTTGGGAAGGTTAAAACACAACTAGAAAACATACCAACAAGAATAATTGCTTTTCAAGTACTCATTCCAAACTACTCACGTAGCTGCCATTACCAATTTGGGATGAGCATTTACAACAATTTTTTTTTCTAGTTAATAACTGTACACATATTTATAACTAAACATAAAGTGCATTTATAGTTTTTTTTTTCATTCATTAGTACTGTTAACAATAATGCTCAAGTAATGCATAATTAATGCACTAATAATAGGATATTTAAATTCTTGATTTTTTACAATCAAATAAAGGTTGATTGACTGTTGAAAGAAAAAAGATACAATTTTTCTACATTTCAAACTAATTTTTCTCAGTAATGCTGTTGCTTGTGGACCACATTTAGCAAAGTTGTGCAAATTGAAGAAATTTACACAATCCTCCCCACCAACCAAGGACTACCTTCGTCTACAACTACAACTTTTTCCACCATAAGAAGACTTTCATTTGTCCATTTTATGAGTACTAAACGTTTGTTTCTACTTCCTATCCCAACCTTCTGGTATGACGACATGAGATGCAAAACTTAAGACTTATATCTATTTCGTGAAATATGGTTCTATAGAGTTGTAATGTAGAGTAACAGTGATTGTTACAACTACAAAATGAAAAACAAACTCTCAAAGTATACAAAATCGACTCAAATCTTCTTCAACTTCACCATCGATACGTTCTATGATGTTGAGATCAGATTTAGTCAGAGCACATCAAAGCATCATCATCGTCCAAGGGAATGGCAATGGATAACCAAAAAAATAAAATAAAAATTGCCACAACAATTCTTGCTAGAGAACAAGTCTCATCCCGTAGTTACTTTTTTTTCTCTCTCATTTGCCAAATCCAAATAAAACCATGTGAAGAGACTTGCAATTAAACGGTCAAGATATTTGAATTCGATATTCAAACATTATACTGTGATAAAGTTGGAAAGAGACAAGTCTAGCATAAAGAAATTATCCACGAGACAAGTCTAGCATAAAGAAATTAACCACAAAACTAAATCCAGCCATTGGATTATGTGACATGTGGTTAAGTAATCCACGTCACAGGTTCATTGTCTCCACTTACTGCAAAAATTCCTATCCTATGGTTAGAATTTTAATGATGATGTGGTTAAGTAATCCACGTCACAAGCCTTTTGCTTTCATTATTTCCTCTTTCATATGATGTCATTGAAGGATATAAACAAGTTTTTAATTTGGAGCAAAACCTGTCATTTATACATTTCTCACTAATGTTCTGCGAAAGAATGTTATCATTTTCCATGAAAACCATTAGTCATTGATTAACTATACATGTCTGTCTCAACATTTTTCTTTATATATATATATAAGAATACTTGAGGCTTTTGAAGAATTGGATATAATGAAATATAAAAATGGAGTATTCTCAATTATGTATCTGAATTGTCGATATTCAATGAAATCAACAAGCATTTGATGTCTAGCTTTTTGGCATTATTAAGTAAATTAACATGAATTAGAAGATTGTTAGTGATTTTCGTGTTCTCAAGCTTTTGCGCGCGCATGCAACATGAAAATTTTATTTTATGTACTTATATGGACTTCTATACTTGCTTATTTATTGATAATTATGCAGATATCTACTCAATTGATTTTTTGTAAACTATATTAATCGTAGGAAAAATTCCAACTTGAATAAAATTAGCATGAAAAATGATTTTCTAAAGCCTAAATAGAGTTTATTCGGAGCAATTGAAAATTAACCAGAGTGCACATGAATACTTAGAAGAATTAAGAGAGAATTTCGATGAAATTCATAAGCCTTGGGAGTTGAATTGACAATTAGACAGTTTGGAATTTAAAGTACATATTTTTGGAACCTAAGATGGACCAATTTCGAATTATTATGAAGTTTTGGGAACTAATATGGAAGATTTTGGAAATTTCAGTATCACAATTGAAGATTAGAATGAAAAGAGACAAAAATCATAAAAATACATAATATCGGGACCTGATTGAAAATTCTGGGGTTGACCGTGGTCCTGCCCATACCACTTTTTTGCCTAGGTAGGACCTGGTTGCTGAATTTTGTTATTTTTTAGCTTTTCTTCATCGCTTTTGATTCATTTTCAAAACATAAAAACCAAAATTTTTCCTCCCTATAAATTGACCATGTTTATAGTCATGGCAATGGGCATAGTCGGCTCGGCCCTTAAACCCACGAGCTCGTGGCTCGTTTCTCACCATGTTTATAGTCATGGCAATGGGCATAGTCGGCTCGGCCCTTAAACCCACGAGCTCGTGGCTCGTTTCTCACGAGCCGAGCCGGCTCGTGGCTAATTTGCTCGAGGGCGAGCTCGGCTTGGCCCACGAGCCGTGAGCCCATGAGCTTTTTGAATTTTTTTTTTTACTTTTACACTTTTTTAAAAAAATTTTCTTTAATTTTCACGAGCCGAGCCTTGCTCGACTGGTTGACGGCTTGTGTTTTCACGAGCTAAGTGGCCGAGCCGACGAATCACTCAGCCCATTTGCCATCTCTACATGTTTAGGTTATAAAAAGAGGTTTCATCATAGAAAATTAGAGGAAGAGAAAAATCAAAGCAAATCAAGAAACTAGGATTTATAATTCTTAGCTTAGGAGAAAACAATTATTTATACAAGATCGTAAACTTTTTCTCATTTATATCTTTCAAACCCAATGAGATACTTTAATTTATTCTTGTATTTTTTCTTGGTGCAAGATTATCAAATTAATAATTACCTTTTTTCCTTCAAAACTAATTTGCCAATGACGATTTTCATTTTCGTCCAAGAAAATTGAATTACTTCTTCACAATACCCAATCCTTTCAGTAATGTCACAAGCTAATGGACCACCAAAGGAAAATGGTGCAAACTAAAATGAAGAGAGTTTGACTTGGGATTAAGGCTGTACATGGTCTAATTCAGTTCGGTTCTCTTCAAAATGAACCGAATCAAAATTCTCGGGTATTTAATAAATGGAACCGTCGAGTCCAAATATAATTATGGAACCGTTCAGGTTCAGGTTCAGTTCAGTTCTGTTCGTTTCCGTACCATAATTAAATTTTTTTATCTGATTTCTAATAGTCAACGATCGGTGGTCGTGGTTGGAGGTCGCGGCTTCGATGGGATTTGAGAGGGGAAGTCGGACTCGGTAGTCGGGGGTTTTCGTTTGGGCATGTAGGTGTAGGTTTTCAATTTATCAAATGATTTGGGATCAGTGACTCAGTGATTACCGAATGAAAGTGTGAAATTAGAAAGAGAAAGATAAAAATTTAAAAATGCCTAGATCTTGGGTTAAGAATGAAATTAATAATATGACCAAAAAATTAAATCAAAAAATTGAATTTAGAAATTGGGTTGGGCTGGCTAGCTTGGCATGGACTTGGTTTGGGACTTAGAACATTAATCACTAAATTAGTTAATTTGCTTAGAAATTTTTTTTAAAAAAATTAATTAATTCAATATAAAAATTTTAAAGATTATTTAAATTCGGTTCTTATTCGGTTCTGGGTCTAGAACCAAGAACCGAACCAAACCCGTTAGTTCTCGATTCACATACCCGTTTGGGTATTTAATTTATGAAGAACCGCTGGTTCGGTTAGGTCCTGGAATTTTGTCCGGCCCTACTTGGGATTACTAAAATGTTAAAGGCATTAATTCGGTGGAGACTGTGAAACAAGCAACGTCAGTTTCAACATACTAGTAAAAACATTGAATTATTAAAAATTTAATCCACTAGTTTTTTCCATGTTAGATCATTAATTAGTCCCAAATGCAATCTCAATGTTAAAAAAAAAAAAAAACAGTAATTAAGAATACAGCGCCTAAAACTTTTTTTTTTTTTGATATCATATATACTTGCTCAATGTTTAGGGGTTGAGAAAACAACAAATGCCTTTGGAAATGTTCCTCAGTTTTCCACTGTTTCTCACGATGTAGTATGGGTGGCAATATGGCATTATTCAAGGACACTTTTCAGATTGCATCATAAAATGAACACCAAGATGGGTCACGTCAAAATCATATGAAAGCATAATTACCTTTTTTTTTCTTTAAAACCAATTTGCCAATGTCAGATTTCGTACGTGCTTTCTCCATGTCGGTATGTGAGCCATCCTTTTCAATACAATTTTTCAACAATCAGCAACAATATTTGAAGAAATCAGATCGGGTTAGAACCAAAAAAAGAGTGGCACGCATCCCAATGACTCATTTCACCCACTTCAGCTCAGAATTTGGTGGCTCTTTCATCATTTGGATCTGTCAAGATCAACACCGATGGTTGTGTCAAGGATGAGTTTACAAGCGGGGGAGGTATCATCCGGGACTACGCAGAAAATTGTATCAGGGTTTTCTCAACTTCATATGGACAATGTATAATATTAGAGGTGGAACTCAGGGCTATTCGTAATGGGATACTATTGGCTAGAGATCTTGGTTTGTGGCAGATTCGACTGTTGCCATTCACTGCATCACCAGAGGTGGCGGACCGTGGACTATCTAGGGGATACTCTGACAGATTGTAGATATCGTTTCATTTGACAGAGATATGCTCTCCCACATCTTCAGAGAGGGGAACCAAGTTGCAAATACACTTGCTACCGAGGTTGTCATCATCGTAGATACCAGGAATATGGACCAGCCGACCACCACGACATATCAGGGCGCTTGTTCAGATTTAACAGGTATGGTTTGCCTAGCACTAGAGTTTAGGTATTTGTATTTTGGTTTTACTTTTATTTTTGCTTTAACTTGTTCTTTTTGTAAGAGAAGTAGTACTCATTTCTTACTGTTTTCATTTTATTCTTTACTTTCACTGTTAGTGAAGTAGTATTTCTTTATTTATCAATTTCATTGATATCATTTGTAATCACGGTATTCCTCTGCCACAAGTGAGGATATTTTAATAAAATTTCGGAGGTACCGCTCTCCTTCCACACACAAAAAAAAAAAAAAAAAAAAAAAGAAAAGTGATTAGATCATAATAAACAATTAAGTACTCAATTAAACTAGCTAGATGCATTCACGTTAGTGACGCATTTAACTTTTCGACAAAGGCAGATTGCTAAAAGGTCGCCATTATATATAAATGGAGGTTAGGGTAATGGCAAATAATAGATACTGATGGCTATACGCACACTTTCATGATCCTCAACTAATTAATTAATAGAACATTTTACATGTGCAATAATTAAGGTGTGCATCCTAATTATAACTTAAATAATGAACACATTATCACCAACAAAATAATCGAAACCCATATTTTAACAACTAACACCAATTACTTGCAAACTGAATGAATTAGAAGAATGCATGCATGAACTTGAAGTCAAATAAGGAATTTTCTATTGATTATTCACAACTTTCGTATAATTATTAACATACCGGAACAATGTCATATCTGCGACTCTTGGTAAAGTAACATCCACCACCACCAAAATATGATGTCTTTATATAAAGCACTATAATGACATCAAGTTGAATGACCAATTCTATTATCGAACGTTAGAGATTAATCACCGACCCTCAGATAGTTATTGTTACACACCGCTCATTTATAATTAAAGTCAAGTAATTCAGCTAGTCAAAGTCAAATAAGGACTTACGTTGAATGAATCATTTCCATGGGACTTAAATTGCAATTACAAATACTTGAGGGCAAAAATGATATAATAAAGGAATTTAAGGATTTAGCTTCTATTATTGGAAGTTTAATGACTAAATGTTATGTTATATGAAGATTCGGGGACTTGACTTGCAATTATTCAATAGTTATCCATCAAACTTAGAGTGTGTTTGGGACATATTCTTTTGAAAGAATGTATTATTGAATAGTAAATTGATGGAGAATGTGTGGTTAAAAATGAAGGAAAATTATTGATATGATGAACAATATTATTTTATTGAAGAATGTGTGGTTGAAAATGAATAGAAGAATAAGAAGGAAAAAAATAATGTGTACCAAACATGGCCTTACATATCAATCCATTTTCTCATTTTGGTGGACAAAATGAAAGAGAAAACCAAGGCACAAAAAAATCGAGAAAACAGAAGAAGGAAGAGAAGGAAAAAAGATAAAAAGAATAGGGAAGAACAAGAATGGGATGCCAGAATTTTCAAGCTTGGGTTCTTCATCCCTCCAATTCCTTCTTATTTTCAAGAGGCAAGTAAAAAGTTACGTGAATTGAATTTTTAGGGTTTATGGAAAAATTTCGATGTTTAGCAAGAATTAAAGGTTATTTACATGTATTTGGGTATTAAACAAGAATATATTAAACTGATGTGTATTGGAAAATTTGTGTTGAATAAAGTAAAACTTTGGTAACAAATAGAGACTTATTCTTTAATTTTCTTGTGTTTATATGATATTAAACACATGATTATGATTTATCAAAGTTGGATTTGAGGCTTAATTTTACTTATTCTACCTTATTCTTTCCTAATTTCGGCAGATTTCTACTAGGTGCTGTTTTTAAAACTCTTCCCAGAAAGTGCTAGTTTTGTCAATGGGTTTGGTGCCATATTTCAATATACAGACATTTGTGCCAGACTTCAATATTTGGAAATATAGTGATAATTTTGTCAGTCATCTAATTTTCTTGGATATTTTAGTATGGAAACCAAGTAAAGCCTTTAATATTGGGTTAGGTGGTAAGATAACTTATATAAGCCCTGTCTATCATTATTCCAAAAAATTGTTTGCTACAATAAGATTTTTCACCACACATTCACTTAATAAAATATTCTACATACAAATCTATAAAGTTACTTTACTTTTCAACCACACATTCTCCAAAAAACATTATTCATTACTCTATTTTTCTCCCAAAAATGTGAAACAAACACACCCAAAAGTAATTCTACATGCTCATTTCCAATACATTTATCAAACTGTATAAATATTTATCAAGTAATATTAAAATGTATTAGTAAAAATATTATTAATACATTTATCAAACTGTACTCCAATCATCTTTCTTCAGTCTTACTGGCTTGACTAGGTGTTATGCAAAGGCTCCAAGCCATGGTCGCACTTTCAAATATGGAAAGCGCGTGTTTGAAACAGATGGAGCCGTATAATGAAGCCACATGGACGGCTGATCTCCTGGGAGATGAATGGCCACTAACCCTTTAACTTAGGGTGGTTGTTTCGTCTGGAAGTAACATATCACACGCCACTCCTTTCAAATTATCTAACAATTTCTCGAGTAGAGTCAAATCTATTTTTGCTTATGAACTTTCTATATATTTATGAAAGTTGTGAATAAGTGAAAATGCATTTAAAATAACTAAACAACAATAAAAAATCACATAGACTATATAGTGGTACATTTAAATTCCCCATCTGAAATCTGAATTTGTGATCTAGACATGCATACCATCTATTGATATCCACACATTTCATAGAGCATTCGACTGGTTGGCCACATTATTGAAAGCGGTAAAATCAATAATAAATAATCATTCAAAAACTCATACTAGAAGTTAAAAATGGAAAATTTAATTAAATTTTCAAAAAGTGATATTGCATCATCATTCTAGCTACGAAGAGCATAGTTACGTATAGTCGTGATAAATAAACAAATAAAAATTGAGATAAACGTTACAACGATGATGAAAAGATAAGAAGAAGAACAAATCCCCAATTCTTCTTCCTTTTCAAATTGCCAAAACCCTATATATATATAAAGGGCCAAGGGAAAGTGGACGTGTGGAAGGATAGGAGAATAGTAAGTCAAGAGACAAGAAAATTTTGAGATAATTGAAATTCTTTATTCGATAAAAAATTTAAGTACAATGAAAAGATAAAATTACAAGGATTTAAAAATTTCTTAGGATGTAGAAAAATAAATTCTATTTTTTCCGCTCTGTCCAAAACCTCAGAATGAATTGCAATAAATAGGTGAGATTTCAGACTTGAAATTACATTGAATTGAAAAATAAGAATCTTGAATAGTAGTCTTTGAAAAAGATGTCTTCCACTTTGTCTTTCTTTTGAAAACTTTAAAGTCTTTGACTGCCACTTTGTCCTTTTGGAATTGAAGTCTTCTTTTTGTCACTTCCTTCATATATATATATATATATATATATATATATATATATATATATATATATTGTATAATTCGATCCTCCTCCAAGCTCCCTTATGAAGTACAAAGGTTGTAGAATATGTAGAAACAAATTTAGGGTGTAAATTCCGGGTTTAAAGTGATCAAGAAGGCCGGAAAGAGTCCTACGAAAATTAAACTTTCGGGGTGCTGAACATTATGGCACTAGAGCACCAGCCTTTTCTTACTCAAGCGCCAAGGCTAAGTTCCGGGACAATTTCGATGAAAACAAGCGTAACTCATGTGCATAGCTTCAAATTGAAATCCATAAATGTGTTGGAGTCGTAATCTAATTATCTTTTCAACAATATATCATTTATCCTAATGTCTTTTAATAAATCTCAACACTCATATTTCTCCACACATTTCACGTACTTGATTTCTGTCTATGCTTCTCTCTTTCCTTTTCCTTCCAATATCATCTAAGCTTGCTTTTCCCATCTTTTTTTTCCGTGGCAATGGCTACAAAACCTTGTTCACTTAAAAGTACAGGCGTATAGTGTCAAAAAAAGTAATATAGAAATAAATTGAGTATCTTCCCACGAACACAATGTATCTAGTTAATAATTTAAATACTTCAAACTCTAACTAGAATAGCCAAATTTGAAGTTTGATTCTAATTCAACCAAAAACCATTACAATTGAGAAAAGAAGCTTCTAAAACATTTTCAGCAATCTTGGAGAAAATTCAATGTTGTAAAGTTAACCTATATTTTTTCACTTAAGTCTCATATTCCCGTAATAGCCCAGTAAAAATTTGAATCAATTATGTTTCTACTTTGTCTAACGTTCTCTCTCAAGTAAAGTTAAACCTAATTCAAGATATGAACTTCCTATGTGTTAAGTCCAAATTATAATTGGCAGTTTCTAAATTTGTAATTGTCATTTTCTTTAGTCAAAATCATGTCCTAATTGAATTGTATTAGGAGTTTATCAAGTTGTAATAAAAGTCAAAATATGAGTTATTGAGTCATAATTATAGTAAAATAGTTGAAATTAGTAATATAGGTCTTGAAGGAATCCAAAATGTCCAAAAAGAACACATTTGATCATTGAAATATAATTAAAAGTTTAAAGTGCGTGAACGAATCGCACAAGTTATGCTCCAAATTCTCACTCGTAACTTACATAGAAAACATTGGAATTTGGAGCAAGGCTATTTTTCAAATAGAAAATATTGGAATTTGGACAATGCTATTGTTTAGAAGAATTGTAGCCAATTGAATTAGTTTTTCAATACATTTTGAATCACCTCAATCGGATATTGGAAGAGAAAGTTATGATAAAAATACTGACGACTGTTGAGCTACTGCTCACCTATCGCTGGTCTGGCGCTCCAGTAACATGGTTATCTGAGAAATGGTAATATTCAATTTTCAAGTTGATTTTAAGTTTCTTTTGTTCCCAAACACTACTCATTATAAATATGTACCATATGGGACGTCCAAAAGCGTGTTGAATCATATTTTTCCATAGAGATCAATACTTTGATGATCCAAAACATTCTTTAATTCCAAAATCCAACCACCACATATTACTTGATTCATACATTCTTCTAAATTATATTTTGTTGATTAAGCTATATTGTTTCATATTAAACCACAAGATCAAAGTGCAGAAGGTCATTTGATCAAACATCAAACCACCTAATCCACTAAAAATAAATTGATACCAGGGATTGGGAATTGTTGCAGAAGCACAAATTTAGGAGGACTAGGGTGAGGTATCGTGAGTCGAGATTTGGCATTAGGAGCACGCAGTTCAGGAAGGCTAATATATAAATTAGGAGTCGAGATTTGTTTCGAAGGAGCACACCTCCAGTAGGATCAATGAAAACTACAGGAATTGAGGTCAAAAGTTCTACGAGGTAGACAAGTCATGACCGTACTATAAGTTTGTTTCGATTTATAGTGAATTACTGATTGACAAAGTGCTCGAAATGTTTTATCAAGTTGGAGTTTCATTGTAATTATCTCTGGTGTTTTTTACTACTTTAATTGTTGAATACGGCATTCAAACCACAAGGTAATTGAACTTGATTGACTAATCATCTATAAACAATTAAAAAAGTGACTTTTTACTTTTAATTGTTTAATTTCACACTTTGAATCTAAATATTCGATAGTTTAAAACTTTCACTATATTTTTATGAAAGTTGAAAATATGTAGAAGTGCATTTAAAATATAAATATTTAATTTGAGGTCACATAAAGCCATAGGTACTATATATCACCTATCCAACTTTACGTTGTTTATTTATTAGTTTAGAAACTTATTTTAAATTTTTCAAAACCAAATAAGCCATAAATCATTCAAATATTGATAAAGTAGTCCAAAGAATTAAGAATTAAAAAGTATCAAGCACAAATATTTGAATTCTAAATCAGAAATTGAAATCAAGGTATCAAAACCTGATTTACATCGTCATTCTAGCTATGTAAAGTTTAGTTGAACACATTTAAATTACAAACACAAATAAATGGAAGAGAAGCCATCACCTTGAATAGAAAATATAAAGAAAACTAGACTCCGTCTCAAATCTTCAATTGTCACTTGAAAGAATTGTGGAAGGTATGACACATAAGATTTAAGTGTTACGAGCTCTTGAATAAGAACAAGACCAAGAATTTAGGTGTCTGAGGACTTAAATTATCGGTACAAAATGAGGTTCAAAATTTGAAACCTAGGATTGTTCCTAGATTCATTCCACATGTCATAATTGTGGTGTTTTAGGTCACATTAGACCTAAATGTTGTAATCCCTTGATTAGGAAAAATAAACAAGATCTATGTCTTGGTACTCCACCCTCCCATTCATAATAGAGTGGTAGTTGTCACAAGAAGCAGGTGAAAGCAGTAAGTTTACAATTCTAGCTCTACGGTTGATTCGAGAAAGAGTAAGAAGGCATTCGTGACCAACCTAAGAGACCAGTCCACTAATCACGTTAGATTCTTGTCTAATCAAGTGGGTCACTTGATTGAGTTAATGATTCCATTGATTAAGATTACATTTTTTTCTAAGAAATTTGGGTAAAAAAAAGTGAACTCACAAGTCAAAGCGACGATTTACATTGCGGTATTGCTTGCGTTTTTGTTCCTCATTGAGTATGTAGTTAGGTGCATGCATATGTATTATTCATGATATTTACATATTCATGCATACACTCTAAACTTTTTCCTTTTTTTTTTTGAATTTTATTTATTATCTTGAAAAAAAAAAGAAAGAAGGGGGGGTGGGGGTGGGGGTGGGGGTGGGGGGGTGACTTTCTTTATTTTTTTAAGATGTTATTTTGCAATCAAGTACTAGTTAGGTTCATAATTGGTAAATTGAATTTTTATTAATTTGTTAACTTGTTTGGATTATTTGGTATATGTTATTACATGTATCTTGTGCACTACACACATTAGACTCTTGTAAGTAAGTTTTGACCGCGTGTATGAGAATTGAGATGGCGGTCATATGTGTGATGATTGACTTCAAATGTGGAATGACCTTTAAACTGGTTGACATAAACTCTTGTATATTTCCCTTAAAAGAAATATTACTATTGAGTTTTAAAGAATTTTTTTTGAATTACATAAATATTGTGAGACAATCTTATACTTTTTTTTTCGTAGCATATATGACTTGAGTGATAAGCCTGCAGAGTATCTTAATACCTGTTGCCCATAATTCATCTGATTTTGGAGTCATCGATCCTAAGCTCATTACATGAGTCACGTAGAAAATTTAATGAAAAAGAGTTTGCACATAAAATGTAAAAATCGAAAGAAATATATGTGCTCACAGAGGGGGACAATTAATTATGAGTTCTTTAATTTATAAATGTCCTATTAATACTGGGTTTGACTTCATACTTTAAACAATATATTCATTTACCAATGATTCTTTATACTACAAAATTATTCGTTTTAATTATGTATTAAAACTAAAATTAAAAAGAAAAATTGAAATATAAAAACGGTTTTAATTTTGAAACTTTCTAAATCCCAAACCTCAAAACACCCTAGAAAACCAGTTGCTCCAACTATAAAAATCAACCCACAAAGGACTCAGTGTAAAGAAGAAGGTAGCCTTAATGTTCAGCCACCAAGGCTGAAGGGAGAAAATGGATCCCCAAAGAAAACGCACAAAGCCAAAGCACGTGAATATGTTTTCTCTTCTCACCAAAAAACAGCTTCCCTCAATATAACACACCTAGCAACAGTAATGGGCAAGAGCTTAAATAAGTGAACTTTAGGTTTAGGCCTTATTTCAAATGATGTGGCCCAATATGAAAGGGTATAAGTAGGCTAACAAACGTAAAGCCATCCAAGGTTGTGGGTTTGGTTCGAACTATTGTGGTGTCAATATTTCACTTTACTCATCGGTCGAGATCTATGAAGTATAATCTAACAAAACAAGTTTAACATTATCGTCCGAATTTATTGGGTATCAAAAACCCAACAGGCATTAGGACTAGTCTCGCTCTAGCAAAATGCTCACTAGAGCAAAGGCTAGTGGAAAATCACAATTTTCTGATTCTTCCTCGAACTTGTCGAAGACAAGCCTAACTCAAGCGAGAGTGCTTGTAATACGCTTAATCTTTATGAGTAGATGCAAAATTTGAGAACTTGAGGACCAACTTGGATTCGTCCGATTATTGAAGACCAAGTAAAGTTATAGATAAAAAATTGATATAATCGAATGATGAACTTACAATTTAGTGATGATAATATTAATCATTATAGGATATGAAAGCAATCTAGGACTTAATTGCAATTTTTGAAAAGTTAAACGAACAAACAATAATTTCAAAATGTTACATGTTTATGAACTTCAGGCTTGAGGTACAGTTTTAACGATGATATTAAGATAACCTTTCAGATTTAGGCATTAATGAAATTTTTGAAAGTTTGAGGGCTAATTTGAAAATTTTCAAACTTGATGGACTAAGTGTAATTTTGTGAAAATATTGTTAATTTATGTTTTCCTAGTCAAATATTGTTATATGAGCGTATTTGTATCATAAGATTAAATAGGCAGTGGCTTTTTGAGAGCTTATTTTCAGTAGTTTTCAACATAATAAAGTTCATTATATTCATCATCTACATTTTGGTTAAATTCTTCCATTATGAAAAAGAGTTTCAAGACTTTCCATTGGCCTCATAATGAGTAAATTATTATTTTTTTTTATAAAAGCTCTCTACAGTACCGCCCCCCCCCCCCCCCCCCCATGGATGGTCCATTTCATTCATTTTACAAGTTAGAAAATTTTCCTCTAAATTACAGTTCAAGAATTTTTTTAAGAGCATATTTGCCCAGGATTAAAATCCAATTTTAATTGAAAATATAACTTTATTGGGTCTCACTCGTCTAATAAAAGTCAACAATAACGGTTAGTTTTTCAATTTTAATCTCTACCGAACACG
This sequence comes from Fraxinus americana, assembly GCA_035079005.1. Lineage (NCBI taxonomy): Eukaryota > Viridiplantae > Streptophyta > Magnoliopsida > Lamiales > Oleaceae > Fraxinus > Fraxinus americana. The sequence continues at coordinate 8,741,321 of CM068719.1, forward strand.
CCATAAAAAAGAAGTTTGGTATTATTTTACAAATCAAGAGTTCCATCTTTTCAACTTCAAGCATCAATATGAAGTTGTTCTTCAAGTTTTCAAATTTCAATAATGCTTATGTACACTTTCGTTGACATCACCCATGTTTTCAAAAAGTTGTAGGTGGAATTTTTTTTAGCTATCAAATGATGTGCTGTCACGTGGCACAATATAAATAATGATATATATATATGTAGCATGATTGTTCAAATTTTTGTAAGTCAAATTGTTAATAACATATTTTAACATTATATTATTGATAAAAACATAAACTAAGAACTTAAGTTTTAAGATAAATTAGGCCAATGAGTTCTAAGTTTTGAAATTTAAACATGTTGGTAAATAATTATTTTACCGTGCAATAATTTATTTTCAAGATAATCTTTTGCGATGAATAAATAGTTGGACAGAATACCGACTTACAAAAATGAATGAAATAAAATGATCGAGACAAGAGTTCGACTCTTTCTCTTTAAGACGATAATGCCCCGCACTGGTGCTGACCGTCTTACGGCACTCCTCTCCCAAGATACAACGATCTTGACTTATAATAATAAGACTCCAAATTGGAACCTACTAACGTTTTTTTATCTATATGAAGTTGGAGGACTAAAATACAAAAAAAAAAAAAAATTTGAGACCGAAATGCAAAATATGGAATAATGCAGGAAGGAAAGAATATAATTAGCAAGAGAGAAAAATCATAATTGATTTTGAATGAATAAAATCCAGGATATGGGACCTATATATAGAAGTTGAAAAGTTGTGTTCAAAATATATAACAATCGAAAAGTTGTCTTAAAAAGACACAACCCATTTAGACAAGAAGTTCAACCGTCAACAGCCGTTTTCTAGAAGATGCCACGTTTCGCATTCAAAAAATTCAGGAAAATAAATAATATAAATAAATATATTATTTTAAATAATAATAAAATGATATAATTCAAACATTATTTTACTAAAAAATATATACCGACTTGGTCCAAACTCAAGCCCAAGGCCAAGCTCAATCCCACGACCCATGACCCGTGTTGTGTCGTGCCAAGCCGGCTGGATGGACAACGACGGCGCGCGCTCGGTCTTGGGCACAATCTACTAGCATGTAGATACTCTCATCTTCAAAAATTATTGGTACCCTTTGGAGCCCAATCCAAGTTCTAAACTTAAGCAATATAAATTGATTTTTATTCTTCTAATTTTTCTACGTGGGATTGTCATTTTTCAATATTTGTCAATTTTTATTTTCAATTTATTTCAACTTTAAGTGATCATCTTTTGGCCTTAAATTGATTTTGAGAAAATAAATATATTACATTAATCTACTCATGGAGTAGAACACGCTCGACCAAGGAAATCTTTTGTCCAACTAACGGGACCCACTAAAATAATTGGTCAAAAGTTGGTCAAACCAATTAATTAAAACCAATTTTCTAACAATCACACACATGAATGAAAATTAATGCAATAAACTATGCAATCCTTATATAGATCAAACAGAAATTTATTGCATTCGGATAGGTACCTTATGAATTTGAAAATTCTGTAGTAGAATACTATCGAGTTTACTTGACTAATTAGTGAACGCGGTTTCTTGAAATGTCAGCCGTTGGTGTAAGCAAATATAATAGTATCAACACAATAACTTCCATCAGATTTTCGAGTTATCACTGTTGTATTCATTTTTGCCATGAACAGCTCTTTGATTTCATAAGTGATTTGGAGAATTCGAGCATTTAAAACATTATCATAGAAGTGGCATCACTTCACACTTGTATAGGCGATCTCCTATTAAGAGCACATACCATACCCCCACTTAAATAGTCCAAGGTATAGGATTTATTAAAAGTATAACTCAACCTTAAACTTTCTGCAGATAACACTTTTCTTCTCGTAGGAATGGGTAGAAGTTAACTCAAAAGTGCTATTTGAATCTTCATAAATTTGTTGTCCCATTAAACTAAGATTTAAGATCTCCAGTCAAAAAGGTTGTGGCACCATTACAAATATCCTTGTGTAGTAGGCTTTAGGCATATTCTCCTTGATAGACATTATACTTAATCTTTTGGTAAGCCTTTGGAAAGCGAGTCCGTGAGATTTTCTCTAAGGGTGCGTTTGATTACAAGGGTGGAAAGAAAATGTTTTATGGGAAAAAGATTTGTCTAGAAAATGTTTTGTAGGGAAAATGATTTCAAGTGTATTTGATTGGTATAATTTTCCACCCGGAAAATTTTTAAATTTTCTATTCGTTTGATTTTGTTTTATATGGAAATTGTCCGTTAAAGTGATATTTTTTTCCACAATAGGTTATAAAATTTGTTTCCATTGCTAAAAAGTAAAAAAAAAAAATAATAATAATTGTTTCCTAAAAACTCATTTTTTCATCAAAGTTTAGTATTCGTTTAACTTTATTTTACATGGAAATTATCCATTAAAATGAAAAAATTTTTTACAATTGATTATGATATTTGTTTCCATTTTTTTAAAAAAAAAAAAATTTGCTTCAACCGGTTGGAAAATATTTGGCGGAAACAAACGCGCCCTGAACTTTGGGCTATCAAACAGCGCAAAAGATGGAAAATAGAAAATATTTTCCTACTTCCTTGGAAAATTTCACCAATCAAACGCGCCCTAAACTTTACACAATCTATGGAAATAATATCATTTGAGATCAACTACTTAATTGTATTATGTCTTCGATGAATATGTCGAAACTTACGAATATACATACTACTTTGTGCTCTATCGATAACCGATTGACTATTACAATGCATACTAATTGCATACACATGTTTATGTCAACATGGAATATCCTCTAAAAAATTACGAAGTCATTCTACTTCATCTCCAACTTTATTTAAAGCTATGAACTCATATTTTTCATCGTAGATCGAGCTATATATATTTGTTTAGAAGATTTCCATGATACGACCGCACCACCAATGGTAAAAACTTAACCACTAGTGGATTTTGAGTCTTTTGTATCTGATATCCAATCAGCATCACTGTATTTTTCTAATACAAGTGGACTTCCAGTATAATGTAATCTAATATTTGAGGTGTATCGTAGATATCTAAGAATCCTTACATGTGTTTTCCAATGGTCATTATTTGGGTTACTTGTAAATCTACTAAACTTGTTCACTGTATACGCAATATTCGGACAAATATAATTTGTAATATACATTAGACTGCCAATTATCTGAGAGTACTCAAATTGGGATACGGGTTCCACTTTATGTTTGGCCAAATGTAGATTTAAGTCTAGATTTTTAACTAGATTTTCATCATATATATGAAATTTATTAAGTGCAGTCTCAATATAGTGAGATTGAGATATAACATGTCCCTCATATATCTTATGAATTTTAATTCCTAATATTAAATTTGCAATATACATATATTTCATGTCAAAATATTTTGTCAACATTTTCTTAGTAGTTGTTATGATACCACAATTACTGTCAATAATTATCATATCATCAACATATAGACATACGATTACATATGCACTAGCTGTGGTTGTAATATAAACATATTTATCACACTCGTTAATTTTAAAATAATTTGACAACATGGTTTTGTCAAATTTTGCATGTCATTGTTTTGGCACTTGCTTTAGTTCGTATAAAGACTTAACAAGCTTACATACCTTTTTCTCATGTCTAGGAGCAATGAATCCCTCAGATTGTTTCATGTAAATTTCTTCTTCTAACTCACCATTTAAGAAAACTATTTTGATGTCCATCTGATGGATTTTCAAATTATGCAATGCTGCGATTGCATCACTCTAATAGATGTTATCATTGTTATAGGTGAGTATGTATTGAAAAAATCAAGACCTTTTTGTTTGAGTCCTTTAACTACCAATCCGGATTTATATCTATCAACTGATCCATTAGTCTTTAATTTTTTTTTTTTTTTGGAAAATCTATTTACAACCTAATGGTTTGTTATCAAATCAGAGATCTACAAACTCCTAGGTATGATTCTGCATAATACAATCAATTTCACTATTGATAGCCTCTGTTCAGAATAGAGCTTCTGGACTAGACATTGCTTCATTGAATGCCCTTGGTTCATTTTCCAACAAATAAGTTCAAAAAATCTGGACCAAAAGGTGTAGATATTTTGATCCTTTCGCTATGTCTTGGTTTTTCATCACCTTGATAATTACCAATCGTAGTATCATAAGTTCATTTTTACGAACTTATCTATGTCTTATTCTTACAAGGATACACCATTCCTAGATTCAATGATAGTATTTCATGTACATCCAGAACGTCAGATTTATATACGAGGAACCGATAAATACTACTGTTTTTAGCATATCCATTTAATATGAAATTGATGATTTTAAGCCATATTATAACTTGTTTGGGTTTTGCCACTTCCACCTTAACCAAACATCCCCACACTTTTAAATATTTGTACGAAAGTTTATGACATTTTCATAACTCATTAGGAGTTTAATTCCTACTTTTGTGTGGTAATTTATTTAGAATGTGGTTAGCCAAGTGAATTGCTTCCCTACACAAATGTAATTTATAGCGTTCATCATTTCTTTCAGAGTACGATTTTTGCATTCTGCAATACCATTTGACTTAGTTGAATAAGGAGCTGTAATTTGATGAATAATCCCAGAGTTTGAACAAAATTCTTCAAACAGTGCTCCGTATTCTCCACATCTGTCATAATAAACAACTTTTATTCATTTGCTAAGTTGATTCTCATTTGGACTGCACAACAGTTTAAAAATTGTCTCTTAAACAGACACAACCCATTTGGACAGCCAGTTCAATTGTTAGCTGCCAATTTCTAGAAGAAGCCACATGTTACGTACAGAAAATTCTAGAAAATAAATAATATAAATAAATATGTTATTTTAAATAATAATAAAATAATATGATACAAAAAAATATATACGAACTTGGACGGATGGCGGTGCATACGTATGGGCTTTAGCTCAACCTACTAGCATGCATGTCATCTTACTTTCAAAGACTATTGGTACCCCTTGATACCCAAACCCAAGTCACAAACTTGAGTAATATAAAGTGGTTTCTATTTCTAGTTTTTCTAGGTGAGATTGCTATTTTTCAATTTTCCACAAATTTTTATTTTCAATTTTTTTCAACTTCAAGTGGTCATCTTTTGGCCTTAATTTCTATTTCACCCTAAATTGCTTTTGAGAAAATAAATACATTATATTAATCTACCCATGGAGTAAATCACACTCAGCAAAAAAAAAAAAAAAAAAAAAAAAAAAATTTATCCAACTAATGGGACTCATTAAAATAATTGGTCAAAGAAACTAATTAAAACCAATTTTTTAACAAAACAAACCCAAGGTTTTATGTAGTATTGTTAGAAATTGAAACATTGACCTAAATTGAGATGTCGAATCATGTTTGTCGCGGAATCTTGCTCCAAGGGTCGTCAAAACGGTGTTTTTCGAGCTCAGTTTCATGTTACATTTCTCTACCAAACAACCAATTCAAACGGCTCTAATCCACTACACATATTGACCTCGGTTGCTCCTCAATCTCACCCATGAAAGACAAGGTAATGGTGATGATTTGTAAACCACAAAGGCACGAGAAAAACAATGAAAGAAGTACGAGATGGAGTCCAAAACACAAAGAAAGCTACCGATTTTTTCTCTCCAAGCAAGCTACCGATTTTTCTCTTTCTAACACACAAATCACACACAGAGTGGCTATACCATATATATATATGCTAGGTTAGGCTTTAGTTGGACTAATGAAAGAGGTTAAATGGCCCAACATTCAAAGTTATCCAAGAGGTAATATATGGGTCATGAGAAATATTAATTGTTTAAGTTACGTCCAACTGCGCACGTTGTTTCAAGTTGAGCTTTTGGACTTAGTTGTTGGTAATAATTTAGTTCAACGTTTACATCATTACTTGTGATTTATTGGGTATCAAAACCTAACAAATCTCCACATTTATACCCAAACAATCTTCAAACAATCAGAAAAAAAAGTTAAAGCTTGCATAATCAAGGCAATTAATAAAATTGAAATCATAGACCTTACCTCATGTTTCGGGCCCAAAACACATACCATACATACTACATGTACTATGGCTAAGATCACAAACAAATATCCAAGTTGAAGCAGATAGTCACAGCAATCAATCAAGAGCAATAAACATGCGATGGAGATATCATATAGAATAACACAAATCTTTTCAAAAAAGAAACATTCACACAAAACAACAGTTAATCAATTAAGCAACCAATACGTATGCAACAAATGCATAAATAACCCCACGAAAAGATCTCACTACACTTATCATATCCCATTCCGTGTTGCTCACACATCGAGAACACATATCTCACCTTATCGCCACCATGCTCACTAGACCAATCACCCAACTCATGTCTAACGGTAGACCTCTGTAGATCCTAAGTCCTCGGGATAATCCTCTATTACTAAATCACTTCTCCGAACTTAAATGGATAACGAGTCTCCACCTAACAAAACTGATAGAAGTGTCCTCTCATACTCCACCTGATCATGATCTCTTCATAGATAAATGATTCGAACATTTAATCACCTCTCAATTCATGATTCAAATGTCACCCTTCACATTCCCGATATAAACCACCAATGCACCCTTAGGCATCTATACTACACCTCACCAATAGACATCATCACTTCTAATACATTACAAAACCATTATGGTAAATCAACACCTTTGGCAACCACAAAAGTTAGACCTCAATATAAATCAACCCATGCACCACAAGGTTACCCTAACACCAATGCTCAAAAATCCACAGATAAATTGGGCGAACGTGGCACTCACAAAGAGAATGGAAGAAAGAGTTGGTTACTTCAGTACACTCATAAAAGAGGATCACAAAGAGGAATAAGATAATCCACATATGGCTGCCTCACATAATCACACAATTACATAGGCTCACAATGATGAAGAACAGAATGGCCATTCCTCTTTTTTCTGACTACCACACTCTCTCACACCACTCACAAAGCAAAAAGAGGGCGTCATAGATTTCAACCCACTATGCATGCAAAACAATTACACCAATTAATTAAATTGCTCTCAAATTCATTCAAATGCACATATCAAATACATTAAAATGTACATATAACCTCACTAGGGTTATCACTTGATCTTATAGCCATATCTCTCACCTTATCTTTCCTTTTATTATCATTCCAAATTTATCGTAGTTAAAACATATCTTACTTTTCACACTTGCCTTAGACCTACATTTGCCATCAAAAGTTTTATGAAAAAACCTTTTCATTTTTTCAAATTAAAAAATCACATTTTTCATTAAAATAGCATAACTCAAAATGTGTTTTTACCCAAAAAAAATACACAAAATGCAACCAAACGAAGACCACAAGCAAAGTATAGACACAATTCATAGAGAATGGTCTAAACTTTTCTAAGGTCACGTGCAATTTTATTCATAAAAAATAATTAACAATAAATTTACGAAGAATTTAAGACAAATAATTAACAAGAAATTTCTAGGTCTAGAAACATGCAATAGTTACCCCTTCACGATAATCCAAACCTAACGTCACCCAACACGATGACTTCTATTGCGAAAAATAAATGGCTATGCTACACAATAATTTTAACTGCAATTACAAAAGAAAGAACTCAATACCGAGCGACCACATCTGAAGGTCCGTAAATATCGAAAGATGAGAATTTATCACTGTAGGACCACTATTATTCGTCTTAAGGTCTCCAACAATCGCAGGAATCAATCAACCACGATCGAATCCCGAACACACGAAGAACACAATCGCCCAAACTTCGCTGTATAACCTGAAACAAAACTAACAACACCAAAATGTCAAGAAAAATGTCAGGAACAAACTGCCTGAAAACACCATTGTTGGGAAACCCTCCACACGTTCTCATGCACCACTCAAACTCTTTGCGCGTGGGCTCCACTCGCCTCCGCCAAGTGCCACTAAGACCTCATGAGCGGGCCACCCAAGAGTGCCTCCACCTGCACGTCACGCTGGTGGTCTCCATTTCACCAAACTCCTTTTGGATTGATCGAAAATTTCGAAAACATTGTCAAATTTTGGGTAGTTTTCTAATAGTTTTTCAATCTATTTTTCTGCTTCGTTTCATCCACTTTTCTGATCGGTTTTTGGTCAATTTTTCAAGCCAAATGCACCACCTTGAAATTTTGATACCAATTGTACCGAAAGCTTGCTCTAAGGGTAGGTAAAACGGTGTTTTTCGAGCTCAGTTTTACGTTACCTTTATCTACCAAACAACAAATCCAAACCGCTCCACCTACAACCAATATATTCACATCAGTTGCTTCTCAATCTCAACCACAGACAATAAGATAATGGTAATGATTTGTAAGCCATAAAGCACGAGAAAAACAATGGAAGAAACACAAGATGGAGGCCAAAACACAAAGAAAGCCACCGATTTTCTCTCTAAGCAAGCTGTCGATTTTTTTCCTTCTAACACACAAATCATACACAAAATGGTTAGGGCAAAGACACCATATATATATATATATGCTAGGTTAAACTTTAGTTTGACCAATAAAAGATGTTAAATGGGCCAAGATTCAAAGCCATCCAAAATGTGATATATATGGGTATTGAGCAACATTAATTGTTTAAATTACTTCCAACGACCCACATTGTTTTCGGGTTGAACTTTTGGACTTGATTGTTGATAATAATTTAATCTAACGTTTACATTGTTGCCCAAAATTCATTGAGTATCAAATCCCAACAATATTCTCAAGATTTATTCTTGTGGTGATCTGAGTTTTGGGATTGAAATGACATTTACTTGCCCAAATGAATGTAAGTTCTTGTTTGGTCTCCATTAAAATTTTAATATATTTCTTTTTTTTTATAACCACACTTTTTTCAATAAAATAATATTATACTTAAATCCAAAATTTTCCTTATTTTTAACAACACGTTCTCTAAAAAATATTATTTTATAATACATTTTGTCAAAACTTCATTAAAATGGAGCCCAAACAAGAGCTAACTAAGTTTATATTATATATTCCACGTAATATTAATGCATGGAATCGAGCTTGTGAATTATGGGATATTTTTATACTAAGCCCATGTTTGGTACACATTTTTTCAAAATACATTCTTTAAACTCATTTTCAATCATACATTCTTCAATAAAATAATATTTTTCATCACATCAATAATTTTTCCTTATTTTTAACCATATATTTTCCATCATGTCACTATTTAAAATACATTTTTTTCTCAATATTATTCATCAAACACACCCTAAAACAAATTACTGAATATTAAAGTTAAATAATTGTTGGGAGAGGTGTTGGATCGAGACATTTGGATATGATCATATTTTTCAAGACCAACAACTTAAATTTTAAAAATTGACAATTTCATAAAAAATGTACAGAATGCATGAAGAAACACACCAGTCCGAGCATACCGTTGGTTTTTTTTTTTTTTTTTCATAAACCAAAAACTATTGAGACGATGGCCTATGCTATTTTTGTTTAGAATTTTGCTACTTTGACAAATGTGTAGGTGGATAAAAATGATGATTGTACTTAAAAAAGTCAATGTGACATTATGTCAACCTGTCTATCAAAAAAGATGGTTGTGTTGCATGACTATTTTATTTATAAACGCTATTGAAACCAAAAACTATTGTTTTATAAATGCTAGACTTGTCGCGGATATCGTTTGCACTTATCCTTTATGCTTTCATTTATTAAGAACTAAAATTGGAGAAAACTTCTAAAACGAGAAAATGGTGAAAACTAACTATTTAATTTTACAATTCTTCTCAACGAAATTATAAGTAACTTCTGAATTCTTCATAATATCCCAAGAACCTCGACAAATTTTCTGCAATTTTTAACCCAACATAGCTTAAATAGAAAAACTTAAGACAATATTCACACTCCAAAATGTGACATCGACGCAGAGATCTTCTGTTTCTTTCCTCCATTTGACAAATTACAAGAAAAATTGATTACTAAATTAACTATAAATAAATAAAAGAAAAGGATCAAATGACCAAGGAGAGCAAGAAATGAATGTCTTTAATTAATCAGTAACAAATTTCGAATTCAGTCAACAGAAACAAACATTATTCTATCAGCAAAATATATCAAGAGTATTAGAATTGTATACATCGTTGATTCTATTCTTGAAATGAATCAAACATCATTCTATCAGCCAAAAAATGTTACTTGGCGCAGAGAAACAGCACCACCTCTTCCCAAGGATCTCTTGAAAAGAACCGGCCTACTGCAGATAAACAAAACCACCTCTTCCAATGGTCCCATTATCACATAAGGAAACAGTGATCTTGAGAATATAATAAATCCCAAGTCTGAATTTAGCTTCGGTACGTAAACGCACTCAATGCAGTTCCCAAATCGCCTAGTCGTAAACCAAAAAGGAAATTCCATAAGTAAGATATATCCATGTATAACTACAGCAATTTTCTACACATTTCAATAATCAGGGAATAAATCAGAAATTCTTAATTCTATTATACTAATTACCCTGTAAAGTATTCGTGAATTGCTTGCCGAGAGATTGGTGGGAATTCAGGGAAAAATTTCATGAACAAGGTTCTTTCCGGTGCATTTGCTGGAGGTCTGAAGGGTTGGGCATTCGGGTTCAGATTAGACCCGGAGGATTCTCCCACAGGATTCTTAGCTTTGCCTTTATCCATAGAAACAAGACTCAAAGAAATGTTTGTATAATCTTGAATTCTTCTTGGTTAGCGAAGAATAATTTTGAAAACTACTGTTTAACTGTACACAGCAAGAAAAATCGATACACTCTCTATATATAGACATTTCATTAGACTCAACTAAAACCCTAACTAACTTAACTAACTCAAGTCTTGGTCTGCTGTAGTCGATTGCAGAAGTTAAAACCTTTCTGTGATGCCTTTATGTATCTGAATTCTGAAGTCAACTTATAGAAGATTGTGAACCACTTACATATTAACACAATGTATGAAGCATTGTCTATCTATTTTAGATTTACGGGTTTTGAGTGGAAACTCTAAAGCATATTTTGCATTTCTTTAAAGCTATGCATGCCCTAAATGATTTTCCTAATATGTGTACATATTTTTTGATAAAGTGGGTACCTGTTCAGTTTCAAAATTATACAAGTGGGAGTTCTTGAATCAGAATCGTGGATGATTTTGGAACCAAATTTTTTTTTTTATAATTTTTTTAAATTTTTCACTCTGATCCAATAAATCGGCTCAACAAGTAACAAGTTTGCAAGGTCCAGCTAATAGCTAGTTTACAAAGTCTAATAGTAAATACGATAATCAATCAAAGTCATCCATTTAAATAATTGAATCATATAACTTCCGTTTATAAACACTCGTGACAGCACTTTACGCGCTACACATCCCATTAATCTTTTTTGAGGCCTCGCTTGTAGAGTCACAATTAAAAATGAATACCATTTACTGGATACTGGATCTTATTTGGTGGTATATTCGTAGCGAATTAAGAAAGTGGAGAAATATATATTTGGTAGCGTATAATTTTATTTCTTATATTTATGCTAGATATTAAGAAGATAATTTGTATTGTAAGCTTACTTTTTTTCCCCGGCTATAATTAAATTCAAATTCGGATCAATGACTCATGTTTGGGTTTGATTTCAAATTACGTAGACTTAATGGTTTCATTTACGAAATGCCCGAAGCACAATAAGTGTTTTCGAGTATTGTAATACCTCGAATGACTCTCCCTACATCCAGACCTAATTGCACTTGCAAAATGGAAAGCGCGAGTTTGTAAGAGACAGAGGCATACAATGAAACCATGTGAACGGCTGTATCTCCTGGGAGATGAATGGCCACTAACCCCCTTTAATTCAGGAGGTTGTTTCGTCTGGGGGTAACACATCACACTCTACTCCATTAATCTTGAAAGTTGCAGGATTTTTAATTTAGATTAAAATAACAAAATCAAACATTATTAGTCGAACAGGTAAAAAAGTGTGACTAGGTTACTATTCCCATGATGTCTATATTTAATTAAATCTAGCCTTAAATCAAATTAAATCATATTTTGAGTTTTAATCGATTTTTTTTTTTTACCAAAACCAACTTAATTAATTAAAAAGCATCTTGAAAAAATAGTTGGCCGGGACCAAAAAAAAGGGAATTTATACTAAAATGTTACTTTTTAAACTTAAAAAACTAAATGACCTTGGGAGTAGGCATGGACTTGTCCCTATTGGCAATATTGTAAAACAACCAAGATACCAGAATTGCTCTGATACCAATTGTTGTAAAACAAATCACCGGATTGAGATATTGAAGTTATATGACAAATAATAATGAAGTATATAATCAAGCAAAAAAATAAAGACAAGAATATGATAGAGGAATTAGGAGATTTTAATGAATCAAAAATAACTTAGAAGGAAAAAAATTATAATAGATCAGATAATTCTATTAATTTATTTTCTCACACCATAAAATTGTATAAAAAAGCCTAGTATTTATAGGGAATATGTAAGGGATGTCAAAACCTTCCTAGTAGAGTTGTTGATAAGTAGGATACCAAAAAATCAAGTCCAAAAGAAATTCCAACTCCTAATGGGCTTCCAAAATAAAATTTCAACTTGACATAGGACTCCAATAGCATTTCAAACTGAATTCTTCTTGATGTGCACTTCAATTGTTTCAACAAGAAATTCGGGTCACACCCAAATTCTAATAGACAAGTAAGACTTATGGAAGACATAAATCATTTGATGTTACATGTATAGCACTTCCAACTAATGAAGCAACAAAGAAGTATTACGGATGTGACAACCAACATTTTAAGAGATCAAATCAAGAGAGCTTAGGTAAATGGATTCTTTTATACATCGGATCAAGATAATATTTTATATGAATAAGTGAAAACATTACTAGTATATTTAATAAGAGTTCTACATTTCAAGGATAGGATGTGTGTAACTCACTATGATGATCTTAAAGTGAAAGGTTGATGTCAAAATTTATAGACATTAAGTTCATAATTGTCAAGAAAATAATTTATAGTGGTTATGTTTCTATAAAGCATATTAGGACAAACTCCACAATCATGGATTTATTTACTAAATAGCTACCACCCAAGATTTTTGATGAGCATAATACTCGCATGGGTGTTGCATCTTTTGATAATGTGCATATTTAGTATGAGTTTGTATTCGAATGTTGTTTGTTTTAAACACATATTTTTTATCCATTGATATTCGATTTATTTTAGAAATAAAGTATTCAATTCAATTCCACTCTAATTAAAGTTTATGGTTGATCTCATTAAAGAATAAGTTAGGACCAGTTGGAAATATGCATGTTTGAATCACATTACAAGTAATTTCCATACTGGACATCCACACTTGATTTGTGTCATTTGATTGTGTTGATATACGTGACTATTAAAGGTTTAGTTATGATATTTGTAACGAAATCCTCTTTGATCTTATATGGATATAATCAATGAATGAGACTATTCGGAGATATTTTTGGTTATGATAGCAAAAATTTTGACATCTAAAGTTATACACATTTATAAGGTAACACTAGGTGCAAGCAACGTGCAATGCACGTTTACTTAGTTTATATTTAATATTTTTGTTTAATAATTAATTTGTTATTAATAAAGATGTAATTTTTTTTATTAATTAAGGGCGTCTCTGGGTGCGCTGTAAGGAGGAAGGAAAATTGATTATGTTACCCTATTTTTTTCAAACCTACAGCCCTACAGTGAGATAATTGGTCCAAAATTGCGGCTCCCAACTGCATTAATTGTGTTGCCAACGGCTTGATTTCTGCTGAAAAGCAGAAACAGACACCCTATAAATAATTAATGATGTAATGTTTATGTAGTTGATAAATAATTAAATGTGTGATTTTGCTATTATGATGTAGGTTGGTGAGATTGAAGAAAATAAGCAAAAGTAGACAAATTTGGAGAAATGACTAAATTGTAAGGGATCCAAAGTTTGGGGGCTAAAATGTAAATACTTAAAAGTTGTGCCGAATCTCACGATGAAGATTTGAGAGTGTTCAGAGTCAATTGGATAAAGGAAGATGTCAAGGGGATCAAATTTAGTCAAAAGATGATCACAAATCAACTTCCAACCGAAAAGTTATGCTCGGGTGTTTTAGTCAGGAATTGATCGAATTGGAGAATGATTTCTGAATTAAAGTTGTAGCCAGATGAGTTAGCTTTCCAATACATTTTGTATCTCCTCAATAGGATATCGAAATACAAAGTTATGATAAAAAACTGAAGGAAGGTGCAGCTGCCTGTTTAAAATAAGAAATTCCGTTACATAGTCCGTTATGTTGAGACCTATTTTTGGCATATAAAGTGGTCGAATTGGAGAATGATGTCTGAACCAAAGTTGTAAGTAAATGAGTTATATTTTCAACGCATTTTGAATTGCCTCAATCGGATATCGGAATACAAAGTTATGATAAAAACACCGAAAGAAGGTGCAACTGCCTGTTTAAAACAAGAAATTCTGTTACATAGTCCGTTATATTGAGACATATTGTTGGCATAGAAAGTGATCGAATTGGAGAATGATGCCTAAATCAAAATTATAGCCAGATGAGTTAGCTTTCTAACTCATTTTGGATCGCCTCAATCGGATATCAGAATACAAAGTTATAATAAAAAATATTGAAAGAAGGTGAAGCTGCATGTTTAAAATAAGAAATTTCGTTACATAGTCCGTTATATTGAGACCTATTTTTGGCATAGAAAGTGATCCAATTGGAGAATAATGTCTGAATTAAAGTTGTAACCAGATGAGTTAGCTTTCCAACGCATTTTGAATCGACTCAATCGGATATTGAAATACAAAGTTATGATAAAAACACTGAAAGAAGGTGCAGCTGCCTATTTAAAACAAAACATTCCGTTACATAGTCTGTTATATTGAGACATATTTTTGGCATAGAAAGTGATCGAATTGGAGAATGATGTTGAATCAAATTTGTAGTCAGATGGGTTAGCTTTCCAACGCATTTTGAATTGTTTCAATCGAACATCGGAATACAAAGTTATGATAAAAACATTGAAAGAATGTGCAGCTGCCTGTTTAAAATAAAAAATTCCATTACATAATCCGTTAAAACAACAAATTTCGTTAATTTTTCCGTTAAACCAAAAAATTTCGTTAAATAGGCACTTTTTATATATAGAAAGATATGTGGCCCAAGTGGGAGATTGTTGGGTTTATTAATTTTTTATGTTGGCCTACATATGTAATTAATTGTGTATAAGACTATCTTAAAGTTGAGCCCAATTAAAGTGATCTAATAAAGAATTAAATTGTGGACTTAGGGCGTCTAAATAAAGTGTGTGCCTAATTATGTGTAAGATCGGATCCATTAGGGTTGTATTGGAAGATGGGCCAAATACATATGAAAACTATATATATGGTTATGGTCCACAATTTATATGTAACTTCTCATTTTTTGTATCATCACATGAATACAAGAATATAAGGGAAAATATATTGAAAATGAAGATTCAAAGCTCACAATCAAGAATAATGATTGAAAAAAAAATCAAAAAGAATGATTGGAGCAATTAAATTGAAAAACAAGACAATTAAGATTATGGAGCAAGAAGCAAAAATCAAGAACAAGAACTCGAGAACCAAAGGAGCAAATAATCAAAATTTAAGAACCGAAATCAAAATTCAGTATTAAAGAATCATTCACAATTAAGGTATGTTCCGCGTTATTAATTTTCTTGATGATTTGACGTGGAAGATGTTGTCAATAAAGTAATTAGGTTTTCAAATTTTAAACTTTAAAGTTTCATAAAGTTTAACGTCTGTATGATCCTTCAAATCGCTATAAGGCTTTGTTTGATTGTCACATTTTCATGGAAAATGTTACATCGGAGGAAAATGAATTACACTTTGGCCGTTTGATTGCAACGTGAAAATAGAAACCGAATTTCAAGGTACAACCACGTGAAATTGTATTTTTTTTTTCAATGGAAAACGAATTTCTATGGATTTGATGGATTTTTATTTTTCAACTAACATGGAATTGTAATTTCTTTCCACATTTGTCTGTCAAATGGACCCTAAGTGTTTTGAAAGATTGATTTGAGATCAATTTATCGTCAACCGATGAATAAGAGAAGCAACAACCCAAAGAAATCTTTTAAGGCTCACGTCTAACCTTTTGAATTTATAGTTATGCCATCCAGGCTAACGAATGATCCCGTAGTTTTCAAAACAATGTTTTTCCAAATATGGCCACCAAACAGGGGTAATTGATTGAATTCTTCATAATCTCCAAATAACTAGTGTATATTTTTGAGATCCATTTTTTCGATAAGTTTTCTGCAATTTTTATATCCCAACATATTGTGTAGAGAAAAACTTTTGCTACAAAATGTTATATGGATGCAGAGATCTTTTGCTTCTTTCCTCCATTAAATATAATTTAAAAAGAGAACTTGATTAATAAACTAATTATAAATAAAAAGAAAAAAAAAATTATCAAAGAAAGCAAGAAATGAACTCCTCCATTAAGCAGAAACAAACATCATTCTATCAGCAAAGAAATATCAAGACTATTAGAATTGTATACATCATTGATTCTATCAGCAAAAAGACATTGTAGGTTCTGATTGTTGTTCCCAAAGGATGTCTGGATTTCTTGAAAATGAACCGGTATAATGCAGAAACAAATTTGGAATTCAATCAACATCATTCTATCTGCCAAAAAATGTTACTTTTTATGATTCTTTTTCCCATTGAGGTGCTCTCCTGAAAATGACCGGCTTACTCTGGATCAACAGTAGCTCCTCTTCCCATCGTCCCATATCACATAAGGAAAGAGTGATATTGAGAATGTAATGATTCCCAACTTTGAATCTCTTTCATTTTGCTTGGGTACGTAAAGGCTCTCAATGCAGTTGTTCCCAAATCGCCTAGTCATAATCCAATAGGAAATTCCATAACTAGGTTTATATATGCGTGTAACTACAGCAATTTTCTACACATTACAATAATCAAGGAATATATCAAAAGTATCTAATTCTATAATACTTATTACCTGGTAAAGTAGTCGTGAATTTCTTGCTTGGAGATAGTTGGGAATGTAATGAAAAATTTCATGAACAAGGTCCTTTTAACCCGTGGTGCATCTACTATAGGACTGAAGGGCTGGGCATTCGGGTTCAGTTTAGACCCGGATGATTCTCCTAAAGTATTCTTGCCTTTAACTTTGCCTTTATCCATGGATATGAGACTCCAAGAAATGTTTGTATAATCTAGAATTCTTCTTGGTTCTCAAAGAGCAATTTTGAGACTACAGTTTTTCTCTACACAGCAAGAAAAGTCTAAACATTATGTTGCGTCTCGTCTCCAAGGCTTTAAGTCGATGTGCCACGTAGCAATCCACATGGACAAAACGTCAACAGAAAAGAGTACAAAGACTCAAGTGATCAAAATACAATGAGGTTGTGTAGATTTTCGAGGTATTGCTTCACCCAGCGAAGCTCAGCACCTAGGATGAGACGCTACTTATAGAAATGAAGAAGGAGCTTAAGCTCTCTACTCAAAGGACTGGTTTCGAGGCTCTTAGTTCATCCGAAACTCATAAGCAGATGTTGTCTCTTGCGAGATATTTGAGTATCTTTTAGAAATGATTAATGTAACACTTGTAATAAAGAGTGTCAGCATATTGTGCAGGGCAGGTGACCACTTATCAATGTATTAATTATATAAATAGACAATGATGTGATGTCTCAACTTAGGAGATGAGGCCACGTGGTTCTGATCCAACGGATACCACGTTGGCCAAGGCAATATAAATATACCTTCTTTGTAACTTAGAAGGGGTTGGAAAAATTGGAGTTAGAATTATCTTCTTGTCATGTCTTCAACTCTCAAATATGGAATCAAGAAGAAATATGATGAAATTTTCTTACAAACGATTGTATTTCCATTTTACATTATATACTTAGTAGGAAATTTGTATAAGTCAATAGTCTTATAATCTACAATATTCTTTTGTTTTCTATCCTTCCACATATTCTACCAAGATCTTTGGTTAGTAGTTTTTTTCTTGTTTGGTGATCATTGTTAGCGTGATCACATTTGTTTCATCCGTCGGAATTCGAACATCTTTGTCTCTCGCCGTGAAGCACTCCTCGGTCCAAATCTGCCTCATTTCTCATCGTTTTTTCCGGTAGAAACGTGCCGGGATTGGTTCGACGTGACAACAATTGACCCGGCATCTGTTGGCTCATTTTTCGGGGTCAACACATTATATACATATATAGGCATTTCCTTATACTCAACTAAAACCCTAACTAACTAAACTAACTCAAGTCTTGATCTCCTGTAGTCGATTGCAGAAAGTTTAAACCTTTCTGTAATGTTTTTATATCTTTAATTCTGAAGTTAAAAATCGTACTTTGCATTTCTTTGAAGCTGTGCATGCCATAGATAATTTTATTAGACTTCGTAAAATGCGTACATTTATCAAAACACTATCTTGCAAAAAGCTGTACTGAAATCATCTTTCCTTAGAAAAGACAAATGTCAATAATATTCTTATAAACTATAATTATATGATGGTCATAGTAGCACTTGCAATACAATGAAATCACGTTAAATTATGGATCTCCTGGGATATGAATGACCACTAACCCTTTAATTCAGAAGGGTTGCTTCGTTTGGGAGTAACATATCATACGCTACTGTCATTAATCTTTTAAGTTGCAGAATGTAGAATTTAGAACTGAATTAACAAAACGAAACATTATGAATTAAACTCATGAATGTTTAGACTTTAATTTTTCTACATACATCATGCAATAAAAAATGTTGATGTTTTGATTGTAGTTTGCAAAAAACCAGCATTATGTATAAATAATAAAGTATAAGTAGAGTATCATTTCCACTATCTTTATAATTAATTAAATCTAGCCTTAACCAAATTATATCATATTTTGAGTCGTCGTTGATTTTTTAAACAAAACTAACTTAACTAAAAGTATGTTGAGACCCAAGGAAAAGTTTCGAATGTGAAAATGACACTAGAATTTCGATATCACCTACACTTTTTTATTTGCAATATTCGTTTGTGTTGACTATCCATGTCCTCAAATTATCTAAACATTTTCAAGTAGAGTTAGACCTATTTTGCTTATGAGCTTTCTACATTTTTATATAGGGTAATTAGCACATAATGTCTTCACCTTTCATTGCTATCTTGGAAAATGTCACTACCTTTCATTTTTTGGCATTTTCACCTTTATTATCATTTTTTATTGCGCAAAAGGTCATTTTCACTTGTTTTCTCAATTAAAAATTATGAATTGGCGTATACACCCCTTTAAATAAAGAAAAAAAGAAAAAGAAAAAAATTAATTGTAATCACAGTCCCAATTTTTTTTTTAAAAAAAGTGTAAATAAGTGACAAATAAATTATTAATAGGGTAAATAGTACATTATATCAATATCTTTCACAGTTATTGCGAAAAACGTCCATACCTTTACGTCCATACGTTTCATTTTTTTAATATATTTTCACAATTAATTACACATTTGATTGTGCAAATTATCATTTCATCCAATTTTTCAATAAAGAACTGTGAAATAATGAATATACCCTCATATTTAAATAAAAATTATATTTTTTGAACTTCTAATTCTTTAATAATTTATTTGGGACTCGTTTGCATTTTTTAAATTTTTAAATAAATTTAATTGAGACTCTTTTGCACTTTTTAAAAAAATTAAATTTTTTTAATAATTTATTGGGGACTTGTTTGCACTTTTAAAAAAAGGGGACTATGATTGCAATTAATTCTTTAGCTTTTTATTTAAATAGGTGGGTATATTCGTCATTTCGCAGGTTTTTATTGAAAAATTGGATGAAAATGTATAGAAATGATGGTTTGCGCAATCAAATGTGTAATTAAGAAAGAAAATGCAAAAAAAAAAAAGTTATGGACGTTTTTGACAATCACGGTAAAAAATATGCACATTATGTACCAATTACTATTTTAATAATTTATTTGTGACTTATTTGCACTTTTTAAAAAAATTGGGACTGTGGTTGCAATTATTTTTTTATTTTTATTTTTGTTTTATTTAAAGAGAGGGGTATATTCGTTATTTCATAATTTTTAATTGAGAAAATAAGTGAAAATGATCTTTTGCACAATGAAATGTGAAAATATTGGTGAAAATGCTAAATAATAAAGGTAATGACGTTTTCTACATTAACAATGAAAAGTGAGGACGTTATGTGCTAATTACCCTTTTTATAAACAATACAATAACTAAAAGTCCATATAAAATAACTAAACATCAATTAAAAAAAATAACCCAGATGGACTATAGCGGTACATTTAAATCCACTTCTATGATATAAACATGCATTGCACCTCTTTCTATCTACACATTTCATAAATTATTCAACTGTTGGCCAAATAATTGAACAGGAAAATAAATAATGAATAATCAATCAAAATCTCACACTTGAATTAAAAACAAAAAATTTAATTAAAATTTTAAATGTGTATATTACATATAGACGTTCTAGCTACAGAGTTTAGATACATATATTCAAAATAAATGAACAAATAAAAGTTGAAATCAACGTGGATAATTAAAAGGGTCTTCAAGCATGAACAAAGACTCCAACTCCTCTTCCTTTTCATATTGCCAAAACCTCTTATGTAAATTGCGTAATTCGATCTTCTCCAAGCTCCCTTATGAAATAGGGTTCTACCAAAAATTAATGCGGACCAAGAATACCCCAAATAATCTGACCAAATATTACACTTTCAGGGTGCTGAACAAGTCTGACTCTTGAGCACCAGCCTTTTCTTGCTCAAGCACCAATACCATGTTACCGGGCAATTTTCACGAAAACAAGCATAAATTTTGTGCATAACTCCAAATTGAGATCCATAAAATATGTTGGGGCCCCAATTGAATCATATTGTCATTGGTATGTCATTTATCATATGAATGTATTTGAAGAAATCTTAATATTCAAATTTCTTTAAAGTATTCGATTCCTATATTTTGCTTCTTTCCCTTTCCTTTTCCTTCCAATTCCATCTAAGCTTGCTTTTTCCATCTAATTCCGTGGCAATGACCATAAAACATTGTTTGTTTAAAATTGCGAGTGTATAATGTCAACGAAGAGTAATATATCAAATAAGTTGAATATCGTCTCGCGAGAATAATTGAATTAATGAGTTAATAATTCAAGTACTTCAAACTCTAACTAGAGTAGCCAAATTTCAAGTTTGGAACACATGGAATTGCTTTTAAAATAAAACATTTAATTTGAGATTACATAAAGCCCATGAGTATTTTTCCCAATCGGGCTTTATGCTGTTTATTGATTGGCTCAAAAACATATTTTCAAGAGGAAATTACACTTACACCTGGTTTTAAAATACCATTTTCATAAATAAGGTATCAAGTTTCATTATACAAAAATCAGGTATTCATTTAATTATTATAAATTAATATTTTATTAATAATAATAATAATATTACAAACTCTAATCTCTCTTTCTCTCTCTATTCACTCTTTCGTGCCGATGCAACAGCACCGTGAGCAAGCACGGCGATCTGGCACCACAACGACGGCCAACGGGCACCACATGAAGCAGCGCTAAGATCTAGCACCGCAACGATGGGCACCGCAACAACGATCATCTGTTGCACGAAAATCAACGGAGCAACACTGTAGCGATGCTTGGATCTAACGCTGCAGCGATGAGCACTACATTGTAGCAGTGATTATAGTGTCATTGTATGGTGCTTAGATTGCTACGACAATGACGCATGCTGTGATTTTTGGGGATGGTTTCTTCCTATTTCGATCTATTGTTTAGCCAGTGATTTGGGGATGATTTTTATTGGTTCTTGATGGTGTTTTGCACATGGGGGCGCAGGTGGTGGTGGCGGTGGCGGTGGCGGTGGCGATGGTGGTCGTGATCGTGATGATGATGTGGTCCTGGCGATTGTAGTTCACAAATGGTGAGAGTGGCTCGACGTTCTATTGGTGGTAGTGGTGGTGTGGTGGTCCCTTTTTTAGTGGTGTTTGGGTAGTGGTTGTTGTGGTGTTGACATGTTTGGTGTAGTGGTGGTGGTGAAAACGTTGGTTGCGATGTTTGAAACGTTTATTTTGTTGCTGGCAAGTGGTTGCGATGGTGGTTTGTTGGCGGCAGTAGTGCATTTTTGTGGTGTTGGTGTTGGCGGCAGTGGTGCATTTCTGTGGTGTTGGTGGTGTTAGTGTTGGCAGTGGAGATGACGGTGGTGTTGTGTTGGTTGTGGTCACAAATGATTTGTTGATTGAGACCAATAAATTGTTTGGTGTGTAACCAATGAAGAATAAATTGTGACCAATAAATACTGCGTGACCTACAAATTTATTAATTTGTGACCTATAATTTGATATTTTGTGACCATAAAATAAGTTGTGACTTATAAATTTTATAATTTGTGATCGATGAACAAATTGTGACTTTTAAATTTTTAATTTGTGACCGATGAACGAACTGTGACTTATAAAAATTTTGAATTGTAACCTTAAAATTTTTGAATTGTGACCAAATTGCATAGTTATGTGACATTTATATATTTATTAATAAAATATATAATTGATTAATTAATTCATAAATAAATTTTAATGAAAACCTGATTTTTGAAATTTAAAACCTCTATCCTTAATTTTGAAATTGTCATGCTTAAAAACCTAATTTATGTATTGTTCCCTATTTTCAATCTCTCACATCTAAATAAGCCATAAATCATCAAATATCAATTAAGTACTCCAAACAATTAAGTAGTTTAAAAAATCGAACAAACAAAAATTTGAATTCTAAACGAGACATTCAAATTAAAGTATCAAAATATAATTTACATCGTCATCCTTGTAAATTTAGTCAAACATAATTAATTTACAAAAAACATATTATTGGAAGAGAAGCCACCACCTCGAATAGGAAATATAAAGAAAAAGTAGACTTTCTCCCTAATCTTCAATTGTCACTTGAAAGAATGAGCAAAATCTCCAATTCCAAAAGCTAGGTTTGTAACGTGTGTAATGTTCAACTATATATAAAGTAGTATAATGCATGAAATTGTGTCCAAAAGTTGACAAAAATATTCATAAAAGTATCAAGGTAAACAAAAATTAGAGCCCTAGGACTAGTCTCACTCGAACGAAGGCGACGCTCACTAGAGCAAAAACTAGTGGAAAATCACCATTTTCTAATTCTTCCTCAATTGAAGCCTAGCCTAACTCGACCAAGATTGATTGTAATAGCTGGCATCTTTATGATTGGTGGTGTGTATTGTCGCAGGTATCCAAAACTAATACATTAACCTCTAAAACTAATGTAGTAGTGGAAGTAAGAGTCGATCCCACGAAGAGTGTGTAATTCAATATTTTATATTTCGTACAATAATTGGGGGGTTTTTGTATGCAAACAATTGTAAATAACGTAATCAATAACAATGAAAATTAAATTAACGGAACAATCAAAAGACTAACATTGGTCTAAGTCCACATCCACCGTCAAAAATCCACGATTGATCATAGATGCAATGATAATTCAATTCATATTTTAAATATTTATCGTTGGAATTGATTCATATTTCTCCTTAATTTTAGTTAGTTAGAAACCAGCGTTCTAATTAACCCTAATTATTAAATAATCACATACCAACGCTTAAGATTTAATTTAATAACAGCTTTACACAATAGAGAAATCAATGAACTAGATAACACAAATAACAGCGGTTACATTCAATCTATTTAAACATCTTCTTAAGATTCAATATCCTCTATCGCAGAAAATCATCAAATCCTAGTGTTTCACACGCTAAAGGGATCAAACAATTATGGATTTGATATTTAATTTAGCGGTAGATTGTAACGAATAATAAACTAGTAGGCTTCCTAACAATTAAACATAACAATCATGAAAACAAGTGTAGAAGAATATTCAATACGCAAAATAAGAATTAAACAATAAGAAAAACTATTTAGATCTCACAATATGTGGTTCCGATGCTTCAATTTCCTTCGACCAAGTGTACAAGTTTAGTTACAATTCATGAATCTAAGAGAGAGATAATGAATAATGGAGTTTGGAGGCGTTCTGTACGTTCTGGTTCTGTTCTACGGTTTTAAAATATGTATTTACAGTTGTCTCCATATATAGTTGACTTAAATTCAAAAACCAAAATTCGCGTTCCGATTTGGCTTGGGCGGGCGCCCAGTAGAAAATGGGGCGGCCGCCCAAGCATAAATATTGGCTTCTGTTAATAAAGTCTAGGGTCTGGCGGCCATAACTGAGCGACTTTTAGTATTTTGGTTATATCTTCCTCTCCCAATATCTAATTGAGTTGATTCAAGATGCATTGGAAAACTAATATAAAGGGATACAAGTTTCCTTCAGATATCATCTTCCAATTCGATCGTTTCCCATGTCAAAAATGGGTCTCAAATTGAGACTAAAAATTTGACGCATAACCTTTTCAGCCATGAATTGATATGTGATAATACGTTGATTGTACTTCATCCCTTTGACTTCTTTTTTCATCCAATTGACCTCTAACACTCTCAAATCTTCATCGTGAGGTTCCACATAGCTTTTGAGTATTTGTATTTCAGTCCCCAAACTTCGTTTCTTTCCTTTTTGGCCATTGTTCGCTTATTTCTTCCAAATTACGCCATATCCATAGGATTGCCACCTAAATCAAAATATAAACGTAATGAGTACATTTTTGCATTAATTAATCAAACAAGCCCATAAAATAAGGAGGGAAAAATATGCATTTTGCATTCCTATCAAATTCCCCCACACTTGGCTTTTGCTCATCCTCGGGCAAAACTCAAATTTAATTCCCAAAAAACACCCAGGTCGTAATGTCATGAACATAGAACTATCAAACTCTTTAAAACACACAACACATCACAAATAAACATCCTCACACAACTTATAATCAATTAGTTAGTATTTTTATATGAAGACGGAATAAACCAAACATGTAGACCCTCACGAATATAAGTATTCAACTCTTATGTGTTTAAAACGTAAGTGTTTCGCTCAAATTCATTCCAATAAAGATGATCTAGCATATGCTTGCATATCTTCTCGTTCGCCACCACTTAGATCACATGTTTCACAAGAATCATAAGGACTTTTCAAAGGTTGTAATGTGGCTTAGGGTCAATGTGAAAAATATTTGGGTTTGTGACTCAAGAGCCATCGAACTAGTGGAGCAGAGATGAATAAATTTAGTTCAAATATATTCATAAAATATGTAAAACCAACTACTCCACACAATGGCTTCTTCACTTCGCATATATCCTACACAAACCGAACTCTTTCTTAAGATGTATGAAGAGTTATGAATATAAATATTTTTTAATATTAAAATCACTCCCCTTCATCACTTAGTTTCTTTGTTTTTTCTTTTCTTTTTCTTCTATCATTCATTTTTTTCTTTTTTTTTTCAATATATAAACTCCAAATGTTACACCAACAATGGAACTCCATAAATTGACATAGAAAATTTGTTCCAATTCACCAATTATAGCACTACCAAAAATCTTGATACCCCCACACTTATTTCCTTGCACACCCACACATATCATGATATTGAACAATACTCCACTAGCTCTAAGACTTAGGTAAAGAAATTGTTTTTCCCGTTTAAAGCTTGTAACATGGGTTTACAAAAAGAAAAGGCAATAAAGTTCAAAGGGGTTCACCAAAGGAAAATTCAATTACAAGGTAGGCTATTTGGCTAATGTACCGAATTTATGTAACAAATGTGGCCTTAATCATGTTCGTGCGTGCACGTGTCAATGTGTTCTTGAAAAGAATCAAGGCAAGTCCTAGAGATAAAAATCATGGAAGAATATCACACATGAAAGAAATAATGAGACTGTTATGGATATGTCAGTCTAAAGGCTCAAAATCTCACCGACTTTTTGTCTACGGAATTTAGTTACTACCATCCTCAAAGAAAATAACTCAACCAATTAACTCTAAGTTGTAAGATTATTCATTCAATCATGTTATGAGTTCTTCAAAAGCCTAATTAATTATTGCAAACAGCATATACAACCAAAAAATCATTTAACCTCAGCTCCTCTTCTTGAAAAATCATGCAAAAAATTTCCAAGATTTAAACTCACTCAATCTAAATGCAACATAAATCTAAATCTCATCCCCCATACTTAAAACTTAAATTGCCCCAATGTAAGGTGCAATGTAAAGAAAATGGCAAAGATAACTAAAATACGAATGCGAAAAACAAAAATAAAAAGGTAAAGAACGAACTTCCATTGGGTTGCCTCTCAAGCAGCGCCTTCGTTTATTGTTGATTATGCCCAAAGAATAACGCGTTAGTTGTAGCACAACTTTGGGGTGTCGTATCCATAGGGAGATGAAAGAATATTTAAAGGAGCAAAAAGGTTGAATTGTTCTCTCAAATGTGTAATAAAATTCAATATTGAAACGTGAAATTAAAATCAATAATTCGAAGCAGTGATGCGTCAGAATTCCCTCAATTGGATTGGATCAATCATATCAATTATTCATTTTTATAACACAATTAGAGGCTTTCATCCAGGCACTCTAATCGGAAGATATATCGTGAAAATCAATTTAATTTACAAATGTAATCCTAGAATTTAGACTTAAAATATATTCGCACAATTTTATTGGAACAAGATCAAATATCGACCATATACATCAAGCATAAGGCAGTAATCAATCCGCCAATAAAGTGAAATTGAGATTAAAATTCAACAACTAGTTTAATCTAACGATAGAAGAAGCATGACTGGATCTATGAAAGATATAATAATTGTTAAACCAGTCTCAACAATAAATAATTGAAATTGAAACTCAATAAATAGTTTGATTGAACAATGGAAAAAGCATGACTGAATCCATGAAAAATCTTGTAAATATTAAACCGATTTCAATATAAATTCAAGAGAATGAAAATCTAAATTCTAGCATTATTTGACAATGAAAAAATTAAATTAAATGAATAAAAGACATGAAATCACCAATTCCAATCGAGTTCCTTCGTAGCTTCACCAAGGGTTTTAGTTCTCCATGAGTTTCTTGAGCCAAAAAGGAGAAGAATTGTGTATGGGTGCCTTCTCCATATGTATTCTACTGTTAAGTATTTGTAAGAGTCGGAAATTAGATAAAAATCACGTCCAAATTGGTTTCCAAAAGAGTTCTAATCGAATAAGGAAAGTTCCTTTCGCGCGCGGATTTTTTGTCTCTGCACAGCAGTCAGTAATTTGGTTATAACTTTCTCTTCTGATATCCAATTTAGATGATTCAAGATGCATTGGAAAGCTAACTCAAATAGATACAACTTTCTTAGAAATACATCTTTTCCAATTCGGACTTTTACTATACCAAAAATAGGTCTCAATTTTTGGCTAAAAATTTGGAATATATCTTGTGCGAATTGAAAATTGATTTTGATAATATTCCATTCCTTTTTGACCTCTAATTGCTTCCAATCAACCCTTAACACTCTCGAACCTTCATCGTGAGTCCCGACATAATTTTTATGTATTTTCACTTTAGTCCTTAAACTTTCACTTTCTTCCATTCTGGTTATTTTTCACTTATTTCTCATTATTTCCGCCACATTCATCACTTGTCTTGCAAAACATAAATTGCATAGAATTAAGTTATATTCCAACATATTAATCAACAATTGCTCATATTTTAACATTAAAATAAGTATGTAAAATGCACTTATCAACTTCCCTAAATTTGAACTATTGTTTGTCCTTGAACTATTGTTTGTCCTTAAACTATTGTTTGTCCTCAAACAAAAACAATATAACTTGACTCTACAAACAACACGGTTTAACAATATGTCGTGTCTCATGTTTGAAATTTGGTAGTCAGACAAATGAACAATTACAACAGTGCAAAAATTAAATCAGTCTCTACCTGTTATATGCATAACCTGACATATGTGTGTGAAAACTCATGTAAACATCTTAAGATTTGTGATTGGTTCAACACTTGTCCCAAAGTAGTCCGATATATCCTTTCCTCGCTCGAGAGATTCACACACCCCCAAACTTATGATTTTCGCTCATTTTTCTTGGGGTGCATCCTAGGTTCAACTTTTCATTTCTATTCCTTACCCTCTCGTAGTTTAGATAGACCTTACTCTTACAAGTTTACACTTCAATAAATCGAGATTTTCGTATATTTTTTATTGCTTCTACCATTGAGATTAGACTAAGTTACTTGCTTCTCATCAAAGGTAAAGTTTTGTCAACTGGATGTCTGGGGCATAATCAATGTATTTGAATAGAATTTTTTATTTTTTTTCATTTTCATATTTTCTCCATCTTTTTTTTTTAGCATCTTCTCATTTGCTTTCTGTATAACCCATGTAGTGAGTTTTAGGCCGATAACTCCCAAGTCAGATGACCATAGGGAATCAGGTTTTAAATCACCCTCACAGGCTTAATCACCCAAGTTATATAGGCTCAAAAAGATGTTTCAATGTACTCAAAGATTAGTGCAATGCCCCTATTTTTTTTTAGATATCCAATCTCTAAAACTAGCCTGTAACTTAAAACTTTCACCTAATTTTCATCTCAATAGGTTTCAGACAATCCACACAAGATTTTCATGCATGGAATCCCTATTCATCTCAGTGTTTCCCTGTAACAGTTCAATCATCTCCAAACTAACCTATAATTGGATTTATGGAATATGGCACTAGAGGTTATTTGGTTGTATCATTATATTCCACTATCCACTACATACTGAACCGCATCACTAACTCAAAATGCTAACATAAGTGTCGTGCATAGAAAATGTCAAGTTGTATATAAACAAGTATAGACTAATCGGATAACACACTATTTTCATTATTCATAACTGACACATATTCGAATAGTCACATCATTGCTGGCATAATTATTAAACCCACACAAGCACACAAAGCAATAATTAAAATTTAATGTTGAAAGATAAAAAATTGAATTTTTTTTTAAAAAAAAAACACACAAACATGCGAAAATTGCAGTAAAGAGATGCATGAATAGATGAATGAAAACTCATGCTCCACCCCCAAACGTAATTGAAACATTGTCCTCAATGCTTAAGCATAAATACGAAAGAAAATAAGAGAAAGATGTCACCTGAGCATGGCAGTGAGTCAACAGAAACTTGAGGTATAAGAAGTCTGACCGTACTCAATTGAAGGGTAAAGCAAAGAAAATGACAAAATTAACTAGAATAAAAATGCAAAAGTAAAAGGCAGAAGAAAAAAAGGAACTCCCATTGGATTGCCTCCCAAGCAGCGCCTTTGTTTTGTCTTTGGCTGACCCAATGTTTCCTCCCTAGCCTGCATTCAGTAAGTGTGGTTTCAATTTTCTTTGCAATGCACTAAACTCCTTGGACAAAAGCACTGGTGATGTTCCTCCGCCTCCATCAAATACATGCGTGGGATAACCAGAGGAAAGCTCAGAATCAGGAGTAGGGACCTGCAAGACAAAAGGTAAAGTTCTCTCATTAGAAACTGATAATGTAAAATAAGAACTATTACCTGACTTTTGATCATCTATCTCAAGATGTTTATTGATGATGAAGTCTACTCCATCCGGTTCTAGAGTTTCCTATGCTGGTCCAAGGAACATACTTTCAGCAACCTCTTGAGTGAGTGCATCAATCATGTGTGTTTGATGACGCTCGTCATCCTCCTCTAACTGCTTAGTGATATGGAAAATGTTGACTTCTAGAGTTATATTCCCAAATGATATTTTCATAAGACCATTCCTACAATTAATCAGAGCATTAGCAGTAGCAATGAAAGGTCTACCAAGAATGATAGGAATTTTAGAGTCAACATTCACATCATTTTTTACATCCAACACCAAGAAATCTACGGGATAGTAAAATTTATCAATTTGAATCAAGACATCCTCGACTACTCCCCTGGGTTTAACAGTGGACCTATCAGCTAATTGTAAAACCACAGATGTAGGCTTCATCTCACCCAAACCTAATGACAGGTAAATAGTATAAGGCATGAGATTGACACTAGCCCCTAAATCTAGAAGAGTTTGTCCAAACTCATGACTCCCAATGATACAAGACACAGTAGGACAACCAGGGTCCTTATACTTAGGTGGGACTCTTAGTTCAATCACTGCACTCACTTGCTCGGTCAAGAAATCAGTTTTCTTGACATTGTGTTTCCTTTTGATAGTGCATAAATCCTTAAGGACTTTAGCATACGTAGGAATCTGTGAAATTACATGTAAAAAGGACAAATTGATTTTTACCTGCTTTAGATGCTCTAAAACTTCACTATGTTGACTAGCAAATTTTGAGGTAGACTTAAGAGCTAGTGGGAAAGGTGATCTCACTGGATTTGTCATCACTTCCTCCATAGGGTTACTCTCTTCAGGTTCACTAGACTCTTTCTCAGTTTCCATAGGTCTAGGGGTTGGTTCTATAACTTTCCCTGGCCTAGTGGTTATGGCATTTACCTCCCTAAGATTGTTTACATTAGATCCTGAGGTTTGTGCCATGTATTGTCCCTTAAGGTTAGGTTGAGGTTGAGCCGAAAAGTTTCCATGTTTCTCTACAGCTAAGGCACTAGTTAGTTTGGAGATATGATTCTTGATTTCGTTATGATCCTCAACAATTTGGGTAATCATAGTCTCGAATTTTTGATTTGTCTTCCCCTGTGCTTCCATGAAAGCATGTAAGGTATCTTCTAAGGAATATCTAGATGACGTGGGTTGGTATGAGGGTGTATTAAAGACTCTAGGTGGTTGGGTAGGTTGCTGGACTTCAGATTTCCAGCCGAAGTTAGGATGATTCCGCCACCCCTGATTATAGGTATTAGAAAATGGAGCATAAGGCTTGTTATACGTGTCTAAGGTGTTGCAGTGTTCCTCATAAACCCCTTTATCTCAGTTAGAGTAGAACACTCATGTACTGGGTGATCAATTCTACCACACACACCACATGGTCTGAAGACTCAATACGGGCAACAGTAGGTATAAGCTTTGAGTTTTTAGTACGTAGGGTTTCCATTTCTCTAGTTAAGGCTTCTACTTTAGCTCTAAGACTATCTTCTTCTCTAAGATGATAAATGCATGCACTAGAAATATTTCCTACAGGTCGAGACCTATTGGTACTATCAGTGGCATTAGGGCCAGTCCAGGTGTGGGCTTTCTCAGCTTAGTCATCTAAATATCCTATAACTTCATCAGGATCTTTTTGTAAAAATTCACCGTTACACATCATCTCAATAAATTGACGCTCCCTAGGTGTTAGTCCCTCATAAAAATAATTCACTATACACCAGCTCTCATAACCATGATGGGGGCAAAGAGCTTGCAACTCTTTGTATCGCTCCCATGCTTGATATAAAGTTTCACTCTCTTTTTGGATAAAAGAAGAGATTTATTTTTTCAACGCAATAGTTTTGTGGTTGGGAAAGTATTTGCTAAAGAATATTTGTGTGATTTCAGCTCAAGTTCCAATCGAACGTGGTCTCAATGAATACAACCAGCTTTTAGCCCTTTCCTTAAGAGAAAATGGGAAGAATTTGAGCCTAATTGCATCCATTGTACCATGTTGATTGTGGAAGGTTGCTACAACCTTCTCAAATTCCCTAACATGCACATACGGGTTTTCATTCTCAAGTCCATGAAAGTTAGGAAGAAGTTGAATCATTCTAGGTTTAAAATCTACACGTGGCATGTTGGGTAGAAACATAATACATGAAGGTGTAGATGTACGCGTGGGGTGCATATAATCATGCAAAGCTATATACGGTACATCATGCTCATTGTCAGACATTGTGTTATGTGATGAAGTGTCAATCTTAACAGATATAGAATCAAAAGCAGGGTTAAAAAGATGTTCAAACTCTGTGTCGACTCTGTCCGCAGATCGTCCTTGTTCTCCTCAATACCTACTTATAGAAAAAGTAAAAGAAAATAAAATGGAAATAGGAAAAATACAATAAAGAAAATTAAACTAACCAAAAACAAAATAAAAGGAATGATGTCACCCTTTTGTAGTCGATCCTTGCGTATTTTGTACCGTCTCCCCGGCAACGGCGCCAAAATTTGATTACGCCCAAAGAATGACGCGATAATTGTAGCACAACTTTGGGATGTCGTATCCACAGGGAGATGGAAGAATATTTAAAGGATCAAAAAGTTTGAATTGTTCTCTCAAATGTGTAATAAAATTCAACGTTGAAACGTGAAATTAAAATCAATAATTCGAAGCAGTGATGCGTCAGAATTCCCTCAATTGGATTGGATCAATCATATCAATTATTCATTTTTATAACACAATTAGAGGCTTTCATCCAGGCACTCTAATCGGAAGATATATCGTGAAAATCAATTTAATTTACAAATGTAATCCTAAAATTTAGACTTAAGATATATTCGCACAATTTTATTGGAACAAGATCAAATATCGACCATATACATCAAGCATAAGGCAGTAATCAATCCGCCAATAAAGTGAAATTGAGATTAAAATTCAACAACTAGTTTAATCTAACGATAGAAGAAGCATGACTGGATCTATAAAGGATATAATAATTGTTAAACCAGTCTCAACAATAAATAATTGAAATTGAAACTCAATAAATAGTTTGATTGAACAATGAAAAAAGTATGACTGAATCCATGAAAAATCTTGTAAATATTAAACCGATTTCAATATAAATTCAAGAGAATGAAAATCTAAATTCTAGCATTGTTTTACAATGAAAAGATCAAATTAAATGAATAAAAGACATGAAATCACCAATTCCAATCGAGTTCCTTCGTAGCTTCACCAAGGGTTTTAGTTCTCCTTGAGCTTCTTGAGCCAAAAAAGAGAAGAATGGTGTATGGGAGTCTTCTCCATATATATTTTGCTGTTAAGTATTTGTAAGAGTCAGAAATTAGATGAAAATCACATCCAAATTGGCTTCCAAAAGAGTTCTAATCGAATAAGGAAAGTTCCTTTCGCGCGCGGATTTTTTGTCTCTGCATAGCAGTCAGTAATTTGGTTATAACTTTCTCTTCTTATATCCGATTTAGATGATTGAAGATGAGTTAGAAAGGTAACTCGAATAGCGACAACTTTCTTAGAAATACATTTTTTCCAATTCGGACTTTTACTATACCAAAAATAGGTCTCAATTTTCGGCTAAAAATCTGGAATATATCTT
This sequence comes from Fraxinus americana, assembly GCA_035079005.1. Classification (NCBI taxonomy): domain Eukaryota; kingdom Viridiplantae; phylum Streptophyta; class Magnoliopsida; order Lamiales; family Oleaceae; genus Fraxinus; species Fraxinus americana. The sequence continues at coordinate 8,774,667 of CM068719.1, forward strand.
GTGCGAATTGGAAATTGATTTTGATAATATTTCATTTCTCTTTGACTTCTAATTGCTTCCAATCGACCCTTAACACTCTCAAACCTTCATCATGAGTTCCGACATAATTTTTGAGTATTTGCACTTTAGTCCTTGAACTTTCACTTTCTTCCATTCTGGTTATTTTTCACTTATTTCTCATTATTTCCGCCACATTCATCATTTGTCCTGCAAAACATGAATTGTATAGAATTAAGCTATATTCCAACATATTAATCAAAAATTGCTCATATTTTGACAGTAAAATAATTATGTAAAACGTACTTATCAATTGTCTTTGGCTAGACTTAATAATTTCTTGTTTAGCCCGGGTCTATCATGGTTGGCTTCGATCTTCCTTGCGGTGCACCAAGTCCATTGGGAATGATAACTGACACAGTGTGCCTCCATCTCCATGGAATGCATACTTATAGTGACTGGAGTGAGACTTCAAATCTGGAATGGAAGTCAGCAAAGTAAAAAGTAGAGGTCTCTCATTAGAAACTGGTAAAGGAAAATAAGAACTTTTACCTGAAATGTTGTAATTTTGGAAGATTGTTCAATATTGCAACAGTTTCTTGTAACTCAATGTTCAAAACTAGCTTCTAATTATTCTTCCCAAGATGCTCATTAATGATAGCTTCCCATTCATTTTTAGCATCAAATTCGAAAACATCATGTGCTAAATGATCAATCATATCAATAAAATGAACATGATTATTATTATTATTATTATTATTATTATTATTATTATTATTATTATTATTATTATTATTATTATTATTATATTTTATGGAATCATAGTTATTAAGTTTAATGATCTTATCATCAAATTCCATGATCAATGTATCATTATGAAAATCCATTATAGTTTTGGATGTCCTTAAGAACGGTTTTCCTAACAAGATAGGGATAGTATGATTACTATTACTCGTGTCAAGAACATAAAAATCAGCAGGAAAAACTAACTCATTAACATAGGATAGGCATTAGATTTATCAGTTAGTTGAATTATCACACCAGTTTTATTTAAAGGTCCAAATTTCAAGGAAGTGTATACAGAATATGGCATGACATTAATAGATGTTCCTGAATCTAGTATGACATTTTCAAACTTAGTGTCGCCTATCATGCAAGGGATAGTGAACATACCTGGATCAGTGCACTTTGTTAGAAGTTTCTCTTGAATAATTGCAGATACATGTTCTCCAACTTTTATCCTTTCAACCTCCTTCAATTTCTATTTCCTCTTACTTGTGCACAATTGTTTCAAAAATTTAGCATAACGAGACACTTGTTTAATAATATCTAAATGTAGAATATTTACCTCGCATTTACTAAAAATTCCATGCAGCTCATCATGATCTCGTTCATATTTTTTAGATCCTACTAAATCTTGAGGAAAATAGGGTATTGGTTTATAATCAGAGAGGGGTAAAAACTTACGCTCAGCCACCTCAGTATCATTGGGAGCACTCTTTTCTGCTATGATATATTCCTCATTTTCTTCATTCGATGATGTAGGGGCCACCTTCACTGGGACTTCAACCTTCGTGTCATTCCTCAATCTGATTGCATTCACATTTTCTTTTGGATTTACCATTGTTTGAGGTGGCAATTTTCTCGAATTTTTTGCGCCTCTAGTCAACTGACTGCGTTAGCTACTTGACACATTTGATTCTCCAAGTATTGAATGCTAGCCCTGGTCTCCTGTTGAAATTGCAAAGTGTTGATGGCAAGAGATTTAACAATATCTTCTAAAGACATACCAGAGTTAGAAATTTGGCCATGTTGTTGTTTAGGAGGGTATGGCTGATTATATTGCTGGAAATTCTGCTGATTTTGATTCATAAGTTGATTCACTTGTCAATTCCCATAGCTAAGATTTGGATGATCCTTCCATCCTTGGTTATACATGTTTAAATAGGGATCATAATTCCTCTGTGGTTGTCCAGGAAAGCTATTTGCTGCATTTACGTGTTCAACGGATTCTTCTTAAAGTGTGGGCACATATCAGTTGGATGGCCTACCAATGAACAAATTCTACATGCCTTCGCTGTTTGCATAGTACCTGAAACCATTTTGACAAACAAGAGTGATTAGACTCGCCAGTTTTTGTTCAATGGATGAAACATTTACCTCGTTAACATGTTTAGATGGGGTGTCGAGTCTAGTGCCAAATTAAGTCTTACACATGTGACAACCAACATTTTAAGAGATCAAAATAAAAGAACTGAGGTCAATGGATTTTTTTTATCTTGCAGAAGCTCGCTCCAAGTGTTGTCAATACGGTGTTTTTCAGGCTTAATTTCACGTTACCCTTCTCTACCAAACAACCAATCCAAACGACTACATCCCACAACCAATATATTCACATCAATCGCTCCTCAATCTCACCCATAAAGTACGAGATAATTGTAATGATTTGTAGGCCACAAGGGCACGAGGAAAACAATGGAAGAAACACAAACCGATTTTTTTCTCTCCAAGCAAGCTGTCGGTTTTTCTCCTAACACACAAATTACACACCAAACGGCTAAGGCAAAGCCACCATATATACAGGTTATGTTAGGCTTTAGTTGGCCAATAAAAATGTTAAACGAGCCATGATTTAAAGCCATCTAAAAGGTAATATATATGGGTCATGAGCAACATTAATTGTTTAAATTACTTCCAACGGCCCACGTAGTTTTTGGGTTGAGCTTTCAGACTTGATTGTTGTAACAATTTAATCCAACATTTACACTATAGCCCGTGATTCATTGGGTATCAAAACCTAACAAATCTCCACATTGATACCCAATCAACCCGTGAGCAATCAAAACACAAAATTAACGCCTACATAATCAAGGAAACCAATAAAATTTGAATCACATACCTTACCTATTGTTTCGAGCCCGAAACACATACCATACCTGATCAATGTGCTCACCAGTGCTAAGATCAAATAACACCCTAGTAGAAGTAGATAATAACGGTAAACACTCAAAATCAAATAATCATGCGATGAAAATATGACATGGGATAATCCACATTTCTTTCCAAAAATATGTTCACACATAACAACAGATTAAAACTAAGTTCATCAAGCACACGGCCAACACATATACAACAAATGCATAAATGGCACCATGAAAAGATTTCACTACACTTATCATATCCTATTCTGTGTTGCTCACACATTGAACACATATCTCCTCTCATTGCCAGCCATGCTTACTAGACTGGTCACTCAACTCATGTCTAACTGGTAAATCTCTACAGATCCTAAGTCCTTGGGATAATCCTTTATCATTATATCACCTAAGTGGATAATGGGTATCCACCTAATAGAAGTGATAAAAGTGACTATCTCACACTCCACTTGATTAGGTCTCTTCACAGATAAATGATTCCAACATGTAATCACCTCTCCACTCGTGATCCAAATGTTACAATATACATCCCCGGTGCAAACCACAAATGTATCGCAGGGCATCTATACTCCACATTACCAATAGACATCCTCACTACTAATGCATCACAAACCCACTATGGCAAATCAACACCTTGGCAACCACAAAGGTTAGAGCTCAATTTAAATCAAATCACGCACCACAAGATTACTCCAACACCAATGCTCAAAAAATCCACAGACGATTTAGGTGAAGATGGCACTCACAAAGAGAGTAGAAGAAATAGTTGGCTAGTTCCGTACATTAACAAAATAGGCTTACAAAGAGGAAGAAGTTAATCCACATAGGCTCACAAAGATGGAGAAAATGGCCGCATTTCTTTCTTCTCACTACCACACACTCTCACACCACTCACAGAGCAAAAAGCACTACGCCATAGATTTCAACCCACTATACATACAACACATTACACAAAGTAATTGGATTGCTCTTAAATTCATGCAAATATACATATCAAATATATTGAAATGTGACATATAACCATGTAATAGAATTAAGCAATCACATATATGCAGAAAGGATTACACATGGATGCACATGCAGAAACTATGTTTACTCTCAATAAACCTCACTAGTGTCATCATTCGACCTTATAGCCACATTCGTCTTACCTCTCTTCTCATCTTTCCTTTTATTATCATTCTTAGGACAACATTTCACCATGTCCAAATTTACCACAATTAAAGTATATTTTACTTTTCGCACTTGCCTTAGACTTACATATGCCATCAAAAATTTTATGAAAAACCTTTTCGTTTTGCCAAAATGAGAAATCACATTTTTCATTAAAAAAGCACAACTCAAAACATGTTTTCATTTTTACCAAAAATGCACAAAATACAAAATGCAACCAATGATGACCACAACCAAAGTACAGACACAATTCACACAGAACCTAAGGTCACGTGTAATTTTAATAATAAAAAAATAATTGGTGACAAATTTACAAAAAATTCAAGACAAATAATTAACAAGAATTTCATAGATCTAGCAAGAGGCAATAGTTACCCTTTCACGGTAACTCAAACATAACGTCATCCCACACGATGACTTCTATTGCAAAAAATAAATAATTATACTAAACAATAGTCTTAACTGCAAAAATAAAAAGAAAGAACACGATACCGAGCGAATTACGTCTGAAGGTCCGTAAATATCGAGAGATGCAAATTTATTACTTTAGGACCACCACTGTTCGTCCTAAAATATCCAACAATCGCAGGAATCAATCAACCACGATAAAATCCCGAACACGCGAAGAATACAATCGTCCAAACATCGTTGGATAACCGAAACAGAAAACTAACAACACCATAATGTCAGAAAAAATGTCAGCACCAAAATCATGAGATAGAGACAAATTGAAGTAACTCGTTATGATTCAACTGGAGAACATATAATTTATACACTGCTAGTGCTACAATACTTGAAGATATGTAAGTTGAGCTACTAAAAATGAAATATAACTACATAGTTGCCTTCTTAACAAAATGGATAAAATCCTAGGTGAAGAATAATTCTAAGGGCCTATTTGAGCCCCATTTTTTGTTTAGAATGCATTTTGCAATAGTAAATTGATGGAGAATATGTTGTAAAAAATGAAAGAACGGTTTTTAAGTTATATCTAATATTATTTTATTGAAGAATGTGATTGAAAAGGAGGGAGAGAAAAATGTATTTTGAAAAAAATGAGGATCAAACAAATAATCGACTTTATAATGCAAGTGGACCATGTCTAAGTCAATCTAATATGTTTCCCCCTTGGCCCACGTGACACTATGAGAGGCTGTATAGGTGAAATTATTACAACTCAATTATGGTCATCATCAACATCAGCTCTATTAATACAAGAATACAAGAACTCTTACCGACTACATATATAAACATGAATACGACGGTTATGTCCTTTAAATATGAATATTTCCTTCTATTTATTACATTTATAGGCCTGTGTCCGTAATTTCATTGATTTCATACTTGTTACAATTGAGTGTCCAAATAATATAACTAGCTTAAATAATCAATCGGGATAGAACTTAATAGTTAATACTCTATTAATTGTTTAACATCCAGCAAGCTGATTTTCAGCAATATCTACCTGGAGGTAAGTAGTGGGACTAGATTGGAGAACATATCATATGGCTTTCCACTAAATATATAGTCAACTCTGAGTGTGTTTTATTTATGCTAAAAAGCAAACTAATTTAGAGTGTACAATTTAAAGGTCTGAATATAAAGTTTATGTTTGCCAATTATATTCCACTTTGGAAACATTGGAATTTTAGATGTCTTTGGGCCAAAAAACTTTCTACACCACTGGAAATTGTGATTGCCAAGAACATGTTGCAGGCTTGAATTGATACAAGTCCAAAGCTTTATGATTATTGGCTAGAGAAAATGTTCAAATCTTTCACTAGCTTATGTTCAACCCAAAAAGAAAAAGAAAAAGAAAAAATATGTGCAAAATTGTGCAGTGATATGATAGGCTATTGTAGAAATCAATGGCTTTGATGAATTCTACGTGGAAAAGTGTCAAACTTAATGTAAATGAAAATATATATGTAGCATGATTGAAAAGAAAAGAAAAGAAAAACTTGTAAACATAATTTCTTATTGGATAAATTAAAGACGTTTGACCTTAATCGGGAGTAATACGGATACTTTAGTGAATAAGAATGCTCTTGTGGAATTCAATTCTCATCAGTTGAATACCATAGATCTCGAGCTATATGATGTTGGTAAGTAGTATTCCCTTAAGTACTCTGAATTAAGATGATAATTTTCACTGTTTATCTTCAACGTACCATTCCCAGGGTGGAAAAGATTTTCCTGAAGATCCACACACAACGATTTTTGGCTTGTTAGAAGAAAGAAGTGTCTATTACACCCAAAAATGTAAGAATAAGTCACTTAAGCACCATCAAGGAAGCGAAAGTCATGTAGGCCTTTGACATAACACCATGCGGCAATGTCTCATGTTGCTCACTAGATATTCCAACATGGAGCGAGACAATTGACCCATTAAGCCTTGCCTTCTACAGTATTGAGTTATCCCTCATTGTCTTCGCATAGTACCATCACTAGGTATGAGACTTCAATACCTGTCGGACTCCTCTAGATAAATTTCAAGTCTGTTTGTTTCTTCTACACTGAATTTTTCATATTAGTTTCGAAAGTTGACTTTAATGTCAGAGTACCAACAGACATCACTTGGTTTGGTGATCTCTCCTTATCCTGTTTAATTTTGATAAAAATTAAAGAATTAAATATCTTTCACAATAAAATGGGTGGGAAAGAAATCGAAACTGGGACTTCCTATATGAATATAGGAGCTCTAACTAGTTGAGCTACAAGAAATGTTTGAATCTAAAAAAAATTACCAGGTATATCATCTAAACAGTTTATTCATTGTCAAAAAAAAAATTGTTCCGACGGATCCAGCACGGGGGGCCATCGAGGCTCGCCGGGTGCTGGGTCCACCCCTGACTACAGTGCGTTAATCATTTTTTCTTGGAAGAAGAATCACTAAAAAAGCAAGAATGACAGAGACATTCAAGAGTTCAAATATGAGAACACCTTAATAAAGGAGATGATAGAAAACGTGCAGTCTAGACAAGTCGTTTCTAGAAGTAAAAGGAGTTGTAGCCAACAAAGTCATTTGAGGTCCGAATTGTACAATAGTCGTGTATCTCATCTAATTTCATCTCATCTCAGTAATCATCATACGAAATTGCTGAATGACCCGCCGTTTGGGAATTTACTTAACATACAAGTGGAAAATAAAACAAACTTCAATTCCCATCAAAGATCTTCTTTGTGTTTAGAAAGAAACTGTAATAGAAATTATACATTTTTTAGATTCTGCATTTGCTGATCTTGGAACACGAACAATCACGATCTGCAATCTATAGCTATCCAATTTTTTAGCCTCCAATGAAAATCCACACAGAGAACAAGAATGAGAGAATTAAGGTTTGTCTTTTCTTGTGCTAGCAAGATAATGAATTGTATTATATTCTTCTAAAACCCTAATGGCTTATTAATATAAATCTATGTGAGATTGGTCCGTCTCTTAAACTTAATCCGGTCTAATATTAAATAATCTAGTTAATTAAATTCGGTTCGTGAATTAATTAATCCCAATTAATTAATTCGGGCCAAGCAACCCAATTAATTAATTAAAATCTCATTCTTCTGATTCTCTTTTTGTGTGACCCATCAGGTTCTCAATCACGATGACTAACGAAGTGAATTATTATTTTGATCTAATCAAAATCGATAAATTAAAATACCCCTTTTTAATTTATCATCAATTCACATCTGCCATCCCAGATTTACATCTAACAATGTGTCAGAGCAATGCATATAACTAAAAATATCACGTGGTATGACAATATCCTTCATCAATATGATCCGATGAATTACGAGATACGAATATGTGTCAATTTCAATTATCGATCATGTCTTTCATCATACTATTAAGTGAATGTAAGTCGAAAACTCTTTTTCAACTTATGAATACACCTTGGCCAAGGATTTTGTTATTAACTTAATTGAATGAAATGTACATCATAATCTCTTACTATCTAAGAGTGACGAATCGTCTATTGATAATTCATAACTTTCATATGATTCTTGACATGCTCGAACGATATTGTATTAGCGACCCTTGACAGAGCAACATCCAACATTACCAAAGGATGACTGTCATCATATAAGGCACCATTATGACCTCAAGTTAAAGGACCAATTTTACTACTGAACATTAGAAATTAACCACTGACACTCAGATAGTTATCCATGTGGAATATCCCCAGCGGGTCTCCAATATATTGTTCTATAACAACATATCAACGTGTTCATTTAAGTGTCACCACACTTTAACTCGTGAGATCGTTTACTTACTTCACAAGTAATAAATGTCACACGTGATGATATATCCGTAATAACGATATACGTGTCTCATTATTACATACGACCACGTACGATTTAAGATTCAATCATATGTAAATTGTATCTCATAATACAATTCCTTGTGATTAATAAATTACCAAGACTTGAATCATAGGATCTTATTATTTAATTTATTAGAATATTAATTTAATTAAATAATAGATATTTTCATAAATATACATCAATTTATATAATAAAAATGTTTATGTCCAAAATTGATTGGACCAAGAGTATAACAATTACAAACTCACACTTGCACTAGATACAATCACTAATATATCTAATATCATAAGAGTCACATGAACATCATGTTATGCTACGACAACCCTTTATCAATGGATCCACAATTTAATAAATTGTGGGAATTCGTTTTTTCCTCACGTCATTTCATTGTATTATCTTTCCAATGAGATAATATTGCCTTAACACAAGTTTGGATCTAGTACAAGTGGGAGATTTGGTCAGATTTGGTCATTGTATCTAACAAGTATGATTCGCTTTTGTCCAATGATGCAAAATCATTTGACCAAAATATACATCTCTATGTAATTTTTGAATCGCATTTTCATATATGTGATCAAGTCCGCAATGTCAGATATAGGTGTCATTTAGATTATCATTTAATACCTTTCAATTTCTATACTCGGTATTTAAAATATAAATGTCATTTTGTAATTTACCATAACCATTAAAATTTTATCAAGATAAAAAGAAACAACAATTGTCCTTAAAATTTAAATTATTTATGTGCAAACATGAAATTCAAATAATGTTTTTGGTAATGGTGAGAACAAAATAACATTTCTCTATTTCTAGTACTAAGCATAAAGACAATTGCAAGAAATATGTTCCTACGAGCAATGCAGCAACATTTAATCATTTTCAACGTGTGTGTCAACTTCTCCCTTCTCCAGTAATCTATTCTATTAAGTTTCTGCATATTTATACAAATATGAAATCCATATCTGGTATCGAATACCCAAGAAGTTAATGTAATAGACATAAATCTTGCAGTTTCTTTTCCAATGACCTATCATTTGAAAAATGATAATAACGGTCATTAGATTTGGTATTGTCCATATTCGCTTTGACTATCTTAGCTATCTTGATTGCTTCCTTAAAGCATCTTTTAGACTTCCCTATAAGAATCTATAACTAAGATTTGTCCACTACAAACTTAGATATTGGGTTTAACAATCTTAAACATGTTTAGCAACTTAATAAGTGTGCATTCGAGTTTATTCATGTTAAATTCATAATTAGCTACGAATAACTTTCTGGCAAAGATTACAGAACCAAGTCTACGTTTAGTTTATGGTTCATAACTGAACTCAATTGAGACTAGTCATGTAAAAACGGGCGGGCCGACCCGGCCCGCACATGAAGAAGCCCGGGTATAGCCCGGTTAAAATAGAAACCCCCCATAAGGGCTTTTCGAGCCGGCCCGGCCCGAACCAGGGGAAAAAAAGCTGACCCGGCCTGGACCGCAAGCCCGCATGGGTCGGGTCGGCCCGCTCGGCCTGCTCATGTTTTTTTTTTCAAAAATAAATGGTAAAAATTACATTTTATAATTATAATGAAAATCGATAAAAGTTACATAAAAATAAATTTTACATTGATTTATTTTTCGATAAATTTTATATCAATAACTAAATAACATAAAAACTTACAATTTTTCAAACAATATTTTGCCTAACTTGACAAATAAAATAGTTTTTAACTATTTATAAACTTAAAGTTAAAGTACATCCCAATTAGGTTGACACCAACTTAACTATAATTTCGTCATTACAAATCAGATTCTATTCATTTACAGTAAGATTTTTAAAGTCTTGAGCAATATCGTTAACAACTTTATCTTGCATTCTTCTATCTGCAAATAACCAGTCTTTCACGCAGATGATAGTTTCTAAAATATTTTATTTAAGTCTTGATCTTCTTTCATCTAACACTCTATTGTCTGCACTAAAAGTAGACTCTGATGCCACTGTTGAGACTAGAACTGTTAGTAGATCTCGGGCCATTTTTGATAATATCGGATATGACCGTTCATTTACATTCCACCATTGTAAAATATCTAAGTTGTCAATCTCGTCTTGTGGAATTAAACTGTAGTGATCAAATTGATAATATTTTTCTAATTCAATTGGTGTAACATTCTCATTTGAAAATGAACTAGTAGATGAAGTAAAAGACACATCACGTTTCTTAGCTATTAAAGAAAAGAAAGAAGTTTTACCTTTAGAATTTGTAGCAGAACTCGTAGTAGAACAAACATTTTCATTATTACCATATTTCATAGCATAAGTATTGTACAATCACTAATAAAGCATTCTATTTTCCGACTTGTAATATTTATATTGAAAGATAAAGTTTCAGAAAGTTGGTCCATACTCCATAGCACACTGAACTCCAACAAATTTAATACGAGGATCCATTACAGGTGTAATTGGAAAAATCATTGGCATATTTTCGTAATATTTTTGAAACTTGTCCTCCATTGTACAAACAATATCATAGAAAAATTGATCGTCTTTATGACTTGCAAATTGATTAGCAATTTTTACAAATTGTAAAAGCATAAGATTACTTGTTGAATAATAAACTCCGGACCTAGTTTTTGTTGCCTTATAGAATGGTTTCAAATAATTCATGACTTTAAATGCAATATTCCAATTAAAATTATCTATATGAAATTGATGTTGTTTTGAATTAACGAAAACATTAATAGCATCTGTATAACCAACACACGAATTTAACATAAGAAATGTTGAATTCCACCTATTTGGAATATCATCAATAAATTTTCTTCTTCTCAATCCAAGATTTTTACAAATTTTTCCAAATTCTTGTTGTCTAGAATCTGAACAAGAAATGTAGATAATAGCTTCTCTAATTTTATGTATTTGTGGTGTTATTAATTTTAAACCATCTTACACTAATAAATTATATATATGACAAATACACCTCATATGAAATAATTTAGAGTCAAACGAGGGATTAAGAGTCATTTTCAAAAGTTTAATGCATGCAATATTTGCACTAGCATTATCAAAACTAATGCTAAATAATTTGCTCAATACATTAAATTCATTAAAAACATGTAGTAAATTCTCACACAAATTTATTCCATTATGTGGATATTCAAGTAAGTGAAAAGTAATAATTCTTTTGTGAAATAACCAATTATTATCAATAAAATGTGCAGTAATACATGCATAACCATTGTGATTACGTCCAGACCAACAATCAGAAGTAAAACACATAACTCCATCAAAGTTGTTAAATTCAGTTTTCAAATGTTCAGTCATTGTATGAAATAATTTCAAGATATCTGAGCGAGCAGTATTTCTACTTACAGACCGATAAGCAGGTCGAACATAGTTTTGCATAAACTCCTCAAAGTATCGATCTTCTGCAAAAGTAAAAGGCATCTCGCTTACTGCCAAAAATTCAGACATTCCTACTCTCATTCGATCCTGCGAATAACAAAAATTAGAAAAAGTAACTGTTCCACTAGTAATAGTAAAAGAAGTAATTTGAGATTGTTTAGTATCCAAATGCCCTCTTTCATTCATGTGTTTATCTTTGTGTCTTCGCAATGTGCCCGTGCCTTGACCTTTAACCCATACATAACTCTTTCTGCAAATAGCACATATTTCTCTTTTATTTAGTTCATCCACTGTAAAGATTTTCCAAACATCAGATGTGTGTTTTTTATTTCTTCGCTGTTGAGAAGATCCAATATTTGGATCATTATTATCTTCCAAATTTATTAGAGAACAATTATCATGTAAATTGACATTTCTTGAAAAAAAATCGTGAGAATCCATAACACTTTAACAAAAAATTTTGAAATAATATGATGAAAAGAAAGCACAAAATACTAAATATGAAAAATACTTGCTGAAAATATTAAGAGAGAACGAGAAAATAGAGATTTCAAATTTTCAAGCTTGTAGATTGTGAGAGTTTGCTATTTTTTCACTTTACAATATCACAATTTATAACAAAAATATTACCGTTAACTATTCAAAAAAAAAAAAAGTCTCAACTACAGCCTGCAGCAGCCTATTAATTTTTTTTTTCGGCCCACACGAATCACAGGCCGAATCACGGGCCGGTTAACCTCCGGGCGGGGCGGCCCATCTTGACAACTTTAATTGAGCAGCTTCTCAGTGTAGTCAACATTTTCAGTAGACAAGCACTGACTGGAGATTCTTTGCCATTATGCGCTGGTATAGTTTTTAGGAAATCTCTTAAATTTTCACACGTGATTATTCATCATTAAACACCTTAAGATGAAAATCATGTGTTAGCATCTATACTCTCATGTTGCTTTTGTAATTCAGGTGACATAATCGCAAGTATCACACATGTTGTAGTGCTATCGTCATCAATGTGTTTATTATATAGCCACATCTTCCTTTGTAGAGTCATCAGTAAGTGTCTGTGGAAATTGCTATTCAAGGACATAATCAATTTTTTCATGCCTGAATACAATTTTCAAATTACGGTGTCCATCAAGAAAATTTGATTTGGTTGTTGGCATCCACTATGCCTCTCAAATACATATGACTACTTATGATGCAATAAATGCAAATGACGAAAAGTAAAAAAATAATATATAGAATGCATCAATTAATTTAACATGATTTTTTTATTAAATTAATTATACTTCCGCCGTTTAACTCAATTTACGACCATCTCACATAACTTTATGGGATCCATAATTGACTCTCAGTGGGTTAGGATCTCATTTGTTATAGTAAAATCTTGAATGTACTCAACAATCCTTAATAAAATATTCGGGTAGATATTATTTTCAATTGTATCTCCATACAACTCCCATATCATTAAATTGACGACATCTTATGTGTTAGCTTAACATGCCTCTAAAATTTATCTTCTTGAATATACTCAACAAAAGATAAATTTTAGTTAAGTCAAACTCATTATTCAAAAATTTCTAATATTTCATAGTGTCAAACATATCTCTAATGGACCAATCTTGAGTGTACTCAACAAGTTGAGATCGATTGAGTACTCTGATTTTTCACTATAATGATCGAAGACGAATATATATATATATATATATATATATATATATATATATATATATATATATATATATGACTTAATATTTTCAAGAGGAGTTTTACATGCAACGATCTCATCGTAATAATTATATATATAGTGTAAATAAACATACATATAATAGTGTAAACGATTATGGACTTTATTATCCAATTCATAAGGAAACTAGTTGGTCAGTTCTTAAGGGATATAACATTGAATTATACAATGTTTCATCTCTATGATATCATCGTCTTCTTGTTTTTCAACAAGTTTAGTTGCAACATGTATCCATTCTAACTAGCACACAAGCCTAAATAATTGGATACGCTGACCCATAAAATTACAACGGACTCGCAGGTCCAAAATTAATAAGAGCTTGTAGGCTCATGGAACAACAAGAATAAAATTAACCATTCAACACATCCACATATTCGATTCCATAATCATCCACTAATAAAACATTTATCATATAAATGATTTTCTATATAATATCTAATATTATATGCATATATGTTTCGAATTTCTAACAATTAATGTCGTTTAAACTAATTTAGACAAATGGGTCGGAATAATTAAATTATTAATTAATCAATTAATTTAATTTAGAGAATTTATTTAATTAAAATTAAATTTTAGTTAAATATCAAATTAGAGTCCAACTCTAATTTCAAAGTTTTAAGGTGACACAATTTAATTAAAATCATATTCTAATTAAATATCAAATTAGAGTTCAACTCTAATTTTAAAAATTTATAAAATGAGATAATTTAATTAAAATCAAATTTTAATTAAATACTAAATTAGAGTCCAACTCTAGTTACAATTGAATTAATATTTTAGTTTAGGATAAAACTCGTAAATAAAATAAAGTTCAATTTAGAGTCAAAATTTAATATTTAAGCTAAAATTCAATTTTAACGAAAATACAAAAGTCGTCAATTTTAAATAAAATTTTATTTTGGGTCAAAATTGATAATATGGGTCAAAACCCATTTGAAAATCTAAATTAAATCTATTTTAATATTTAAATTCAAAACTTCTTTTGATACTCTCGGTTCAAAATTATAAGCAGGACCTTCCAATTTTTTGAATTGCAAATAGGCCCTCCTCTTATTATTTACAAACTGACCCGGTAGGGCACCGCAATTTCATAAATTGCAACAGAGGCCCCCATCCCCAATTCGAAAGTCACCCGATTGAAACCCTAAACTTTTTTCTCCGGCGTCATTCCTAATTGAAAACCTAAAATAAATGAAATCAGGGGGGCGACTTTCGCCGACACCACCCCTCGCCAGTAGGTAAATGCACGTCGCCATAGCAACTACGTGTGTTGCCTTGCAGCAGCGAGCGCCGCTGGAACATGCAGCGCATCACCGTTGTGCAGCGCTGTGTCCCGCACAGCATACTTGTTTGGCACAGTTCTGCTTGGCGCAGTGCTGCTAGAACATGCAGCGCATCACCGTCGTCGCCTATTTCTACTTCTGATCCACTATTGACCAAAAATTAATTTTCTTTTTTTAAAAAAAAATTAAAGATGAACAATAATTTTCTCAAATGCTAGAAAAAAGAAAAATAGAAACAATCAACTTTTGACTGTTCTAAGATACAAACAGTTTCTAACAAGCACAAATTAGACTTTGATACCACCGTTGAAGATTTACTTAACATGCACAGCCAAAAATAAAGCGAATTTCAATTCTCACCAAGAATCTTCTTTTTGTATAGAAACTAAGTGTGATAGAAATTATACTTTTTGTAGATTCTGCAAATTCATTTGTTGATCTTGGAACACAAACAATCACTCCAATTGCCTAGCTTTCAATGGAAATCCAAACAAGGAACAAGAATTAAAGAATTAAAGTTTCTCTTTTTTTATGCTAACAAGATAATGAATTGTATTCTGTTCTTCTGAAACCCTAATAGGCTTGGCTCGTTTCTTAAATTTAACTCGGTGCAATATTTAATTAATCCATTAATTAATTCGGGCCAAACAACCCAATTAATTAATTGTACAACATTTGTTAATTAATTAATTGGAATCTCATTCTTCTGGTTCTCTTTTTTTGTGTGACACATCAGGTTCCCGATCATGATTTCTAACGACGTGAATTATTATTTTGATATAATCAAAATCGATAAATTAAAATACCATTTTTAATTTATCATCAATTAATATCAATTGTCCCAAATTGATATCTAGTAATGTGTTAGGGCAATACATGTGACTAAAAATATCACGTGATATGACAAAATCAAATTTGTTCGTTTATCATGAAATTATAATCATTTCGTCAATATGATCCGATCAATTACGAGATATGGATATGTGTCAATATCAATTATCGATCATGTCTTTCATCATACTATTAAGTCAATATAAATCGAAAACTCTTTTTTCAACTTATGAATACACCTTAGCCAAAGATTTCATTATTAACTTAATTGAATGAAATGTAGATTATAATATCTTACTATCTAATAGTGACGAATCTTTTATCGATCATCCATAACTTTCATATGATTCACCCAAACGATGCCGTATTAGCGATTATTAGCAGAGCAACATTTAACATACCAAAGTATGACCGTCCTTATATAAGGCACTATGATGACCTCAAGTCAAATGATCAATTTCACTACCAAACGTTAGAGATTAACCGTATGGAATCTCCACATCGGGTCTTCAATGTTTTGTTCTATAACAAAACATCCACGTGTTCATTTAAGTATCACCACACTTTAACTCGTGAGATCATCTATTTACTTCTCAAGTATGAAATGCTACACGCGATGATCTATCCGTAATAACGATATCAGTATCTCATCATTACATACGATCACGGATGATTTAAGATTCATTCATAAGTAAATTGTATCTCATAAACATAACTCCTTGTGAATAACAAATTACCAAGATTTGAATATACAGATTCTATTATTTAATTTATTAGAAAATTAATTCAATTAAATAATAGATCTTGACATAAATATGCATTAATTATATAGTAAAAGTGTTTATGTCTAAAGTTGATTGGACCTAGGGCATAACACATACACCGCCTCATGGTGGGAATTACTTACCTCCTCGTAGGTGAGAACAGGGACTCGTAGAGATCGCCAACGTCTTTGGAATAGAGGTGACTACTCAACTATAAAGGGCGAAGGGATGATAGTGGATGAAATCCCTGGAATAAAAATCCTCCTCGATGGAATCTACCCAGAAATGGTGAAGAATCCCTAATATGTAAAATCAATAAAATTATCGAGGGCCCTCTGCGGGTGGACAGACGATGCACTCCCTAAAAAATGCATAAGGAAATCTAAGATACCATGCCTAAAGAGTTGGCAGGTGTATGGAAATGGAGTGAGGGCGAAACCTCCCACAATTTATGGAAGAAAATGAAAATGCGGTCCAGTATCCTCACTACGACAACTCGGTGTCATCTCACGCAATGGCCTTAACAGCATGTTGGTAGTTGACGACAATGTCGTTAATATCTTGTTTGGTAATAACTTCAAACATATGGATACAAACCTAAAGCGATGTTTGAACAGATAGCCTTGTCCTACAGGGTCGAAACACTTTTGCTGTGAAGTTAGGCAAGGAACTTCATATCATTTGAAAGTACTAGAATTTTTTTATAGTTGACACGTAGTCAGCTTTTCATGGGTCCTCGACTGACCGACCGGCCTTCAAGGATCTTCAGGTGGTTTCGTCCATACACCACTTAGTAATGAAGTTCCCAACTTCAAATGGTGTGGCAAAACTAAGTAGAAACCAAATAGGATCAAATGCTTGCTATATAAATGCCCTAAGGGAAGTTGTCATGCGTAATGAAACTGTTGGATGAGATTATAGTTTTTAGTAAACGTGCTGGTTTCAAGCGTATGAAAATAAGGAAAAATTTATACTTCTCAAGTTTCACACGTATGAAAGTAGAGGAATTTGGTTTCAGCTATATGAAACAAGGAAATACAGGGAATGATTAAAATAGAGGAAAATCGGAGACGAAAATGATAAAATGGGAAAATGTAGAATAACAAGAGTTTTTCTTTCTTCACAAGATTTCTTATACTATTCTCATTTCACTATTAGGGCATATTTTTATTACAATCATGATAGTAGATTTGTTCATGGCGGAAGTTGTTGCAATAAAACAATTAAGACGAAGAGAACATGGTTATCGGTGAGAATATCGACTTTTGGATCACAAGGTCTGACTCCCAAGCTTCATTTACAAAATAATTGGAAGCATTTCCCGTTGATTCAAATGATGAGGCGAATGTTCTACAAGATAGAAATGATTTGGTAGAGGATATGAAGGGAAAGATATAGGAGTTCTTACATGCCAACTTGGACCCTTGCGCTTGGAAACATTCGGATATGGTAGGCATCGACCACTTTATAACTTGAAGTCGATCCTAAGTTCCATCCTAAAATTCAAAAGAGGCTACAGCTAAATATGCAAAGATACAAAGTGCCAGAAGAAGAGGTTGATAAGCTAGTGGCTAGCAACTTCATTCGAGAAGTAGTATATAATCAATGGGTCTCTAATCTAATGTTGAGATGAGGAACTGTAACAAGAAGTGGAGGACAAGCATCCGTTGATAGAAAATTGAAAAGGAATAATCAAATTACATACTTTATTCAAATCCTTTTCACATAAAACCCTAGATCCATTTCCATATTGAAATCTGAAAAATGAACATAAACATAAAACATACCTGAATCCATGATAATTAGATTGTTAGCCTGAAAGAATCACGATCTTCCAATTTGATTTGTGAACTTCACTTCAATCTTGATTTCTATGGATGGGGATGTAGAAACCTTGAAGAATACACTCAAATGGGGACCATAACCCATATATAAGATAATGACCATTCGTTATCTTTCATTTGTTTTAAATCGGCCCCTCAACAATTTAAAACAAACTTCCGGTCTCTACACTTTAATTCCACGAAATTCAATACCCATTAGTCAAACTTTATCCTTAGTGGATCACTCTAATGACTAATTTACTTTAGATAATAGCACACACATTTTAATATGTTACATGTGGCCCCAAATTGCTAAAATATTCCAACATCCGTTACTTGGATTTTAGCTAGGCGTGCCCTATGGATAGCTTTTAGCTCACCCATAAACCAACTTGTGGATACAATGGACAAAAGCTCACCAGCTTAATAGATACATACTCTGGCTACAATCGAATCACCATATACAGGTCGGACGAAGTGCGCATGCATGTTGAATGTTTTCACATTGCAAGGTAGATTGAGCAAATGGAGAAACAGGCTATCATGGTGATGGCATCATTGAATGGATAGAGAAGAGAAACTTGAAAAAGAATGATACGTGTAGGCATGCAGCATACATTAAGTATTCTAGTTTTGTGCTGGAAGAAGTTGAGAGATTAAAGATATAATATTCTTCTTGTTGTCAGCGGATTGAAAAACTACGTTTAATTTGTGTTTTTCCTCTTTCTAACTCGTTTTTATATTTTCCATTGTCGTTGCATTTCCTACGCATCTGGTGAGATCTTTTTAGAATAAAAATTTGGACATAAAATTTCCTTTTACTTTTAAACTAGCCCAAAAAATTTTATTTATTCCGCTTCAAAAAAGATAACTTCTAAATTTTAACCGACGCCAAAATTTAATTTAGTTCCACCCTAAATTTATCCCAGCATTTCCTTCAAGTAACCAATTTAGCTAGTTATAAGGCGATCTTTCAAAATGGAATTATTTTTTACAATATATGGTGATGAATGTGTAATTTCCTTTCTTTTTCAACAGGAATCATCTTTTGTGGAATTTCTTCTTCTTCTTTTTTGAGAAAGGTGGGCAGAGGGAAGGAAGGTACCAATTCTTGAAATCTTGATCTCTGTTGTGAAAATAGCAATCCTTAATGTACAAATCTAACATAAACGTGGAATTGGACAAGCACTGTCATAAAAGCGTCATGGAAGACAAATTCGATTTAGATAGGAATTATTTATGAGATAAAACTTTAAAGGATGGTACAACCAACAAAATTAAACATGACTGAAAATACGTAGTTCGACCCTTACAAAACCTAGAAGAGGGGGTGAATAGGTGATTATGCGAAATTAAAATTTACTTAACAATTAAATAGCAACAACTCACTATTAATTATTTTCTAGATGGTTAAACATGTAATTCAGTTATTCCTATATTGAAATACCGCAGTTAAGTAAGTAATAAACAAATACAAGAATTGATCATGGAGAAATTCAATTGGCTAAAAACTCTGGGCACTTTGTCAGTCAATAATCCACTATAAACTATTTATAACTTACAATCTACCATACTAGACGACGACACATACTATCTGATATCCTGATTGCAATTTCAACAGCTCTCCTAGATTCTATGCTCCTGCACTAACTCCCAGCTGTAATTTTCAAAGCTCTCTTGGATTTCGCTCTCCTGCAGCAACTCCCAACTTTGTGAAATTATCTATCTCGTGTGGATGCACGAAGAACACCGCATTCTTCAATGACTGGAACTCTAGTCACATTCCCTTGATCTTCAGAAACTCTAACAGATATGAAGGAAGAAACAGTTTGGTATTTGAAGTATGAATATGATGTTTTTCTCATCAAAAGTCAATAACAGAACAAAGGTTGAAAGCACAATATATGAAAATGATCTCAATGGAATGTGTCTCTCAATAATCAACAATGTCAAACCGTTCTGTAATGTTTGGATATTTATATGTAGATTAGGGAATGAATAGGAAAACGAAATAAAAATTCCTTAATGACACAGTCGCTCGAGCGAAGGGTGAGCGACAGGTTATCGCTCGAGTAAAGGTAAGGCGACAGGTGGGCGACGCAGTTTCTGTTTCTGACGCTTGAACCAAACATTGGCGAAAAGCTAGCGAAATTTCGGTGTCGTTTTTCATTCTTTTCCATTCTCGAACCCTAAACCTAAAATATCACAACTTTCATTAATTGCATACTACTCTTGGACTTTTTACAACATATCAATTTTGATCATTTTTATTCACAGACTTGTCAATTACATTAAGGTAGTGTTTGATAAGCATTATAAAATCCATGGAAAATAAAATTTTCCAAATTCTATTTTCCACTTTTGGTAGTGTTTGACGGACAACATTTTGTCACCCAAATGATATCCTCCTTTGAACCCACGCGCCTAGTTTTCCATCCAAATGATGAAAGTGTTTTCCCACCTTTTTGGTGGGAAAACTGAATTCCAGGTTCTGGAATTTTGTTTTTCTTTTTGCAATGAAAAAAAATTTCATAACCAGTTGTAAAAAAACTTTTCACTTTAATAGACAATTTTCATGTAAAACAAAGTCAAACGAACACTAAACTTTGATTAAAAAAATTTCTTTTTTTTTTTTTTTACTTTTTGGCAATGAAAAAAAATTTTATAACCAATTGTGGAAAAAAAATCACTTTAATGGACAATTTTCATGTAAAACAAAGCTAAACGAACACAAAATTTAAAAATTTTCAAGGTGGAAAATTATACAAATTAAACACACTTAATTAACAATTCACTGCAAAACATTTTTTAGGCAATTATTTTCCCTGATATTCATTTTCTTTCCACCCATTTTCCACTATTGCAATCAAACAGACCATTTCAAGGCAGTAGTAAATTAAAATTGCAAATTCAAATCAACTCACACAACCAACAATTGTTTTGAACGAATTCTGCATTTCATTTTTTAATACATGTTTCCTGAAGTAGACAACTCAAATACTCAGTGTAAAATGTATGAGAAACAGTATTAAGTGTAAAAATAGTTCAAGCAGTTCACAGTGTAAAAATGATTTAAGCAGTTAATAACTCATAATACAACTTTTCAATTTCATACCATATGCTAAATTAAGATGTAATATCAATGAAATCCAACATACCACAACGATACATTGATACTACTAAAACATCAAAACTTAATCTAGCAAAAACTAAAAATATATCATATAATCATAATCAAACATTTTAAATACATCACGTAGATAAAAACATATACATCCTGTTAAAAACAAAAAATATCTACTCCTTTAAAATCATATCTATATCTACTCCCCCTTTCTGTCATAAAATGACAAAGGATAACCTAAAAACTAAGCAGCATCGTCAGCATCATCAGAATCAGTCTGCTCCTCTGAAGCTGTACCATCATCCCAATGACGACGAATCCATCGTAGCCCACGCTAAATATATCCAACAGCACCCCGAAGTATAGTAAACTCGACAATGTGTCGATCAATTGTAATCTCCGCATCATACGAGCATGTTGCTCGATTAGTTCGGTCATTTGTCCCATAAGTGCAACAGACGGGTCAATAGGAACAGACGGAATATCAGCAGGTAGATGACTAGACTCAGTGGGAGGAGAAGCAGAAATAGACGAAAATGGAATATCAATGGGTGGAGGAGCTGAAGAAGTAGGATGGAAAATCGAGAGATCAAAATAGAGAAGGTTATCGATAGGGTCAGCGACACAGTCGGATCAATTGGCTAAGCAGGCTCAAAAGAAGTATGAGACCGACTCTGAGAAATGATAATATGGCCAATCGGCCGAGAAACCCACCGAGGAACCCCCTCTGGAAAACTAACGCCAAGTGTCATCACAAGACGATAAATAAGACAGGTATAAGGAAGTCTCACCCGAGTCCCCGTGACACGAAAGGCACGTAAAATCTGCTAACATATGAACGTAGGCAGATCAATAGAGTCGTCGTGCAGTAGGGCGTACAAAAATCGAGCCCTCTCCATAGGTAAAGAAAAGGTGTGCGACACTGGCTACAAATTTGTGCACACAATGCGCAACAAAATCTGTCGATCAGTAGATAGATATCCAATGCGCATCGCACCTAGACCATCCTCCAACGGTGTGTTAAACACCGTGGAACGAACAGATAAGGAAATAACGGGTGAACAACCTAAGGAATATAAACAAGAGTCAATATGACATCGGAAGTGATCTTAACCGTCCTACCCTGAAAGAAGACCCTAAAAGCTGAAATGCTAACATCATGAATGTTAGCGTAGAACTCCTGAACTAGAAGGCTAAACGGAGGTGTCAACCCAACCAATAAAGGCTCCCAACCCCTGGAAGTGAAAATAGCAGCGAGGTCGGGTGACAAGTCAGACAAAATAATATCGCGCTCAAATAGAACGAGTCTCAATGAAAACTGTGACACAAAGTATCTTGGCCAACAGCAGAAATAAACCTAGACCTACTGAAAGACATGGAGGTACCAGGTCTATGAGCGACAGTACGAGTTCTTTTAGGCGACATCTGAAACAAGTAAAACCAATGTATCAAAACCACGATTAAAAACATGATAAGAATTAGATGCATGAAAGTACGCAAATCGAGGTAAAAGATCATATGGATGCACATAATGATGTCGTAGTACCTGGACGTAGATGACGTAACGACATGTCGCGGTGACGTGACGTCACCTTGCGGTTTCAACACCAAAAACAATGGGACAATCACATTTCGTGCGCAAGTGCAAGATGACTAATGCAACCACGTCGTCAACCAAACTACCTCAACTAACACAATCACACACCAAGAACCCTTAAAAAACTAAACATCCAAAAATACGCCAAAAAGGGACCAAAAAACAAAAAACATATTCCCAACATTTCAAAGAAAGTACACACAACTCCACAACCCCAACACTCCAAACAAACATTCTCAATCAAGCACCAATGGCCATTCCAAATTCACAAGTCACACAAATGCAGAAACAATGAAGAACAACGACAAAATTCGTGGGAAAATCGTCCAAACAATCCTATGTGTTGGTGCAAACTTGTGCAAGAAGTGATAACATTGTAAGACAACCACCAAAGCATGAAGACAAATGCCAAATACCGAAGCAATAATGGTCAAAAATCAAAAAACCCAAGAAAATTGAAAAAAATGGAGAAAATTAAGGGTTTTAGAAATTTACCTTTGAAATTCGGTGATTCAATGAAATGGCACATTAAAGAAATGATTTGGAATGTTTAAAGTGTGGGTTAACCACAAATTTGATGTCGGTTGGAAAATTTTGGAAGAAATGGAGAGAAGAAAGGGAAAAATGCGTAAAACCCTGAAAATAACGTTAAAATTCAAATAAACGGACTGTCGCTCGAGCGAGGGTCGAGCGATAAGCGAGCGAGCCAGCTTCTGCTTCTATCGCTCAAGTGTGGCCCGGCAACAAGCCAACAACAAACTTATTGATAAAAATAGCACTGGATTTTTTAAATTTAAAAAAATAGCACTTTTTTTAAAAAAAAAAAAAAACAACTTAAGTTAAGCCCTAGGCAATGAGATGAACTCAAAAAATGTATATGCTCACAAGTAAAGCATTATCAATAGAAATTTTCCAATTACTTAATCAAGTTCAAAACGGAGTAAAGTGTATAGAAGACTCGGGCGTGTAAAGTACCACCATTTTCTCGTAATCATGACTCTAAACCTTAAATTTGTGAGAGGAGATATGCGAACATCACTTGTTAAATAAGGATTTTCCTCAGTCATGAAGTCAAACTCATACGATTTTTAGGACCTGAAAAGGCGAGCTCAATTACATAAATATTTTTCTTTTCTCCCTCTGAATTGAAGTATATAAATTTATTATTATTTTTTTTTTATGTCGCTTTCTCAAATATTGCATTTTATCTGTAGACTATTGCTCATTAAGCGACTAACTTGACCCATGTAACGAGTTTTAGGTCGGTTAACCCAATTCAGTTAACCATAGACACCAGGTTATGAGAACCCATTAGCCTTAATTACTCGAGTCAAATAGGTTTCGAACAAAAGTATTAGATGAACCGAACTATGAGAAATTTTTTTTATTTTAAAATTATACAAGGAGAAGTATCATGAGCTCAGGTCATCTAAATATAGGTCAATTCACGTTCAAGGTCACCTTACCAACAGATACTGTCATCACAAATCTCACACATGCGATCCAGACTCACTCATAAGATCACAATGTGTACTGTGCAGATGGTACATGTAGAAACTTATACTCAATACTCAACATTAAACTGAACCAAGTAATGGAAATGAAATGATAGTATAGAACGGATAAATACATACTTGGTTACAAATGTTATGTATAAAGACACCATGAAATGTTTAGAGCCAAAAAAAAAATTTAAATAAAAAGTATCAATACCTAAGGAAAATAAATACACCCCAAAATAAAACAAAACACAAATAAGTGAGATACATGCACGAATGAATGAACTCATTGAATTGCATATGCATGCACCTAAGAAACTAATCAAGGAGAACCATGGACGTTCTTACCTGTAAGAGCATGATCAATCTTACGACCTTCCAGAACACTCTTATTAAATCAAACTTGCTAAGAAGTGGAAATGATTCTAGTTAACCGAGTCACTATCTCAGTTAAGTAACTAACCTGATTGGCAAGGAAGTTAACCATGCTCGAGACATCCTGACTTTTTCTTCTGGTCATGAGCTTACGATACCGAGGTCTTGTGTGTCCCAGTGTGTCGCAATGGCGACAGGTAGGAATAAACTTAGATTCAAACCTGCTCGACGGTTGTTACCGATAAGTATGATGATTGACCCTACGTTGTCTAGTAGGTTTTGATCCAAAGATATTCGTGCCCTTGGGCTCAGGATTAACAGCATTCCGAGTGTTGTTAGTAGTTGGGACGAACGTAGTTTTGGATGTACTAATAGTAGTATCACCATTTGGAACGTTACCCAGACCATGCATATTTCCAACAGGCTTGTTCATCCAAGCAGCAGATTATCAAGTTTCTGTGAACCACTCATGAATGATTGGAGTTGAGTATTAGATTTTTCAAGTTTACTTATTAAGGATGTAACTTTGCTTCCAAGTTTTCGTTAACAAACTTCAACTCATTCAGATTTTTGGTAGAAACCTGAAGGTCACCTATGAGTTTTTCTCTCTCTATTTCAAGATCATTTACCTTTTTCAGTACTGCTCTGTTGACTTTTTTAATCTTAAGACTCTCCTCGAATAGTTGACAATAAGAATCGTGAATAGCAGGTTCATCCTCAGATTCTTCCTCAGATTTCTCTATCTTCATCACTTCCAACCTTATCAATCTCCTAATCAAATTCAATCGTAACTATTGATGTGAAGGCCATAAAGTTTTGTTTATCTTCAGCACCAGAGGTATCACTCTGAACACTCGAATCTGATTCATCATTACTCAAGGTCACTGCTAAAACATTACGTCTTTCTTTATTTGAACTCTTTTTCAAGTTAGGACATTCATTTATATAGTGACCGTAACTCTGACACTCAAGCATCTAACAGATTAAGTTTTCTTAATGGGAGTCCTAGAGTTATTTTTCTCACGTCTATCTTTCGAGAATCTATCATGGATTTCATTTTTACGTTCTTGAGGCTTTTTCCTATTCCTCATCACCTTCTGAAATTTTTTTAACGAAATAAGTTATTTCACTGTCCCTAAGCATCTCAGTATCAGTAGATTTACTCTCTTCCTCTCTAATCGTATTCATGGCTATGAATTTAATCTTTTTAGGTTGAGAAACGGTGAGTTCATAGGTTTGAAGGGGTCCTACGAGTTCTTCAATTTTAACTGCACCTAAGTCCTTGCTTTCTTCAATCGCGGTAGCTTTAGGTCTAAACCTTTTCAAGTAAGGATCTAAGGACTTTTCTAACTATCTTTGACTCCGGAATCTTCCCACCTATGTTAAAACTCAAATTAACTATGTCATTCAACTTCGCATAGAATTCATCAAACGATGCATTGTTCTTAATTCTAATTTCTTCAAACCTAGAGGTTAACATTTGCACTTTATAATTTTTAACAGTTTTTGTTCTCTTGTGTGTAGTTTCTAAGATGTCCCAAACTTTTTTAGCAGTCTCACACATCGAAACTCTCCTAAACTCTTTTGCAGACACAGCCATGAATAGGCCATGAATGCCTTTACTGTTCTAGTTATACTCAGTTAAGTCATCTTTAATCCATAATGAAATATCAGTAGATGTAATTACACCAGCAACAGTAGTTGAAGGTAGAGTCAACCCAATTTGAACGCTAATTCAAATACGTTCATCCAAAACTTTAAGGAATGCTCTCATTCGAACTTTCCAATAAGTATAGTTGCTTCCGTCGAAAAACGGAGGTACGGACAATGACTTACTCATCTAGAATTTATTAAAGGTCAGGAATCGAATTAAGGCTCTGATACCAATTGAAAATACGTAATTCGACCCTAACAACACCTAGAGGGTGGGTGAATAGGTGATTATGTGGAATTAAAAATTACTTAACAATTAAATAGCAACAAGTCACTATTAATTATTTTCTAGATGGTTAAAACATGCAATTCAGTTATTCCTATATTGAAATACCGCAATTAAGTAAGCAAGAAACGAACACAAGAATTGATCACGGAGAAACCCAACTGGGTAAAAATTTCGAGCACTTTGCCAGTCAACAATGCACTATAAACGATTTATAACTTGCAATCTACCAGACTTGACGATGACACGTACTATCTGATCTCCTGACTGTAATCCCAACAGCTCTCCTGAATTATGTGCTCTTGCACCAACTCCCAACTGCAATTTTCAAAGCTCTCCTAGATTGCACTCTCCTGCGCAACTCCCAACTTTGTGAAATCGTCTATCTCATGTGGATGCACGAAGAACACCACGTTCTTAAATGACTGGAACTCCAGTCACATTCTCTTGATCTTCAAAAACTCTGACGGATATGAAAGAAGCAGCAGTTTGGTATTTGGATTATGAATATGATACTTTTCTAATCAAAAGTCAATAACAGGACGAAGGTTGAAAGCACAATATATGAAGATGATCTCAATGGAATGTGTTTCTCTCAATAATCAACATTGTCAAACCGTTCTGTAATATTTAGATCTTTATATGTAGGTTAGGAAATGAATAGGCCGACAAAAAGCCTTTAAAAAACAAAATAAAAATTCCATTAATGACACTGTCGCTCGAGCGAAGAGTGCGCAACAGTCAAGCGACAGGTTGTCGCTTGAACGAAGGCAAGGCGACAGGTGGGCGACGCAGTTTCTGTTTCTGACACTTGAGCCAAACCTAGAGATGGCAATTTTTCCCGCCCCGCCCCGAATGGGGCAAAAAAACCCGCCCCGAACGGGTTGGCGGGGTGAGGCGGGGCGAGGTTCGCCGCCCCGTCGCGGGTCATGGGGCGGGGCGGGGCGGGGTGGAGATGCCCCGCCCCGTGAAGAATTAAAAAAAAAAAAAAATTTGTTTTGGACATTATTTGTTTTGGACATTTTTTTGTTTCAAGTGCTTGCTTTGAATATTGATATAGTTAGTTTGAACATTATTTGTTTTGGATTTTAAAATTTTGAATTTGTATTTTAAATAAAAATAAAAATTAAAAAAAAAACAAATGGGGCAGGAAACGGGGCAAGTCCTAGCCCCGTACCCGCCGCACCCCGCCCCGAGCCCCGCCCCGCCCCGTCTAAGGCGGGGTGGGGCGCGGGGCGGGGAGGGGGAGTGGTGGGGCGGGGTGGGGTGAGGGTGCCCCGCCCCGCCCCGAACCCGCCCCATCCCATTGCCATCACTAGCCAAACCTTGGCAAAAAGCTAGGGAAATTCCGGCGCCGTTTTTCATTCTTTTCCATTCTCGAACCCTGGATCTAAAATATCACAACTTTCATTAACTGCAAACTACTCCTTGACTTTTTACAACGTATCAATTTTGATCATTTTTTGTTCACGGACTTGCCAATTACATTAAATACCTAACAATGACAATGAATAAATAAATATTTTACCCATCTCTTCATTATCCTCCTAATTAGGAGGGAAGAAGACGAATAGAAAGTGCAACTATTTTAGTGCCCTTAACAGTGACACTCTCGAGAAGGGTTTAACAAAAGCAAGGCATGGAACAAGATGTCCCATGGCTCTCCTAGTCCAACCAACTATATATTAATGGAGACCCATAAATAATCATGTAATGGATTCGTGGACAATATTTTATATAGAAAACTAGAACCACTTTATTAGATTACTTTTTGTTATATCAGCTATATACAATTCTTTGTTATTATAAACATGTAGAAATACGTATAGTGTCACAACCACACCAACACTAATGTACTAAATATTACAATAACTTGACAATTAAGCGACCATTTTCTCCAAACAATATCCAAAAATCTCTTTCTTGAAATATTCTTATGTTGCACCCCTTCCTTAGGAAAATATTTATGATAATATCTATGAATATTATTATATTGATTCCATTCATATTATACTCTTGTCCATCGTTGAATCCTAATGGCCGATGAAGTCGAGACAAGAAATCGTGTAATAATTGTGACTCAAGTTTTTTTTCTCATAAAGTTACTAGACTAATTTGTTACTAAATAAGGGGATGCGCAAATCATTAGTGGGAGACAATATATAGTCTTAACTAGATGTATCATCTTCAATTCGAGTATCCATTGTGCAATGTTAATACTTCATACACGAACTAGTGTATATAGTACTATTCCTACCGAATATACTTACTGCTGTCAACATTTTTCAGGAGGTCAAATTAAAAGTTGGGTAAACAGGTCCAACAATATTCTTTAAAAATTGAAGCTCGAACTCATTTCTTATCATATATGCTAATAATCACTATGATTGGTTATCACAAGCCAAAAATACATGAGTCTTTGTGTGTGTCACAAAGTAGTAATTATAAGTATTGAATATAATTAAATGAGTTAAAGATAATGATACCAAAACAACCTTTTTGTTTTATTCTATTTTAGATATTGTTATTAAAAGGTACATTGCATATTTGGTGTACAATCTTTGACCATGGATATTATTACCCTCAATCTTACATTATTAGCACCCCAATCACCATTTTGTGAGAAAAAATGGTTACATTTCATGAAGAGATAATTTTCCCTCTAATAAATTCAAATAAAGTGAGTAAATATAAAAAGGAA
Organism: Fraxinus americana; assembly: GCA_035079005.1. Classification (NCBI taxonomy): domain Eukaryota; kingdom Viridiplantae; phylum Streptophyta; class Magnoliopsida; order Lamiales; family Oleaceae; genus Fraxinus; species Fraxinus americana. Next base: position 8,804,168 of record CM068719.1, read on the forward strand.
AAGAAGGGAAAAAACGGAGAGAAAGAAGTTAGCCCTTCTTTGGTTTATATAAAAATCATATTTAGAGTTCGATAAAAATTGATGAAATACGTAATTGAAAAGTTGAGTCTCATAAAACGTATGATTAAAATTTTGACTAAACAGGGGCTTCTTCTTGAATCTTGAACATGAAGTCCCACGGTGATAGCCTATGCTGACATCAAAATATGTCCATAGTTTGAATGAAGTGGTGGTTGTGTTCAACATATGAATGAGAAAAACATCAGTCCCGAAGTAACAAGATTTTGAGATTGTCAAACATTTTGACTGTGGATTGAGTTTGACTTCAACAACCTATGACACTATTTTGGACCCCTGCCCCATAAGCACATCCCTTCCTCTAAATCGCCACAATTGAAATTATTGATAGAAATCTAGTCTCTGTTTGACCATCATTAAAAAGAGTTTTTTTTTTTTTTTCTTTCCAGAAAATGTATAGTTAAAAATAGGGATGGCAACGGGGCGGGGCGGGAGTATGTCCATTCCCAGTTTATTCTCTCGTTTAATTTTTTTTTTTTTTTTTAAAGTTTTTGATAATTTATTTTTATTGCCCATATTCATTAGATTTGGACGAATAATTTTAGTTGTTATTTTCTATTAGAACTAATAAAAAATTTCATTTAAAGTATTGAATTCTAAAAAAAAAAAAAAAAAAAAATTTTTTTTTAAACGGGGCAGGACGGGGACCCCGTTACCCGTCCCCCCTCCGAACCCACCCCATGGCAAAATTTCCCGCCCCCTCCCCGCCCCGTTACCCGTTTAAGCGGATTTTCCCCTCCCCGTTCTGGGCGGGGCCCCGTGGGTATCGGGTTTGTCGAGTTTTTTCGCCATCCCTAGTTAAAAATATAAATAAATTTTAGATTCATGTACAGAATATTTTATTGTGAAAATGTGGTTGAAAATTAGTTTTAGAGAAAAAAGAATTTTAAATATGATTGTCACATGGGCTTAACAAAAAAATAGTAATTATAAATGGAAAATAGAGACTATTAAACAAAAATAATCAAGGACGCATAAACGATTTGGAGTTCACACACAACATTACGGACCACTAAAAAGCATCAAGATCTTATTGAAAATAGGCTCAAATTATAGTACCCATCTTTTTCAACACAGAAGCCTCAAATAACAAAGAGCATCACAAACTCAGGCGTGTTGGAGTTGTTTCTACAGACAAAAAACACTCAACGTCAATCGTCTCCTTGTGACACAATCACTCAAACCCTTAATCTCACTAAGAAATCATAGATTCATCCAATCAAAAGTTGAAGATGAAGAGAAAATGAACAAGCTCACAAAGAACTATCCAGAAGACGACATCCATACACGCATTTTTTTATGAATCGTGTACCAATATAACATATTGGGGGTAATTTTATAATAGTTTTTATAATTTTTCAACAATTTACAGTATTTAAACAATTTAAACGCGACCTTAATTTCTTATTCACTTACTAACGATTTCAATTAAACCCCTGTTTGGTTCACATTAAAATTTTCATTATCATTCTTCTACTTATTTTCAATCACACATTATTCAATAAAATAATATTTTTCATCGCATCAATAACTTTTCCTTTTTTTTCAACCACACATTCTCCATCAATCTACTATTCCAAAATACATTCAATTAGTCAAAACCAATTTTTATATCAATTTTCAACAAAATTCAACCTCACAAAAAAGCAAGGCAAGAAATGTTTTTCTTCATATTACCTTTTTATTTCAAAGCACGTATTTTAACTTGATCTTTGGAGTAAATACAAGATTACCACTCCTTTCTTCGACTATAACTCCTAGCGTGCTCTTGCATACCTCTCACAAAGAGAAAAAATATCACTTTTTTCTTCCATTCAGCGAATCCAATATATTGACGGAAAATTGTCCATACAATTATGACGACACCCTTAATTGTCTCAAATAAATCTCTATATATGTTGTAAGAACATTTTCGAAAAACTATTTTTAAAGAGTTTTTTTTTATCATAATACAGATCATCTTTAAATTTAACAAGTGCTCCATCAAACTCTTTATTTTACTTTTTTTCAACATTCAATTAGCCCTTGTTTGGTCCTCATTATTTTCAAAATAGATTTTTCTCTTATTTTTAATTGCACATTTTTCTCAATCAAATAATATTACATGCAAACCTAAATTTTCTTATTATTATTTTTTAACCGCACATTTTTCATCAAAATACTATTCCAAAATGTATTTTGTGGAAAAAAAAATTGCAAAAAATGGAGCTCAAACATGCTCTTATTGTTTTCCTCATAGATGTCGATGACTAAAATATTTTATATAATATTAATAATTTAAATTTTTAAGCATTGAAACTTGTCTTATAAAAAATTTGAAAATAAAGAATCTTTTAAAAATTAAAGCATTTCACTTTTAAAGAGCATATTGAATATTTATTGCTCTAAAAGTGGGGAAAAAATACATGCTGTTTCCATAAAACAGAAAATTAAGAAAGAAAAATGACATAATTTTGCAACTTGAGTAAACTAGAATTGTCCAGAATTCTCGGGCAGGGCCCACTGACATGTGATCCACGTGAATTATGAATTTCATTTTCCAAGATCCAACTGGGCTTGAATTTTCAAGAAAACATAGAATATTGGGGGTAATTTTTATGATTATCAAATCGATTATGAAAATAACTGGTCATGTGTATAGACTGCTGAATGCATTGTCTTCTTCCCAAATAATTGTTTACAGCTTGATTTTTATAGAAATATATAAATAAATTTGTTGTGTTATATATGTGCTCAAAGACAAGAGAATACAACAGTAAACTCATTATATTTCTTATAAATTTGGATCTTAAAATTTATTTTTTACGGTTCATCATTTCATTTACAATGATATCTACCCGTCCCTCTTCAATTTTATCAAGAAACTTTAACAAGAAATGTTCCAATTATCTATATCTTCATTTCCAAATTTTATTTTCGTCAATGAATTCAAAATTTTATATATGCACTCCAAGATAAGGAACATCAATACCAACCAAAAAAAAAAAAAACATCGATGACACTTCAAAATCCACCATGATAATTATCGTAGGGTCAAATTCTGCACCAAATACTTATCCATTTTTTTGCCGATGATAGCACTGAGATTTCACTCAGTCAGCCCTTAAATTTGCACAAGTATGTACGTACGCTAGGGATAGATTTCACAAGAATTAAGGCAGCAAAGTAAAGGAATTCAATGATTCAACTTGTATATTACTCCACATTAATATAAGAAAACAAAGGAAACATTGAAGGAACACAATACATACTATGCCTCATCAATTTGCACCTTCATAAATATACAAAATCTACCAAACATGTGCTTGTCTTGGACATCGTTTTTGGACTAGAGTTCACCAAATAGTAAGTTGGATCTATCCATGCATTGCTAAATTCCGTCAACACACAATAGCTTGACACCCGCCAAACTGAAGCAACACACAATAGCATGACACACGCCAAACACGCGTTTACCCTGCAGCCAAGACCAGAAATGTGCACCATCAAAACATTTGACTTTAAATTAAATTTTTACCAATTTCAAGCTACACAAAACAAGATTTAGGTCATGTTTGGTAGAGACTAAAATCATATTAAAATTGAAAAATTAGCCGTTATTATTAACTTTTATTAGACGAGTGGGACCCAATAACGACTATATTTTCAATTTTAATTGGATTTTAAGCTTAACCAAACATGCAATTAAATTAATAACCGTACAAGGTCCTTGGCCAATTTTCATGTGAAATTCGTGGTTTTAGAATGAACCAAAATGGTATGGCCCCTGGATTACCAATATGATGCCAAAGTGTCGTTATATATAGCCAAGTTATTGAAAAAGTACGAAAGCTAACAAAATATCCGAACTATTGTCTCCCTTTCTTCTTTTTCTTTTTCTTTTTCTTTATTTAAACCAAAATTGTCACAAGCCCAACTTCTGAACCATTATTTACATTCTTTTTATCATGGAACAGAAAATCAAGTTGGGGAGTCTACCTCAAGAATACCTCTCTTCCTCTTCTACCAGCTCCTCCTCGTCCGCCGCCGCGACCAAAGCTTCTTGCGGTGGTTTGAGTGCATCTCCATCCTCCACGTCTGCGTCCTCCACCTCCAACTCTTCATGCAAAGCTCAAAAAAATAAAAAAGGGGTTCGAGGAGCGAGAAGCGGCAATGAAGACGTTAGGCCCCATGGTGAAAATGGTGGCGACGAAAAGCATCCCACTTATCGTGGCGTTCGGAAGCGGAGTTGGGGGAAATGGGTGTCTGAAATTCGAGAGCCAAAGAAGAAATCAAGAATATGGCTTGGAACTTATCCCACAGCCGAAATGGCGGCTCGAGCTCATGATGTAGCAGCCTTAGCCATCAAAGGCCACTCAGCTTATCTCAATTTCCCTCATTTGGCTCATAAGCTCCCTCGCCCTGTCTCCACTTCACCCAAGGACATCCAAGCTGCCGCAGCGAAAGCGGCTGCTGCTGTCACATTCAGCCACCACAGTCACGACGGAGCCATTGAAGTTGAAGCCAAGCTGCCCAGTTCTCATTCTTCAACAAATTTGGAATTGGATAATATGCAAGAATCATTCAATTGTTCTGCAGCAACGGTTGTTGATGACCCATTTTTTGGCCTGCCGGATCTTTCTCTCGAAGATTCTTCATGGCGACTAGCTGGAACCGATATAGGATTTCAGCTTGAAGATCCATTTTTATGGGAGTGCGGAAGTTCACATTCTTACACATTAAATTAAAATTGTCATGTTTGATTGCCATTAATCGACATGCATAATATTTTACTGTGTGAACATATGGTTCAAAACAAATATGTAATTTGAAATAAAGAATGCAAAAGAGGGCCTAATGACATGCTCATCTAAATGGATAAATCTATATGTACATAATTATTGTACATAATGGATTACATATGCCCATGTGGAAGAAATCCGACCGTGAATATGAAGTATGGAAAAGTCAAGAATTGTGGACTACAGATGGATGCGCATCACATGTCTATTATATAATAAATTATGTAAATGATTATGTACTTATAGCATCGTCCACGAGTAATTATTTCATATTCAACGTGTTTCCTCACTTGCATATTGGATTCATTTTTGTATTTTAGAGGTCAACGCAGATTTCAATTTTAACTATAAATTTCGTAGAATCAAAATTATTACACACTTATCTATCATTCATTTTTGTCTCATAATAATTTGAAAAAATTGTAATGAAAAGAACTTAACACCGTACTTGTGAAATTGAGCTATCCCAATTGTCTTGACTCATACACAAGAAGAGATTCCCTAAAATAATTCAAACGTTCTACGTATAAGATAAAAATAGAGGCCATTACTATTTACTTTATTTAATTTTTTTTTCCTTAATTATTCTATTAAATGACAAAAAAATAATAACTCGAACTTGTGTAGTCTCGTGTTATTTTAATGATTTAGCATAAAAATATGTACATGAATTATATGTACAAAAGCTGATGAAATATAAAAATAAATATTTAATAGTACTATTTTATAGTGATTAGTGACCTCAACATCACTATCTGATTGATAGTCTATTGCTCAATCATTTCAATGATTCATTCAGTAAATGAACAACAAAGTTGATCTCTTTGGCCCCAACAATATCTTGTTTACATATAAGCTAATTTACGATTCTCCCTATTGGGACCCCCAACACCCCATAGAGGCACAGCTAATCATGTGGGCAGCATAAACAATTGTCCTGGGTCCAGGCTAAGTAATATTATTCATTTTATATTATTTCAAAATACATTTTTGTCCTTTTCAATCATACGTTTTCAATAAAATAATATTAAATACAAATTCAAATTTTCTTATTTTTTAATCACACATTCTCTATTTATTTACTATTCCAAAATGCATTTTTCCAATAAAATAGTGTTGAAACTTTATGAAAGGCTAATTAGCACAAAACGTCCCTATCTTTGGGGTTGATTTCGGAAACCGTCCCTACCTTTCATTTCTTGGCATTTATACCCCTACCTTCCACTTTTTGTGCGCTGAACGTCCTTTTCACAACTTTTTGACAATTTTACCTCTCATTCAATTGAAACCAAAAAAAAAAAGAAAAGATAAACTAAAGAATTAATTGCAATGATAACCCCAAAATTTTAAAACTTACTTTCGAGTCACAAATACTAATTTTTTGCTCCCAACCAGCTGCCAACTTTGGAGCCATTTTCAGCCACCTTCCGACCACCAAAACCACCAAATATTGGCATCAACGGAAAGCTCTTAACCTCCTCTACAATCACCACCCAACAACTCCCCAAAACACCAAATAATCTTGACGAAATCAACTCTCAAAGTTGGCCACTAGAAAATCTGAAAATCGTCGAAATCTCCACCTCCGACCACCCGTTTGATCAGAACTCTTCACCAATCATTTGCCCACAAACAGAAGACACTAACCATGCCATTAATTTAACCCAAACAATACCACAGCACGCTGAATTGGCTCTACAGGTTGTTCTTCGCGCAAGCAGATTTGGGCCAAGTTGAATTCGGATGATTTATTGTAAATTGACTCAATTGTGATGTGATCCATGTGTTTTTCTTCTTCAATTGCAGGTTGGGCAGGTGAATCGAAGATTTGTAGTACAGAAACATCAAAATCCGTTGACCAAAACTACTTGCAGAGTGCGCAAACTACAGCCATAAAATCACGACGTTCATGGAACAATTGGGCTTAACCCAGGGGTTGGGGAGGTGCGCCAGGAGACGAGGAGTCCAGCCCATGTGATCCGCGACCATGGTTCAAGCTGTCGGCACTGGAATCGTGAAAGTTTGGACCTTGCAGAATGTTCTTCGCAACTGTCATTTTTCTGGGTTTAATTCAGCGTGCTGTGGTGTTGTTTGGGTTAAATTGATGGCATGGTTAGTGTCTTCTGGTTGTGGGCAAATGATTGGTGAAGAGTTCCGATCAAATGGGTGGCCGGAGGTGGAGATTCTGACGATTTTCAGATTTTTCGAGTGGCCGACTTTGAGAGTTGATTTCGACAAGATTATTTGGTGTTTTGGGGAGTTGTTGGGTGGTGATTGTAGAGGAGGTTAAGAGCTTTCCGTTGATGCCAATATTCGGTGGTTTTGGTGGTCGGAAGGTGGCTGAAAATGGCTCCAAAGTTGGCGGCTGGTTGGGGGCAAAAAATTAGTATTTGTGACTCGAAAGTAAGTTTTAAAATTTTGGGGTTATCATTACAATTAATTATTTAGTTTCTCTTTTCTTTTCTTTTTGTTTCAATTGAACGGGGGGTAAAATCGTCAAAAATTTGTGAGAATGAAGTTTAGCACACAAAAAGTGGAAGGTAGGGGTATAAATGCCAAGAAATGAAAGGTAGGGATGGTTTTCGAAATCAACCCCAAAGGTAGGGACGTTTTGTGCTAATTAGCCCTTTATGAAACTTTAAACTTTATAAAACTAGAAAAGCTTAGGGGTCGTTCTCTTTATATTTCAGTTTTGTGTTTTGTGTTTTGAATTCATTTTGTATTTTGTGTTTTGAGTAGGGGTGGGCGTGGGTTGGGTTGGGTCGGTTTTTGACGCAACCCAAACCCAACCCAACACGGTCGGTTTGCTTGAAATTCAACCCAACCCAACCCACGTAAAGATTGAAACCCAACCCAACCCAACCCAACCAAATGTTGGTCGGGTTGGGTTGGGTTGGTCGGGTTGGAACAACCGTCAACAAATATTAAAGTCCTAAAATACTGATTTTTTTTAACTAAATATCGAGCAACATTAATAGTCTTCCAATATCAATAAATTTCAAACATAAAATAGTAAAGTCCTCAAAATATCCATCAAGCAGAACCTTGATAATAGAGCATTTAAATGAACTTCACAGACATTTTATTTAAAGCCTATAGTGCCTCCTGCCATGGACTGATGCAGTTTATCATTAAGGATTCAAAAAATCACCTTGGCTCTTTGGAAGTAGCATGAGATGAAATCATAAAAACCTCAGACATATAGCATGTGGTGCCAACTACAGATCAGCCTTTCACCCACAGAGCATAAGTTAAAATTGTTTCGTATATTAAATTCAGAAGCCACGTCTTGCTTCAGAAATTTAGTGAAACCAAAATACTTATTTTAGTAGAATATTTACCATAATAAAAAGCAGCTAGCAGTAAACTTCTGGCCAAAAAGCAAGAAATGACTCTTTAACCAAATGTGCGTTAAATCTAGATTTGTCCAAATTATACAACAGAACCTTTCATATGAACCAACAAGCCATTAACTTTAGGATCCATTTCTGTCATTCCATTCAACACCAAGAAGATACATGAAATGCTATAAAATGTCAGAAATAACTATAAAAAAATGAACCTGCTTTCGGCTTTCAGCTTCAGTCCACCCTTGGAACTTGGAAGGAAGTAACTAAAAAACAAAAGAAACAAATCAAACAATCAATCTTGAACTGAATGTGAAAAATAGATTTGTGCGAGTGCGACTGTGTCGTGCCCATGCGTGATGCGCCCAATCTTGAATTGAATCGGGTAAGTTATAGAATAGATTTACCTTTGGGTCACATAAACTTGGAAGAATTAAGTGGTTTCCGCCTTTCTGGAATCTGGACGAACTTGCCTCTCGGACGAATATTCAAGAGTCGGAACTAGAAGGAGGAGGAGAGGAGATGATAGATTTAGATGATTCGTTGGTTGATTCGTTGCCTAATCTTCAAGTGCTGAAAGATTAAGGCTTTTGTGCAAGTGTGCGGCGTGAATGGAGGGACGGGAGTAGATAGAGAAGGGGAAGAACTGAAAAATGAAAATTCTAGGGTCTCTTTCTTTCCCTTTTATCTTTAGTCGGTTTTTTTTTTTTTTTTTTTTTTTTGGTCGGGTTGGGTCGGGTTGGGTTATATCGGGTTATCTTTCTTGACCCACAACCCGACCCAACCCGACCCGATAGCGTAACCCACAACCCGAAACCCGCCTAAAAACACCAAAAAACCGACCCAACCCGGTCGGGTTGGGTTGGGTCGGTCGGTTTTCGTGGGTTGGATTGGGTTTTGCCCACCCCTAGTTTTGAGTGACTATTTTTAGGTTGTCGAAAACGCGTTCTTTTTGTCGTTTTGTAAAAATATTTCCCAAAACAATTTCTAAAAAACGCGTTCACATGTTTTTTATTTTCCATTCTCCATCAACCTGCCGAAAATCGCCCCCTCCAGAGAAACGTCTTCTCCCATACAATCCGACCACAACCCACCACCTGGACCACTAGATCCTAACATCATTTAAACTCCCGACCTCCCTCTACAACTTCAACCGATTATTTGTTCCAAAATCAGCCGGAATCAGCCAAAAACAACCGCGGTACCACTCACTATTTCGGCCTATAAACACCGTCGCCGACTACCTTTCCGATAGCGGACCACCACCAATCCACTCCTCTGAACAAGGCGCATCCAATACTACCATGGGTCACCTTTGATTATTCCAGAATCGGCTGATCTGATCTTATGAAAACTGCCTTCAGTACCACTCACTGTTTGAGGATTTTTTTTTTTCGATTTTGGTATATGATTGGATTGTTTTTTGTGTGGTAATTGAAGAGGGAATTGAGGGATTCGTAATGGTATATAACTCTGGCCATTTTGGATGAGGTTGGCCGGAGTTTAGAGGGGAAAGTGGAGGTGGAGTGGCAGAAGAAAGGAGGAGAGTTTTGGGCAGTTTCCGTGTTTTCCAGATTGTGTTCCCGTGTTTTCGAGTTACTGAAGGAAACGTCCAAAACGGCAATTCTGCCGTTTTGTGTTTTCTGTAGGAATTTTTTTTTTTGTTTTCCAAAAGTCGTTTTCGAAAATGACAAAGAGAACACGTTTTCGCCGTTTTGAAAAATCGAAAATAGAAAACGACTTGAAAACGGCAAAGAGAACGGCCCCTTATTGTTTAATGATAAAGATCCTCCATGTCAAATTATCAAGAAAATTAATAGTGCGGAACATATTTTAATTCTTTGGGAATAATTTTTTATTGCTGGATCTTGATTTCAGATCTTAAATCTTGATTATTGGTTCTTTTGGTTCTTGAATTCTTGATCTTGATTTTTTCTTCTTTATCCATAATCTTGATTATCTTGTTCTTCAATTTAATTGCTCCAATCCATTTTCGATTCTTGATTGTAATCTAGATTCTTGATTGTAGATTTCTTGATCTTCCTTTTCAATATACTTTCTTTATTAATTCTTGTATTGATGGGATGACACAAAAAATGATAAATTACATATGAATTGGGGATCATAATCCTATTTATAGTTTTCATATGTATTTGGCTCATCGTCAAATACAACTCTAATGGATCTGGTCTCTACACATATAATCCGGCTCATACTTTGTTTAGATTCTCTAAACCCAATAATTTAATTCTTTATTAAACCACTTTAATTAGGCTCAACTTTAAGATAACTTTATACATAATTAATTACATATGTCGGTCCAGTTGACAAATTAATAAACCTAACAAATGGGGCTCAAACAAGCTCATATTTATAACAGATTAGTAATTGAGGAAATTACACAAATCCAAGTATTTCAAGATCACATTTCAAAAATCAAATTTGATAAAAAAAATTCAAAAATCAGATCAATTTAAACTTTTCATTATCTTAAAATTAAATTAACTTCATCCACCCAAACCCTAATTATTTTTCACTCTTCATTCTCTCTCTTTTCTTTTATCTCCCCTCTTTCTCTTCCTTACCCGATTTTCACATCTTCTTCTCTATGCATCTCTCACTTCTCTCTCTTCGAACGTCGACGATCGACGAAGGAATTGCGTCAACCAGCTACGTTGTGGCATCGAAGGCTGCTGCTACTGTTAACGACAGGGTAGCGACGCTGCAATCAGCGCCACTGATGCCGGTAACTCCTCACTGCAATCGCTCCGGCTATTCATTACAGCGTAGAGGCGACGAATCTTCACAATCGATTCATCCCAGCACGCAAAGTAGAAACAGCGTTGCGTTGCTTCGCTTCGCCTACAGTGGTTGTAGTAAGGTATGGGTGGTGTTTTGTGTGGTGGTGGTGGTGGGTAATGGTGGTGGCGTTTTGTGTGGTGGGTGGTGGATCTGGCAGTTGGGGTGGGTTTATTGAATTTTAACAGTGGAAGTGGTGGTTTTGTAGTTGAAAATGGTGGTTTGTTGGTGGTGGTGGTGAATCCGTGGCGGTTTGTTTAAGATGGAGATTCCAATTATTGGTTGTCGTGAGGTGCTGGGATTTCTGGCGACATTGGTGTTAGTGTTAGCGCAATGGTGGTGGTTCTAGCTACGTCGACAGTGCACTAGAGATTTTGGTGGTGTTTTTGTGTGGTAGTGACGATTTTGTGGTGGTAGCTATGGTGGTGTGTATTGGGTGGTGTGTGGTGTTGTTTTGGCAATGGTGGCGGTGGTGACTGGTGGTATATGTGGTGGTGTTGCTGGTGCAGTGCGGTGTGGCGATGGAGGTATTGCAAAAATGATGGTAGCGGTAGCGATGGTACTGGTGGTGGTGATGGAAGTGGTGGTTTTAATATTGTTGTTGGTCGTGGTGTTGTTTTAGGGGGTTTGGTTGACCTGTGACCTAGTATTCGCGGTAGATAGGGATCGGATGTGGGGTGTTTGGCATATGTGATCAACTATTTGGTTTATTATGACTAACTATTAAAACAATAATATTTTAAATACTCTAGCACATAGTTATTAATTTCGATCCAAATAAATAGGTGGCCCACTAGGTTACTAGCTCAACTTGTGGTAAGTGATTTAAGCAATTCTTCAATTAAAAATAAATTTGAGAAACAATGGTAGTTTAAATACTCTAGCACACAGTTATTAAACCCGGCCAAAATAAAGAGGTGGCCCACCGGGTTGCTGGTTCGACATGTGAAAAGTGATTGAACCCATTGGTCAATTCATATCGAATCAATGGGTCAATTTATTTCAACTATAACATAAAATAATGAATTTTCTCCATTCACTAAATTAACATTACATTAATTTTGTGACTGTTACTCTGCAAGTCCAAATCACCATCAAACATGAACTTAGCAAAATAAGTACCAATGTCATCAGCTAATAATGGGTCAATTAGTGTCAAACATATTAAGATTTCTAGATATTTTAGGTATCAACAAATTTAAATATGAAAAAAAAAAAAAAAAAAAACCCTAGAACGTTACGATACTTGCTTTTTTCAACAAATATACTTTGAAATTGACCGCCTAAACTTGTGGGCTGAACGGAACGTGGCTGCAATTTTGGGTTGCAAAAGTGTGTGTGTATATATATATATATTGAAGTAATGACCCGGATGGGTCATAAGATTATGGGTCATCAATTTCATTAAAAACCCAGCAATTTTTCAAGTTGTTAGTGGTTCGATTGCTCAGCTATTGAATTGAACAAATCGAACCGATTGGGACACTGGGTCACCAATTTATCCCGATTTAATGACACTGTTCTAGCATCCAGTTTTATCCCTAATTCCAGCGCGGCACTTTCCTAAACAACTGACCGTAATTTTTCCAAATAGAAGATCATTTTTCAAGTTTAATCACAAATATAGATACTGTTTCTGACAGGCCAAGATTCCAGACAATCAGTACATTGGGACTCCAACTTCGTACGTTAAACATTTACAAAAAAATATCCCAAAGATGTAAAGAATCTAATATTTCATGCACCCCTTTAGTTTGTGGGTTGGTTATTATTAGACTAGGGACGGGAAGAGGTCCCCCACAAGAGGCATAATGTGATTACAATCGACAAATTATATTAGTTTGGTTCTTGTACGTAGTGGTTCTGATTGGTAGACAAGCTCATGTGATTAAAAACCTTGAAAACAGAGGCTAATATTTTGATCACGAAAGTGGAGTGTATGTTAGTATTTAGGTAAATGGTCATGAGTCGCTCGATTTGTCCTATCTTCGAGCTCGTCTTGATTCATCACGTGAGCCAAATGATGCTCGTATATGGGGTGAGCCGAGCATGAGCAGGTTCGTTTTCAAACACCTCACTCGTGACTGGCCAATTTAAAAACAAAAATTGACATTTTCACTCCCAAAGTATAATGAAGGCGAAAATTTGTAAAGAAAATTCTATTTTTCTCAAAAAATTTATGAAACTGTAAAAACTCTCATTCATCCAGACTTGTGACAGACTACATGATATATAGGTGGAGTTAAAATTGTACATGATTTCATGTGGACTTTTTTGTACTGAAAAATGAAAATAAATTAATAATAAATAAAGACACGAAATATACTTAGAGTTATAATACTACCTTGGTAATTTGAATTACAAGATGTCGGAAGGCCACCTTCATCTTCTTGAAATCTCTTTAGTATATATAAGTATCATCTTTGATTTGGGTTGTAATATTGTCCAAGTGACGTGATGCATCCCGACCTACTATATGATTTCCCAAAAATAGACTTGTGTAACTATTGATAAAGCCACGAGTGTTATGAACAAGTTTTAAGCTATAATGAATCATTCCGAATATTAATATATGTTATGCATTCTACCATATGAAGTAAATTGAAAATAGATGGCCCTTGACTAATGTCTCGTTCAATTACCGCAAATATACGTACGTAGCAATTACCGCAAACATATTATATAGCATTGAAGGCTAAATAAAATAATACCTCTATAATTTGTGTAGAATAACTTTAGTTCTTCTTTCATCTTACTAAACGTCGTAACACAACTAACATTTTCGTTAGATCTTTAAAAGTTTGGAAAGAAATTGAATAAATTATTTTCGTTAGAAAAGATGCTAATGAGCTAGTCATTACGTAAATTACGTGATATAATAATGTAATAGAAAATAGACAAATAAAGATTAGATAGTGAAAATCTCTTTATTGAACTGGTATAACAATTCCAACATCAAACAAATTATGATGAGAACACACGTGTGAAAATTGAAGGCAGTGATAGTCTTTTTATGACAAAAGCATCGTGCAAAAACTTCGAAATATGTAATATTTCAAGATTTAAATTTTCAGGGAGTCAGAGATCTGCTTGAAATGATCACTGCATTAGTGTAGATATAGGCTGTTGGGAAATTGCAAACTTTTGATCAATTATTTTAGTGGATCTCCTTAGTTGAACAAAATATTTTTTTGGCCGAGTGTATTCTACTCCATGAGTAGATTAATGTAATGTATTTATTTTATCAAAACCAACTTAGAGTGAATGAGAAATTAAGCCAAAAGATAATCACTTGAAGTTGAAATAAATTGGAATAAAAATTAGTGAGAAATTGGAAAGGTGCCAATCCCACATAGGAAAGTTAGAAGAATATAAACCACTTTATATTGCTCAAGTTTGGGGACTTAGGTTTGTGCCCCAAGGGGTACCAATAGCCTTTGAATGGGAGAAAACCTACATGCTAGTAAGTTGGGCCAAAGCCTACACGCATGCGCCGCTGCCGTTCGACCGACCGGCTCGACACGGGTCGTGAGCTTGGGCCCTGATTTTTCTATGCGTGACACGTGTATTCTTCTAGAAGGATGGTGGATGATAGGGCTTGTCCAAACGGTTTGTGTCCGTTGAAAACACAACTTTTCGACTATTGTGTCTTTTGGGCACGACCTTTCAACTTTTATAAATAGGCCCCCATACCTCGATTTTCATTCACTCCAAAATCAATTCTGATTTTATTCTTTTTCTAATATTATTCGTTCGTCCCTACATTATTCATATTTTGTAATCCAGCCTCAAAAATAATTTTCGTGCATTTTAGTCCTCGAATTTTTTAGAGAGATCAAAAACGTAAATAGGTTTGCCGAGTCTTGTAATTTGTAGTGCAACTATTTCAAGTCAAGATCATTGTATCTTGGAAAACGAGTATCGGAATACCATCGCACCAGTGCGGAGTATTATCGTTTTAAAGAGAAAAAGTTGAATTCTTGTCTCGACCATTAACATTCATTGTGCACGACGTTATTCTGCCCAAATCATTTAAGGTGATATAATTACTTGCTAACTTCCAACATAGGCGAGCCAATATGCTCGCAAGCTGACATGGTGAGCTAGCTTGTGCAGAGTTCTCTTTACTCGGATCGTGCCCACAGCTCACCTCGAATGCCAGCCGAGCCTATCCATTTTGTTAGTAGGGTGAGTTGAGCTGACTAGAGACTCTTCCCATTTAATATCCATCGAGTGTATGTGTGATGGTATCATGGTGGTGCGGTGTGGTGGGCTGGGGAGCGATGCTATACAGTTTTGTTAACTAAACTATATTTTTATTGTAATAATTATCTCACATTTTTGTTTCTTTTGAAACTTATATCCTCAACTTTTTTTATCACATTCTTATCATCAACATATTATAAATTTAAACATTTTGTCCCTAATGACGATTTACGTGAGGTGTAAAAAAACTTATTTGTTTCTCGTATTTTCAATTAAGTTAAATAAATAATAAATATAAAAAATAAACAAATATTTGTCCATCATTAAAAATGTATGTTAGCAGAATATTGATAGAAATCATCATTTTAAGACGAGATGTAATAATTAATTTAAAGTTATGGATAAAAAGGGAATATAAAAGTTGCGAACATAAGTGTAAAAATAAATAAAGATTGATAAATAACATTTATTTTAATTAAAATGCAGTACAGATAACAAAAATGTAGTGTTAATATAATTTAAAAAAAAAAAATACTATGGCCAATTCTAAAGGGGAAAAGCTAAACAGACAGGGTTTGGGGCCAGGGTTTGGTGATCAACGCCACATGGCGCCCCCCCTATTGGAGGGGCGCCTATTCGAAGAGGCACCCCTCCAATAGGGGGGCGCCATGTGGCGTTGGTCACCAAACCCTGGCCCCAAACCCTGTCCCTCTAGCAAAGTCCATTCTAATGCCCCCGTGACCAGCGTATAACTATAATTAACTTTTAACTTTCTTCTTGTTTCCTTTTTTTCTTAACCTCGAGGTGTCCTCAACCTTTCATTTTTGACACCTATATCCCCACCTTTTTAATAACGTGCAAACAGTAACTCTACCTAACTCAAAATGTATATATAGACATTAAACCTATGTAGAAATTAAAATCTAAAATTTAACTTAAGTGAAAATTAACAATTAATTTTAATAATATATTTCATGAAATTCACAACTTTTCAAGTATACATTTCATCAACTTTTATCAAAAAATTTTAAAAATCTAATTTTAATCCCCACTAATCTAAATTGGGACTGAACATCCACGTGAAATACACGTTATGCGAGATTGAAAAGGTAAACTGTTTAGAAATCAATGAAGACAACTTTCATTAAATGGAACAATTTAGGGACATGTTTACCCCAATTTCATGAAAATAGACCACCATAGGAATTTACTTGAATATAATGGTGAAAATAAACTATCTTAACAATGGTTATCAAGCATTATTTTTTGTGTTGGAGACCACAAAAACTCAACCTAGTCGAGTTAAATCTACATAAGAAAGAAATCGAGTCTGTAGATCGTGGACAAGAAACATTCCACCGGTGGAAAAATCCTTTCTGAATTCAATTATGGATGGTATCAAAGTTCCTGAGAAGAAACTTCAAAAGAACAGAAGAAACAATTGATTCATTCATTCAAATCAAGTGTATTTGATGGATATTATTGAAGAAATAATGTATTTTAAATAGTAAAATGACTGGAAATTTGTGGTTAAAAAGTAAGAAAAAGTTATTGATGTGATTAAAAATATTGTTTTATTGAAGAATGTGTGGTTGAAAATGAGTTTTTAAAGAATGTGTACCAAACAGGGGCTAAACACCAAAAACGCATTACAATAAACAAAGCTAATTAACTGTATTTTATTCATCTTTGTTGGCAATTTTACGTTTTTTCTTATCTCCAACCTCTACAAGCAAAGCCAGAAGAGCCTCACAGACTTGAGAAGCATCCGCTTCTGAAGGATCATCGTTCATCGACGAATAAACCATCCAAGCATGATCTAATTTACGCTTTGGTCGAACCACAACAGAACCCGGAACCTCGGCATCGCGACAAGTTACCAGTCCATCGCTCTTTTCGCCATACCTAATCTGAAGAAGTTGTGCACAGGCTGCCATTACAGCACCAAGAGGCATCACCACTGGGAGTGTTGCTGGTTGGCCAGCGGAGAGGGAGGGAAACACAGGCAGTTCTGCATGAGAAACACGAGATAATGTTGCCAAAACAGCAGGAGAAATACTGGCTTCTGTGTGGAAAGAAACAACAGGAAGCTCCCTCGGCAGACGGAATTTTCTCAAGAAGTCCTTCCGCTTCTCGTAAGTTAAATCTTCTAGAGCCTGCATGTCCCCCTTCACAAAAACTGCCAGAATTAGAATACTGCATGTCATGCAATGATGCAAAAACAATGAATTTTGTGTAATTTGCAAGATTTTGAACTGTGTAAAGAACCATACACTTCAAAAAAACAATATAATGTCATCCCACCTGGCTAACAAAGTATCTAACTAGAGTAACGATGAACCAAAGCATGAAGAGAGCACACAAGATCTAGAGTTTATTTGATTATTTTATCTTTAGCTACGATTCTATAGGCGGTTAATTTTACTGTCTTGTATTTTCATTGTCTGGAGGTCAGATTGTATGTCCTCATAAGTTTGTAATTTGGTGTATTTCCTTCAAGTAATAATAATTACTTCATCCTTACTGTGGTTTGATTGAAGGGAAAAAAAGACAGAAAAAAAAAAATTAAAATGCAGGGTATATAATTATTTCAGATATACTCAAATATTCAAAGATGTCAAGTATTATTTAGATTATAAGGTAGGCCAAAAATACCTTGATCACTTTACAGATCAGGATCTCCATAAGCTTACGAATGTTAACGTAATCACCAAGCTGTCCTTCTCGTAGTATATCTGAAGCAATGGGACTACCCCCATAAGGACTCTGTGCTAATGCTAAACCGGCAACCTTATCTTTGAGTTCATCCCAATACATGGATAAAGCAGCAGCTGAATCTACTCCCCCTTTACTGTGCCCAAGAAGCAAAACACGCTTACCAGAACCCCAATATATTTCTTCAATATAGTCTTTTATCTCTTTGGCATTTTTATCCACCGAAGCCTGCATACTTCCCGATAATGTGTACTGAACAGGAGAGAGATAGTAAACAACAAGGGCTAACTGGAAACTACCTCGCTGTGAATTTTGGCTATATGACAGGTGAGGCCCATCTTTGAAAAACTTGTTTTTGTATTGGTAAAATAAAGAGGCCCATGGTTGCTGAAAAGACCTGCAGAAAGGGCAAAAGCTCAGTATTAAAACAAGATTAGTCAAGAATACATCAGTATAGAATCTGCTTTATTACTTAACATATCTGCACAACCATTATTTAAAGAGCAGCTTGCGAGTTACTCAGGCACACCTCATGTTAGGCTTTCATTAAAAGCCTCAAAACACACACCTTGAACACCACTTCTCGAGGCTTATGCCTCAATTTACTGAGACTTACTTCTGAAGACTTAAGCAATAGGGCAAGTCAGGTGTGTGCTCTTTATACAGAATTTTTGTTTTCTTATTTTTCCTTTACATAGAAGGGGAATGAGAAAGGAGAAAGGAACCACTAGAAGTATCAGCGACAAAGAATGAGAAGAAACAGTTGAAATAATATGCACCAACTTGTAGATCATGTTATAGTTAGGGACTAAAGTGTAATTTTTCCTTTTTCATTTTTCCTTTCTCCTTAACATCTTTGGTTTTATCATCAATAAACAAAATATAAAATTTCACCCCAAAATCTCGACTTGGTATCAGGGCCACAGTGTTCGAACCCTAGCCGACGCCGATTCCGGTTACCCAGACGCCGGCGACGTCTTCCATTCTGGCTGTGGCGACTTTCTCGCGCGACTTTCCTTCGTATAAGCCTTTCTCTCTCCTCTGTCCAACTGGGAGTCGGAAATCTGCCATTATTTGTGTCGATTTATCTCCGCTTGCTACTGTTCGCGGCTTCCTCTTCGTGACCTGGTTTTTTCTTCATAGTTTCGGAGTGGTTCTCTTGGTTCAATTTGTAGGTTGCTGTGTGTTTTTTGGGCCATTGAATTGAGCCCCAAGTTATCCATTTTTTGGTGCTATCGACTCGACATTGATAGGAAAGTTATTCGAATTTTCCCGATAGGTGCTTTCCTTAAGTTCTTTGGTTGAATTGTGGACTTCCAGAGAACCATGACTGTACTTCTACACTTCGGAATAATGGTTGATAACAAGGTAGTTACATCGTTAATTCATGAGACATCTCCGATTCACATTAAGTTAGATGGTACTAACTATCGTGTGTGGTCAAAATTACTGGAGATGCATATTACTGGCCGGAAGGAAAGAGCCCACATTTTTGGTGAGCTAACTGTACCCAAAGAGAATGATAGTAGTTATGGTGAATGGGTTAAGTCTTGGCTTATCAACTCTATGATTGATGCTCTTGTAACTCACTTTGTTCAATTTAACACAGCCAAAGATGTGTGGGATGCAGTTATGAGAAGTTATCTTAATGTCTCTGACTTGTTACAAGTTAATGAACTAATGAAAAAATCATTTCAGCTATGGCAAGAGGGGCGGCCTCTTGTCACGTACTACACTAAAATAAATTCCATTTTCTTGGAGCTTGACTATCGCAAACCAAATCCTATGAAGTGTGCCGTCGATGTTGATGCGTTAAAAAGGAGGTGTGCTGAAGACAGGATTTATATGTTTCTGGCGGGACTTGATCATGGCTTGGATCAAGTGCGTAGTCGTATTTTGACTACTACACCCCTTCCAAGCTTGGAAGAGGTGTTCTCGATTGTTCGTCGTGAGGAACAGAGACAACTTACCATGGGAGCCGAAAGTTATTCTGAGACGTCTGCATTGGCAGTAAAAGGGTTCAATCCTCGATCACGAACTCCTATTCAGTCTGCTGAAACTTGCTCATCCTATCACTTTAAAGGGCATACTTCTGACAATTACTTCAAGAAAAATGGCTACCCAGACTGGTATTTAGCAAAGAGGGCGAAGATGAAAGGTGGAAGATACTCTCAGGTTACGCGCTCATCCGCTGCTACTCATGCACCTGCACCTACACCTACTGTTTCACATGTTGCTCAATCATTTTCTGGGGAAGGTACTTTTGGGTTGCAATCTACTTCTATTGCATCTGATTTTTGGGTTATAGATTTCAGAGCTACTGATCATTATACTTTTAATCCCTCTACATTTGATTCCTTGACAACTCTACATGTTCAGTCTATACAAGTGGCTAATAGGACTCCTATCGAAGTTACTAGGGTCGGAAGTGTCTCATTTTCACCTATTTTCTCTCTCATCCGTTTTACTTGCACCTACTTTTTCCACTAATCTCTTATCTATTAGTAAAATTACAAAGTATCTTGATTGCTCTGTCATCTTCTCACCTAGTAGTGTATTTCAGGCTAATCGAACGAAGATGACGATTGGCAGTGGTAGAGAAAAGAGGGCTGTATTTTTTGGAGGGAACAAGGCGTTTGCAAACTAAGGATACTCATGGTCTTCAAGTTGTTAATAAATCATCTCCAAGAGATAGGATCGTTTTGTAGCATTGTCGACTAGGTCATCCTTCATTTACTTAGTTAGAACACTTGTTCCTGAAACTATTTAACAATATTCCTAGTTCTAGTATATAGTGTGAACAATGTATTTTTGCTAAAAATCATCATGTACCTTTCAAAATCAATTTTAATAAAAGTTCTATTCCTTTTACTTGTGTTCATACTAATGTTTAGGGGTCGCTCTCTACTCCATCTACTACAGGTCATAAATATTTTGTCTCGTTCATTGATGATTGTACCAGAGTTCGTTGGATATATCTGTTAAAATCTAAAGGTGAAGTCGTTCATGTTAGTCCAAAATTCCTTAAAAGGATTGAGACACAATTTCATACACGGGTTAAAGTTATCCATTTTGACAATGGTCGTGAGTTTGTAAACCAAACCCTTAAAAACTTCTTCTCAACTCACGGCATTCTCCATCAGACCATTTGTGCTTCCACACCCTAACAAAACGGTATTGCAGAGCAAAAAAATCGACACATTCTTGAAGTAGCTCGGGTTTTATGTTTCACTATGCATGTTCCAAAACGTTTTTAGGCTGAGGCGCTGACAACTGATGTCTTTCTCATAAATCGCATGCCCTCCCGCATTATTAACTTTCAAACCCCCTTAAAAATGTTGTCTCAGTTTCACTCTACTTCTTCCTCTGCTTTAAATCCCTGTCCCAAAATTTTTGGTTGTGTGTTATATTTATGTGCATTCTCATCTCAGAGATAAATTTGATTCTCGTGCCCTGAAATGTGTCTTCCTTGGCTACTCAAGCTCTCGGAAGGGCTACAAATACTTCCATCCCCCTACAGGAAAATAATATGTTTCTATGGATGTGGAATTTTGCGAATCAGAATCCTTTTTTCTGATGACGTGTCGTTAGTTCCTCTTCAGGGGGAGGTTAGTAGAGGTTAGTAGTAAGGAAGAGGAACGAGTGTGGTTAGATGAAAAGAGAGAATGGATTTCTGGAAAGGAGAGGGAATCCCAAGTTGAATCCCAAATTGAATATCGAATTGAGGATGATAGATCACCTCGCTTATTCCAAAAGTGTTATACAAGGAGAAACTCGGACAATGTTTGCAATCCAATATTATCCTCTTCAAATACTACAGTGCTATTTGATTCTTCGAAGATTGAAAATGAGGTACCTATCCTGCTTCCTTCTTCTACTATTTTCTCTAGTTCTGATTCTAATCTTGTAGCTTTAGATATTGTTGATACTTGGAATATGAGATATCATCTTGGAGTCCATAATAAACCCGATAGGTTTGATTTTTCGAAATCTTCTTCCAATACTGTTTTTCCCATATCTGACTATATCTCGTACCATAGTTTATCTAAGACTAATTTGAAGTTTGCCCAACAACTATCTTCTATGTCTATTCCTAATCACTTTCAGGAAGCTCTTAATTAGCTTAAGTGGAAATCCGCTATGATAGAAGAGATGAATACTCTCCAAAAGAACTCTACTTGGGAGATGGTCTTATTACCACCAGGAAAAAAGATTGTGGGATGTAAGTGGGTGTTCTCATTAAAATACAGGCCAGATGGGACTGTGGATAGGTATAAAGCTAGATTGGTTGCCAAAGTACACACAAACTTGTGGGATTGACTACCAGGAAACTTTTGCTCCAGTAGCTAAGATAAACACTGTTAGAGTCATTCTATCTCTAGCAATCAACCTTGATTGGCCATTGAGGCAATTTGATGTTAAAAATGCATTCCTTTACGGTGATCTGACAGAGTAAGTGTATATGGATCCTCCTCCTAGTTTCACTCCCCCAGGGGGTAATGTGTGTAAGTTGAAGAAATCTCTTTATTGGCTAAAACAATCACCAAGGGCGTGGTTTGGAAGACTGAGTTGTTCAATGAAAAAGTATGATTTTAAACAGGCATTGTCTGATTATACTTTATTTTATAAGAGAGATGGTCATAATATTACTATGCTTATTGTGTATGTGGATGATATGATTGTTACTGGCAGTAATCCCAGTGAGATTGAGAAACTCCGAAGCCATTTAACAAAAGAATTCGAAATGAAGGATTTGGGTACTTTGAATTCTTGGGGATTGAGGTATCACGGTCCCAGCAAGGGCTTATCCTATCTCAACGAAAGTATGTCCTTGACCTTCTAGCAGAAACTGGTATGTCGGCTTGTGCCCCTGTTGACACACCCATTGAGGTAAACCATGGCCTATCTATCTATCCTGATTAAACGGGACAAATAAAGAGAGATACCAGAGATTGGTAGGGAAGTTGATTTATCTATCCCACACGAGACCACATTTGTCATATGCAGTTAGCGTTGTGAGTCAATTTATGCATAACCCCAGTGAGCAACATATGAGTACAGTTAATTGGATATTGACATATCTGAAGTCCTCTCCAGGCAAGGGCATTCTGTACTCAAAATGGGGCATTTAGATATTGTGGGTTACAAAGATTCTGATTTCGCTGGATCGAGACTAGATAGAAAATTCACATCAGGATATTTATCGTTTGTTGGGGCAATCTGGTGACTTTGAGGAGTAAGAAACAGAATGTGGTCTCACTATCTAGTACTGAGGCGGAATATCGAGCATTACACTATGCAACTATCGAGATTACATGGCTAAAACTTCTCCTTAGTGAACTTGGCTTTGTTCCGAACAAGCCTATGTTACTTTTCTGTGACAACACTGTTGCCATTAAAATTGCAAACAACCCTATGCAACATGATAGAACAAAGTATGTTGAACTTGATAGGAACTACATCAAAAATAATCTCGTCTCCAAAAATATAGAGGTTCCATACATTAAGAGGGTAGAACAACTGGCTGATATAATGACACATGGAGTTGCCAGTGGCCCATCCTATACAATGATATCCAAGTTGGGCATGCGTTATATCTATGCACCAACTTGAGGGGCAGAGTTGAAATAATATGTATCAACTTGTAGATCTTGTTATAGTTAAGGACTAAAGTTTCATTTTTCCTTTTTCATTTTTCCTTTCACCTTGTATATCTTTGGTTTTATCATCAATAAACAAAATATAAGATTTCACCCCAAAATCTCGACTGAAACAATGGGGAGGAATCAATGCAGCCTTTGATTTGAGGAAATTCATGTGACTCCAATCTAACACTCATTTGCCCAATGTCCTAGACGAATTACAAGTTAAACTTAAAGGAAGATTAAGAAGCATACACTAAGAATGCCACATAATGCAATTTTTCAGTCAGTACAATGGGTAAGTGCAATTGACAGATACAAACAAGGAAGTTGTGCTGGAACTCGTTTGGCAAACCACAATAAATGATTAGGCATCACGAGAAAATGAATTATTATAAAAATAATCAGGAGAAATGATTGCTACCTGGAACCAACAAATAAACCATTGTATTTGGCAACTTGTGCAAACCATGCCTGACAGTGAGATTACAACTGAATTACAAATTCAAAATAAAGGCAAACTTGGTCATACAAATATGAAAACTGTCATTCATACCTTATATCATCAAGTATTTCCATAAATCTTTCTGTTCCATCTTCAACTGGAAGCATTTCTGCAGCTCGTTGTAGCCATCCAATGTCATCAGCAGAGCCACGAACTGTCCTTCTCACCCGTTCAATGAGGCTGCTAACAAGAAGGACATGATAAAATAATTGCACAAATAAAATAAATATGAAGAAACTATAAGAATTCTTTAAGAATCTCATGAAGGTTTCAGTGATTCACAGGAAATGAGAAGCATGTTTAGGAAGCTTATGAACAAAGTTTTCTTATACGAATATCAGAGTGAATTTATGATCTGTACATGCTGAACTAAGGACAATTAAGAAATGTTGGCTAAACCTGAAAGTCACTTTTCTATAAGGTAAAGACTTACTTTGTAAAAAGTAAGTTTAATAGAAAACTGTTAACTTCTAAAATTATTTTTGGCAAAAAAAAAGAAGCTTAAAAGTAACAATTATATTTATAAGATTAAGATTAGCCAAACATACTCTGAGTCTGTGTCAAATAAGCATTGGATAAAGTTAACATTTCAATCTACTATCGTGAAAGTCATATAAGCATGCTAAATGAGTAGTACCCTTGAAAAATAGAAATGCCATTTTGGTTGGTAATATTTGATCTCGTGAGCATGTTAGAATTTTGAGAATCTTCTCCAGCTGTTCTCCTAGTTAATTCACCATGGACTGCTGGAGCATCAACTTCTGTGCGAAATGTTTCAGAAATAGACGATACATATCCAGTTGAGGACACATCATCGTTAGCTAGAGAGCCTCCGGTTTCTCCAGAAGCAAATGTCACCAATTCCTGTCCATCAGAGTCTCCAGCTGCAGGTGGTACTGCAATGAGGTATAGTAAATATATTTGTTTGGGTGTGCTAGAACATTAGGAAGTTAGCAATAGGGAATATGGTAGCGAATAACTCATAGTACAAGGGCATCAAAATGAAGCGACAAAATAATAATCAGATATTCTAGTTTCCAACTCTAGAATTCTTCAATCCCTGACCGTTCACTTGAACATGGAAGCTTTCAAGCAGAGACAAAGCAGGCAAGAAGGAATTTACATGCCCTGCCGGAATGGGAGGCGTCCAGACAAAGGCGTTAACACTGGGAGAAGAAGAAAAGCAGTCAAGGCAGGTCGAGGCTTGTTTTAAGTTCACAGGTCCCCCCAGTGTCCAGAACACAGGGAAGTGCTTCTTGTAAATATCTCATATGCAGAGGACATCTCATAAAAGCCAAGAAAATCTGTAAAGAAAATAATTCACAGTCCTTTTAGACTCCTAATCAGTCTACAAGTTACTTGCAATTTCCAGTATAAATTGTCTCATCTCACTCAAGTTTACAGACAAGTAGTTTGAAGTAGTTAGAAATGTCCTGTTGAAATCTCAAGAGAAAACACTCACAATCAGCCTAGACTAACAACGATGCAAGAATGGGAAAAAAGACAAAAATTGAAAATAATATTATTGCAAAAGTATCTCAAAGTTGCATATCCTTATTAGACGAGCATTCTCAATTCTGCAAGTGTGTATATGTAGAAGCATCTCTCCCTCATACACGTCCATACACATAATCACCAATAAGATCAAGTGGCATCAGAATATCTTTAATGAAGTAACCATTTTATTGAAGTTAACACCAATAAGTTCACAGTCACATCAGAATATCTTTAATAAAGTGATTATTTAATGAAGCGAATGATTCTAATACCATCCTACTCTAGCTCAAATCCTAAATCCAATTTCACAATGAAAAAGGATAAGTAAGAAATTTTAGAAAAACTAAATAAATGTTAACTGGTGCTACTTTTGAAAAAAGAAGATTATTGAACTTCGTTACTACTCTAAAATGGAACTTCGTAGTTCCCATCAAAATTTATCAATTTGCAACAGTTCCCCAACTAATGCATTTCCTACGCAAAACATAAGCACCAATTATCCAGCTCCTACAAATTTGCACAATTTGAATCCTGCCAATTGCTAGTACATGTTTATTAAGAGTATCATTCCAACATTTACCAACGTAATGAACCCTTTTCTTACATTTTGAAGATAATTATCCTCCAATAATTATGCACGTACCAGAATCGGCCATGAAACATCGTGTGAAAATTGACGTTGTTTCAGCAAGATACGACGCCGCCTCATTCAGAGCTGGCATTGATGTAAATAGCTGCGGAATACCAGGTCGATCGTCCCTTGTTGCATCTACATCAGCCTTTGAAAAAAGATTAA
The DNA here is from genome assembly GCA_035079005.1 of Fraxinus americana. Classification (NCBI taxonomy): domain Eukaryota; kingdom Viridiplantae; phylum Streptophyta; class Magnoliopsida; order Lamiales; family Oleaceae; genus Fraxinus; species Fraxinus americana. The sequence goes on from CM068719.1 coordinate 8,830,534, forward strand.
AAAAATCATACATATCAAATTGCTTAAATCCCCAATAAGAAAATTATTTATAAGCATCAATAAATCAATGGCTGAACTATAAAACATAAACGTTAAGAAAATTACCGTAAAAGATCTGCTGGATTCTTCATCTTTCGAATTCCTAGAGTCCATTGTATTAAGAAAATAAAGGGATTTCTTGCAGCAAACAAAACGAAAACCAGCTCGCGATTCAATAACCCTCATCTAAACATAATCCCAAAGTTCAAAACTCTAACCTAGAAATTAGATGGAAATTAAATGAATCGAATAAATTGGCGGTGCTATTCAAGCAATGAAGAGAGAGACAAAATTAACTGACAAGCAACCTGTTTTAACACTCAAATTTATGTACGCGTGGGGGTTCTTCAAAATTCTCAGGCTAGCACGCTTTTTGAGAAGCATAGTTGCCCTGAAACGCGACTAGTGAAGGGAAAGACAATAGATTGAATGCGTTTGAACGTGTTTGAGATGAGCCTCATTTTTAATTTTTTAGTCAAAAGTGAATTTTAAAATAATGATTTGATGGAAAATGTGTCCTTAACAAAAATTTTGAATTTATGTTTAATATTATTTTATTAAAGAATTTGTAGTTGAAAATAAGATAAATAAAATTTTATTTTCAAAATAATGAAAAACAAACAAAAGCTAAATATAAGAGTGTGGGAGAAATTTTCCCAAACCAAAATCAATTTTTGGGTCACATCAGGCGGTCCCACTTTCTGCCACCATTTGAAGTATTGGTGAGAATTTGAACACAAAAAGACAATTTCATCGCCATCACATGTGTAAAGTCTCAAGGTTCTCTACTGCAAAAGGGTAAAATTGGAAAAGGGGTGTAAATGGGTTGTCCCTCAACTGCAAAGGTGTCAGATTTTGTCCATTAAGAAATGCAACAATGGTCCATTTTTTGATTTTTCAACGGTTGAAATTTTGATACCTAACGCCATCAGACACGCCCCCTAAGAGTATTATTAGACTTTGTAGAATGGAAAATTCATTTATTTCTGCTTTAATATGTGGCTCATATAGAGTAGAACACATATTTACTGGAATAAATAGGTCGGCGTCCCCACGGTACGATACAGGGACATTTTTGAATTTTTCCTTAAAGTTTTGTGCAGGCCCTAGAGTCGTGTGCGTGTGTGTGTGCGTGATCCTAATATTCATACATAATAAAAATCTTAGTAGCTTTAAATTTGTATTATTATTTTTTTGTCGATATCATATAGGGGTGGGCGCGGGTCGGTTCGGTTCGGTTTTTTTCGATTCCAGAAATTTTCGGGTATTTAGTAAATGGAACCGTCGGTTCCAAATATAATTTTGGAACCGTTCGGTTTCGGTTCGGTTCGGTTTCGTTCGGTTTCGTACTATAATTAATTTTTTTAACATTTAAAATAATACTACATAAATACACCTGAAAGTGGATACTAATATTAATAACAAATAGATACAAATACCAAGTTCAATATTAACTTTTACAAATTAACGTAATCTAATTTATTAACATATAAATAATAAGTTGTCAAATACAAATATCAAAAAGTAAATATTACTAATAAAACTTCGATATTCATATCAATAATTCATTTGCTTCAAACCTTCAAATCTGCATAAAAGTGAAATATAAATTAGAAGTCACAAAGATAAAATATTTTAAAATATTGATAATACTTACCAACTATTTAATGTAATCATCAGTTGGTTGACTTTCCATACTAACTACTAAGAAACTATACAAGAAAAAATTGAAAAAAACACAACTAACAAACATAAATAAACTCTAATTGTTCAACTAATAAGATTTAATAAGAAAAAAATTATTAATTTGTTTAGAAAAAATAAAAGAAATTGATTTATCCAATATAAAAAAAAAATTCGATTCTTATTCGATTTTTCGGTTCTTGGTCGAGAACCGAGAACCGAAACCAAACCATTCGGTTCTCGATTCGGATACCCGTTCGGGTATTTCATTTTAAAAAACTCACTCGATTCGGTTCGGTTCCGGTTCGGTTCGATTCAGACATTTTGCCCGGCCCTAATATCATATTCTTCATCATTATTATTTTTGCTCAAATCTCAACAATTTCCAATTATAGAAATTTAAAAAATGTGTTTGTAAAAGGTATTATTAGACTTTGCAAGAAGGCTGCTTATCGGTGGCAAGAAGGCTCGGGGGCTCAGGCGGCTCGGGCTCGACTCGAAAAAAGTCCGAGTTAGGCCCGACTCGGGCTCGATTGTACCGAGCCGAGGCTCAAGCCGACCACTTGGGGCATAATGGCCCGTATCCAGATTTAAAAAAAAAATTCAATTAAAAAAAAGCTGCAGGCAGCTACAATTTAGCTACCTGCACGCAGCTTGCGTGCACGTTACCACAAAAAATGATTCGTAAATTTTTTTGGATTGAATTATCTTGTCAAAAATTTGAATTTGTTAATTAAATATAATTAAAACGGATATATATTTTTGTCTATAAATACGGGAAAAATTTTACAAATTCATATCAATCAATCACAAATTTCTTTACGCAATATTTCAGTATTATACTCTCAAATTTCTTTACGTAATATTAAGTATTTTACTCTCCAATTTCTATTATTCTATTTGTACGACGGATTTCGCGTATTAAAATACAGAAAACGTCACAAATTGTATTTTAAGAAATACAAATAAATGAGAATTTTCTTGTAATTGCAAAATTGCAAAACCCTCTGATTAATAATTTGAACGTTTGAAGACAGGAGCCACGTGGCTTGAATCCAAGACTTCTAGAATTGTTGAGAATTTGATTTGCCGAGCACTTGACTTATTGACACTTGAATTTCAGAACTTGGATTTGGACTTCGAAACTTGGTCTTGATCTTGATTTAATTCGAAGAAGATTTTGATTTTCTTGGATTTGTTTGGTTTGAAGGAGATTTTGATCTTCTTTGTGTTTGCCGAATTTGGAGTTGAGATGATTTCTTCTCTTCCTTCGGCTTTGGGATTTCTTCAGCACTTCGTGATTTTTTTCTTCACTTTTTGGTTCCCCTCTTCAATGAACCTTTGACCCTATTTATAGGAGAAATTCGTGGCCAATTTTGATAATCACATAATTAATTCAACTAAATTGATTATAATTAAATAATTATGGATTTAGAAAAAAAGTAGGGTGGGCCTTTAAAATTTTATGGGCTCATTAAGTTTTAGTTTAATTGGGTTGATTATTTAAATTGACCCAACCCATTATTTATTTATTTTATTATTTTTTTTTTATGTCTACAAATACCCCCTCAAGATTTATCAATTTATTATGAAATAAATAAATTAGTAAATCTTGATTTTCGATTTTCTTATTATTATTATTATTATTATTATTATTATTATTATTATTATTATTATTATTATTTGACGTAATTGTTGTTTGATTTATTTATTTTACGCAATTCTTGATTCACTTGATTTATTTATATATTTTAACAGCCTTTTTTATGTTTTATGGTAAGTTGGGCTCAAGCAAAGCCCGATATTTAGCTATTTATATGAATCAATTATTAGGTTTTGAAATAAAAGATCAAGTTTAAAATAAAGGTAAGAAAGATTAGGATTTTCTCTGTCTCATCTCCTTCTTTTTTTTAAAAAAAAAAAAAACGTACTGTTCACGTGAACAGTACAAAATTTTTTTTTTCTTAACACGTGAACAGTGTACCACACTGTTCACGTGAATAGTGCCGTACACTGTTCACGTGAACAGTACCCTTTTTTTTTTTTTTGTAAAATTGTAACTAACATTCTTTGTTTCTTTTTTTTTCTTTTTCTTTTTTTTTTTTTTATTTTCAGGATTCAGATTCAACTTTTGGAACAAGTCAAAGATCTTGAAGTTTGAGATTTTTTTGGTGTAGAGTAAAATTTTGCATTGCGATATTTTATGGGTTCAGAAAATATTTGTTCATGAACCAACTCAAGACCAAAGGCTGCCACGTTTCGCCATTCGAGTCAATTTGTGTTTGGGACCAAGAACGGACTCATTCGACCGTCCTGGGCACTTCGTGTTTGGGACCAATGACCGACTCCTTCGACCGTCCTGGGCACTTCGTGTTCGGGACCAAGGACCGACTCCTTCGACCGTCCTGGGCACTTCGTGTTGGGACCAAGGACCGACTCATTCGACCATCCTGGGCACTTCGTGTTTGGGACCAATGACCGACTCCTTCGACCGTCCTGGGCACTTCGTGTTCGGGACCAAGGACCGACTCCTTCGACCGTCCTGGGCACTTCGTGTTCGGGACCAAGGACCGACTCCTTCGACCGTCCTGGGCACTTCGTGTTGGGACCAAGGACCGACTCATTCGACCATCCTGGGCACTTCGTGTTTGGGATCAAGGACCGACTTCTTCGACCGTCCTGAGCACTTCGTGTTTGGGACCAAGGATCGACTCCTTCGACCGTCCTGGGCACTTCGTGTTTGGGACCAAGGACCGACTCCTTCGACCGTCTTGGGCACTTTGTGTTTGGGACCAAGGACCGACTCCTTCGACCGTCCTGGGCACTTCGTGTTCGGGACCAAGGACCGACTCCTTCGACCGTCTTGGGCACTTTGTTTTGGAGGCCATTTACATATCAGAGAAGCTTATGATTTAGACAATAAATGAACTTAAAAGATTTATTGCCCATTGAATTTATTTATTTACTTTTTTTTTTTTTTGCTAACTATCTTTCTCTCCCCCCTTTTTTTAGAAATGGCCGAGACGAACTCTAATGATAGAGTATATTCTGATATACACGAAATTGTCGAGCTAAAAAGTCAAGGCAAAAGTTATCTCCGTTTCAAAGATACTGATGTGAAATACCATGTCCAACCTGGCGTACGAGGTGAGCTTCAACTTAGCATCCACAAGCCGACTACATATCCTTCTCCTGAGCTCTTGGAACCCTTTTCGGAGTTGTACATGCCCATTATTAGTGAATGTCACGAAAATCCGAAGATGCCATGTCCAGCCGATCTAGCAATCTTCCCTTTTTGCGTCTTCCGCCTCATCATTCCCAAAGCATAGAGTGCGTCCCAAAGGCCGTAATTTGTGAGAGAGTTGATAGCAAAGAAATACGATGGGGAAGCGCGTTTGTCAGTCGTGGAGAAATTTCTTTTCTTCCAAAATTTTGGGAATGGTCTTCATGGGTCCAGAAACTTCTGCTCAAGAGGAATCTCCGCCAGTTAGCTTCTGCAGTGAGGTCTGCCACGAAGGATTATCATCGTCCAAATTCTATCTACAGAGCTCTTTGTGAGGTTTGGTGTCCAGAAACCAACACTTTTATGACCTCCTGTGGTGAAGTTGGTATTTCTCTTTGGGATATCCGTGAGATAAGTGGACTTTCGATCGAGGGTCATTACTATGAAGAAGTTGTCCCAGGCCTTTCAGAGCTGACAGATCAACACTCCAAGTCTTGTTTGTATCTCTTTAATGTTTTCGTATTGATCGCGAATGCGATTGAATCTGATTGCGTCAGTCATGAGGAATGGATCAATTTCTGGTTTCGCGAGAATGGTTGTGCCCAGCATCCTCGACAACACAAAAATTATAAGACTGCTATGAGTCTTAATCCATTTAAAAGGCGTCATCAAAGAGCTTCAAAGAAAGTACGGAGACCCGTGGTTGTAGACAAGCCGAGAGATATTTTCCGTAGGGACCAGAGTCATTGGAGTGATTTGCCAATATCTTTGTCCATAGAAGAGGAAGAGGAATTAGAAATAGTAGCTTATCTCTCCCTATGGCTTTGTCGCTTCGTTCTTCCATCTGGGGATGAATGTATGAGAGTTGGGACTTTTAAAGCGTCTTCTAAAATGGCAGGTGGGTACACTTATAGCCTGGTTCCTCCCATATTAGCGAGCATTTATAGAGGACTTACTCGGACATCGAATCATCAATCAAACCCGGACCTTGGCTCGATTTCACATTCATTTCCTGGACATTTTCTTTATGTTTGGGCTGCTACTTATTTTGTCCGAGGTGTTTATGTTCATGTGGACAAGAGTTATACTCGTCCTATAATTCGGAGATATGCTGGCACACTAAATGCTTTCCAGTCTTGGGAGAAAAATGTTCTTGATTGTCGTGACCTTATCCGTGGGAGGATGGATGCTAACGACTTTTGCTGGAATCCATTTCCCTCATCGTCCCATCCTCACGTACGAGTGGACGATCAACAAAGGTCTATAGATACTTCAGAATTCATGATGAGTATTCGGTCCGAATTCGTCTCTTACCGTCGAGGGAACTCTCCTTTCATTCTCGAGGCATATAATCCTCATAGGTTCGCAAGACAATTTGGCTTTAGACAAAAACTTCCCGGTTCACCAAGAAAGTTGGATATTGCTTTCAATGCAGGGGATATGTATCGTGTTTGGTTGTCTCTGACTCAAACAATGAGTGGATCTATATTTCATATTCCAGAATATGTGAAGGATACTCATCAAAATGTTGATGAGGAGTATCAAATTTAGTGGAATAATCAAGTGTTACCGATCTTGACCAAGGTTCAAGTGCAGGTTTTATTTTCTAGTGAGAGCCGCGACTTTGTTCTTAATCCAGTCCCGAACAGGGTTATAGCCAAAGGGCTAAGTTCTCCACACATCATCCCCGAAGAGATTTCTAGAAATAGGTAATTGGACTTTCGAAACGAAAGAGTCATTAAGAAGACTAAAATTAAAGTTCCCTCAACAAAGTTTGCTCCCACCTCTGAGCCTGCTGATAAGATGCCCGAGGTAGTTTTGATTCCAGACCACAGTAGTCCTGAAGATCGAGCGTCCCACGCACCTGAAAAGACTCTAACTCTGGGAGTTGAAAGTTTTGGAGATCATGTATTTTTTTTTAATGCTTCCTGTATTTGGTCTTATGCAACGAACTTTGATTTCAGACTCCTCTTTCCCGAATATATAATGTTAAACGATCGATAAAACCGATGCCGCTTCAAGCTGTCCCGAATCCTTCAAAAGGTGACATTGGGGTTTCTCACATTAACATCAGTCTTCCAAATACACCATCAGATGGCGAATTTTTAGTTATGTCACCTAGAACACGGAACGCGGGTAGGCTTTTCTGCTTTTTTTTTTTTTTTAAATCTCTTCTTCTATATATATTTTTTTTATATCTCTACCATTTTGTAGGTTTTCCAAGCATTCCTGAAGGATTGGATTTTTATGTGAATCCGAACGCTTTGCAAGATCAGACTGGCGAGAATGATGGTAGGATCGGTGCACTTCAAGGAATAGATAGTACTCATGATTTTCGCGACCCACCTTGCAAATACCCGAGTATGATTAACGAAGGCATTTCGGTACTCAACATTGATGGTTTCCATGATGAAGATGAGGTGAATTCTGAGACTGCGAGAGCTAAAATTTCGGAGATTGATCAAGAAATTCCAGCTGCTCCACCTTCATCGGCTTTAGCTATCATTTCGCCTTTAGAAACAAATACTCGTCGGGTAACTCCAATTTGATCTTCTATGGCTGGTCCCCCGCCTGGGATAACTCAAGAGTCCCCTTATTTGAAGGCTGCTTTGCAAGATGCCATGACTAATTATCTTCAGAAGTGTTTTAGAGACTCCTGAAGCATGGGTTTTCTAACATCCGATCTTGGTGTGATGAAAATAATGTAATTCTTCAAAACGTGATTACCAGCTCATTCCGCACAGATCCATCACCTTTGATGAAACGTATGGATGTATTTCTTAAAGAAATTGACATTTATTTAACTAAAAGAAAGTAACACTTGGAGTGTCCAACCTCTGAAGAAAAGGCCGAGCGGTTGAAGTTTTTGAATATTTAGCTCGAAGTGAAAGATTCCACACGTTCTTCATTGGAAGATAAAATTAGTCAGCTAACTTCCGAGCTGGACAGACTCTGTGATGAACTTCAAACCTGTCGGGAACAGGAGAGCATTCTTGGAACTGAAAAGGCCGCGTTGGAAGAATTACAGACTAGAGATGTTTCTAGCGCAGCATCCATTGACCAGAGAAGGAAGACCCTTGAAGATAGTTTCCTGCAAGTGATCAATGGCGAGTGATAAAATCGAGCCTTTATGATTTTCTTTAAAAAAACATTGTATGGATTTTGATTTTCCATCGTTCTTTTTCTTTTCACGATGAACTTTTCTTTTTCTTGTTTCTTGGATATTTTTCTTTTGTTGCTGTGAAAAATGGTAAACAAATTGAATGAATTTATTAGTTGTGACTGAACTTGAATTTATAATTTATCCAAGCTGTCTACGTACCCAAACGGGATCAAGTCGAACGTAGTTCGTTACAAGAACGAAAAATTCATTTTTTTTTGGAGGGCCGTTCACAGTTTATCCTCTTGCGGGCCAGGAGTATTACAATGAAAATTTTACAAAATAAAGCGTTTCAAGCGTAAAAACGCTTTAGAAATTTCTCGTTGATAGGCCTGATTTGTAATCCATCTTTGTCGACAATCTTGTATGCTCCGTTTGTGAATGCATGGGTCACGACAAATGGACCATCCCATTTAGGTTGGAACTTGCCCCCTGTTTTTCTTGTGATTATGATTGGTCTGCGTACGTAAAGTACCAAGTCTCCAACTTGAAACGATCTTGGTCTCACCTTCTTGTTGAAGAACTTTGCCATCTGAGCTTGATAACATTTCAGATGCATTTGTGCTTCCAATCTCTTCTCATCCAAAGCTTCTAATTCCTCCAATCGAAGACGGGCATTTTCCTCTGTCGTCAAACCTTCTTGGATGGCAATTCGAAGTGACGGGATCTGACACTCTAGTGGAAGTACAGCTTCCACTCCATACACTAAGGCATAAGGAGTGGCTTGTATTGGAGTCCGATTAGTAGTTCGATAAGCCCATAAGACTTCACCAATTCTTTCATGCCAATCTCTTTTTGATTTGGAGACAACTTTTTTCAATAGGCTGCATAAAGTTTTGTTGAATGCCTCTGCTAGACCATTAGCTGCTGCATTATACATGGACGAGTTGTATTGTTTAAATTCAAATTTTGAGCATAAGTTGTTTATGTGGCTATTGCGGAAGGGCTTTCCATTGTCAGTGATGATGTATCGTGGGACTCCATATCGATAAATGATTTGGATACGGATGAAATCCGCAACATTTTCTTTCTTCACTTCTTTCAATGGTATAGCTTCAGCCCACTTAGAGAAGTAGTCAGTTCCAGCTAGGATATATGAATGCCCTGCTGAAGACCTTGGAGTTGTGGGTCCAATTACTTCAAGACCCCATGCATCGAATGGCCATGAAGCTACTGTCGGATGTAATGGTTCCGGAGGTTGATGGATGAAATTTGCATGAACTTGGCAGGCTTCACATTTCTTTGCATGATCTATGGAGTCTTGTACCATAGTCGGCCAGTAGTATCCCATTCTCTTTATTCGAAAATGGAGCTTGGATCCGGACTGATGAGCACCACAGATTCCAGAGTGGGCTTCTTCCACGACACATGTTGCTTTATCATTACTTAAACATCGAAGGAAAACTCCATCAAATGATCGTCGATAAAGCGTTCCTTTATAAAAGACAAAGCGGGATGCACGTCTCTTAATTTCAGTTTTTCGCCGTGGATTGTCTAGTAGCTTTTGATGTTGAAGGAAATCGATTATCGGTTGTCTCCAATCTTCTTTTTCCTCATCTTTGATTACTTCAACACTATTATTTTCTTCCATATCACTGGGTAGTAATGATGGAAGCACCCATCTCTGAGCAATTGAAATGGAGTGAGAGAAATCTTCGTCCGTCCTGGAACAGCGGCCAAATTAGCTAAAGCATCGGCTTCCCTGTTTTCATTCCTAGGTATGAATTTTATTTTCAACGAATCAAATCTTTTCATAAGAGTCGATGCATATTGATGATATGGCTTCAAGTCTGAATTACGGACTTCATACTCGGCTAGAAGTTGGTTGACTATTAATTTAGAATCCCCAAAGGCTTCCAGCTGATGGATGTCCATATCTAATGATGTCTCCAAGCCAATGATAAGGGCTTGATATTCCGCCACGTTGTTTGAACATTTCTCTGTTAAGGCAAAAGAGTACGGCATAACAAGATCATGAGGAGTAACAAAGATAACTCCCGCTCCAGCACCATAACTTCGGGTTGCCCCATCGAAGTACAGCTCCATGATGGTATGATTTCAGTAAATAGAACTTCCTCATCTAGAAGGTCTTCCTGTAGTTCCCATTCCGCTGGGACTGGATGGTCGGCAAGAAAATCTGCCAAAGCTTGTCCTTTGATGGCTTTGTGTGGAATGAACTTGATGTCGAATTCGGACAATAACAGCGCCCATTTTCCAATCCTTCCAGAAAGAATCGGTCTAGACATTATGTACTTTAAAGGATCAACCTTTGAAATAAGATCGATTGTGTGTGATAGCATATAATGTCTTAATTTTTTAGCCGCGAAGATTAGCACAAGGCATATTTTTTCAATAGGTGAATATTTCATCTCGGCGCCTACCAGTGTCCGGCTCAAGTAGTAGAGTGCATTCTCCTTTCCTTCATCATTTGCTTGGACAAGAAGTGCTCCCAGAGAATATTCTTATGCTGCAACATAAAGAGTTAGTGGCTTCCCTGGGACTGGAGCTATGAGTACTGGTGGATGAGATAAATATTGTTTGATGCTTTGAAAAGCATTTCGACATGCATCATCCCATTCGAACAGTACATCTTTCTTTACCAATTTGTTGAATGGATGGCAACGTCCAGCAAGGTTAGAGATAAATCTTCGAATGTATGCGAGTTTTCCTTGAAGACTCTTCAACTCATGCACATTTCTTGGTTCTGGCATGCTGATTATGGCGTCAATTTTTGATTGATCTATTTCAATGCCTCTATGTCGAACAATGAAGCCAAGAAATTTTCCAAATGTGACACCAAATGCTCACTTCAGTGGATTCATCTTTAATTGATGACATTGAAGTCTTTCGAAAACATCTCGTAAGTCTTGTAGGTGATTGTCACGTTCCTTTATTTTTACGACAAGATCATCTACATAGCATTCTACATTCTTATGCAACATGTCATCGAAGATCTTCTGCATTGCTCGTTGGTAGGTTGCCCCCGCATTTTTTAATCCAAACGGCATAACTTTATAACAAAATATGTCTTTAGGGGTACGGAATGCTGTAAGTTCCTCGTCTTTCGGATTCATACGTATTTGGTTGTATCCGAAAAATCCGTCCATGAAAGATAAGACTGCATACCCGGTTGTTGCATCCACCATCAACTCTATTATTGGAAGTGGAAAGTCATCTTTTGGACATGCTTGATTTAGGTCACAAAAGTCAACACATATTCGTAATTGTCCATTTTTCTTTTTGACAAGAACAATATTCGCGATCCAAGTTGGGTACTTGACTTCACGTATGAATCCAGCCTCGATAAGTTTGTTAACTTCCACCTCGATTTGAGGAACGAGTTCTGGTCGAAATCTTCTTTGAAGTTGTTTGATCGGCCGAACTCCATGTCTAACTGTAGGTGATGTACTGCAACCCTCGGATCTAACCCTGGCATTTCTTTGTAAGACCAAGCAAATACGTCTTCGTATTCTTGAAGCAAATGGGTGTACTCTGATTCTTCTTTTTGACTGAGGAGAGCACTTACAAACACTGGTCTTGGGTCTTCTTCAGTCCCCAAGTTTATTTGTTTCAAGTTATCCACAGTAGCTTGTCCCCCTTCTTCAAATGTAAGTGGGGTCGATTCAGGTTCATCTGTTGTGGCAGAGTTTTCAGGCTCAGGTTTTGAGTTGGGAGCTTATTCAAAAGCTATATGATTAACGGAGACCTCTTCTTCATCCTCATCATTCTTTAGAGAAGGATAAACCTTTTGACGTTGTAGCCTTCTCTTTGATCGTTGAGGCTTTGGACTTGGATCAGAAGTCTTAGTTCCAAGTCGAGAAAATGCAGATTGTCTTCGAGATTACTTTTGGGGAGCTTGTGCGTTAGTATCAATTTAAGTAGAAGGAGAAGGATCCTTACTTAACCTTTGGAAGACAGAAGCTTTGCCTTGTATGTCAACCATTTGGGAGGGCTCCCCTTTTGACCTTTTAAATACTGAAACTCTGACATTCTCACTCTCAATTCGATCGAACACTGAAGGTTTCGGCTGTTGAGGTTTCTCTCCTGCGACCTCGTAGATTTGAATCATGATTGGGTTCAAAGAAACCTTCTTGACCTTAATCTTTCTTGGTGGATTTGGATCATATCCCAAACCATACCTAGGTTACGACATGAGGGTCCCGTCAGAATGAGAAGGGATACGCTTACCCGAAAGGATAGCGTCAAGATCACCCAATATGCGAGGCTCTCCTTTCCCAAATCCGGCATTCTCAAACAGCTTTTTGATTTGGGGATTATAACACCCTTTGAAGGTCTGTTTTGGCCCATCGGCTCCATGCTTATTTTGTTTAGATGAGCTAGAAATACTGAGTTTTGATATGTCCGGAATAGACGTCGAAGCTCCCACTGTTGATTCGTGGTCTCCCGGGATTGCCATGAGTTGATGGGGCAGAAACAATTTTGGAATGCTAGGTATTGGAAGAATTAACTTGTTCCTCAATACTTCAACATCGGTTGATTCTATTTGAGGTGTTTTACCTTTAGAGAACCCTTCAGATGTAAGTCTTGATTTACCTTTGATAATTTGAGGAGGTTGAACAACGCTGGATGTATTATCATCGTCTGCATCTTCTTTAACTTTGAATCCGGCCATGGTTAACCCCACAGAATTACATTCTTCGTCTTCCACGTAAAATTTGGCGTCAGCAAAATAAGATTCTTCTTCGAGGAATGGTTTAGACTCAGCCACCACACATTTGACTTCTCCATCTCGACTGTATTTGAAACATTGGTGCCAAGTCGAAGGTACAACTCCAGTTTCATGTAACCAAACACGTCCCATGAGTAATTCATATGATGTTTTGGTATCAATGACGTGGAAGAGAGCTGAGGAAATTAACTCCTCTATTTGTAACTTCAAACGAATCATGCCAACGGCTCGTTGACCCTTTTGGTTGAATCCTTGGATCATAATTTTGCTCTTGGATAGATCACCGACATTAATTCCAATTCTCTTCATCGTTTTGACTGGCATAATGTGACGGCAGATCCGCAATCGATCATTATGCGATTTATCTTGCATTTTCGAATATGACCACTAACATAGAGTGGTCTATTATGCAAACGAGAGCCCAGTTGCAAATCTTCATCGTCAAATGTGATAGTGGCCATACAATCTTATCGGGTTGTGGATCCAATATGTTCTAGGACTTTGCCTTCGTATTCTTCCGGATCTATCAACGCTGCAATTAGAGCCATTCGATCATCAAAAGGAAGTTTAAGAGACTCTGTTAAGCTTGTATCGGAAGGAATATTATTGAGCCGCGAGATAGTTTTCTTTTGTTTTGAACTCTTTCTCAATTCCTTCCTTGCTTCATCTTTCTCCTCTACATTGACAACATTGGAGGTAAAACATTCGTTGTCGAAGAAACCTTTAGGAAGGTAATCACCCAGGGTCGGCAGTCTAGGAGGAATGCGTGAAGTAGCTTCTACTCCTGTTGATTTAGTTAGCACTTTTGACTTGGTTTTAGACCTCCTCCTTTGGTTGTTTCTTGTTCTCAGTTTCTTGTCACAAACACTAGAACAGGATAAATGTGGGGCCTTTCGATGACGTCCTTTTACAAGGGTCCATCCTTCCTGGCCTTCTTCTAGTGTTACCTTTTCATTAGGTTGAGCTTCCATACCTGATGCCCCCAACTTTGGTCCTACAAGAGGCGTAAAAGGTGGTATCTTACTTGTTTTGTCTAATATTTGGTATTTTTCCTTCTTACTTATGATGGTAGACCAGCCATCACCAACCTCGTCTTCGGACTCTGAATCAGAATCCCAGACATCCAAATCGTCTGTCATAATTTCGTAAAAGGTTGGACGATTGGGTGCACTTGGTCCCTCCATTCCCGGGTAGACGTAACTGATAGTGATTTCCCCGTATACTTCAAACTTCACTGGGATGGCTCCTTCTGGAAGTTGTGGTGCAAACTCTTCAGTCGGAGATTTATTGGCATCGCATAAATGAGAAAATGTATGTTCCCATTTTGCAATGGGGGTTGGATCAAACGAACCAAATGAAACCATCGAGCAGTCAGCAGTTAGGCTTTCTCCCGTTTCAAGTTTGACCTTATTTTCTTTGTCCAAGCGAATAATAAGATCTTTCAGCACAAAACATTTTTCCACCGGGTGACTAATGATCCTATAAAATCTATAATATTTAGGATGATCGACCTTACCTACTTCCTCAGGTCTCTTTGGGGCTGGTAGTTCGATAATCTTCTGTTCAAGAAGTTGATCCAAGATTCCAAGATCTTCAGAATCTGAAAATGGGTACTCCTTATCTTCAAGTTCTTTCAGAGTCACTTGGCCTCTGCCTTGGACTAAACCTTTGGTAGGTCTGAACTCTGATTTTGGTTTTGGGTTTGATCTCGTCCCTTGGAAGGCTACCTTTGCAGGGATAGTGGAAATTGTCATTACCTCTTTGGGCTTACCTATCTTGAAGTCCTTCTTTATTTCTTTCTTGGGATCTTTCTTGTCACGTGGATCATTTGGCAAGTAACTCCCATGCCTTGCAATTTGGAGCTCCAGGTCATGAGCACGTGTTGCCAACTCTTCAAAGGAGTGAGGCATATTTGCTTGCAGATTGTAGAGTAGTCCCCAATGCATACCTTGTACGCACATGTCAATGGAGGAGGCTTCGCTTATTCGTTCTTTGCAATTGAGCACGAGGTTTCTCCAGCGTTCGATGTACTCTACAACTGGCTCTTCCTTGCTCTGCTTTGTTCGAGCAAGTTCTGGAAGGCTAACAGTCCGCCTGGTGCTGTAGAAACGTGTTAGGAATTCTCTTTCAAGTTGATCCCAACTATCAATTGACCCAGCCTGTAAATCGGTGTACCATTCGAACGCAGCACCTTTGAGGGAGCGTACGAACTGTTTCACCATGGTGTCATTGTAAGTGCCTGCATTGTTACATGCCTCAATAAAATGAGCAACGTGTTGCTTTGGGTTGCCCTTCCCATCAAAACATTGGAATTTTGGAGGTTGGTAACCAAGTGGCATCTTTATCTCGTCGATTCGACAGCTATATGGCTTGGCATACACCAATGAAGATTGCATCGAACCACCATACTGGGCACGAATGGTGTCCGCAATCATATGTTGAAGTTGGTGGACGGATAGAGAGCCAACAGAAAGTTGAGTAGTATCACGCAAAACGTTTTGGACAACTGTTCGATCATGTATATCTTGTTTCTATTGGCGTTCTTGGACTTCCAGATCCTTACTTTTGGAAGATTCTGGATTTTCTTGATCTTCTTTCGCCAGATTTTGCAGTTCTAGCTTGTGCATGAGTGCAGCAACTTGCGCGTCTTTCTCTTCTAGTGACTTCGTTAGTTTTTCAATGGCTAAAGCCATTTGTTGGATTTGATCATCCGAGCCTGAGGTTGCCTCCGTGACCATCACTGGCTCAAGTGATTCTTCAGACGAACTATAGTCTCCCCACCTTTGCAGAGAAGTGGTATGAGGGGATCCGGACAAGGATTTGCCACTGGAGACGGAGCCCGAACGAGAATTTTTCGTTGAACTCTTGGTTTTTTCTGTTGAACGAGTAGTTGGCTTTGTGAAAGCAATTTTCATTCTGCCTTTGTTGGAGAACTTCTTTAGTGGTGGAACCAGTTGAGTTTTTTCACTTTTTGTTTGGGCTCTGGTCGTACGGAACAGTTCAGCAAGTGTCTCTTCGAGATGAGTCATGGTTTGCTTCGCTTGTCCGTTTGCCATTGTTGATGTAGTGGTTGAAAGTTGAAAATTCTGAGATCAAAAGATGAGAGGACAAGAAGGTCCCACTGGGCGTGCCAAGAAATTTGTACGACGAATTTCGCGTATTAAAATACAGAAAACGTCACAAATTGTATTTTAAGAAATACAAATAAATGAGAATTTTCTTGTAATTGCAAAATTGCAAAACCCGCTGATTAATGATCTGAACGTTTGAAGACAGGAGCCACGTGGCTTGAATCCAAGATTTCTAGAATTGTTGAGAATTTGATTTGCCGAGCACTTGACTTATTGACACTTGAATTTCAGAACTTGGATTTGGACTTCGAAACTTGGTCTTGATCTTGATTTAATTCGAAGAAGATTTTGATCTTCTTGGATTTGTTTGGTTTGAAGGAGATTTTGATCTTCTTCGTGTTTGCCGAACTTGGAGTTGAGATGATTTCTTCTCTTCCTTAGGCTTTGGGATTTCTTCAGCACTTCGTGATTTTCTTCTTCACTTTTTGATTCCCCTCTTCAATGAACCTTTGACCCTATTTATAGGAGAAATTAGTGGCCAATTTTGGTAATCACATAATTAATTCAACTAAATTGATTATAATTGAATAATTATGGATTTAGAAAAAAAGTAGGGTGGGCCTTTAAAATTTTATGGGCTCATTAACTTTTAGTTTAATTGGGTTGATTATTTAAATTGACCCAACCTATTATTTATTTATTTTATTATTTCTTTTTTTATGTCTACACTATTTTTTACTATAATACTTACACGTGGATTTTATTAGTGATGAGATTAATTAGTTTAGAGGTAGTTCGTGTACTCCATTGGGGTACGATACATCTCAAAATGTTCTAATTGATTTGGAAGATATCGAAGGGGAGGAAATAGTCAAGGTTAAAATGTCGAAAAAAGAGTCTGCGGATTGTTGACAACATATGACTCGTAAAAAAGTTGGGGTTCAAAATTGAGTTGATATTTGGAAAGCATGTTGCAATTATTGTAGTAAAGAACTTAGTTGGAAGTCTAGTTCGAGCACATCGCATTTAAATAGACACATATTAAGAAGTTGTAAAGTGAAACCAGTCGATCTTGACCCAAAACAAACCGAACTAACATTTACCGGTTCCGGTTCTACCCTTTCCACTTTTATATATTTATAGGAAAGATTTCGTAAAGGAATGGCTGCATACGTGGCTGCAGCAGAGATGCCGCTAACGATGATCGAGTCAGTCCATTTACTCGTCTTGTGCAAAATTATCTCCAACACAGGTATCAATCTTATTGTAGAAATACTCTTCATTCTGATGCTATAAAATTATATAACAAAAGAAAACAAACTGCTATTAAAAGTCTAAAATCTTTTAATTCCGTTATATCATTTACCTCTAATTTATGGACTGGTGTTAATAAAAAATATTATATTGCTGCTACAGCTTATTACATTGATTACCTATGGATTATGCATAAAAGAATTATTTCATTCAGATGTGTAGAATATCCTCATAATGCGACTAACATATACATGGTTTTAAAAGATATTATACAAGAATATGGTATGCAAGAAATGGTTAGAATTTTTACTTTTGATAATGATAGTGTAAACAATGTTGTTGTCGAAAAATTTATTAATAATTTGAACCCTACATTTGGAGGTTTATTTTTTCATCAACGTTGTGCATGCCACATTATTAATTTGATTGTAAAAGAGGGATTAGAACATATAAAATTACTGTTAGATAAATTTAGGCAAGCAATTAATTTTATTACTATATCACTAACAAGAAAGCAGACATTTAATAGTTTATGTGCAGATTATGGTTTAGAAGAGAAATCATTTGTCACTGATTTATCACATAGATGGAACTCTACATATCTTATGTTACACTCGTGTGAAAATTATGATAAAGTTATTTCGATATATTATAATGGTAGGCATACATATGGATCCGAACATAATTTGGAAGATTGGGAATGGAATCTTACATTTATCGTGAAAAAATTTTTAAAACATTTTTTCGCTGCCACAAAGGAATATAGCGGTATTTATTACCATACATCTTCACTTGTTTTACAATATTTTTTCTATTTTGCACAAGTATTTCAAAAATATAGGAGTTTGTCAATTTTTGTCGATGTAATTTATTCTATGGAGTTAAAATTTCGTAAATATTGAGAAAAGATACCCTCTTTATTTTTAATAGCTTCGGTGATGGACTCTCGACTTAATTTAACTGGCACAAAAGCTACTATAAAAGGGATTTCAAATTTCATGAATGCACAATTATCACATGTGCATATAGAATCCATGTTATGTGAAATGTATAACTATTACACTAAAAAAGAAGGTCAGTGTAGTTTTACTTCCCAAAGTTATTTTTCAAGAAACGTTTCAACAAATGCAGATAATATATGGAGTTATTTAGAGACCAATACTAGTGTTCCATCATTTAGTTCTAGTTCGTCAATATCTAGAACAATAGATGTCAGTGGTACAAATCTTGAAATTCCCTCCGAGTTAGCTAGGTATATGTGCGTGGACGTTCGTAGTATGTTACAATCACAAGAATTACAGGAATTTAGTCTTTTATCATGATGGAGGTGTAACGAAAGGTAGTATCCAATTGTATCAAAAATTGCTCGCGATCTACTAACACTGCAGGTGTCTACAGTAGCATCGGAGGGTGCATTTAGTCTAGGTGGTCGAGTTTTATGTGACGAACGATCAAGACTAAAAGAAAATATATTGGAGGCTTTAATAAGTTTGAAGGACTAGGAATGTGCGGAATTGCGTCTTCATGAACAAGTTGATAGTATAATGGCCGAAGAGTTATAGCAGATTAAAGCACAAGATATTGTAAGTTTTTAAATTGTTTAGTTTCAAAAAAATACGTAATTTTTAATTTTTTTCAAGAAAAATTGTACACGAAATATTTTATTCGTGTACAATTTTAACTCCACCTACGATAATTGTAACAGTCCCAAGCCCGGATAAAGAAATAGGGTTTTAACTTTTATAATTTCTTTAATTTATAACAGGCATAAAATGTGCAATTTTTTTTTAAAAATGTAGATTTAAAAAAAAAAAAAAAAAACCCGCCCAGGGCCAATGTACAATTTTTTTTTTAAATGTAGATTTAAAAAAAAAAAACCCGAGCCGGTTCGGCCCGGGCTCGACTCAGCCCGCTAAGGCTCGGGCCGAGCTCGGTTCGAGCTTTTTTTTCCTGACTCGACTCGGCTAGTTGACACCACTAAGGCTATTACGCTGACTAGCGAAGCACCCAAAAAAAAAAAAGGTGAAAACAACAATATATTGATTTCATTTATTTCGAGTCATGGAAATTACAAAAAACATTTGATATACATATAAAATGTATTACTTCACTGTGTGCAATTTTATTTTATTTTTCTGAACATAGAATTTAAGCATTTTTATTACATACAATTAAATCATATTGGATGGTAAATTATGGGTTAATATTGTCGTATTGGTTTAGAGGTGTCAAAATGAGTGTGTATACCTTGGCCCGAGGTACTAAAGACAGATAATGACTTGGAATTTTATAGCTCTGATTTTGAGAATTATAGTAAAGCAAATAGTATTTTTAGGCACAAAATTGTCCCATACGCACTTCCAACAAAATGGGGGTGGCATAGAGAATGAATAGAAAATAAACTTTTGGGATGAAAATGTAATGATAACCTATCTTGTTAACTTAATTCCATCCATAACATTCAAGGACTTTTGTTGATACTGGTTTCTCTCATCAAAATGAGGAAAAACAGGAACCTACGATGCAAAAATGTTTATTTTTAGACTATAGGTCACGGGTTAAGAGTCAATGTGAAGTCAAAATTATCACAAGTGGGGATGTCATATTCAATAAACTAGATATGCTTTGTTTAGAGACAAAAACACAAGATAAAGATAGAATAGTAAAGGATGAAGAATTCTTTTTGGATTTGGGCACTGGTGACATAAGTTATTCAACTCCACCTACTCGAATTGAGTTAGAATACGAAGAACCATTGCTTCATTCAGATTTCTATGAATCTTGTATTGAAGGTACTGAGCTTTAAAATGCTGATGTAGATACTAAGTGCCAAATATAGAAGACCTTAACGTCTATGAATGCAAGGTGTTCTTACTTACTTATAGATAAAAAAAATGTTAAATATTTTGAGGTATTTGGACTTTGCTTGTATCTATTATGCTTCTACTAGTGTATATGTTTGGGATGGGTTCTTATTTTATGGAGGAAACCTTTAGAAACTGAAGTCATGATCAAGGTGACAATTTTGAGGACAAAGTTTAGGCGTTATTACCTTGAGTTATTATTCTAATACTGATTTATAATGTTATTGTCTTTTTGATGACTAGGTTAAAGTTTTCGTCAATCTATTTATCGTACTCATTAAGGTAGAACTAAATAATCATGCTTTTATTTCATTGTCTAGGTGATACAAATTTGAACTTTTACGACCTCGAGTTATCTAGACATGTGCCTATGAGCAACATAAACCAAATTCTAAAGAAAAAGTAAGGAAAAATGAATAGAAATTAAATTAAGGGGTCCCATTTGACTTAAGAAATCTCCTAGACGATAGTATAAAAAATTTGATTTTTTTGTACTGTCTTTTGAACTTTAAATGAAGTGTATTTAATCATTGTCGCTATTATAAATCTGCAATTGAAAGAACGGAAATGTGTGTCCGCTTCTGTATGTAGACGATATGTTGCTAATTAGTCCAAATACGAAATTGATAAAGCAAATAAAATTAGAGCTGTTTTAAGAATTTGATATGAAAGATTTAAGAAATTCTAAGAGGATCATGTGGATGCAAATCAAAAAAGATAGACTTAAGTCTTTGCTAAAGTTAAATCAAACGCCTTACATAAAGTGATTAATAAACTCTCATTGACAAGTGCTAAACCAGTAAGTATACCATTAGTTAATCACATTGTTTTTTAGTAAATAAATGAATGTGTAGAACTAAAGAAGAGTTATATGAATAAAGTACTTTGTGCTAATGTTGTGGGATCAATAATTAAATGATCTTGCTGAGTCAAGACTAAAATCAATTTTTTAGTAAATCTTGATAAAAGTTGATGAAATGTGTTTTGAAAGTTATACGTTCCATAAAATATGTGGTTAAAATTAATTGTTAATTTTGACTTAAATTAAATTTTGATTTTAATCCCCCACCAAATAGAAACATAATGACATGTATAAGACCAATCAAATATGTGTCTCACTCAATCATTGCATTGAGTAGATATACGTCTAATCTAGGTTCAACTCACTTGAAGGTCTTAAAATGGCCGTAAAAATACTTTAAAATGATCATGTGAGTACAAGAGGCTGTCCTTTGTCACTTGTAGGGTTCATTGTTACAAACCTTCTGTTTTTGTCCAAGAAAGCTGGATTCATATTTCTAGGACAAGATTTAGGTCAAATTTGTGTCTTAGATGATTTCCATAAAGTGTTTGATAAAAATAAAAGAAAATGATTTATCCGGGACCAAATGTGCTATCACACAAGTATAGGGACTGTGATCTCACAATGGACAAGCTCTAGGACTGCCCCAGAAATTGTGGTAATTGCAGTCACAGCCCTTAGGGGTTTTGCAATGCAGCCCCTTATTTTTTTGCCTGTTACAATTTAGTCCACGTATTTCATCTCTGCATCCCTTCTTCTTTGCAATATTGATCCTTCAACTAATTCATTGTAAATTGGTCCAAATCATTCAAAAACGATCTGATGAAAGTCCCAAGAGCGTTCAGTTAAGTCCCTAAACTTTCCAAACATTGGATTTAGCTCTCAAAACTTGTGAATCACTTTCGATTGCTCCCATTAAGTCTTTAAATTGATCAATTGCAACCCAATTGATCATTAATTGCTTAGAATCAACTCCAATTTAGCTCAAATTTTACATTTTCATGCCAATTACATCTAAATCGTCCAAATTGAGGATTTACCTATAATTAATATATTTAAACCTAAATTATCTAGATATTTTCTCAACTAATTATAAATAAGCAAGTAAAGAAACACTAAATAAGTGCATGATATGCATTTATCAAAGCTTTAGTGAGGAATTTCTTGATTTTTCTTGAAGTTGATTCTTCAATTTTTTATTTACTTTTTATTTTTTAACCATAAAATATAAAAAAATAAAATAAATTCTCTTTCTCTCCATTAATGACTTCAAATAAAAATAGAAAGATTTTATTTATTAGTGACAAAATTATTGAAAGACTTAAAATCTATTTGATTATATAAATCATCCAAACCAAAATAAAAAACTAATACCAATTATTTTCCAAAACTAAGGCAATACTTCAAAATTTTGATCTTGATAATGGTCGTGATCATTGTTGACTCAACAAGCATCTTTAAAAGACTGTTTAAATATAAAATATTGTCTATTTTAAAAAAATCAACCTTTAAAATTATGTTCCAAAAGACACTTTAAATTAACATTTTAAAATAGAGAGTGAGTTTGACTCTTCAAATTTAGAGAGTCAAACCCACTATTTATAATTAAATATGCTGACGTCGAAAATTGTAAGAACAAGATTCAAATCAACTTAAAATTGAAATAAGAACTTTTTATTGATAACTACACGTGAATTGCTAGTATAGCTAGCGATGGTTACAAGTTCGTTATACTTGCCTTTGTTAAGGAGATATTTGAAATATGATATGTAAGAATACCAGTAAGTAAAAGTTCTCTCTTTTTCTTTACAATTATTTTCTCTTTTATAGGAGAAAATACACATGCTTCATTAATTTCTTGTCTTGTCATTTGCAATTCCGAGCTGGAGAAGTACATATGTTGGAATAATTCAATTGGCCACCGAACTCAATCTGGCAGTCTCATGATGAACAAACCTTACAGGTGGGCCTTAATAATTAATGAAACAAGTCTTAGGAAAGGAGTTAGACTATTTGATCAGGGCTTATATAAGCACTGATGCAAGATTATTCCCTGTGGATTTTTCTGATTCACTGGTCTATGGATTGTGTCGTGATCTTCAATCATTAGAATATCATTTCCTTGAAAGACTACACAATCTTTCTAGGTACGCTAATCATCCGAGCTGACCTCACTCTATCAAGCTCACATTGTCACGTGCTCATCACGTGTACCAATCCGATCTGACCAACCTTGGAGCTCAGCACGCCAACAAAATATATCCAAAGTATTTTAATTTTTAATAGAGAAAAATAATATAATAATTTGGAGGAAAACTAATGAAAATAAAAGAATATGGGGAATAATTAATTCTTGGGGGGTAAAAGTAAGCCCATGTTTGGTTTTTTTTTTTTTTTTTGGAAAAATATTATTTTAAATAGTGAAATTTTGGAGAGTGGATGGTTAAAAAGTAGGGAAAAGTTTTGGTTTAAGTGTATGATATTTTATTGTGCGAATGTGTGATTAAAAAATAAGTATATAGAAAAAAGAGTTTTAAAATAATGAAAGACAAATAGGGGCTAAATGTTAAATATAAAAAGTTTATTGCAGTACTTAAAAAATTTTCACTATCTAAATTTATAAATGATCTTTACATTATAAAATATGCTCTTTAAAAACAGATATTCTCTTGGAGATATTCTAATAGACTCTCTGAAACTTCAAGTTGACACAATAAGCTACTTATTGACAGCCACATGTGCACTAAATACTAAGCCACGAGTGCTTCGTGGAGTCAAACATCCACCACCCATATTGGGTAGCCCATGTAGAACTTCTATATTAAGTCTCTGTTTAATTTAGATTAAAATTAAATTTTTAGTATATTTTGATAAAAATTATTAAAATATGTAGTTGAAAAGTTACTAAAAATTGTGAATTCTATAAAATGTGTAATTGAAAATGAGTCCGGGAGAAAATGAGTTTTATTAAATGGGGGCAAAAAGGGCTAACTAACTTGGTCCAAATTCAACAAAAAATTTGAATTAAAATTAATAATTAACTATAATTGCCTATTTTGTGGTATTCACATTTTTTTAACAACATATTCAATCAATTTATCAAAATTCATTAAAATTTTGATTTTATCTAAATCAAATAGAGGTTTATTTGAAAGTTTAAATAATAAGAAATGAACAAAAATACTATCTAATTTTTTTACAATGATCGTCGAGTTTATTTTTTTTTTCCTTCAAAGTCTAAGAAAATTTATCTAATCACCGAAGTCTAGATGATGCAACATTTTCATTAATAGGAAACGATAAGATTTGAAAGCGTAAAAATCATTCGTACAAGTACCATATTGTTGAACAATCTTGCCGCTACCTACTTCACAAATTATAAGATTAATTGATGTAGATTTTTTGAGAATAGATTTTGTGAAAAATAATTTTTTTTCAAAAATGTATGATTAAAAAGAATTGAAAATTATGAGTTCAAGTACAAAATTATTTATTGAAAGAATGTGTAGTTAAAAATAAATTTGAAAGAGTTTGTACCAAATATGTAAGCGGAGTAGTTAAACCACCATATGTGACTTGACAGTGGTTGTTGGAAACAGCACCGGGATTCGAGAAGAAACTTATCAAAGTATGCAGCAATATGATGAACAAAGCACGAACAAACCGGAATCAAGAATTAAAGGCTCAAACTATATTTGCCCTCTCTTCGGATTGATTGAGATGCTAAAGAGTTTTCCGGCAAATGGTTTGAAGGATTAATCAAGCCTTGTTGCAGAAAATATCAAAGCACAAAGTATTTTTCACCCAAACTTGAAGAACACAAATGGATGAATGAATATGAAGAAAGTTTATAATGCTATGGAATAATAATAGATTCAACAATGATTTTTCATTATCTTATTTCATGAACAAGCTTACATATTTGTAGGCTACCAATATTCATCACGAAATGGTGCCAAAACCATGCTGAAAAGCCATCATAATTAAAACCCAAATGGTCAAAAAATTGGAGAAAAACTGACTCCCAACGGTCATTCTGGCGTAGGGGCGCCTCATGGTAGCTCAGGGGAACTACAGTTCTCGGGTGAGAAATACTTCCAATTGGGCGCGGGGGCGCCTAGTTTTTTTTTTTTTAATATCTCTTTCTCATTTATTATTCCATACTCAATATCTTGATTCTTTGAACAACATTACAACAATCTCACACTTGTTCAAAAAATTAAATAAATCTCATATTCAAATATTTACAATACTCATGCATAAGGATTAAATATCTTTCGATTTGAATCTTCAAACAAGGTAAAGTTGGAATTAAAGGTAGCATGGAATTTTTGAACCAATGATTCCATGTGACAATACCGGTAAGAACACACACACAAGTATCACGTGTTCTCAAGTTTCTTAAACTCGCTTAGCGCTATTATGGCCTTGCACTCATTCTTTTCAACAAACTTTTAATAGAGAAACTCTAACTCTCTATTGAGGCGGCACCACCTCCAAGTCCATTTAGGTAAAGTTCTTCTAGTGTCTTTGTTACTTTTGGAGATACTTGTACTTAATACTGAACTTCATCAAGAGCTTAAAGCTCAACCTTCACTTCAGTAACAGCCAATATTTTTTTAACTAGGATAGGGTTTCGCGGATTTGAATAATGTTGAAACTATCCACATATCGAATGAATTGTTGTTACCCTTTGAACCCGTGAATTACTCTTGACAGGTAGGGTTGCCATCATTGATGGACCTTTTTAGTTCAAGAGTTACAATCTCATCCTACTTGAAGTAGAATTCACTAAATCTCTATTTCGAGGTTTAGTTAGAGGATCTGCCAAGTTTTCAATCGACTTCACATAATTTAGGGAAACTACTCCACTTTTTTTTAATTTCCTTATGTAGCCGTGTCTTAGACTCATATGTCTAGACTTTCCATTGTATACCTCGTTGTATGCTTTTGCTAATGTGGCTTGACTATCACACATGATAGATATCGAAGATGTGTTCTTCGGTCCCAAAGGTATCTCATATAGGAGATCTTTAAGCTACTCAACTTCTTTCCCGGTATCTGATAATGCTACAAATTCGGATTCTATAGTTGAGTGTGTTATACAAGTTTGTTTCTTTGATTTCCCAGAAACAGCCCCACCTCCAAGAGTGAACACCCAACCCGATGTGGATTTACTTTCACCCGTGCTAGATATCCAACTAGCATCCGTAAATCCTTCTAATACCGTCGGGAATTTAGAGTATTGAAGACGTAAGTTCTTAGTTTTCTTTAAGTATACAAGAACTCTTCCAATGGCCTTCCAATGCTTATTGCTCGGGTTACTAGTAAACCTACTAAGTTTACTAATGGCAAATGCCACATCCAGTCTAGTGCATTGTACTGCATACATGAGACTCCCTATTGCACTTGCATACTCCAATTGAGCAATGGCCCTTCCATCATTCTTTACAAGTTTTGAACTTGGATCAATTGGGGTACTATACTCTTTTACATTCAAGTGTTTGAACTTGTTAATCGCATTCTCGATATAATATGATTGACTTAGGTAGTAACCCCCACTAGTCTTAAAGACTTTGATGATACCCAATATGGTATCCACTTGTCCAAGATCCTTCATCTTGAATGTGGAAGATAGAAGCATCTTCGTCTCTTTTATCAACATGTCCTCGACATATAAGCAAATAAAAATAACATAATCATCACATTTCTTAAAATATAAACACTTATCTACACTATTATATTTAAAACCAAATGATATAATAGCTAAAACAAACTTCTCATGCCATTTCTTATGAGCCTGCTTCAAACCGTATAACGATTCACTAACTTGCACACCTTGTGTTCATTTCCAGGTAGAACAAACCCCTTAGGTTGTTCCATATAAACCTCATCATCGAGATCCCCATTTAAGAATGTCGTCTTGGCGTCCATTTGATAAACATGCAAGTCATATATAGAAACTAGTGCAAATAATATCCTAATCGATGTTATTCTAGCTACCGATGTATAGGTGTTAAAGTAATCGATTCCTTCCTTTTGTTGATATCCTTTAACTATTAATCTAGCATTAAAGGTATTAAGAGAACCATCAGTGCTATACTTTCTCCTAAACACCCATTTACATCCAATAGGTTTGGATCCGGGTGGTAAATCGACAAGCTCCTAAGTATTATTTGACATTATCGAATCCATTTCGTTTTTGATTGCATCTTTCCAAAAGATGCTATCACAAGAAGTCATAACTTCTCTATAAGTTTTAGAGTCGATTTCCACTTGTAGAATAAAAGGAATTGTTCTTACAACATTTACCTCATTTCCCTCTACCAATTAAAAGGAAATAAGTTGAGAATCAATTTCTTCCGATCCTAAGGACTTCACAATTCGAGTTCTTTTGCTTCTTCGTGGTTCACTAGACTCATCAACATCTTTAGAAGATATTTCATCCCGTATTCCACTTGAGCTAGGGATATCTTTATTGATTTCCTTCAATTCATTATCCGAAGATAACGAATCCTCAAATAACTCCACATCATTTGATTCAATAATTACATTGGTCTCCAAATTTAATAACATGTAAGATTTGCTATTGTTAGCATATCGTACAAAGGCACATTTAATACCCCTTGGACCCAACTTGGTCCTATTAGGGTTCGTGTTCTTGCAATATGCCGACACCCCCACACTTTGAAGTATCCAATGTTTGGTTTTCTTCATTTCCACAATTCGTAATTTGAAGCCTTAGTATGTTTCGATGGAATCCTATTCAATATTCTACATGCACTCAATAAAACTTCACCCCACGAGTTAAATGGAAACTTAGCACATGTAAGCATGGCATTAATCATTTCAACTAAGGTTCTATTTTTTTTCTCAACCAAACCATTTTGTTCGGGTGTCCTAGGTGCAGAACATTGGTGAATTAAGACATGTTGTTCACAAAACATATTGAAATCACTAGAGAAGTACTCGCCACCTCTATCACTTCTTAAAGTTTTTATTTTCTTTCCTAAATGATTTTCAATTTCACTTTTATACACTTTAAACATATCAAAAGGCCTCATTTTTATGCTTCATAAGATATACATATGTGTATCTAGAAAAATCATCAATGAAGGTAATAAAGTATCTATTACCACCTTTAGTTAACATGCCATTCAATTCACATATATCCGAATGAATTAACTTTAAGACACTAGAGGTTCGTTTCACACTTTGATATGATTTTTTAATAGCTTCTACACATGTTTTGCATTTAAAATCATTATTTGCATCATATGAAATTAAATCACATTTCATCATTCAATGCACAATATTTTTACCAACATGGCCTAATCTAGCATGCCATAAAGTAAATGAATCAACAACATAAGCAATTTCAACTTTATTATTCAAAGAGTTGTCAACGGTACATAACTTAACCATTCCTTCACTAGAATAACCTTTACCAATAAATTTCCCATTAAGGGATAGCACAAGTTTTTCGGATTCATAAACACATTTTATGCCCGATTTTCCCAAGAGATTACCACTAACTAAGTTCCTATTCATATCAGGAACATGAAGTACATTGGTTAAGGTAACGGTCTTCCCGGAAGTGAAGATGATATCAACATTTCCCTTGCCAATTACTTTAGATCGCACCTCATTGCCCATTTGAATCTCTTGGTCTCCATCAATTTCATGATAAGTTTTGAATAAAGACTTATCATATGATACATGTATAGTTGCATATGTATTATACCACCAACCGGGAGCCTTTCCCTTGATAGCATTGACTTCACTAATGGTGGCCACAATTTTATCTTCTTTGATGGAATTCACTTTACCCTCGAAGTTGTTTTGTTTCCGGTGTCTACATTCCTTTGCATAGTGCCCAAGTTTTCCACACACAAAACACCCTCCTTTGGTCTTCTTCTTGGACTTGTTGAAGTTCATAGAAGGCTTTCTCTTGTTAGATTTCGCAGGCAAGTCCGTTTTCTCCACCTCATTGGCCTTGGAAGTGTCTTCATAAGAATTTTCATTCTTATCTCGTATTCTTGATTCTTTCTCAATGCGCAAGTGTTTCTGCAATTGTTCCAAAGAATAATCCTCGGAACTGTGCATTATCTTCTTCCGGTATCCTTTCCAAGTTCCGGAGAGTTTAGCAATTATAGCCCCCACTTGAAAGGTCTCTGGGATTTCAATCTTTACTGCCTTCAACTTGTTGACAAGCACTTGGATTTGTGGAAGTAATGGTGTGTTTTCAAGAAATTGAAAACCAAAGTACTTGGAGATTAAAAATGTCTTCGTACCTTCCTCTTCTGCTTTATACTCACTTTCAAGAGCATCCCATATCTCCTTCGCTGATGTTGTGTTGGTATACAAATCATACAAACGATCCGACAATGCATTGAGAATGTGATCACGGCAAATCAAGTCATCCTCTTGTCGCTCTTGTCGTTCCACTTTTATAGCCTCAGTTTCTCCTTGTGTTGGTTCTGGTGGCGATGCCAATTCCAGATCAAGAACGTAGAAAATCTTCATTATCGTTAGTAGGAATTTGATCTTGTCTTGCCACCACGTGAAGTTAGTACCATCGAAACGATCCAAGCGAACCAAACCTCGATTCATTAATTTTATTGTTGCCATTGTTGTTTCACTCTCCATCGCAAAAATATAGTTTGAGATTGTTTGAAACGACATCGGGGTTGGAGAAGAAACTTACCAAAGTACGCAGCAATATGATGAACAAAGTACGAATAAACCGGAATCAAGAATTAAAGGCTCAAACGCGTGATCGTTGTCCTCAAACTATATTTATCCCCTCTCTGAATTGATTGAGATGCTTAAGAGTTTTCCGACAAATGGTTTGAAGGATTAATCAAGCCTTATTGTAGAAAATACCAAAACACAAAGTATTTTCCATACAAACTTGAAGAACACAAATGGATGAATGAATATGAAGAAAGTTTATTATGCTATGGAATAATAAGGGATTTAACAATGATTTTTCATTATCTTATTTCATGAACAAGATTACATATTTATAGGCTACCAATATTCATCACGAAATGGTGCCAAAACTATGTTGAAAAGCCACCATAATTAAAACCCAAATGGTCAAAAAATTGGAGAAAAACCGACTCCCAACGGTCATTGTTGGGAGTTCTAGCGCAGGGGCACTACAGTTCTCGGGTGAGAAATACTTCCAATTGGGAGCGGGGCCGCCTAGTTTTTTTTTTCAATATCTCTTTCTCCTTTATTATTCCATACTCAATATCTTAATTTTTTGAACAACATTACAACAATGGTTCTTTAGTTGAAGTGAGCGCACCACACAGCCTTTCTTTTGCATGAATGGAGAGGATTTTTAAGAACAAGGGTGTACTTTGCGGGGGACTTACCTTTTCTCTGATTTAAAATAATTTGTTTCACCTAATTTACATTATGATTCCTTATTTTTTTTTTTAATTAGTTTTTGTAATCACATTTTATGAGGCGTTAAACTAAAAATTAAAATCAAAGAGTTCCATTGACGTAAAACCAAAATTCATATTGTTTGGGCTTTCTTGGTTAAAATTTTACAATTAGTATTCACTTTCATATTATTGAATGTATGTTTATTGCTCGGGGAGGGGAGGGGAGCTGAAAGAAACAGCAAGAAGATAAGAGTTATATATGTATAACTGTCTAATGAACAAATGACACGTGTCCTCCTATTAAAAATTCTATTATTGAGCCTTGGTCATATAGGGGGTTGAAATCATAAATTGTCGCTTCAACACCCCAATAAAAATGGGTTTTGATTAAATCATAAATCAAAGCGGCATGCTAAAATTAGAATCCTTTAAACAAAATATTAATTTTCCACACAAAAATGAAACTGAAGCTTCACGTGCGTATATGTTTATAATTACCACCAAAATCAACAAGGCTCAATAATAGAATTTTATGTATGTTAGTAATTACTGTCCATCTACTACACTTTCTCTATATATATGTATGTTTGTCACACAAAAAAAAGGAAAAACAAAGGTAGTCTCGCCCTGCCCTTGTTCTTCTTTTTTTTTTTCTTCACCTGTTGTATTGTTAGTGCCCATCATCCAGCAAAATCTATGTGAATAATTATGATAGAACAAAGCAAGACCAAACTTGGTTGCTCTTACTGCTACGGTTAGAAAAATCCTTAGTAATTGAATTTCATTTCATTGCGGCTTTGACAAAGTTATGGGGAAATTCACTTTGGTGAAATAATATATTGTTGTTTTCTTGAAACTGTAGTTCCCACTATTGGATTTTATTTGGGAATTTAATGTAACACAGTTAATGTTAGGATCTAACAAGGAAGTTTTGCATTTACCAAACGAGATTTAATATGGTACAATTGAAGTAATAGATCACCAAACACAAAGACAAGATATAAAGTAAAGAAAACAAGAGAGAATTAATGGAAGAAGAACATGATTTTATTTCAACCAATGGAGAGCCTAAATTATACAATATGTATAATGCTTCAAGAAATATGAAGAGAGGTGCTACATATTTATAGGTGCATACCAAACCATAAAGATGGAAATAATATAAAAATAATGTGGAATAATGAAAATAATATTTTTCCAATAAAATCACATGAAATAAAAGAAAATAATATCATGTGAAAATAAGGAAACAATATTTCCCAATATGTGCAAAGAAGGAGAAAAATATTCCACATAATTTAGGTCACCAAACTTAAAAATCTCCTCCTTGACACAAATTTCTGTGCATCGAACTAATCAACAAAATTTCTCTACCTGGAAAAAATAAATTCGACTGCATCGAACTGACAAAACCCTTCAATCAAAAACTTTAAATCTCTCCAACATAAAAAATCGTCTTCCTCTTCCCCAGCATGATACATGAACCACACCTGGTTCCCAAAAATTCCACCATGGAAACAATCAACCAAATAGTATCCACAAATGATACTCGAACTCGCACACCGAGTTCCCAAAAATTTCTCAGTGGAATTCACAATCAACCAAACAGGGTAGAAGCACACCCTGCAACATAATCATCATCAAGTGCTTGAACTGAAAATTGCTTGCTAGACACAACATCTTCAAAAACCACAAAAACACACACACCCACATCTGGACTGTACATCTCCTCAATGAGTCCTTCCTAACAATAGAACACGATGCAACCGCTGAAACATGTGGCAAAGCAGGATTACCTATGTCAACCAAACTCTCATGAATAGTGTTCACCAAATTCGACTCAAAGCCAAAACCCAACGATACTATACCAAACCGAATATCCACCACGGTACGAAACCTGTCCAAATGTCTTCTAACTGGTTTGTACGCCCTTGCAAAATGTACAATTGAGACTTTTTTCATCCCTCAAGTACCACCCGAGCACCACTACAGACATTCAAGACTCAACCTCCACCGGAGAACGTGTACCCCTTTGAATCTAGGTTACTCAATGAAATGAGGTTCTTACCTAAGTCTGGAACATGTCGAACCTTGTCAAGTGTTCTAACTTTCCCATCCAATAACCTTAATCTGATTTTCCCAACTCCAGCTATCCTGTAAGATTGGTTGTTTCCCATGACAACTCTACCCTGCGTCACCGCCTCATATGCTTCAAACAAGTCTCGATTGAGACACATATGATACGAACAAGCTGAATCCAAAATCCATTCCTCATCGGGCTTGGATATAGTATCAGATACGGTCAACACCACAACTTCATCATTTTCAAAGTCTTCAGCAATATTAGTCTCATCTGTATGATTAGATTGTCTACCATGAGTTGCAGGCAAATTACCTTTGTTCTGCAACTTGTCACAATCCTTCGGAATGTGCCATTTCCTCTTGCAATAGAAACAAACCACATTTCTAAATTTCACCCTCAACTTAACTCTCCACCGATCACCATGAGTCACTAGAACTTGCTCATCCCTTGATGTAACTCCAATAAGATGATTCATCTTCTCCTTAGAGAATAACACATCATACACATCCTCAACGGTGAGTGTATCACTACTATATAAAATCGTGTCTCGAAACGATGAATATGAAGAAGGTAAAGAGCATAATAAGATTAAGGCAAGATCCTCTTCATCATATTTTACCTCTAACGTCTCCAAATCGGCGACGATCTCCTTAAACACAACCAAATGAGCTTCCACTAAATCTTCGTCTGCCATTCGATGAGAATAAAGCCTCTACTTCAAATGCAACTTACTGGTTAGACTTTTGGCCATACAAAGTTGCTACAACTTCAACCACAACGCAGGTACTATCTTCTCCTTCGATACGTCCTAAAGAATGTTGTTAGATAGATGAAGGTGAATCTGAGACAAAGCCTTTCAATCATTCCTTTGCTTCTCCTCCGTTGTCCAAGTTGCGGACATCTTCTCAAATCCCAACAACGCATCATCCAGATCCATCTGCGCCAACACAGCTCTTATCTTTATGTGCCACCACGAAAATCTTATACTACGGTCCAAAAGCGGAATATCAAACTTCATTGAAGCCATTGCACAAAAAAATTCCAAAAGCAAAACTTCACAACGCCTGAGCTCTGATACCACTTGTTAGGATCTAACAATGAAGCTTTGCATTTACCAAATGAGATTTAATATGGTACAATTGAAGTAATGGATCACGAAACACAAAATTTGGGAATTTAATGTAATGCAGTTAATAGATTGCTGTTTAGGTGAGAATACAATACTATTGTTTCTAAGCATTTTCTAGGTTCCTGGTTCTTAGCACGTGAGATGTTTCACCTGGGAATCATGTAGGAAACAGTAGATATTTCTGCATTGAAATTAAGCTGTTGTAGTTGCTGAATGTTACCCACAGCTGCCACCATGCTGCCACAGATGCAGCTTACGGCTACGCCTTCGTAGCTATAGGCTGCCGTCGCGGAGGTGGTGGTTTGGTGACCAGGTGGCGACGTGGGGAGAAGTCTAAGGTTTTCAGTTTTGGGTGGAGATGGGGGCTTACATGCAATTATAATAAAGTGAGCCCTTTTCTTGCAATTAACCATCAAGGTCTCCTCCTGCAATTTGTAGATTTTTGGGGGGCTTTCTCCTGCAATTTAACTAAGGGTCAATCTGTAATTTAAGGATAAGGACCTGTTATGTGATTTCTAAATTTTGAGGCCATTTTCATAATTTTAGTTTTAGGGTCAATTTTGCAATTTTAAAATATTAAATTTGAATTTTTAAGTAGCACTTTTAAATTTGATCCAAATATTTTTCAATTTTGACATAAAATTAAAATTATATTTAAAATTGACGACTTTAATTTTTGTTGAAATATTTGAATGTCGTCATTATTTGTCCATTTAAATTTCATTTTCATATAATGAAATTTAGTTGCCAATTTCGTCTCACAATCGCGCATGAATTTTTACTTTTCGTTGTTTGATGATTGTGATTATTATTGTTAAATTTTTTGTGAACTTGAAGTCTATTTTAATACTCCCATTATCAGAAATATTTTGAAATAAAAGTGGGTGGTAGCTGCCAAAGTAGCACACTCATTTTTTTTTTATTTGGTTTCCTTAGAAAAAGTATCGTAATTTTGAATTATTACATATAGTGTCTTGCCCAAAAGTGTTATTATATGTGATATTTTTGGAAATTGGCATAAAACAGTTAACGATTTTACTTGATCTAGAAATCTTCTTCTGCCCAAAGGTGTTGGTGTTTCGAAAACCAATTTGGTTTGTTAACTAACTTGATCGTGTGTTTTAAGAGTACCTTACAGCATGTTATATTGTTAGCCCAAATGTGACTTTATAATGATGTATCTAGGCTCTTACCGTAATAATGTTCATTTGATTTTGACCTTAATTACAAACTATCTAATTTAGCCCATATTAATTAGATGAATATATTATCATCCATTGTCTACATGCACTATGTTTGAATGATATTAAATATGTTATTCTATGTTTCCATAGTTTTAAATGCCTCAACTCTTTCAATTCAATTGTCTGCTATTGAAACCTTGACTGAGAATAATTATGTAAGATGGAAACGAGATGTAGAAATAGCACTTGGTCTTTTGGGGTTTGATTTTTCAATGGAAAAGTAGCTTTCGAAACCCACAGATAAAAGCGATCCAGAATATGTAGCTACGTATGAAAAGTGGGAAAGAGCTAATAGACTTTGTTTGAAAATTATTAAGTGCTCCATATCCGATTCCATTATGGGTGCTATTCCGGATAATGGAAATGCTAAAGGTTTTGTAGATGCCATAGGATTAATTTGATGAGTCTGATAAAGCTGAAACTGGAGATCTGATGGACGACCAATGAATATGAGATATGATGGTATAAGTCGAGTTAGGGAGAACATTATGAAGATGATTAATATATCTTTTAAATTAAAGGCTCTTAAGATTTTCATTGCTGAGCCTTTTCTGGTCTATCATGTTCTGAATAGCCTTTCGAGCCACTTTAATAAGCTGAAAGTTGCTTATAATGCTCAAAGAGATAAATAAGATTTGAATGCCTTATTGCTTATGTGTTCAAGATGAGCATAGGTTGAGGCGTGAAAATGTCAAAACTGTGCAATTAGTTTTTGAGCCACCACGGAACAAGGGGTCTTTTCACAACCATAAGTCTAAGTTCCACAAGGGTGACAAGTCACACCATAATCAGCAGAACGAAAATTTTGGAGGTCGGACTTCTAGTGGTCCCAAAGGAGCAATAAAGAAAAATGATTAATGCAAATTCTGCAAGAAGATGGGTCATTAGCAGAAAGATTGTTTTAAGTTTAAGACTTGGTTGGAGAAGAAAAAGAGTTTCGCAGGGGTTCACAAGCACACGAAGGCAAAGTGAGAATGAAGTAAGCATGTGTGTTCGAAATGGAGTTCAAGTGAAGGTTGAGTACATAGGAGTAGTGAAGTTATTTTTGGAGTCTGGTTTCTCTCTTGTTTTAATGAATACTGTTTATGTACCGACAATGAGATCGGATTTAATTTCTATATCGAAACTTGATGCTTTTGTTTTTTCCTTTAATTTTGGTAATGGAATGATTGAATTATTTTATGATTCTCGTTTAATTGGAAATGGCCTCTTATGTGATGTTTTATATAAATTGTATTTGCCTTCTTTTGGTGAAGTCTCTTGTGTTACGAATGTGTCAAAGAAAATGTCTGTAATTCGTGAATCATCTTCCATGTTATGGCATAAGCGGTTGTATCACATTTCAAAGGATAAGATAGAGAGATTGGTTAAAGTTGAGATACCTTCCTCTCGCGACTTCTCTGATTTTAACACTTGTGTGAATTGTATTAGAAGAAAGTTGACTAAATCCACTAGGAAAGTTTCCACTATGAGTGATTTTAATGTAGGGCATATTGTTGACCTTGTTACTTTTAATTAAGAATTGACAAGTCCTGAGTCACACAAATTGATAAATGATATGGATGATGAAATGAATTTTATGGAATAGAATAAAGTTTGGGAACTTGTTGAATTTTCTTCGAATGCTAAAGCCATAGATAACAAGTGGATCTTCGAAAGCAAATTAGACTCAAAAGGGAATGTTGAACCAAAGAAGGTGAGATTGGTTGCAAAAGGGTTCACTCAACGAGAGGGCATTGATTACAATGAAACATTTTCGCCTATTCGGTCAAAGATTCTTTTCAAATTATCATGGCACTTGTGGTGCATTATAATTTGGAACTTCATCATATGGATGTTAAGACGACTTTTTTAAATGGAGATCTTTCCAAAAGGGTTTACATGAGACAACCTGAAAGCTTTGTTGTGAAAGAAAAAGAAAACTTGGTATGTAAGTTGAATAAATCCTTATATGGCCTCAAACAGGCATCACAACAATGGTATTTGAAATTTAACGAGGTTGTGACTTCTCTTGATTTTGAAAATACAATTGATCAATCTATTTATCTCAAAATCAATGGGAGAAGTTTTATTTATCTTGTCCTATATGTTGATGACATTTTACTTTCTAGCAGTGACTTGGGGTTATTTCATGAGACAAAGAAAATGTTATCTGCTAATTTTGAAATGAAAGATTTTGGAACAGCTACTTATGTACTTGACATTGAAATATACCGTGATAGAAATCGTGGCATGTTGGAATTTTCTCAGAAGGCTTATATACGACGTGTTCTAGAAAGGTTCAATATGCAGAAATGTGCACCTGGTGATGAGATACTTAAATAAAACTGAAAATTACATACTCGCTTTCTAACGTTCAAATCACCTTGATGTGGTAGGTTACTCAGACTCAAATTTTGCTATGGATGTCAAGATTATTTGAAATCAATTTCAGGTTATATTTTCATGTTAGTCGGTGGTGCTATCTCATGAACAAGTGTTAAGCAGGCTCTAGTGGCATCTTCTACGATGCAGGCTGAATGGCATGTTATGGAGCTACAATTCAAGCCATTTGGTTAAGAAATTTTATTTTTGGACTGAAAGTTGTTGACTCCATCTCAAAGTCAATCACTATTTGTCGTGATAATAGCGCAACAGTATTCCTTTTTCAAGAAATAATAAAAATTCTAGTGGATCGAACACATTGACATCAAATATTTGGTGATTAGAGACAGAGTCAAGGAAAGGCAAACGAAAATAGAGCATATTAATACAAATGCAATGATTGCGGATCCTTTAATTAAGGAACTTGCTCCTAAAGTTTTTACAAGACATGTTGCTAATATGGGTATTGTGGAAACCTTTGATATTTTTGGTTAGTGAAAGTTATTTATGTAAGGCAACCCATATATTTTTTGGGTACAGCCCCTTCAAATAATAAAATATATCTTCCCATATCCATAAATTATTTTGAGCATACATTTGACTTATGTCTTTTATAATGATATTATTTTGATCTCAAGATATGACAATTAAAGACACAAGATAAGTCTGTTTTAGAGACATGTGGCTTCATTTTGATTAGAAGCATTTTGATGACTGATATGAATTAGTACGTTTTTTTAATCACATTTGGTGCTAAGTTCATACTGCATACTAGCACATTGGTTTGAGGATGGAGGTCAATGTCGATGTTAACATTCTTTCTGGATTGGATCATGTTGTGTAAGATGTTATCATTTCAGCTATACTTGTGTGGTCACCTATTTAGTCTGACTCGGGGGTTAAAAGTTTTGTTCTATAGCAATCAAATGTTTGTCCAAGTGGGAGAATGTTAGAATAATTCTATTATGCGGGCTTCCATTTGATTGCGAATTTTATGGGTTAGATATATGGTTTGCAATGATACTGTGATTGGGCCCAATATGTTAATAATCACTTGGGACGTTGTACACCTTACAGACTTTATTATTATAATGTGGTAATTTGAAGTATGTGACCCGGAATTATGTAAACCATAAATAGGGTTAGAGTCTGTAATGAGCCAACTTTATGATTTCCTATATAATGGCTAGATCCTTTTCCTCTCCAGATTGTTTATAGGCTTGCTCCATTGACGTCTGATTATTTTGAGGAGCAATGGGAGGAAAATTTAGTTGGTAATATTCATATATAACAATGTCTTTCGTATGTATGAATTTCGAACTATCAATGAATATATGTGATTCTTGTTCTTAACATGATTATTGAATAATTACAACACCTCGTGTAGAAACCTATGACACTCAAAATACACTTTTTCATTATGTTGGAATCTGTCAAGAGATCGAATGTATCCACTTCAAATCTACCAAAATTTGTAAAATAAATCATCGTAAGACTGCTGGACTACTAGAAAATGTGAGAGCTATATGGTCATGCAGTCGATTGCACTACATATGGTGCCTAAATTAGTCTCTCTCTCTCTCTCTCTCTCTCTCAACAAGTGCTTGAAATGAATAGATTTGCTAGTTATCAAGCTAATTAAACATAAAAACGAAAAAAGAGAAAGGTTTTGGCGACATTTGTTATAATACAAATATACAATACATATAGTCGTCACATTTTAGGCGACAACTTATTCGTAAACATGAGATATACAAAACTTATTTAAGACAAAAAAGAGACAAAGCGTATTCCATTTTAATTAGAATAATATTATCTAGCACCAGTGATGATATAGCATCCATCTATGTAGTATTATGTAATATGTTCAATTAAAAGTGAACTTATATGATTCGCTTAATTGAATATGTAATTTAATGTCACTAATACTACCACCTAAATTGTTATTAAACACTAGTGGTGTTAAATAACATCACTTTTTTAATTATTTGAGAAAATTGAACATATATATTTTTGTTACACATGATTTTAATAATCATCAAATGTCATAGTGGTCGAACTTTTTATATTCTCAAATGAAGCCACGGGTTCAAATCTTCCTATTGCAATTTGCGCCTGTTTTAATGCCTATGCTCCAAAAAGGTGAAAAATATAAACTAAAATCATTTGCATAAAAGATTGCAACCAAAGAAATCCGCACTCAAGATCTCTCGTTCATCAATGGATACTCTTACCAATTGAACTGGAAGAACTTCACTGGAAGGAAAAGAAATTACATATATATATGCAAAATAATATACATTGACAAAAAAATATATATATGAATGCGGACGGATCCAATACAGGCAGCCTCTGGTGCTCGCTAGGTGCTAAATCCACCACTGAGAAGGGTTATTATTGACATGTTTAACATTTAGTATCTACTAATCATATGATGATGATTGCCTTGTTTGGTCGAAAAATTCTGAACACTATACTATATACCAAACATGCACGACTTAAACTAAAAGAAAGAAATCAGATGGTGAAGATAGATAGCAGCCACCGGTGGCAACGATTATGCTGGTAGTGATGGGGTTGTGGTGAGCGGCGGCGGCGCTCATGCTTTACATCTATTTATGATGCCAACATTGTGAAATTCAATCTTGGGGTATGTGCCAGTGAACTTGACCACCATAATTTGCTTGAAAGTTACATTACACGCACACGCACACGCACTCCCTCACACAAACATGTGCGCATATATGAAGAGATGCTAATTAATTAATTTGAGACCGGGAGTGGCGGCGCGTACGAATGTTGGAAGCGGTTACGACAGTTGATACAGCTAAATAACTTGTTGGGAAAGCCCACATCGCCGCACATGCAACACACTGTCTGCGGATCCACCATTGTTGAGCACCTTCAGTTTTAATTTGTCAAGAAAATTACAGTAAAAAACTAATTAAAAGTGTAGAAAGAAGTAGGCAGAAACTTGGAAGGAGAGGAGGAGTTATGGTCCAGGATCAAGTCAGCGTGCCCATCTCATTTTCACATAACCCACAATTTCTTAGAAGGTGTTTGGTGAGGATTAAAATTAGATTTTTAGTAGATTGTGATAGAAGTTTTTGAAATGTGTGGTTGAAAAGTTGTGGAACCCATGAAAAATGTGGTTAATATTGATTGTTTGACTTTAACTTTGATTAAAATCAAATTTTGATCCGGACCAAACATGGGCTATATTAGTGATTTTTTCCAACAAGCATTTTCCTATTTTCCAGTTATACAGCTGAATATTTAAAATAATAATTTTTCAAGTAAAAGTTTTTGTGGAGCAAAAGAGTTAATTTCAGCAATAGTAATTGAGGTTTGTCATAATTTTCAAAATGGTTATTAAAGTTATTTTTCCTACAGAAAAGGTCACTAAAGTTTATGACGAATACTCTACAGGTTACTTGATCGTAAACATCAATGAAAACTCCTTGATTCTCATCTCTAATTTTAATAATCCTTTTGTCGTACCTTTTTACCTTCGGTTAGAATAGGGTTTAATAAGAAAGGATAAGAAAATGGCGACTAAAATCACGTGGCATACAAAATAACTTTGTTTGGGTCCAGATGAAAATTTATGGTGACATGAGATTTTTACTTTAACTTTTTAAAACAAGTGGCTGTTAGAGTAATCGTCACAAACTTAAGCTATTGTTATTGTAAAGAAAATTATTTTGAAACTTATTATAAATACTAGGTGCAAGCAACGTGCAATGCACGTTTGCCTAGTTTATATTTAATAGTTTTGTTTAAGAATTAATTTGTTATTAATAAAGATATAATTTTTTTGTTTAATTAAATAATTAATGATGTAATGTTTATGTAATTGATAAATAATTAGATGTATGATTTTGATGTTGTGATATAAGTTGGTGAGATCGAAGAAAATAAGCAAAAGTTGACAAATTTGGAGAAATGACTAAATTGTAAGGGATCCAAAGTTCGGGGACTAAAATGTAAATACTTAAAAGTTGTGCCGAATCTCATGATGAAGATTTGAGAGTGCTCGAAATCAATTGGATAAAGGAAGATATCAATGGAATCA
This sequence comes from Fraxinus americana, assembly GCA_035079005.1. NCBI lineage: Eukaryota > Viridiplantae > Streptophyta > Magnoliopsida > Lamiales > Oleaceae > Fraxinus > Fraxinus americana. The sequence goes on from CM068719.1 coordinate 8,871,616, forward strand.
AATTTAGTCAAAAGATGATCACAAATCAATTTCCAACCGAAAAGTTATGCTCCGATGTTTTAGTCTCATATTGAGACCTATCTTTGGCATAGAAAGTGATCGAATTGGAGAATGATGTCTGAATCAAAGTTTTAGCCAAATGAGTTAGCTTTCCAACGCATTTTGAATCGCCTCAATCGGACATCGGAATACAAAGTTATAATAAAAATACTGAAAGAAAGTGCAATTGCCTGTTTAAAACAAGAAATTCCGTTACATAGTCTGTTAAAACAACAAATTTCGTTAGTTTTTCCGTTAAAAACAAGAAATTCCGTTACATAGCCACTTTTAATATATAGAAGATTAATGATCGTAAAATTAGTAAATAAATAAATACGTCAAGAGTGAAATTCGGCTATTTAACCTTATTTTCATTTCCCTCTGAATTTAGCAAGGTTACAGCTTCGAGCTCCAATTTGAACAAAATTTCGATACACAATATTGCAAATACCTCATCTGCGAGGTACTCACACAGAAGTTGTTGCATCCATAGAACAGAGGATTTCATCAGTACACACAAGATTCTGAAGGTTTAACCTTACCTTTATCCAAAAATGCCCAAAAACACAATCTAACTGGAACAGCATTGCAGTTTCTTGCGAAAAAAATGTTTAGACTTACTTATACATGTCATTGCTCGTGTTAACACTTTCTAGAGATGGTGTAGAGAGGTGGCGAGAGCGGCATAAGATCGCACAGGTCGAGCTCCCCATTTCTTCTTGCTTTTCTAATCTTTCATCTTCGCTCTGCTATCTTAATGTAATCATGGGGAGTGGGCAGTGGGCTTATAGTCCAGCCTTTTAGCCCTACTAAGTCCCTGTTTGGATCTCATTTTAAAGAAATTCTATGACCAAAATACATTTTACTACTCTTGACAGATGAATTAAAAATTTGAAATCTGTCAATACATTTGTCAAATGAACAAAAAAAAAAATCAAAATGGCCGTTGATTTGGTAAACTAAAATTACACAATTACCCTTAGCCCATTAAATGAGGGAATTCTCCCCATTTAAGGCTAAAAATGGAACATTGTGCAACAGAAAGAAGTCAATGTGTATCATATAGTGTCAAACGATTTTCAAGATATTCAAACTAACGGGGCCCACATTTGTTGAAAATGAGTTTGCAAAATGCAAAAGAAATGGTGGCTGTACGAACGCTAAGTAAAGTGGATCATGCCTTGGCAAAGTTACCAGCACTAGCATTCCTTGTAAGCTAATCTCCAAGACCCAGCCTCAGTCAAATAGGGGCTTCAATTTCATCTTCGCTAGCATTTTCCACCCAAATGAGCTCATCTTCAATCTTTTGGATTGCCTCATGTTAAGTGGAATATAATTGACTGTTCTGAATTGATACGATAGAAATTGAAATCACAACTCTACATGTTGCACAACTTCTATCTTTCTTGAGCCCACTTCTTTGTCATCAACAAAGATAGTGATTAGCCGATTATCGATAACAAACTTTACCCTTTTGGTAGCATTTTTGTTGATATTGATAGCGCCAAACATTTGATTTTGTGAGGTCAATGGCCATATCACCTTCCCTTTCGAGAATTTCATGATTCATTTATGAAAATTTGTTCGATTTTGTTTCTTGAATCGGCTTTATAATCAATAAAATCACTTTTTATCCACGTGTTTCATGGGATCCACAAATAGTGCCTACCACTCATTTCATCCATTTATAATTTAAACAAATTATAAACAACTCTCGAACATTCTTTTGGTTAACATGTGGTGATTGGGTGTTGATATTGCAGTATATTTGTTCTTCAATGCACATATTGAAAGATTTGTGATAACATAGCCCATGTTTTACATACCTAGTTTCAAGTTCAAATAAAGGGTGATATTTTAATACCTCCAATGCTACCCTTCTCACTCGGTCCAAGAATAAGGAGCACGTTCAACAACCAGATAGTCTTCCCTTATATCCTTCACAACCCGAATTTCATCATCCATGTACACTGTCTCAAACCTGCACAAGAAAAGATCGCGTAATTTCAGTCATCGGGAAAAAGAGAGTAATCAAAAGCCTTTGAATAAAGGTGAGCCTATTGAACCGTACTGTTTATGAGTTTAAACTCTTACAGAAGACATAAACTTGTTTGAACTGGTAAACTAGATTCGTTATACTCATTAAAAGACTGACACGTGCAAAACTTTCATGAATATAGCAAGAAACTGCTCTCGCAACATGAAGAACTTCTTTTATACGAACTTTATAAACTTTCTCTTCAACGGGATGAAGAGTCAAGCGGTAGAGAATTGTCGCAAACTTAACATTGACACGATCTTCAATTGGGTAAAAGACAGGCTCCCACTCAAGATAGACTCGAGATATCTACCTACTCTGATACGATATTTTATTGAACTAAATACATGATTATTTGTCGAATTTAGTCTTCAAGAAATGCAACATAACAATGAGAAATGGATAAAGAAAACCCTGAGGGGTTGCTCAATTGGTCAGGCCTTGGATTTGCTCCTCAATGGTCACCCGTTCGAGTCCCCTCAGGGCTACTGAGGTGAGTATCCGGCCGTAAACTTTAGGGCCCTGTGGAATTAGTCGAGGTGTGCGCAAGCTGACCCGGACATCCACGGTTATCCAAAAAAAAAAAATGGATAAAGAAAATTAAGGAGAGAAGTGTAAACTTACCAACCCTGCCCAAATGGTGGCAGAGGAAACTCCCAACCCTTCCCTCTTAGAACTGCACTTGTAAATCTACAAACCATTTCTCTAGATTAATAAATAAACCATCAAAACAATTCCAGTTCCCAATTTTTTTCCATATATATATCCCATTCCTCGTCCAAAATCAAAATTCATAAGATACAATGTTTGGTATCATGGAATTTGGCCGTATAATTATTTCATTCAAATTTGAATTTTTCCATGAATTCTAGTTCTTACCCATAGTCCACAAAATATTGCATTTTAAAGTTATGTCCAAGTAAATATAATTTTATAAGTAAAATATACCATAATTATATTTTATATTAAGAAAAAGCACTTACTGGAAATTCACTCGTTGAGCTGATGCTATTTGAATATCAGACCGAACAAAGAAGACTCCATCAGGAGGAAAAGTGATAACATTATTCAGACTCTTCTTCTCCACATCGATCACCTGCAAAACATCGCCGGCGGCGGTACCAAAAAACGAAGCATTCTTAATTATGAACAGTTGTTCTTTCTCGGTGGTCCAGAGCATGCGCCACGTGGCGGAGAGGGAGTCGCCGGTGGTGACAGTATCTTTGCCAATTGCGGCTAGAGAATCGACGGCTTCAATTATCTGCGAGAGCTTTTGGGGATCCGATTGAGTTCTGAGGCCGCGGTCTTGGTCGGAAATGAGGCGAAGGAGGTGGCGCTTGGCAGTTTGGGAAGCGGATTGGGCTTGTGATTGGTCTGTGAGGGACGAACGGATGATATTATTGATTTTCCTTCGGAAATTGAGAGTGGCGGGAAGATAAAGGCATGTGTTTGTGGCCATGACTAAATTGGGAGATTGTTGATTGTTTTAGGATCACAAAACCAATGATGTTGGTGGATGTCTTCATATCTTTAAATTATTGAATAATCAAACAAAATATAAACTAATAGAATCAAAATTCAAAAATTACAAATTCGTAGATTTTTTTTAAAAAAAAAATTACTAAACCAAATTCCGTTTATTTGAATATTCAGAAAAGGCAGCTGAAGGAGCTGTTCATTTTTGTAGAATTCATTTGTGGTAAGAATTTCATTTCTGATTTCGATTTTTGTTGATTGTTTGAAGGTTAGGTCTCGATTTTGTTCTCTTTCTTCCATCTCTATTTAGAGCCTGATTGAACCTCATTTCTTCGACAAAACTGCATTTTGGAAGTGATTTGATTGAGAAATGTGTAATTAAAAAATAAAAAAAGTTTTGAATTTGCGTATAATATTATTTTATTAAATAATGTTTGGTTGAAAATAAGAGAGAAATATTTAAAAAATAATGGGAATCAAACAAGACTTAGGGCATGTTTGAGTCCGATTAAAATCTGATTTTAATTTAAATCAAAGTCAATCAATCAATATTAACCACATGGGTCCCACGTCTTTTCAACCACACATTTCAAACACTTCTATCACAATCCACTAAAAAATATAATTTTAATCTCCACCAAACACCATTTTAATGTTTTGAGTTAATAATGTGCCGTTATTAATGTTGAATTAATTGTATTTATATTTTATCCTATTTTTATACTACTAGTTTTTCGTCGTACGATGTACGGGTTTGGTTATGTTGCTGGTATCGTTAGCGTTTGAAATGTGTCGAGATATGGACAGTATATTTGGTTATCCGAGGAATGCACTATGTGTGAATTTACATTGGTAAAACATTTCCAATTGTTAGATTTCTAAATATGGCAGTACATTTTTCTCTGTGTTTTTTTTCTTTATCTCTGAAGCTAATAATATGAATATGCCTCTTCTTGTTTTAGGTAGCTTCAAAACATATCCTTCCCGTGATAAATCCAGATCCAGAAGTTGTTGCCATGCTCACATTTGAATTAACAGCATCCATAGCTTTAGAGAAAGTATTATTTCCCCTCATCCATAGCTTTAGAAGTCATGAAAGACAATGTTTTGAAATTCCTGCATTTTGAAAGAACTTAAAAATGAACTAAAAATTGAAGATTCCATTATTGATGAAAGGACAAAACAACATTAAATTACATTAAAACAATATTAAAAAGTCTTACCACAAGTTCTTAGACCGTAGAAAGTTATAAAATCATGTTCTATCGGCCTCAACTCCGAGCAAAGGTTTTGCAATATTGAACTTTCTCCTCTGCAGATGGTATGGTATTGCCAATGCGTGATTGATCTGACTGTAGCTGCACCACTGTCATCCACATTCTCTATTTATTCAGAAGTATGTATTGATCAAAGAAGGATAGACCCAATGGAAAACTTTTAAATCAGAGTAAGAGTGGAATGACAATTATAGATCTGAAGAACTTTCTGTCTCTTTGCTCGGATTATACGATTATATAAAGATTTAAGTACGCGATTCATTTTATCTTCCGAAAGTCCTGATATGAAAAATTGATTCTGCAAGTATCAGATAATATACAAAAAGATTAGTAATATTCTTTTCAGGTTCAACTAAGCCGACTGATGATTTGAGCTGTAAAGAAAGATAAGGAGATAATCTAAGCATTTAACTCATTAGATCCCAATTAAAATTCCTACTTTTCCCGGTTCTCAAATTGTGGTCAGAAAGCATTTAACTTCACAAAAAAACGTTGTGTTTCCATGTTACTGGGTAATAAGTTTGTTGTCAAACCTGTTGGAGGAAGGGCGGTGGCTGTAGCTGTTCAAATCGTATGCTTATGTCTCGAGATAACTTAAAATTCTGAAAAGAAAAGCAGCACTGGTCTTGTACTCATCTGAAATATTTTCCACCATATCAGTTGAATCATCCTCTGATGCACTCTTGTTGTCAAATACAACAACCTGTTTAAACAAGCACAAAAACATACCGAAGGTTTCTTTGTAGCATTAAACAAATTCAACAGCTAACAACATTTCTCATATCTCTAAACGTGATAGGACAGGCACACAAAAACCTAAAATGCTCAAACCATAACCGTGACAATAATTGCATCTTATGAAGCCATTACACTATAAAGGCTAACTACCGTCTGCAAATCTCCCTTTCTATAAGTTCCATGAGCTGGTGAAAACTCGACAATTAGAGCAGCTAAAATTATTCAAAGCACTTACGACAAATTTCTATTGTTCTTTTTAACTAATAAATTTTTGATATGCAATAACCAACTTTTCAAGTGAACCTAACTTATAAAGTATGAGCAATATTTCATCAATCTACCAAATAATTTCCAGGCAAATCCAGGTAAATGTGGTCCTTGAACTATCACCCTTAATAAGATCGATAGCAAAAGAGTAACAAAACCAATAAAGATTAGTCCTTTCTACAAATAAACTCATATTAAATGAAGTAATCCTAGAAAAAGGAACCTCATTAATTCGAAAAATGGTGGCAGCACGAGCAATCTGACTAGCCAACTGTTGGGAAAAAAAATTGAAAATAAGTACAAATCGATAAACAAAGAACTTCAGCTAGAACCTAAAGACAAAAAAATCAGCGCAAGTTGTTATATGATAATTCAAAACAATGTACAAAACTCACATCAAAGTAAAAAAACAGAAAAACTCTTTGCAAACATTTGAGAATGTAATTTCAGAAGGTAATACTGTACTAGTATGACTGAATAAAAGAAATTGAACAAACTGGATGTCAGGAACAAGACAGGAATCCCAAATTCATTGCCTTTTTAAAATTTTAAACTGGGTCGTTGGGCTAAAAAATGGAAAATGCCTCTACCTACTTTTGAAATGCAACGGGAGATATCTATAATAACAGAATGATTATCTTACAACATAAAGTCAAAACAAAAATCAATACCTTAGTCTTAAGTGGAAAAGATTTTCATAGATTAAAACGCACCTGGGAAATAAATAGTACAAGCTTTAGAAGTGCGATATCAATCATCCACAAACTTTGGCTATGAATCAATGAACTCATAACAAATAATATTTAAGGGCTTGCAATTATATGGTACTTCATCTAATCTCATGGCACTACGAAATCCAAAAATGAAGAAATAAACCACAATACAGATTTCAACAGAAAACATAGGGACTCCAAAGCATAAACAAGAAAGGGCTAATAAGAACTCATAATTTCTCAACATGAACACTGAAAATACAAAAATAACCATAATATCTGATCAATTTCAAAACGCAAGAAAATACCTAAACATTTGGTGGGAAATTTTGTGCGTTGAAGAAGAGAGTTGATTTGTTTGAAATGAACATTGTTCCACAACAATACTTTATTTTCCTTCAGCACACCTATGGCGTTCTGTCCATTGATGAATAGATGGATGATAAAATTTAATAATTGATAATATGATTGAAAAGGTGATGTTTTGATGTGTGCATAAGTGTGAAGGATAATAGGTTTGTACATACATTTGTGTTCGTAAGTGTAGGATTGTTTTAAGCTGTGTTCGTTGAAGCAAATATCTACAACAATCTTTCGTCTGTATAAATCCATGGCGGTTGCAGAAACTGATTCTATTGGATAACCCAGAACGAAGCATTCTATGTATTTGAGTAAAAACACTCCACAGTTGGATCTACGAAAAAAATTGGTTAAGATTAAATTTGATTAGTATGTTGAATGTACAATTATGTTAAATAGGGAATGAAATGTTATAGTATATAATGAATAATTTAAATACTAACCCATTATTTATTGAATGTTGATACGGTATGATGTGTAGCCTCATTTCTTTGTTTGTATTTTTCTTTAGGTAGTGTCTGTAGGTTGCAAACTTCGGAAGCATTAATAACATTGTAGTTATATCGATAACTGCATTCAAATGTGCCTTTATTTGTTCTGGTGTATGAACATTCTGACTAAAGTCGTATACGTAAATTTTCCATTCATAAATGTTCACATTAAATAGATACCATATGTTCCTTGAGTATGAACATGGAATTAACAGGCACTTGCATTGTATCCATGGACGACCATTTATTGGCAAATTTCTATTCAAGTAGTTTCGTAAGATGGGTAAATTTGCTTCATCTTTTATGAGGCCTATCCCAAATCTGTACTTGCACCATCATATGACGAGTACACTCTTTTTCATAGTTGAAATCTAAGATTGCATATTCGTTTGAAATAGTTGTAGGATTGTTGTTCATGCGTTGATGCAATAATTGTAATTCCAAATCAAGAGCCTAATAAAATAAATCGATGTAAATTACATATATGAAATTAAATGTATTATGGTAAATGAATTTTACTAACCGCAGTGGTCATAGGTTGGGTTGTGTCCATAATAGCTTCTATCATCTCCTTTGTGTACATACTGGCAGATTCATTATTCCAAGATGCGCTGCAAAATAATGATGACAAAGAGAATTGTGGAAAATAATATTATATGGAATGGAATATGAATATGAATATAAATATATGCAGTAATAAGGGAGACAATTACGGAAGGGATACAATTATGAAATGGAAAAATACGACTTAAAAGAAGACGATATGTGAAGCTTAGAATCAACGGGAGCACAAATTATTTAAAAATATATTGGGGAAAAAAATACTAAGCACATAATAATACTAAAAGGTACAGGGGAAAAATTAAATATCAAATTAACATGCTATATTTTATACTACAAATACGGCAAAGAGGTGAACCTTATATTACAACAAATGAACACATGGGGAAATGGAAAAAAAAACCTAAAGAAATACTAAACAGTACAGATATATGGGAAAGAGTTGAAACATAAATCATAACGAATAAATACATGGGGAAATCGGAAAAAAAAAACTCTGAATAAGTAAGCCCCCGTTTGGCACCCATTTTTTTCTCATTCTCATTCTTTTTCTCATTCTTCATTTTAACCACACATTCTATCAATAAAATAATATTACACATAAACCTAAAAATTCTCTTTACTTTTTAACCACACATTTTTCAATCAATCACTATTCAAAAACACATTTTTCTACTAAAATGGGTGTCAAACACCCCCTAAATAAATCTAGAATGCAACCATTACGAAATCGATATACCTTAGATAATTTATATGTGCTATGGATCTTCTAATATTTCTTCATTGTGAATAGGTTGAACTGAAAAAAAAAAAAAAAAACAAACAAACATAAGGAATTCCTAGTTAGCACTAAATCAAAGAGGAAGGTAACATAAGTGTAATCTGTAACACAAAAAAAAAACTGTAAATCGTAAGAAATAAATACATCAGGAAATCGGGGGGAAAAAACTCTGAATAAGTAAATAAACCTAGCATGCAACAGTTATGAGATCGATATACCTTTAATAATTTATATGCGCTATCGACCATGTAATATTTCTTTACTGTGAATAGGTGAACTGAAAAGACGAAACAAAACAAGCATAAGAAATTCCAAGTTAGTACGAAATCAAATAGGAAGGTAACATAAAAATAACCTGTAACACCAAGTTAGTATAGATAACAGAGGGATGGAAGGCAATGGTACATACTGTTGGCGAGAATTTTTTTTTTTTTTTTTTGATCTCTTCACCTTTAAAATTATATTTATAGAATCTAGATACGATGAACAGTAATCGACACGAAGTGGAGGCAAAGAGACGGTGATAAGATGAACAGTAACCGACACAAATGAATGTCAAATGATCGGTCATCTGGAAAATAAAAATGAACACGACGGTTGATATGTGTGAACATTAAATGAAGTGGGCCTCTATTTTGGTTGATGTTGAATTTTCTAGTCAAATAAAAACGAAAGCACCGTAGATATGCGTACACGTGAAGGTAAAGGAACAGAAGATATTTTTTATAATACAAAAATCGAGATACGATGAACAATAACGAACACAGAGTGATAGACGGTGATAAGATAAACAGTAACCGACACCAGGTACCAGGTGCTCAGAAAGAATGAATAACACACTAATGGATATGTGTGAATATATATTAAATGAAATAGGCCTGTACTTGGTTAAAGTTATTAAAAAGGAGGAAAATACGGCACTGTTCCATATCTAGTTTAAAACCAGTTACAGTGTGAAAGGTAGGGCACAGATTGAATAGTGAAAATCGGATCCTCTCTTTTATAGGAGATTGATTTTTAAGAATGACCTTCTTTTAAGGGTACTTGAATAAGTTGACCAATTTTTATGGGAAAATTATAAAAAAACAGGTGTTTAAAGATTAGAGTGCAAAAATCAGGTAAGAATATTTTTTAATCAAAATTCAGGTATTAATTTAAAAATTAAATATTATTCCCACCCTATCCAATCCCAAACCCTAAATCATTTTTCATCTCCCTCTTTCTCTCTCTACCCGCCTCTTCCCGTCGCCTGTCTCTCTCCCGACGGACCTACCTTCTTTTTCTCTTCTCTACCTTTGCCACCCCAATCGACGACAACAAGCGGCAACAACATCTACCGACGTCCGGCCACCATCGATGGAGCGTCGAGTGATTTGAAGCGGCGTCGGTGATTTGAAGCCGTCACCTTTCCCCTTTCCTCTCCCCCGCATCTTCGCTCTTCTCTCCTTTTTCAGTTGGTTGTTTTGATTTGTGAGCTATTCAATTTTTTGTTGGTTGTTTTAATTTGTGGTGGTTGATGGTTCATGTGGTATAGATGGTGGTGCGGTGCGGTGGTGGTTGCACCGCCGCACACATTTTCCCTTCTCTGCGCCGTTTCACAGTGCCTCTTCCTGTGATATGCAATGGATCTTTGTTGGGGTGATCGTTGTGGTGGTGGATCGCGCGAAGCTGGCGTTCACGGGGTGTGTGCCGTTCGCGGCTATCGGCTGGCGTTCAGTGGGTGTGTGTGTGCTGTGAACGGCAGCCAGGGAGTGGATTTGGCATTTGACTACAGATGTGGTGTGTGGTAGGTTCAGATCTGGTTGGTAGTGGTGTTGATAGTCTGTGGTTGAATGCTACGGTAGTGGTGGGTATGTCTGCGCGCTGTGGGTGCGTCTGCGCGCTGTGGGTGCGGTGCGGTGGTATTGGCGGCGTGGGTGTGTTGTTTTTGACCAGTCTGGAGTGTGTGGTGGGTTGGTAGGTTGGGGTGGTGGCGGTGCTTTGTTTGGTGGCTATGGGTGGTGGTGGTGTTTTGTGTGGTGATAGTGGCTGAAGTAGTGCTAGTGATATGTGACCAAGTATTTGGTTATCTGTGACCAAGTATTTAACTGTGACCTAAAAATTTGACAATGTGTGATAGAAAAATAATCTGTGACCAACAAATTTGAAAATATGTGACCAATGAAATTAACTATTTTTTTATCTGTGACCTAAAAATTATATAATCTGTGACCGTAAAAATTCTGTGACCAATTAATTTGGAAATCTATGACCGTGTGACCTATAAATTTTGATCTGTAACCAACTAATTTTGAAATCTGTGACCAACAAATTAAATGTGATCTATGAAATTTTTGAACTGTGACCATAAAATAATCTGTGACGTATAAAAATTATTATTTGTGACTGAAAAATAATATATGACTAATTAAATTATAAATCTGTGACTAGAATGATTGTCGGAATAGTCGTCGGAATCGGAGCAGTCGTCGGAGAAGAGTGGTCGCCGGAAAAGAGTGATGATCGGAATGGCCGCCGGAATAGTCCCCGAAGCGGTAGGGGTGGTGCATGTCGGGTGTGTTTATTATATTATATTATATTAGAATTAAAAAAAAAAAAAAAGAAACCTGATATTTGAATTTTCAAACTAAAAACATGATTTTTGAATTAGTATAAACTAAACACCTTATTTATGAATTTTTCCCAATTTTTATCGTGCAAATGTCACTCGTGGGCTGGCAGCAGTCCAGGCCCATTGGATTCCATTTTGTAATGCAACAAATGATGCTCAATCAAAACTTTGCAAAAAGTAGCGGCCCAGCTCAATCATATACCAAGCCACTATAATACGACGTCGTTGACTCCCCATAAACCTCTTTCTTTCAAACCCTCGCAAATCCACTGAGGTTTCTCCATCCTTCGAGCGCGGAACTATCCGGAGATACCCATTTCTCTTCCATTTTCTGAATCTCACCCTCAATATCTTGCAGATTCTGTATTTGTACTTCCAATTTCCTAAATTATTTCTAATTTCAGTAGAAAATGGCATTTACATCCCGGACTCCTGATATTTCTGGCGAACGACAATCTGGCCAGGACGTTCGAACTCAAAATGGTACTTTATCATTCTCGATATGTATGTATGCGTGTCATTTAGATATTATTATTTTTGTTTATATATTGATTTTTGCTTTTGGAAATGTGCAGTCATGGCATGCCAAGCAGTTGCAAACATTGTGAAATCCTCTCTTGGGCCTGTTGGCCTTGACAAGGTATAAAACGCATGAGTACATAGATTTAGATTTATATTTACGTGGATTTGATTTGATCTTTTTTTTTTTTTTTTTAAATAAGACTTTGTATTGGAATGAAGATGAGTGAAGTTTTGATCCATATTGTTTAAGAGGGATCTGTTGTCTACAGCTACCTTGGTTTTTATGCTACTGTCATTAGACTATACTAGGAGAAAAAGACACCTAATTCCATTTGGATAATATGCGATTACTCTAAATTTTTGCCGTCATATGTTTCTGAAATTTGTTGGGTTGTGAGTTGAAGTAAGTCAGTAACTAACTAAGTGATTGACATGACTGATTGTAATATTAACTAAAACACCTTTCGTATTAGGAAATGCTTCTTATCAACTTGTGGTATAGAAGCTTGTAGTGTGTTCATTTTAAAATCCTGGCTGTTGAATGCCATGCAATTCTGGATTCAGAAAGATGTTGATGGCAAATATTGTAGAGTTCATAGAACAATGGTTACAAATATCCATCAGCCTTTATGTAGCCTATGTATTGAGCTACAAATACTGAGTTTATGATTTAGTGTTCTCTTTAAGTGGCCACTCTGCAATGCACATTGGTCATGGAACTAATGGAGGATCCTAGTAAAAGATATCCTCATTCATGATTCGCATTTACAATAATATTTGGAATAAACAACTCTACATTAAAATAAGATTCCTAATCTTCAACAATTGAAGATTTCACGTTCTTCCTTGACTCTCAGTTTCTGTAAACCTGCATTGAATACCCATTTCGTATTTTATATTTGCTTGTCCTAAAAATGTGAAGAAACTCTGCAGGAATATTTTATTTAAAGAGATATCTTACCTTTGTGAACCATCTTTTGCATTACATAAAATTCAAAAGTTGAACTTTGTGAGATGTAAAATTTTTAATCTGCCCCTCATTTATAAGGCCTAGGGGTAATTGCTGCAGGTTAGACATCAAGCTCCGTTTTATGTAACAAGATGCTCCCTTCTGCACCAATTTTCTTAATATTTTTTTTACTATTGTAAGACCATCAATCTATGTGCTGTAAACCTGTAACATATAGGTTTATTATTGTATCTTTAACCCTATTTTTCTACTTTTCTGGTTTCCTATATTGCTCAGGGTTTTTTCTTTGATGATAACTTTTGATTTTAATATCTCGGTATAGGAAATGCAGATTTTCTCCTTGTAGAAAGGGCTATTTTCGTTTTACTTTTTGCATATTTTTATTCATGATGACTAGCAAGCAAGTCATTGTTTTGTGAGTCAACTTGTTAGGCGAAGATTTTGGTTCCCATGGTGAACACTTTTATAATGTTTTAACCTTTTTATTTTGAACTTTGAACTTCGCAATTGATGTGGGAGTATATTTATTGATTATCTGGTCCTGGTACTTCCCAGATGCTTGTTGATGATATTGGTGATGTGACAATAACTAATGATGGTGCCACGATACTGAAGATGCTGGAAGTTGAGCATCCAGCTGCCAAGGTCTATGGATACAACATTTCTTGCTCATTCTTCAATATTAAACATTTGAAACATATGAGAATTGACTTCTTCTGATGTAACAGGTTCTTGTTGAGCTGGCGGAACTTCAAGACCGGGAAGTTGGAGATGGGACAACATCCGTGGTGATCATAGCTGCAGAATTGCTTAAGGTAATATTTTATTTCCTGTTTGCTCAACGGATAAAACATTTATTTTCTCATTTCATGTGCGTGGTGTTCAATCTTCACCCAAATTATCCCTTGTTGCTAATTTGAAATTATTATGCAGAGAGCTAATGATTTGGTCAGAAATAAGATCCACCCAACATCAATAATCAGTGGATACAGAGTGCGTATAGAACTCAAAGATTCTTTTCTTCTTTTTCAATAGGATTTTATCTTAAGTAATTGAAATTTCATCTTTTACTTTGTTGCTCTGTTTCACATCTATGCTATGCTTTTTACTCATCAAAATTAATTTGGTGGCAGCTTGCCATGAGGGAAGCGTGCAAATATGTTGATGAAAAATTGGCTGTGAAGGTAATGATCCCTCTGTGAATGGATTCCGTTAGAGTTAATAGTGTTTATCTGTTCCAAATAGTTATTATAGTTCTGTGCACGTTTGAATCAATACAGCCAAAACTACAAAGATCTTTGAAGTCCGCTGCTATCTAATGTAATGCAAATTCAGTGTCATATCATAGATTGCTCATTTAATTTACAGATTCTTTTGAGAAAAATTGTTCCAGAATTGTGGTTATTATAATTCAAGGATAACTTTTATGAATACTGAATACTTATAAAGAACTCCGAAGTCAGATGAGTTACTCATATGAATCTCCAGTTTATGAAATATTGGAATGTGTAAATATGATGCTGGTAATTTGGTGCTTCTTCTCTGCGTGCGGTGACATGAAGAGTCAAAATGTATTGATTTTAACAGTTTTTTCTTTATCTCATTTTAGGTTGAAAAACTCGGTAAAGATTCTCTTGTAAACAGTGCCAAGACCACTATGTCCTCGAAGTTGATAGGTGGTGACAGCGACTTCTTTGCGAATCTGGTACTGCCCATTCTTCCTTGTTATCTTTAGCAAGCAACTGATGAAGTTACAAGTTACTCCGTGGAGTTTGTGCTCTAGTGACTAGAAAACTGTTGGTGCAATGTTTCTGAAATTGCATTTGTTAAACTTGTACTTCCAACAACTGCGAGTTTTTCTCCTGTTTCCCAGTCTTGTGCAATGCATCTGTCAAGTTTTGTATTGTATCAACACCTCTTCAGTTTTGGTCATGCTATTTTGTTGGAACATAAAACATAGATTGCATGATTATATAGCTTTTTGTAGTCTCTGTCTGCAGCCAATAACCTGTTGAAGTGAAGCCTGTTTCTATAAGGTCAATGTTTCGATCTGAAGATATATAATTTCACCCTAGATTTGTTGCTTTAAATCGTGTTGCTTGAGTAGACTTACCAATAAATGGTTCTCCATTTTCCTTCTACTTTATTGTACTTTGAATCTTCTGTCATGTGTGAGTTTCTCTATTCTGTTGCTTGATTTTGTTCAATAAGGAATGCTTCCCATTCCAATGACTGTATCTTTCTCAAGGAATTACCATGCAACTTGCTTTTGCTTTTAGGTTGTTGAAGCTGTACAAGCAGTGAAGATGACAAATGCGAGGGGAGAAGTTAAATATCCAATCAAGGTTGTGGCTCATGGTTTAGTATTAAATTTGTTAGCTTGTTTCTTAGAGGTTTTTCTGTTATCCTGTAACTGAACCCAGTGAGCTTTATATATGATAGGAACTTTATGTTGGATTTAATTTGAATACTTATATTCTATGGTGCCAATCAATGGGTAAAAGGGCGTCACATGTTTTGTGGATTTAGAATTGATAGCTGGATACGAGAAAGTAATTTTCCCCAAAGAATAAATGATTTTTTTCTTGTCAAGATCCTCTAACCTTTGATTTGCAATATTTGATTTGTAATAATGTTTTCTCTGTTCAGGGAATTAATATTCTTAAAGCCCATGGAAAAAGTGCTAGAGATAGCTATCTCTTAAAAGGATATGCTCTCAACACTGGCCGTGCCGCTCAGGGAATGCCGATGAGAGTTGCCCCTGCAAGGATTGCTTGTCTTGACTTCAATCTTCAGAAGACTAAAATGCAGATGGGCGTCCAGGTTTTGGTCACTGATCCCAGGGAATTGGAAAAGATTCGTCAGAGGTGATTAATGTTATGATCCTTTGAAGTGTTATTGTAGCATAAATTATAGCATTTTTGACAGTTTACGCGCTCTGTAAACCTTTTGTGCATAGGATGGTAGGTACTTCTGTATATTGTTTTATGTTTATCTACTAAGTTGGCATGCATAGATGGAGTAAAAGATGTAATTTCTATGCCTCTGTATTATATCAAAGCTAATAATTTCTACGTAGTATGTACTCTTGAAATGCTGTTGCATCTCTTTCCCTCTGGTAGTGCTTATGCTTGCTAAGGACAGCTTTGTAGGCAGCACTGCTATTTCCACAATTTAAATCTCTATAATATAGCGCTCCCTGAACTACTGGACTTACAGGAGCGTTTTCTTGCAGAGAAGCTGATATGACAAAGGAACGCATTGAGAAGCTTCTAAAGGCTGGAGCAAATGTTGTTTTAACCACCAAAGGCATCGATGACATGGCACTTAAGGCAAGTTTTTCCCTTGATTTGATTCCTTTTAATATTCTTTATAACCTTTGATTGCTTGTGTCAAGTGATTGTGGAAGTTTGTGTCTCATAGAACATCTAAGCTCTATTTTTATTTGCTAAAGATCGGATATCCATTAATTTGTATTTGACCTGTCATGCAGACCATGCGATTTAGAATACTTGTACCGGCAGATTGGCAGCATCTTTAGAAACTATGTAGCTGTTAGGAATATCTTCTTTGCGTAGGAAAATCCTCTTGTTATCAGTCTTTGAGACGTCAACCTTGTTTTTTTAATCTTCAATTCGTCTTTACATTTTTCTCAGATTTTCTTGTATTATTTCTGTTGAAAATCCTGCTAAATTCTGACTTCATGTTGTTCCAGTACTTTGTGGAAGCTGGCGCCATTGCTGTGAGACGTGTCCGCAAGGAGGACCTGCGCCATGTTGCCAAGGCGACTGGTGCTACTGCAGTATATTTCTTGACTTTTTATCACATATCATATATATTCCTGTCTTCGATAGTTTTCATTTCTATCTTTGTTTTTAATTTTAAGAGAAAGATGATGACTATATTCAGCTCTGACATGACTAGGATCAATTACAGACTTAAAAGCCTTGTAAATTTGCTAGAATTCAGAATGTTGGTAAAGGGACCAAGAAGATAAAAAGGAAAAAGCTGTCCTAAACCAGCATGTAGGGAAACGGAAATCTGAATAATTTGTCAACAAACAAGAAAAGAAGGGGTGCAAAGAAGAGCGGAATTGAGGGCAAGAGAAGATATCAATTTATGCATATAATCAAGGGTTATTATTACATTGAATAAGTCCTCTATTTATTGATTAAAGAAACTGAAAGAATATCAAATCAAACGAACTTCTACTAAACTAGAACGTTATCGACATATCATAAGTAATCTAATATATTCTAAAAAAATCTTAAGAATTAAATACTATTTTAGAATTCTATTTAAACTCTATCTCTATCTCCATCTCCACCAAAGACGATCCTTTTAATATTTGTGATGTACATGTGACGAGGATGAATATGTGCTATGGTTGGACAAAGAGCCTTTGTTCTTAGTACTTTAATCATGTCCTTATTTGTGATTATTATTTCTTATTTGTTAATGGGCGTCTTTTTTTTTTTGATATATTTTAGGAGTTTGACTTGGATATAATATCATAGTAAGTTGCAATATGGTTTTGGTGATTATAAATTAGTAGCGAGCAGTGTCATGAAGGTTGCTTTTGTTTTGATTAATAGAATAATGTAATTGTAAGAATTTTTCCAATTTCTTCCAAATCGATATTCGTGTGCGAATTAATGAATTATGGTCGTGTTATTGTATTGCTCGCTTCTATCCGCGTCAGTTAGTATCATAGTCGTGTTGCGATTCTCGTAGAGACGCCACCGAGGAGACGACCCTAAAGTCGCAATCATACCATGAATGGAGTTTGGAGGGAGAACGCAAGTTCAACAAAAAATCAATTTGTTTACCCTATGAGTTGGCATAGTTTTGATCCAACAATATGATATGTTGGGGGTTAGGCAGTGAAATTAGGGGTGACCATGGAAGATGACACGCTGCAATAGGAGTCGCAGCAACTGACCAACATGCGAGAGGAGGTACTGGAGCACCACCTGTGGCAGAAAGCCAGCATATAAGTGTTGTTGCAAGGGGAAATGAGTGGGTGAATCATGACTAACAGTGGAAAGGTTACGTTCTTAACATAAGAGGGAATAGCAGCAGGGGGTTTGACACATTCAAGTAGTGGATTGAAAACAGAAACCAATCCTTTCAAATATGGTATGCCCTATCAATGGCCTAGACATATTCTGCAAGGTTTCAAGAGGTGGGGAGGTGGTTTTAAAGTTGAAATACTTGAGTTCGACGGCATGCTAAGATGATGAATTTTTTGATTGGGTCTACACAGTAGAAGAGGATCTTGATTTCATGTAAGTGCCAGACTATAAGACAGTACCTTTGGTGGCTGAGTAATTTCCTGGTCGAGCAGTGTGTTGATGGAAAGAAACTTAGCACAATCGAGTGCTGAACGATAAGCAAAAAATTGATTCTTGGCTAAATTTTGCAACCATGTGTGCAAAAGAAATTCTACTATTAGAAAATAAAAAAATGGAGGTCAATTTTTTAGCTGTGATGAAGGTAATTTATAGCAGCAACATTACATGCGTTTTAGTAGGGACGGCACCTTGTTTCTACATGTTGCTAGTTTCAGCAGTGTTGTAGGAGCTACTTCATTGATCCTGGGTTATGGGGGAACTCCTTGCGCTGCAACTCCCAACGATAGGTGCTTTAGG
This sequence comes from Fraxinus americana, assembly GCA_035079005.1. Classification (NCBI taxonomy): domain Eukaryota; kingdom Viridiplantae; phylum Streptophyta; class Magnoliopsida; order Lamiales; family Oleaceae; genus Fraxinus; species Fraxinus americana. The sequence continues at coordinate 8,890,111 of CM068719.1, forward strand.
GGCCTATGAGAGTGACCTATTCTTTTATGAAGCTGCAGAATATTTGAATTTAGACTATGATTATTATGACGGTGCTCCCGTTTTTTATAGTGAAGGCGATTGATGCGAGGGAGGTGATGATAGGGATCGGCACAACACAGTTGTCGGTGCGGGTGGTACAATAAATGGTGTGGAGTCAGTCGTGGAGGACTCTTAACAACAATGATTATCCTTATTTCTTTCAATCTCATGCGACGAACATGGTTTAAAAAGGTGTGACAAAGGCACACCTTCAATTCATCAAAACACAAATTTCATTGTTATTTAATTGACGCATGCACCTTACCGAATGAGACAAATGCCTCGAGGCACATGAGGTGTGTGCCTCAGATTTGCTGTAACATTTGAATTTTTTTTTAATTTTTTTATAAGTCTAAATGTGACTTTCAAATGAAAGAGTCTTTTTAATTGGGCCAATCTTCTTCTCAGAAAAAGGGCCCATCAACTAAACAATAAAAACACCTAAACAACCCACTCCCTACCCCATGCCTCATCACTCCCCCAAGACGCAAGAAGTTTCTTCCACAAGATTCCAGGGAGGCAACTGGCATTTGGAAATTCTGGCAGATATTTATTTTTTTCTATTTTCTTTCTACATTGGTCTTATCTCTCTTAGATTTTAAATTCTTTGTATTTTTAAAAAATTTTACTAAATTTTTTGGTTTGTTGTGAGGCTTACACCTCAATCCGCTTGAGGCTTACACCTCGCCTCACAAAGGAAAGATGCCTCTGCATCCATTTCAGCTTTTTAAACATTGGTAATGAATAGATGTGGTTTCGAGTGAAGATTACTACAGTCCACCAATTTTTTATGAGCCCAATGTCGAGACCTTGAAGAGTTGAAGGTAAATTTTGAGTTTATCAATAATGATGACTTTGGGGAACGAAATACACGATCATGTAGAACATAATTTTGTCTCGATAGGGTTTGGAAAGAGGTTTTATATGCTCATTGGTGAAACACAATCATTCATTCAACATCTTGGAAGTGTTGCCTAGTATAACTTTAGAAGAAAATAAGGTTGCATCTTTCATGGGAAGACTATCACAAGATGATTCACTCAATTTTTTAGGATGTTTATCATTGAATCATTCTTCAACATTTTTATTCCTTTGCTTTGCTCGTTACCCAGTTTGGACTTGAAGGAGTACAACATGCTTATGGTGGCATCAATTTACTCCTTGATCCCACAAGTGAGGACGCTAAAATAATAGTTAAGAAGGGTTGCTCTGGATATTTTTGAAGAGACATCATTAAAAATGAGCTGACCCTCACAAACTACCAAATCAGTTCGAGCGGCTGCTTTAGACTTGAGGAAATAATCTATTTAGATGGCGGATTTGATTGGAAAATAAGCTTACATTCGGGGGATGAGTTTTGCCTATTGGACGGGCTGATTGATATTTTTTGCGCAAACTTACCACCATTACAAGATACCGGATGAAGTAATGCGACAAGATTCAATGATTAATTTTTGTGAACCTGGAGAGGTGAATATGTGCTACAGTTGGACGAAGACGTTTTATTTCTAGTAATTTAATTATATATCTTTATTTATGATTTTCATTTAAGGATTTCGGTGTGATATTATAATAGAGGAGCTGGCAGTGTCATTGAGGTGGCTTTTGTTTTAATTAATAAAATATTATTATTGTGAGATTGTCTCCAATTTCTTAATTCAAATCAGTATTCGTGCTCGAATTAATGAATTGTGATCGTGTGTTATTGTCTTGCTCGCTTCCGTCTGCATCATCATGTCTTGTTCTGTTCATATTATACGAATACATAATATCAATTTTTAGGTTGACCAGCTACCTGTGCCTGTGCTTATCTTGAAGTTTTTACGTGCTAGAAAGTAGGATTTTTATTAAATTGATAAAAGACATCTATATTACTTGTTTGTGCTTACAATTGATGTTCACTTCCTTAATGTTGTATTAATGAATGTATTTGTTGTCAAAAAAGATACAAAAGGAAAAAAAAAAAGTCAATGGAACTTCCAAACTATGTATATGTTCAAATTATATCCTAGCTAAATCAAGAGTTGAAAGACTTGGAAAATAATTAACACTGCAATTCATTCATAAATAGCTTTGATCAGTATTTGATGGGCAATTATTTTATTCTTTTCCAATGCTGCAGGTTTCGACGTTTGCAGATATGGAAGGAGAAGAAACATTTGATTCGTCTCTTCTTGGTTATGCTGATGAAGTAGTGGAAGAACGTATTGCTGATGATGATGTGATTATGATAAAAGGGACCAAAACTAACAGTGCGGTATGAATTATATTCCCTATGAAGTTGAATATATCCATTTTTCTAAGATCTCATTGTTTAGATTTTAGTTTAAGTTTGCCACCCCATGAACTGGTGCCAGTATGGGTCTATGTATATGCGTTTCAACTTGGATCACATTTCTTTTTATTCAAAGCATTGACAAATGGTCAAGATCAAGATGTATGATTCATTTTGATTAAGACATTTGTAGAGGATTATATGATGTCTGAATCATGTGCTTTCTTCAGGTCTCATTGATACTCAGGGGTGCCAATGATTTCATGCTCGACGAGATGGACAGGGCTTTGCATGATGCTATATGCATTGTCAAAAGAACTCTGGAATCTAATACGGTAAACAAGTTGGGGTTGCTGTATTCTATTCTGAAGATTAACCTTGCCTTTGTTGTTCTCGGTTATCAATTGTCACTATTCACTTCTGTTTATCAAATCTTCTACACCCAGCAATATTTTATTTATTTATTATTATTATTATTTTAATACTATGGGCTAGTACCTGTTTTTACATCATTTAAGGTAAATATCATCATAAATCAATACCATACGAGTTCACTTTGGAATTGGGGAAAATAGTATAACTAAGCAATTACGTATAAAAATGTTGCCATTGTTTAAGTGATTCTTAAATAGATAAGTACCTCCTGGTAGGTATATTCGACCTGCATGGCATTCATGTATTTAGCTGGTTGATTTGTTCATCAAATTGGAATGTTAATGTTTTATGGCCTGAATAGAAAAACTGATTTTTGGCAATATTATTGAAACATAGGTAGTTGCTGGTGGAGGTGCTGCTGAAGCTGCCTTATCTGTCTATCTGGAGAACCTAGCCACTACTCTTGGATCTAGGGAGCAGCTGGCTATTGCAGAGTTTGCGGAATCTTTACTAATTATACCGAAGGTCATCCATGAAACAAAAATATTTAACTCAGATAAAATCAGTCTCTTTTTCTCATAACTCGTCTTTGGATTTCTTAACCAACTTTGGAATATTTCTCTGCAGGTGCTTGCTGTGAATGCTGCTAAAGATGCAACTGAGTTGGTTGCTAAGCTACGTGCATATCACCACACTTCACAAACCAAAGCAGATAAGAAGCATTTATCAAGGTACTTGAATCAATTTTGTTTTTGGAGAATGTAAGGTTTGGCTCTCAGTATATTGTAGTTTGCTTCGGAAATTACCGATTAGTTTTACATTTCCACGAGTGTTTTCTACCCAATATTGTTCCATAGGATTTGCTATCATTTTCTTTAGCAGTGATTCAAATTCAGCCCCCGTTTGACATCTATTTTCTTTTCATTCTCATTCTCATTTTTCTTCTCTTTCTTCATTTCAACCACACATTTTATCAATAAAATAATACTACATATAAACCCAAAAATTCTCATTACTTTTCAACCACACATTCTTCCATAAATCACTATTTCAGAATTTATTTTTTTACCCAAAATGGATGTCAAACATGGGCTCAGTTTCATTTGGTTTCTTGTGAATATATGTTGTTAGCATTTGCTATTTCATTCGTGAGGATTTACCCGGTGATCAGTAGAATATTGGATGAAGCAAGATAAAGTATATGTACTTGCGATACCTGTTTAGAGCTTGATGATCGAGTTGTGAAGATCTTCTAGCAGACTCAACCACTTATAGTAAATAGCAAAGAATGTTTTTTGGTACTCTTTATGCTAGACATATGATCTGCATTGGTCATAACAAACTAGGATGCTTTAGTTCTTGGAACCTCCTCCTACCTATTACAATTCGTTATTTCATTTGATGGGAAACTTTAATGGGGGAACCTACATTATTGTCATGGAATAAGATTTTTTGTTCTTAAACAGGTTTTTCTTTATTATTATTATTTTTTGTCAAACTGGTTTGATGTTTTTCAAGATGTTCTCTGACCATGCCTTCCTCTTACGGTTGCAGCATGGGTCTTGACCTGTTGAAGGGTACTGTACGAAACAATTTAGAAGCAGGAGTCATTGAGCCTGCAATGAGCAAAGTGAAGATAATACAGGTACGCGTCTGTAATTTGAAATTTGAGCTCTTTAGCACGTTGTAAATGTCTGATTAAATGTTCTGTACTTTTTTTGTGTCAGTTTGCTACGGAAGCAGCAATAACTATTCTTCGTATCGATGACATGATCAAGCTTGTTAAAGATGAAGGTCAGAACGAAGGGTGATTTTTTACACACAAGAAATGAACGATGAGGTTTGATGAGGTACACTGGATGCTTCGGGGAGGGATTGGTTGCCTCTATAAGTAGTTTTGAATTCATTTTATATGATTTGAAGTGTCACTCGAGGACGGATGATAGTGTTTATTGCCTGCACATTACGTATCAGCTGGTTTAACAAATTTAGTTCCCCAATATGTCAAATTGTCATTATCGATTTTGTGATCTGAAGTAAATTGCTTATTACCCCCAAAATCATGAAAGCTATTGTCAAATCGTCATCGTGGCCAAAAGCCGGTAGTTTCGTTTTTGTTTCCATGGTTTTCAATTGTCAAGTGAATGAAATGATTTTGGTTCAGTTTTTAGCCAAAATTCTTCAGTTAACAAAAAAAAAAAGGCTCTTATTTAGCATGTAATCTTCCCCAACAGTAAAAAAAATGTCCACTTATTTTTTTTTTTTTTTTTTGATGAAACATATTTCATTGAACAACGCAATAGCTAAACGGTACACGGAGGAACACCTCCAACACAATGCCCTACAAAGAGGGATTAAGTGCGACCAAAGCCTAAGCCCAAGCTATTACAACTGTCAGAACGACCAAAAATCAACAAACAAAAAGACCATCAAATAAACAAAAAACAACCCAAATCACATAATCCTAAGCCACAACAGGCGAGCCAGAAAGAGACCCAAATCCACAACAATGGCAACCTTCCAGAAACGAGGTCTTCATCAACCATCAATTCACATAAGCCCTTCACCATCACAGTGAGCGAAGATCCAAAGTAACCAGAAGGATCACCGCACAAACCAAAAACTCCACCAGCCCACCAAACCACCTCCAACCAAACCAGACCACAACACAAATACACCACCACCCGACTCAACCCAACAACAACCACACACCATGAATACCCCCAATCAACACCCAAAAGGACCCCGACACCACACCACCGATCACCCACCCAGCCACCGCTGCAACAACAGCCAAAACGGCTCGCCGGCAAAAGCCCCAACCAGCAGCAGCGCCGCCTGAGAGACAACGACCAACGCCCGCCGCTCCACACCAGCCCAGCCTCGCTCGCCCCTCTCTTCGACCAAAACCCACACAAACGCCACCACCACCAGTACTTGCCGGCCTCACCACCCCCCCGCCCACATCGCCACCAACAAGGCAGCAAACCACAAGCAAAACAACAAAAAAAAAAAACAGAGAGAGAGAGGAAAGGGAAAGAAGAGGGAGAGCCTAAGCTCCCACCTCCCCGACGAACGCCCAGAGAAAGGAGAGACCAAGAACGATCATTCACCAGAGGAAGGGGAGAAAACTCCACGGAGGGAGGGAGAAAACTCCACCACGCTGGGGAGACAATTAGTTATATGTCCACTTATTTATGTACGAAGGAATATATGTGCATTCAAATGCAATGAATTGTATCTCTTTATCATGGAAAGAGACAAGAAGAAAAAAATGTTCACTTTATAATGGGGAATAGGGAAGTTCGTAATAGAACATCTTGACTCGATTGTTTCTTTATTCAGAGAGGAAGTCACATTCACGTGGCATGCTTGAAATATTAGAGCATTTTTAATATATCCGAAGGATTGCAATATATGTAGCATTTAATTAGAAAGGCTTTTAGGGTTTGTTTGATTGCAACAATGGAAAATGGGTGGAAAGAAAACGAATTTCAGAGAAAATAATTGTCTAGAACTTATTTTTTAAGGAATTGTCAATTAATTGTGTTTGATTGATATAATTTTTCACATAGAAAATGTTGAAATTTTGGATATTTTAGTGTTCATATAATTTGTTTTCCATGGAGATTGTCTTTAAAGAGAATTTTTTTTGTTTTACAATTGGGGATAGAATTTGTTTTCATTATCCAAAAAAAAAAAAAAAAAAAGCTAGAAAACCATTTTCTTACCAAAGTGATGGGAAAATATATTCAATGAAAACAAGGAAAAGAGGGTCACGTTAGGGGGTGGGGGGAAAACTAATTGCCAAGAAAATTTTGGCTATCAAACAACTAAAAAGTTGGAACTTGAAAAACTTCATGGAAAATAGTTAAACATCAAACAAGTTCTTAATGTTTAACGAATAGACGACCTAATTCAAATTTGAATTTCAACGAGTTTCTTCTATAATGCAATATATTTAGCCAATGTTTGGTTTGAATTAAAATTCAATTAAAATATTGAGTCAAAGTCAATGATTAATTCTATTCACACATTTATTGAAATTCATATTTTTTTAATTATATTATATATTTTATAATTTTTTATTAAAATTTATTAAAAAAATATGATTTATGGGCTTAATAAGGTAAGAGAGTGAAAATGAATAACTGGAAAAGAGAGATTAAATTGTTGTGGACTTGTTTGCCTTTTAAGAGTTAGCATCACGTAATGTATTGGATAATTTGTGGACATTTTCTATTTTTAATGTGAAAATGTTTTTAGTGTAATCAACATAAGAAGATGCTCTTAGATTTGACTAATAATTCAAAAATGCTAGATGTACACTACATATATACATCGTCCTTGTCATTTTAAAAATGATTGGAGGAAAAATAGCTTAATTTTTTAAACTGTCCAATGGTGGATTGTTACCTGACAAAGTATAAGAAATAATGTAAATGATGATGTACATGTATCATGATTGATAATAATTAGAGATGATATAGTTAAAAGCAGAAGTAACCAATTCACCATGCTCTTGGTTAAGAATTGTGGATTCATATATATATCTTCCCTTCCCTCCATTCACTCCTTGAAAAGAAAATAATAATGATGATAATTCATTCATGTAACATTTCCATAATAAGCGTTAAAACCTGAATCACGATTATTCACGAACAATGTTTGATTCTTCATGTCAAAAGCAGAAAGAGTTAACTTGGAAGTGGTGAAATATGCACATCCATTGAAGCAACAATTGAGCTTTCGGGATTGTGATTGAGTCGAAAAGTGCAAACATCCCCATTTTTGAGCTCGTTGGATTCATAAAACTGCTTCCAGCCTCGAGACATAACAACACGATTATTACCAGCACTTTCGTAGAATTTTAGTTCCACCAACCATTTCTTGCCTGAAGGATCTCTTAGATTTACGCTACTCTTCTTATTCAGCCCGTTTGATTTCCAAAATTCCGCGGGGATATGCTGAAAATTTGAAATTCATATTATCAAACATGTTTGTAAGCTGTTCTTTTCTCCCATTACAAGTACACTAATCTACAGTAACGAGAGAAAGAGCAAGAATTTGAAAGGCCAAACTCACCACACGGTTCCCTTTGGATGCAGGTGAATTGTGGTCTTTAATTGTTATGATAAAATATGGATTATATGAACCACCTGCATTTGCTGCAGTTTTTCGTAAAAAATAAGGAGTTAACAAATCAGTAAGTAGGAGCTCTTATTATACAAATAAATCATAGGAAATAAGCAGCTAAATTTGCTAACGCCCTTTAGGCATTTTTCTTCAAACTTATTTTTGGGTGTTCAGTAAATAAATGCTTGTTCAATTTTTTTGCACTGGTAAAAATACTTATAAGTATAAAATTAACTTAATAAACTTATACTTTTAAATTTTAAATATAAATCATTATTTCACTTTTAAGTCAAAAAATTCTAAAGTAAAATACCACTTATTGACTAAAAATTTCTTATAAAAAATTTCAGTAATTTAATTTTTTATAATAATTGAATAATAAACTCTGAAGAATGGATTAAATTGTTTTAAAAATCACTACTAATTATATACTACTCAAAATCGAACCCTTTGGAAATAAATAAAAGACGATAAACTGATACCCGAAGCTCCCAAGCAAGCTCTTAAAGAGGTGTGTGTGTGTGTGTGTGTGTGTATTACAAAACTTACTCTTGCTGGCTTCCAGATTATTACATGATCCACCAGATCCTCCATTTGTTTCGGCTAAACTTTCGTCGAATTTTTTCTCACAGGCAGTAAAATCAAAAACAAAAGCGTTGAAATGCATTTCTCCGATGTGTTTAAACACGACAACATCTCCAACAGCAAGGTCATGTTGGCGAACAAAATCACCCCATCCCTCTTCGAAACACACCATATTATTACTATCTTTACTAACACTGACCTTCCAGATTCCTTTGCCACTCCTTATAGTTGCTGATTTCTTTACATTTAATAGATCTTTGCAAAAATCTTTTGGCAGAGCCTGCCCATAGATCAAATGGAGAAAAAAAGGTAAACTTTTATATCAATGGGGATATAGCATCAGCATAAACCCTAAAAGATTATTGTTCTGATAATTATTTTACGGAATATCTGTTCTTTTTATCAGTTAGATTGAAATAAAGCACAGAAGAAATATTTGATGTTAAAGAATGCGAATCCAAGAAGAAAAACATACCAATTTAGTGTGGAAATCACGTGTCATAACCTTGAAAAAACGTTTTGCTGCTTGAAGATTTTCTTCCATTTAGAACCCTAATCTTGAAATAATACGAAAAAAGAGTTCTCTATGCTAGATAAGGAACTCAAAGCTGTTAAAACTGCTTCTACTACCTACATATTGTACGAATGTCAGATAAAATTTTAATGGTCAAACAAGTAAAGAAAGAAAAAGATTCATTTGGTGGCAGATAATCAAGAAGTTTCTTCAGCCTACTAAAGGCACCAGTTTCCATATTGAGAGATGCTGCAGTGCCAGGGAGGGTGTGACACCCTCCCTGGCAGGATAGACATATTGGGAGGGAGTGGGACCTTTTTTTTCATTTTTTATGACATGTGGGTTCCGCGTCGGTCCCACCCTCTTGTGAGGATCGGTCACCCAGGTGGGCACACCTCTTCTGGCACACCAGCAAAATTCTTCCATATTTGCCAATTGTCTATTGAATTGATATATGGCAGAGGGAAAGTAGGCAATAATAAAGGCTTTCTTTTGAGAATATATATATATATATATATATATATATATACACACACACTCTAAGGCCGTTTTTGATATGTCACATTTTTTCGGGAAGTAGGAAAATATTTTTCACTTTTCACTTTTTTTGGCTATTTGATAGGCGAAATTTTTCACGGAAAATATTTTCCCCACACATGTGCAATTTCCGGGTTTTTGATGAAAATGTTTTCCCGCTTTTTTGGTGGGAAAATATTTTCCCGGCTGGCTGAAATTTTTTTTTTTTTTTTGTAATAGAAACAAATGTCATAACTAATGGTAAAAAAAAAAAAAAAAAATTCACTTTAATGGACAATTTTCATGTAAAACAAAATCAAACGAATACTAAACTTTGATGAAAAAAATGATTTTTTAGGAAAGAATTTTTTTTCCCTTTTTTTTGTTTACTTTTGGCAATGGAAACAAATTTTATAACCAGTTGTGGAAAAAAATCACTTTAATGACAATTTCCATGTAAAACAAAGTCAAACGAATAGAAAATTTAAAAATTTTTCGGGTGGAAAATTATACCAATCAAACACACTTGAAATCATTTTCCCTGCAAAATATTTTCTAGGCAAATCTTTTCCCTGTAAAACATTTTCTTTCCACCCATTTTCCACCCTTGCAAATATTGATGTTTGACAATCAAGGTATAGAGTTCCGTTCAAGATAAAAATGGTAAATTTCAAAAACCTTGCTGAAATTTTCAACAATTTCGTAAAGGTAATTACATTTACACTGCTCATTTAGTGCATGTTTAACACTCTTTAATTTATTTTATAGTTTGTTACAAAATCATTTTCAACCATATACAAATTTGAAGAGTCAAACCAACAATTAATTCTAATTTTATAAGGTTGCATTAATAATTACACGTTAAGCCAAAATTTTCCTTATTTTTAATCAAATATTCCTTGTCGATCTACTATTTTAAAATGCATTATTAACTAAAAATAGGGCTCAAATAGGCGCTAATTGACCACTGATATATAAAAAAATATGTTACATATAAAATGAGAAAAAATCAATAAACATTTTTTTAAAAAGACAAAATGAAAGGCGAAAACTGCGAACATCATAGAAATGTCTAAAAACTTATTATTTAAATTTAAAGATACTCTCGATTATATATATATACACAATCATTTTTATAAATAGAAAGTCTCTAGAAAAATGTTCTAAGTCCAAGTCCTAAGGCCATGTTTGGTTTGTATTTTTCTTGAGTTTTGAATATATTTTTGAGTTTTCTATTTTAAGTGTCTGTTTTAATATTGTTAAATACACGTTTTGTTTGTTATTTTGAAAAATTATTTCTCAAAATAGAAAATTTAAAAAATAAGTTTGGTTTGAAATTTTACAATTTGTTTTATGACATTTTATTTCATAAATTTTGATTATTCAGTAAAAATAAAATAATTTTATGTTAATAAATTATCATGTAATATATAGATTTTAAACTTACAATATTTTTTCTCGTTGCACACATAAATAAAAATAAAAATAAAAATAAAAAAATGAGTTTAAAATATAGAAAATTAAAAAATTACTGATGTGGACTAGGAATATTTTTATCTATGTTCACTTAATATTTTTTAAAAAAATTTATGTAAATAATCATTAAGAGCTTGAATTAATTTTATTTTTTATTTTTCATAATTATTATTTTTCTAAATATTTTATTTTTTTTAATTTTTAATTTTCAATTTTATAATTTATTTTTCTTGATTTTTATTTTTTAAATCTTATCTGTTAGAATGCTGTATTTTTAAATTTAAATAAAATTTTATTCAACCGTTTGTTTCTCATGTTTTGAGTATTTTCAGAATTTTCTCTGAAAACATTCAAAAAGTTTTAAAAAAAAAATTTTTATTTTATAAATTTTGCTTTTGTAAATGTATTTTCAAAAATAACAGATCAAATCCGTTTTTAATATTTTACAAAAATTAAAATTTTTTTTAAAAAAAACTTGAAAACAACCAATCTGGCGCGTCTTAATAGTCTGGGTCAAAGAAGCTTAGGGGCTGTTCTCTTTGTATTAGAGTTTTGTGTTTTGAGTTTTGAATTCATTTTGTGTTTTGTATTTTGACTGTCCATTTTGAGATTGTTGAAAATGTGTTTTTTTTGTCATTTTGAAAAATTGTTTTGAAAAACTCAAAATTGAAAAATCTGTTCTCTTTTAAACACATTCTCTCTCTCTCTCTCTCTCTCTCTCTCTCTCTCCCCCATCCATCTCGCTTCTCTCCCGTCTCTCTCTTCCTCCCGTCCGTCTCTCTTCCTCCTCTTGAAAACGAATCCTGCTCCCTTACGCTGTGCCCAAATCACGCGACCCATTTTCTTGTGTGCGTCCTGTGTGTGGAGGTGAGGGGAAGGGGACGACTGGGAAATGGAGTGAGGGGAAGGTGGTAGTGGATTCAAAAATTGGAGCTGTTGCCGAATTAATTGTTGCAATTGACATGTAACCCATGGTTCTGTGTGCCTGCTGAAGACTCGATTGTGGCCAATTTTATGATTCAACGTTGTGGGGATGAGGAATTGAAGCAGACAGATCCGAAAAAAATGTTGGTCCATGTGGCGGGGGTTGTATTTTTGGGATGTCGATTGTGGTCTTTTTGGTGGCATTTTGGTTGTGGCGGTGGGGGTATTTCTAGGATGCCGATTTTGGCTATGGTGGGAAGAGTTTCTGGTGGTGCTTTTGGTGGTGGAGGTGCAGTGGTGGTTGGAGATTTCTGGTGGAAATTTTGGCTGAAGAATGAACAGTGGCGAAAATTGTTTCTCGTGTTTTGGGTTTTTGGGTGGGTTTGGCTTGAAAACGGCCAAAACGATGTTTTCATCGTTTTGGTGTTTTCTGTACAAATCTTTTTTTTCGTTTTCAAAAATGCGTTTTTGAAAATAGGAAAGAGAACACGTTTTCACTGTTTTGAAAAATCGAAAACAAAAAACGATTCGAAAACGCCAAAGAGAACGGCACCTTACTTTTTCTCTACAATTACATCTTCAAACTTACCAAATGTCTCGCCCTTATTGAGCACCTGACATTAGACTTGGACTAAAATAACAATTTTTCCCTTCTAATTATTTTATTTCTTAAGTCACATTTTCTTCTAATCATCATCATCATCATCATCATCTAGCTATTTTTTAAACACCGAACTCAGACTTAAATTGTTCAATAGAAATTACTTAAGCAAACTCTTGGAACCTATCATACAGACGACAATTTCGTAACGCTAATATATGTTCACTACTTTGCTTACTCTGATGCAGTGATATATTTTTTTATCACGTCAGGTGATTTCATTCATTGGCATATCAAATATCCTCGAGCTGACAAATAATGCACATTATTGTGTTCGGGATATAGATAATCCATTAGGTACCCAAGTATATATATAGTTTAATTTTTTTGTACGGTCAACCTATAAAATTGAACTCTACATCTCAATTCATACACTTCCAAATGTAGTAACATCACCACTCTACATATCCGCTTAGATCATTCACCCTAGTGCGTTTGATTGCAAGAGTGGAAAATTGGTGGAAAGAAAATATTTTATAGGGAAAATGTTTGCCTAGAAAATGTTTTGCAGGGAAAATGATTTCAAGTGTGTTTGATTGGTATAATTTTCCACCTGGAAAATTTTTAAATTTTTTATTCGTTTGGCTTTGTTTTACATGGAAATTGTCCATTAAAGTGATATTTTTTTCTACAATTAGTTATAAAATTTGTTTCCATTGCCAAAAAGTAAAAAAAAAAAAGGGAAAAAAAATTGTTTCCTAAAAAATCATTTTTTTCATCAAAGTTTAGTATTCGTTTGACTTTATTTTACATGGAAATTGTCCATTAAAGTGAAATTTTTTTTTACCATTGGCTATGAAATTTGTTTCCATTGCAAAAAAAAAAAAAAAAAAAAAAAAAAATTTCAGCCAGCCTGGAAAATTTTTTCTCACCAAAAAGGCGGGAAAATATTTTCATCAAAAAGCCGGAAAATGCACACGTGTGGGCTAAACCCGGAAAATATTTTCCGTGGAAAATTTCGCCTATCAAACAGCCAAAAAAGTGGAAAGTGGAAAATATTTTCCTAGTTGCCTGGAAAATAAGGCGTATCAAACACGCCCTAATTGGTATAATAGTTAACCTGCAACCTTATTAGAACAAAATTTTGACGAATGTTCTCCAATTTAGGACTAAAAAATTTCTATTGTAATATAAGTTGTTTATGTCCATGTTTGTCTACATATGCATTCAATTCATATTGTCACCAAAGCGACCGAGGATACTTCATCGTATGCTTAATTAAGTAACATAATGTTACATTAATTTAATAAATAAATAACCAATTTAGTATTTACAAAAACAATCAAACCTTATCGCTATCGAATAACTAATTAATTTCGTGGCATCCCCAAAAAATACTCCTTAACTACGTGACTTGTTAATTAATTCGGTCTTATGATGAAAAATTTCTATCGTTAATCAAATAACTCATCTCTCTTCAGGTGATAACTAAAATCTCGATCTTGCCCATATGTAGACACGACAGGTTGGTGAACATTTTCCGTTGTATGTGTCCTCCATCTCATTTCTTTACTTAGTCCCTATTTGGTGAAAATTAAAATCAAATTTTTAACAAATTTTAATAAAAATTGATGAACTGTGTGGTTAAAAAATTGTGAATCACATAAAATATATGATTAAAATTAATTATCAATTTTGATAAAAATCTAGATTTTAATTTTTATCAAAGAAGGGCTTAATCTTAGATTTAAACAAGTCCAGTCCCTTTTTTTTTCCCCTTAAAAGTAAGTTATCCGGACTTAATAAGGTGATTGCACGTGCCACAATGGAGAGATTAGTTCTTTGGTTAAACCCAACATATAAAACCCCAGTTTGATTTAGATAAAAATTAGATTTTTAAGGAATTTTGATGAAATTTGACGAAACGTGTTATTAAAAAGTTGTGGACCTCATTAAATTAATAGTTAAAATTAATTATTGACTTTAATTTACATTTCAAATTTTTTTTTACCTGAACCAAAAATGAGAAAAATGTGTACCTAGCCATTTATACAAGTTCATATCGTAACATAACTTCAAATGCTTCAACAAGAAAAAAGACTCCAATGTTCAATTTTTCCTAAGCAAAGGGAGACGTATGGATTACAAACCTCACAGAATTTTGGCATTCAATATCGAGCTCGGCATATGTGCACATCCATTGAAGCAACAGTAGAGCCTTTGGGGTTGTGACTGAGTTCAAAAGTGCAAACATCTCCATTCTTGAGCTTGTTGGATTCATAAAACTGCTTCCAGCCCTTGTCCATATCAACACGGCCAATACGACGATATTTCAGTTCCACCGACCACTTCTTGCCCGAAGGATCTTTTAGATTTAGGCTCGTCGTCTTTTTCATGTCATTTGATTTCCAAAATTCTGCCGGGATATGCTGAAATTCATGAAATTAAGAAATAACCGCACAATTCAGAAGATCAACACGTTTGTGTGAAAAAAGAAAAGAAAAAATGCATCATGTTACAAGCATGTTTGGCTAAGCATTTTTTTTAAAACTTTTCTTGGGACTACCTACTCCCATTCTAAGTACACTTATCTTAACATTAGTAAAAGCAAGGATTGAAGGGAAAAGAATATGAAAGAACAAAAACCAAAGACGATTATACAAAAATCTATACGTAACTTCTGTTTCTAAACATGGTAAATAAGCGACTTCCTCTTCTTAACAAGTAAAAAAGGTAAGCTATTTTGACACATTGTAAGCGTTAATTTCAAAATGAGCTATTTTTACTTATTTCCAACTTTGATCGAGTAAAAATTATTATTTTTAATCCTTATTTATTCACTTAAGATTAAGTTTTTAAGCTTAGCCAAACATCCACATAAATTGAAGCACAAGGAATCAAATTTGTTATAGTAAACAAGGAAAGAAGAACAAGATTTCAATATATGCTGTCATGTAAGGCAAAACTCACCACAAATGGCCGGGCCCTTTTGGAAGCAGGTGAATGGTAGTGTTTCATTGTTACGACAAAGTATGGATTATCCCTCTGTTGCCATGAACCACCTGTTTATGCAACAGTTTTTACGTAAAAAAATTGTCAACAAATCAGTGAATCAGCAAGAGATTTAGTTGAAAATAAAATGATAATACAGATAGTGTGGATTGAACCGTATCAAACCACAAAAACATATTTTGAATTCCATGATTTACCGGTTTCTCAATTGATTGACAAGTACTGGTGGAATTAGCAATGGTAACAAACTCCCTAAGCCAGGAGATAAGCAGTTTAATGCCTGATGCACTTAATCACAAACTTGTTTGCGCTATATTGTCCTTGTCATGTTTCCATATTCCCTTTGTGTAGTCTAAATCTCTTGTCGACTCATAAATCATTCCTCGGTCACAAGAGGGTCAAGTTTCGGAAAGTTCGAAACTTTTGTACTAAAGCATCCAGGAAATCTTGGACCTGCACATGTCCTACTCTACCACGTTATATATGGATTTTCCTAGCTGAATTTAGGCATAACATGTGCATATCCATCAGAAATGCATGCAATTGTATCACATAATTCTACAAATCTGCTTAAGAAGCCAGTTTTTCTGCAGACTCATATTGAAGCCGTGCATCTATTGGAAAGACAAAAGAAAAATATATAGTATCTTAGCACAAAACTTACATATGATGGCTTCCAAATTGTTACAAACTCCAGAAGATCCTTCATATGTTTCCCCTAAATCCTTGTCGAATTCTTTCTCACAGGCAGTATAATCAAAAACAAAAGCATTGAAATCCATTTCCCTCACGTGTTCAAAAACCACAATATCTCCAACAGTGAGTTCGTGTTGACGAACAAAATTGCCCCATCCCTCTTCGAAAAATACGGTATCTCTATTACTTTTATCAACATTGATCTTCCAGATTCCCTTGCCACTCCTTACAGTGGCCAGTTTTTCTTCATTTAGATATCTACAAAATGCCATTGGCAGGGCCTGCCCATAGATATAAATTGGAAAAAGGTAAATTAATTAGTTATTAAAACATATAAATTACATTAGCAAAACATGTATAGATTACTAATGCATCTGAATGGCGAAGGAGATTGAGTGAAATTTTTTTCAAGGTTATAAACACAACATACCTTTGTAATAATTAGCCAAAAAAAATCTTTTATTTCGTAATATGGGTAAAAACCCAAATACCCAATACAAGCATTCACATAAACCCTAAAAAAATATTTTTTATTTAGTAATTATTCAATAAAAAAATCCATTAATTTCTCCTCAAAATCAATTAGCATTTATTTTAATTCCTCTGTTTCAGCCGAAAAAAACACAGAAAATAATATGCGAAATAAAAGAGAGAAAACATACCAATTTTGTATGAAAATCACGAGACATAACCTTGAAAAAGTGTTTTGTTGCTCGAAGATTTTGTTCCATATTGAAAAAGTTCAATCTTGAATTAATACAAGATTATTTTTTCCTAATAGGTTAGAGAAGAATGTTAAAGCAGCTAAAAGATCCCTTGGGCTGAATATTCACAGCTTGTATGGACATCAGAGGGATAATCACTGTTGTTTCTGGATTCTGTAGGTTAGGGACAGAGTTTCGTAATACCTTGACTCCCAAAGTCCCGTAACCGCCCGTGGGGAGCAAGGTTGAGTTACTTTGTGATTTTAGCTCCATTTTTTCTATTTTATTTTTCTTTAAAAAAAATTATTTTCAATCACATATTCTATTTGATTCACAACTTTTATCAACTTTTTAATTATATTTCTCATCAAAATTTAATAAAAATTTGATTGCTGTCAAATCAAACATGGGCTTAATTTACTTTTGAATCAACAAATCGGACATTCAAGACCCCTTTCTTTAGGTGAAAATATATAAAAATAAAAGGTGCAAAATACACAATTGAAAAAAAAAAAAATAGGAAAGTGGTACTTATACAAATATCCTATATTTTGGGGCAATTCTGAAAAAACATGATAAAAATGGATTAAATGGTAATTAATTATATTTTGAACGTAAAATATACGCCCAAACCTAAAGTCACCGGCATCCAAAAATCAGCCCTTAAACTGAAAAAATCAAAGGAAAAATAGACAATCTTCCACAAATACACAAACAAAATCCATTCATTCTTCAAAGCTTTGGAAAAAATCAAGGCTACTTCAATATTTAAAGCTCTAGAAAAAAGATCAAGGAAATCTAACAAAATTATAAGTTTTGGACTTCTTGTTTAATTAGTTCCCCAATTTTTTTAAAAAAAATTGTTCAGTATTTTCTTCGCATAAATTATAAAAGTAAAAATCGTATTTATCAATTTTCAACTAATAATATCTCACTTACAAATTCTAATCATCATAATTCGTTGTCTATCTCACTTTTATTTAAATTTCGTGATTAGGTTTAGTTTAAACCTTATAATGTAAATAATTAACATTTATGAAATTTATTTTTGATGATTTTGTGATTATGATTGAAAATATGTTGGAAAATAAAATTGTTGAACTTGAGAGGAAATGGATTGTGTCAATATATATGAAAAATTAGTTTTGATCAATTAAAATGATACATTCAAGGCGTTTGACGAAAGAAAAATGTGAAAAAGTGACATTTGGTCTAGGGATGTCAACGAGTAGAATCGAGCCAAGCTGGCTGCGAGCCAAAACTCAAAGCTCAGGCTTGGCTCGAGTAAATATGGTTTGGGCTTTTTTTGGTTTGAGCTGAGGCAAGCTTTTGCTAGACCAAAAAATTTAGGCATGATCTGAACTTTCAGCTCCCTTAACGAACCTAGCTAAATCGCGATTTTTTCTAAAAAATCATGACAAATCTAATTTTTTTAAAAGAATTTTAAATTTGTGTAATTCATATAGATTATAAATTAAACAAAAGATACAACCTCCTCATTTTTTCAAGTTTGGAACGGAATATAATCAACGTAGCAAAAATACTGAATATTAGAGTAAAAGAAACTTAACATTAGAGCAAAGAAATTGGGGATTGAAGTTGAAAACTAGAATACCGCAATTTGAATTGATTAAAATAAAATGATATGAAACTCAAAATCATACATCATATTTATAGAAAAAATATATTCGTTTCAACAAAATTTAAATATATTGTTATTTAACACAGGCAGCTAGCTGCAAGGCAGCTACACGTAACATTTACGTGTAGCAGCCTTTAACAAAGGAGCAATATGCAAGCAACGATAACATGGCAGCTTTGTTACAGGCAGCTAAGTGTAGCTAGCTGCCTCTACCTATATTTTTATTGTTATTTTTTTCATATTTAAGGCTTGGCTCGTTTCGAGCTAAAAATGGCATGTGAAATGGCTCGTCGAGCCACATGGGCTAGCTCGAGCTTGAGCTCAGGCCAACATCCAAAAATGGAGCTTGGCCTGAGTCTTGACTCGATTCTGCCGAGCAGTGAGCCGAGCTGACTCAGGTTTTTTGGGTCGAGCCATGGGCTACTCGAGTCAATGAGCCATATTGACACCCCTAATTATGTCATTTTTCTCAAAACAATAGTCACAGCATCTCATTAGAAAAGTTAACTAGATGTATACATCGCATTTTAAAAAATTTGAACATACCAATTCAAGCCATGTTTTATGATAATAAATATGAAAAAAAAAATTTGAATTAATTTCATTAATGCGTGCAATGTTTTTGCTCAAAGAGAATTTGAATTCTGTCATTTTTCTATAAAAAAAAGTCACAGTATCTCATTGGAGCAATTAAATAGATACATACGTATGCATTTTTAGAAATTTGAACATACACATTCAAGTCATGTTTTATGATAATACATATAAAAAAAAAATTTTGAATCAATTACATTGATGCATGCAAGGTGTTTGCTCAAAGAGAATGTGAATTATGTGATTTTTCACCTTTTTTTAAAAAAAGTCACAGTATCTTATCGGGGAAATTATCTAGATGAATACGTGTACATTTTTTGGAAATTTGAACATACAAATTCAAGCCCTGTCTTATGTTAATATTAATGAAAAAGAAAACTTTGAATCAATTAATTGATACACACAAAGTATTTGACCTTAATTATGCCAAGTGACATACAAACTGCTAGCATGTTAAAAAGAATTGACATACAAGCTGATAACATGTTAGAAGCTACAAACATGTTATAGTTAGGTAATAGTACTAATATTGATCAACTACATCACCAATATCCGTGTTCCATTGATATTGTAAAGAAAACGTGTTCAAAACTTCAAAAATTAACAATTGAAGTTGTGCTACCACTAGTAACATTATCATTTTTTTAAAATCATTCATTACATACAAGACATCAATTACCAACCAACTTATATACATCCACAAAATATTCTAACAATTAAATTAGTCATTACATAACAAGATATGCATTCGCTTCTTCAAAATCATTTTCTTCTCTATCACATCAACATGTCACTAGTCTGTCTCCTTTGACACTTATTTATTATCTGTATCATATTCCTCATCTTGCTTCTTCTTTCTATAAGCATATAATTGAGCTGCCAAGTTTCTTCTAATATGTGGAATGTTAAATGTTTTTGACATTTCACTCAATTTCCTGTTAATGGAGTACTGTGCATATTTAATTACATATATTCCACAATATCTACTACATGCAAAAAAGAAAAAGAATTTAGACAATCAAATACCAAATATCAAATGAAAAAAAAAAAAAAAAAATCTTTAGAAAGCAATCTAACATGTTATTCCGTAGTAAAAGTTTTGGAACCATTTTTACAACCAATGGTTTCAAAGCATCTTCTTCTGAAATACATTTTCCCTAAAAGAAGCTAATATGAAAAAGATGATGAATTATATTAGAAAATGATTTAACAATCTAAATTAGAAAAGCCTTCTTGACAACCTTGTTGTATGAATTATATATATTCATGCATATACGTTGAATGTCAAAATGACAGAGAATCTAATGGACTGAATTGGACATTCTTATTGGCATAAACAAACGGTCAACAAAGCTCCAACTTGTATTACATGGCATGGACAACCCGATAGCATATGAAAGAAGAGAAGTCTGCTTTTTTAGAGCGGACTTATCTTGGCAAAAACCAGTATACAGACCTCTCATTTGATTATCAAATGGAAAGTCTGTGGTTATAGGTTTTATGCTTATACCATGTCCATGTCTTAACATCTTCCTCAAGTAATAGAAACATACATCGACATGCTACAGAAAAGGGAAAAATGACAAAACCAATAATTATACTAAAAATTATATAAAAGAATCTTAAAACACTAACTAACAAAATAACATACCATGTCTTCCAAACATTCTTTCAGAGTAAAACATTCGTACCACCATTGTTTGGTAGATATAGAAATATCACTAAAGTAGAAGCAATGATTGATAATAAAATTTTCATTATTGAAATGTTTATGCCTACATCACTTAATTCAAAAAGTCACATAAAACGTCACTTTATTAAAAAAAAATTCACAAACAACAAAGATTAGTAACTTACTTATTTTTTTTCTTATCAATCCCTTGTTGTACCAAACCTCAAAAGTATCAACATCACGTATCATCGGAGGGCTCACACCAAATGGAAATGCAAAAGTGCCTTTTACAACACGCTTTTTAGTCCCCGATATAGAATCATATTCATCAACCCATGGGGATCGAATAAGCACTGCAGGTTTATCTTGTCTCTTCCAGGGCATGTCTAGGGTCACATTATCATCAATATCAATAGTTTTAACATTTCCCTCTTCAATTCCAGTTTCAGCTTCAATCATAGTCGTAACTTCCACAACTCCCAAACGTCATCTTTCAATTGAAACTCCTTGTCCAACAATTCAATTCTGCATTTATCAGATAGTGATGCAACATGTTAGAACATGAACAATAACACAAGTATAAATGTCAAATTATATTAACGTAAAAACATACATAAGTTATGAAGAAAAAAGATAATAAAATGAAAATACAAGTACTTGATTTTTTGCTAAAATATAGGGGTGGGCGCGGGTCGGTTCGGTTCGGTTCGGTTTTTTTCGGTTCCAGAAATTTTCGGGTATTTAGTAAATGGAACCATCGGTTCCAAATAAAATTTTGGAACCGTTCGGTTTCGGTTCGGTTCGGTTCCGTTCGGTTCTTTTCGGTTCCGTTCGGTTCCGTACTATAATTAAATTTTTTAATATTTAAAATAATATTACATAAATACACCTGAAAGAGGATATTAATATTAATAACAAAAAGTAGATACAAATACCAAGTTCAATCTTAACTTTTACAAATTAACGTAATCTAATTTAATAACATATAAATAATAAGTTGTCAAATACAAATACCAAAAAGTAAATATTACTAATAAAATTTCGATATTCATATCAATAATTCATTTGCTTCAAACCTTCAAGTCTACATAAAAGTGAAATATAAACTAGAAGTCACAAAGATAAAATATTTTAAAATATTGATAATACTTACCAACTATTTAATGTAATCATCAGTTGGTTGACTTTCCATACTAACTACTAAGAAACTATACACGAAAAATTGAAAAAAACACAACTAACAAATATAAATAAACTCTAAATTGTTCAACTAATAAGATTTAATAAGAAAAAAATTATTAATTTGTTTAGAAAAAATAAAAGAAATTGATTTATCCAATATAAAAAAAAAAAAAATTCGGTTCTTATTCGGTTCTTCGGTTCTTGGTCGAGAACCGAGAACCGAACCAAACCATTCGGTTCTCGATTCGGATACCCGTTCAGGTATTTCATTTTAAAAAACCCGTTCGGTTCGATTCGGTTCCGGTTCGGTTCGGTTCGGTTCGGACATTTTGCCCAGCCCTACTAAAATACGAACAATGATATCATCAATTCTTAACCAATCATTTTCATGAAGTTCTATTCCTTCATTCCAATTCATTTCAAGTGCCTCATCACTTCATTCAATTCTTTTGTCACCATTTTTTATTTTCTTGTCACTTTTTTCACTGTCTTGTCAATTTTTCAACTGATTTGTCACTTTTTCTAACATGCACCTTAACATCTTTTTCCCCACCACTTATTTCAAATCCAATGCCTAAAGAAAAACTAGGAAGGGCAAAAAACTAGTACGTTTCATTAGGTAAACTTTCCACATCATCCTACTAAAAAGTCAAAAGATGCACAAAAAAATCGCAAAACTCAAAAAGTGATTATAAGTTTAAAAAGAAGTGACGAAAACTCAACAAAAAATCACAAGTATTAACTTTAAACTCGAAAACTCTTGAATACCTTCATTGGTTTTTCATTACCAGCATGCGTCTTTTCTACTTCACATTCCAAATTTTGTAGACGCTCCATTAATTCTTTATTTTTTAAAATCTTTTCTTCAACATCTTTTTGACAGTCCTCAATTGGGTTTGACTGAATTTTAACTTTGACGTCTGAAATAAATTTTAAAATCAAATCATTTGATTGAACAACTTTCGGTTCAACATCGGATAATCGTCTCAAAAGTTATTCATTTGATTGCTAAACTTACTAAATGAATCACAAAATAATAAGAACTAATAAATTGAAATGGTAGATAAATAGTCAAAAGAAAACATGCCCACAAAACTCCTCAATCTTCCATTTGTTGTTCTTTTTTGACATACCTTCCAACTCGGTCAACAGATTTTGTTTTTTCTCCATCCAGTAACTTTTTCTGTTAAACAACTGGATGCTCAAAATCATCATCATCCCGATCTACCCCCAAACCTTCAACAAATAAACCAATTGCATTCACTTCTTCCTTCTCTGTCTCAAGAGGCACAATTCGATTTTCTTCCAATTGAAAAATACATGATTATATAAATAACAAAAAAAAAAAAAAAAAAAAAACAAAGATGAGAAATAAATAATAAAAGGATACAAAAACTTACTTTAATCAAATCAAAAATGGCTTTCCTTAAACCCACAAATGTCACATGATGATTACTAATCTAATTCAACATTCGAGGACGCTGAGGTTTATGCTTAATGCAGTAATTCTTACGAATAATAGCATGGATAGTTTCATAAATCCACACTTGAAAAGCAAATAGGAATCCATTCAACCTGTACTCTAAAAACTTTTTTCCATAAAAATATTCTTTATTCTCTGATTAAATGTACACTTTGGGAATGATAGAGTCATACTAAAAGTTTATATACTCCATGAAAAAGAATTCAACTCCTCAGACTCCACAAAAAAAAAAGAAAAAAAAAAGAATCATCAACTCTCTTATGATACGATGTACGAAAAGAGAAAGACGTAATCAAATAAACTATGCCTAGATCTACGACATCTTCATCTACAGTGTCAACAGGAAAATTTACAAACACTTCTTGGACCTCTTTTGTTGTGATGCTTTGGTGATCTTTGGAGTACTATTCTTTCAAACAACTCTTCATTCTATATCGGGTAAAGTCATAATTTCCAGTACATTTAAAGTCTGATATCAAACAGAAATCTTCAACTGAAAATCTCACAAATTTGTCACAGATGTTGAACCACGTTTCATTTGAATTGGGCTGCTTAACTTGTCTCTAAGCAACAACTGATTTATCAATTGTGGTTGCAATACTATTTCCTTCATATCAATGAAGTCACAAAAGCATGTATTCTTAAATAAAGTTCTCTGATTTAGACTAATTTTTTCATTTAAGTCTATTATCACCTCGTGTGGAAATAGTAATGTGACTTACTTTGAACCAACACGCTTGAGGGATTAATAAATCTCAATCCTACAAAAGAAAAAAAGATACAGTTAAAATAAAATTCAACAACAAATACATGCATTAAGAAAGTTTGTAACACGCGTTTGAAACATATTATAATGACTGAAAACATGTTTGTAATATACAACATTTAAAAGTGTGAAAACTAAAAAAAAGTGACAATAAATAAAAAAAAAGTGAGATAAAGTTAAAAAAAAAAAAAAAGTAACATAAATTCAAAAAAAGATATAAAGTTGAAAAAGTGACAAAAACTAAAAAAAACAAAAAGGTGATATAAAAAATAAAAAAAATAAAAAGTGAGACAAGATGTTGTGGTATATTGGTTTAACAATATCTATCGGAACAAATACAAGAATTGAGATTTTACTTACATTTCACCCCATCACCACCAAAAAATTAAAGAATACAACAATCCAAACGACATGATTTCAACTCAGCAACAGATGCAATCAAGACAATGCATGTCCTTTATACAACCTTAACAATCTCAAAATCGTATCTGTTTATAAAATTTGCACAATTTATAAAGATAAAGTTTAACGCCTTTTATACATGTGTTGTAGCAAGAAAAGGCACACAAGGCATTGAACCTCGCTTTTGACAAGTGTCCCTCTTAGCCAAGGAACGTTGGAAGAAGACCTAAACATTTTCCCCTTCTTTTTCGATTAAATTTGTATCCAAAGAAACCAAACATGGTGAAAAAATTTCAGATTTAAAAGTTATTTTCAATTTGATTAAAAAAGTAACATAAAATGACAATAAATAAAAAAATAACATAAAGTCAAAACAATGACATAAAGTTGAAAAAGTGACACAAGAGTTTGTAATATACTGGTTTAACAATATCTACTGGAACAAAAATAAAATTGAGACTTACATTTCAACCAATCACCACCAAAAAATTAAATAATACAACAATAAAAAAGTGGCGTATACTTAAAAAGGGAACATAAAATGAACAAATAACATGTGAGAATTGAACTCATGTTCTTTTTATCACTAGACTAAGGCCTAAGCATGAGTGTCAACTCATATTTGAAGTCTATTACAGTAATAACAATTCCACATAACATGACATGTGGAGTCTATTAAATTGCAAAGGAAAAAAAAAACTAAACGTGATGGGCGCTCAAGCACTATGCAACCCAACTTATTTTGACGCCCTTGCTACATTATATATATGGATTAAACTAGATGTACTCCATGGTTTACTCCATGGATTACTACATGGCCAAGTGGCGGCCATGTATTGGAGCCTCGGGT
Source organism: Fraxinus americana (assembly GCA_035079005.1). NCBI lineage: Eukaryota > Viridiplantae > Streptophyta > Magnoliopsida > Lamiales > Oleaceae > Fraxinus > Fraxinus americana. Next base: position 8,915,576 of record CM068719.1, read on the forward strand.
GTGGGACCGAGGCCCCACACCCGAGGCTCCAATACATGGCCGCCACTTGGCCATGTAGTAATCCATGGAGTAAACCATGGAGTACTTGTAGTATCCTCCTATATATACACACCACAAATAACTAAATGTCAGTGAGAAAAAGGATGTATATAGAAAAGAAGCATAAGTCTACCAGTGAATACATCTAGATAAGAACCACCGTTTCAAATGATGCAGAAATGCTTCGCAAAAAAAAAAAAAAAAGCAATTGGATGATTGTCGGTGCCCAATGACTCTTGATTTTCAAATGAATAACAAAATCGAGAGTACCTCTTCAAAATCGTTCCAAGCAGATATTGTGAGATTCCAACATTTGAATTCTTAACCTAGTACATAGCCTTAGTTAACACGCAAACATTTTTACATTTTAATCCCTAAAACCTCATGATTTCTAATATTTTATCATTCAGCAATCTAGAATTATCAATTTGTTGCTTAAGAACCTCTTTCACTAGAAACAAGACATATTGATAATGAAAGTCCAAAAGCTTCAATAGTCCCATCGGGATTGCCACCTAAAGCTTTAATCACTTGCACCATCAAGTTCAAATAATAACAGCTAAATTTATTCCACTTTTGCAGCTAGACAATGAAAAATGTTCACTAACTTGGGTTTATAAGTTGTTGAAGAAATTCTCTTCTTCTTCATTGAAGATGGTTTATCATCAACATTTCATTTCCTCTTCAAATCATTTTCTCTAACCATTAGAGAAATAGGAGTCAAATTTCAGAGTGAAGAAATTGAAATTGTAATTCGAGTTTTTGATTTCGGATCGGAGAAGCTAGGGTTTCTACTATTTGTGATTTGGGGTTTTATAGTGATATCCACAAATAGAAGAAGGAGAAGACGAAAAAAGGACGGGCACGGAGACTATTCGGATCCAAACATATTTGGGCTTCTGCTATTGCGAATAGGAATTGTTTGTGGCCGATGTTTATGGTATCCACAGACCACAAATAGGAGAATGAGAAGACAAAGACGAATTGAGACAGACGAAAAACCAAAAATGGACGGATACAAAAGCGACGGCAATGGACGGAGACGAAAGCTGCGGAAATGGACAGAGATGAAAATTTGATGAGAGGAGAGCATTTTTACGTTGAGGAGTTTGCACTAAATGAAGTTTGGGATTTAGATTTAGGACGTATTAATTACGAGTTGAATGGTTTAATTAGTTTTAAAAGGGTATTACTCAATTTAGTGAGTTTAAGAGGGCATTAGGCCTAATTTTTCCAATAGGAAACTTGTGCAAGAGTTTCAAAAATCGAGTGCTCACAATTTGTGATCACCTGATAAAATTTTGTGACGTATTAATTAATTAAATATGTCAAAGTTAAATAACATAAAATTTATGATAAAGGTAACGTACTCATCACGAATCACACAAAGTTTATTTATAGACTATAAATTACCAAATTAACTGTCTAATTAACTGGTCACAATCACTTTTCATCTCATTCACCTTATCCCTTCCCACTCCACCACCATTTGCACCATTCCAATCAGTAACCACCTCAAATTCACAACTCATCACCACCAAAAAACCATTCCATTGTTACATCACGGTATATATTGGTACAATTGTAATCATATTCTAGGTAAGTCAAAAACTGAATTAAAAAAAAAAAAGAAAAAAAGAATTAGGAACTAATTTACATACATAAGGAAAACGGTAATTGACTATGCAAATTGAAAAATTGGGGAAGTAATATGGTATAGACCCAAATAATATACAATTTTAGCCTCTACATAAACCCTAAATAATTTGACACTTATTATTCTTCAATTGATTAAAATCTACTAGTATGAGAAAACATAGAAAATATTTGAAATCAATAAGAAAAACATACCAATTCTATATGAAAATCACGAGACATGAACTTGAAAAAATGTTTTGTTACTTGAGGATTTTTAACCACACATTTTTCAATAAAATAATATTACACGCAAATCCAAAAATTTTCATTACTTTTAACCATACATTTTCGATCAAAATACGATTTTAAAATGCATTTTGAACAAAAAAAGAGAGAGGCTCAAACAGGCTATTAACGTTTATAAATAATTTATAAACACGATTCATACTTAAGCTGCGTCGGGCTAATTAAATTATGAATACATGGAATGTACAAATAGTATTTTTCTTAAAAGAAAGTGTACAGCTACGATTTTGTTTGGAGAATTGATGTAAATTGTCCCTAACTATAGGGTTGTTGGCGAATGGTCCCTAACCTTCAACTCTGAATGCAAATATCTCTAATCTTTCACTTAATGAGCGAAATTGATTCTTCTTTCTCATAAGAGCATCTCAAATGCAACCATGGATTGCTTTAATAATTGTGACATAAGCAAAGTAGAAAGGTGCTTAAAAAATTTATTAAAAATGCAAACTCAAAGTGATTCCATTAAGATGATATGGCTAAGAAAAAAATAGATATAGAGAGACTTTCAATCTAATTGACATTGATATCTAATGAGTATCACTCAAGTTCAGAATTAGTTTTTAATTCATTATATGGATTGATATTTACGTGTTTTTTATTTTCTTAAAATTATAATAAAATAACATTTAGCCCCTGTTTGGCCCCCATTTTTTTCCATCACATTAAATTAATTTTTTTCTCTCTTCATTCCAACCACACATTCATTAAATAAAATAATATTACACACAAATCTAAAACTTTTCTACCACACATTCTCCCATCAATCACTATTCCAAAAATTTTCAACACCCCAAAATGGGGGCCAAACAGGGGCTTAAATATGTAGATGAAATATCAATTTTGTCGAGTTAGTTTCTTAACGATGCTTCTGTATCAAAACATATCTCTAGAAAGTGTCTATTTTTTGCTGTCACATCATTTTGACGAGGTTTCTATCAACCTGCATAAGAAAAGAATTTTTAAATAAGTTCTATTTTGCTTATATCACATCATTTTGTAAACAATTCATCGTTGCATTGGATATGCTCTTATGGGGGTTGGTTGGTCGCATAAGTTGACTTTTCTTTTCATCTTATATTTATAATTTTGTTTTGGGTAATTGGCGCAAAACGTCCCTACCTATGACGGGTTGTGTGGAAAACGTCCCTACGTTTGATTTTTTGGTGCAGAATGTCCCTACCTATGCATTTTCTTGCGCGAAACGTCATTTTCCCTAATTTTTAACTTAAAATGACCTATATACCCTCCAATTGAAATAAAAAGGAAAAGGAAAAGGAAAAAAAATAAAGAATAAATTACAATTTGCTCCTAAACTTTTTTAAAATGCAAATCAGTCCAAAACTTATGAAAATATTAAAAATAACCAAAAAAAATTAGTCCAAAAAACTAATTTAATTTCACCCAACAAATTAAAACAACAATTAAACTGAAAAATAAAAAAAAAATACCACCCCACCCCACCCCACCCCACCCCAACCCAACCCAAATGAAATTGAAACGAGCTCTCCTTCTTTATCGTCATCTCTCCATTTCCACCGACCGCCGCCATCTCCTTCTTCCCAACCTGCCCAGATCCTTTCTTATAAAAATGACAAGAATTTCAATCCAATAGCTTAAAATTGAAAACCTCTTCACCTACCTAGTCCCCCTTCTCCCTCTCTAACAAATATTTTTTGGCTTCTAAATGCTAAATTTTCCAAAGGATCAGACATATTTTATGTGAAAGTATACAAGTTGTAAGCAAAATATCTGATTTTTTCGGTGTTAAAATGTCTTCTGGGTTCTCCGGATGAGGTTCCGACTTCTACACCGCCGGTGTGAGGCCTGTTAGAGATATATGCTCCGAGAACTCTGCCACATCAGATTCAACTGAATGATCTTGTTCTGTTATTGTTTTGATTTTCTATTATGCATTTAGTTAGACATTTAAACTTTGAATTCTCGTACTTATCCACTGAGCTGGATTTTGTAATTCAAACACCTTGTAATCATCTATATATATAGAGAGACATACACAAGCTGGGAACTCAAGGAACTAGACTTGGTTTATTTCCAATTTTGACTTGGCCTACCATGAACAACCTTAACCCACAACAGCAATTTTCTTACAGGTCCCCCACCGAAACAGCTTCTCAGACCGTGCCTCACGCCGACCGGATTTGATCGGAAAACGATCTCTGGCAGATTTTCAACAGCAAAGTCTTCTTCAACAGCAGCAGTCACAGAATCAAAACGGGTTGGGGTTTTATTTGAGGAACGTGAAGCCCAGAACCAGTTATTAGCATGAAATTACGAATTAAAGAGATGAATCTGGGCAGGTTGGGAAGAAGGAGATGGCGGCGGTCGGTGGAAATGGAGAGATGAAGATGAAGATGAAGAAGAAGAAGGAGAGCTCGCTTCAATTTCATTTGGGTTGGGTTGGGTTGGGGTGGGGTGGAGTGGAGTGGGGTGGTATTTTCTTTTTATTTTTCAGTTTAATTGTTGTTTTAATTGTTAAGGGTGGTATTTTCTTTTTTATTTTTCAGTTTAATTGTTGTTTTAATTTGTTAGGTGAAATTAAATTAGTTTTTTGGACTAATTTTTTTTTGGTTATTTTTAATATTTTCATAAGTTTTGGACTGATTTGCATTTTAAAAAAGTTTAGGAGCAAATTGTAATTTATTCTTTATTTTTTTTCCTTTTCCTTTTCCTTTTTATTTCAATTGGAGGGTATATAGGTCATTTTAAGTTAAAAATTAGGGAAAATGACGTTTCGCGCAAGAAAATGCATAGGTAGGGACGTTCTGCACCAAAAAATCAAACGTATGGACGTTTTCCACACAACCCGTCATAGGTAGGGACGTTTTGCACCAATTACCCTTTTGTTTTTCTTATCTTTTTCAACTAATAAGGCTTTTTAGTGTTTATATCAAAAGTTTGACCTTATAACGGTCAATTGGAGGAGAACCATCTAAAATGATGAATTTTTTTCCATTGATTAGGGACTATTTTGCACTGATTCCCTATATTTGTTTGGTCGCCATGATAGTTGTAATTTTCACACCTATTTGGACAGTCAAAAGTAGATATTTGAAAGCCAATTTGATTGAGTTAATACTTAATTTTATTAAATATCAATTGTTGTGGGATAAATTCGACTTTGGATGACTTTTGATAAAAAGAAACAAAAATTGGCCAAAGAAGGACAAATAATAAAGAATTATAAAGCCTGGGACTAAATCACAATACTTCAAGAAGTTGATCTGAACGAAAGAATGACGATTAATAGACCGAATCGGATGAACTTAGAAAATGAAGTTGCACAAAAAAGGACTCAAGTCTATCCAAAAAAGGAATACAATGACCAAATTGCACGAAATTGAAAGTTTAGTAATTGCGGTAGCAACCTTTACACCATGTGATTGCACCACGTGAAATTATATCAGGGGTACCCAAATAAACTGAATTGTGCGATCGTAGCCCAGTAAAGTGTGCAATCGTATGGTACAATTTTCTAGTCACTTCGAATTGTTTCATTTTTGTTCTTAAACTCTTTTCGAAAATCAATTGGAACATTACCCAAATCTTGTCCTTTTAAGTATCAATGGGTAAAGAAGAAGAACGTGTAATTGGAGATTGATCAAATAGGCTAGAAGAATTTTAAGAATTCGTGACTTTTCTTCTTCATCTTTTCACATTATTGAGATCCGAGTGATGTCTCATTATTACAGCAGTTGTTATGATTTGGTACGGGGATAGATATATGATGTTATACCGTGTGTGATTTCAATATGTGTTCGTAATGAATTCTTTCTTGTTTTCATCCTTCATAGAAATATAGGAATGTCACAAAGATATTTTAATTCTACTCGAAAGATATTATTAAATAAAATATGAACATTAATCAACAATAATAATATAAGTGTTGTCATGGTCTTGAGTCGTGTTAAATAAAATAATAAAGGAGGGTTCAACGTGTTAGTTCATACGTTTAATCGATTTTACAAACACTTATTAGTCTCCCATTGCTTTAGTTTAGATAAATTACTATAAAATCAACAAATCACAAATTAGCTATTCGATTATAGTTAATATTAATTAGAACTAGATTAATTATATAGTTTTCGAGGGAATAATTTTTTATTCATTACTTTATTACTTGACTAAGATACCTTACACTTGCGAAACTGTGTCGATCACACCACCTTATAAATACATCCCAATTAAAAAAACTTTCTTTATGTAGACCACATTTATTTCAAAAATATGATCCTACTCTAATTAAGAAGAAAAAAGAACGAGAATGAAAAAAAAAATGTCCACCACAATTCTCTTCCCAAATATTATCCTTGGTTCTCTCCCATCCACCACCACCACCACCACCACCATCAGAACTCTCATATAGAAGTTGAGGCACTCCTTACCCCAAAGTTAATGAACGCCAAAACACCGGATTTGATGATTTTGTATAGAATTGCAGGATGATAGATATATATCATATATATTATTTGAAATAAATAATTAAATTGGGATAGTTGGTCATAGTAAAAATTGTAAAATTTGTGTGGGAGGTCGACGGTTCGCATTACACTCCACAAATATTAAAATTTTGTGATTGGGCTTTGGCTTCTTTGAATAAATAAATATTTTAATTATTTTCAGTTAAGTTCAGATTCTTCTATCCATCCATTGTTGTATCTAGCATATCATGTATGAATTTGTTAGTAGTATTTTGATACCCAATCACACCTACTTCACACTAATTTCTCCACTTTTTACCTTGTCTTTCACAAAATGTACTCGATAAGGACCGTAATCTCCTGTCTAATTATGCATACAGTTCATCTAGTCACTGCCTCCACTGATTTCGTCCCTTGATTCTTGCGGGAAGAATCATCTCTCAGTTCTTGCATTACTCTATTGATCAAAGCAAGTGAATCCCTTAGGAGCTGTTTTCTTTGTATTTCAATTTTGTGTTTTGAGTTTTGAATTCATTTTGGGTTTTGTGTTTTTATTGTCCATTTTGAGATTATTAAAAATGTGTTCTTTTTAACATTTTGAAAAATTGTTTTGAAAACACCCAAAACGCGTTACTGAAAACACCCAAAACGACAAATTTATCGTTTTGGATTTTCTTTGTGAATCCCTTAGGGGCTGTTTTCTTTGTATTTCAATTTTGTGTTTTGAGTTTTGAATTCATTTTGGGTTTTGTGTTTTTATTGTCCATTTTGAGATTATTAAAAATGTGTTCTTTTTGACATTTTGAAAAATTGTTTTGAAAACACCCAAAACGACAAATTTATCGTTTTGGATTTTCTTTGTAAATTTTTAACTTGTTTTCGAAAATAGGAAAGAACGCGTTTTCACTGTTTTGAAAAATCGAAAACAGAAAACGGCTTGAAAATGGTAAAGAGAACAACCCGTTAGATTCTAGGACTATGAGCTGTCTACCTTCTTGGCCATTCAATATGTATTGTGTGTGTTAGATTACACCCTCGAAATCTGGTTATTGTAACATCGATAAAATTATTTAGAAGAGAGATACTATTGAATAGCTGTGTGATATATACGTTTTATGTAATTTTAATTTTAATAAATTTTAGTTAGTTAAACTTTGCACACAATTTAAAACTTTATCTCAAGGTAAAATCTATTAAAATATTGAAAAAAAAAACTTTCAAATATTTATGAGTTTGAGATTTAGTATTCAGAAAATAGCAAATTATAATATATTTAGAGTTTGTTTGAGCCCCTTTTTTTCAAAATACATTTTCGAATAGTATTTTGATGGAGAATATATGGTTAAAAATAAGAAAAATCTTGAATTTGCGTATAATATTATTTTATTGAAGATCTATAGTTGAAAATAAGAGATGAAATATATTTTTAAAATAACGTGGACCACAAGGCTAAGTGAAAGTCAATTGTAACCCTAGCTGACTATCAAATTGTTAAGTACTTGGTGAAACCATGTTAGTGGGTTTGAGTCAAGTCTCTAACTCAACTTGATCTAAATACAATCAAATATTTTAGGTGTTAAAAATTTTAGATCAAGAATTGTCTGATTACTTAGACGTAACATAATAGAAAGAATAATATTATTCATCACAACAAGTGTTAAGCACCAATCTATGTGACAATTACGTGACATTAAATGATAAATTCATTCAAATATAAAATTATATGACTCATTTAATTGAAAGTGTAGTAACCTAAATTGATGCTCTAACACCAGTGGTACTAAATAACATTACTCTAATAGAAATTATGATTAATGACAACACAGCATAAACGAAATAAAATAAGCTTTAACATTACTCCACTTATCAAATGTTTCAATCAAAATAAAAGGCCAGCAATTGTTCAATTCTTCCTAACCAAAGAGAGAGATGTGGTGTACAAAACCTAACAGAATTTTAGCATTCAATATGAGGGATGAGTTGAGTAGGAGCTGGGAAAATGTGCACAGCCATTGAAGCAACAGGGGACCCTTTTGGATTGTGGTTGAGCTCAAAAGTGCAAACATCACCATTCTTGAGCTTGTTGGATTCATAAAACTGTTTCCAGCCCCTTTCCATAGTAACACGACCATTACCAACAGTTTTGTAAAATTTTAGTTCCACTAACCAGTTCTTGCTTGAAGGATCTCTTAGATTTATGCTAGTCTTCTCATTCAGGCCATTAGATTTCCAAAATTCAACCGGGATACGCTGAAATTCATGAAGTTAAGAAATAACTGCAAAATTCCAAAGATCGACCTCTTTTTACGTAAACGAAATATAGAACATACAATCACGATAATCAAATTATAAGAGACGAAACTCACCATGTATGGCTGTTTACAATCAGGAGAATTATGGTGTTTCATTGTTATGACAAAATATGGATCCCTATGCTGGCATGAAGAACCTGCATTTGCTGTGGTTTTTCCACACAAAATGAATAACTTCTTAGAAAATCAGCAAAACGTTGAAAATGAAAAGACAATGTAATTACCATGGATTGAACTTTATCAACTATCAAACACAAGAACTAGTCCTTAGAGATGAAAGAAATATAGCCCCCAATTGGTTTAGATAAAAATTAGATTTTTAGTAGATTTTGATAAGAGTTGATGGAATAAGTGGTTGAAATGTTATGGAACTCATAAAATATGTGGTTAAAATTAAATGTTTACTTTGACTTAGATTTTAATCCAAATTTGTAGCAGGACTAAACAGGGGCATAGTTTTGAAATTTGTCAGAACTGGTTTTTCAATTGATTGCAAAATAGTAGATGAATTAGCAAGGTTATTGCTGGCATGAGTAAAATTCAGTCGACGAGACCAATCAAATCACAACACATAATTACAAGTTCGATCCTATGAGAGGACATCACCCAATGATGAAAATGAGCCGAGAAGTTGACAAGCCCAACTTCACAAGTGGCTCCTAGGCCATTCCAAGGTGGTGACGTCATCTATAATGAGCTGAGCCAAGAGGTTGACTTGTCCAACTCTATAGGTCGTTTAATGGTTGGACATAAACACGATAACAAGGGTGACTAGCCTAGCTCAACCACTCATCTACACCACCTGCAACAAGCATAGCTCAAACAATTCTCATGTGCCTTCCTAGAAATTTAGGGATATTACTGGTGACAGTGACTAGGCGAGGAGTCGCATCAGCAACATTATGGATGCGGTGCTGCATGAATGACTTGGTAGATGTGGTGCCACATCAGGCATACATAACTTTGTAAACTACAATTTTTTCTCTTCTCACAATTCTATAAATACAACCCCCATCTCACAGCAAAAGGTGAGTTTTTTCTCATTTTTTCATAGCCAAAACAATCATTGCACTTATCAAAATTCTATACTAATTTAGACACTGACCAACTTCCCTTTCTGGTGGTGAAGCATTCTATCGGGTTACTAAGTTCGCAAATTTAGTCGATTTGGCTAATCCTGTGGGGAGTAGATCTCATTCAGATTCATCTGTCAACCGTAACAAACCAAGAGGCCTCAAGACAGCAGCTATAAAATGAGCTCTTAAAATCCTAGGAAATAAGTTGGCTTGATGTATGTTCTACTCATTCAGAAAATGTCCCTATCATGGTTTTATGTTCTGTTTGCACGGTGTTTCAGACTTCCAGTCAACCATAAAGCTCATGTCAACTCTTGGATTGTTCCTCGATGCGATTTCTTTCTATTCTAGTACATTAGTAGATAAATTACGTATTCATCAGAAATGCATACAATTGCACACAGTTCTCCAAATCTGCTCGAGAAGCCAGTTTTTCCTAAAAACCTATATTGAAGTAATGCATCTAATGGAAAAAGAAAAGAGCAATATACTAGCTAAGTTACTGCTATTGGTTATATGCAGTTTATCACAGCACAAAACTTACACTTAATTGCTTCCAAATTATTACATACTCCAGCAGATCCTTCGTTTATTTCGGCTAAATCATCGTCAAATTTTTTCTCACATGCAGTAAAATCAAACACGAAAGCATTGAAATGCATTTCCCCAATGTGTTCAAAAACGACAATATCTCCAACAGCGAGGTCGTGTTGACGAACAAAATCACCCCACCCCTCCTCAAAAAACACAGTGTCACTATTACTTCTAGAAACACTGATTTTCCAGACTCCCTTGCTACTCGTTATATTGGCCAATTTTACTTCATTTAGATTTCTACCAAAAGCTTTTGGCAGGGCCTGCTCATAGATAAAATGGAAAAAGGAAAATAGTTACTAAACCATATAAATTCCATTTATAAAATACATATAATACAAAATGCATATCAATAGCAAAGGAGATAATCGAGTAAATTTGAAAAAATTATAACATAAAACATGGAAATTTTCATACATTTGTAAAAATTAGGCAAAAGTATTTCGTAATATATAGTAAAAAACTGCTTTTATTTTCGTAATTTTTGGCACAGATTAACGTACAAAAGTACCCAATATAAGTGAGATTCCACATAAACCCTAAAAGAATTTTTACAAAACCTCCATTACTTCCTGCTCAAATCAATTAGCAACCACTCGAATTACTCTGTTTCAGCGAAATCAAAGAAGAAAAACCTACCAAATTTGAATGGAAATCACGCGACATGACTTTGAAAAAATGTTTCGTTACTCGAGAATTTTCTTCCATTTCAATCCTGAAGTAATACAAGAATTTTTTTTCTGTTTGTATACGGAAGAATGTTAAAGCTGCTAAAAGAATCCTTGGGTCCAAAACTCATTTTTGACTAATAAAAATGGAGGATAATAATTGAATTGGAACAGAACCAAACCAAACCAAATCAAACCGATCCCATTTTATTATGCTCCAAAAATAAATTGTTAGGTAAATTTTCTCATTTCACTTTTACGGTTTGTCGGTTTCTTTTAAAATTATTTAAAGGGTTGATTATTCTAATTACATATAAATTCACAAAAAATACTATTTAATTGAGAGTCACCTTTCGTTTAAAAGAGGGAATGCTAAATTTACTATTCATACCGTGCCCTCTCTTTCAACTTGAACCGATTTTCCTACAGTAGAAAAATCATCTTTATATTCCTATTATATCCCCTTCCACTTAAAAGAGTGCATGTGAGATCACTGTTCATTTTTTAGCCCTCTTGTTCACATTGTTCACCTTTATTTTTTCTTTTCTTTTTTAGGTGGTTTAGTTTTGACATGTTGGCTACTGTTCATTTGAGTTTTGATATGTCGGTTACTGTTCATCGTATCTCGATTTTTGTCCCTACTAATTTTAACCAAATAGAGGCACACTTCAATTAATTTATTCACACGTATCAATTGGCATGTTACTTTTTCTTTTCTTTTTTAGGTGGTTTAATTTTGACATGTCGGTTAATGTTCATTTGAGTTTTGACATGTCGGTTACTGTTCATCGTATCTCGATTTTTGTCCATACTATATTAAAAATGATTATTAATTGCTAACAAATATTGTTTGTTTTCCACAGTTTCCATAGATCATTGTTCATTTGTGAAGCATTTTGCCTCCCCATTTTATCCCCCACGAATTACCATTTTCTCCACTTTATTCACCCCGCAGATTACTGTTCATCTGTGAAACAATTTTCATCCACGGTGTATAAAATAAAAGGGCACTATGGAGACTAGAAAAAAAAAAAAGGCAACCGACTGTTCATAAATATCTCATTTTCACGCCAGAATTGTTGACTAAATTTTTCAAGACTTGGCAGTGAAATTTGCCGCCTTAATTAATTAATATATATATATATATATATATATATATATATATATATATATATATATATATATATATATATATATATATATATATATGCAACCGACTTACTCATATATATAACATGCAAATTCACTAAATGCAAATGTAATTACAATCACACACTGTGAAGTGGCAAAACAATTTCTTGAAGGTAGATTTGTATTCATTGTTGTTATATTTTTGCTTTTTCATTTCATTTTTTTTTTTTTTTTTTGCATCATGATTTCAGTTTTTTCATTTTTGTTTAGTTTTGTATTTTCGTTGTTCCCTATCTTCCGAGAAGATTTGCTTGATGTTTTGGTCGAGATAGTTGAAATCATTTTTTTTTTTGCTGCCTACTTCCGATTTTGTCATTTTTCTTTAGTATTATTTGTCATCCTTCTTACAAGTTTCTTTCTTCTCCAGTACAACTTCTCTTTCGTAGTAGATATTAAAACTTCAGTTTATAACCACGCTGCACGGCATTTACTACTATAACTTTGAGTAAAGTTAAAGAAAACTTACAGCTTTAGCCTGTCAGGTAAATGAGTTTCTTCTTCCACTTGAATTTGTTGATTCCTGGATGTTGGTATTAAGTAGGTCCATGAATGTATGTTGGTATTAAGTTGGTCCATGAATGTGCAATATATTTTCGTGAATGAATGATGGAGTTGAAAATAGTAATAAAGCATAGCAACAATTAAAGAGTTTCTGTTGTGATTTTATACGAAAAATTATATTTATATTATAGTTTTTGTAAAATATAAATCAGTAGAATTTTAGGCCAAAAACATAAGAAAGAAAAAAAAGGTCATGTAGATCCTTTCTTCCCGTGCGCACACGGGGAGATCCCTTCTCCCCCGTGTGCGCACGGGGAGACATGATCTCCCCGTGCGTGATCACGAACTCCCCGTGCGCGCGCACGGGGAGGCACTTTTTTTTTTTTTAAATCATGCAGCTTCCAATTAAAAAAATAATTCCAAAATTCAACCTATCCACATTTATTATTTACATTTTACTCAGATTATAAACACAGTTTCATTTATTTAATTGAAATAAGGAAGTGTCGTAATTACTTGAATTCTTTTGTTTTGCCCGATTTTAAATTAGAAAAAAAAAATCTGAACTCCCCGTACGCGCACTGGGAGTTTTCATCTCCCCGTGCGCACACGGGGAGTTGCTTCTCCCCGTGCGCGCACGGGGACAACCAATTTTTTTTTTTTACGTTTTTTTTCCCTCTTCTTTTTTTTAGCTACAAATTCTACTATTTACATTTTACAAAAACTATAAATGTAATTTCACTTATTACAAATTTAATTCAAAAATATTAGAAAATATTTCATTTCATACATACATGAAATCTAAAAATGTCGTTGCCCCCAAACCCCCACGAGGGGCGCTGCCCCCTCGACCCCTGCAACCTGACCGGTCAGGTCGATCCCCGTTGGGGGCGTTGCTCCCAAATCCCCAAGAGGGGCGCTGCCCCCTCGACCCCTGCAATATTCAGGCGTTGCCGAGTTTCTGTACCTGTGAAACTGTTTCAAGGATTTGTATTGTTGAGATGATTTTTATCAACTTGCTGGAGCAATAACAGCCTGATTTATTACTGATTAAGATGGCAATTGTACTACAAGCTGATTTATGTAATGAAACTGAAGCTATAATTTGTAAATATGTATTGCTTTGCAGAATGTAAGACAATTATTTATGAAATGAAGAACTGACCATAGAATTAAAGAACAATCCGAACGCTGTCGACATGCCTCGAGCTCTCCTAATTTAATCAACTCACTAAATATTTTTCCACCTAATACATTTTACCTCTTCTCTATTTATAAATATTTTGTAACCAAATCTAATCGAATTTGTTACTATTTATCGCTTCTCAATTCTTTTTTGGAGATTGATAGGAGCCTATCACAAAGGCAGTGATAGTTTTTCTTTTTGTCAGCTTACATTTTAGTACATTTTTGCTTTGATTTATTTCATATTTTCTTGTATTCTTGTAGCTATGAAGGGTTCTTTCGTTGACTATTATGTTAGATAAAAACTTATTGACGTTTCACAATATCATTAATATTTGATATGCTAATATTACCTTAAAAATACCAAAACCCGTACATTGTACGGGCGTGCAACTAGTTACACAAAAAATAGTTTAGAATCGAATCAAAATTTAGTACTACAGAGTTGATAAAAATGTGCATATTCGATCTATTTACAGCTCTAGTTCCATATAAGAAGTTAGTGCCTTTTGAACTTTCTATGAATTAAAGCATTCAAGCTATAGTTACATTTAGTGCTTGTCTGTTGCAGATTTTCCAAGGGATTAGTAGTCATGTTTTGACCGTTAAGATGCCAAGTGGAGCCCACATGTGAGAGGCAAAGTCAACTAAAAAAGCTGGCAAAGGTTCAAAAATCAATTTAAATTTGCTGAAAAGCTATGGCAGACAGGGTCTTAGTTTGTTTTGCACACACGAGTGATTTTTCTCATTTGGTATTCTATCTGATTTTTTGGCGTAATCTTTTCGTTTCTTGTAATGTTCCACTGATGTGGTCGATCAAATCGCACAAATCCGGATCCTATTCTTGTTAAAATTTTAAAATTTTATTTTTACCTTATTTTTTGTGTAATTGACATTCCTACGTTTAGGTTTGAAGTTTGATGTTTATACAATATTGTCTGCTGAAGGAAAATGGTTTGTTCAATTTACTCTATCTAATTCTGGAAAGATGCACAAAATTATTGGTATTTTCTCAGTCACAATGACATGAAATACGCAACAGGAACGGGAACTAACAAAGGGACTACTTACGGTGCTTGAACACTTTGATTCACAGAAAATAAACCCTAACTTGAACTCTTTTGTTCTTTTAAATATTCTTTTAAATGATATTATTTTTGGCAACTACATTTTTCTAGGATGTCTTGTTGAGTTTTAGTTTGTCATGTGGATCTACATATGTAATTGATTGTATATAAAGATTATCTTAAAGTTAAGCCTAAAATTAAAATGATTTAATAAATAATTAAAGCTATGGGCTTGGGCATCTAATTAAAGTATGAGACTAAATATGTGTAGAGACTAATTCCTTTAAGGATGTATTTTATGATGGGTCGAAATACATATGGAAACTATAAATAGGGTTATGATTTTCAATTCATATGTGATTCTCATTTTTTGAATCATCTCATCAACACAAAACTATTAAGAGAAAACATATTGAAAGGAAATATCCAAAACTCACAATCAAGAACAAACAATCAAGATCAAGAAGCCATAATCAAGAACAACCTATTCAAGCTAGAATCAATTAAAGAATCATTTCCAATGAATCAACATATGTTCTATATTTTGTAATTATCTTGGTGATTGACTGGAGGATTTTGGCAATAAAGTACTTATTTAGGTTTTCGAGTTTTTGAAATTTAAAGTTTTATAAAATTTTAATAAGTGGTATCAGAGCCAACTGCATGTTAAATCATTGATATTTAAGATATAATTTTAGGTTGAAATTTAAACTTTGGATTCTAAATTTTGGGATGTGAATTTCAAGACCTAAATTTCAAACATTGAGACTTTTTTAAGAATTTTTTTGAAAAAAGATGATGAGGGACAGTGGAGTGCTGTAGCGCCGCATTTGGGCAAGCTGTTCCTCGCAGCACAACCAATCCTACAGTACTAGTTTCACAATGCTGCAATCCTAAATGGCGCTGCATAGATACCTATTTTAATAGATGTGTGATAAGTGTAAACCATTTTTTGTGAACAATAAGTCGATCCAAAAAAAAATTATTATTTGACATGATTTATTGTCAATATTTGATTACTATACCAAGTGTACTACTTACACATTGATTTTTATGTCCAAAGACTAAATATCAATGTTGTATTCAATCTCATATGATGGGGCCCACATTATTGATTGTCCAATACGGATTTCTATGTGAACATGTTGTTTAGGTTTAAGTTCTATATTCAGTTAATCCATGTACTTCTACAATATATGCCAACATCCATTCCACCCATGTGCTTAATGGAACCAAAATTTAAGGATCGTAAGGAAAATATTCATATCGTTCTTGGCTACATGGATCTAGACCTTGATTTACGGACTAACCAACCTACTACACTTACGGATAAAAGTTCTACTAATGAAAAATAGGATTTCAATAAGTGTGATCGTTCAAACCGCACAAGTCTTATGATCATGAATCGTGGGATTTCAGTAACACTCAGGGGCACTGTGTTTGATGAGGTAACTACGGGTAAGGAATTTATTAAAGAAAATGGAAAAACACTTTGTAAAAGGCAATAAATGAGGTGTTTCTGGATGAGCAACTCTTGCAAATCATGCACATTCTACAAGCATCTCATGTATCGTGGTATGTGGATCATGTGAATTTTCTTACAAGTAGCATCATCCCGTCAGATCTTCCTACCAACAAAGGAAGAACTTCTTCGCCGACATCACGTATTATTTTTGGAAACATTATTTCTTATTTAAACGAGGTTAGATCAAATCATTAGGAGATGAAATAGAGAAAAGTCTTAAAACAATGTCACTCTTATTCTTATTGTGGTCATTTTAGTGCCTAACAACCGCATCAAAAGTGCTTCAATTGGGTTTCTATTGGCACACATTATTCAAGGATGCCTACATAGTTGTCTCCAAGTGCGATCGATGCCAATGTAGTGATAATATCTCCAACAGCAATGAAAGCTTGCCACCTCCCGATCTACATTGAGCATCGAGCTTATTGGGCGATGAAAGTTTTGAAATTTGATATGAAATTGGCTAATGAAAAAAGATTGTTTCAATTGAATGAACTTGTTGAACTCTTCCTTGATTCCTAGAAAGAAATGGCATGATAAGCACGTTGTGAAGTGGGAGTTTTTTGTTGGGCAGCAAGTTCTTTTCTACAATTCTCAATTCCAATTGTTTCCCGAAAAACTCCACTCTAGATGGTTATGACCTTTTACGATTGTGAGCGATCAAACTTTATCACGAGGAAAATGAAAATTTCAAAGTCAACGGACAATGGCTAAAACAATACTTGGGAGGTGATTTTTCGAAAGAGAAATCATCCATTATTCTTGCCAACCGAGAATGATCAAGCCTAAAAATTGAGCTAAGGACTTTAAACAAGAGCTTCTTGGAAGGCAACCCAAATTTCTAACCATTATCTCTTTATTTTGTATTTTACTTGTGAGTAATACTTTCATTATCACCTTTTAGAGTAATTATTGTTTTTGTAGGTCAATTTTTTGTAAAGTCCTATATTTATGGTTCTCAAAAAGTTTGGGGTTGAATTAGCAGAAATGTGTACAAGAAGGTCACAAGCCCAAGTCCATCATGAGGATCCTTCAATCACCATCCAACCGGGGAAGTTTCACTAACCCTCTTGTCTCTTTTATATTGCTCTTTTACACATTGAGGACAATATTTAATTCAAGTTTGGGGTGATGACATATTTTGCTTATTTTAAGGAGATTTTATTTTAACATGTTACATAGCCTTGCCAGTTTAGAATAGTTTGATATTTAAAATTGTTATTGATTCATAAGCTATGATTAAATACGCTATTTGTGCTTAAGTTTCTTTTTTTAAAATAATAAAAATTGCCTATCCATGTAAGATCTTAAACTATTTTAAACATAATAGTCATGACCAATTGTTGTCTAGGTGTGAAAATTATTGATTGATGGGAGGAATTTTTGAATTGGTAGAACAAGGTTGTGAGTTTTATATAAATTTTTGTTAGCCTGCATTCTCTTATCTATCATTTAACCCTATTACAAGATAAGTTAGGTAATGACCATATGTTGGCATCTAAGCCCCATATAGTTTCTTGTCTTCAAAAAGGGCATTACACTTGTTGAATCTTATGCCTCACTTCATAGATTTTTTTACTCGAGTTAGTAAGTTCGTAGTTGTATCTCAAAACCCTATACCCTTTGGCCTAAAAAATCGGAGTGCCAATGCGCGTGCACCGATATTTCCGACTGGGATCCATTTGAAATTTCACATTTTTGTTGAGGGCCTTTCTGTATAATTTTCTAGGAACAAAATTCAGGGCATTTATATACCACTTTTCAGCCATTTAGGGCAACAAGCACACATTTATTGCTCATTCAAGACAGAAAAGAGGCAAAGAAATGGGGGGAACTAAATAAGATGGAAGATTTTGAATGGAGGGATCCATTTGAAATTTCACGTTTTTGTTGAGAGCCATTCTGTATAATTTTCTAGAAACAAAATTCAGGACATTTATATACGACTTTTCAGCCATTTAGGGCAACAATAATTGCACACATTTATTGTCATTGCTTCAAGAATCCATAAAAGGGATGGGTTGCATCTATTATCTTGTATTTATCCTTTATTTTCTTGATATTGTTATAGATTTCTACACTATTTCTCTTTTTTATACCTTTGTAAACTAAGAGCATCTCAAATAGACTCTCTATTTTTAAAGTGCATATTCTATCATTTGGAGAGCATCTATAAATTTAGAAAGTTAAAATTTTAAAGTATTCTAACAAGCTCTTTACATTTAACACTCAATTTTACTACTCTCAAAAAATATTTATTATTTTTGTTTATCTTTTATTTTAACTAGCTTTTATTTAAATTATTTTATTGTTTTCCTACATTGAAAATGGAAACATTTTGAATGCATTTCATTATAGAGATTGAGTTTAGATTTTGACTCTCCAGAGAGCCAAATTCACTCTCTAAATTAAAATATTAATTTAAAAATTCTATTGGAGTATGATTTTAAATGTTGACTCTTTAAAATAGAGAGTATCTCATGTTTAGAAAGTCTCTTGGAGATGCTCTAAACTTTTGAGGTTAGGATTTATGAGGTCGTTTGACCTAAGTTTCATTAACGTCAGAGTTTGCTGTTTAATGTTTAAATTATTCTTGTTCTTGTGCATTTACTATTGTGTTTCAATTCCTATCATGTATGTGGCCACTAGATGATTGGGATAAGTGATTATGCAATTATTGAAAGGTTTCTGTGCATTTTAAACCAAAATAGTGAATGTCCTAGGTTCTTGTAGGAGACAGAGATATACTATGCAATCCATTGAGCTATTTTTATAAAGATTCAATGTGGTTGTTTCTGTTTTAATGGACATAGAGATACAATAAGTTAAAATAATCCATTAGGTTGATTTTACTCGAGAGGGGTAATTAACTAAAATAGGAAAATCGGATCTAACATTTTAATTAAGTGATTTTCATTTTGGCTCATTGAGAAATTAATGAAATGGCGGTTTAGTGAAATCATGAATCCATACTCGTGTATAATTCAAATTTTCTATCACTTTCATAATTCCTATTTTAATTTAACTTTAAAATCATTTTCTTTAATCACTTTCAAACTTAAAATCAAACTGTGTATTTATTCGTTAAAATTGATGTAACTATTGTACAATTAAAATAGACATTCCTCGAGGGATCGATAATTCGGACTCACAAATCCAGTTTATTACTTGAATGCTATCATGCTCTTGCGGTTTACAATTTTAGTAAACACTATACAGGAACATCTTTGATTAATTTGTTTACGAAGATTTCAGGATTTGGATTTCTTATTAGGGCAAACTGATAAATACAAATCAGAATTCTAACAAACAAACTTTTTTTGTTATATATGGTGGATAATGTGTTGAATGATAATCCTGAAAAAGCTGGAAAGACGAGAGTTGGATTAAAGTATATCATGGTGTGCTCATTTGTTCTTCATTAATCGGGTAAATATCTTTTATCATATATCTTTATGTCATGTTTCATGGATTGCAATAACTAATTCATAGAATCTTTCTTCTTGAGCAATATATGCTTTCAACGTTAAGATATTTTGGACATCGGAATAGATGAACTAAACCTATTCTCATAAAGCATTTCAAATGAAAAATTAATCTTAAATCTATTTTAAAACGTTGTTTGATTTCTTGTACGCACTAACATGTTCACACTTACAAACATGTGCTTTTCGTGCCTATATTAAGTTCTAGGCAAAAACTTGTACCAAATTAAATTGTTCTTTATCTTAAACAAATCGTCGCATATACTTAACATACTCAAAATTAAGATGGTATTATTTATTTGATGTAACCTCCTTAAGAATATCTACAAATATTTTGGAGACCATGGTATTTTACGGTCAACTACCTCGTTTCTTTCCCGTTATGTTCTTCTATTTTTTAAATTCTTTCTTACTTGTCATGTTTGCATTTTTTCATTTGCTTTTCTTATTTTTTTTTTATCAGCTTGTCTCAAGCTAATTTCAGTATTTGATGTTATGGTTAGTAGGCACCAGGAGTTCCAAGATAGTAGGTGCTCATTTTTCCTTATTCACACACATTCGTAGATACATTGAGCAGTATGATTATTATATGTCATCTATTTGTTTACTTATGCTATTTGTAAACTAAATTTCATTTAAATGTTTTAGCACAGTAAGAATTGCAGTTCATGACTAGGTTTTACAAGTATTTTTGGTCTGAAAATGTGTTTTTTTTTCTTTTATTCGTGTGATTTTATCTTTCTTAATCGCAACCAGGAAAGGTAAATTTGAAAAGTATTATGATTAAAGCTTTCCTTATTCTCCGAAGTTAAGTCTTTTTGTGTTTATTCACCTACTCTTTAATTAATAATCTGATTTATGTATAGAAGTACTACAATGGGAAGGCATTGACATGCACGTGGATTAAATGTTCTATCACCGTGCTTTATTTCAACTGGTTATTCCAAGTGTTTTGTTACCCAGTCTTTTATACGTTCTTTCCACTTTAACTTCTATCTAGCTTCAATTTTTCATCAAGATAGGATGTGCGTTTTTCTAGTTATGCACTAAATTTATGAATTTATTGACCAAAAGAATACCCTCTCTCTGTTGTCATCTTAAATCTTATAACTTTATAGGTCTATTTATAATGTCATACATTTTTCTTAGTTTCTGCAATTTCTGTAATTGGGAAATTTTTTGTTAAATTTCATATACAACCTTTTATTTGATACGCACCGACATTTATTGACCAATGATTAGCTTCTTTTATTCTTTGTGCATTTAGGTACGAGCAATTTTTAGAGGAAGGGAAGCTTTTGGAGGTACATCTAGATCTATTTCTTTTATTGGTCGTCTCTTTTTCTTTCGTCGGGCTGGAAAAATGTCCTGCATCAGTTGATGCTTTTAGTTTTGCACATTTTGGAGCAATGTCCTATGATGAGGACAGGGAAATCCTAGAAATGGCTGCTAGTCTTTATCCTTTAGGACGAGAGTGTCCTCTTTTAAATCTATTCTTCAACTCTGCTTACTTGAAGATGAAATTTATTTTTTTACTTTCTAAATGCACTTTCATTTTAGCCATCCATTGTTTTCACATAAACGAAGAATACAAGAATTGTACTCACTAGGTTGGACGAGTTTTAGGGGATTTTTGAAGTCTGTTGCTAGATTAGGTTTAATTGTAATATCATTGATCTACATCATTTAGCTAATACTTTACATTTTTTATGATTATACACTTCAATTTTTATGTTCGAGTTGGCTATGGACGTGAGATGGTATCTTTTTTATGATTACATCATTTAGCTATATTAGGTTTACTTGTTATTTTTGTTCTCGAGTTGTGTTGTCTAAGTTTCGTCTCTTCATCTTTTTCTCAAGGCATATTAGTACACTTGCATGTAATTTATGTTTTTGCTTTGACATAACATTTTTTAAATTCACTTTCAAGACATTTTTAATCCTTATTTTACTTGCATAAAATATAATACGTTCTGCTTTGGCTGATTAATCTATTCATATTTTCTACATGACAAAGATAAAAAAGCATTAGACAAACAAATAGATACAACAGAGGATGATTGCGCTCATCAATAATAATTTTCTCTAATCTCTCTCAAGGTATCTTTGCCATTTATTTTATTTTTTTATATAACCAATTCGAAAGATTAAGTTTTGTTTGCATCTCGTTTGAAGTTTTCTTGATTTCTTCGTTCTCTTGGGATGCTTCATAACTATTTTTTATGGGTGAAATCATATGAAAATTTATCTCGTCAAATTAAGCCCATGTTTGGCCCCCGTTAAAATTATAATTCATTTTTCTCTCTCTTCTTATCAATCACAGATTTTTCAATAAAATAATATTATACGTAAATCCAAAATTTTTCATTCTTTTCTAAACACACATTCTCCAAAAAGTTAATATTCCGAAATATATTTTTTCCGAATTCTCATTATAACGGAGGCCAAACAATGGCTAAGTTAATTTTGCTAACCTCATTCAAAGCACATATCTCCCGTCAATCTTAACATTCGACACTCTAATATTACCTTAAAAATAACACAATTCTTGCATTGCATGGGCAAAAACTAGTATAAATATAAAAGTCTCAATGTCGGAGAAATATTTTTGGATGATAATGTCCTTACATATAATTTTTAATTTGTCCTTTAATTAACTTACACTAATATTTTTAAACATAATTATCCAATTCAATGCATTTTCACCCCAAAAATAGTTATTTAAACCAAACTTAACAACAATTATATATATAAATAGATTATCCAATTCAATGCCTTGTTGCAGGTGGTTGCCTTAGTTCACTCGAATAAGTTTTTAGAGGGAAATCAGACCGCAGACATCTATGCAAGCTCACCTTTCCACTCCAAAAATAGTAATAAAAATAGCTATTTGAACTAACTTAACAAAAAAGATAAATAAAGTTATATATTAATGAGTCATATATATATATATATATATATATATATATATATATATATATATATATATATATATATATATATATATATATATATATATATATATATATATACATACTAGGTGCAAGCAACGTGCAATGCACGTTTGCTTAGTTTATATTTAATATTTTTGTTTAATAATTAATTTGTTATTAATAAGGATGTAATTTTTTTTGGTTAATTAAGGGCGTGTCTGGGTGCGCTGCAAGAAGGAAGGGAAATTGATTATGTTACCTTTTTTTTTCAAACCTACAACCCTACAGTGAGAGAATTGGTCCAAAATTGCGACTCCCAACGACATGAATTGTGTTGCCAACGGTTTGATTTCTGCTGAAAAGCAAAAACAGACACCCTATAAATAATTAATGATGTAATGTTTATGTGATTGATAAATAATTAGATGTGTGATTTTGATATTGTGACGTAGGTTGGTGAGATTGAAGAAAATAAATAAAAGTAGACAAATTTGGAGAAATGGCTAAATTGTAAGGGATCCAAAGTTCGGGAGCTAAAATGTAAATACTTAAAAGTTGTGCCGAATCTCACGATGAAGTTTGAGAGTGCTCGGAGTCAATTGGATAAAGGAAGATGTCGGGGGGATCAAATTTTGTTAAAAGATTATCACAAATCAATTTTCAACCGAAAAGTTATGCTCCGGTGTTTTAGTCTTATATTGAGACCTATTTTTGAAGGAAGTGATCAAATTGAAGAATGATGTCTGAATTAAAATTGTAGCCAGATGAGTGAGCTTTCCAACGCATTTTGCATCGCCTCAATAGGATATCGGAATACAAAGTTATGATAAAAATATTGAAGGAAGGTGCAGCTGCCTGTTTAAAACAAAAAATTCCGTTACATAGTCCGTTATATTGCGACATGTTTTTGGCATAGAAATGATCGAATTGGAGAATGATGTCTGAATCAAAATTGTAGCCAAATGAGTTAGCTTTCCAACGCATTTTGAATCTTCTCAATCGAATATCGGAATATAAAGTTATGATAAAAACACTGAAAGAAGGTGCAGCTGCCTGTTTAAAACAAGAAATTCCGTTGCATACTCCGTTAAAACAACAAATTCCGTTAGTTTTTCCGTTAAACCAACAAATTCCGTTAAATAGGCACTTTTTATATATAGAAAGATATATATATATATATATAGAGTAACCATTTTTATTTTTAAAATAGCAATTATTTACCCAAACAATCTTTTTCATTGATTGTTTCCAAAAGGCACATCTAAATTAAATAGTTTATCGTCTTATCTTTTCACTTTAATGCTTGAGATTCCATCTTATAAAATCAACCTTACTAAAAAGAGTAACACATGTCCTTATATGTTGGTCTATATTTCGATAATTAGTAGATGCAGGATTTATGATGGCATGTTCTTAAAAAAATAGTAGCTCGTTTGAACAGACAAATCTTGAAATTCTTGTACTCGATTATTAGTTTTATTCAGATCAAATTCTTCGTTTGAGCTTAATATGCTATGATATCATATTAAGATTATTCCATTTTAAAATATCAATCTTATTAAGAAGAGTAGCTCAAACTTATTTTTAACAACATATTCTTTCAATAAAATAATTTTATACATGAACCAAAAACTTTTTCCTACTATTGAATTACACATTCCCTAAAAAATCATTACCACAAAATCTATTATCTCAAAAAAAAAAACCTCAAAAGGTTACTTGAATTATAAGAATCTATAGTTTTTCATATATTGGACTAATATCTATAATATTATAATCTCAAGTCCAATTAACTGAAGATGCTATTGCTAGACCTTGAATAGTTTGAACACAACTTGAGTACTCAAGGGTCCGTGGAACAATATACAGCAACCACAAACTTGATACAAATGCCACAATGGCTTACAATTAAGGAATCATTGCAACCACGGTTTCAAGTCTTCCAATTTTTTACGATTTTTATCCTAATCTTTCATTTGTTGCAACCACAATTTTGAACCTTTCATTCCCTAAGACTGATGGACTTATGAATAGTTTCATCCATATGTCCGTTAGTTAACCAAAAAATTGAAGTTGGCCACATTTTTAACAATTGCAGAAAGGGTAAAATGTAACTTTATATTTTTGACATAAAATAGTCTAAATAACTAAAAAATAAAAAAAGGAGAAAAGATGAAAATAAAACTTCATCTTTTTTTCCACCTCAACTTCTACTCATCCCCTCCCAATGAGGAAACACATGGAAATGGCCGGTTGACCCGGCCATATTTTCATTATGGTTTTTTACCATAAAAAAAGAAGATAAAAGTTAAAATTGTGAAGTCAAATACCAAAAGCCAAAAATATCATCATCTTGTGCAAAGCGTTTGAATGGAGAGGAAAAATAAAAAAAGAAAAACTCACACGGTCTAATAGTCGGGATCCAGTCGAAGTCATCATCCTTACAGTCAACCCAACACCAGCCACCACACAACCCAGTCATCGATGACATTATCTTCAACAAGGTTATATTTTTTATGGAGTATGAGATTGATTTTTCATATAAAGTAAAGATTAAATTTAATATTTATGATGTGTATTCTTCATTATTTAGGTAAATGTTTGAGTGTTGGCTAGATTTAGGTATTTTTTTGGGGGAGTGTAGACTAGATTTAGATATTTTTTTTGGGCTTCTTCTCGTCGGATATGATGATTTTTTTACGAAAAATCGAAACAGACGAATGTTAACGGTTGGGGTGGGCCTCGATTGCCATCATGTTTTACGAAAATTCGAAACAGACAGCTATTAACGATCACCAGACTCGACCGTTAACAGTCGGTACATGGACCCCAACTGTTAACAGTCGGCCCAAACCCTTTTTTGGCCTATTTTTATTTTTATTTTTCATTTTTCATTTTTTTACTATATATTAATTATTTTTTCTTTATGATAATTTAATTTTTCAATTCTAAATAATATTTATATTCTTCATTTAATTTTTATAATTTAATTTTGTTTTATTTGCTTTTTATTATTATTTTGAAAATAGTTTTAAAATTTCATAATAGTTTTCTTCATATTATAAATAATTTTTTTCAATTTAAAATTCTTTTAATTATTTTCTTTTTATGATAAAATTTATTTTTTTCAATTTTGATTAAATAATATTTATATTCTTTATTTAATTTTTATAATTTTCTTTTGTTTAATTTTGTTGTTGTTGTTGTTATTATTATTATTATTTGTAATTGTTTTAAAATTTCTAAATTTTTTTCTTCTTATTATAATTTAATTTTTTTAATTTAAAAGACTTTTTATTATTCTTGCTTTAATTTTTATATTTTTATAACTTTCTTTAATTTTTTTTCTTTTAACTTTTATTCAATTCAATTTATTTTTTTTCTTAATTTTTTAAATTTCTTAATTATTTTATGTTTATCATAATTTAATTTTTTCAATTTAAAATGTTTTTTATATTATTTATTTAATATATATATATATATATATATATATAATTTATTTTTCTTTTTTTTTTTGTCAGTAATTCTTTTTTTCTCCTTTAATTTATTAAATCATTTTTTATTTATTAATATCGATGTAAAATGAATCTATTTCTTACGTATCATAGTTATATGTCGATTAATTTTTAGAAATTATGATTTATTCCATTATCTTTTGTAGAAGGTTTTAACATTTGAATTTTTGTAGGATAGAGTACCATCTCGATACTGAGTTGAGACAAATGACATGAAAATATACTTGTAACAGTAGTTCTGATAGTTTTACTACTGTATTGGAGTTGCTCGATGATCAGCACAAAGTTATGCTACGTCGGTCCTTTCTACTGCCCCTGTATCAATTGAGGGAGGTGTAGTACTACGAGTAGATCATTGATGCATCTATGTCGGCTATTTAAACCAGTCGACAATGATACCCTCCACTTCGACCTCGAGGGCAAGGTAGTTTCTCTATATTTGAGTTTACTCTCATGACTGGACTGAAGATTACGTGTGAAGAAGCAGCTAGCAATGGTACTCAAAGAAGGAATAGGCTGCACGACGCATATTTTCAAGGATGGGACGGTGTTTCTACTACAGTTGATTGGTGCGACCAGATGTTGGACATATCGAAGCTGGGATTGGTCTATATGCTTGAGAGCGTGGTGATGTGTCATCACAAAAGCCTGTGTTTAACCTTTTTCATTTGGAAGTTATTAACGACATCTATGCCTTCAACAACTATTTGTGGGGCAGAGATATTTAAAGGACACCGTACACGTTTTCACCAGATCACATTCGAAGCTCAACGGGTCATTACATAAGTACGATACTTATGGATTGCCCTTGGCATTGCAGGTAAGTGTTTAACATAATCAACGTTAAAATATTTTTTATACTAAATTTATATATAATAATTGTATGTGTTGCAGATCTGGGCATATGAGATTGTGCCCCTCTTAGGTACTCAGTTTGCGAAGAGAGGGAAGACACGCTACCCTCAGATGCATCATTGGCGAGCTCCAGAGCTGATGGTTGCCCATCTAAAAGAATGTTATCAATTCTCCCCTCGACGACCTTAATGTGAGTATTATACATTTGCAATTTATATTGTATGTCGTTTCAAAATCTCAACACATGATCATTTACTAGTTGAAATGTCAATATGTCAATTTGAAGTCCTAATTGAGTTGACGTCGTCGACGCAAGAGGAGGATCAAGGTTTTGTGCATGAATCAGTAATTTTGCATACTCAAGACAACCAGATGTCCGATTCCATCTTGGACCAAGATTGTGTATGTGAATTGAATATAATTTTTTATTATCGTTTTGTATGAGTTAACCTATTTTAATTAAGTTATTAACTTTTAATATTGTTATTTGTTTAGGAGCACGGTCCAGTTGATCGACGATCACCTTCGCCCTAGATATCACCTCCGTCGAGGGGATCATCTTCGTTGATGAGACCTCATTCTTCCCCATCTGATACCTCAGTGTATCCAGATGATCTATATATACCTCTGACTGGATTTATTAGAGAGGAGGTGGGCGCGTTACGACAAGAGTTGAGAAAGTAGATTAGCGCACTATAATGAAAGTTGGGAGATGAGGTAGGGGCACTGCAACAAGAGTTGAGAGGTGAGGTAACGAATTTATGCCATGATGTTTGGGTGCTACGAGGCCATGTAGTGGACCTTCAGGATGAGGTCGCAACACTATAAGGTGATATAGCAAGCAGAAGAGGAGGTGACAGACGAGGTGACGGAGAAGGGGCTCACTCACCATTGTGGACAGATGATGGTGCATTAGAATCATTTTTGTCATTTTTCGTACGTGCCGTTACCATTGGGTTTTAGTCTCTCTAACTTATTGGGAATGAGTACATGGTGCTTGAATATATGCTTGAGTGGGTCATAGGGATGTGTCTGAGTGTCGGGGAAAAGTCATGGGCGGGTTGTACGAATATGTACATTCCAGTGATCGCGAATCATCATTTCTTTGTCGTGAAGAACGTCCTTACTGATTGCACTATATATGTGTACGACTATGATCCTACATGTCCGACACAAGGTCAGCTCGCAGCATATATTGGAGATGGTGACTGTGATCGTTCCTTTGATGACTAGACAAACAGGCTAGCCATCGTGCAGGACACGACAACGAAACATGCGAGGTCACAAGTATTTATAAATTTTTTAATGTGAAAACTTAGTTTTTAGCTATAAATTATCGAACAAACACATTATTATTTAATTGTAGGGGAGATTGTGGAATGTTCACAATCAAATATATTAAATTTTTTATTATAGCACATAAGGTTGATGGAATCAACCAATTCTGGATAGAAAATTGGAGGAAGAAGTTAGCGTGTGATTTATATGAATTCAATTGTGATCCGTAAATATTGTATATTATTCCATTCGAAATTGTAAATATTGATTATTTAATGCAAAGTCGTTGTATATTGTATATTGGTTATTAAAAAATGTAAATATTATCTATTTAATTGTGATATGTAATAAATTGTATATTATTTTAGTTGTATGAAAATAAAGTATGGGGACCTAACTGCAACTTTATAATAGTTGATTCGGACATGAAGCTGTGGTTAAAGATTAACATTGATAGATTACACATACGTCTAATTATCATTTAGGGAAATCTGACTTATACAAAATTTGCGTGTATGCTCCGTTGCTCTGTACCTGTCGCACCTACGCGATCGAGGAAACTCTCCATGTGATTCAACTTCGAGTGTCAACGAACTATTAAGTGGGAGAATATGGTTGAGGACTTCCCACTAGGCTTCATATGGTACAAGAAATATAGTCTCAGCATATGTTACTCTCCATAATCTGCCGTGTAGCAAAGATAGCATAAGGTCCTCGCTGTAAAGCCTCTATACATAGTCATTGTAACTGCATGCTCACATGGAAAGCTCTCCAATTGAAATCGACTACAAGTACAGGTGTTATTAGTCAAATCCACCATATATGCTATATTATGTGCACATTTCACAAAGAAGTGCAACTCATCCGTAGTTTCATATTCAACTTTCTTGTAGCCTTTGCAACTTTGAAGAGTTTATCCTTCTGAGTTGGGGCTAGTTCACTCGTACAACTTTGTGATTTCGCATATTGATCATGAAACTACTACTACAACTTGTTATTAATGTCCTCAATCATTGCAAGGATTGGTAACCTTCGATCTTTCTTGAATAATAAATTGAGACATTCCGCGTTGTTTGATGTCAACATCTTGTATCGACATCCTAGAAAATGTGACTGCGTCCCACGCCGGTGATGATTTACTTCCTATTTTGACCATGAACTTATTACACTCTTCAACACTATAAGCTTTTGCCGCTCTCGTAAACAATGAATCGATTTCTTTGTCCCGATACCTAATCTTCAACATGTAATACCCATGACGTGTCTCGAAAAAAATTTCAGCAATACCATTTATTATATATAGTCCCCAATCAGTTACAAAGGCAAGGTCTTTGACGTCCCCAATTACTTCCCTCAGCTTTGTGAAGAACGAACACATTGACAGATAAATCTCGTTATCGATTATGTCGAATGCAAGAGGATAAATTTGAATGTTGGCATCTTGACATGTAGCAATAATCAACTAGTCTTTGTATCTAACTTTCAAAGTTCTATGGGTGGCATGCATTTTGAAATCCCCGAATGCATTGTCCAAGAGTCTGAAGAAAAATTTGAAGCAATTCTCACCCTCCCTCTCCATAAAAAATACCGAGCCATGATTAGTTGTCCTCATGTTATGGTAATACCTGGCCAATTTAGCATAACTCTCATTGGCTGAGTTCATTAAATCCTGAAACGCCCATTTTTTGCCTTCAAGGTCTTCGGTAGTTCACGATCACTCCGTACTCTCATTGGACATCATTAATGATTTTTGAAGATCTGTAGATCGTATATGGGTCCTGATACTTGTGCATTATTTGTCGACCAATAAATCATGCTCTAGCTTGCTTCTGATCATTTCGACAAATTTTCAATTCACAAGTATGTTCCCGAGTATACTACGAACTATAACTAACTCATTTGTGTCTATCTTCGTCGCTTGCAAACGCAAACTGTCGTCAACAATAATTTGTTTGATTTCTTCACTTTGAACTCAAAGTTGTATTTCAGTACAATCTGTTGCACAACTTCCTGCAAATTTTTCTTTGTTTCAAACAGTTGCTCGACATGCAAATCATCATCACCGGGAACCACATGCAAAGAATTAGATGACGATTCACTCGATCTAGCCCTTGAGCTCTCACACCTCTCATGTCTCTGACGGAATAAATCAATTAAATCCTCATTTTTAAATGCATTTTCATTCTTGTTGTCGTAAACTACTGAGTGAATTTTGTGCGTAACAACGAGATCGCGATAATGAACAACAGTCTCTGGACTAATTACATTTTCCTCACGAGCTATCTTCATTATGTCCCAAAAATCATTGGCATTGTGATCCATTTCATCCGAATCTTCGTGTTTACCTTCAGTGACATTGTTCATCAATAAAGTCACGCAAAGAGAGGTTGTGTGCATTTTGTTCAATTGAAATAGATAATTTACTTCAGCATCATAAGTAACATTCATAGGTAGAATTGGAATGGATGAATGCTCATTGAATTGAAATCTCTGTTCCATTTCGTATTGAGATGATCGACTTCCAACTTGTGTTTATAAATAATGATACATTTCCGCATATGATGTACTCGATATTATGAAAATTGGAATACCACCACGTATATCACTCGTTCATTTCCATACACACGAATGTTTTCATCCAATTCGAAATGACCAAAGTAACAAATCGGGATTACAAACATATTTGCATGACTAAACAAGATTTTTAATTATAAGAAAAAAAATAGTCTAAAAATCGGCTCAGCCACTGGGTAACAAAATTGTTAATTGAAAAAATAAAAAAAATAATTGGACCGGCTGTTAACAACCAGTTATTAAGGTTGGTCGGCTATTATACATTGACATGAATATCATTTGAAAGAATATACATGCAAATGCATTTTTTCTTGTTTATGCACAAAAAAGTATAGATTTTTTAAAAAATTTTATCTACATATTAATCTACGTCAAAATAAAATTTATCAATTAAAAAAGTATGCTAATTTAACGAAAACAAAATTAAATATACGTAAATATATTTACGGATTCGAAGTGATAGATATAAAAAAATATTTTTTTGTTCAGCGTTTGATAAATTTTTGAGATTTTGAGGTTGAAGCACATAAAAAATGAGAGTTTTTATTTTGTATAATATTTTAAATAGAAAATGTTTGATTTTTACTTGTTAACTAAAATGGTAGTTTTTTCTTTTAAACGAAAAAATATTTTATAATAATATAGTTAATGGTATCTATGTTTTTTAACACTAAAAAGGCTATTGTGGAAATATGCAATTATTTAAAAATTCAAAGTGGAAATTAAGGGGTTTGATTGAGCAAATTTTAAAAGTACCCCCTCCCAACCAAACCAAAACCCAGGAAATTGGCTGCTTGCCATTGACCGTAGAGTGGAGAATTGTCATAAAACTGAAGGAAAAAGTGATAATTGAGTTTAAGAGAGTCGTCCTATAGGAACAAAATGCTATTTGGAAGTGAATTCCAAAGGAATGATAAATATAGGAACAAAATGCCATCTGAAGGTGAATTCTAAAGGAATGATAAATATGGGACTGCAAACAAGATGAAAGAAAATAGTGTTGAAATAAATGGATTGAAGGGTAGTGAAGAATTATCATTAGAAAAGAAGGAAAATGAAAAATGAGTTTCAGAGGTGGTTAAGATGAAAAAATGAGAACCAAAAGAGATTTAGAGATGAACTACAGATGAATGATACAAATGGGAGGATAGACTAAAGGTAGATGAGTTGAGCGAAAGTGAAGAATTAGTATCAGAAAAGAAGGAACACGGTGGCCGACATTCGATTTTATTTTATTTTCATTTCATTTCTCTTTTTATTTTTGGTTTTTTATAGTTATTTTAGCACCTGTTTGACAATCATTAAAATAAAACTTTTTTTTCCCTCAAATTCATTTTCAATCACACATTCTCACAATAAAATATTTTACAAGTAAATCCATTTTTTTCACTTTTTAATCATATATATTCAAAAAGTCAATATTTCAAAACTCATATTTCCGAAAAAAAAAATTTTATTTTAATGATTATCAAACATGGGCTTAATTATGAAAAATATAAAGTTACTATTTTGCTATTTTCCCTACATAAATAAAAGAGTCATTTTTTTTTACTGAACATAAGCCGAGTTGAGCCAAATGGCTTGACGGCTCAGCTAAGTTTTTTTTTTTTTAACGTTTGATTCAGTATTTTAAGTTACAAATATTCGTTTTAATCGATTTAAAATTTATTGAAAATGTTGAAGTGCGGCCATGATAAATATATGATGGATAAATTTTAAATATCAAAAATAATTTTAAATTAATTGGGAAATGTAAAGTCGTGATTGTTTATATTTCTTTTCAATCCCAACCATATTCCAATATCTTTTTTTCGAACTTTATTTTCCTACAATTTTTCGTTTGATTCGATATTTCACGATATGAATATCCATTTGAATCGATTTAAATTTTTTTAAAAAAACTTAAAATGTGATAATAATAAATATATTCTCGATTAAGTTTAAATATAAAAATTATTTTAAATTATTAAATGTAATATGATAATCGTTAATTTTTCTTTTCAACCCCACCCTCAATCCCATACTCACACCAATTTCTCTCAATTTAATTTTTCTTCAATTTTTACGGTTAAAGGGGGTAAATTTATGGCGTCAAAATAGATATTCAAGGAATGCAATGATTTTCAGAAGAATTCTCCTATATCATGCAGTACTGGTAGACAAGCATCTTCTATGAAGTGGATTATTTTGATTTTTTTTAATGGATTTAATGTACAGTATCATTAGAACATGCTGAAAAGATATTCGACGGAATTTATGAAATTGAGTGATCGTTTGTCATTCTTTTTGCCTCTATGATAGAAGTTTTAGTTGTGTTGTGATTTTAATACTGATAAATACACTTGATTTGTCCTAAATTTTGCACTGTATTATCATTAATTAATTAGTCTTGATTACATATGTCTTGCATAGGGTCTTGGTAAAAAAATTAAATATTAGTGCAACTGATACATGTAATTGGAGATTCTATGAGCACGAGATAAAGGAGATATAATGCCTTTCCGCAATAGGTACAAAAATGAGGGTTATGTTGAACTTCATTATCTCTTTAGCAGGGTATCAACACCTAATCATTTATGCCATATATTTTTTTAAAAAGAACAGATAGACCTTCAAACGCAAAGTCCAGAAAATTAACTTTGAATCAAATCTTTTAATATTATTTTTGTCACCTATCATCATTTCAAGTGTTTTAAGTTTAATGTAACTAATGTTTAAGACAAATAATTTTTTTTTTATATTTACGCTATCATATAGCCAACTATACTATGGTTCATGCATTGCACGTGCGTCTTACTAATAAATTGTTAAAAATGTGACCAACTTCAATTTTTTAGATAACTAATTGACATATGGATGTAAACCGTCCTTTAGCCACACAAGAATGAAAGACTTGAGAACAATAAGTGAAAGTTCAGAGTAAAAACTGTAAAAATTTGAAAATTTTGAAACTGTAAATGCAATTATAATAATTCTAAGATATGTAGGAATGTTAACCGATAACTTTGACAAAAGCATGGCACGAATTATATATGAAATCACATATGTAGATGTTTGTAAATAAAAACTATCTAAACAAAACAAGACTGTTATAGTATAATTATATAGTCAAATTGCAGTTTTCAATTCAATTATAATTACTTAAATATTTGAATTAAAAAGATCTCATAACACCATTACAAAATCACTTGCAATACGTGTTATGTATACTCCAAGATTTTTAACGTCTATATTGAACATATAATTTTTTTTTTATAGAATTTCACCAATTGAGACTGAATGAATATCTCTTAAAAGTCTACAATAAACACGTTTCTTTATATAACGAGTCTCTTTAGAAAGGCTCTGATTGTGATCAATTTATTTTTTATTTTTTTGTGAATTTGAGTTTTGTAATAATGATTTTTTGGAGAATATGTCATTAAAATATAGAAAAAGACTTTTGAATCTATGTGAAAAATTATTTTATTAAAAGATTGAGCATGTTTGGTTAAGTTTAAAATCCAATTAAAATTAAAAATATTATCGTTATTGGGTTCTACTAGTCTAATAAAAGTCAACAACAATTGTTAGTTTTTTAATTTTAATCCGATTTTATTCTCTACCGAACACGCCTTATATGGTTGAAATTAAGTTTGGAAAAAAATGATTTTTTAAATAATGCATTTACAAAATAAAATGATTTTATTTTCAACGACACGTTTACAAAATAAAATATTTTGTACGTAAATTCCAGATTTTTCTTACTTTTGATCATATATTTTCTAAAAATTACTATTTAAAATATCATTTTTTCGTCAATAATGGCTATCAGAGGCTTAATGAATTTGCTAAACATGGGGATAATTCTTCAATATTCGATTCTGAAGGGGGCAAACAGCAAGAAAACCCCGTCCATGAGAACTGAGTCGGGTGACCCACTCCGAGCCACCCGACTGGCATTTATAGCCGCACTACCCCTCACCAAATTTCCACTCTCTAGAATCTTTGCACTGTGTTCTCTATCACCTGAAAGTTCGATAATTTTCATCAGTTTCGAAAACCTAGTTCGATAATTTCAATTCACCGAAACACCTTAAAAAAAAAAAAAAAAAATCTTTCGCAATGATTCCATTCTCATCTGCTGTTTCCAGTCAGATTCGATTTCTCCTTCAGAGCTTGAACGACTCCAACTCAGATTCTGTTTTTCAAGAGCTCTGTCAGGTAAATAACACAAAAAATTCTCTCTCTGTATATATATATATATATCTATATATATATATATATATATATATATATATATATATATATATATATATTTTTTTTTCCCCCCCCCCCCCCCCCCCACTTGCGGGATTGTATGTGTAATGCGCTTGGGTAATTTAGTTTTTGAAGGAATTAATTTTTTTTTTGAATTGAGAGATGACTGGAAATTTTCCTCATTTTCTTTTTTTAAGTTATCTGTTTTACTGTGTTTTTTTTTTGGGAGGATATATTTGATGTTGGTAGTAACTTTTAAAAAAATGCTGGAAAGACTGGAACTTGATTGTATTTCTGAGATTTAAATAGTTTTCAGAGGAAAGTAGATAATTGTGAATTGCTCATTATGGATACGTGCATAATATATGCAAGTGGAAATAATATAGAAATTGCTGTTTTTAGAATAATAGATAATTTATGCATTGTATAGAAATTGAAAGGATGACCTATACATTGGAACTCATCCTACGGTGTCAGCCCACGATAACTAGGGCCTTTACATTGGAGCTCATGTTTCCCTTTTTCTTTTGAAAACAATTTGGAGGAGATGAAACTATATTGCACATGTTATGAAAAGTAGCCATTGATGACACCATTGTTTCTACATTTCTTCTTCTATTCTTTTTGGATGGTATGCTTCTTTAAGTTGTAGTTATGAGGTGCAGAATTGGAGTGCCAACAAGTGGAAAATAGCTTTTTGAATTTTTAAGGGATCATCATTTTGACCTATCAAATTGGCAGTTATTGGTATATTGGTCTTCGTATTAAAATAGGGTAGTGTTAGGAAAGTGAACTGTGTTTAATACAAATATAGGGAAGTTTTAGGAAAATTCTTAAACTGTGTTCAATATGGAGTTATCTGGTTGAGTTCATGCTGTCCATGTTTGGCTATTACAAGTCCTCTAAATTTTCATATCCAATTATGGTCTAAAGCTTGAACAATGGAAACCTTTAGTGGATCTTCTTTCTAGGCAGTCTCTCGTTAATCTTCAAGCTCAAAAAAGGTTCTTAAACTTGGAAGATCTGGTCACTAAGTCATGTGCACCACATATTTTTTGACTCTTTTGGGTGACCAACTAATTATTTAAAACAATTTTTTATTTTGAAATTTAAACCAGTTTATGATATCGAACCAAAGTAGGTTTGAGCGTGAGCTTATTCAAAGTTGGATTATATCTAGTTTGTTCCAATTAAAATCTTTGCTGCATTGGTTTATCATTTTTCTGACGAACTCCGAAGTGTTATACTAAGTTGTTAGGAGTTTTCTGCGAGACGGAATAATGGGGACTGCCGTGCATTGGTTTCCTTGGTTTAATTATTTCTCCTTCAAGATGTGATGGACCACGAAGAACCCACAGTATATCTAGGAAGAATCCTTGGTATTTTGGGGACGTTGCATGACCTGTGAGGAGCCGTTGCATGCACGACTAAGTCAAGTCTAAGGAAGCTGCTTTCTATTTTGCATGGTTGCTATGCTCCTTCTGTTTCGCATAACTTTTACGCTTGTTATCTATTTGCAGTGTAGGACTTAAGTTGATATTTCCTTTACGTTAATTTCTTTCTGTTGCATTATGTATGTGCGTTTCGACAATCAGTTAAGCTTGGCTTATTTATAGATTGACCGTATGAATAAAATGATTAGAAATTTTTTTATCCAAATTATTGTGGTTATTACTCTTACCCAAAAGAGAGTTAAAGTGTGAGTGGGATTTCTGATTGGGACCGCATCAAGTGGTATCAGAGCCCGATTTGTATGACTACTAACAAGGAACACATTGAAAGTTTGGAGGCTGGGCTTGGAAACCTTTAGGATGGCTTAAATAGGATAGAGCTTGGTATGGCTAACAAGATGAGCCAACTTGAAGCAATGCTCCACCAAATGTCAGGGGCATTGTTCTCCAACAAGGAAGGCACTAGCCACAACGACGTGGAGCAGGATGGCAATTCTTGCAACAACAATGAACAAGGTGAAAATTCTCGCAACAACTAGAAGGAAGACATGGATGGAAACCGACTGGTTGTGTCATCTAAAACAACCAAACTTGAGTTCCCCAAATACTCAGGTGAGGACCCAATAGAATGGTTCGCGCGAGTGGACCAATTCTTCTAATTTCAAGCTACGGAAGAAGAGCAGAAGGTCTCGTTGGCTTCATTTCATCTTGAACGTGAGGCCAATCAATGGTGGAGGTGGTTAAGCCAGACGTATAGAGAGGACGGAAATGAAGTGACATGGTTAGTCTTTCAAGAGGAATTATGGGCCCAATTTGGACCCATGGATGGAGAGTACTTTGATGGTTCGACAAATAGGTTCCTTGCGTGAATGCCAGCTAGAATTTGAAAGATTGGGCAATTGTGTGTAAGTATGGACTCAAAAGGCTTCGGGAACCTTCATGGGAGGACTTAAGTAAGAGATTGCAGAACGGATCTGCATGTTTGAGCCTCGGACACTTAAGGATGGCATTAGTCTTGCTCGCATGAGAGAAGCTTTTTCGCCAACGAAAGTATGTTCGACCACTACCAGATAATCGCCCACAACTAGCATTGCCTGCCTCGAAGAAACCCAATCTAGCTTCACCTGTCAAGTGCCTATTTTGGGAAGAGATACAAAACAGGAGGTTT
Source organism: Fraxinus americana (assembly GCA_035079005.1). Classification (NCBI taxonomy): domain Eukaryota; kingdom Viridiplantae; phylum Streptophyta; class Magnoliopsida; order Lamiales; family Oleaceae; genus Fraxinus; species Fraxinus americana. The sequence continues at coordinate 8,953,618 of CM068719.1, forward strand.
TAACTGTAATGAATGCTTCACTACAAGCCACAAGTGTCGTGGACCGCAGTTATTGTTGTTAGAAGCACCTCCATGAACCAGTACCCTCAATTGTAAAGAAGCTTCGGAGGAGACTGTGATAGGTGACGAGCAAGGTGAAAACCAAAGCTTGACATTTCGTTGCATGCACTAATGGGATGGTCATCACCTGAGACCATGTGGGTAGCTGCCAAAATTGGTCATCTGGAAGTGGAAGCTCTAATTGAGAGTTGCTCGATGCACAACTTTATTAGTGATCGAGTTGCTCACCTCCTTCGACTACAGATGGTGCCAACTGAATCATTCGTGGTGTAAGTGGCCAACGGGGAACGATTGAATTGCCAAGGGAGATTCGAGAGTCCAAGTTAGTATACAAAGCATTCCCTTTTCACTTACTCTTTACGCATTGCCCATACCATAATGGTTAGAGATGATGGGTTCGGTGATTTGCAATTCGAAGCAACCGACAATGGAATTTCAATGGAAAAATATGACTAGAAGGTCTAGCAAGATATTCATACAGCTTCTCTGAAAGAAATTTCAAAGGAGCTTCGCCAAGGCCACTCTTTGTTTGCTGTTTGTCTACCCTCCATGGTAGAGCTTGAGAATTGTCTCAAACTGATACATCTAGACTTGCAACGTGTGCTAGCTCAATACGTGGATGTCTTTGAAGAACTCACCAAGTTGCCACCTGTAAGGGAAATAGACCACAATATTCCTCTTAAGGAAGGAACCGAACCAGTCAATGTTTGAACTATTCTTAGTAATAAGTTAACAACCATAACTAACTAAAATCAAACTATAGATCCTAGGTTGCAACTAGTTTGTAACGGCCCAAAATTAATTTTTGAAATGCAAATAAAGTCAAATAACATCATATTGACATGAAAACTTTATTTAAATGTTGAACCAAAACTTGAAATCAAAGTATGCTTCAATTTCATTTATTTTTAAGTATATAACTTTTAAGTGCAATTAATATTTGTATGATAACTTATAAACGCCAATCAACATGGATATTTGCAAAAATTAAACACAACCATAAAATATACAATCAATCACAATGTTATGAGCTTAAAAAATCAAGTCTACTTCTACAACTGCTTTTCAACTAATCAATTAGCAATTTAACCCAAAAGAGGAAAAATACATATTAAGCAAAAACTAATCGAGCTATATTAGGAGTCTGTTTGAGCCCTATTTTTTTTTTTGGCCAAAAATGTATTTTAGAATAGTGATTTGATGGAGAATGCGTGGTTAAAAAATAAGAAAAAGTTTTAGATTTGCGTGTAATGTTATTTTCTTAAAGAATGTGTGGTTAAAAATAAGAGAGAAAAATGTATTTTGAAAATAATGGGGACCAAACAAGGGCTAAAAGTGATCGAAGAAGAAGTAGAAAGAAAAAGAGTTCAAAAATATCACAATGAAGGAATGTTACTGTCCATTTCCACAAGAGGTGTCAGAGAATGAAGGGATTCTATGTTTTTCCCTTTGCCTTTTCTTTTAAGTTTTGATTTGGGTTTAATTAAAATGAGACTCAACCTAAGTGCCCAGCAACTCAACCTACATAATTTATTAAAAATGAAGCTGAAAAGTCCATAATAACAAAAAATAGAGGATCCTGCTAGTGCTTGTAAAATTCTGCAATTTTAAGATCCTAGATTGGTTTTGTAATTTAGGATCATAAGATCCGGATTGGGAGTTTCAACAACCTTTCTTTGAACTAGTTGAACAAGATTCCTTTAGTTTCCTCTTATTTGGGTCCTTTTGTATTCAATTTGAATAGGACATGCAGGAAAATTCCAAGTTGTATAGAACAACTTCTACTGATCTCCCATATCACAGCAGTTTTTAACTACTGTACGTGCATGTTTTGTTCCCAACTGGCTCCTTGGCTCCTTACACAAGGATGTGCTTAGTCCAGAACTAGAAAGGGGTCTCTTGGTTAATACTTGTGCTAATTGTGCATGTTTCTGAATTTATGGTTCTAGTTCTTACGTCTGTCCTTGGGCTAAGTACAAGCATTTTTTAAACACTGTTTAGAACAGGTTATTGTTGCATTGAATCCTTTATTCGTCATGGCATGTCATATTTTAAGATAGAGGGGCTATTAAGGTGGAGTTATGTCATTAAAGGGTGTGTATGGATATATGCACACTTTTTTGATGCTCAGAAAGAGATAGACACATTGTTGATGTCATCACATTCTGGGTGCTCAAGAATACATAGGCAGTTTTGCAGTTTTCTAAGAGTTTGAGTTTGGCCTTCTTGGTGATTAGCATTTAGCAAAAAAAAGTAACTCATAAGGTGGGGAAGAGATGTGATGTGATAACAATTTTTTGCCCTCTTTTCAACCGTTACAGTTTATTGGTTATGGTAGTTTCTTTATTGACTTTTGGTCTCTTTGTGGTGTCATGTTTCATTTGACAGTATGCTGCATATGGAATGGAGGGAAGCATATTGGTGCTCCAAAATTGTTTGGATCACCTGAATATTTATGGGAACTTGAAGAATATGCAGCTGCATCCAGTATATGCTTCAATTTTTAAGCATATGTTGGATAGACCTAATTTCAGTACTGTTTTCTGTGGTTCTCTGAAGACTGCTGCAATAAATGAAGAATTTCTGCAGAATCTGTCTGATGCTTTACACTTGTCGGCATACGAGAAAATCGGAATTGGTCTTGCTTTATCAGATTCAGAAAACCTTGATATCAGAATGTGTGGTTAGTTCTTTCTCTGTCTGACCATGATATAGGACGTGTCAAAAATAAACTGCAGAAATGTCCTTCGTATTGAAATAAGAGGATGAATCTCTAATACACGTGTGACTTTTTTAGAGTCTGTGCTCTTCAAGCTCTTTATCTCATGTTGTGCATTTGTTGTTTGCTTGTTTGCAGGAAAGAACTTCTGCATGGGTCAGATTGCAGAGTTGTGTACCAATCCAGTGGCGTGGGATTCCACTGATTTAATTCAGCACATTCTAGTGTTTCTTAATCAATCTGAAGGCCTTTCCAAGCATGTGGATTCATTTGTGCAAATGTTATCTCTATTGCAATTGAATGAGGAGAGCCAATTCATTTTATCTCCATTTCTTTCCAGTGAACTACAGGAAGACAACTTCTTCAGGTACTTCCTTGCTACACTTTCTAATTCAACAGTTTCTCGCGATTGATTTTGATTCACCTGTTTTCTCTTTCTTGCTTTTCTGTAAACTTCAGGCACTTAGATATGTTCAATGAAGGCAGTGAAGATGATTTTGATGCTATTTTAGCTGAAATGGAAAAGGAAATCAGCGTGGCTGATATGATGAAGGAATTAGGTTATGGCTGCACTGTGGATATATCACAGTGCAAAGAAATGTTGTCTCTTTTCTTACCACTTACGGAAGTCAAAATTGCAAAGATACTTGGTACAACTGCCCAGACCTTTGCGGGTCTTGATGACAGTCAAACTGTGTTCACAACATTCCGCTCTGCTCTTGGTAGCAATAGTGTTTCTGATCTGCCATTGCTGAGCTCTTGGAATGTAGATATCCTGGTTGATTCGATCAAGCAACTTGTAAGTTCCATATTTATATCTTCTAGCTTAATTTGCATTTTATTTCACATCATCGTGTCAATCCCACTGTAACATTGATGAGCTTTATTTCGAGGTACCTCAAATTTGATTGTCAACTGATACCCTGAATTTGTATTCTTTCTTTTGCTTCAAAATACTTTAACTATAGGCTCCTGGAATTAACTGGATAAATGTCATGGAGAGCCTGGACCACGAGGGCTTTTATATTCCTAATGAAGCATCATTCTCCCTTTTTATGTCCTTCTATAGACATGCATGTCAGGTATGCCTCTTAACAGTTTTACTTTTTTAATTCCTGTTAGGCATGTTAATAAGAAAGCAGTTTTAAAGTTCCTCATTAATTCTAGACCTTGGTACCTACTTTTCAGGATCCCTTTCCTCTCCATGCTGTTTGTGGCTCTGTTTGGAAGAATGTTGAGGGTCAACTATCTTTTCTGAAATACGCTGTTGCAGTGCCACCTGAAGTATTTACATTTTCTCATTCCGGAAGGCAGCTGGTATGGCTTTATTAGAATCTAGTTATTGTTAATATCTTCAGATCACCCCATGCTAATCTCATTTATAGCAGTTCCATGGATAAGACGTTCTGGGAATCAACTGTATGGTTTTTACTTGCGTAGGCCTATGCTGATGCTGTGAATGGACACAAGTTACAATCTGGACATACAAATCATGCCTGGTTATGTCTTTCCCTGTTGGAGGTGTTGTGTCAGCTAGCCGAAAGGGGTCATGCAAGTTGTGTGCGAGCTATTCTGAAAGATCCTCTTGATAATTGTCCAGAAGTCTTGCTTCTGGGGATGGCCCACGTGAATGTACTGATTTTGGAGACAAATTGTGATTACTATTGTGCTGTTCCATGTAGTCGCTCAATTAATACCTCTGTTACTTGAATTGCAGACTGCATATAATCTCCTCCAGCATGAAGTGTCTTCTACCGTTTTTCCAATGGTACTCAGACATGCATTGGGAAACAGTGTAATACTTCACCTGTGGCATGTCAACCCTTACATGATGTTGAGAGGATTTATTGATTCCGTGAACTCTGATCCGGACAACTTGACTAGAGTTTTGGATGCCTGCCAGGAATTGAAGGTTATTAACTTCACAGCAAGCTTAAATATATCAAACGATATTCTGTTGGGAATTTATACAGAAACTAATGTAGTTCTTTTGTAGGAATTAGTTTTAAGTTTTAACCTTTATAGAAGGCACGATTTGTGCCACAAGATTGATCTCTGTATAAATCTAAGCACTTTTAACTGAACCCCAAGTAGTTGGACAAAGTCCTTTCATGGTTATTTTAAGGTTGGGATATTTTAATATACTTAATTGCTATTTTTCAAATTGAAGAAACATCTTCATTAGATCATCTGTGTGTTATTTCCGACAAAAAATATTGTTTCACTGATTGCAATGTTTCTGTCATGAGGGCAAATTTTAAGTACCTCCTGCATTACATTTGTATGTATTAGGTTGCCGTTTTAAGCTTTTACATGCTGCAGTATATTCACTTGACTTTCATGTTTTCAGAAAGGTGGTACTAGTAATTTTATATTGAATTATGTTTGTATTTGTTCCAAGATATAGACTACGAGTCTATGACCTTGGATATGCCCCTCCTTCCTCAACTTCCTACTACACAAGAAAAAAATGTTGAATTTTCTGGGCACCATCTAACTTTTGGCAAATCATTCATAATGTCTCTGTTGTTGATACAGATGCTAACTCCAGTATTGGATATGATTCCTTCTTATTTTGGCGTTCGACTGGCTGCCCTTGCTTCTAGTAAAGAACTCATAGATCTCGAGAAATGGTTGGGCACTCATTTAAGTACATATAAAGATGCTTTTTATGAGGTAAACTGATAACCTGTCTTCATTCTCTCTCGCTCCACATTTTTCCCACCCCTGGAATAAGAAAAAGAAAATCCCCCAAGCAAAATCACGGCCCTAAGTTAGATGTAAATTTTGCAAGTGTGCCTTTGCTCTTTTATGTTCCCAACGGTAGTTGTCTTGTACTAATTGTTCTCTTAATCGATGAGATGCTGAAGATACCACAAAACTCATAGAAACTAGTCTTGATGCTTTCAGGAGTGCCTCAAGTTCCTAAAGGAGGTTGTGGTCGGAGCTCAGGAAGTTTCTATTAAGCGCTTTCATTCCCCTGGTTCTCTTTTGAATGTTTATCTGGAAGCTTGTTCCACCTTCTTCAAGGTTTTCTACGGACACGCATATTCTGTTAAATTGGATGATAGTTGTCTCTAAATTATTGAGGCTTAAACCTTTTGAATATTTGGTCTGCAGGTCCTTCAGTCTCATTCTGGCATTATTTCCTCTAGTCACTTGTCTGAGGAATTGGAAAAATTGCATGCAAGTTATCTTCATGTTACTGCAAGACTTAAGAATGGCGGGGTAGCTGACTCAGCAACTTCTGATGTTTATGCTGACGATATTGAGACAGAAGCAAACTCATACTTCCATCAATTGTTTTCGGGTCAACTGACAATTGATGCGATGATTCAAATGCTTGCTCGCTTCAAAGAATCTTCAGAGAAAAGGTAATTTTCTTCCTCAAATTTGTCTTTAGTGTTTATAACTTATGCACGCTACTACTCACTGTAACATCTTCCTGCTTGGGGAACAATGACCCTATATTTTATGAGAGCTCCATTGAGGATTATGCCTATTGCATTAAATCAAGTATCAACTCTATAGATTTTATTCTCTTCCATGGTTTGGGTCTCAAATCATGCCTGTATTTTAATGTCTGATTAAATATCCGGCATGCTATTCATTCTACACATCAGCACCAAAACTTGTCTTTGTGGACAGAACTTTAAGACTCAAATAAAGCCGTTTGACTGATATTATTATTTTTTAGTTCATGAAGAAACCTTTAAATGTCATTAGTGATATTCTTACTTAAAATGATGAAATGCAATTTGTGTAGCATGGATTTGTGTCTTATGATTAGTCTTTTGCTTGCTGTTAAAATTTGAGGTGATTTATTGTTCGACTAAAGAAGTTTGCACATTTGACAGGCAACAATCAATTTTCGAGTGCATGATTGCTAATCTATTTGAGGAGTACAAGTTCTTCTCCAAGTACCCTGAAAGGCAACTCAAGATTGCTGCATTTCTTTTTGGTGAGCACTGATTATTGCATTCTGTAACATTAGACCATATTTCTTTTATTGAAAAGTTACTGTTTCTTCCCACTGTTTTGGTATTCTTTTTGCTGGTACTATACGGTAAAACATTCAATGAACTAAACTGTGTGAATGTAATTCACAATGTCTAATCCTCATCTAGTTTTACTGCTTTAGCATCATGTGCAAATCCATATATTTCCCTGTTGTATTCGGCTCCAGTTACCTTGCTTAAAACTAACTCCCAGGGATCACAACCATGGTTTGCTGTTCTCCTACTATATTTTTGCCTTGAGTAAGTTGCTCATATTCATTTCTTTTAGATGATGTTTTACTGGTCGAAGAAGCTTGTGTAACTGGAATCCAAATCAAATGAAGATCAGGGTTCATTTTAGACATGAAGCAATGCCACTTTTAGAAAGACATGGTTTGTTCCCTGCGATGAATTAGCCCCCTATTTGACAACCATTATTTCAAAACTCTTTAATTCTCATACTCATTTTTAACCACACATTTACACAATAAAATATTTTGCACGTAAACCCAAATTTTTCCCTATTTTTTAACCACACTTTACTCAATAAAATATTTTGCACATAAATCCAAAACTTTTCCCCACTTTTTATTCTCGAAAAAATCATTATTCAAAGCTTCATTTTCTTAAAATAATGGCCATCTAATGGTGGCTTAATATTTTGATTGAAATTGACAATTCATCGATTGAATTTTGGTGCCTAACCGTAAGGTTTTTCATGTTGTAAACTCGATACTTATTTTATTCAACACTTTGTGATTCAGTGACCCGTCTTGAAATTTTAGTTTTATGATTTTTATCGACTCCCCCTATAACTGCTTTCCTGAAGATTATCAGGTTTCTGTTAAATAAATATTTTATTTTAATTTATCAAATCTATCTAGTAGGCTGCAATAATCTTAAAAGTATTGAGAAATGTGCACATTTCACCATTATTCCCTTAAATTACCATGATCATACTGTACACCAGCCTGAAGATGTGCTGCTCATTGTATAAGAAATTATCTTTAATTATGGGGCTTTTGAGAATTTGAGTGGGCTCATAGTTAGCAGTTAGATGACTTTTTTCTTGGTAAGTGCACCAAGAACACATTGGACATGTATACATGGAGGCCAAGAACACTTTCTGGATTAGGTGATCTTGGTTTTCCGTACTGACTTGGACTACTCTAAGAGAGATTTTCTTGGGTGTACAAAACTTGGCATGTATCTGCATGAATAAACTAAGCCCCGTTTGGCCCCAATTATTAGGTATTATAATTTTTGGAATAGTGTTTTTTTGGGAATGGGTGGTTGAAAAAGGAGAAGTTCTTGATTTACGTGTAATATTATTTTATTGGAGGATGCGTGGTTGAAAAGGAGAGAAAGAAAACTGTATTAGGCCAATCATGGGTTAAAAAGCAAAACCTATTTCAATTGGTATTAATTCTATAAGCACGATCATAATTGCTCTAACTGCTAATTAACATGACGTGAGGACCTTAGTTGGCCTCAGTAGGTACACAGGCAGAATCCTCAATACTCATCTCATAAACTTATTCACACAGCTGTCCATATCTTAGTGATATTAATTGGTAAAGTTTCTTAGTCAAATTAATTGTAACATGTACAGTGAGAATGTGGCTGCCTTAGTTGATGATGATTTTCTTAGGCTGTCATACCGACTTAGGATGTTATTTGAATATCAGTTTGTTCTTAGTCCAGGTGAAGATTAGTGATTTTGTGAGATGCTAAATGTGGTTGAAAGATCTTTATTTGGTATCCAATTTTAATGTTCTTGAATCTATATAATGTATATCTTTACCAAATGAATTTCTCAACGTGTTGCTTTGCCACATGTAAATTCAGCCATTTTGTTTTTAGCTTGCTATAGGCTTTGATATGTTTGTTAATTAACTCTCTATTCAAGTAGTTGGATCTGTAATTTGGAGATTTTGATTTTGAAATAGAAATGTAAAGTTTAATTTACTGATTTCGTGGTTAATACTTCTGTTTCTAGGGTCACTCATTAAGCATCAACTCGTAACTCATCTAACACTTGGTATTGCTTTGCGAGCTGTTTTGGATGCATTGCGAAAACCTGCAGATTCCAAAGTCTGTCCTTTTCCTTTTCCTTTTTATGTTTTTCTTTTCATATTGTTGTTTCATCTTAACTGTGACTAATGGTTTTACCACATACAGATGTTTGTCTTTGGCACTAAGGCCCTGGAACAATTCGTGGACCGCCTAGTAGAGTGGCCACAATATTGCAATCATATCTTACAAATATCTCATCTGCGTGGTACTCACACGGAACTTGTTGCATTCATCGAACGGACACTTGCCAGGATTTCATCAGCACATGCAGAACCAGAGGTTGGACAGAGTGCCACTGCTGATCAGCATCATGGAATCCAAGATTCCGGGACAAATGTGGAGGTATATGATTATGTTTATTGAAGGTCTCATGAAAGTGTTGCACCATTTCATGATTTTCCTGCAGAGTATATACAACTTTTCTGCAAACAATGAGTGAGAAGTTATCTTGATTTTGCCTTGCTCAGTCTATCCACTGCAAGATGACTCCTTTTTCACCATAGGCTGGCTTTCACCAGTCTATATCTTATTTATTACCGAGAAACAGAACATTTGTTAGACTGTAGATTCTTTGTGTTGCACCTTAAATGCTAGTCAATTCCAGTTATTATGCACCGAGATCATATCATGGTTGAGCATTTTTGAATTTTGTTTTAACTGGGATAATAAAGTTCTTTGTTTTAAGTTGTGTTTTTTTTCTGGTAATTGATTCTCAAGGGTCTTCCAAAATCACTGTATGCATGCAGCAGGACTGCAATAATATCATTACCACAACCATCTTAACTGGAATAACATTTGCTTTTTCGGCTTTTCTTGCATGGTCATTACTCTCTGCCGATTATGTTTCAGATCTATTTATTCTGGTTGCAATTGTTCAATATTTTTCTTTTTCTCCTGCTCTCTACTTTCTCCTTCATTAGTTTTTTTTATTATATTGATATTGCTTAAGCCAAACATTTGATCTTGTGAGATCAATGTCTCTCTCACTTTTCTGTGACAATAATTCCTTCAGTGTAGAATTTAAGTTTAGAAGATGATAGAATGATAACACCCAAATGAAGATAGAATGAATTATTTGATTGAATTGAATAGCTGAAGATTACAGAATGAAATGAACTTAAGCAAGGTGAGTTTCGAGAGTTGCCTCCTCTCCTAATGATTCAGAATTTACTCACACTTCCTGAATGCCTTCTAGATCCTACTATCCACTATTTATTCTCCACTAACCACATGGCGTCACAACTATATCATAACAACTACTTTAACCACTAATTCCCATTATACCCCTTTCTTGTGGCGCCTTTGATAAGTGAACCGTATGGGAGGTTTATTAATACCCTGCACCAATGCGAGCACCTTGTCCCCAAGGTGGAATTTCGGAAACTGAGAATTGATGAGCTCAAATGGTTCCCATGAAGCTTCGAAAGGGGAAAGGTTCTGCCCCTGAATTAGGACCTCTGGACCTGTGTCATCCTAACCACTTGGATGGAAGTGGTCTAGCCAACGGCCTTTTGCAATTGTGAAACATGGAATACTGGATGTATGGTTGCCTCAGCTGGAAGTTGGAGCTTGTAAGCCACATCTCCTATTTTCTGGAGAACGAAGTAGGGCCCATAAAATTTGGGAGATAACTTCTCATTAGCACGCTTAGCCAAGGACCTCAGTCTGTGTGGTTGGAACTTAAGGTACACTAGATCCCCTTCTTGAAACTCAAATGCTCTCCTCCCAGCGTCTGCCACCTTCTTCATCCGAGATTGAGCCTTCTCCAATTGTAACTTCAAGACATCAATCATCTCATCTCTTTGCTGTGGCTGTTGATCAAGGTCAGCCAAGGGTGTGTGTTGAGTTCCATAACGTATGACCGGGGGAGGATCCCTTCCATGAACAACCTTTTGAAAGGTGTGGTCTTAGAAAATGTGTGGAAGGATGTATTATACCAAAATTCAGCCCAAGGAATCCATTCAGACCAAGAACATGGATGTTCATTAGTGAAACACCGTAAGTATGTCTCCAAACGACGATTTACCATCTCTGTTTGTCCATCGGTTTGTGGGTGATAGGCTGTACTTCGGCGAAGGTGAGTACCTTGGAGTCGGAAAAGCTCAGTCCAGAATATGCTGAGGAACACCTTATCTCGGTCTGATACTATGGAACGAGGAAACCCATGAAGTCTGACCACCCTTGAATGAAAATTTCAGCAACTACTTTGGCAGTATAGGGATGCTTCAAGGTCATGAAATGAGCGTACTTACTCAAACGATCCACCACCATGAATTTAGTATCCCATCCGTGAGATTTAGGCAACCCCTCGATAAAATCCATTATGATGTCCTCCCAAATGGCCCTTGGTATGGGAAGTGGCTGCAACAGCTTAGCCGGCGATAGGGATAAATATTTGTTTTGTTGGCAGACTGAGCAAGCCTCCACAAATTTCTGAATATCTTTTTTCATTCCCACCCAATATAATTCTCTGGCCAAATGTTTGCAAGTCTTCAGAACACCCGAATGGCCACCCAACGCACTGCTGTGGAATTCCTGGAGTAATCTGGGAATTAAGTATGATCCTTTAGGCAAAACTAACCTTTGCTTGTATAGAAGGCACCTATCAATCAACGTCCATCCATCAATCGATAAGGGATCCTTACATAGTGCTTCCCTAATACTTGCCAGCCTCTCATCAGCACCAATTTGATTTTGCAATTCACTCAAATCCAACACCTTGGATACGGTCATGACCGAAAGTTTTGCTACTTTTGGGAGCCTGGATAAAGCATCCGCTACTTTGTTCTCTAACCCGGGTCTATATTGGATTTCAAAGTCGTAACCAAGCAACTTTGTAACCCACTTTTGGTGTTCGACGCAAACCAGTCGTTGCTCTAGCAGAAACTTCAAACTCTTCTGATCGGTGCGCACAATAAAATGCCTTCCCAGAAGATAATGCCTCCATTTCTGGATGGCTAGTACTATAGCCATGAGTTCCCTCTCATAGATGGATTTTTGTTGAGCTCTTATGGACAAGGCTTGGTTGAAAAAGGCAATGGGTTTTTTGTTGCTGTGATAATACTGCCCCAACACCCACTCCTGAAGCATCAATCTCTACCACAAAGGGTAGAGAAAAGTTTGGCAACGCCAGGACTGGAACCTTAGTCATAGTATCCTTCAATATCTGAAAGGCCAACTCTGCATCGTGATCCCAATTAAAACTATCCTTCTTCAGCTGTCTGGTAAGAGGTTCAGCTATCTTTTCATAACCCTCCACAAACCTTCTGTAATATCCTTTCAATCCCAACTTAATTCCTTAAGATTCCTGGGTACTGGCCACAATTGCATTGCATGAATTTTCTTTGGATAAGCCACGACTCCATGTGAACTGATTAAGTGCCCCAAGTATTCCAATGTTGTACCCTCAAATTCACATTTTTTTGGGTTTGCATACAGCTTCTGCTCATGTAACACCCCCATCACTCTTCTTAGATGCCCACAATGCTTCTCCAAAGTCCGGCTGTAGACCAATATGTCATCAAAGAAAACCAGCACAAATTTCCGTAACATACTTTTGAATACCTTATTCATTAAGGACTTGGAATGTAGCCGGTGCATTTGTCAGTCCGAAGGGCATTACTAGGAATTCTTAATGTCCTTCATGAGTTCTAAAAGCCGATTTGTATTCATCTCCCGCCTTCAGTCGTATTTGGTGGTAGCCTGACTTCATATCCAGTTTGGAAAAAATGGTGGCGCCGTGCAACTCATCGAGTAACTCGTCAATAACTGGAATTGGAAAGCGATCAGGTATGGTGGCCCGATTCAGAGCTCTATAGTCCACACAGAACCTCCACCCCCCGTCTTTCTTCTTCACCAACATCACCGGACTGGAGAAAGGGCTAACACTTGCTTGGATTATACCTGCCTCCAACATTTCGGTTACCATTTTGTCAATCTCTTCCTTCTGTGAGTGGGGATATCTATAGGGTCTCACGCTAATTGGCTCGCTTCCTGTTTTTAATGTAATTGCATGCTCATGGCCTCTCAAAGGAGGTAGACCCACTGAAGACTCGAAACCTGCTCCAAATTCTGCAATAATTTCTTGGATAGGTTGGGGAATGTCCGGTTCCACCTGTTGGTTGTCCACTTGCACTGCACACAACTACACTACCATGCCTTCCCCTTTCTTTTGTATGGTTTTGATCATTGATTTCAAAGAAATCAAAGATTTACTCAGTCCTTCCTCCCCTTTTAAAGTGACAGTGTTACCTCCCATGGGTATCCTCATTTCCAACGACTTCCAATTAACTTGAACTGTCCCCAGAGTGCAGAGCCACTGCATTCCCAAAATTATATCTGAACTACCTAAATCTATAGGCAAGTAATCTTCTATAATCAGCAAGGATTGCAAGTGTAATCCCACTCCTCTGCATTTACCTTTCCCCTTCACTGAGAGGCTCGTGCCTACTTGCACCCTGTATCCCTGAGTTTCTGAGATGGGTATTTCCAACTTCTTAATCAGTTCCCATGACATGAAGTTGTGTGTGGCCCCTGAATCGATCAATGCCACTACCTCATGTCCTTTCACCATTCCCTTCACCTTCATAGTCTTTGGTGAGGTTAACCCCACTACTGGGTTCATTGATAACTCCACGCCTTCTAATTCGTGGCTATCAATAGTTCCATCCTGTAGCTCCCCTTCAGTTCCACTCCTCTCTTCTTCATCATCCACCACCAACACGTAATTCCTTGCTACGACACTGGTGTCTAATGGTGTATTTTCCATCGCAACAGAAGCATAATCCCTTCTCCTTCTTGGATTGTATCTCTCAGTTTTTTAAACCAAAAGGTGGTATTCGGCAACTTAGTCCCCAGCTTCTCAGTTGGAATAGATTCCATTGTCAAGTTCCAGGGAATGGTTCGTTGTTCGAACCGAGCCTGATTAGGAGTAGCCGCGTTCCTGAATCGAGGTCTCTCCTTCTCCTTCACCCTATTTATTCGAGTGTTCCTGTCCTCAACCCGTTGAGCCATGTCCATAATTTGAATTAATTCGATTGGGTTTGCCATCAAAACTTTGGCCTGCACCTCCTCTTCCAGGCCATTGATAAAGACCCCTTCTAATGTTTCCTGACTCACATTTTTCAGTGGTGCCGACATAATTTCAAATCTCTCTAAATTCTGCCATCGCACCCGTCTGTTTGAGGGCCAGAAATTGCTGGAGCAGGGTACCATATTGAGTATCTCTGAATCTCCCAACATACGCTCTTTGAGTTTCGTCCAGCTGCATATGGGTCTCCTTCCATCTTCCCACTGGAACCAGGATAAAGCATTTCCCTCCATACAAACACTCGCAGCAACAACCTTCTCAGTGTCTGAAAATTTTCCCAAATTGAAATACCTTTCAGCTCTGAATATCCACGAATCCGGATCAATTCCATTAAACAACGATAATTCCAATTTACGGTAATTACCTTCAACAGAAGCAGCAGGTGTCTTCTCCGACGGGTTGGGTTCCGGCTCACGCAATTGGTCAATCGAAGTGCTAGATCTCATATCGCTTCCTTTCCCTGACATGATCGATGAATCTGTTGACAACCCTTTTAACATCTTTGCTATGGGCTCCCTTTTGCCAATTGTGAGGCCGACATCGAGCCTCTCATTAAGTTTTTCCAGCTCTGTCGTTATTCTCCCATTCAAATGTTCAATGTCTCCTTTCAGCTCCACCACGGTTGCACTCAATGTTGGAATCTGAGCGACTGAGCTCTCCAATTCTTCAATTCGACTGTCCATTCGAGTTGTTGGCATTCGATTCCCAGAATTTCACTTCTCTGATACCAATTTGATAGATCCTGCCGCACGACCTGACAATAATTCCTTCAGTGTAGAATTTAAGTTTAGAATATGATAGAATGATAACACCCAGATGAAGATAAAATGAATTATTTGATTGAATTGAATAGCTGAAGATTACAGAATGAAATGAACTTAAGCAAGGTAAGTTTCGAGATTTGCCTCCTCTCCTAATGATTCAGAATTTACTCACACTTCCTGAATGCCTTCTAGATCCTACTCTCCACTATTTATTCTCCACTAATCACATGGCGTCACAACTATATCATAACAACTACTTTCCTCACTAATTCCCATTATACCCCTTTCTCGTGGCGCCTTTGATAAGTGAACCGTATGGGAGGTTTATCATTTTCCTTTGAGAATTTTATGATTCATTTGTAAATTTGCTGTTTTTGTTCCTTGAATTGGGTTTTGCTTATAGTTTAACTCTATGTTCATACATTGTTTTCTTCTCTTCAGTTCATAGAACTACTATGGTAAAGCTCATGTCTAAGTTTCAAAGGTTGGGTTTTGCTTGGAGTTAACTTTATGTTCATTTGTTGTTATTTTCTTGTTGAACATATGTTCTCTTCAGTTCATAGAACTACTAAAGAAAATCATATGTCTACATTTCAAAGGTATTCCTAATATTTGTACTAGTGCAATCATATATATGCATGAGCAAACCGTGAGCAGACCATCTGCCTTTTCTTCTTTGTGCGGTTTCCATCTTTAGTAATCCTAGCTATGAAACTTAGTTCTGGCACCAGGCAGACAACACCTGACAGTTTAGAACAAATGTGATAACCCACCTGATGCCACTCATAGTGAAGATTTTTATATCATAGCTTGTAAATATATTAGCAGATATTGAGATTTTGTCCAGTACTCTACTGCATTAATATTTGGATTTGTACATTAAATGGAGAAGACCAAATGGCAAAAGTTCAAGGAATTCAATTCTGATAGTTTGATTAGTGCACCAGAATCGTTCTTGCTTGGCAACTTTATTGGTGGAATTTCTTTGTACACGCTGCAGTCATTTTTTTGACAGCTGTAATATGTATTACGTCAGTGTTTCCTGAAGAGAGCTGTGATTTGGTTCATGTTGGTTCTTCCCTAATTGTGTAGTTGGTTAAACTAAACAGCAACACCAAATTTGAGTCCATTTTCAGAGGGAAAAAGTTGATTCACATCATATACACGTCTACAACATGTCACAAGTCTTCTGTGTGGTAGACTTCCCCCAACTTCAATGAAATATATTTTGTTTCTGAACCATCAAATTTATTGGTTTCCAGTTCTCAAATCATGTTTGTGTGACTTAAAATTAGATCTTCTCATTTTCAGATGCTGGGCTCATCATTTACACTGGGTGGACCTGGTGGTAGTTCACAGACAGGATTGCAAGTCTCTTCTTCGGTCCTACTATCACAAAGACAGCTAAATTCTATAGATGAGAGAAAAGCATCCATAACGTTGCCCAAGTACACGAAGCCAGTTTCAACTGGGCAATCTGCTACTGTTCCTTCAAGTGATAGCATTCAGAAGGCTAGTGCTAAAAAGTCTATTCTAATTGCAGTTTTATGGATTTGATAATTTGTAAACTGGATTTATTGTCATAACCTCAATTTCCAACAAAATTGATCTATTGAACCCATGATCATGAGCTAGTACTTAAATATACTACTTATAAAAGATTATTGGATATATAAGTTATCTATCTAGCTGTTGTAGTATGGATTTGATGTCTTTCAATGCTTACGCATACAAGTTTACTAACTGACCTATTTAATGCTACGATGCAGTTACAGATTTCTTCTGGTTCTGCTCGTTCATCACGACCTACCTCAGCAAGTATTTTTCTCTTTCTTTCAAGCACATATGTCTATTTTTTCGAATTACTTTCTCTTGTTTCATTTCCCTTGGGCTTAGATGACTTGCTCTGAACATTGAAACATTTGAGGGTCTGTTTGTGGGACAGGATTTGGCTCTGCTCTAAATATTGAAACGCTTGTTGCTGCTGCTGAGAGAAGAGAAACACCTATAGAGGTACTTGCTCTGACCTCAGTTGTCGCCACTGGCATATTTTTTGGGCTCATTATATCTTGCTTATAGCTACTTCTAGAAAGAACACAGTTGAATTTTTGTCACGCCATTATGCCACTTCTAGTTGAAGGATTCCAATAAATTTGGGTTTGGCTGGATGAATATTTTCCACCAGTATGTATGATCCATTGCTACACATTCTCTATGATCCATCACTACATCTAATGTAAGATCCAATACTATCAAATCTTTCCCAGCCTCATTTGCACCATGTTAAGTTATTCTCTCTCTCCAAACTTGTTTTACTCAGATCCATTGGTCTTACGAACTCGAGCATCTTTAGGTCTCCTCAACTCATGCCTCAACCACCTAAGTCATCCTTCCTTTAATTTATCCTCCATTATTGTCCGCTTATTGGTGTAATGACTTTTTAAAAAGAAACTAGTATAATGATGGTGCCACTGACATCATTCAGATTCATTGACATGTCTTTCCTTTTGTTTTGAGACTGTTTTGACACTAGTCTAACTGCACATGTGACCAATTAATGACATTTCTGTGCTACATGTTTTAAGAAATGGAAGCATGGTTAGTCACAGTTATTTTGTAACGTCTGCTTCTGGTACAAGGAACCAAGAACAATTGAGGATTTAACTTCCTCTTTTCTTTTGGCTTGAATAAATATCTGTTTCAACTTTCAATAGGCTGTGTTGTTTTTGGGTGGGAGATTTGTTTGTTATCCTGTAAATTCTTGTAATATATTGCTCCACATGCATCACGTATTTCTGAAAATAATTGGCAAATGGAAAAAGAATACGCAATGAGAATATAACGATTAAAGGCATAATTTAAATGAATCTATTTGTCGTCTGTTTAATAAGTTAAGCTTTGAGATGAGGTAGTAGCAGAGCATGCAAGGGTTCTGTAATCAAGTCTCACAGCCACTCATTTATGAAAATTTTGCATGTTTTGGCCATTTGATGCAAAAATGAATTCGGCTTACACAAGGGGGCATGTTGAAGGCTATTTAAGTAAATAATTTTGTCATCTCTCTAGTAGCTTAAGCTTTTAGGTGAGGAGGTTTGACAATAACAAGGTAGATTGTCTCGAATTTGATATACTTCCTGGACTTGTCCTTAAAAACATTACATGAAGGTCTGGTTCAGACTGGGCAATTTGTTTCTTTTCACTTGTCTCTAAAAACTGGCAATAATTAGCTTCCAGTATCTCATTCATTAGGATACTGTCACCCATGGTTCAGAAGTATTATGTATGTTTTTTCAGGGGTTTGGGTTGGGGTTGGTGGTTTTGGACCATCCACGTGTTTGTGTTGGCTTTTTATATAGGTCGTTCAACTTAATGCAGTATATATAACATAAATGTGATTGGATTTCACTTGATAATGTCATGTTGTAAGATCTGCTATGTATGTGGCATTTCTTTTGAAGTAGGAAGTCTTAAAAACTTTTTTTTTTTGATAAGTAATCAGAGAATATATTAATAAATCAAGAGATAATACATGGGAAATGTATTATCAATTTAAACAATATAGGAACGACATAAAATTAGGCAACCCTTCTATATGGTTATTAGCCAAAGTACTAAACCAACTATACAAAGTCAGAAAAAATAATTCTCTGAACTGCTCTATTGTTCTTGATTGGTCTTCAAAACAGCGGCTATTCCTTTCTCTCCACACACACCAAACAATGCATCCCGGAATAAGATCCCATACAATCCTACTATCTTTATCACGAAATTTCCTCTTCCATGCCCGTATCACATCTTCAATTCGCCTAGGCATCACCCAATCCAAATTTTGAGAAACAAGGATGCTGTTCCAAAGCCACCGAACACCATCGCAATGAATGAACAGATGGTCAATCGTCTCCCCATCCTTATTACACATGTAACACCACTCGGTAACACAAAGACCCCTTCTTCGAAGATTATCCACCGTTAACGCTTGCCCCCGCACAACCGTCCACAATAAAAAAGCCACCCGTGGAGGCAATTTACATTGCCACACCATCTTCCATGGGAATGAGCTCGGCGCAGGTTCAACTAATGATCTAAAATACGAGCGAACTGAGAATATACCATTCCGTGCCAACCTCCACCTGCTACGATCGTCTACTCCAACCTGAACGTGCGCCTCATGCAAAGAGGTCAGAAACAATGCAAAATCATCTAATTCCCAATCCTGTAAACCCCTCTCAAAAATAGGATTCCAACTGTGACTTCCATTATGAATGGTGAGTACATCATTTACCATAGCAGACGGCTCCAAGGCAATGCGATGCAGAGAAGGAAAACGCACCTTAAGCGGTTGATCTCCACACCAACGATCGTCCCAAAACCTGATATTATTGCCATATCCTACCTCATAGTCCACATTATCTCGAAAGTCGCTCCAACCTCGTCGAATATACCTCCACAAACTCACCCCATAAGAACCACGACCGTCAACTGAGCACCAACCCCCCTCTATAACACCATACTTCGCTCCAATGATTTCTCTCCAAAAACTCAGCCTCTCCACCCCAAATCGCCACAACCACTTGCCCAGCAATGCCTTATTAAACAGGACCAGGCTCCTCAACCCAAGCCCCCCCACCCTTACAGGAGAACAAACTACACTCCACTTGACCAAATGGAATTTCCTCTCTTCTCCCATCCCTGCCCAAAGAAACTCCCTTTGGATCTTCTCTAATCTACGTGCCACTGTAACAGGAATAGGAAACAACGACAAAAAATAAGTAGGGAGGTTGGAGAGAGTGGATTTGATGAGAGTAAGGCGTCCACCCTTCGAAAGGTACATACGCTTCCAGCCCGCTAACCTCTTTTCCATCCTTTCAATGATTCCATTCCAAATATGTTGACATTTAAATCGTGCCCCCAAAGGGAGTCCAAGGTATGATATAGGCATATGCGCAACCCTACATCCCAAAATACCAGCCAACTCATCCACGTTAGCAACCTCCCCCACTGGGATAGCCTCAGATTTTCCCAGATTAATTCTCAAGCCCGACACCGCTTCAAAGCATAGAAGTAGCCGACGTAAATTCCTCAATTGCTCATCATTAGCATCACATAAAATCAGTGTATCATCTGCAAATAGCAAATGCGAGATCTGTGCATGTCCAACCGTAAAACCCCTTATCAAACCTTCCTCCACAGCTTTCTCTAGCATCCTACTGAACGCCTCCATAACAATAACAAACAACAATGGAGACAGGGGGTCCCCTTGCCTCAATCCTCTGCTGCTTCGAAAATAGCCCTCCGGAGTGCCGTTAACCATAACCGAGAAAGAAACAGTTGAGATACAAAATTGAATCCACTTACACCACTTTTCCCCAAATCCACATCGACGGAGCATATACAAAAGGAACTTCCAATTAACATGATCGTATGCCTTCTGAATATCGAGCTTACATAGCATCCCTGGCACTCCTAAACGCAATCTTGAGTCAACGCATTCATTTGCTATAAGCACAGAATCCAAAATCTGTCTTCCTTTCACAAAGGCATTCTGAAACTTAGACACCACTTTCCCCAGCACCTCCTTCAATCGATTCGCCAATAACTTCGCAATAATCTTATACACCCCACTAACTAGGCTAATAGGGCGAAAATCCTTAATGTCCACCGCCCCTGGTTTCTTGGGAATCAGCACAATGAATGTAGCATTTGAGCTTCTCAAAAACCTGCCATACTCAGAAAAATAGTTAAGAGCATTCAAAATATCCGCTTGCACCACCTCCCAACAAGCCTTATAAAATGCGAACGAGAAACCGTCTGGTCCTGGTGCCTTATCATCATTCATACTGAAAACCACCTCCCTAATTTCCTCTACCTCGAACGGTCTCTCCAACCATCTAGCATCCTCCTCCGAAATAGTAGAAAAGTCCAGTCCCTCCAACTCAGGCCTCTACCCAAACTGTTCCCGATAGAGATTTTGATAGAAACTCACCAAGGAAGTCTTAAAAACTTGCCATTTGATTAATTGAAATCTGCCGAAGTTTAAAGTATTCACTTGTGGACAAGCATTGGGAGGGCAATATGGTATGTTAAGAAGGACCTATGGAATTTCACTAGAGTTCAAGAGATGCGTGGTCTTTATCTGGCGGCCCCCCCCCCGCCCCCCCTCTTTTTTTCTTCACAATAGCAAACACCATTAAATGCTCTATTTGTTCATTAACTTAATATGGTGCATATTATATGTTGTTTCCACTTGTTTTCTTTTCAAATTCATGTTTGAGTCTACTATTCTCAATCATCAGCTGTAGTAGATGTTCCTCTTATCTTATATGATTTGTACCTTAATTTGTCCTCCTGTGGATGAATATTTGACAGTGTTCTATGTCATTTGAACAGGCTCCTGCATCTGAAATTCAGGATAAGATATCATTTATTATTAATAACTTATCTGCCACAAATTTTGAAGCTAAAGCAAAAGAATTAACTGACATCTTGAAAGAGCAGTACTATCCCTGGTTTGCCCAGTATATGGTGATGAAAAGGTGAGATTTTTCCATTATCATTTTGGTGAAATTACTGCAAGTCATAAACAGAATTTCTCTAGATTTTGTTCACAAGCAATTTATCACCTGATTTCTTCCTCCTGATCCCACCACAAAAATGCCATGATGGAAAAGAAAAGAACAATGAAGATAATATAGTGAATAGAAATGACTATTCTCATTGTTTCGTGATTCTTCATACCCTTATTTACAGGGCAAGCATTGAGCCAAATTTTCATGACTTGTACTTGAAGTTCCTTGATAAAGTAAATATGAAGCCTTTGAACAAAGAGATTGTTCAAGCCACTTATGAGAACTGCAAGGTCTGTGGGACCATAACTATACTATTCTCTCCAATTGCAGAGCTATAATTGGTATTCACATTTGGCGACCATACATTTTTCAGGTTCTCTTAGGATCAGAGCTTATAAAATCAAGTTCAGAAGAACGTTCATTGCTGAAAAATTTAGGAAGCTGGCTTGGGAAGATTACAATTGGAAAAAATCAAGTTCTAAGGGCACGGGAGATAGATCCCAAATCTCTGATTATAGAGGTTTTCCTTTTTCTCCTGTGTAGTGTGTACCTGTTGGGTCAAAGCAGTGTTTGTGGGGGTCCTCTTCTCTGGGATGTTATTATAATGTTGAATACTACCCTTCATGTTGTGAAGTTGATGTTTCAAGGTAAATGATTTTTGGTATGTTTTGCAGGCTTATGAGAAAGGATTAATGATTGCTGTTATTCCTTTTACCTCCAAGGTATGTTTATTCTGTGGTTGATGTGCAGCTTGGCATAATACTGCAGCATATTGTATTTATGCTGTATTCTTGCTTCAGGTTCTGGATTCATGTTCAAACAGTCTTGCGTATCAACCTCCCAACCCTTGGACCATGGGTATTCTTGGATTACTCACCGAAATTTATGCAATGCCTAACTTAAAAATGAACCTCAAGTTTGACATTGAGGTATGTGTGTGTATACATATCCATTTCTTTCTTGCTTATGCGGACGACCACCAAAATATATGATTTCTTGTTTATTTCTGACACTTCTCTGCCTTCCAGGTCTTGTTTAAGAGCCTTGGCGTAGATTTAAAGGATGTAACCCCAACTTCACTTCTCAAAGACCGAGTTCGTGAGGTTGAAGGGAATCCTGATTTTTCAAACAAAGATATTGGAGCTTCCCAGCCACAGATGGTAAATGAAGTAAAATCTGGAACAATATCTACACAAAATCACGTTGAGCTGCCCCTTGACGTTGCCAGTCCTCCTCATCCTACTAGCCATTCACGTGTATTATCTCAGGTTTGTGGTGCTTCAGTAGTTATTTTGATCTAGGCCATCGTAATCCTATTTAGGTATTTGAAGTTGGTTTTGTGCTGGATTCAGTATAATGCTCCTCTCCATCTATCATCTGGCACATTGCCGGATGATGAGAAGCTGGCTTTAGGTTTATCAGATCAGCTTCCCTCTGCTCAAAATCTTCTACAAGGTCAAACACAGTTATCAGTTAATCAGGTATGGTATTGATTATATTTATTGGCGTTCTCTTAGTTGTTTGTGATATACATTGATGAGTTACAATGAGGTTTTCCGTGTTTGCAGCTTCCTGTTCCAGTATCTAATATTGAGCAGCAAGTCATTGTCAATCCAAAGCTTCATGCTTTAGGCCTACACTTGCATTTCCAGAGGTCTGAATCAGTTGTTGAAATTTTCGTTTTCTACTTTATAAACCAACTAATTATCCACTGTTACATGCTTTTTACTTTGTATTTGCGGCAGTGTACTTCCAATTGCCATGGATAGAGCTATCAAAGAAATAGTGTCGAGTATCGTGCAGCGTAGTGTGTCTATAGCAACTCAGACAACAAAGGAAGTTGTTTTGAAGGTTGCCTTTTTACAATTTATTTCGCACCATGAACATATTGTTGTCACCAAAACTAATTTTCTTCTTTCCGAAACATTCAATGATAGGACTACGCGATGGAGCCGGATGAGACTCTTATACGTAATGCAGCACACTTGATGGTTGCAAGGTTGGCAGGGAGTCTAGCTCACGTGACATGCAAGGTAGAGTTGAAGTTGTTATTTGTTGTAATGCTTCTCTCTGTGATCAGACTTATTTATGATATGCTGACGTGATCCAACATTCATCACTCTTCATTACCTGGTTTTCCATGTGGATTTTTGCTTGCTGTCAGGAACCTTTGCGCGGATCAATATCAAGTCAGCTCAGGAGTACACTTCAGGGATCAAGTCTATCAAGTGAACTTCTTGAAGCTGTTCAAATTGTGACCAATGACAATCTTGACCTTGGCTGTGCACTGATTGAACAAGCTGCAACAGAGAAGGTTAGATCTCTAGCAAATCCTTTAATATGTGGTATATATGACTGCAGCAGTGAATTCTATGCTTCATCTGAAGCTGATCTCATGACAAGTGGCATAGTGAAAAGAGGAACGGTAATTACTCACCAAAAGGAACTGAGGCATAGTGAAAGAGGAACGCTGATTACTTGTCAAAATGAAACAACGTAATAAAACTGCTATCAACTTAAGATGACACGAATGTAGTTACCACGTCATAGCATATGCTTTCGCCCCTTCGTATTTATTTTTATTTCACTTTCAAACACGGTTTTGTTTAGTAAATAGTTTTTTATTCTACTGACATGATTTTTTTTTTCTACATCTGAAGCTGTGGGCATGTAATTAGTATAATTTTTTGCTATGTTTAACAGAAAGACTATATTGTTGTCCTGGAATTTCTTGGAATCAAAACTCTGAATTTATATTCTTTAATCCTCGTGTTAGTAGTTTGATGACGGTTTAATATATTCTAAGATGAAATTATAGTGAGTCCTTCTGGGACATTGTGGCTTACTTGTTTCTCTTTTTCCGTGGTGTTGTAATTCCGTTTGCAGGCAATTCAAACGATTGATGGAGAGATTGCCCAGCAGCTTTCTATACGGAGGAAGCATAGAGAGAGTGTTGGTCCTACATTTTTTGATGCTAGCCTGTACACGCAAGGTCACATGAGTGCGCTACCAGAGGCTCTTCGTCCTAGGCCAGGCCGCCTATCACATTCGCAGCAGAGAGTATATGAGGTAAATTTCTTTAAAGTGTGCCTTCTGGAGACATCATTGTAAGGTCTGTGTTAGTTTCCTTATATCTCGCTGCATTTTCCTTTTTTTTTTTTTTCAGGATTTTGTTCGGTTGCCATGGCAGAATCGGCCAGTCCATAACACAAATGCTGTGCCTATTGGTCCCTCCATTTCATCTGGCAGTAGTGGCATGTCCCGGCAGTTTGCATCAGTATCTGGCCAAATAAATCCCAGCATGAATTCAACTGGCCTTGTTAACACTGGACTTGGTGCTGTACCCCAGACTTTGGAGATTGGCTATGAGGAGATTGATAATAGTTCGGCTCAACTTCCTAGGTTTAGATTATTACTGTTGTTCTTTAAGACCTTATGATATTTCTAACTAAAGAAGTAACTTGTTCCACCCCACCCCCCCACCCCCTTTGTGTAATGTTTCAGTCTTTCCTCAACTCATATTGCAACGGCTGATAGCCTTAGCCCTCGAAGTCTTGAAAATGATACTGTTGCTTCATATCCTCCAGTCTCAGCTCCTGAACTGCATATTGACCCTCCCATCTCTGCTAAAGTAAGTAAAATTTTGAATGAACATTTTAGGCCGAGGATGTTCTCGTATTATAGTTAATAAGAGATTCCATTTGCTGCAGGAATCTGGAAGTGGACCACAGACACCAAATCCTACTTTGGCTTCTGAGCGCGTTGGAAGTAATGTCTTAGAGCCATTGTTGACCACAGGCGATGCATTGGATAAGTACCAGATTATTTCGGAGAAGGTTGCGTAACATTATTTATTCTTCTCTTCTTCTAATACATGACTTGTGATGTAGGACTGATGGTCTTGTCATGTTGAATAAGTGACAACTGTTTTCCAACTAGCATAGAGAAACTATTTTTCTGTTCTATTTGATCTGTCTGATGAGTTTATTTCCAAAATTCATTGCAGCTTGAAAATCTGTTGTCGGGTGATGCTAAGGAAGCAGAAATCCAGGTACTACTTGTTTCATTTCAGTACTTCTAATGTGATTTTTCCTCCGATAAAACTGTTGCACAATATTACAATCACATCATTCTGTGGATTATGCTGGAGACTCGTATTGTCAAATATGATATCTTTCAGGGAGTTATAGCTGAAGTTCCAGCAGTCATCCTCAGATGTGTAAGCCGTGATGAGGCTGCCTTGGCTGTGGCTCAAAAGGTGATTTTACAGATCTTATTGAATTGATGTTCTAAAATCACTATCTGAATTTGGATTTCTATTCTGCTGCAGGCTTTCAAAGGCTTGTATGTAAATGCTTCAAACAATGCTCATTTCAATGCTCACCTTGCAATCCTGGCTGCCATTCGTGATGTTAGTAAGCTTGTTGTTAAGGAGCTAACTAGTTGGGTACGTCCAAGCATCTTTGCTGCTTTTGATTGCCTTAAATTTTCTTATTTTGGCCTTTGATGTGCGACATAAAATGATTCTTATGCCTTTGTATTTATTGCTAAAATGTTCAGAGGGGTAAATTTCTTTTTTAATAATGGAAATTAAAGAATGCTTAGTTTAAGCAAGGGAACATTAATGTGGGTCTAAAACTGAGATGAAAATGAAGACATTAAAAATTGGGAGGGAGGGGGGTGCATGTGTTGCTAATTATTTCATTGACAATCTGTTATGGAACATATTTTGGTTATGAAAGAGTTAACCTGATTTTCTATTGATATATACCCAACCCAAATGCTTCAAATTAAAGTTGATGAAGGAAAGTCTAATTCGTGTTTGTTTTATGCTTATTTGGGTATCATGTTGTTAAGGAATACTTAATGAAATAAAGTTATTTGATTAGTTTTATTTTTGTTTGACAGGTGATATACTCCGACGAGGACCGGAAGTTCAATAAAGATATTACTATTGGTCTTATTCACAGTGAATTATTAAACCTTGCTGAGTATAATGTCCACATGGCAAAGCTTCTTGATGCAGGAAGGAACAGTATGTATCATAGATACTGGTTCATTATTGATGTAATAAAGAAACTAATACAACTAATTCTGTATACAATGTGCAGAGGCTGCCACCGAATTCGCAATTTCTCTCATAGAAACATTAGTTGTCAATGATTCTAAAGTCATATCAGAACTACACAATCTCGTTGACGTTCTCGCAAAGGCATGATCTCACACTAATTTGTCTCGTGCGCATGCATTCACTTGCTTCACAAGGGTTTAATTGTTTTCATGTTTTCAGCTTGCTGCAAGACCTGGATCTCCTGAATCATTACAGCAGCTGGTTGAGATTGCTAAGAATCCCTCTGGTAATTCTGCTGCTTTATCTGGTGTCATTGTTGGAACAGAGGAAAATACCAGATCATCTAGAGACAAAAAGGTATATGAAGTCCTTCTCTTTTTGTAATTTTGGTTTTTTTTGGGCCTTGCTGTCAGGTGTAAACCAAATTACGAAGTCTTAAAATTTTCAGCTTGTGTTGGAACAGGCTATTGGGCTTTCTGGAGTGAACAGGGAAGACTACACTTCAACAGAGTTGGTGGATCCAGATCCTGCTGGTTTTCAGGAGCAGGTTACCCCCTTAGTTTTATACGTTACATGGATCCATGCTCAAGGAGACTTGTATGATATTTGATTATTTTTCGCCATTTTATGTGTTTCTTTGAATAGTAGCAACATGGTGGTGGATAGTTTCCACCCATGGCCAGGTGGATATTCCTTTAGATGGTGTAATCAATATGATTGGTTTGTATCTTGTGTTACCTTTGCCACGGTTATGGTTATACCGGGTCGGGTGTTTTCTTAGTCCTTGCTGAACCGACTAAAAAGATAGGATTTTCGTTGGTTCTCGCATATTGCGTTTGTGGCAGGAGCGGTGGTGCCTGGTGGTGGTGTTATTTGTTGTATTGTATTTGTGAGCATGATGATTCTGGAGATTCAGTTAGTGTAGAGTGAGTTTTTAGGCTGAATGCCCGTCCCTTATCGGATTCTTCCATTATATAGAAATTGAAATATGTACATATATGGTATGTAATTAACCTAGTAACCTAATATGGTAATGTACAATAATGGTATACAATCGTCCTAAATTGGTAACTACAATTGGAATATAATCTCATTGATATCCCCCCTCAAATTGATGCTGGACGATCAAGAAGCATCAATTTGCTGACAAGAAACTGATGACGTGGTCGAGCCATCGCCTTGGTGAACAAATCAGTATTTTGATCATCAGTTGATATGGGGAAGAGTAATAAGAAGATTATCATAAGCCTCGCGTATAGAGTGACAATCCACTTCAATGTGCTTAGTGCGTTCATGAAACACAGGGTTAGCAGCAATCTGAATGGCACTAGTATTGTCAGCATAAAGAGGAGTAGGCCCAAGCGGAGGACAACGAAGCTCCGTGAGAAGACCTCGAAGCCAAACAATCTCAGAGCAGGCAGAAGACATAGCACGATACTCAGACTCAGTGGAAGATTTAGAGACACGATCTTGCTTCTTACTACCCCATGAAATGAGCGCACCCTCAAGGAACATACACTATTTGGTAATTGAGCGACGAGTATCTGAACAACCGTCCCAATCAGCATCACTATAACCAACCAGCTCAAGAGGAGAATTGGCAGGAAAGAAAAGACCCCGATTAGGTGTACCCAGTAAGTATCGAATAATGCGACGAACTGCGGCTAAGTGAAAATGTCTTGGAGCATGCATAAACTGGCAAACTTGTTGGACAGCAAAAGAGATATCTGGTTGTGTAATAGTGAGATAATTTAAACTACCCACCAATTGATGATATAAAGAGGGATCAGGAAGATCACCCTCCTCCTTGCGATATTTCACATTCAACTCCAAAGGAGTATCGACATACCGACCATCCTGAAGTCCAACTAAGCTGATCAACTCATCTGTATACTTATGTTGATGTAGATAAGTCCCGACTGGACTCGAATGCACCTCAAGACCTAAGAAATACTGTAAAGGCCCCAGATCCTTCATATGAAAAGATTCCTTAAGTCGGTTTTGAAGATGAGATATCAATCTAGAGTTCATCCATGTAATAACTATATCATCCACGTAGACAAGAAGAAGCACCATACCCGCCTCGGTGTTGGAAATAAAGAGAGATGAATCATATTGACTCTGAGTAAATGAGAAACCAAGAAGAGTGGAACGAAACTTGTCAAACCAGGCGCGGGGGGCTTGTTTCAACCCATAAAGTGAGCGTTTTAGCTTACACACATCGGAAGAGGGCAAAGAGAAGAGACCCGCAGGTGGTGTCATATAAATCTCTTCCTTAGTGTCACCATGTAAGAAAGCATTCTTAACATCCATCTGCTGTAAAGACCATCCCTTGGAGGCAGCTATAGCAAGAACAATGCGAACGATTGTCATTTTGGCAACAGGTGCAAAAGTCTCCTCATAATCTACCCCATATTCTTGACGATTACCAAGAGCCACCAAACGAGCTTTATAGCGGTCAAGTTAACCATCAGAGCAGAACTTAACCGAGTACACCCATTTACACCCAATAGGCTTGATTCCAGAAGGACAAGGGACAATATCCCATGTGTGATTTTCTTGAAGAGCATGAAGTTCCTCCTGCATAGCCTTGTTCTAACAGGGCTGGATAACGGCCTGAGAATAAGAATTAGGAACTGTAATATGAGATAAGGTTGCAGAGAAACCATACCGAACAAGAGGGCGAGTAATGCGGGTGGATCGCCGTAGAGCGTCAGAGTCTGGGATAGGATCGGGATTGGGATTGGGATCGGGAAGGGGCAGTGAAGCTGGAGGTCGTCGTCTCTGATATATCACACCAGGTTTAAAACGCTCAATAGGACGAGAAGATTCCTCAAAGCTAATGAGCTGAGCTAAATCAGAAGGTGGCAGATGTTGTTGAAAGTAATACTGATTCTCAAAGAAAACAACATTGCGAGAGATACGGAAGCGATTAACAACACCATCATAACAGACAAAACCTTTCTGAGCAATACTGTAACCCATGAAAGCACACCGTACGGATTGAGCAGCAAGCTTATGACGTTCATGTGAAGGCAAATGAACAAAATATATACAACCAAAAGTATGCAACATGTCATAGCTAGGATGCGTGCCATGCAAGCGAAAATAAGGTGAATCAAAATGCAAATGCTGAGCAGGAAGTCGATTAATCAGATGTACAGCTGTGGATAGGGCTTCAACCCAAAATTTGGGCGAAACTGAAGATTCCAGAAGTAAAACTCTGACAACATCTAACAAGTGACGATTCTTTCTTTCTGCCATTCCGTTTTATTGAGGAGTATATGGGCAAGAGCATTGAGAAAGAATACCCTTCTGTTGTAAAATTGTCTGGCACTGATGAGACATATTCACCACCGTTGTCGAACCTTAGAATTCGAATACTGAAAGAAAACTGTGTCTCAATGTAAGCGATAAAAGTCCAAAGTGTAGTACCGACTTCACTTTTAGAACGAAGAAAGTATACCCAAGTATAACGACTGAAATCATCAGTAAACGTCACAAAATACTTATAATGGGCATGTGAAGTGATGGGTGCCACTCCCCAAACATCACTACGAATAATCTCAAAACATTTATTAGCACAGCTACCATGAGTAGGAAATGGGAGAATCTTACTTTTCCCAAATTTACAAGCATCGCATTGGAAAGATAAATGTGAAAGCCGAGACTGATCTTTATTACCCAAAAAACCACACTTCAACAAATGAGACAAAATTAAAGTATTCGGATGCCCTAGTCTTTTATGCCAAATATCATGCTTGAGGCCAACATCAATACATACTAAAAACAAAACAGCAGGAATATTAAATTGTAATGGAAACAATTTTCTGACTTTAGGCCCCTTCGCGATCACCTTCCCCGACCCCTGATCTTGCACAAGACAACCAGCACGAGAGAAATGTACATCACAGTTATTATCAACCAATTGGTCAACGGAAATCAAGTTAGTAGATAAGCATTGAGAGACAAACATTATCACAAGAAGACCTAATATCACCAACAGCAGTAATCGGAAGGGTACTGCCATTAGCAATCTGAATGTGTAGTATATTGTCGGATATTATGCAATGAATTAGAACTACCTGTCATATGATTTGACGCTCCCGAATCAACAAACCAAGGAGAAGAGACAACTTGACCCTTACCTTGTAAGCCCAAAGTAGAGAAGGCAGAAACAATCATCCGTTGAACCATTTCTAGGGTAAGAAGCGGTTGACTAGTACTTGTCGGAGAAAGTATTGGAGGAGGTCCATGCACATTAACTTGAAATGCCTGAGCGTTTCGTTGCTGAGGTCGTGTAGGACAATCCTTGATGGGATGTCCCGGCTGCTTGCAGTACTTGCAGAGTTTCTGAGGACAATGGCGAGCAATATGACCGTATCCTTTGCAGTAGAAGCACTGAAGTTTACCTTTTCCCCGTCCTTGTGCGGCATAGGCAACGTTCACCACAGTAGAGGAAAGATCAGCTCCTATGGTATGTAGCCAGCCGTTGCTCCTCACGTAGAAGTTCACCCAAACATACATCCAAAGAAGGAACCGGATTGCGATTCAATAAACTCGCCTGAGCAACTTCAAATTCAGGTCGTAATTTCATAAGAAACTGATCCCGCTTACTAACCTCGTGAACCTCTTGGAGAGCCGATAGAGCCGATGTAGGAACCTTAGCATGAATTATGTTGGAGTACTCACTCCACAAGCTTAGAAAACCGGAGTAATACTGCTCAATGGTGAGATTCCCTTGCGTGTAATTGGCAATCTCTAACTCCAACTGAAAACGTCGTGCATTTTTGTCTTGATAATAGATGCGTTTTAAGTAGTCCCACATTCCCTTAGCAGTAGTGAAAGAATGTAAATTATTCACCATGTGTGCTTCCATAGATCCCAAAATCCAAGAAATAATCCGAGCGTCTTTAGTTTCCCATGCACTAACATCTTTAGCATCCTCGGCGCTGTAGATGACCTATCAATATGGCCACAAAGCTCCTTCCCTTTTAAGAACATTTGGAATTGGAACTCCCAAATAGGGTAATTCTTTCCGGTAAATTTAATGCAAAAAGCGTCAACTAACATACGGCCTAATTGTAAAGCAGTCACCAAACGTAAAATGTTAATCACAAGTAGCAACCCACACACCTGAATTAATATCCGAAATAAATAAAAGAAACTGCAATTGGGCCTGACTTGTGAAAGCCCACTCCACTTAAAAAACTAAAAAAAATGGACCACCACAATTAGGCTTGAAAGTGAACAGCCCACGCAGCCCAGACAAACAAACCTCCAATTGGGCCTTAAAATACACAGCCCACACCTATAAGCCCAAAAGAAAGAGACCACAGAGACAGAGCCAAAACTCCACACGACGCGTCGGAGAAGACACCACAGAGACGCGTCGATCGCACTCAGAGAAACGTCGACGGTGATGAGGAAGGCACTACCCGCACACTCCACAATCGAACACCACCACCGCCAAGTCGAAGACGACGGTTTGCACCAACAAAGATGTCGACCAACAATCGGTTGACCAAGACAACCCAATCCGAGAAACAACCAAACAATTGAATATCCCGAGCAAGAATTTCAAGCGCCGACTGCATTGAAGACAGTAGAAAATCAAAGATTCAGCAATGAATTTTACGGGTAGGCTCTGATACCATGTGAGAGTTTTTAGGCTGAATGCCTGTCCCTTATCGGATTCTTCCATTATATAGAAATTGAAATATGTACATATATGGTATGTAATTAACCTAATAACCTAATATGGTAATGTACAATAATGGTATACAATCGTCCTAAATTGGTAACTACAATCGGAATATAATCTCATTGACATAGAGACCGTGATAGCTGTGCTTTTAGGTGTTTGGTAATGGGATTCATAATGGTTTACAGATTCGGTGGGTGTTGGTGATGGGTTGTGGTGGGGCGTGCCTGACAGAGAAGGGGTGTGGAAGATGAAGATGGTCCTGATTCCCGACCAAAAATGATTTTTTAAAGATGCTTGTAGTATGTTTTAGTGAGGTTTTTTAGCAAGTACTGAGTTTATCAAAGCGTCTAAGGAAGTAGCCATTAATATCTGTAAAACTAAGAGGAACGAAATAATTTCTCTAATCGTATTCATCAATCTCTTAGGTATATATACAAGGTACAAATCCTATATTAGGAAGGAACTAATTATGTCGAATCCCTATAAATTAGAATTAAATATACTTATTTCCTATTCTAGTAATATATTCTGTAACACTGAACCTTGAGGGGTTGCCCAATTGGTCAGGCCTTGGGTTTGCTCCCCAATGGTCACCAGTTCGAGTCCCCTCAGGGCCACTGAGGAGAGTACCCTGCCGTAAACTTCAGGGCCCCGTGGAATTAGTCGAGGTGCGCGCAATCTGGCCCGGACATCCACGGTTATAAAAAAAAAAAAAAAATTCTGTAACACTCTCCCTTAAGGTGGAGCATAGATGTTTATCATGCCCAGCTTGTTACAAAGATAATCGACTCGAACCCCATTTAAAGTCTTTGTGAATATATCTCCCAATTGTTCTCCTGTTCTCACATACCCTGTAGAGATCAAACCTTGCTGGATGTTCTCACGAACGAAATGACAATCAATCTCACTGTGTTTAGTTCGTTCATGAAAGACTGGATTAGATACAATATGAAGTGCAGCTTGGTTATCACTTCATAACTTAGCCGGTATTGAAGTCTTGAGGCCTACTTCGGTGAGGAGCTGATGTATCCACATTATTTCACACACAGACTTAGTCATAGCCCTATATTCTGATTCTGCACTTGAACGTGAAACCACATTTTGCTTCTTGCTTTTCCACGAAACCAAATTTCCTCCAACAAATACACAATAGTCAGAAGTAGATCTTCGATTTTCCTTGGATCCTGCCTAGTCAGCATCTGAAAAAATTCAATCCTAACATGACCATGATTGCAGTACAAAATTCCTCTCCCAGGCACTCCTTTTAAGTAGCATAAAATTTGTTCTACCGCTCTCCAATGATCGATTATTGGAGAAGGTATATACTGACCCACCACACTAACTGAATAGGTAATATCAGGACGAGTCACATTAAGATAGTTCAACTTCCCAACCAATTTTCTCTCTCTCTCTCAGGATCTTTAAACAATTCACCACTTTTTGTACGCTGCAAATTAGGAACCATTGGAGAGCTACATGGTTTAGCCCCCAATTTTCCAGTTTCAGTCAACAAGTCAAACACATACTTTCTTTGAGATAAGAACATTCCTTTCTTACTTCTCGTCACCTCAACACCCAAGAAATACTTTAGTGGTCCTAAATCCTTTGTATGAAACTGACTGTGAAGAAAGGATATAAGAGATGAAATACCACCAGAATCACTCCTAGTAATCACAATGTCATCAACATAGATAACTAATAGGATGATGCCAGCTGCAGACTGCTTATAGGAAAAAGACTTACTCTTCTTCATGTCAAACCGTTTAATAGCCTGACTAAACTTTCCAAACTAGGCCCGGAGACTTTGTTTCAAGCCATACAAGGATTTACGAAGATGACAAACTTTCCCATACTCCCTCTGAGCAACAAAACAAGGTGGTTGCTCCATATATACTTCCTTCTGAAGATCACCATGAAGGAATGCATTCTTAATGTCTAACTGATGCAGATGCCAATTATGTGTGACTGCCATAGAAATAAATAACCTGATAGATGTAAGTTTAGCAACAAGAGAAAAGGTGTCGGAGTAATCAACCCGATATGTTTGTGCATATCCCTTAGCAACAAGTCGAGCTTTCAATCGAGCAACAGTCCCATCAGGATTGACTTTAACTGTAAACACACATTTACATCCAATAGCCCGTTTACCGGCAGGCAAGTGTACCGGGTCCAAGTACCATTGTCATCTAAAGCATTCATCTCCTCAATCATAGCCTTACGCCATCCAGGATGAGATAGAGTTTCATGAACAGTCTTAGGAAGTGTGATAGAATCAAGAGATGCAACAAAAGAACAAGAGGACGGGGATAAATGGTTGTATGCCACAAAAGAAGAGACGAGA
The DNA here is from genome assembly GCA_035079005.1 of Fraxinus americana. Classification (NCBI taxonomy): domain Eukaryota; kingdom Viridiplantae; phylum Streptophyta; class Magnoliopsida; order Lamiales; family Oleaceae; genus Fraxinus; species Fraxinus americana. The sequence goes on from CM068719.1 coordinate 8,988,009, forward strand.
TAAGTACATTGACGTTTTTCTTTGCGAAGCGCAATAGGAAGATCGTCGCTAGAACTCGGAACTGGATCTGATGACGAAGGAATTGGTGCAGGACATGAAGCAGGAGGTGTAGGAACAGTAACCGGACCAGGAGTAGGAGGTTGGCGGCGAGAATAAACCTATTGTATAGGAGGCTTAACAGGAGCAGAGGAAGGGAGATCAGAACTAGGAGATGGAAAAGTATAAATTAATAAATCATCCTCCTCCCCCGGACTGATAGAACCGGAAGAAGCAAATGGTGTTTGTTCTAAAAATGTAACATCAGTTGACACAAGGTATCTGTTAAGATTGAGACAGTAACATTTATACCCTTTTTGCACACGAGAATAGCCAAGAAAGATACACTTAGAGATTTAGGATCAAGTTTGATAACATGAGGGCGAACATCCCGAACAAAACAAGTACAACCGAAGATCCTAGGTTCAATAGAAAATAATGACTTGTTAGGAAAAAAAACATGAAAGGGAGTCTTACAATGAGGGAAGGCATACGGTTAATCAGAAAACAGGCCGTAGAAACGGCATCAGCTAAAAAATGTTTAGGAACCTGCATTTGAAATAACAAAGCTCTAGCAATTTCAAGAAGATGTCAATTTTTTCTTTCATCAACTCCATTCTGAGATGGTGTATCGACACAAGAAGTTTGATGAATAATGCCATGTTGAACCATATAATTTCGGAAGTATTTTGATAGATATTCCTTAACATTATCACTTCTCAAAATTTGTACGGGCACATTAAATTGAGTTTTGATTTCAGCACAAAAAGCTGTAAAATGAGAGAATAATTCTAAACGATTTTTCATTAAAAATAACCATGTCATTCGAAAATAATCATCAACAAAGGTAACAAAATACTTAAACCCAGCTTTAGAGACAACAGGACAAGGACCCCGAACATCAGAGTGAACTAATTCAAAAGGAGCACTAGTTCTTTTATAGACTCTGCGACTAGAACTCAAACGGTGATGTTTGGCTAATTGACAAGACTCACAATTTAATGAAGGCAGACTAGAAAATTGTAGATAAAATTTCTTTAACATAGACAACGAAGGATGACCGAGCCGACAATGTGCTTCAAAAGGGGTCACAACTCCAGAACAAGCAACAGATTCGTGGTTTTTGTGTATCAAGGATGTAGAGGCCTCCAGATTCATGTTCCTTACCAATAAGATCCTGAAATAGACAAAAAATAGGGTAGAATGAGATACTACAGTTAAGAGAACGGGCGAGTTTACTTACAGAGACTAAATTAAAAGATAAGTTGGGTAGACTTAAAACAGATTGCAAAGGAACTGTGGGTGTTGGAATAATTGTGCCTACCCGAGAACATGAGATTTAGACCCATCTGCTAAAGTGATTGTAGGACTAGAGGCATGTGACCGAAAAGAAGAAAATAGACTAGAATTACCTGTCATGTGATCTGTGGCACCAGAATCAATGACCCATTTGGAAGATGAGGAAACAAGACACGTGTTCAATTTACCTGAATTAGCAATGGCAGTAAATAGGAGTAGATGAAGCTTTTAGAGATTCCTGATACTGTGAGAACTTGGCATACTCATCTGCAGATATTAGGATGGGCTTAGAAGCATTATTAGTAGAGGCAACATGGGCTGACTGGTTCAAAGGATTCTTGCGTTGCAACTTTCTACAATCTTTCTTCACATGTCCTGGCTTATGACAATAGTAACAGACAACACCTCCTGAATCTTGTCCTCGAGTACCAAGATTTCGATCATAACTACTTGAGTTTTCCCCTTTATTTCCACTTCTATATGGTTGTCTCCCAGATTTAGATGTGCAGCTAGCAAGAGCACTATTAGGATGAGCAGAAGTTGAATTTTCTGTGTCGAGTACCCTACTAAAGACTTCTTCCAACCAGGATATCTCAGGGGTAGAAAGAATTTGAGATTTAGCAGTTTCAAACTCAGAAGGAAGACCAGCCAAAAAGCTCATAACCAACATCTTTTCTCTCTGAGCTTGCTGAGTTTTCACATCGGTACTGAATGGAAGCAGCGCATTAAGTTCCTTATGAGTTTTTTCAAAATTCATAAAGTAGTCAGTGAGAGATCTGTCACATTTGTCTGCACGATAAAAAGCTTGTACACCTCATAAGTGTGTTTGATATTGCCCTTGCCAGAGTACACAAACTCCAAATACTTCATCAATTCTTTCACAAATTCACAATGATTTATCAAACCAACCACTTCACTATCAATAGAATTATGTATTTGCAAAAACAGACCGGCATCCTCTCTTAGCCATGAGGCTTTCGAATTATCACTAGGTGGTTCATCAATGAGGTGATTATCCAATTTAAATAATTAGATCAATTAAGTTTATGGTCCATGATTTTTGACATCATCGAAATCATATCAGACATAACAACAGATTTCATTTCCTCCATATGTTCAAATATCAGCCAAATAACACACACCTCAAGAAAGTCAAAATACTTGGAAAAATCGAACTCGTCCCCAAAATAGATCACAAACCTAGCAGATGCTGACCCAAACAGGTAGTAGAATGTGTTGTGGAAGTCGAGGCGAGCAGAATGGTGCAAAAAGAACCAGATTCCCGCGAGTGGGAGTTTGGACAAAACCTTCCGGTGGTGCGTGCCTCACGCGCTGGGCTTCCAGCGGCGAGGCTCCGGTTCTTTTTCTTTTTAGTTCATAAATTAGCTTAGAAACTTTAGTCCAATCTAAAGATTCATTTTTTGTCCTACTTTAAATTTCCTGTCCCTCTAAATGCAATAGGTTGCTGCAGCAATCATTTTGCGTGGAAAAACTGTGTTTAGCACACCATCTCGATACTATCAACCTTCCCTAAATGACATATAGACTCAACTCAAGTCGAAACCAATTGTGTACTATCAACCTTCCCTAAATGACATATAGACTCAACTCAAGTCGAAACCAATTGTGTCGGCCCAGCGGTGAGGCTCCGGGCGAAGGCCGGTCGAGGGTGGGTGTCCCTCACGGGCTGGCGGTGAGGACCAGAAGTCACCGGAACCAGGCGAACTCAGAAAAGCTCTGATACCATGTAAAATTGAGAGGAACGAAATAATTTCTCTAATCGTATTCATCAATCTCTTAGGTATATACACAAGGTACAAATCCTATATTATGAAGGAACTAATTATGTCAAATCCCTATAAATTAGAATCAAATATACTTATTTCCTATTCTAGTAATATATTCTGTAACAAAACCGGGGGTCTCTTATTTTTCTACATTAGATTTAAAAAATTAAGGGAAAAATGTCCAGCATGTTTTCAGTTGACTTGAAGAATCATATTCGCAAGAGTGACACAATCCTAGTAGATTAGATTATAACACTAAGATGTAGATCAAAATTTGATTGACCTGATGTGGTTGCAGAAGAGAAGATTGGATTCGATTTGATTTCTATGGATATATTAGTCTATTGGAAGGAGTTCAAAAAAAGATTCTTGTAGCGGACTCCAAGTTCATTGGAAATAAGGCTTAGTTTTTTGTTGAACAAATTGTCATTGAATACGAATTTCTGCATGCTATGAAGTCTCATGTTTTATACTGTCGAGATTTGGACCTTGACCTGGAAAATTTCTCTGAGATCATGTTTTCTTGAGTCACATCGTTCCATATCAAATGTCTTTGCCTATCCTTTGGTATTACCCTTGGTACTTCATTTTCATATTTATTCTTGTTTCTCTTTTCTTGTGGATTGGGATAGATATCTCAGGGTTGAAATTGGCTCGAGAGTACCGGCGTTCTTTATAATAGTTTCTAATTTTTCCTTTGAATGTGCTATTCGTCTAGGTTTCTGTTCTGTTTGCGGAATGGTACCAAATATGTGAACTTACGGGAACAAATGATGCAGCTTGTACTCGTTACATCTTACACTTATTCCAGAGAGGCCTACTCAAAGGAGATGACATGTCAGATCGCTTTTTTCGCCGGCTCATGGTGAAGTTCCTCCCATTTTAATACATATTATGTATAAATGTATGGTTTGTCTAGACTTCAAATTCACCGTGCTCTTTCTCAGGAACTGTCGGTGTCACATTGCTTATCTTCGGAGGTGATCAATTCTGGCCCATCTCAGTTGCATCAGGGACAACCTCTTTCTTTTCTTGCTATCGACATCTTTGCCAAATTAGTCTTCTCAATCCTGAAGGTAGAAATCATATTTTTGGAATTATATTTTTTGTTTTCGGTCTTTTAAGTACACGAATTAAACATCGGTAACTTCCCTCTAACTCAATTCTCAGTATCCTTTCTTCCTCCTGTTCTCATTATATTGACTGACCTCACAATCCTCTGTGTCTTGACTTCTCTTCCTGCAAATTTTCCAGTTTTCTCCTGATCAAGGATCTAGCAAACTCTCTCTTCTGCCCAAGGTATTAATCCCCCGCCTGTTCGATTTGAGAATTTCTTTGGTCACGCTGCAATTGAATGCATTCCATAATTGGTATTTTTACAGGTGCTTGCAGTGGCTGTGAAGTTCATTCAGAAAGATGCTGAAGAGAAGAGATCTTCCTTTAATCCAAGACCATATTTTAGGTTGTTTATTAACTGGCTGCTGGATCTGTGTTCCTTGGACTCTGTTTTCGATGGAGCAAATTTCCAGGTATGTCGCATGTTAGCATTCAATTTATTTTTCTGATCAAGACTTAACTTCAATTCTAACTTGTTCTTTTAGATTTTGACTGTTCTAGCAAATACCTTCCATGCTCTTCAACCGCTCAAAGTTCCAGGATTCAGGTTAGTTTCTTGTCCATCACTACCATGTCATGCTAAAGTGTTGTCATTTTCATTGTGGAACTTTGGCTGTGTACTTCAGGTTCCTTCTTCAGTTTTGTTGACCTTTTTCTTAAGTGCAATCAAAGGATGTGTGTGTGTGTGTGTTTTTTTTTTTTTTTTCATGATATGCTATAATGATATGGGATCTACTCTTACATGATTAAAAAAGGGCAAATTAGAGTGATGTGATTCCACCAGAACAGGTTAAAAAAGGGAGAGAGATGCGGAAATTAATATAGCCTGATTGTTTGCAAAACATTCATATAAGTGGACCTTCAAATGAATGTAGCAGTGCATCAGGGACGATTAGGATTTATGTAGCTACCAGTCTACCACAAGGGCTCACGTTTTTTGGGAATAAGGCTTAGGCTCTTGTTGTAGTAGAACATGTTAAAAATTGTTTCCATACAGTTTTGACTTATGATGAAAACTATGTACAAATGATTACAGTAGAGAGCACCTTACCTTGTTCTTTTTACGATGGAAATCTTCAGTAGCCTAATTTTTATTATAGTTCCTGGTATGTTCACTATTTGCCTTCTTTATCAGGAGGGATGTCAATGTTTGTTGTAGTTCAGTAAGTTCACCATAATGATTAATGTTCTTCACTTTACTATATAACACCTGACCTTTTTCATTTTGCCCTGCAATCTTCAGCAGCCTATTTTTCTATAATAATATTTTGTAGGTTCACAACTTTCTATCAGAAGGCAAATGGTAGTTGTTCACCGTGATTATTATTGTTGTTAAGCTGCTCAATTTGGAATTTGTCTGTTCATGAATTCATTTGACAGTTGAATTGCTTACAGCTTTGCATGGCTAGATTTGGTTAGCAATAGAAGTTTTATGCCAAAATTACTCACTGCAAATGCACAGAAGGGGTGGCCCTATTTTCAGCGGTTGTTAGTAGACTTGTTTCAGTTCATGGAACCATTTCTGAGGAATGCTGAACTGGGTGAACCTGTGCGCCTCTTTTTTTGAATGAGATCATCGTTTATTTAATCATTATTATTGCCTGCAGATGATAATGCTTTCAGTGTTTTTTTTTTCAATAAATTATTCTTGTTGGCATTTAGGTCCACTTTCTTTACAAAGGCACACTCAGGGTGTTGTTGGTGCTACTCCATGATTTTCCAGAGTTTCTATGTGATTATCATTTCAGCTTCTGCGATGTGATCCCCCCAAGCTGCATACAGATGCGAAATATAATCCTCAGCGCATTTCCTCGTAATATGAGGCTACCAGATCCTTCTACACCCAACTTAAAGGTGTCTACCTAATCTTAGATTCCTTATCAATATACTTGGCCATCAAATATAATACTGACACAAATTATGTTGTGTTTCCATATTTAGATTGATCTGCTGGCAGAGATAAGTCAATCACCACGTATTCTTGCTGAGGTTGATGCTGCTCTTAAAGCCAAGCAGATGAAGAATGATGTCGATGAGTATCTAAAGGTAAACCTAAATGGAAAATGAAACAATATATTTAGAGGAAACGGGTAAAATAAAGGATTATACGCCCCCTTGTGCGCGCACGCACACATCTGTTCTGTGTGGTGGGTGGGGGTGGTTCTTAAAGTAGTGAAGTTTCTTTAGTTCTTCCGCGCTTATGGTGCAAGTATTTCTCGTGCCAATTTATGCTACAGACTAGGCAACAAGGGTCTACGTTTCTTGCTGAGTTGAAGCAAAAGCTTCTGCTTTCTCCAAGCGATGCCGCTCGTGCTGGGACCCGTTACAACGTTCCTCTCATCAACTCCCTTGTACTTCATGTTGGGATGCAGGTATTTCCCAATATTTTCCACCTCTTGGACAACTTATAACAATTCGGAAAACTGTAATCACAAGGACAATGTTATTCTTCCCCTTTAATTAATTTTTACTCTTTTCTTTTACATGCAGCATAATTCCTCCTCTTCACCATATATTTTAGGGAAAATTGCACCCACGATACCAAACTTTTCACATTTTTGCAGACTTTGCCCAAACCTTTCATTTGTACCACTCACGGTACCAAACCTTTAAACAATTCGCACCCGGTGTCCAAATTGACAGAAACCATTAGTTTGACCGTTAGTTGATCAATAATTAAATGTCTGACCAATTGTTGACCAATTTTTAAAGGGTAATATGTAACTTTACATTTTTCATATGAAAAAAATTAAAAACAAAAACAAAAAAAAAACCCCAAGTACTGTTCATTATCCCCCCCCCACCCACACCCACTGCAATTTCCCCTCCAAACCCGCAGAGGTTAGCTGCTGGTCTCCGGCTCAAAAAGCTCCTTTTTACTTTCTTTCTCTTTTGTGCACCTTCCCCGTATGGTCGTATGTCCTTTCTCTCCCTCTCTCTCTCTATATCTGTACAACTCTTTACTTTCTCTTTCTATATCTATCTATGGAAGTCAAGCAACGCAGTATCCCGTGACGAAATAGCCCCAACTCATTTTCACCTCCACAATATATCAATTTCAAGAATAATAATCAATAAAGCAATCTTTCAGAAGTTTCTAGGTTATTTTAGCCGCGCCTGTCCTTGTTTGTTTATCATGAATAATAGTGACCACTTTTTATTCCTATGTTTCAATTATCAAGTGAATAATACTGTAATGAAATAAAACTGCGGGTTTGGAGGGGAAATTTCAGTGGGTGTGGGGGTTTTGGGGGGGGGGGAGGAGAAGATGAACAGTACTTGGGGGGGTTTTTTTTTTTTTTGTTTAATTCTTTTATTTTAATTTTTTTCATATGAAAAATGTAAAGTTACATATACCCTTTAAAAATTGGTCAACAATTGGTCAGACATTTAATTATTGGTTAACTAACGGTCAAACTGACAGTTTCTGTCAATTTGGTACCGTGAGTGGCACAAATGAAAGGTTTGGACAAAGTCTGCAAAAATGTGAAAGGTTTGGTATCGTGGCAGCAATTTTCCCTATATTTTATTTTCTGATTTTGACTTTGTTAAATTATTCATAGGCTATTCAGCAGCTGCAGGCTAGAGCACCCCCTCATTCACAGTCCATGGCTAGTATGACTGTGTTCTTGGTCAGTGCTGCTTTGGACATTTTCCAGACTTTGATAATGGATCTGGACACTGAGGGTTGTTATTTATTTCTAAATGCGGTTGCTAACCAATTACGTTATCCAAACAACCACACACATTACTTCTCTTTCATCCTTCTCTACCTTTTTGCCGAATCAAACCAGGTGGGAACAATCTTTACTTTTCGGTTTACTAGGTTGTAGATGATATTACTCTTCATTATTTTCTGCATTTTGAGTGATTTGAGAAAATTTATCAAAGCTAAATATTTTTATTGGTTTTCCCTTGCTTTCAAATTCTAAGAAACGGAGAATTTAATTTCCGATTGATGGTCTTGAATCCTCGTCATTTCCCACAATTATCTACTCAAGACTGCATATATAGTTTCACTTTATATATAAAGCATATATTTCGTAAGCATTACTAGTTTGCACAAGACAATATAACAAACAAGATTTTAACTTATTTTTCTTCATTAGTTGTCAACTACTACCCTCCCTCTCCAAACATGCCGAAAATGAAGAGTACAGATTTGCTGGTTTCTAATGTAATAGTGTTCTAATTTGAGCAGGAAATGATTCAGGAGCAAATCACTCGAGTACTGTTGGAGCGACTCATTGTTAATAGGCCTCATCCGTGGGGTCTTCTAATTACTTTTATAGAGCTAATCAAGGTAATTTATGCTAATCTATTCCACGAGATGAAGTCTTTGAAACGCAAATTGCTTTATTTTTCACACATTTCTGTCTGTAAAACAGAATCCCAGATATAACTTCTGGAGCCGATCTTTCACAAGGTGTGCACCGGAGATTGAGAAACTCTTCGAATCAGTATCAAGATCCTGTGGGGGCCCAAAACCTGTGGATGATGGTGTAGGATCTGGTGGAATACCAGATAACATGCACTAAACTTTGGTTGTACATAAATTTTCCTGTTTTATATTTTATAGTTAGTGGCAGATGATCTGGATCGAACGATGTTACTGTAGATAACTATCACCATGTATGTATATTTATTCCTATTTTATTTTAGTTGTGCTATGATTAACATATGTAGCAGCATCTGTTTGCTGGTTTTCCTTGGTACTGCTATTTACAGATAATGCAAGTTCCTTTTATGTAAATTCAGAATGTTGCCCTAATCTTTGCCCCTTGTTCTCTTTAAAAATGGGGCTATATGAATACCTTTTTTGGCCCTTTCGTTTCGTTATTGTTAGATCTATTGGGAGATCGCAACCTGCAATGTTAATTTGCTCGGTGAAGTGCAATTATACGGTGTCAGAATGGGTAGGTCAGATCGGATTGGTCCACCTGCGTCTCGACCTGGTTCATTACATTAATGTACCTGAACTTTTCTTCTGCAATTATAGTACTTTGCCCGACCGTTTTCAAAATCTATGGACCGAACTGGCCTTTGAACGCTAATATTGCAGCTCAGGCTGGGTAGAATCATATCAATACCTGCAGCTATTTTTATTTGGCTTACGATGTAAAATTTAGCCATATTTGATTTTTAAAAAAAAATACTAATTTCATAATTAATTCTTAGATCATTTTTTTCTCAAATGTTTTATTATTATTATTATTTACACAAATTTTGTAACATTTTATAATCTTATGTTAACGTTTCCTTCGTTATCACCCTTCATCATCACTTGTAACATAATATGCTTTTTGACAGCATCGTTATTTGCACCATCACTATTGTAGGTCCCAATTGTTACACGGACTCACCACTCGGTAAAAATTATTGTTACATCACTGCTGTTGTTGTAACCACCTTTTGTAACATTTGTTGTTATACCACCACCACCACCATTAGACCCTGTCTGCGCCGATCACCCCAACCACGACCGCTGCCATGAGCAGATATGTACCACCATAAAAAAAAAAAAAAAAAAATCAAAAAATGGCTATCACCACCAGCCACGCCACATCATCCCACCACCATTACTATCATCACCTAGCTGCACCGACCACCATTACCCGAAAAATATAATAAACATCACAAAAAACCAACCTAACAAAACCAAAAATGTAAGGTCAGATCCATCAAAACTAATGTAAAGCGTTTTTATTCCATTTTTCATGCTCTTCCCGATTCCATTTTCTAGCCAAAAGGGTTCTTGAAGGATCAATTCCTGATTTCAGATTTGAAATTTGTTCCCATCGCTTGGTGGTTTCAAAAAGTGGTGGTAGGCCTGGTGGCAGCAAGGTGGAGGAAGAAATGAGTGGTGGTGATAAGCAATGGTGGTGACGACGACAATCAGATCACGAGGTGGTGACGATTGCAAGGGGTGGGAGGGGAGGCAGATTTAGATTGGGCCAACATGGCAGGTGTGGGTGGCCTACGATGGGAAATTAGAAAGAAGCTGAAGTGTTTGTCTGGCTGGTGTGTAACGTGTTTGTATAGTTGAAAATTTTAGTATTTGTTGATTGGTTTAACTTCCACGTTCGAACAATAAATGAGTAACTTGATTATATGATCATTCAATTTTAAGCTAGGAAAGTTTAACTCAATTATATGATCATTCGATTTTAAGCAAGGAAACGAAGCAAATCATACGATGTGCTAAATTATTGAAGGTAAGGGAAACGAGTAATGAAAAAGATGAGATATCCAAAAACTTCATCCAGTAAACAGTGCAAGAGACTTGAGACATTAAACACTGCCAGTATGCACAATTTTCCATCACATTACTCCAAGCCTAGGTATCTATTCATTACAACCGTTTGGAAAATATATATATGTAAAAAAAATTCTAACCGAAAACATTCTGAGGAAATAATTCATATTTTTATTGGCCACCAACCTCTATCTTAAGCCTCTCTACGCACAAAGTAGAGCTTACCCATGACATGGAGAATAGCAACAAAAGCTATGAATCCGATGCTCATAACAAGCACAACATTGGGAGAAATCTTGAGTCCAGGAGCATCATCAGTGTAGAACTGGAGCATGGTTCCACTAGCCCCACCAGCAGCTCCACCACCAGTTGTTCTCCTCCTACGCATGTTAGCAGCTGCTGCTGCAGCAGTTCCTCTCTGGGGACCACCTCCACCCAAAGCCATTTCTGCCCCACCATTTCAAGCTTTAGAACTAAATTTATAAAGTAAAATCACCCATCCAAAAAACAAGAAAAAAATGCTCGTGAAATGCGTAGTCGTGTTAGCAACCTGTACATCTGAATATTTCACAAGTAATTGCATCATCGGTGGATAAAATACAATGGCACACTAAAGTTATATTATAAACATAGGAGATATATGCAAGAAATCAAGATTCACTGCCTCAAATTTCCAACTACTTGAGACCTCTTTGATGTACAAACTGAAACAACCAATGCAGATATCTAACGAACTGTCAAGAGCTGGAAAAGCAACCACAAATCTTGTACTTGTGGTCTTTCACCAATTTATATTTCTTCAATCTTCATTATGTCTCAACAAGATTAGTTGAAAATTTTCTTTTGAATATGGAAAGTTTCCACAAATGGGAGTGTCCATGCCCTGCAACTGCTCCCTCCAATTTGTATGGAAGAATGTGTCATGCAGAGCTGGTTTATGTAGTAATTAAAAGGCCAGAAACAAAGAAAAGGAAACTAAAAATTTCTAAATTAATATTTCAATTCACGGTGGTATACTGATATCCATTCAACAATTTGAACAAAAACCACAAATGTTCCCTTTCCCCTTAAGACGATCAAGTTTTATTACTTCCCTCTTCTTATCAAGATTTCAGTTTCACTCGTGCTCGGATGCCCAAATCAGGGTTTTGGTAAATCCACACAAACAATATAAGTCGACCTGAATGCGAAAGAAATTTAAGGATATATAAATTTGAACTTTATCTTCGTGTATATCGATTCTTTTCAAAGTCATTTCATTTGCGTAATTTTCATTGTGAGAGTATTTTTAACAGAAATCAAATCATAAACTTTAACAAAAAAATAAGCCATATAAGACACAGGTCCAATAACATACCAAAACAGGGAAAAAAAATCGTAAACTGTTTAATCGAATTTTACAAATTCGATTAAACACACGCTCAGATCTCAAATTCTAGATCTAATAATTCAGATCAGACGAGTCTTTTTGAACACAGTAAAATATATAAAAAAAAAAAAAAAACTACAAAGCAGTTTCAAAATCACCCGATCCAGATTTTTTACGGTTTTAATTACATTAAATCACAAATTATGAACTATTTACACAGATTAACAGAAATAGAGACATGAATATGCAGCTAAAATTTAAAAGAAAGGGATAAAAAATTGTGTACCTTATTTTACAGAATTGAAGGAAAAAAAAATTGTTCAACCTTTTTTTTTTTTTTTAAAAAAACTATAAGAAGGTTTGTTTTATTATACGAAAAGAACACATAGCCTTTACCAATCATTTTGTGCCATGTAAGCCGCTAGTGGATCCGACATTTTGCCCGACAAGATTTGGGTCCGTTAATTACGAAAATCTCTCTCTTATTTGAGAGCATGGAACCCTATTTTTTACAAAATTAAAAAAAAAATGTATTTTGAAATTGTGAAGATGTGCGATTAAAAAATAGAAGTTAAAAGCATGAATTCCACATATCAAAATGCATGAATCAAAAGGCAATGATTGCGGCAGATTTAATGTACAAGTAAACAAAAAAAAAAAAAAAAAAAGGAATTAAAGCATATGTATATAAAAAAAATTCACATGTCACCAAATTAATTTTGGTTCACACAACACAGATGATTATGCTTATCAAAATTATTGTCTTCTATTTAATATACTCTGATTTTGAGAGAATCGTACTGAGAACGTGTTATAAACTAGAAGCCAATAAATTCGTGTGTTTTATTAAGAACAAAATGCCTATATTTACAATGAAGGATTATAACTATAAGCAATGTTCTAAAATGCGTAATGCGTTGCGATGCGTCGAGATCGAGAATCTAGAATCAAGAATCACAAGTTTAGGTGTGTCAATACGAAAAATAAACGCCATAATGCGTTTCGTATTTTTAAGACATTAAATATATTTTTATATATAAAAAAATAGATTTTTTACAAAAAAAAAAAAAAAATTAAATTAGGTGACATAATGCGCCGCCTAGGCGGGATTAGGCACGCCTAGGCGCGCTTTAGAACAAAAACACATTTTTCGCGCATACCTCGAATTCGACGAATTTTCTCCGCGCGTCGCGCCTAGACGGCGCATTTGCACGCATTTTAGAACATGGACTATAAAGGGATATAACAGTCATGATAACTAAGGCTGTAGGGGTATAAAAGTCATTCGTAAAGTAACTATATTTACAACATTACCAACTTTTTTCAATATATGTATAGTTCATTCCAGCCGAAGTAAATTCGTTAAAGACTGTCAAGTTATCGCAACATTTTATCATTACATTCAAAAATGGGAAATTATAAAAACTCATGTGCTTAAAGTTTGGAATTCAAAAATCAGGGACTAAGTTTTATCATTCAAAAATCAGGTACTATATAATAAAACCTAACCCTAATTTATCACTCAATTTCTCTCACCTCCCTCCCTCTCGCCTCCCCTCCCCTCTCCTTCCCCCCCTCTCTCTCTCTGTAACCTCCCCCTCTCTCTCTGTATCTTCCCCTCCCCCTCTTTGCAGCCGATCGCTGTTGCGATTCATAGCTGCGAGTCGCAGCAGTCACATCGCTGCTGCTATTCGTCGCAGCAGTGCCTGCTGCTGTGAATCGCAGCAGCGATTCGAGGTGCTAGCGACTGTGGTGTGGGTCGCTGCTGCTAGCGTCGAGGTGAGTGGGTTGGCTGTGGTGTGTGGGTCATGTCGATGTTAGTGTGTTGGTCGGCTGTTGGGGATCGACTGTGTTGGTGGATTGTTTGTGGGGGGTGTGGGTCGGCTGTGTTGGGTGGTGGTGATGGTGTTTGGGTTGGATATTTTTGTAGATGGTGGTTGTGGCGGATCTGGATGTTGTCGTGATGGTGGTGGATATGGCTGTGACGGGTGGGGGTGTCTGTGACCAACTATTTAATCGTCCGTGACCAACAATTTGGCTGATTTGTGACTATATATTAGGTGTCTGTGATGAAAAGTAATTTGTGACCAAGAAACTGTAACTTATGTGACCTATAAAAACAATGTGACCTATAATTTGAATGATGTGACTTCGAAATAATATGTGACCTGTAAAATTTTTGATCTGTGACCATGAAATAATTTGTGACCAATTAGTTTGACGATATGTGACCGGTAAATAAATCTGTGACTTATAATTATGAATATGTGACCAATCGCCGAAAAAGTTGTCGGAGAAGAGTGGTGGTCGGAATGGTGTCGGAATAGTCCCGGAACAGTAGGGGTGGTGCAAGTGGGGTGTGTTAATTATATTATATTATATTAAAAAAAAAAAAAAAACCCGATTTTTGAATTTTCAAACTATAAATCTGATTTTTGAATTGGTGTAAAGTAAACACCTTATTTATGAATTTTTCCCTTCAAAAAATTATATCAGTTAAAGCAAAAAGGATATGTCCTTTATTCTATGGAACTCACATAAATAACGTGACAAGTGGAAGTCGGAATAGACCGTTACCAATCCATTGTACAAATAAAGTAAAGCTATTTATGTCAATTATCCTACAATATTGTACTGGCCCAGGAAGAAATTGAGTTGGGCAAATTAGGCTACGGACAGTTCTGAAGTTAAAATATTGAAAATTACAAATATAAAGATCGGTATTTATGGTGAACTTGGAGCAAAATCGAATTAGGTAAAAAAAATATGAATTGTTTTTAAAAAAATATTCAGGTATGTTGTAGTCTAAAATTTTCATCATTTTTTATATTTAATTATATGGTCGAGAAAATCTAAATTAACGTAAATATAATTATAATAATATTATCATTTCAAATGTAATTGACATCGAATGGTTAACAATCATCTTTGACTTGTTCTTTTGAACTCATATTTTTTAAAAAAATTCAATAAAAAAAAAAAAAAAGAATTATGAATTTTACAATGAAGGTACTAAAAACCTAGCCCCGACGAGTGAAAAGTCAAAACTGAAAAATAAGCGAAAGAGGTTACACTAAAGTGAGAATTAAATAATCGAATTACATAACACGTGAATTTTAAATAAAATTTGACATGGTATGTCACTTTCTAATTTAGAAAATCTAACACAATAGAAATCACTAATATCAACTAAAATATAAATTTAAAGGTTGTTATAAGCACGATGTGAGTTTAGCCAAATATTTCTATAAATAAAAGTCAAATTATAAAGCATATGACCTTTTAATCAAAAAAGGTTATAACAATAAAATCTCGCATCGAATAAAGATGAAAACATAGACTAATTTATAAGAGTTTGAATTACTCCTCTTAAAATGTTGATATTTTAAGATGGAACCTCAAATCTTAATACAATGCGCGACCTTTTAATTAAAAAGTGGCACAACATGACACTTTCAAACATATAATCTTAAATCATATCCAACTCAAAAAAAAAAAAAAAAAAAAAAAAGTGGAGATCTGGATTGAATATCAGTTAAAATATTTTTATACACTTGAAAATATGTTCTATTACAAAAATTAAAATTAATTAAAAAGTGACAGAACATATTATTTTCTAATTGAGTACCTTAATTCATATCCAAGACAAATAAAATGATACATCAATGGATGATCATCCTCAAATATTTTGTCGCATCCCGAAAGAAAATGAAGTAAAATTTAAATATCACGCAACTGCTTTAGTATTTCTCCAAATGGTGCATATAATTGAATGAAATGTAAGGAACACCATTAACAATGGAGTTTGAATTACAGATTTTTTTTCTTGCACTTTTAATAATGAGCTATTTTATGACACACAAATCTATTTTAGCCCATGTTTATCTTCGTTAAGGGATATAATCCTACATCGAATAAAGATGTTGACACAGACCAATTAATAAAGATCTTGAGCTACTCCTCTTAATAAGGTTGACCTTTTAAGATGGACCCTCAAATCTTAATATGGTATCAGAGCCAATTATGCTCCAACGAGCGATTCGATCCCGGTAAGACTTTAAAAAGTGAGCACGTGGATTTCAAGATTGGTCTGCTCAAATGAGCCACCATTTTGCGGGAGCGTGTTAAGGGATATAATCCCACATCGAATAAAGATGTTGACACAGACCAATTAATAAAGATTTTGAGCTACTTCTCTTAATAAGGTTGACCTTTTAAGATGGACCCTCAAATCTTAATAATCTCCCATTCTTTCTACATATTCATTTTCAACCACACATTCATACAATAAAATATTTTACACGTAAACCCAAATTTTTTTTCCTACTTTTTAACTGTAGATTCTCCAAAAAAATCATTATTTAAAACGACATTTTCTTAAAAATAGCCACCAAACAGGGGCTAAGAATCATAAACAACTTACATCACCTATCGAACAAATCTCTAGCTCGGAAGACACTAGACACCGTATAAGGAACTGGAAGGGGGAAAAAAAAGGGCCATAGTTGAAGAAAAAGTTGTGCTTGCACATCAAATGAGGAAAACCATATCAGCGGGAAAAAAAAAAAAAAAATAGAAGCAACACAAAAAGAAGATGTTGACAAATGGATTATAGTATTGTAGATTGTCATTGCTTTAATCGAGTGGATGTTATATTTAACAATAATTTTCTTCCCTTTACAAAGTATTACAACATGTCACTTTCTAATGCAAAATCTTAATTCACATTCATATTTACATTTTTCACAAACACCTTGCATGCATCTTTGGTTGATTCATAATCGAATTTTCATATATATTAACTGATAAGTGCATTTTATATGTTTATCTCGGCTTTTATTCTTATTTATCTGTATATAATTAAGGGAATATCTACTTAATTTGTGTAAATTATATTAATTGTAGGAAATTTCCAACTTGGATACAATTTATATGAAAAGAGTCTATGTAAAGCTTAATTGGAGTTGATTTGAAAAAAAATGAAGATTAATTGGATGCAAGAGATTAATTGAAAGTATTAATGGAGCATTCGGTAACAATTCATAAGTTTTGGGAATTAAATTTGACATTTGAAAAGTTTGAGACTAAATTGCAAACTCCAAAACTTGTCTCGAGTCAACTATTATTAGTTTGGAATGAAGATGACTTAATTGCAAACATTACAAGATGAAGGAATAAAGTCACATCAGAAAAGTAGTTCAATTGGAAAAATGAATTGTTTCCTTTTATTTCTTAAACTCTTTGGTAGAAACCAATTTGAACTCTTTGGTGGAAATCAAGTTGAACAAGGATTTTACATAAATCTTATTCTATAGATACATACATTAGTCCAACAATTAAAGGAAACTTGTAGAATTTCATTAGACACATATATTCAAGTCAAAGCTTGAGGGATTCATTGAACATATATTATTCAAGTCAAAAGGAGGGGAAAAAAAAAAAAAAAAATCAAAAAATCAATCAAGGAGTTAGGGTTACAATATTTCACAAGAAAAAGTGGAATCTTAGTTCAAGATCTTCATTTTTTTTTCTCATGTTTCCTTAATACCCGATGATGTACTTTAATTCCTTGTTTTATTCTCCCATGATGTGTAATTAAGTATTTAGTTAGGATAAATTATTGTAACCTAATTTTGAACTTTAATTCTAACTAAAAAGTTTTAAATCGCAATTGATTTTGAGAATTGTTTTTTACTTTTATTCTTAATACTTGGATTAATTGGCCACTAATTCATTAATTTCGTGAGCAATAATTACCTGAAGATGCAGATTATTTGTATAGACTACGTAGTAAAAATCGATAATTTAGTATAAAATGTCTAGTTATTGCGGTCGTTAAATGAATTCTTAGAATAATAATTACGTTTATTTAAAATTGATTTACATAAAAATATGAAATTGAATTAGTTAAATAGACTCAATGAGAACTCAAGATGTGTAAATTGAATACATTAGAAGAATACGATCGGGTAATATAATCAATTGTATAAAATTCGATAATTGAGATTAAGAGGATAACTATGGTAAAATCATGAATCTTAACACTTAAACTATCATATTGAAAAATCACTTTTATTTTAGTATATTTAAAATAGAAAATAAAAAAAATAACTATTTTATTTATTTTCGTTCAAAATGAAGTTAAGATTAATTGAATCAATCGTTACGATCCGTATACTTGCAAGATATAAAAATCGATAACAAATTTTTAACGCCGTTGACGGTAACTATTTTTATTCAATATTTGATCTAATTATTGCTTACTTTTGTTTGATTTTTTGTAATTGATCTATTCTTTTTTCCTTGTTACATTGACTGGGAACGAAAAGAAGTAAGATAGCAATAATTGATCCCAACTTAGATGATGTTGACATGTTCTTTGGAGAATTCCTCTTCACACAGGAATTAAAAAGTGAAGATACAATAAATCTATTATATTTGATAAGGATGACTTCCTGGATGGACTAAATATCAAATCTATTGTATATGGGAAGATTAGACTGACTTGTGAATATTGTGGTGCATTGCATCATACAGAAAATTGTTTGTTATTGGCCACTCCAGAGAAAGTAAGAAAAGTTAACTGAATTTTTATTCCTCATTAAACAAACAAACAAACAAATAAATAATTATTTCTTTCTTTTCTTTTTCCTTTCTTTTTCTTTTTCTTCTTTATTCGTTTTTTCAAATTTTATTTTTGTTATTTATATTTTTTAGGTCATAACTAGTTTACAATCACTATTCCTAATTAAATTAACATATATTCGCATGTGAATTTATTGATAATTATTAATTTTGTTTGTTTTCAGACATAATGGAAATATTTTACAAAATGAGCAAAGGTAAGATATTAAAGGAAGATCAAAGACAAAGTGCTTAACGAGAAACATCATATATTTGCTTAACGACGAGTATTTCTAACCATTCTTTAAGCCTATTTTGTGCACATATGAGGACAATGTACATGTGTATTTTAAGTTTGGGATGAGATTAGTTAGTAAGTTATATTTGCTTGATTGTGTGATATTTTTTAAAAAAAGTTGAAAAAGTTGATTTTTTTTAAAAAGAAAATCTATATATTTATTTTATGTGTGTTTGTGTGAGTTACAAAGTCTTGCCGACTAATTGAAATTATTTGAAATTGTTTATGTTTCGTAAATTTTGAATAGGTGATGATATTTGTTACTAATTTGATACTTGTTTATGTGAGGTCGTATTATATTGAGTACAATAATCATGATAATTATTATGTATTTTTGTATTGATTTTATTGATAAAATATGTGGAATGAATTTAGGTCTTTGTAAACCAAGATCATAATATATAGCACAACCGCTTAACCTATTGAAATGATAAGTTTGGACGTGGTGGATCCGTTGTTGGAAGCTATTTGGATATGTGTTAATTTCATGCATGTTGAATATCTGGGTGGAATGTTTTTGTCTAACAAGTAAAGACATAACCATCTACTAAGGGTTTGATCTCAATTATTTATCCAAAAAAAATAAAAGGCATTGGTGGCACGTAGGAAAAAGTCAGCTACATTGTTCTGTGAAGTTAGTCTTGAGGAGTAATCTGGTCCTATTCATCATCAATGTTTAGGAGATGATCAACCGGGAAAGAAGGCTGCTAGCAATGTAGAGTGGAAACTATTTTCAAAAATCAAAGAAAAAATCTCAAAAGCAGAAGAAGGGACACGATAAAAAAAAACACACCAAAGCGTGTTGAGGTAGTGGCAAAACAACTATAAGTACTGCTTTTGTCTAGCTAAGCCTTGGATATTTAATTTGGAGTTTAGACTTTTGGTGGGGGTTATTATCCTAGTTGAAACTTGGACGTTGAGACATCCAAATTTAAGGAGAATCATCACTTATTAAGAGAGTGACTTTCATTTGTGAAACCTAACTAATCTGGAACGAGAAAGGAACAAAGAGTTGTGTAATCAACCTTAAATTAATATACACCATGGTATGTGATTGATAAACAAGTTTAGGGGTGAGTATACCACAAGAGTGTAAAAAAATATTTAACTATTAAGGTCAGAAAATAACCAATTTAAAAATTCGTGATAATTTGATTGACTATGCATACACACACACACACACACACATCGATCAAGCATTGAACAAGTAAAGAATTAGTTTTAATTGCATTATTTATGATTTTTTTGTGAAATATCAAACGATCTCAATACTTGAAGCGAGTTCGGCAAAGTTATCTAATGCATTTATATTTTTGTTTGTTTGCTTGTGTGTTTAGTAGATAGTCTTGCTCGAGACAAATAAGAGTTTTAAGTTTGAGAGTATTTGACAAGTGCATTTTATGTGCTTATCTTGGCTTCTATTCTTATTTATTTTTATATAGTTGATGGAATGTCTACTTAATTTCTGTAATTATGTTAATTGTAGGAAATTACCAACTTGGATACAATTTATATGAAAAGAGGCTATGTGGAGTTTAATTGGAGTTGATTTGAAGTTATTGAAGATTAACTAGATGCAAAAGATCAATTGAAAGTATTAATGAAGTATTTGGTAAAAATTCATAAGTTTAGGGAGTTAAATTGAACATTTGAAAAGTTGGGACTAAATTGTAAACTTCAAAACTTGTCTCGAGTCAACTATTATTACTTTGGAACGAAGATGATTTAATTGCAAATATTACAAGACGATGGAATAAAGTCACATGAGAAAAGTAGTTTAATTGAAAAAAATGAATTGTTTCCTTTTTTCTAAACTCTTTTGTAGAAACCAATTTGAATTCTTTGGTAGAAATCAAGTTGAACAAGGATTTGTGCATAAATCTTGTTTTATAAATACATACCTTTATCCAACAATTAAATTAGGTTTGTAGGATTCATTAGACACGTATAATTAAGCCAAGGCTTGAGAGATTCATTGTACATATATTATTCAAGGCAAAGGGAGGAAAAAAAAAATGAAGAAATGAATCGAGGAACTAGGGTTTCAATATTTTACAAGAAGAGGAGGGAATCTTGATGTAAGGTCTTCATATTT
The DNA here is from genome assembly GCA_035079005.1 of Fraxinus americana. Taxonomy (NCBI): domain Eukaryota; kingdom Viridiplantae; phylum Streptophyta; class Magnoliopsida; order Lamiales; family Oleaceae; genus Fraxinus; species Fraxinus americana. The sequence goes on from CM068719.1 coordinate 9,008,889, forward strand.
TTTTCATTTTTTCTTAATAATCGGTGATGTACTTTAATTCTTTTTTTAATTTATTCTTCCAAGATGTGTAATTAGATATTTAGTTATGATGAATTATTGTAACCTAATTTTGAATCTTAATTCTAGTTAAAGAGTTTTAAATCTCAATTAATTTTGTGAATTGGTTTTACTTCTATTTTTAATTCTTGAATTAATTGGCCACTAATTCATTGATTTCGAGAGCAATAATTACTAGAGATACTTATGCTAATTATTGCAGTCGTTACATGAATTCTTAGAACAATAATTATGTTTAACGAAGATTGATTCACATAGAAATATGAAATTGAATTAGTTAACTAGATTCAATGAGAATTTGTGAGGGGTAAATTGAATATATTAGAAGATTTCGATCGGGTACATATAATCATTTGTATAAAACTTGGTAATTGAGATTAGGGGGATAACTATGGTAAAATTACGAATCTTAATACTTAAACTATCATATAACACTTTTATTTTAGTACATTTAAAATAGAAAATTAAAATTAATAATAATAATAATAATAATAATAATAATAATAATAATAATAATAATAATAATAATTTATTTGTTTTCAATCAAATTGAAGTTATGAATTATTGAATCAATTGTTAGATAGAGTCCCTGTGTGAACAATATCCAAACTCATAAATTCATTTTATTAATTATTACGATCCGTACACTTGCGATATATAAAAATCGACAACATTAACTCACCATCATTGATTCAAAGTTGAATTTTCATATATAATAACATAAACAAAAACCTTTCAAAATCTGAAATCCATAATTAAAATTGCAGCAGATTTTGTAAAGTACATTGCGTTGGTAATTTACCTAAAAATTTAACTTTTAATGGAGACTGGAGAATAAAATTGGAATAGAAAATGAAATCATTACGGGATATTTGAAAATTCGCTCTTGAAAATTTATTAATTTGTAAATAAAAATCATAAAGAATAATTTTTTTTTTTTAACTATAATATCTGAAAATAGTTAAGCAAATTTTGAATTTTGTCAAAATTGAAGAAGAATATGTTTGAATTGAATCAATTTTGGATTCGATTTGAAGAAGAATAGCATTGTGGCGGTGATTTTCTGTAAGTTCGAAGAAGAACTGCTTATTATCGTAATTAATACAATTTTTAATTATGTCTAACGGTATTTAAATTGGAAATTATAATGATTTTTCAAATATGTACTAATTTTGAGTATATTTGATTAAATTGCTCAATTATTTCACCTTGATGGCCTTCTTCACTAAGGCCTAAAGACTTCATAAATGAAGTAAATTATTTTTCTCCTTATCATAATGTACATTTTTAAATATTATTAAAAAAATAAAATTTCAAACTCATTTTTAAATTCTATTATTTAAAATTAATTTGTATCAAAATATTCAATTGAAATAATTTTGAATCGATATGTATAACACCAATCCCGAAAGTTTATTATTGAAATAATTTTCCTAGTTGCATGCATCCATTTGGGAAGTTTAATCAATAGATATAAATGGACAGTGACTGAATCGATAGTACTTGTGAATTTACTGTTAAGGGCGTGTTCGGTAGAAATTAAAATCGGATTAAAATTGAAAAACTAGCTGTTATTGCTGACTTTTATTAGACGAGTGAGACTCAATAACGACTATATTTTCAATTTTAATTGGATTTTAATCACTCTCAAATATGAAAATAATTGGGGCGGACGCAGGGGAAAAAAAAGAATTGTGTAATTTTTTTTACATCTTAACTCGACTTGAATTTTTTATAATAATCATTCCAAATTTCACAACACATTCATGCATTGGAATCAAAATTATAAGTCATTTTTGTTTTTCTTTTTATTAATAACATAGTTTTCAATAAAATAATATTACACGTAAATTTAAAATTTTTTCTTCTTTTTCAATCATACATTATTTAAAAAAAAAAAACTTTTTGAAATATTATAATCTTAAATAAAGATAAATAATAGGGGGGCAAAACGTGAGCTATGAGTGCACTTGGAAGTATTTAAGGATGGGTAATGCTACATGTACACACACACTTTTACACAATCTTTTACATCTCTCTCACATGGAGGGGGGTCCACGATTATTTTATTATGTGTGGGCCCCCTTCCATGTGAGAGAGGTGTAAAAAATTGTGTACACTTAGCATTATTCTTTAAGGATTCACCTTACCCAAACCTTATCTTTCTCTCCCAAACCAGCGCGTGGCAACTTCCAGGTGTACTCCGTGTCTACATGTTCTTCGTATTTTCCCTACACGTGTCCAATCTATTCTCACTTGCTACAGTCCAAAGTTTCACTTCCCCACGCGCAGTCGGAATCAACAACTCTTCAATCGACTCTGCCCTATACACGTGCTTACAAAATCTTTAATTTAAATGTGTCTTTTATTGGGGATTTTATCTATTGGAATGATATCATTTGGGCAGTAAGTGACACGTGTTTGATGCAGATTGTCTTATTCATGTGCTCCATAATCAAGACCAGGAACTAGATGGCGGCAAATGGATTGAACTGGCTCGATCAATGGGCGGATTGGACTGAGTTGAGCCTCGTGAGGTTCACGAGTTGACCCCTTTTCTTTTTTGATTTACTTTATTAATTTCTTTAGAAAAATTGCTTATTTTTTTAACTTATTTTGTTAATTAAAAAAAAAATCCGCCTTGGCTCGTTCCATGAGGTTCGCAAGCTAAAGTCCCAAGCCGAACATAGAATTTGGATACGAGCCGAGCCCTAGTGTTTAAGGGTCAAGTTGGTCTATTACCACTCTAATCGGGCGATTAATCACACTTGACTAACCTAAAATAGTATTTATAAATAGTGCAAATTATAAAAATAAAATTGAGCTGTGAATAAGTAATTACTACTTGTTAATTTTTCGAGAATCGGACTTCCATAGCTTTGTTAGTGCACGATCATCTTTCTTTTACACAAATTACCGGATCACATTTTTACTATGTCCTCGTTGTGTCAACTCTCTTCATCTCGTGTTGCTACTTTAGCTGTCATTTATGTTATGTTACGTTTTTTTTTTCTTTGACCTTAGCAAGGGAAAGACAGAAAGGATAGTTATTCGATGACCCTTGGCATCACATAGTTAAGATTGAACAAAGAGGGGATCGGTCATTCAAAATCTTTGGCTCTACTTGGACCCGATGAAAAAATGGGATCACTTCTTATGGACTCGTTGATAATGATTTTGATTTAGTTCATGACCTATTAAAAGTAAAAGACACTCTGATGGAATTTTCACAGGCAGAAAAATATTGCAGTTAGTTTGATAATGATTGAGTGACATTGCTTCTTTGGCTCGAACCAAGGAATTCCTTAAATATGATGCAAAATCGATTTTTTCTATCTTTGATCGCAATTCGTTTTTGACAAATTAAGAGCATGTTCGGGCAAACTTAAAATTCAATTAAAATTGAAAATATAGTCGTTATTGGGTCTCACTAGTCTAATAAAAGTCAACAATAACAGCTAGTTTTTCAATTTTAATCTGATTTTAATCTCTACCGAACATGCCCTAAATGACTTGGAGTCTGTTTTGTATGACTCTTGCGGACATATCTTTTATCAGTAGAGTATTTTCCAAAAGAGGAGTTGACTATTTAGTTGCTATTCAAAAGTGTTGTGAGTATTAAATTATTAGGGATGACAAAAAAACTAGGCAAATTCGATACCCGCGGGCCCTACCCAGAACAGGGCGGAGATTACCTGTTTAATCGGGTATTCAGGTCGGGGACAGGTAACAGGTGTCCCGTCCCGTCCCGTTTAATTTTTAATTTTTAGAATTCAATACTTTAAATGAAAAATTTCACGAAATTTCATTAGTTCTAATAAAAAATGATAACTAAAATTATCTAAAAAAATATGACAAATAATAAAAGCCTTAATTTACCAAATATATCTGAATAATTTAACTTTTAAAAATAAGTAAAGATTAAAAAATATATTATTGTCTCAGCCTAATGAATGAGAGCAATAAAATAAATTAGCAAAAACTTAAAAATAAATAAATTAAACGGGAAAAGGGTCCCGCCTCGCCTAAAATGAGTAAAGGGGCGGGGACGGGAAAGGTTACCCCTACCCCGCCCTGTCCTGTTGCCATCCTTATAAATTATTATTTGGAAGTATAACTCCAAAATTGCTTACTAAATATTTATTTGACTAAATTTAATAATTTATTCATAAACAATATTTCTTTCATTAGGAGGGGAGTAAAAATGCTTACTTGTCCATGAAATTTTAAAAAAGTAAAATAAACGATAAATTAAAAGGTAGACAAAATATTTTCCACATTATCAATAGTATATTTGGCAAAAACTATAATGAAAATTTAGGTGTGCTTATAAAATTGAAGGTTAAAAATAAAAATGCGATTAAAAAAGTTAGTGAAGAACAATAAAGTTTTATACCACCATACTTCTTAAATTCTCTTCCACGTCTAGAAACGAAAATCATCGCCAATTCGTCTGCCATATAGCTTTAGAGTTCTGATGAAGATGATAGGTAACTGGAGTTCGGTTAAAGAAGAACGAGTTTGTTCTTGGGAATCCACATGGGAAAAGAGGTCTAGAAGTTTTGGAGCACATGTTAAAGTATACAATTGAGGAGTTCTTCGAGTAATTATGGATTGAAAATCAGAGTCTACTAAAGATAAGGTTGGTCCCCGGACCCCACACATATTTTAACCAATCAATGCAAAGGAAATTAAAAAAATGATATAATGTTAAACGATAACATAAGTTTTATTTCAACCACAATAACTTGACATATCTTGATCAAAATAATTTTTTCTTGAGCCCCATTTACGTAAATTAACGCGATCTATAAAATGAGATCGACATGCATACATTTTTATCAACGTCTACTATGCTTAATTATTTGGCTTACATTATGCTTACGAAGATGGGGGGAAAATAATTTAAAATAACTAATAACAATTAAGAAAAATATACAAATTGTATTATTATTTTAATTTATGGACTTTAGTGTGTGACAAGGCTAGACGTGAACCAATTAATGTTTTAATAATAAAAATTTAAATTAACAAGACTTAAGCACTACATAAAAAGGTAAATAAATTTTAGGATGGTTTCTATTTGTCCCACATTAAATTCAAATAACACACATTTTAGAATTGTGACATGTTGTTCCTAGTAAATTTTAGAGTGTTCAATTGCTAAATTAACCGAGTTTTTGTGAGAGAACACTTAGTCCATGTTTGTTTTGGATTAAAATTCAATTAAAATCTCAAATCAAAGTAAACAATTAATTTTAACAATATATTTTAATGGAACCCACAGCTTTTTAACTACATTTTTTATTAGCTTTTATCAAAATCAACAAAAATGATTTTAATCTCTACCAAACAAGAGTTTAGTAAACTGTTCAATATGTACAAACTAAGCAGTTATGGATCCAACTTTTATGTTTCTTGGACATTATATATAACGTACATCGGACTTCCAAATGTATGTAAGCGAGAATAATCAGTTGGCTTACCAGTCTATATCTCCATTGGAGTTTTAAGATCAATTGCGGTTGATGGTGACCAATTGATCACATAACATGCGGTCTTAACTGCTAATGCCCAAAATGACTTGGCCATCCCGACAGTTTTCAACATCGCTCTTGTCCGTTCTAACAAGGTTCTGTTCATCTGCTCTACTACTCCATTTTGTTGTGTATGCCACTGTGAACTGCCGCTTGATACTTTCTTGTTGACATAAGTTATCAAATTTATCACTGGTATATTCTCCTCCATTATCTGTCCTTAAACACTTGATCTTCTTTTCAGATTCAAGCATCATTCGTGCTTTAAATATTTTGAAAACTGAAATACGTTTGCCTCCTCTTGATTTTGGATACACCCAACATCTCCTAGAATAATCATCAATAAAAGACACAAAGTATCTTGCACCTCCTAGGGATATAACCGGTGCTTGCCAAACATCAGAATGAACTAACTCAAAGATAGTCTTACTTTTAGTAGTGGAACTACTGAACTTTAATTTGTGCTGCTTACTAGTAACACAATGCTCACAAAAGGGTAATGAAACCTTTTTGAGCCCTGGAAGAAGCTTTTATTCAGCAAGAATCTTCAAGCCTCGTTTCGACATGGGGCCAAGTTTACGGTGCCACATCAACGTGAATTCTTTTATCGAACTTGCCAACACAATAGATGTTTCTCTGTCTTGTTGTGTTTCTCCTTTACGCATGTACAAATTTGTAGCTATCTTCTCCGCTTTCATCATCACAAGCGCGCATTTAACTATTTTCGTTATCCCATCTTGAATATGGGTTTTGTACCCACTATTATCTAATTATCCTAAAGATAATAGATTTTTCTTCAGGCCCTTCATGTTCCATACCTCCTTAATGGTGCAAATTGTACTATCATACATCTTCAATTTGATGATACCAATACTAGCAATCTTTAAGGCATGATCGTCACCCATTAATACAGATCCTCCTAAGATAGGTTTATATTGGTGGAACCATTCTCTCCTGGGGGTCATATGCCATGTTACTCCTGAGTCCATAAGCCAGACTTCAGTGAATTTTCTTCCGCCTTCAACAACTGTTGTTGCCACGCTATATAAAATTTCACCATCATTTGAGATGTTTGCTACACAACCATGAGCTTTTCATATCTCAGGACCTTTTCCTTTTCCTTTGGCTTCTTCATTCTTCTTGATACTCCAACAAACCCTCTTTAAGTGCATTTTCTTGCCAAAATAATGACACTTGACATTCTTCTTACTCTTGAATTTTGATCTACTCTGATTATGATTCCCACTGGAGCCACGTTCTGTTGATCTCCCTCTCGTCATCGTCAAAGCTTTAGCCTGCTGTGAACTTCCCAATCTATCTTTTTTGCTCTTGCGCCGAATTTTTCTTCAAGAAATGCAGTTGCAATATCATCGAAGACGAGTACTTCTATGTTGTTGGTTATATTGATGATGAGTTGATCATACAAATCAGATAGACTCTGAAGTTGAATTTCAGCACGTTCACCTGTCTCTATGTTATGCCACATTGATGTGAGCTGTGAAAATAGAGTGTTGATGGTCTTGATGTGGTTGGTCACCGGAGTGGACTCCATCATTCGAAGGTTGTAAAGTCTTCTCTTCAAGAAGATTTTGTTGTGTAACAATTTGGTATCGTACAATTTTGTTAGTGTATCCCATATCTCTTTTGTTGTCTTTTTCTCCATCACACTTGACAATATTCCGTCGGCAAGTGCTAAGTGCAGATTAGCAATAACATTGCTATCCATCTCGTTCCACTTGCTATAGTCAGTGATCTTATCGAACCTGTCTCCAATCTTTTCTTAAAACTGCTTTTATTCTCATTTTCCATAATGAGAAATTATTCCCATTGAACTTTTCTATTTCGTACTTCGTCGCCATTGTTTAAGATGTCTCATTTCCACTAACTAAATCTGACTGTAGCATGAAAAATCGGCTATAAACCCGGCATTCTGATACCACCGTTAGGACGTTATGGTACATGACACCCAATTACAACTAAAGTAGAAATGAGAAAATCGAGGAAAAATGATTAACACAATAATTTTAAGTGGAAAAATTACGGGCAAACTGTAGAAGGATTTCACTATAGCAAAAGTATTACAACACTTTCTCTCTATAGTAAGGAGAGCACAATTGACAACACTCTCTCTCTTATAATAGGAGAAACACACACTCTGAAAAAGGAAAGACTAAAACTATTTAGGAGAAACTCACTATTATTTTCTCTCTAAAATTCTCTTTCTTTCTCTCTATGTTTTTCTGCACTCCAAAATGGGATGATACCATATGTGTTGTAGGTCACACACATATATATAGAGGCGGTGAGACGGTTATCCATTAACTTATTTGTAGCTATCCACTTGCCAACTTTATCCATTAGTTTATTTGTAGCTATTCACCTGCTAAGAAGATAAAGCTAAAAGTCTTGATAAATAAGAAAGTAAAAAGTGGCTTAATGGATAAGAAAGCGAAAAGTAGCTTTACAACCAACACAAAATCATTAAATCAATGGATAGTATTGATGGGTGTTAATAGTTAATTTATAGTATGGCATCAAATATTATGTAAGTGAAATATATCTGCCTGTCTATCGCTTAATGATTTCAAAGAAAGGTGCTCGAGTTCAGTTTTCAGAGTGAAACTGCTCATGGGGTGCAAAAGGGCGTTCAAGTGACCGTTCGTTCTAGGTGACTGGCCTAACTTTGGAACACCCCAAACCACCTAAAACTATGAAACACATTTTATATACAATAAAAAAAAATGATGTTTTGTATTTGTTGAAGATAAAGGAAAAGTTATATCAACACAGTTTTGTACCACCTTGCTTCTTAAATTCTCTTCAGTGCTCACAAATAAAAATCACCAGTTTTCAGAGTTTTGATGAAGGTGAGAGATGATTGGAGTTCCAATTAAAGAATGACGAGTTCGTTCTTGTAGATTCACAAGGGAAAAGAGGTCGAGAGGTTCTAGAGCATGTGTTAAAATGTACAATTGAGGAGTTCTTCATGTAATTATGGATTGGGGTCATAGTCTATTAAGATTTAATTGTGTCTGGATCACATGTTTAAGTTCAATATTGTCATAATGGATCATTTGATAACACGAGGTGCCGACGGTTTTTCTGTTGAAGAGTTCTTCAATGATTTTTTCTTCATAAATGTTTTTTATTGTTATTTACTTTTCAATACGTTTACTTGTTTTGTTGATTGCAGTGCTGAAAAGTTCATATCTTGTATATCAGACTATATAATTTGTGACTTGTAGATTATTTTGGGTCGGTTTAAATTCTATATAAAACACCTATTCATACCCTCTCTAAGTGTAAAGTGGATTGAAATTTTGTTCTTCACATTTTAGTACAATGATTAACTTTATATAGATTTTATCTCTTTAATATACAAGACGAACATATTAATATTGTTAATTTGTATCGCACATTTGAAATCCATATAAATGAGCTGGAATTTAAGCATTCAAAAAGATTAGGAGATCTTTCTTTTCTCATCCATTTTCACCTGTCATACTTAAAAAAAAAAAAACCTAAATTTAATTTTTTTTGTTTAAAAATAATTTTTTAAATTAAATATTAATATCTACTACACTATATTAAAAAAGTATTGGTGGTTATATGGTCATCACACTTTTCTTTTGTTTTATCCCATTTTTAATTGCAATAAAGATCTTCAATATTTGTTAATTATCGCACTCTTGTCCTCAATTTTTTCGTTATTTTAATGGTTTGCGATGATAGTTTCCATCCAAAAGTTCTTTAGATTGGCGTAAATGACTTATTTGCCTATCACATTTTCAAATAAGTAAAAAAAAAATACAAATGTTTGACATAATATTAGCCCCACATTTCGAAGCACACTAGCAAACTATTTGGACGAAAACCATGATAAAAAATTAGATGTGCTAATTAATGAAAGATTGAATAAAAGAATGTTTCTATAAAATTGGGGACTACATGCTACAATAGAAAAGATCGAAGACCTTTAGTACAATTTAATGGTGGTTAAATTTTAACCACCTTCAAATTAAGTCTCTTCATTCACATTTGGCTAAATATATTCAAAACACATTTTCTTATAATTGCACCACATTTTAAATACATAAAATGTGCAGAACTTTTACCCGTTGTCATACTTATGTTCCCAACTTTCTTCATCGCATTTTTCTTTAACCTTTCATTAATTAGCACATTTTGTTCGTGATTACGATATCTGTTCAAAAGTTCCATAAGACTGAGTAAAAAAACTTATTTTCCTTGCATATTTTTAATAAACAAATGAAAATTGTAACTAAATATTTTTACCGCATTTCACAGCACTTTAACTCCATTTTTTTAAGTCAAGATCATCATTAAAGACAGGTTTTGTTAATTAATGACAATTAATGGAGAATATGATTGGAAAAGATTATGACATAATAGTGACAATGGATAAAGAATAACGAGCACCAATCTCTATGTCCACACTAGATAATTGCAATTAAATAGATGTATTGACTTTGTATTTAAATGAACGTATCATTTAATGAAATCTAATTGACATCTAGAATGGTGCTAAATAACATTACTCATGGATAAAGATTAAAAACTTTCAATGCAATTAATATTTGGTATTTATTAAACGACGTGGTGTGAATGTTCACATCTGCTTCCTGATTTTCCATCCTACACTTTCTACCATCAAGCATATTGCCCTCTCCCCCTTTCCATCTCTTCATCATTCTCATTGTTCCTCCTTTTGCAAGCATGTCTCTTTCTACCTTCTTTTTTTATTTGCTTGGGAGCTCCCCAAGTATTAGGCCAAAGAAAAATGGGAATGGAGGGTGGAGCTTCCCATTGCACAAAAGAGACGAAAGGATATAAGAGCATATCCAGTGATACTCTAAATTAGATATAAATTGTGATTTAGATCTTCAAAGTGGTCGAAAACCTCTCCAATGGACACGTACAAAAGAAATGCAGACTTAACCCCTATTTGGTTCACCTAAAAATGTTTATTATAATTCAATTTTTTTAAATCCAAATTATAATTGATAATTTCCTTAATCAAAATCAAGTCCTTATTGAATTGTATTAAGAGTTTATCGAGTGTAATCGAAGTCAAAATATGAGTTATTGAGTCCAATTTAAAGTTAAAAGAGTTGGAGTTGGTAGAATAGTCCTTAAATGAGTCCAAAATATATAATCAAGGAAATGTAATTAGAACTCTAAAGAGTGTCAATGAGCCGTACAAGTTATACTCCAAATTCTCAGTTACAAATTGCAACTCAATTTTCATATAAAAACATTGGAATTTGGATACGACTATCTTTAAAAAAAATTGTAGCTATTTGAGTTGGCTTTCCAGTGCATTTTGAATCACTTCAATCGGATATCGATAGAGAAAGTTATGATACCAATACTTACGACAGCTCAACTACTGCTCGCCCGTTGCTGCTTGGAGCTCGAGCTATGGGTCGACGTCTAGAATCCTATTTGCTTTAAAACACGTGATTTTGATTCCTATTTCAATCCAAGAACTTTTCCCTATATATATCATATCCTATGAACGTCCAAAAGTGGGTTGAATCATATTTATTCCATAGAGATCATTACTTTGAAGATCCAAAACATTCATTGATTCGAAGATTCATTAATCACATATTACTTGATCCATAATTTCATCCAAATCATATTTTGTTGATCAAGCCATATTGTTTCATATAAAACAACATATCAAAACACACAAAATCTTTTGATCAAACACCATATCACCTAATCCACTAAAGATAAATCGATACCAGTGATCGGGAGTTGTAGCAGAAGCACAAATTTAGGAAGACTAAAGTGAGATACTAAGAGTCGGGATCCGGCGTCAGGAGCACGCAGCCCAGGAGGGCAAATGTATAAACCAGGAGTCGAGATTTGTTTTGAAAGGGTGCATCTTCGTAGGATCAAGGGAGATTGTAGGAATTGAGGTTAGAAGTTCTACGGAGTAGATTGTTCTAGACCGTACTGTAAGTTTGCTTCGATTTATAGTGGATTACTAACTGAAAAAGTGTCCGAAATTTTTATTCAGCTGAGATTTTTCCGTGATCATCTTTGGTATTCTTTAGTGTTTTAATTATTAATTGTGGTATTCAAATTTAGGATAAATTAACTTGTTTGATCTAACCATCTAGAAACAATTAAAAAGTGACTTACTGTTTTTAATTGTATAATTTCGCACGTTGAATCTAAATAAATCGGCTAATTTAAAACCTTCAAAATTAAAGTACAAAATTAATTTTTATCATATTTTTTATGAGATCCATAACTTTTCAATCACTCATTCCATCAATTTCAATCAAAATCTATTAAAAATATGATTTTTTTTTAATACTTTTGTTAAAATCTACTTGATTTTTATCTAAATCAAATAGAGACATTAGTTTCAAACTTACAAAACAAAGGCTTGTTTTCATTTTAAGTCTCCAACTTGGTCCTTCCACAATAAGCTCTATTAGTCTAGTAATTGTGTGTCTAATGATTGACATACGTGGATAGCAAGTAAACCGTACCTCAGCCCACATCTATCTCTTTTTCATAGATACCCAATTTCTATCTTTCTTCCAATAAGAATCTCCCTCTCTTTCTAATAATGGACCATACATTCTCTCTTAAATTATATTTTTCCTCATCTCTACGAATAATAAATATGCACTAAGATCCTTTTTCATTCAATCTTCAAAACTTCAAACTCACATTCCAAAATCTTTGAAAAAATAACAAAATAATTATTTCCATTGTTTAATTTACACCTTTTTTTTCCTTTCAATTCTCCAAGAATACACAAAATTTGCTCTTAGGAAGTGTAATTACGTAAATTGTGCTATATTCTTCACAATTAACTTCTCTCACGATGAATCAGCGTGTACCTAGCTGGGATCTTGATGATAATCCCACCCCACAAAGGTTCGTATTATACTGTTTAGTCGAGTGGAGTCAAGTCGAGTACCATGTACTGAATATCTCAAAAAACAAAAAAAATCATTCTAATCTCTGTCTCATGTTGTTATACTTTTGAAGGTTGGATTATGAAGTTGCAGAGCTGACATGGGAAAATGGGCAGCTAGCCATGCATGGATTAGGTCCTCCTCGAGTGTCAAACAAACCGGTGGCTGCATCAGCCGGTTCGACTAAATACATGTGGGATAAGCTACACGCCGGTGGCACGCTAGAATCAATAGTTGACCAAGCTACGCGCCACCCTAACAGTGGTGGAGATGAGCTGGTGCCTTGGTTTGACCACCACCGCAATAGGGTCAACCCTGAAGCCACTGCCGCCGCCACCAAGACTATGGATGCTTTGGTGCCATGCACCAATACTAGCAGCCAAGAACCCTCCGCGCACGTGCGGGAACCCGTGACGGGGATTGACACGCGCGTGGTGGGATGTTCCACTCTTGTGGGGTCCTGCAGTAGCGCCGACGCTGCCGAATTGGCACGCGTGGGAAGGGAAAGCGCACGTGACTGGAGTAGCAAAGCGGATCAGAGCTTGAGTGTGAGCGGGAGAGACAGCCATAAAGTGACTCTTGACACGTGCGACCTAGAATTGGGTTCGCCGGAAAACATCAGCTCCGCCAAAGATTGGGCCAAGACCGGCGAGGACCACGACTCCGTTTGTCACAGTAGATCGCAGGCAAGTTTGTTTAGTTACTTTTCTTGCATATACTTCTAGTGGTAAACCTGGGTTAAACCATTTAGTTTTTTAGGTAAAAGAAAATTATCGTGAGTATTTTTTATTTTTTTTATGTATTAGTTCAATATACAAAATTTTTTGTCCCATGATTCCGTCAGTACCTTTGGCATATAATTTACAGGATTTTAATTTTAATTTTTTTTTTAGAATTTATGACCACCAAAAAGTTTATGCCTATATGAATTTAAGTTTATGGACAAGATTTATAGTCTTGGTGGTGTTCGTCACGTTGCCAATTACTAACAAAAATTGTCTTCCAAAATTCGTGACGACGAATTAAATGTTTTATTGTTGTCGTGTGTTATTTGATAATATTGCAGAGGGAGACTAGCAATGTGGAGGATAAGAAGAAAGGAACAAGAAAATCCTCAATTTCAACGAAAAGGAGTAGGGCAGCTGCTATTCATAACCAATCTGAACGTGTATAGCCTCACCTCAGCTCTCTTTTCTATATGCATATATTATCTGGTCGGCAAAGCTATTATTTTTATTAGTCAGCAAACGAAATTTCACATAATATTCCAGAATAATGCTATTTATCATTACGATAATAAAATATCGGTAATGTGACAGTTTATGTGAAATAATGAGACTGAGCTATTCAATTTTTATGAAAAAGAGAGAAATCTGAGAGATAATGGGTTGTCACATTACCGATATTTCATTATCATCGTGATAAATAGTATTACTCGCTATTTTATGGTTAGTTGGGAAAAAATTGGTCGAGAAAGCTTTATGTTGTAATAAAAATTCTTAATTTCTGCTTTTGGCGGAAAATATTTATAAATATTATGAGACAAGCAATAATGATTTGTTGCAGAAAAGAAGAGACAAGATTAATCAGAAGATGAAGACATTGCAGAAGTTGGTCCCAAATTCCAGCAAGGTATAGATAGATCAACTTCTTTTTCTTCTGTTGAAAAAATAATTTTAAGAAAGTGTGTTATACTTACTTCCCTCGAGAAGTGAAAAAAATGAGTTTTTGACTTTTTTTCAACCAAACAAAGTTGAGGGCTTTAATTACTCAAAAGTAGACAGGATAATTAATGTCGTTTAAAGTGGTCCCCAAAAATAAGTGTAAAGATGATCCTAGTCCACATACAATTTTGCTATATAGACATGTAGACAGAAGGAGTTAGTTGTATACACAATCATCTATTGTTTGGATGAAGCTACACTTACAGAAGAAGCCCCACAGATCACGCACAAAGGGGGGGTGGGAACAAAATTGAACCAATTTTTCATCAGGTGGGTCCCGCATCGGTATCCACCTCATGTGAGAGTCGATAAGAGGTCCGTGAACTGAACCTACATTTGGCTTAATCCTACCATATAAAGGTTGTCCAGGTAGGGACTCTTAATATCTGTCTGCTTTCAGTCATTGATGTGCTCTCTTTGGGAATATGTTACTCCCTAAATGTGGAAATTCACACAAAAGGTGTAAAAGTGGCTCGGTACAATAATTTGACCTTTGTTTGACTTGACATGATTCATGTGGAGAGACAGGTTGTGTTCTTTAACGTTGACCCAAATCCCGACCTTTTAGGATTTATGTTTTTATAAATTTGCGTGCTTGGTAGTTCATCCAACTAGGGTTAGGCCAACGAGTCATTTTGGGCAACACTTTTTGTAGATTCTAGTCCTATATCCTCCTTCTTCGGTAGACTACTTGCATTATATACTAGCATTGCTAAATAGTAGATTCAGACATTTGTCGTTCCAATATTTGTCCTTAAAAGAAGAGACGACGTAGAACCCGGCAACCTTATTGATGTTATATTTACCTTTGGTAGATTCATTCACATACCCTAATGTTGCAGACTGATAAAGCCTCAATGCTGGATGAAGTAATAGAATATCTCAAACAGCTGCAAGCACAAGTTCAGATGATTAACAGAATGAATAACATGTCATCTCTGATGATGCCATTGGCAATGCAACAACAGCTTCAAATGTCATCGATGATGAATCCCATGGCCGGAATAGGAATGGCGGCCATGGCTGGGATGGGAATGGGAGTAATGGATTTAAACACAATTGGCCGTGCCGCAATTCTTCCCCCCTTTCTTCCTCCAGGGGCCGCACCACCCTTTATGCCGCCTTGGGATCGTATGCCAACTCCAGCTTCTGTAATGTCTACAGACCCCCTATCTGCATTCCTTGCTTGCCAGTCACAGGTGAATTTTACACAACCAATAAGTTCTTAACAATGCTAACACCAGTCAGACTAGGTGGTAGCCCTTGTCACATTAAATCACTTGGTTTCACTGGTACTAAGCACCTGTCTACGTGGCATTGGGGCCCATCAAGTCAGGGTGGGTGATGGGTGGGTATTGTTTACATAATTTGCACAATACAAAATTTATTTATCAACTCACAGAATTCCATTTTTGATTTGAAATGGCTGCAGCCAATGAGCACGGAAGCTTATAGCAGGATGGCAGCATTGTATCAGCAATTCCAACAACCCCTTGCTTCTGGTTCAAAAATTTAACCATCAAATTACAATCTATTACTCAATCATGATGCAAATGATGTGATCTTGGAGAAGAAAAAAATGAAATCTTATATAGATTGGCCACGATTCACGGTATTAAATAAGGGGGACGTGTGATAAATGTTGTAAGAGATTATGTATCGTTTGTTTAATTTAACGTATCAAAAAGTCATTTCTTCTTATTTGCTTGAAGTCATTCTCCTTCTAAGATAGGAAAGGAGAGTTGCTCAAATTAATTACCAGGGAGTGACTTGGTGCCAAGCGAGAATTTTTTTTATCTTCTGATTGTCTATTTAACAAGTTATAAATTGTATTTTCTTTTTTCAATGAATTTATTTATTTTATTGATAGGTTATTGTATGAACTTTGTATTTATCATACTCTAAAATATAGAGGGAGCATTTATAATCCACCTTTCGACATTATTGAGTTGTTTACTAGTGATTGGAGCAACAACGGATTTTGTATAGTTGATTTATTTGAGTGTTGATTCAGTATCTCGATTAAGTGGCACGAGCGTTTGTGGTTTCAATTGGAGGTTTTGAGAAAGCTATAAAGGATTTTATTGGAGTTTGAGAGTTTTTTTGAAGTGAAAATATTTGATGATTTTTTCGACGGCGATTCCTTATTAACAATCTTTTAGCCATACTCGTAGACGAATCATGTTGCCTTCAAAAGTTGAACTCTTTATTTGTTATGTGGGATTTCTTATATGAATTGCAGTTCATGTGACATCTAAATAGAAAGACATTGATATACGTGACAATAATATTTAATGAATAGACAATCTAGTTCATATTTTATCTTCAATGGGTTTCTACAATTCAAATTTCATCTTCAATGTGTATATAATACGAGAGAAAATTAATAAACATGAAAGAGAAAAAAAAAAAAAAAAAGCAAAAGAGAGAGAGAGAGGAATGAGAAATATTAAATTTTAATAATTCACTTCATCTAGAAGTTTCTCTACGTTTGGATAATCTTCTTAACAATGTCTTTTTTTTTTCTCTGTCACATCACTAGATATAGTTCGAGATATGTTGCATTGGAGATGAAATTTTGATGACGTTATCTATTTTACTTAGATGGTAGATGGTAAATTTTTAGTGAAATTCAAGTTAACATTAAAGTGCTCTTACTTTATGTTCATAGATTTTTTTCAGTGGAATGCTGATTTTTGTAGGGACTAAATCATCATCAATTATTTGATTGACTACAACTTTACATTGGAAAGGTAAAGATTCAACAAAGTCTAAGACAAAAAATTCAATAGTGGTAATAGTTTCAGAATCAGTGGGCCTGATATTGTAGCCTTACATACACAAATATTCTATGCAAAAAAAAAAAAAAAAGAAAAAAAGAAGAAGAACAGAACTCGAGATTTTTTTGAAAGAAAAATTGTATCAAGCTGAATTTTCATTTAGCAAATGCTGTATTTATTCATGCAAAGTGCCTAAATGAAGAATTTAATATACAGCATATACCATCACTTATTGTGTGTTCGGTCGTGCTTAAAATCTAATTAAAATTGAAAATATAATCGTTATTGGATTCCACTCGTCTAATAAAAGTCAACAATAACGGTTAGTTTTTCAATTTTAATCCGATTTTAATCTCTACCGAACACGCCTGTAAAACTATATTTAAAGCATGTTTGATGTAAGTTTTTTTAGAATGTATTTTGTGAAAAGTAGATTTTTTTTTTGGGAACATGTTAAAAATGTAGCTAAAAGTTATAGGTTCAAGTGTAAAATTATTTTATTGGGAGAATTGATGATTGAAAGTGAATTTGAAAAAAAAAAATGAATTTTAAATAATATATACCTTAAATTGAAAAACAACCCACATGATCAACTAAGGCTCCTATTATTGACGCATCATTTAATGTTAAAATGTCACATTTTTAAGCGTATAGAGTAGATAGAGAAAAGTTAGATATGTTAATTTAAAATGATGTGTTAATAATTATTTGGACGAGCAGTAAAATTGGACAGCAGATCTAACTCCTAAATTATTGCTTAGTGACCAAGGAAGTAGAGGTGGAGAGAGACACCTAAAAGGTTTTGAAAAAATTGCAATCATAATCATCAACTTTGAGGATTATCCGCTCTTGGTATTCAATTATTTTGGAATAATTGAGTCTTGCACTTGTCATTTTCATGAGAAAGAGGTCTCTTGGATTAGTCAAAAGGAGGCATTTAATTGAATGATAAGACATATATTGTTGTTGAATTTAAATAAACAAAAGAAATACAAAAAAATGATGAAAGAAAGTCACCTTCCCCCAACTCCCTCCACCAACCATGGTTACCCTGCTTTGAAGATACTCCAATATAATTTTAAAGTGGAAATTGTAAGAAATGTCCACTTTCTTCTAGTCACATGCAAAAATGTCAACTTTTAAAAATCTTTGCAAAAATGAGAATTTTGGTATATTTTATGCCCATGGTCAACAATTTGTGATTTCATTCAAAGACAATAAAATGGACATTTTTGCAAAAAAAATATGGGCTAATGAAATCTTGACACATAATCTGCTCCATTTATTGCAAATGACAAGATGTCAAATCATAATTAATACTATTTTTTGCATTGACGCATAAATGTCGAGAACGACATTTCAAATGTAGAGAAATGTCATGTTTGAAATGAAATATCATTCTAGACATTTAATATGTCGAGAATGACGTTTTGAAATGTCGAGAACATTTAATATTGTAATTTGACATGTGTACTGTTAAAAAATAAAACGAGATTCAAATGTCGAGAATGACATTTTAAATGTCGAGAATACGTAGAGATTCAAATGTCCTTTTTTTTTTCATTAAGGGCATAATAGACACTTTAGTATTAAATTTGAAAATTGGACACTTTTCAACTCACATCCTTAATTGTGGACATTCTTGAAAATACCCCTATAATAAAAATGAACTCATGTCCTTACATTTAGGATGACATATCAGCAAATAATATTTAATTGTCACGTAGACTCATGATCATACTGAATCTAAATAAATAGTATTATTCTAACAAAAATTATCCTAACTTCGAAAACTAATAGATATATAATGTCTTCTATTAATTTGGAGGATTATCAATTCAATTTGGAATTTCTTCAAATCACACCTTTTCTATTAAGCTTCTAGATATGATGAAAAAAGTTCTTTCCATGCATGCTTTCTTTATATGATTATGCTACATGTACCCTATCGATTACACTTTTGTTTACTCGGGTCCACCCCCTCCCTCACATGGGGGTCAGGTCCCACGCATTTATTGAACGTGGGATCCGACCCCCATGTGAGAGAGGGGGTGGGGTCGGGTAAACATGAGTGTCATTCATAGAGTACAAATAGCATAATTCTTCTTTATATGCCCAACATTCAATTTAACAATTTAAAGAATTTTCTTGCACCTTCAATTATTCATAGGGTACCACCAATTTTTCCTTATCCCAACCTCTTCCTACCTTCAAAAAGTTTTTTCTGCAACAAATTATGAAGACGAAGCTGCAAAAGTGGAAGGAAAAACTGGGTTACGGGGCTGGAAGCAGGTAAGGCGAGATGGTGGATGCATGGCGTGGTTTGAAAAGAGAAACATGCATAAAAAAATTATAATTCAATAAAAAAAGTAAAATGAGCAAGTAGATAAAAGGTAATTTCTTTCAATTTAATTCTCATGCGTCGATATAAGTTTTTCGAGTATATGATGAAAGTTGAACATACTTCAAAAAATTCTTTATTTATTGTTTTTACTCAGTTTTAAATAGCATATATTTAGACATCAACGGCCAATAAAATCAAATATGGTTTCTATAATTCAAGGAGCGAATAATTGAAATTTGTCATATATTAAATCCAATCGTTATAAAGAGAAAATATAGAGCGTGTTTGGCTTTTTAATAGAGTGGAGACTAATTTAAAGAAATGACTATTTAAAATAGAGACCGCCTTATATTTAAAGAGTCTCTTGTAGACGTGATAAGACATTTTTTTTAAAAACAATTTATAGTGACATTAGCCAAACATAAGCTTATGTTTATTAATTTTTTTTCTCTACTATTAACTATACTTTAAGAGATAAAATTCGAATAATAGACATACTTCATTGAAAATGAAATTTAAACTTAACATTGAACATTAAAGTCATGTAAAATGACGATTTCTAGTCACATGCCACCTAAACGACAATCCATAAACTGCAGGAAAGATGCTCTGGATGGAATAGCTCAAATATTATACATATTAATTATAGAATAATTCCATTTTACCAGAATTTCACCAAAAATCTCACATGGAGGTAGGTCCCACTGTGAATAAAATATTGCAAAAAATGCGGGCCCACCCGTGTTGTTTCTTATCGGTTGGTTTTCTATGTGTACAATATTCTGTACACACAGCAGAACTATTAATTATAACTTTCGTATTTAAACAATTCTCAGTATAATCAGGGACCCCACTGACCTCACCTCTCTCGTCACTACTTTAAAACATCATGTCTGTAAACCATGTCAAATATTATGTTAACGTTCAAAGAGACACATAACATGCAGTGTTTGTTAAAAGTTAAACATAGAATTGATTCTATATTTATTTGCTAATTAACTTTAATGAGTCACCGCAAGTTTCCAAATTGCATGTTTCGAGAAATCATTGATAGAATAAAACATCGAGTATCCTATTCGCAATCTATTCCTCTTTTCAAACACGTGATATACTACCTTTTTAGATAAGAGTTCTCATTTGATAAACGGCCGTGTAAGTTAAGAAAAAAATAACAGGAAATGAAGTACTCAGGGGCGGAGATAGGGGTGGGCTACAGCCCACCCTTGCCCACCCCAGCTAAAGTCAAATTTTGTTAAAAAAAAAAAAAATAAATAAAATTGGTTATAGTCCATTTTTTTCTATTGTCCAACCTATTAGCCCACTGTCCAACCATGTATCCTCCCGTACCATTGAATCCTGTCTCCGCCACTGGAAGTACTACTTTTGTATAGAACGAGAAAATTATGTACAATTTCCTCACTTTTTTAACCAATAATTTTAATAGCGTCCTAATTTTTTGGTCCAAAGTTTTGATACTCGGGATAAAAAGTAGTGAATCAAAACATTCAACTAAAAAAAAAAAAGCAAGAAAAAAGCAATGGATATATACAAGTTGATGATGAGTGCCAAAGGACCGCGAAATTGACTAGTGAATTTCCTTTTGATGTAACATTTTAATAATTGGAGAATGAATGAGACACTTGGTCAGTGAAATAACCACATTTTTTTTCTTATAAAAATCTAAGCTATTTCGTATAAATTAGATAATATTCTAAAAATTTAAGACATGGCAATGTGTTAAGATCAAATCTCAAGTTTCAAACTTAAAGAGTCTAGACGTAATAAGATATTTTTTATATATAATATTAGTTTAAACCAATAAATAAATAAAATGAAGTATACGTTGAAAAATTATATGATTAAAAAATTCCGCCATTTTCATATTCTTAGCTCTCATGTACATCTCCTTTGTGCTGGGCACCGACAATGTAGAAAGATCGATACACGAGATCCACAAAATATGCTTGATATTTTCGATCTACGTGAACTAGATTTGATCTTCTTTTTTCTCACATAGGCCCCAGGCGGGGCATTTTCTTCAATCCCCGTGCCCAGGGTCATTCAGGCATAGTCTAAGTACCCCTTTTAAAACATTGTAATTTAGGTCACAAGTCATACATTAGTAATGGTTCGAAAACTATACTTGTAGTATAAGAATTACTTTATATCACATAAAAATATGTTGAAAATATATTTCTATATTCTCTTGATATTATTGTATCTTTAATTATTTCGATATTACTTTAATTACGTAATTGATGTAGGACCTTTCCTTTTATAATAGTTTTTAACCTTATAAATAGGGTCGTTTTCATTTCAATTTATAGATAGAAATACTATATATTTTCTCATATTACTTAGTGTTTTGTCTCAATAGTATTAATTCGGTTGAAAATTATATATTAATTAGCGAATGATCATTGTATTTTTGCGGTCCTAGTTGTTAATGATTATTGTATCCATTGCAATCCTAACTCTTCCCTATGAATATTAAATTTTGAATTTTAATAAAATATACATAAGTCTATTGATTTTTCTCTAGTTTATAACAAGTTATGACCACAATAGCTTTTTTTTTTTTCGTAAAGTACTTCAAAGTCTCATATTCTCTTGGAAGGAAAAGAAGAAGGCGTCATTGCTTCTTCTATATTCCAAAAAAAAATTTCAACTTCAGTGTCAATCTGTATCACAATCAAAATCAATTCGTTAGAAGGTAATACTTTTTTTATGTGATTGTATGCGTACCTCAAAACAAAAAGAATGAACATTTTAGTATTGTATTCTTCATTATGTACATGTTCTTTCATCGGGATTGTAGCACAATCCAATCCAATCCACTACATACCACATTCTTGATATTAAAAAAAAAAAAAAACTAAAGGTGTATTTGATAGCAAATACGAAACTTGCATATAACAAAAATAAGTTTTAGGCAACTGAATTGCCTAAAACTTATTTGCGTAGAAATTGTCAATTAAATGTGTTTAATTGACTTAATTTTCAATGTAGAAAACATTTTTTTTTTTATTTTGGTGTTTGATAACCATTATTTCCATAAAAATAATCATTTTGGTGTGCTAATTTATGAACCATTCAGATTATGCAGATATATGTACACACCTACATATACATATAAAACACACATTGTACTGTAGGAGATACCATATGTTAAAATCGTGAGATGTCAGAATGGCTCACCGTGATGGAGAACTGTAGTGGCGGCGTGAAAGGAGATGCAAATAGAATGAGGTTTGTGTCCTTTGGTTCTTCTTTTTGATTTGTTTTTGTAGGTATACGAGAGAGAGAGAGAGAGAGAGAGAGAGAGAGAGAGAGAGAGAGAGAGAGAGAGATGGGAGGTAACGATTTTGTTTGTGGGTAGATGAGATAAAGTGTGTGGGTTCCGTGAGTGGTTAGATGAGTGGGTAAGAATTTTTGGAAAGTGTGAATTGCTTTAAAAATAAAAACCTACTTCCTAAAGAAAATATTTTCCTTATTTCTGAGAAAAATATGATCACATGACCGACTTTGAAAAATACTTTGCATGAAAAAATACCAATCAAACACCCAAAAGTAGGATTTTAGGTGAAAAAATGACATTTTTTATAAAAAATAAAGTCATCGAACACACCCTAGCTACTTGTGTGTGTTATACTTAATTTCTTTTCAACATTTGTTTAGTCTCTGGCATGAATATTTATATCAAAATCAAGGCTTGAATGTTGGGTAAAATAATGATTATGCCTTTTTTTTAAGGGATAATTGTAGCAAAAGTTTCAAACCTTTAAAACACTAGCAGACTTTTCTCAAACATTTGATTTGTTGCAGCCGTCACCTCTAACATTTCCAAACGTTGCAGGTGAAGCCCTTCTGGACAGTTTTCATCCACAATTCCGTCAGTTGACAAAAAAATTCAACTTTGACAACTTTTTTAATATTTTAAGGAGCAAAAGAGTAACTTTATATTTATCACATTACATAATTAAATTAAAAAAAGAAATAAGAGAAAAAAAGACAACTGTCTTCTTCCTCTCGCCCACACGCCCCACCCCTTCACCCAAAATTAGCCATCGACCACCGCCAACTTCACCTCCACCTCCACCTCCACCCAGGCCCGGCCCTGAGGCGAGGCAAATGAGGCCGCCGCCTCAGGCCCAAACATGGAGGGGGCCTCATTTTTGGCCTTTTTTTTTTTTTTTATATATCAGCCTAGCCTGGAGGCCTCTCAATTTTGGCCCAATTATAACCTAAACAATCACTGAATCACGATTCACATAAACTTCCGTCTCCTTCCCGCTCTCAATCT
This sequence comes from Fraxinus americana, assembly GCA_035079005.1. NCBI lineage: Eukaryota > Viridiplantae > Streptophyta > Magnoliopsida > Lamiales > Oleaceae > Fraxinus > Fraxinus americana. Next base: position 9,032,599 of record CM068719.1, read on the forward strand.
CAAAAATTCATTCAACTCTCCAACTTGGCAACTGTTCTTCAAGCCGATGATGCTGGAGTGGTGTTTTCCAAACTCCAGTGTAGTCTCTCAAGCCCCACCCCACTCTTCTTCTTCCTTCCTTTAACCATTTGGTCCATTTCCCTTTCGAGTTCCGGCTTTCCCTAATCAGTAGACGATAATCCCTTTCGGCTTTCGAGTTTCGAGTTCCGTCCACCACCGCCCGCGACTGCGATTCGCTCATCTTTTGGAGTTATGTTGGTAAGTGGTATGATTTATGTTGATTATTGCAGATTTTGAGAAAAATATGAAGAAATTCCTTCGAAATATAGTTGATTGTAAATTCGAACTGTAAGGTATGAAATTTTATTTTGATTTTCGATTTTGATGGTGTTGGATGGTTAGCTCTCGTTTTTAGCCGGTGCTTTTTCCTCAGTTTTCTGTTTATGGTGTTGGCTAAGTTGATTAAAAATTTTAGAATATATTTTAGACGTCATTAAGGTGCACTTTGCTATATTTATTTTCAGGTCGACATTTTGTATTAAGTTTTTTTTAAAAAAGTAAACCATTCTTTCAACCAAATCAAATTGGGCAAACTGCCAAAAAATGTTTTGACTGTGTTTTAAATTGCTACAAGGGGGGAAGAGGTGGAGATTGGCCTCGCAACAATTTGAAATTTCTTTTGATCTATGTAGAAATTTTGAATTTTTTATATTTACGTAATACATGTATATTTTGCCCATTAAAATTTTTTTTGCCTCATCATCTTGAAATTTGTAGCTTCACAACTAGATTTACTAATTGTTGGATGTCATTTTGCAACATTAATCACGATAGAATTTCTGGATCGCCATTCTGATTCTGCCATTCGATTCTTCCATATGTTGTTTATCGGTGAATGATTGTGAATATGATTGTTGTGAATCTGACTATAATATAATAGCTTTCCAGTTTCTTTTTCTGTGAATGATTGTGAATGTGTTGTTTATCTGTCAATGATTTGTGAATCATTCAATTTCAGGTTTATGAGAACTGAGATGCAACGCTGGATGCTGGAATAGGACGTGATTCCACAATTTTCGTGGATTTCTACTTCTCAAGTAAGCAATGGCTTGCTCTAACTTGATATTGAAAATGTTTAAAGCCTTATCGGCTTATATAATTGTGGCCTAGTCGGCTTGTATGAATGTTCATTGTAGCGTGTAGGATCAATTGCACAGGCGCACATAGTCACTGTATTGAATACTTTAATTGTGAGATGATTGATATATTTTAACTGATTGACTCTTGTCGGTTTTGTTACTTTATAATATATATATATAAATCTTTTGTTCTTTATTTGTTTGTTGTTGTACTTTTCAGTGTTAAGTTAGCAATACGTTGTATAATGCATTGTTGGATTTTGCATTTACATTAATCTTGGGGGGCCCAATTTTGGGAGTTCGCCTCGGGCCCCGAAAATCACAGGACCGGCCCTGCCTCCACCTCCACCTCCACCTCCACCTCCACACGACTGGCATATATAATGTACATGATGTAGCATCCGGGTCCGGCGAATTAGGTTCCAGAAGTGGTGTAGATCCCTGGGCTTGTGATCAGTGACACAGACTAGATCGGAAGAGCGCCTCGAATGTATTGGCGAGCTCCCTGAGCCGGTATAGTGAAATTTGACAGTTGGGTTTCCGAGTTTTTTGACAGGAACAATGGCGCTGTAATCAGGATCGGCGAAAGCATTTTGGAAGAGCTCATAAATGAGGTGAAAGTCATAGCACAAATTGGGGTCGGAAGGGGTAGGTTGTAGATAGGGGGAGTGTTCATCAATGGATTCAAGTTTTGGCCCAAGTATTGGTAAGATTTTGGATGAAGAGGAAGTAGATTCAGGGTACTGATTCAATTCTTCAAATTGCAGTACCGAAGAACCCATTTGTACTTCTCAATTTTGTGTGTTAGAGAGAGACAGAAATTGTTGGTATAGTGATAAAGCTTTGAAAATGGAAGTGGTGAAAGTAGGATTGAGACAAAAATTTTGGGTTTGAGGTGGGGGAGGGGGTGAGCGTCGTGGGTGAGAGGAAGAAGACGATTGTCTTTTTTAATTTTTTATTTCTTTTTTTTATAGTTTAATTAGTTTAATTATGTAATGTAATAAATATAAAGTTACTCTTTTGCTTCTTCTTAAAATATTAAAAAGATGGTCAAAGTCAAATCTTTGGTCAATTGATGGAATTGTGGATGAAAACTGTTCAAAAGTGCTTCACCTGCAACGTTTGGAAAGATTAGGGGTGACAGCTGTAACATATTAAAGGTTTTCGAAAAGTCTGCTATTATTTGAAAGGTTTGATACTTTTGCTACAATTATCCCTTTTCTTTATATGCCTTCTGCCTTTTGGATGTATTCTTCTTTATATAGACGTTCTTCATGTTTGTTGAATGTATACATTTCTTGCTAAAGACTATTGTTAAATACAATCGGTGCTAGATAATATTATTTAATGAATTATGAAAATTGTTTAGATTTCAATTATCTCACCTAAATAATGTTATTTGGTCTAATAAATTTAGTGGTCATCCGGATTGATATTTAATATCAGTGGTTTAAGACAAACTTTACCTTGAAAACAAAGGTAACTAATAAACCATTGACAAGATAAGTGAACGAATGAATTGAATAATACTTCAAACAGATTCGTGAACAATAGATAAGAGATATACCCTATATACCATTTTAAGTGCTAATTTGTCCTAAGATAAGGAAGAGCTTATCCACGCCAAAGTAAATTCAACTTCCTTAGAGCTCAATTCTGTGTAATCTCTACTAATATAAAAGAGCCAATCTGTAGTTCACCATTCATTTCTGAAGCATTTTGCCTTCCTATTTTATCCCCACCAATTAACGGTTTTCTCCACTTTATCCCCATCCGGATGTTACTGTTCATTTGTGAAGCATTTGTTTTTCCCATTTTATCCTTGTTTAACTATTATTTTCTTTTCCATTTTATCCTTCCTACAACGAAAGAGCCAACCCGCCGTTTACTATTCATTTCTGTAGCGTTTTTCTTCCCTATTTTATTCTTCCTACAATTGTTGACTGAAGAGGATGCACTCGCGCAATTGTTGACTGGAGAAATTGTTCACTGGGAAAAGACAATAAAGCAATTACAATTGTTCACCCAATTTCACACTAACTGTGTTACGGAGGTTACAATTCAATATTAAATCGTGTATTTTGCCATTCTTTATTTGGACTTACCATCATTAGAATTGGGAGTTCCATGGGAAAATGGAATTGCACAAACCAAAATAAATCCTACTAGGATCTTCCAATTCAATCAATTTTCTTCATTACGATAATAATTCATTATTCTGTGATTCATTGGCACGATCTTATTGGTTTTTTGGTTCAAGGAGAATGAAAGAAAAAAATTAGAAAATTGAAATTACCTGTTTTACCCCGAGCTTATTGGTATTGCATACACCTTACCAGATTGAACACAGGCTTACCGATTTTAACAGTTTTTCAATATTCACTGGTATTGCAATGAGCTTACCAAATTTAACAGATATGCTCTGTTTGAAGAAATAAATCAAAGAAGAAAATGAAGCAAACGAACCGCATCTTAAAATTCATTACGACACCCAATTTCATTGCTTGTTTAATTGTGTCCTTGAAGATGATTATTAATTACTAATAAAATATTTGTTTTAAATTGTAAATGTAAAAATACTTGTTTAATTGCATGAATGTTAAGTTGGAATTCTTTTGTTTTGTCTAGTTTTTATAATAATAATAAAAAAAGCGAACTCCTCGTGCGCGCACGGGGAGAAGCGATCTCCGCGATGTTTTTTTCCTTCTTTTTTTGGTCAAAAATTCTACTGATTTACATTTTACAAAAACTATAAATATAATTTCACTTATTGATAATTTAATTCAAAAATATTAGAAAATATGCAATTTTATACATACATGAAAATAAAAAATCCTTTTAGGGGTGTTGCCCTTGAGCCCCCACAAAGGGAGCTGCCTCCTCGACCCCCGCGACCAGACCGGGCAGGTCGATTCCCGTCGGGGGCAACCCAGAGAGGCGCTGCCCCCGCGACCCCCGCGACCTATTTTTTCATTTAAAATTCTTTTTAAATATTTTCTTTTTATGATAAAAATTTAATTTTACACTTACTGTATTTAAGCTCGCCAATTTTTTAATAAAAATTTAATTTTACATTTACTATATTCAAGTACGAGGTTATATGCAAGATATATGATTAATATTTCTGTCGATATAACCATTAATATTGACTTTACATCCCTATCCTAAGAGGAGGCCAAATTGCAAACAAGAACTTCTTGTACACGTTTTGTCCCACAAACATCAAATTCAAATTTGCTACATCAATTCTCCACCGCCTTCCAAGATTTTTGGTACAACATATATCTTAGTTGAGCTTACAAAAGAACTACTGACTGGCAGGATTTTGGGCTCCCAAAATCAATTGAAATTGCCAAAAAAAAAAAAAAACCCTTCTTCTAACCGTTCGTACAAAATTACTACACCTTTTGCTTCAGCTTATAACGACTATTTCATCTTCCAATGTTCGAATTCCCCAAGACTGTGAGGATTTTTACATCTCTGTTGCACTGAAGAAAATAGTTATCGACAATAGTTCTCCTGCGTTGTAAGAGCTGGTACAAATATAAGAAGATTGCAAGGATTTTCATATCTGTGTTGCATTGAAGAAATCAGTTTAAATCGAAAATAGGCCTTTTGCGTAGTAAGAGCTGGTAGAAAACTATGAAATAAATTACATTTGTGTGTGGAACATCCTAAAGTATGTGTATTCCTTCTCTTATCTTCTCCAAATTTTTAATAGGGACGATCCCTTGATCTGACAATCCTGTATTTTTCTAAATATATTGGTTAGTTATATAATTCCATCGTTTTGATTATGTATTATTTTTTTGTAATTTTTTGTAGCTGATGGAATAGAGATGGAAATGTTCAATTTAAAGAGCTTGCTTTGTATTTGAAATATAGATGATGTTAATTTGACTGGGTACTATGGATTATTGTCATTCCATTTTCTATTTCTTCATTTTATTATGGTTGGTGGGTATTTTTGTTCAATTCAATTTTTCTTTGTTTGTGTATTTGAGATTTTTATTTATTTTCTGGCATGAAAATTAGTTATTACTTAGATTGTGCTGGAAAGGTTTTTTAACTAAGTTGAAAAATTCAAATAACATGTTTGTCAATTTTCATTCTAAAATAATGTAAGTCAAAGCAAAATAAATTCATATTGAGTGGACTACTCTTGACTTGGTTTCATGAGGAAATTTCATGGGGATTTTATTCACACTTAACTTTCTTCACTTTTTGTTGGTTGCTTTTAGCCTCAACTAGTTCGCATATTGTTGTCGTGGATGTTCGCAATTCCGATGGAATTACTACTCCTTTAAACTTCGAAACAATGTTTTCTCGCCAACAACAAACCCAAAGGCAAAGAGAGCGACGACAATGGCTTCGCACTGGACGCATCGATCATCGCGAAAGAATAGCATCTGGAAATAATAATTCTGATGCTGGTCCTATGTCATCCGAATATAATAATTTCGATTCTGTGCGAATGCAATCTCCTATAATGAATCATGATTTCCAAGAAGCTGAAGCTTCTACGTAAAAAAACCAAGATTCTCCTAATATTTACAACACTAAATTACAAATTAATTTTAATAAATTAAACATACCAACCACTTCATATTTATTATCTACATGCGATATTTGTAAACATTGTAGTGCAAAAAATTTTTACAGAGAAAGCAAAGATTTCTATTGCTCTAATGGAAAATTTGTCTTCCAATGCCTGATTCACCTCCGGAATTGTACAAGTTATTTACATCCAAAAATCAAAAAATATGGAATTCAAAAAGCTTGTAAGATGATATAATAACCATTTTGCTTTTACTTCATTTTGTGTTAAATATGACAAAAATCTCTTCAAATCATATAAAGGTATTTATACATTCCGAGTTCAAGGGCAAATATACCATTACGTAAATAAACTTATTCCAAAAGACAATAAGCCTTCTTATATGCAGTTATATTTCTATGACATAGACAATGAACTTAAAAATCGTATCAAAATTTCAAAAAACTTTGTTTAAGATACTTTGATTTCTTTAGTTGAACTTTTGAAAGTAAATTCATATAGTAGATTTTTTAGGTCTCTAACTAATATACCTAACTTGGAAGACCATGAAATATACATAAGATGCGATCCAGGATTTCATCAATTCGTCTTTAATACTCCTACAATATCTCAAGTGGCTGCTATATGGGTGGAAGATGATGCGAATGCTAATATTCGCGTTCGTGATATTATTATATATGACCATTCTGATGATGCACATAGAGTTCATTATTATTACGGTTGTTATGATCCTTTGCAGTATCCATTACTTTTTCTGTACGGAGAATCTGGTTGGCACAAAGGTATTAGGAAATGCATGACTACCTCTGTTCAACGTACTTCTGAACTTCATGCTATAGCTTCAACAGTGACTTCTGCAGCTGAATTTATTGAACACAAGAATGAAGGTTTGTAAACAAATTTTGTTCTACATTTTGGTCATTTGTACCCTGCAACTGTTAAAAAGTAAATGATATCTTTTTACAGTTCTTAGTGGAACGAAGCACCGATCTCAGGTTTCTTGTCGAGAATATTATTCATACAAATTGCAAATTCGGCCTTACAGTAAGTTTGTTTTGCTTCACAGTGGTTGATGGCTTCAACCATATGTTGTAGATATGTATGTTAAAATTGAAATTGGAAGATTAGACTATTTTCGAAATAACTAGAAACAAATTCGAGCGCAGATTTTCCAGGGTATTGTAGATAGTGTTCAAACTGGAGAGACGAGATGTTGCTGCAACATTGGAAGAAAATTTATTTTGCCACAGTCTTTTACATGTGGTCCTAGAGATATGCTGAGGAGATAAATTGATGCAATGGCTATTGTGCAATGTTATGAAAAACCATATATATTTTTTACTATTACATGTAATCCAAATTGGTTAGAAATTACGCAAGAACTAAAACCCAATGACGAGATTCAAAATCTCCCAGATTTGATTGCACGTATATTTAGAGCAAAATTAGAAGAGTTGAAAGATGATTTATACAAAAAAAGGTCTTAGGCCATGTTGTTGCACATATATACGTTATCAAATTCCAAAAAAGGAGGTTTTCCTCATGCACATTTTTTATTGATCTTCAAATGTGGCCACAAAATTCGTTCTACTGTAGACGTTGATAAAATAGTTAGTTGTGAAATTCCTGACCAAACCAACTATCCTCATCTTCATTCTATTATTGTCAAACATAATATGTATGGTCCTTGTATGGATTTGAATTCCAAAAATGCAAAAATAAATTCCCAAGGAATTATTGTAATATTACTACATTTGGTGACAACTCATACCCCTTCTATAAAAGGCACAATAATGGTATTTGTATTAAAGTTAGAGATCATATGTTGGATAACCGATGAGTCATTCCGTACAATCCTTATTTAAATAAAAAATTTGATTGTCACTTAAATGTCGAAGTATGTTCTTCTATTAAAGCTGTAAAATATTTGTACAAATATGTGTACAAAGGCCATGATCGGATTAATTTCTCAATTGCACCAACTGAAACAGTGAAACAAATTGATGAAATTTCTGCTTATCAAACTTCTAGATGGATATCTCCACTTGAGGCAATGTGGAGGATTTTATCGTTCAATTTAGCAGAAATTCATCCAACTGTTTATTTTTTACAACTTCATCTCCTAAATCATCAACAAGTGCAATATAACGACGAAGATGATTTAACTACTATTGTTGAGAATGAAGATACAAGACGAACAATGCTAACAAAATATTTTAGAATAAATGAAGCAGATGAATTTGCTCGTACATTATTATATCGAGATTTTCCAACACATGTCGTTTGGAATTCATCTAAGAAAATTTGGACTCACAGAAAGAAACATATTGTCATAGGCCAAATTGTTTCAGCACATCCTTTTGAAGGAGAACGATATTTTCTACGTATACTTCTCAATCATATTCGAGGTCCAACGTCATTTCATCATTTACGAACTTTAAATGGAATAACTGTAAGTACATATCGAAAAGCAACACTTTTACATGGCTTGTTAAACGGAGACAATCATTGTGAAGAATGTATATATGAAGCTATTGTTTATAAAATGCCTACTTCTTTAAAATGTCTGTTTGCTACACTTCTTATAGAGCAATCCGTTTTCACCTTGTTATTGTTTGGCTTGTAGTTTCAAACTACATCAGTTGGTATCAGAGCAATGGTTCGTGGAAGATGATGTGCTGGTCATGGTGGCCAGATTGATGAAGTTGCAGATCTGCGTAATCAGATCGATGCGTTGACAGTTCGATTTTATCAGTTCATGACTTGGGCGTCGAAGGTCATGCGGAACGGACCACCTTCTGCCCCTCCGCGTCGTGACTTCACAAGTGACGGGGAAGATGGGTATGATTCGGGCGAGAGGTCAACAGATGAGACATTATCAGCTGTACGTGGGGTTCGCATACAATCCCCTCGTGTGCGGGATACATTTCAACGTTGGGAATCTGAAATCAAGATTGATATTTCTGAATATCATGGTAGGATAGAGGTGGATGAATTCCTTGATTGGCTAGCGGCAGTGGAGGAGATCTTGGATTACAAGGAGGTGCCTGACAATAAAAGGGTACCATTGGTGGATATAAGTATTGATTAACCTATAATACCAAGAGAACAAGATATAGATGAAATAAAAAATTTTGAAATGGATAGGATGATGCTATAAGTATTGATCAACCTATAATACCAAAACAAATAACTTATAAAGAAATAAGATAATTATTGGTAGTAAAACAGAACATAATATTTCAAAAAATAAAACAAAATAAGAACAGTAGTGTTTATGGAATCAAAGGAAATTATTTTAATGGAAATAAATAGATAAATGAAAGTAAAATACTTATTGATACTAGAGCAATTCAAAATCATATCTGCTCTCTTATTGACGAAGGAATTTAAAAAAAAAAAGTTGAACCCTATAATTATAGAGACTTTGAAGAAAAAATAATCTCTTGTGATATCATAGGGCAAGTCCAAATCAAACTCGGAAGCTTATTATTAAATATAGAATGTTATATAGATAATAATATGAATTTTGATGAACATCCCATATTATTAGGAAATTCATTCTTAGATAGTCTTGATAATTATAAAATAGAGTAGAGAAATAAAATTTCCAATAAGTGTATATATACAAATAGCCGTGTTCGAATAAAAAATAACTACTTGTGCTCTAATTGACACATGAGCTGAAATAACTGTCTTTAAAGAATTCTTATTATCAAAATGGATAGAAAATAAACAACAATTAACTATGCAAAGAATAACTGGGGTAAAAGAATCTTTAAAATACAAAAATGAAAATATAGAAGTCATCATAGGATCTAAAATAGTAACCTTAAGAAATGTTTATCAATATAATATAAATGATTGTGATATTATTTTAGAAAATGACTTTTTACAACAGTTTAGTCTATATATATATATATATATATATATATATATATATATACAATTCAATTAAAAACACCACGTGCACATCTCTTAAAAATAGTTAGAGAATTTAAACCATTTAGAGTTCATCCAGCTCAGCGTGATGAAAAGATAGAATTTATACTAAAATTACTCAAATATTCAATCAAAACAATCACTCTTGACCAAATAAAAGATCTTTTATCAAAAAATTATAATATAAACCCACTTGAAAAATGGGAAAAATAAAAAACAACAGCTAAAATAAAACTATTAAAACCAACAATAATTATCAGCCTTAAACCTATGCTCTATAATCAAGAAAATAAAGAAGAATTTCAAGTACAAATTCAAGAACTTCTTAACCAAAAACATGTAAGAAAAAGTAATAGCCCACATAGTAGCCCAACCTTTATGGTTAGAAATTATGCAGAAATAAAAAGAGGAAAAACTAGAATGGTTGTAAACTATAAAGATCTTAATAAAAATACTAAATTTGATGGATATTATCTACCAAATAAAGAAATCTTAATAAATATAGCTATGAATAAAAGATATTATCCAAAATTTGATTGTAAATCTGGATTTTGGCAAATCAAGCTTGAAAAAAATAATATATCTTTAACAGCATTTAGTTCCCCTCAAGAACATTATGAATGGATAGTCATGTCATTTGGATTAAAAAATGCAACACAAATTTATCAAAGAATAATGGATGAAAATTTTAAAGCTTATAATTTTCTTAATGTTTATGTTGATGACATACTTATTTGTTCAGAAACATATGAAGATCATCTTAAATACTTTAAAATCTTTGCAACTATTTGCTCAAAAAAAGGTACAATACTTAGTCGAAAAAGGTAGAAATAGCAAAAAATGAAATTGAATTTTTAGGAATGATAATAAATAGTGAAGGAATAAAATTGCAACCTCATATCTCTGAAAAGATAATTTTATTTCCTAATAATCTTGAAAATAAGCTACAAATAGAGAAGTTTTTAGGATGTCTTAATTATGCTGAAAGATTTATAGAAAAACTAGCAGAAAAAAACTTCAGAAACGATTAAAAAAATCAAATAAGATAGGATGGAATGAAAAACATAATCTTTGTGTTAAAAACTTAAAAGAAAATTGTAAAAATTTACCTAAACTTAGACTTCCGATAAAAAAAATAAATTAATTGTACAAACAAATGCATCAGACTTATATTGGAGTGCTTCATTAAAAATCGATTTAAATGAAATTTGTAGATATACTAGTGGAACGCTTAATAATGTTGAAGTAAATTATTCAACCAATGAAAAACAATTACTGGCAATTGTCAAATGAATAAATAAATTTAAAATATTTTTATTACCCAAAGAATTTATTGTTCAAATTGATAATACTCAACTTAATGCACTAATAAATAATAGATTACCAAATTCACTTCAACACATAAAATTGCATAGATAGCAAGTATTATTATCTTTTTATAATTTTAAATTTGAATATTTTAAAGGAAAAGATAACTTATTTGGTGATTTTTTGAGCAAGAATCATGAATATGGAAAAGATTGAAGCATTTACAAAGAAATTGCAAAATCTTCTAACAAACTTTAATGCATATTATCTTGTTGTTCAAGAGGATCATCTTGATATTCGATAAACTTTGTGCGATTTATCAAATAAAGTTGTTGAGAGTGGAAAAAAGATTGAAAAATTATATGATAATAAAGAAAAAATAGTTAACAAATTGACAGAATGTTTAGACTTTTGTGTAACTTGCAGCAAGGAGTACCTTCCTTTAGAAGATGGAGAATGGAGTCAAAAGACGAGTCATATCTCATTTCAGGAGATTAATACATCTACCTCAAGTGGAGATTCGAAATCTAAGAGAAATAACTCTCTTACCTCTAAAGAGGAAAAAAAATCATAAAAAAGGGTCCACAACAATTAGCTGTCAGTATAGACAAATTGTTGAAAAAATTTACAAGTGGAAAATGAACCGTTGAGTCTAGTACTCAAACATCCTTATCAAAAGGCCCATTAGAACAGTCTACTATTATCAGTGAATTCCAAGAAAATAAAAAAATTCATTGATTGGTGACCTTAAATTACCAAATGGAATAATTACTACTCATTACATCAGAGATAATCTCATCCTATGGAGAATGAATATTATAAATTTTCAGAATGGGAATATAATTTCAAAGAAAGAAATCCTCTTTACTTGACAGCCCTTCCAACGACGATTTATCCAATGATCAGTGCAGTTCAAGGAGCAGATCCTAATATTGTTTGAAAATTGGCAACATTTGGATTTTTAGATCGACTCTTCCCAGGAGCAGATCTTAAAGAAATTGAACAATTTGATACAGAATTCATTAATTGTGTTATAAAATTTAGTGATAAACAACCAGTTGAATTGATGTTTTACACAATTAGTCCTGAATATGAAGAATCAGCATGGTATAGAGAACATCATCTCATCACTATTCGAAAAAATAATGGAAATCCACTTAAAGAGATTCAAATTTTCAGGGAATTACCCACTATTAATATCAATGGATGATCTACAGAAGAGCTTTAGGAATAAAATCAGTCTGCTCAACCATGCAATTCTTTTATAGAGAAAGACACTTGATTTTTGAAACGAGCTATAATTGGATTCTTATATGCAGATGAGAAAAAGAATAAAAAATTCTGGAATATAAGATTTGTGAAATTATCAATGATCAATTTCTTGGAAGTGAAGAATGCATTAAAGAGGCTTGCCGACTTATGGGACACATCCACCAGTAAAGGATGATAAAGAAAAAGATATCACCGACAGCACCATGTAAGCCTTAAAGAAAAAGGACACAGCTCAAAAACTGGAATAAAGCAGTCAATAGATACTTTAATAATTCATCTACTTTTTGAATTATTGTACTAACACTTTAAAAAAGTAAAACAATCCGATTGGCTAGAAGCTTCTCAGTGAAGTGAGTGCATTCCATAAATTGAGTCCATTCTCACAAGAGAAGGACAAGCAAAAAGAGAAAGACCATCTTAAAAAATGATCTTTGTAATCACTCTTATGAGTAAGTAGAAACCACTCTTCGGAGTTTCAATCTTTGTAAAATAGCTTTTAAGCTATCACCAAATCAATAAAATCTTTAAGTTTGAAATAAATATTTTATTACGTTTTGAGTGTTGTTCTACACAGTGAGTCTGTTTGAGAGTTTTGAGTGCCCTTTTGTCCATTTTGCTGTGATACTGTCAAGATTTTGGCCGACTCCTTTGACGAAAGTGACCAGGAACGTATAACATTCTTGTTATTTTACGAAGTGGGTAAGACCCTTATTTTAAGTTACAAAGAAGTTTATTGCCTGAGACTTTGTATGAAAATTATTATATAAGAATTTTTAGAAGATTGCATACTCTGGAGAACTTTTCATTATGGAAAATTACGAATTTTTATAAAGAATTGTACATTTTAGGTACACTAATAGCATTGATTATAGTCATATGATAGAAATCCCAAAAACCTATGATAGTTATACTAGAGGAATAAATTTCATAAAAAGAGATATTAGATATTATAGAAAATGTCTTACAATTAAACATTTTGGATTAAATGAAATATTACCTAAAGAAGTAATAAAAATGATTATATTTTTCTGGTTAGATAGTGAAAATAGTGAAAAAGCCTTTGAAACTATAGAACAGCATGAAAATTATAATGAAATTGCTAAATTATGTGATTTTGATCTGAATTTTGATGATAATGAATAATTATACAATGAAAAAACCAAGAGGTCCATTATAAACTAAAAACTTGTAGAGGAATAAAACATTATAAACTGTTAGACCTTCTTATACTTTGAAAATATTATAAAATATATATATATGAACTTTAAACCTTTAATTTATTTGACTTTTGATTTTAAAATTTATTTGATTTAAGTAGCACCTCTTTATTGTTAGGAACAAAAAGAGATATGCCTGGAGAATAACTAAAAGAAATTGTGATAATAAAAAAAAAAAAATTTTTAGAAGAACAAATAACTAGAAATAATATTATAGAAATAGATAAAGAAATTTCTAGGTGGAATAAAATTAAAAGAGAACTAATAAATAATGAAATTAGGAGAGAATTAAGAATAGAATAACAATTAAAGAGAGAAATAGAACAAATAATAAATAATATAACAAATTCCTTAAAACCTATCAAACTAATATGAGTCTACCAACAAAAATAAGATTTGATAAACAAGAAATAAAAAATATAAGACTACCAATAAGAAGTTATCAAACTAGAGGATGAAATACAACTCTATTTCAACCCTTAAGCTTATGGAGAAACACAGATGAATTGTTAAATATGACTACAAATTGCACTAATACATTTTTATGGCAACAATTAGGAAAATTAAAATCCAAAGACTTAGAAGCTATAGATGGAATCAATAATATAGATAAAAAAGATGAAATAGTTAAAGAAAGATTAGAATTTTTGTGTAAAAATATGTTTAAACAATTTAATAAAATTAAAGAACAAATTAATAAATTAGAAATATTTGATGAAACTAAACTAGAAGAAATCCAAAATCAAATATCAAAAATTGCACAGAAAAATAGAATTAGTAAAATTGCAACTTTAGATGAAAAAATAAAAATTATTAATTATAAAATTGACTTTTTATTAAAAAAATTAGGGTTTGAAATTGTTGAACCACCTTATAAGAAAATTAAGGGATGTGTATAAATGAAAAAATATATTAAATTGAAAAAAGTATAAAAATAATTGATGAAAAAATTACTAGAATTGAAATAAAATATGAAGAAGAAAAAGAAAAACTATAAAATAATTTCTTAAGAATAGAAAATCTTTTAAATAGAATAATAGAAAATCTAAACAAAGAAAAATCATTGAAACCAGATTATACCAAAGAACTTAAAGAAGTCAGAAAAAAAATTAAAAAATGTGAAGAATTAATAAAACTAAATGGAGGATTAAAAGATGAAATTGAAAGATTATTAATTGATCTTAGAAAATAAGAAGAAAATCTTATGGAAAGAGAAGAAGAAAAAAAGAAGGGAAATTAGTTATAAAAGAATAATGAACGAAGATATGGAAAAAATTTAAAAATTTGTGAAAAAATAACTAAAAATCATATGGTTGGAAGAAAAGGGGGACCACGAGCAATTAAACAAGAAGATTATAGAGAAACTAGCATAACTAGTTATGAAGTTGAAATAGACCCTAGAAGATATGTTAATACAAAAATTGATTTTAAAACTAGAAAAAAAAAATGTACAGAGACCAATTTAAACCAGTATTAAGAGAATCAAACCCAATGAAAATTGTAGGATCATATTTAAACCTAAACTGTGAATTAGATATTAGAAAAACTATAAATGAATGGTGTACTAATATGATAGCACATTTTAATTATAACTGTAGTAATACTAATAATAAAAATAGATCCGAATATTTACTAACAACTTTTAAAGGAAATGTAACTAACTGGTACCAAGAATTAGAAGATACAACAAAGAATATTTGGAAAGATAGTGTTGAAACAGGATTTGGAATTAGCATAAGTGAAGATATAAATAGAGTCGTTACAAGAATTTATAGAGAATTCGCAGGAGAAGATTGGGTAGCAGAAAACACTAGAGCTAGAACAGAAGGAATAGAAAATGCTAAAAATAGAATGGAACATTTACAAATTTGTAATATGTGTTATCTTAACGAATATTGCTGCGAATATAGTAAATACTATTATATGATGTTCGGAAATAGAGCCGATAATAATTATTATAATGAAGTTTTTATTAGGAAATTACCACCAACTTGAAATAATTATTTTAAAAATAAAATTAGAGAAAAACAACTTGAAAAAAATGCAGAAGCCTGTACTTTATGATTTATAATAAGAACTATAAAATATGAAATAAGTACAATGTGTAGTAATCAAATGATTTATAAGCAATCCGGATTTATAAAAGATTGAATTTGTTGTAAAGATACTGAAATATCTGGAAATTGGGAATGTTATGATTATAAAAGAAAAAGAAACATAAGAAATAAGAAATATAAAAAGTTTAAAAAGAAATATTTTAAAAGAAAATATAAAACTTATAATAAAAAATCATTAGATAAAAAAAGATGTAAATGTTGGAATTACAATGAAGAAGGACATATAAGTACTGAATGTCCAAAAAGAAAAGTTAGAATACTAAATACAGATTTTGATCAAATTAGGGATGAATTTGAACAAATCAACTTTGAAGAAATAGAAACTGATTAAGAAACTTTTGAAGAAAAATTAGAATCAGAAGAAATATCTAGTGAAAACGAATAGAATTAGAAGAAAACTAGTTTTTAAAACTATTTATAAAGAAATGATGTATTTTGCAATAAAACAAAATTCATTTCATTAAGAGTAAAATAGACATTCTACGTTTTTTGATAAAAAAGGCTAGTTGACTAAGGCCAATTAGAAAAATCTCCCCGAAATTTTACAAGGGGCATGTTTGAGCATGGTATACACTTTCTTTTAGGGGTGTAAACGGTCCGATTTTACTGATTTTTGACAGATTTTCAAACAAAACCGTTTAAACCGGTTTGAGAAAAATCCAGACCTAAATCAAACAATTTTGAACGGTTTGAAACTAAATATATCTACTTCAAATTTAAATACCAATTAAATCAAAGTGAAATGACAATAAACTAAAATACAGCTTTTTGTTCGCCCTTTTTAGTCTAAGAACTAAATATAAGGGCCAAAAAATATAATGATGTCCAACAAGACCTCATGATCATCATATCTGAAAAAAAGAAGCCAATGATTAGACATAGAGAATAATCGACCATAACAATAAATCAATTGTTTATAATATCTAAATATAACAATTACACAAGCTTACCGTTATATATTGTTATGAATTCAGTTTTTCACATATACTCAAACTTCAATTGTTGTCACACATGATTACAAATACATTAATTACATCATCATAATATTAGATACTAGATAGATAAGAGACTCTTTAAAAATATGGTAATAGAAAATATAAACCACCAACCACGACTTTCATTGAATCATCCAATGCCTCCACTTCATCTGAACATTGGCGCAGCACTATATGTTCCTTCTTAATTTGCAACAAATTCTTTCCTCATATACAAGCCTCAACCATCCTTGCACCTAATGAACACCTAAAGGAATCAATTGTCCGACCTCTAGTTGAGAATGCAGACTCAGAAGCAATTATAGAAATTTGAATTCTGAAGAGGAAAATGGTTTTTGATAGATTATGTTAGTCTTGATATTATTAGATATAAATTAGGATTATTGTGCAATAATAATATATATGTAATAGAAAATTAGAAATTGACAAAAATACCCACACATGACAAAAACTATTGAATTTTACATATTTGGATGAATTTTCAATTTTTTTTTATATTTTTTCGCCAGTCCGATTTGCTTTTAAACTGCAATTAAAATTTTCAAACCTAAACCAAACTGTTTTTGACCGATTTGGTTTGATTCAAAACCATTTTGTTGACGGGTCCACGTGGCACCAAACTGACGGTTTCTAAAATGCCATTTTAGTTCTATTTTCCGATTTGACAGTTTTTTCTTATAACCCTACTTTCTTTTACACTCCTCTCACAGGTGGGTCCCATGATTATTTTATTTACCGCGGGATCCACTCATGTTGTGAGAGGAGTGTGAACAATGTTGTACACTAGAGTGTACATGTAGCATCTCTCTTTTAAAAATCCTTCCAAATTTAGGTTGAAATTTTAAGAGCCTATGTACAAACAATAATGTTGTTTGTATATGGCTGGGTTGCACGGATGCTTGACAATGACGTGTACGATTGAAAATAAAAGGCATTGGACAGCTGAGATTTTAACAATGATGCATAACCCATTGAATAAGAGTTTTACTATATGTACAGTGCCCTTACAAAATACACAATAGGGACCCACCTCAATAAAATCCACTTGAAAATTCTCCTCCACCGACCCCTATTGTGTGTACTATGTAAGGGTTCAGTGAACCCCTACAATGTACACATAGGGTGTGTTTGAATCACATTATTTTGGAAGAATGCATTTTGAAATAGTAAATTGATAGAGAATGTGTGGTTGAAAAAGAAGGATAAATTATTGATGTGATGAATAATATTATTTTATTGAAAAATGTACGGTACTGAACCCCTACAATGTACAATAGGGTGTGTTTGAGCCATATTATTTTGGAAGAATGTATTTTGGAATGGTAGATTGATGGAGAATGTGTGGTTGAAAAAGAAGGAAAAGTTATTGATGCGATGGATAATATTATTTTATTGAAACATGTACGGTTGAAAATGAGTAGAAGAATAAGTATGAAAGTTTTAATGTGTATCAAACAAGGAAATAGTAAAACTCATTGAATAAAGTTGGGTGTATCGACAACAGTTTACAGATGTTTTACAGGAAATTTTAAACTGTTGAGCACAGGCGCCCCACCAACTAGAATAATCCAAAAAGAAAGAGCAATGCTACAAGTACATTATCCTGTAATACAACATACTTCCACTTTAAATAAAAATAGAAAGATTACATATACAAATCCCAACATTTCCTGCAACTAGATTTTGATATAATGACTGTATTAGCATTTACTACATTAGGTGCTTCTTTGTTTGATAAGTATATATGGATTGTGAAACTGAAATTACATTTTATCGTGTAATTGGTGCATGTGTTTGATTTTCCTGTTTGATCCATTCTCTTGCATATATTTATTTATGCTTTAGTTGACACATTATTTTAGTTTTCATGTTCATTGGATGCCTGGTTATAATTTTATTTTTCTTGTTTGTTTTATTTTGTTTTACAGGTTGAGTTTGAACAAAAAGCCAGAATTCTTCACAAGGATATAACAAAGCATTTATGCTTTTGTTTTGACTTCGTATTTATAAGTTCCAATAATTGCTTTCAGTTCTGGTTTCTGACACAAAGTTTTGGATATTAATTGCGTTATTATTCATTATTTTCTGGAGTTGGTAAATAATTTAAAAGCTCAGATAGTAGATTTGTATAAATTTCCACTCATGTTTTTCCATTCTATTGATGTGTCATAAATATCATAACTACACTATGTGCAAATCATATTTATTTATTTATTATTTACATCTGATATTTATCTTGCACGTGTCATATCAAACTTAAATAGCTTTGTGTTAGTCATTACATAAATCTTGTCGTCTACTATTTTGGTGATTCCCTTAATAAATATATATCACATTTCAAAGTAGAATTAAAATTCAATATTTCCTTCTTAATCACATTTGTTTATCTTTTATATAATGCAGTGGATTAGGAGAGAGCTGGCTTTGTTACAAAAGCTCATTGATCGAGCAAATGAGAAAGGATGGAGACGCGAATATCCTTTTAGACGTAACTAAATTACAGGAAACTAGCTTGCATTTAATTCCTGAATCACTATTACTGTTAATTTGAAATAATTTAATAAAATTATTGGGGGTTCCTTATAGGCTTTTTAAGCAACCCTGTCCATAAATTAATAGGCCTTATATTTTTCCTCATAAGCAATTATCTTATTCTTTTCTTCCTTTTTAAGGCAATTTACCTTTATAAGATAGTGTGTACTGTAGGGAATAATAGTATACACCAAGTTAAAGGTTGCACTACTTTTGAATTTTAAGCAAACAACTATTTTGTGGTTGGGATATATCTTGCGTAGACCTAAAAAATCTCATTCATGAGTGATGTTATCCCATTAGATTAAAACATACTAAAAGAGGCTATAGGTGCTAATGATTTGAGTTCACCGGTTCTTTCGTTATATATAGTGAAAATTTGAAAAGTGTCCAAAAAGAATTAACGTAGGGGGCTCTGTATTTGTTGTGAATAATGCCTACTTTGTTCTTGTATAATATTCGCCCAGAAGTTGTGGGCATTTCGTACGAGTCCTCACTGATTTTACTAAATTATTAAGAATAGTATAATAGGAGGTAGAAAATGATTTTGACCTTAACTTTAATTTATTCTACGCTTTTTGAATACTTGGATAAGAGAAAGAAGCTTCAAACACCTTCGGAACAATCACTGTTGCTTGAGAATGTTCCCATGGTGATACCGGAGCTAGAATACATTTCTGATGATAGAGAGAATGGGTTAGAAATCGAGAGATGCTCTTCGAAGTCAATCCTTCAACGTAGTTCTAGTGTTCTGTGTTCCTGATGGTGGGTTGGAGGACAACAGAATTTTAGGTATGGTAGATGATAGTTTTTTGCATGATTTAAACTAATTTTTTGTATGAATGCCATGCATCGCTCGTCGTACTTTTCTTAATGAAACCACAATTACAAGTCAAAATGAATTAAAAGGAAAAAAAATGTATATAGAAAAGTACGAATTTGATGCAAATAGAATTGACATCGTGAAACCTTTGCTCTATTTGCCAAGTTAAACTCTCTTTCAATCCTTCTTTCATTGGCAACAAACTTCGACTGGCCTCTATTACAGTTCGACAGAGAAATGAATTCCTTCTTGAGAACTTAAGAGGAAAAAGTGTAAATGGATATTCCACTCGGATATGAAAAAGTGACACAGTCAAACAAGTTGAGCAGGCTTCGAAAGTCCTAGTCTTTATATGGGCTAAAACAATCTCCTCGAGCATGGTTTGGAAGATCATGAAAGCTATGTTAAAGGGGGCCACGTGTATATCGTGTAAATCTTATCTTTAACCAGTGATCTCACATGTAGGCAGCATTCAATAAATATAATTTTTGTAGTAGACAATCTCTTGCTAAGAGTGAGCAGTTCCAATACTTTGGCACCTGTCAAGTACCAAGAACAAGGAGAAACATGAATAAATTATTAAATAATAAAAGCAAGATCTTTTTTTTTTTAATGTGTGTGTGTGAGAGAGAAGGATCTAAATGTTTGACCTTTGATTCATGCAAAAGCATTGGTAATTCACTGCTATGATCTTCAGTAGCATTGCTCAGCATCCTGTATCATTTTGAATCGGCGAATATAAACTTACATTTTTTTGCGAAGAAGAATTAATTGGAGGAAAGTAGTAAAGTAGAGAGTAAGATTTACAGATGACTAAAACTCTTACATCCTAATCTGAAGAATTTTATTTGAACTATCAAACTGCTCTCGTCCTTTTGGGCCTGCCTAACTTGTTATTTTACTCGGACCAAATCTTATTTTTTATACTTCCAGATATAGAAAATGAGAAATCGTGAGGCAAGGAATCCTCATCTCTATAGGTGTATTTATGATATCTTTCCTGCTCTATGCATCTTCTTCCATTGTCTCTGTTTGCCGAGGATATGCTCCCAAGGACTGCAAAAGTATGCCTTGCTCCAATCCTGAACTTCAATTTGTTATAGCATTCATTCACTTATTGGCAATCATGACTGTGAAGTTCAGTCTATAATCTGGTACTCCGTGAACCCGGAGTGCCACGTTATCCTCATTTGTCTTGAATTAACTGAAAAT
The DNA here is from genome assembly GCA_035079005.1 of Fraxinus americana. Lineage (NCBI taxonomy): Eukaryota > Viridiplantae > Streptophyta > Magnoliopsida > Lamiales > Oleaceae > Fraxinus > Fraxinus americana. Next base: position 9,053,714 of record CM068719.1, read on the forward strand.
ATTTGCAGAAATAAATAAATTTTAAACATCAAATTTAAAATTTTAGTATCTCGTCGGCAACAAAACTCATTTGATTAATTTAAAAAAATTGATTAAACCTTAAATCTCAAGTTTTTGAAATAATTGAAATGACAAAGTCCGTTAATAACGTTCAAATACGTAAATTTCTAAAGTAAATAATTTCATCCATTAAATCGTTGCCACCACTGCCCATCAAATCAGACTGTCTCCAAAATCTGCAAATGTCGTTCAAATAACGGAATGAGTATTTCGAAGAAATACTCAGTAGACTCATCGCCAATAATTTATTTACAGAATAATTGAACACGTAACCATGCAATTTATACCGTGACATCATCATCATCATATGCTCATTTTCTTTAAAAATCATAGGCTCTTTAAAATCGTAGGATGTGGGTAGTCTCGTCTCATGTATTTAAGCACGTAAATTATGCATAACATTCTAATTTTATCTCATAAGATATACTCGTCTCTTCTCATGCATTAAAGTATATAAGTTATGACAAACATAATAATATCATATATCTCATAAGAAATATTCTCATCTTATGCATTAAAGCATATAAGTCACGTAAATTCACATAATGCATGCAATTATAATTTAAACTAATTAATGGTGACCAGTCTACCTCAAATTATCTCGAGTAAGGTAAAAAGTGGAGCGGGAAGTAATCTCAATCTCCTAATCGTCCGTACGTTTTGTCTAGCCAAAATAGAAAATAAGTTTTGAATTAGTATTTCCAAAATTTAAAATTTTAAAGTGATAAAATAAAGTTTAGGGACCTAATTGGATATATGTTAAAACTGAAATTTGACAAGTCTAAGGACTGAAAATAATATTTTCAAAATAGTGGGCTAATTGTGGGGAAACAGGAACTCCATGGACTAATTTACTGATTACTGAAACTTTGGAACTGAAATAATAACTTAAAATGATATAAAATAAAGTTCGGGGGCTTAATTGGAAATTTATGAAACTGAAATTGAAAAATTTAAGGACTGAAAATATTATTTTCTAAATTAGGGGACTGACCTAGGGAAAACAGGAACTCCAGGGACTACTCTATTTATAACTGAAAATTTGGGATCAGAATGAATAATTTTAAAACTTGGGGGCTTAAGGGGTAATTTCTAAAATAAAAAATATACAAAATAACTCTCATACACTCTCTCTTACATTTCGAAACCAGAGAGGAGACAGAGCGACAGGAAGGGGCTCTCTGCCCCTTCCTCCGATTTTGACCGGCCAGCGCCACCTTCGCGTGGTGGCGTTAGTGTGTGCGTGGAGGCGGTAGGGAGTCCCCCCCCTTTTTTTGTATGGTTCGAGACTAACAAAGACTTGGAGGTTCGATTTCTTTTGAGTTTCTTTTTTTTTTTTTTTTTTCCTTTTTGGTGGCGATCAAGTTGGAAATGGGTTGGGGAGTGAGGTAAGTTTATGGGTTATGCTTTTTCTTGGTTTTGTGGTTGATTGGGTGTCGATTCTTGGGGTGAAAATGGATGTCGATTGGGTTGTAGACGGCGGCTGCTGTGGGGGTGCTTTGTGATGGTGGAGTTGGTGTGGTGGTTTGACCGTGGGAGGGGTGGCTGCAGCTTGTTCGAATGTTGCAGTCTATGTGTGTTTTTAGTTGGGTTGAGGGGTCCGAATTTGTGAAATCAACAGGTTGATGCTAGGAATTGTGTTCTAGCATCATCGAGGTTTCCAAATTTTGAGGGATGGTTGTTGGTGCTAAAAATTGATTTTAGCATCAACGTGAGTTTCCCAGTAGCTGAATTTGGGGAGATGGAATTTTTCTTACCAGATTTCTTGGTTGCATGAATAGTGGGGAGGGGGAGGAAATGAGTGTTATATGAACAGTAGAATTTTAGGGTACAAAATTCTAGGAGTTAAATGGGCAAAGAATTTGGGCTGTAAGATTTTTTCCTAATTGGGCTTCAGTGAATTGGTCTAAATAGTCCATATTCGGGCTATTAAAATTTTGAATCCTAAATAAAATATTGCACTTATAATTATTAAATTTGGATTTAAAAATGATAAGAAATTCGATAATTTAAAAATATTCGGGATTGAGCTTGATTTGAATGGATTTAAATTGGTTTTACAACGGCTAGACGAACACGCTTTCAATTTAAAATTTGGGGTTAAAACTTAACGACACGTTTTTCAATAAAACAAGTTTATATCATTTAAAATTCTTGGGTCGCTACAGAAATAATTACATTTTGCACGTGGACTATTGAGTATGCGTACAAACTTTAATTTGTAAGTTTCTCCTCTCTTGATTTTTGACCTTTATTTACATGCATTCATTCAGTAATTCCCTTTCCCGGTTGTATAACTTTAGATGCTTTAATATGAAGTAAAACTTATTTGTTAAAGCATTTTATTGTTACATTGAAGAAGGAATATCATTTAGTCATATATTTACATTTGTAATTTATTTTCCCCATACTTTTTCTCAATTTAGTTCTTTCTATAAAAAATGAGGTAAAATTAATTTGATATAGCAATATTGTCACAGAAGAGAGGCTTAATCATAATCGTGCATCGGCTCCTGTAGAAAAGCAACATCTTCCAGAAAGATCTGCCTCGAGAGAACCTGTGCAATCCACTTCAGAAAAGAAAGAGATTTAATGGGAGGCCTGTCATTTAGAAGAGATGCCAAAGAACTCCCCTCATGGTACAACGTACAGATAATGAAAACATTTCAAGAGGTTAACCAATGAGGTGATTGACTTGGTCGATGATGCAGGTGAAAATAATATGGACATTATATGTGCTCAACAAGGCCTTCCCAAAATAAAGTAATATTTCTATCTGGCGATGGCTTCGTGTAGCATTTGCTCAATGGCAGAGTCGACAAAAAGCTTTTGAAAACATAGTGCCCCATGTAAAAACGAACAAAATCAAGAAGCTGAAAACTTCTCTTTAAAGAACTGCCTGCAAGGTTCTGTTTATAGCTTTTGACAACATAGTGCCCCATGCAAAAACGAACAAAATCAAGAAGCTGAAAAAACTTCTCTTTAAAGAACTGCCTGCAAGGTTCTGTTTATAGCATCTTTTTGCAATGTCTATTTTGTGGATGCATTTTAGTGTGTATTACCAACTTCGGCAGGTTAAACTTAAGAATAGGAAGTTGCATAATTTTGGGGATCAAGTAAACCCTGGTTTTTTGCTTTATGCACTTATAATTACATAATTACTGGTTCTTTTTTGCTTTATTTGTTTTACTGTTGGTTATTATAGTCAGTTACTTTTTATCGCAATTTACGAGTATATCAGTGCGAAATTTTTCATTTTTCATTTTTGGTCCTACCATTTTTAAAGAATATAGTGTTAAAAAGGGGCAAAAATTGTGGGTCCCATAGAATGTATAGTTGAAAATAATTTTGGAAATAGTACGAATATTCATAGCCAACGATTGTAGTAGTCATTTTGTATAGCATAATTTTAGTAATTGCAAAATAGGAATGTTTTTTATAATCCTTTATTTTAATAATCAATATTATATCACATAAGACGACTGTTGCAGCCGTTGATTATAAATAACATTATTCTTTTGAAAATACTTGATATTAAATAATCAAATAAGATTATTCATAGAGGAAATTGTACCCATTAATGTTTTTTAATTTTCAATTTCAAAAATATGGTTTAAAAGTTCTTCTACAAAATTAAGGTGATAATACAATTTTTAAATATTTAATAATAATATTATTTATACTCGCCCACTCTACCCATCAACTCTACTTGATTTCACTCTCAAACTTTCTTATTTCTTCTCTCCCTTCTCTCTCTATATCCTCTCCTCTCCTCTCTTTGTCACTAGCATCGACGCTCACTATACACAGTGGCACTCGTGCTGCTCAACGTGCGATCTGTGCAGTTTCAGGAGTGGTTTGGGGGTGGTTTTTTCCTCCTTCAATCTGTGATTTGGCCGGTGTTTTAAAGTGATTTGTTATTGGTGATTTGCAAATGGTGGTGACAGTAGTGGTAGTGGTGGTGGTGGTGGTGGTGGTGGTGGTGAGGATAACAAATGGTGGTGAGTTGACTCGACGTTCGATTGGTGTCATGGGTTTGGGGTGGATGGCGGAATGAAGAGTGTTTATGATCAATTATTTGGGTGATTATGACTAATAAATTGATTAACTTGAGACCAATAAATAATATATAACAGATAAAATAAATAATTTATGATCAATAAATAATATGGCCTAAACAAAGTTATATTATCACTAAATTTGTAATCGCGATTCACGATTTGTTAAGTTGTGATCAACGAATTTATAATTTGTGATCGAGAAATAACTTGTGACCAATTAATTTGATAATTTGTAAACGTGAAATAAGTTTTGACCTATAAAATTTGTAATGTGATTGACAAATAATATATGATTTGATAATTTGTGAGGGATAAAGTATTAAATCCACCCATAGCCACTATACTTTAATGTCACCATAGTCACTCAAATTGGTTCACCATGACAATCCAATTTCATATAACATTTCAGTGAAACCACACAATTATTACCACAATTTAAAAAAAATACACAAGCGCACTAAAAAAATTTACACATAATTATTACAAAAACAAAAAAAAAAAAAAAAAAAAAAAGAAAATGAGAATCAGAATAAAAATATAAAGCACACAACATGATAATCATTACAAAAATTTTAAAAAGTATTGTGTGAAAGCATAAACATTTTTTTTTCTTTAATTTGGGTTTTTTTTGTATTATATAATTTTTTTATTTGAGTTTGTGGTTTCTTCTTGTGTGGATTTTTTTTTCGCGTGTTTTTTTGTTGTTGTAATAAGTGGGTAACTTGACTGAAATATTATATAAAATTGAGTGATCATGATAATACTAAGTGTAAAGTACAGTGGCCATTGTGAATCAAAATTAATTCGGGTGACCATGATGACACTAAGTATAAAGTACAATGGCTATTGTGAATCAAAATTAATTCGGATAGCCATAGCGACACTAAGTATAAAGTATAGTGGCCATGGATTGATTTTACCTGATGGATAAATAAATTGTGATCTATAAAATTTGTGATCTTTGATAAAGAAATATAGCGTGAACAATTAATTTAATAGTTTGTAACCAATAATAAATTATGTGACATTTGTAATTTGTGACTGCAACGTTATGTGGTTGGGTACATAACTATGATCATAAATTAAAATGTTTTAAAACTAGGATAGGACATTGACCCCAAAAGGCGAAAGGGTTAAATGATTGAACCAAATAGTTAAATAATGAAAAATAAATATACTTTCATATAATAAGTAATAGTAAAATATTATTTATTGAAATACTTGGAGATTCTTTAATTTTTTATTAACTAAAATAAGATGAAAAATAAATAATTTATTCAATAAAGTAAACAAACGAAAAATTCCTTTGCCTTTTTATTGATTTTGACTATAGCCAAATGGGTTGCTTTTGACTACAGTCAAAAGATCCTTTGCGATTCCCACCCCAACCTCTATCAAACCCTCATTTTCCTCTCGTCTCTCTTTTGACTCCCAAATCTAGTTGATGCACCACCATTAAAAACCTATTCTCAGACTCCGTATTAGTTGCGCTTGAAGTAGATTGAAGCTTCCTAAAGTGACATTATTCTCTGTTCTAACAATCAACAGTCAAAGTCTAATCGTGATTGGTGAATTTGCTGACACTGGTACTAAAGGATTAATTGGAGGCCATGTTGATATTGTTGGGTTGTGTGCCCATATAATGTAGTTTTGCTGATGTAAAATTAACAATATTATTATATTAAACAAAATTATTTTTTATTTCATTTATTGTATTTATTTAATTATTGAGCATTCGAATTAAAGTGCCTATAATTACTAGTGATAATATAAGTTGGGTACTTGCGTTGAGAAGTACAGTGTGGCACAACTTATATTTTGATCATAAATAATTTGTTCACCACATATGTATAAGGGTTGGTACCTTGTACCGGAAGGTTGTAGTGTTGTCTGATTCACTATTCGAGTTTGTGATTTGTCCTTATCACAAAAATAGTTAAAGGTGACACTAATACACTTGGAGTGTATTGAACGGATCACGTGTTGAGTTTAATTCTATAGCATGACCTTGCGAAGAATTAAATTTCACTTGACCGCTGTGTATTTTATCTAAATCCTTTGACAGAATTATGTATATCTTTTCATGATTTTAATGGTTCTTTGATTCATGTGAGATAAATTTGATTGGTCAAATATCTCGATGAGTTAGAAACTTGAGAATGAGCGAAGTAGAGAACATGAATTCGTGTCGGGAATCGTCGTCCTAAAAATGGGTAGAGTGACAATTTAAGAATTTTATGTTGAACGATTAAAACCTGAGCTCAGTATTTAGCGATGACTAAATTTCGACATCTGTGATTTGTTCGCATAACCGTTGAAGAAAATTGTACTTAAGTTAGTGAGAATAATTAGAGGGGTAAAACAGTTCATGCTCGTACCTAATTATCGAATCTCGGACGGGGAGAAAAAATACATATACGATAGGTCAGATGAAACTATTACATATTTATTGACTTCTGTGATCTTATATATTGAGAGAGCCCAATCTTTTACCTTTAGTGGAAAAAGCAAAGACTAATAATTAGATTTGGTGGTTTAGGGTCGACTAGACATGATCTAATAATTAGAGTTTGAAAAATATATGTCCCATTAGGTCCCAATGGTAGCTCTATATTAGTAATTAAACTTAATTACGGTAATTATAATAGTTTTGGACTTAATTGTAATTACAATAAAGTTTTGTACTTACTCGTAATTACTATAAAGTTGTAAACTTAATTATAATTGTAATTGAAGTTCTAGAACTACGCATAAATGTAAACTAATTGAATTTGAATTTGAATTAAAACTCCTACTTGAATTTTAGTTAAGACTCATCTTTGATATTGAAATTATTATTCTACATGGATTGTGACATCTTCAATCTCTATAAATAGAGATTAGATGGAAATAAAAATTCTACATGAATTATAATACATAATTCCATAGTATTCAAATTTGGAGAGAGAAAAATAATATTTTCTTATTGTCCAATCTAAGAATTAGTTTTTTTATTTAATTAAAAGAAAGTGCCCACCGACCAGTGTAGTCTTGACTTTGGAGAATACCATAGAAAACTTAGAGGTTTGAATTATCAAGTTCTTGCAATTAAAGATTGGAAGCTTGTGATTCAAACGGTTGGAAGTTCGTGATTCCGAATTAATCATCAAATTTAGGTAAAAATTTCGAATCTCTAATTCTTGATATAACATGCACATTAATATCTAGACGATCTTGTTTATTAAATTAAAGAATTTTATTTAATTTCTGGATAATTTTGCTTCCGCATTTCAACAGATATATGTTCTAAAGGGAATTTCGATGTTAAATTAGACTAGTTGGAGTTCATTCTATGTACAAAGCTGCTGCTTTATTGGAGGGATAAGTGGTTTCGAGAGCTATTTTGGGTGGTGTAAATGATTAAGAAATTGCTAAATTGAGGAATTTAGATATGTATATTAGGCTATTATTTCAAGTGGCCACTATATCCCTGCATTTGTTCCTATGGTTGTTGTCCTTGTAGTTATTTGTTCTTAGTGTTGAATTTGTTTGCAAGGAATAGATTGGTTGAGTTGGTGAAAGATGACTTATTGTATTTCACTGCTCAATTTGACTTTCTTGAGTGATCAATAAGGACTCAACATCAGACCATGAGATTTTAGACTTCTGATGAGTAATTTAGTAACAATGCATTGTCATATTCATGATCAAGGAAGTTTGTAATCAAATGGATTTGCTTCGCTTGAGAATGAATTTGTAGATTTTTTCGAGTGAGATGAGAATAACAATGATATAAGAGGCGGTGGAGTTAGGTAGGTTCGAGAAGTTTCATGGAAGATGGGCAATTAGGCTTGGTGGTGGCAAGTGTAGAAAGTTCTGTTGATTCAATGAATAGTGTCGTCTTTTTTAGGAAATCAATAGGGAACTATCAACTGAATTCACCTCCAGAATAATTTGAAATTCTTTTTCAATCTGCAATCTTGTGACCTGATTTTGATTGTGATGTTGGGTGTTCGAGTGAGGTGTGTATTGGTTTTGGTGGTGGTAGTGCTGGGTTTGGATTGAGGTTGTATAAAGAGGGTATGTGACCAATTATTTATGTGATTGGTGTCATGGTGATAATAGGTCACATGTCATGTGTCATTATGCATAGATCACATGTCAAACAGAAGTGGTCACAGATCATGTTTGCAGGTCACAGATTACAATCCACGAGTGGTGGTGATAGGTTATATGTCACATATACTAGGTCACATGTCATTGTACATAGGTCACAGATAAATGTCCATAGGTTACAAATCAAACAGAACAGATCACAAATCAGGTCACACGAGTTACAATCAAAAATTGGTGGTGATAAGTCACATGTCATATGTACTAAGTCATAGGTCATTATGCATATGTCACGGATAAATGTCTATAGGTAACAGACCAAACAGAACTGATCACGTGTCACAATGAACAGGTCACATATCAAAATTAATTGATCAAAAATCATGTCACGTATTTTTGTACACTGATAATAGGTCACAATTTATTTGTTACATGTCATAGATCCAAGAGAACTAGTCACATGCCATTGGATCAACATGACAGCTATAACAATTTACAGGTCACAAGTCATATGTCAAATTGCATATGTTACATATCATAAATTCAAGAGAACTAGTTACATGCCTTGATTTCTCCGACCTTACTTCTCTTAATTGGTGACAAATTCAATTAACCTGATTTCGATGGTGAGAATTGAAGTTATTTGCTCCGGTGAGTAATTAGCAGACTCTATCCTTGTTTAATCTTCAAAACACCTTAAAATTCAGTAATTGTACCCATGGATTGGTGTGTGCTGTCGCAGGCACCCAAAAGTAATACCTTAACCTCTAAAACTAATGTAATAGTGAAAGTAATTGTCGATCCCACGAAGAGTGTGTAATTCAATATTTTATGCTTTATACAATTATCCGGGGGTGTGATCTGTATGAAAACAATTGTAAATAATGCAATCAATAACAATGAAAATTAAATTAACGAAAATAATCAAAAGACTAACCTTGGTCTAACTCCACATCCACCGTCGGAAATCCACGATTGTTCATAGATGCAAAGATAATTCAATTCATATTTTGAATATTCATCGTTGGAATTCATTCATATTCCTCCTTAATTTTAGTTAGTTAGAAACCAGTGTTCTAATTAACCATAATTATTAAATAATATCAAACCAGCGCTCAAGATTTAATTTAATAACAACTTTACACAATAGAGAAATCGATGAACTAGATAACACAAACACCAGCGGTTGCATTAAATCTATTTAAATATTCTTCTTAAAATTCAATAACCTCTATTGTAGAAAATCATTAAATTATAGTGCTTTACAAGTTAAATGGATCACACAATTACGAATTTGATATTTAACCTAGCGGTTGATTGTTACAATCAATGAACTAGCGGGCCCTCTATCAATTAAACGCAATAAATCATAGAAATAAATGCAGAAAAATATTCAATACGCAAAATATAAATCAAACAATAAGAAAAACTATTTAGATCTCACAATATGTGGATCCGAGACTTTTGTTTCCTTCGACCAATTGTAAAAGTTTAGTTACAATTCATGAATCTAAGATAAAAATAGAGAAGAATAGAGTTGGGAGGCGTTCTCTCTGTGCTGGTTCAAGTTTATGGTTTATATGGCGTGAAGAGATTGGTTTCTGTGCGTAGTTAAATCAAATTAGGAAATTGAAAATTGTGTCTCGGGATTAACCATGTGTACGCATGGTTATATTGGTGCGTAAGCACAATATTGGTAAATTGGCCTCAAGTTGGGAAAATTGGCATCTTGCGTACACAAGGCCTGCAGGCCTGTGCATACGCACATTACACTTTTTCTCTGCCTAACAGTTTTCAGTATTTTGGTCATATCTTTCTCTCTCGATGTCCGATTGAGGTGATTCAAGATGCGCTGGAAAGCTAACTCAAAGGGATACAACTATGCTTTAGATATCTTCCAATTTGATCTTTTTCCATGTCAAAAATTGGTCTAATATGAGACTAAAAATCGGTGCATAACTTTTTCGATTGGAAATTGATGTGTGATCGTCAAAAATGGGTTTAATATTTTTTTTAAAAAAATCAAACAACTTAAAAAAATAGCAAAAAAAAAAAATAAAAAATAAAAAATTGAGATGAATGCTATAATAAATGAAAAACAGTGATGAAGCAGAAGTATGCACAAAAAGTACCTAATCAATTCGGGATACAAATGTTCTTACCTTTAAGAGCTCCAAGATCAATTTCAAAATTTTCCAAGTCACTCTTTTTCACCCAAACTTGTCTAGTGGGAGAATTATTTCGAGTAAACTATGTCATTAACTTGGTCAAATGACTCACTTGATTAGTGAGGAAATCAATTTGACTATCAAAATCTTGATTTCTAACTCTAGTGAAATTTTGATTTCTATTTTTGTTCAGGAATTTATGACACCTAGGTCTTATATGTCCTAACTCACCACACTTGAAACAAGTAAGGATAAACCTAAATCCAAAGTTATGTGGACGCTGATATCTATTCCTAGGTTGGTAAGTCTTACGCTGTTTAGTAGACTTCTGTCCTAAGAAACCCTTGTTCTTGAGTTTAGGATTAGGAATGTATGTAGATTGGTTGGTGGCGGGGATAAAAATGTTTTTGGATGTACTAGTTATATTATGATTGGTCTGATTATATCCTAGACCTTGCATATTCCTAACTTGTTTGTTCAATCTCCAAAGACTGTCCAGTTTTTTAGATCCACTAGAGAAAGTACGAAGTTGAGACTTGGAATCTTCAAGTTTGCTCAAAAGGTTCTTAACCTGGATTTCTAATTTCTTATTGTCAACGGTCAGCTTACTCAGATTTTTGGAAGAATCCTCAATATCAGCTATGAGTTTCTCTCTCACACTCTCAAGTTCATTAACCTTCTTCAATACGGCTTTATTGACCTTCTTTATCTTAAGACTCTCTTCAAATAATTTTTGATAAGCCTTACCAATCTCATCCTTATCTTCAAAATCTTCCTCAGATGGCTCACCACTATCTACTTCCTCGCCCTTCTCACTGTCCTTATCAGATTCACTTTTAATCATAGCAGTGAAAGCCCTAAACTTTCTTTCATCCTCACTACTAGATGTAATACTTGAATTGGATTCATCATTAGTCTGAGATATAGCCAATGTCTTACCCTTTCCTTTATTTAAGTTCTTTTTCTAGCTAGAACAGTCATTCCTATAGTGACCAAAACCTTAACACTCATGACATCTAACTAACTAAGATTTCTTACTAGAACTCCACGCATTAGCATTACCATGCTTGTTTCTCTTGAGGATTTCTCTTATTCCTGAGAATTTTTTGGAATTTCTTTACAAAATAAACTATCTCATCATCTCGAAGGTTCTCAATGTCAGTAGACTCACACTCATCTTCTTTAATGGTGTTCAAGGATTTAACCTTCTTCGGTTGAGATAATGTGAGTTCATAGGTTTGAAGGGATCCTACAAGTTCCTCTATTTTAATTGTATCTAAGTCCTTGCTATCTTCAACTTGGGTCTAAATCTCTCAGGTAAGGATTTAAGGACTTTTTGAATAATTTTAGATTCAGGGATTTTTTTTCACCTAGATTGAAACTAGAGTTCACTATGTCATTCAGTTTCGCATAGAATTCATCATACACTTTATCGTCCTTCATTCTAATTTCTTCAAATCTAGTGGTTAACATCTGCAATTTGGAGTTCTTAACGGTTTTGGTTCCCTCGTTTGTGGTTTCTAAGATATCCCAAACTTCTTTCGCAGTTTAACACATCGGCACTCTTTTAAAATCTTCAGTAGACACAGCCATAAACTGGGCATGAAGCCCTTTACTATTCCAGTTGCACTCGGCTAATTCATCTTTAGTCCAAAGAGAAATGTCAGTGGGAGTAACTACACTTGAAATAGTAGAGGAATGGGCGGTCCAACCATTTTACACACTAACCTAAATTCGCTCATCTAGAGACTTCAGAACATCACTCATCCTAACCTTCCAATATGCATAATTTTTTTCGTAAAAAAACAAAGGCACGAAAAGAGACTAAATTATCTAGATTAAATATGGGTCAAGAATCGAAATGAGGTTCTGATACTGTTAGGTTTTGATAGTTTATGATGTAATTGGCAAGTCCGTGAACAAAAAAGACTAAATTGGATAGGTTGTAAAAGTCAAGGAGTAGGTTGTAACTTTCGTATTTAAGTGGTATATGTTCTAGGTTTCAAGCTTCAAAAGAGGACAAAAACGACGCCGTAATTTTGCTAGACTGTCGCCAAGACTTTGCTCGAGTGGCAGAAATAGAAACATTTTCATTAGACTCTCTCCGGGTCCTCACTCGAGTGACAAGCTGTTGCTCGACTGTCGTTGAGCTCTCACTTGAACGACAGGGTTAGCCTGGAATTTTTTTTAATCGCGATTTCAAGGCTTTTTATCCTACCCATTCAACCCTAACCCTATCATATAAATACTAGAACGCTACAGAACGTATATTCTAAGGTTGAAACATAGAGAAAACTTGAGAGCTTTATCTTTTCATCTTCAAATTCATTGAGAGACTTCAACCTTCATTGATTTGATTATACTTGGCGGAGAAAACATTAGTTCCAGTTAATCTAAATACCAAGTTTATTAAGGAACGCGGAGTTCTTCAAGAATCCACAGGAGATAGACGAATCCACAAAGTCAGGGATTAGAGAATTCAGGAGGGCTTTAATATTGCAGTCAAGGAGTTGATGCTGGGGCACGTACTCTAGGGAGGCTGTAAGAATCTTGGTCAGGAGTTGTTGCGAGGCACGCAATCGAAGAGGGCTTTATTAACTTCAGTCAGGAGGTCAGAAAGTTCGTGTCATCGTCTTGTCAACGGACTATAAGTTAGATCGTTTATAGTGAATTTTGACGGTGTAAAGTGCACGGAGTTTTTACCCAGTTGGGGTTTCTCCGTGAACATTCCGCGTGTTTTTTTACTGTTTTATTTACTGTTTTCATATTCTGCAATATTCAAACATAATGTAATTGGACTCTATGCTTAACCATCTAGAGATAATTAATTAGAGACTTGTTGCTAGTTAATTATAATTTTTAATTCCCCATTTACACCTATCCACCCCCCTTTAGGTATAGTTTGTGTCGAACTGAGTAAATTTCAGATACCATTTGAAATAACGAGGTTTGACCCAACTAACACCTATAGGGGTGAATATGTGTTTATGCGGAATTAAAATTAAAAATTAATAAGCAACAAGTCACTTTTAATTGTTTCTAGATAGTTAGTCAATCAATTCAATTGCCGTAGTTATATAGAAAACAGTAAATAATGCAAAATATGATGATGGAGAAATCCCGTAACTGGGCAAAAAATCCGAGCCCAAGCATGTAACAATCCATTATAAACGAATCAACTTACAGTAATGTCAAACTCGACTAATCCTAGCACTTTCTGACCTCCTAACTGTAATCACCAAAGCCCTTCTGGATTGCGTGCTACTGCAGCAAATCCCGGCCTTCTGAATTCGTCTATCTCCTGTGGATTAATGAGAACTCCTTGTTCTCCAACAACCAGAAACTCCGATCACTTTCCTTGATCTTCAGAACTCTAATAGATTTATGGAAGTAAGTGTTTTGGTGTTTGGTTTATGTGAGGTTGATGTTTTTCACAGCAATAATGAAATCAATATGACGGTTGAACTTTAGGAATGATGTTAAATGATATGGAGGATGCAAAACCTTGTTTTTCTCAATGTTCAACCTATATTTTTCGAATGGTGGTGTCCATATATATGGTGAAGAGGTTTTGGGTAGTATGGGCCGAATAAAAACCTTGAAAAATGCGAATTAGATTTTCCCGAGATACATTGTCGCTCGAGCGAGAGCTCGGCGACAGGCGAGCGACGGTGTGTCGTTCGAGTGAAGTCCAAGCGACGCAACTTCTGTTTTTACCGCTCGAGTATCAGCTTGGCGATATGCTAGCGAAAATACGACGACTTTTATTCCTTGATTCCATACTCAAACCCTAAGATTTCTAACTTAATACTTGACACTTTGACTTTTAAAAACTCTTTTACAACAATATGTTTGTCAATAGATTGCCCACAACTTTAAAACCTAACACTCTTGACCATACCTACCCAAGGTGCCGCATTGCTAAAGCTTGGAAGAATTAACATTCAATATCAAAGGCGAGCAATCACTATTTAACAAATATATATAAATTAACGTGTTGTCTACTATTTGACTAGCTCGTTTTTATATACTAAATATTGCTTTCTAATGTATTATCTATATTTGGATTTTGCAAATTTCGATATTTTGATCATTCAACACCCATACTGTTTAGGATTGTTGAATGGTTGAACAGAGACTATTTAGCCTTTGCATCTGAGTTTATAAATGGAGCCGAAGATCTTGGTACAGTTAAACTAATTGTTTCGAAAAACTATAATGTGCTTCTATGAAACGATCACCTGGTGCAACATGGAAAACTGGACTCAGTATTCGAGATACTAATGTTGGCCCATACTATGTGAGACTCACTACTATAGATCCAAAAATTAAATGGAAAAATTTCATATGTAAGAGATTAAGTATGACATATTTCAAAATCAAGAAATAAGATTTAAAACTTCAAAAATCAGATATTAATTAAATTTTATTTATAAAATAATTAATTAAATATATATTTTATCAATTAAATATATATTTTATTAATTAATATATTACGTTCACAATTATATATTATTTTGTCACAAATTATCGAATTAATTGACCACAAATTATTTTTCGATCACGAATAAAAAAATTTATAAGTCAAATTATTTGACGGTCACAAATCAAAAATTTATAAATCACAATTTATTCATCGATCACAAGTCAAAAAACTTTATAGATCACAATTTATTTATCGATTACAAATGACACAATTTTATAAGTAATGACTCAAACTTTAATGTCATATATTATTTATTGGTCACAAGTTATTGGTCATATATTATTAATTGGTCACAAATTAACGAATATATTGGTCAAAATCAACCAAAATATATGTGACTATCACCTCACTATTGCACCGCCATCAAACACCACCACCGCCAGAGCCACTCCACCACTTCACGATAATCGGTCAACACCACTGCACACTGCCGAGCCACCACTATGCCGCCAACACCATTGCGGCAGCACACCGCACCCGCAGAACACATCATGGCACCACCATCGCATCCAACCACCACACAAAACATCACACTGCACCCACCACACACAGTACCACAACCACCGCAATCGCAAAATCAACACACCATCACCACCACTGCACAATACACCACCGCACCATTCAAAAACTTTAAAAAAAAAAAAAAGGAACAAGAAGAATGGATCTGCACCGCGTACGAAGGAAAGCTGTAACGTCCCAAATTTTAAAATCCAAATTGCTACCAAAAGTCTCATTAAAATTTAAACAATGTTGCATGTAATTATGTAGCGGTAATTTACTAAATTTTATGTAAAAAATATTTCAAATCTCGTATTTGTTTATTCTCTTAAAATAAAGACTTTTTCAATACCGTAATTTATTCATACGTATTTGGATATATCAAATGAAAATTTATTTACAATTTAATAATTAGGGACGTAATTTGACATACGTATAAATCATTTGATTAATATGATGAATCCTTTAATGAGCAGTATCATAAATGGTTGATCAAACCATAGTCTTTTAATTAATGTAAATATCACCTAATCATGCTTAATCACATACAAAACTTAACCAATAATTCTATTCCAAAACTAACCCATAAGGTAATGCATTTTATGCACGCATATCCACAAATAGATACACAAATATCTACTTACGTACAGGCAAGTGACTTGGCTCTTGGTTGCAAGTAACGTGAAGACACCAATATATTTTAAAACAAACTGAAATTTATAAGCAAATAAATTTTGTTCCAAATTTCTCGACAAAGATAAAGGTCACGATAATTCTGAAATAAAGTTACGGCTGGAAATAAAAATTTTCAGTCACGTTATATTGGGTCTGATTTATTAATTTCAAAAATCATGACACAACAACTACATCTGATCGCCCGCCAACTAACGATTCGTTCTAACCTGTGATAAATAGGGAAAAATGGTGAGTATATGAGAATACTCAGTATGACACAAATAATTTGTACAATCCAGAATAAAATTATCAAATCATGCATCAAAATAATTATATCGTCATATCATATTATTAGAATCGATAATAGCTCATACTATATCATATCTTTGGTACTGGGTGATCATTTCATATCATAACTTTTATTAGCATAATATTTATCAACATGAAGAAATAAATTAAACCGGACAAATTACTTGTACCTCGTAATCCTACATGTTAGATCGAATAAATTTGAAAGATAAAAAATCAAAATCACGTTCTAAATCTTTATTTGCTACTCGTATGCCGTAATTTTTTTGATAAAACGCCACTTGATGGCCCCCTATTGGGGCGGGGGCGCCTGTGGCGTACCTAAAAGTTTGACAATAGCATGGTTCATCTGTATATTGGGTGAAAATAATGAAGGGAAAAATTCATTTTTCCTACTTTATCTTTACCCTATTTCAAAAATAACAAAACAACTTTCACATTTCAAAAATCAGATTTTTTAACCTATACATACACCATATATGTAAATATTTATTTATATATATAGATATATAAAAAGATATAAATAAATAAATATAATTAACCCACCCCACCTCCACCACCCCCACCCCACCAATCCGGCGACTATCCCGGCACTGCTCCGGTGATCGCTCCGATGCCGATTCCGGCGACTACTCCGATTCCGGTGACCCTTTCGGCGACTGCTCCGATTCTGACGACTCAGGTCACACGTCACAGCCCAGGTCACAACTCAGGTCACAAGTCACAGTCCAGGTCACAACTCAGGTCACAAGTCACAGTCCAGGTCACAACGCAAGTCACAGCCCAGGTCACACCGTCACAACCCTACCACCACTGCCACTTGCGCACCCTCACCCCACCACCACCACAACACCACGGGAAACCACCACCTCCACCCTCATCAGAAATGCACCACCGTGACCCCTACCACCAACAAAAACGAACCACCACCACCTAGCCACTGTCACTGTCCACCGCCACCAACAACAACCTACCACTATATCATCCAGCACCACCACACAAATCAGAACACACCGCACCACGACAGCACATCACCTCCGCCACAGATCCACCGCTACAGCCACACGTCGCGAAAGAAGGAGAAAGGGGAGTGAGCTGCCACACCGCATCACCACCACACACCACATCGCACCACCACCGCACACAGATTCGCACTCATATGGGACAAGTTATTCGGCCCTCTTACCTTACTGAACGCTTAAAGTGGAAGTCTGACATCAAATTAAACTCCTGGGGCTATTGGCTCATTTCTGCGTATTATTAGATCCACTAGTGCTTTGTAAACTTCAGTTCATGCTGGTGAAACAGTTCTCAATTTTTAAAACCTTAGCACTCAGGGAAAAATAAAGACCTATCAGTCGGCGGCGATCTCCCAGGAGAGAGTCCTGAGTGTGAATTAGGAATTAGGGTTTGGAGTATATATATTTAGTAAAAATATTTATTTTATAAATTAATTTTTATAATATTATTATTAATATTTAATTAAATATAAAAAACTTGTATCTATATTTAAAATATCTGATTTTTGAAACTTAAACCTTAAAATCTGATTTTGGAATTGAGATCCCCAAAAGTAGGGAAGGGTGTAATTTCCACAATAATGAAACATCCTTTACGTTATTTGAGAGCCGTGCTTTTGGGCCAGGCTCAAAGCCAGGCCCAAGGACAGGGGCCCCCTATTGGAGGGGGTGCTGATCGAAGCGCCTTGTTTTTGGGCCTGGCTTTGCCTGGCCAAGGATATTTGCCCAATGACTTTTGGTAAAATGAAGTAACAAGAGCCGTGTTAGACCAGACAAAAGTCCACACCAAGAATGTGCTATTTCATCATTATCTTTTCAAATCAAAATTTCTACCTTATCTATATCACATCCATACACGTGGCAGCTACCCTTTTTAAATTCAGAAAAAATACTATTAAAATCTATCAAAACAAACTACAAAAAAGAAGTTTTAATATAATAATTAATCTCAATAAAATACAATTTAAAAGTAAAATCTCTCAACCTCAATAACGTGGATTTCACTTATTCGAATTAACTTTTTCTCGAACTTAATATACATATTTAAATACGAGCTATTTAATAAGCTCAAAATTGATATACTTATCATCGCTCAATCAATATCTAAATATTTGGCTCAAATAAAATTTAATTTAATATATATATCATTTTAGTCCCCCAATTTTTCAAAGTATAAAATATAGCATCTAGAACAATTAAATTTTATTTTATGAAATTTTCGGGGCTCTACAAAAGCCGTCGTTGCAGCACTGTGATGAGTCGTCAGAGTGTTTGCATGAGGAGACACCATAGTGAGTTGTGAGTGGTGCTTGACACACACACACACACACATTGTGAGTGCTGCTGCGCAGTGGCAACTACTGTGGTTATCGACGGTAGTCTTCCATGTGATAAAGAGAAAGGGTAGATGCTGCAGCGGCAACGGTGACGGTGCTCTGATGGTTCTGCACACGATGAACCAGCGATGGTTCTACTATTGTGAGGCACCGTTGCACCTGGTCGTGTGCAGCAGTGCGCCGATCATGCTGCGATCGCTAGAGTCACCTTCTGCCTATCGTCGTCGAAGTATGTGAGTTGTGATTTAGGGACTTTTAAGATTTGGATGGTTGTGCTTTAGAGAGAGAAGAAGTTAGAGGACATTGAATATTATTAATATTAAAGATTTGAATTAATATCTGATTTTTGTATAAATAAACTTTAGATCTGATTTTTTAAATTGGATCTTATAAAAAAATTGGTTTAGTGTAATTTCTACAGAATAAATTGTGCCACAAACATGATTTATTTGGTTGGGCTAAATTACCTCAAGACACATTTATGGACGGACAATCAATTTTTGATTGAGAAATCAAATATGTCATCTACTACTGGCATGTTCTATTTGTCGTTTTCAAGTCGTTTTCTGTTTTCGATTTTTCAAAATAGTGAAAACGCGTTCTTCTTCCTATTTTCGAAAACTCGTTTTTGAAAATAAGTTTAAAATTTATTAAGAAAACCCAAAACGACAAAATTGTCATTTTGGGTATTTTCAGTTATAACTTGTCCAAAATTTTCAAAACGCATTTCAGTTACTATCACCCCCCAACCACCACCATTGCAGCTTGCAAAACACCACGAACCGCCGTCGCTGCCCCCAATATCTCGCTAGAACCGCCACCACGGCCACCGCCACAAACATCGTCACCACATGGTGCCACCACCATCATCATCACCAACCACAGCCACCACTACCACCGGAAGGTAGAGTTCCGACAGGTTATAGAGAGGAGGGAAGAAGAGAGAGAGACGAGCGAGAAAATTCAGGGGAGAAAGTAAATGCATTTTGGGATTTTTTATTTTTCAAAACATTTTTTAAAAATGGCAAAAAGAATACATTTTCAACAATCTCAAAATGAATACTCAAAACACAAAACCCAAAATGAATTCAAAACTAAAAATACAAAACTGAAACACGAAGAGAACAACCTCTAAATGTTTCAAATAAATCATTAGTAATAGAGAATTGTTCTAATGGTTTGAGTTCTATACTAATATGCGATCTCATGCTCATGTTTTTTCTTCTTCTTTGTCCGCATAGTTATAATTATTGTTTTAATGCCCAAAACAAATATTAAAAGTTAAATGGGCCAAAACCCATAAAATAAAGATGAATATGGTATAAAATTATGGGGAAATTAGACACAATACTGAAAGAAATTGATTAATACACTTAAAACTAAGTTAAAGTTTTAATAATCGTAATTATTACGTCCACTAAAAATATAAAACACTCGAACGTGAGCAAAATCGTTCCAAAGACTAACAGCGGCACTTCCCATATGATATTTTTACTTTTTAATTTTTTTATTATTAAAAAGTTTTCGTTTGATAATGTATTTTCTGCTACAGTTATCCACTTTTAGCAATTTACAATATGTTAGAAAGCTTGCAATGTAGCCACGATAAATATGTTATGGACGAAGTTTACATTGAAAATGATTTTGCATTAATTATTGAATGCAAAATAAATCGTAACTATTAATTTCATTTCTTGCGATATTTTTGACTTGTTATTATGAACTCATCGTTTATCAATTTTAAATTCGAAATATGTATTTCAAAATTTATAGTGAATACTTCAAAACGATAACAAAAACCTCACTCGACGAACGAATAAAATAGGCCGTAAATAGGCCAAACTGGTAACGCCAAAACAAAAATTAAAATAAAAAAATATCTAACTTTTTTCACTTTTCACATTCTCATTTTTGCAAAAATCTTAAATGTACCAATTGAATTGATTCAAAAAAAATAAAAATGAATTGAATGCAAGATTAAAATAAGGTTTGAAATCGTATATTTAAATTCTCAAAAACACACGTATGCATCAAATTAATTGCTCCACTAAAATACTGCGACTTTTTCAAATAATGTAGCTTTTTCAGATTGTCACTCTTTCACATTTTCGTTTTCGCAAATACATTGGATGCATCAATTGAATGAATTAAAAAAAAAATGAATTGAATGCAAGATTAAAATAAGGTTTGAATTCGTATATATTAATTTTAAAAAACACACATGCATGTATCTAGTTAATTGCTTTAAATAGATACTGCGATTTTTTTTCGTAATACTTTGGATGCATCAATTGAATTGATTCAAATAAATCTGAATTGAATTCTAGATTAAAAATAGATTTCAATTAGTATATTTAAAATTTCAAAAACATACACATATGCATCTAATTAATTATTTCAAACACTTTGCACGCATCAATATAATTGATTCAAAATTTTCTTTTTCATATGTATTAACATACAACAGGGTTTGAATTCGTACATTCAAATTTCCAAAACGTACATGTATACACCTAATTAATTGTTCAAATGAGATACTATGACTTTTCTTTTTGAGAAAAATGATAGAATGTCACTTTTTCATAGAAAAGTGACAAAACTCACATTGTCCTTATGTCAAACACCTTTCATGCACCAATGATTTAATTTATTCAAAGTTTTCTTTTTCGTATGTATTATCATAAAACAGGGTTTGAATTTGTATGTTGCATATATATGCATCTGGTTAATTAATCTAAGGATATTGTGCACCTAGAAAATTTTTAAAATAAATTTTTTTGGTTATATACTGTATTTTTATTTTGACCAAATAATTAGATATTGATAGAGCAATTATTTAATTTGTGATTATGTTTTCATTATGGATATTCCATTTATTTTTATTTAAATAATATTATTTTATCGTTCCGCAAAAATTGAATTTTTGGTAACACTCCAGTATTTGTGAAACTTTGGGGGCGTTTCAGTTTGGTATCAGATCAAAGGTTTTGCTTACCTGTAGACTTTGTAAAAAAAAAAAAGTTACTATTTACGTGACACTATTCATATGAACAGTACGAGCAGTGCATGTCACTGTTCACATGAACAGTGACCACGCTGTTTAAAAAAAATTAGATTTTCTTTTCTTTTATTTAGTTAAATAAATGATATTAATAAATTTTTTAAGTAATTAAATAATAATTTTTAAACGTTACTTCAAATTATGATTGTACATGTTGTTATATTTAGTTTCAGTTTTCGGGTGGTATTTTAAAATTTACCAATTCGAAAATTCATATTTTAAGAGGTCTCAAGTTCCATTTATTGTTTGAGTTTCTTGATTTGCATATTCGCAAGATTAAAAGATTTTGTCAAAAAGACCTAAACTATCTAAAAAGAGTTTGGGATTTTAGCGGTCCGTTTGTGACCCCCCTCCTTATCTGGAAGCTTTTGGTTGCGCGTTATTCAAATTAATGAAACGAAAAATAACAATTCAAACCTTTCCAAGTTTAAGAATATTCTATTTTCTAGAAATTTTTATGTCAAGAAAATCCTACTTCTTTGGAAAAAAAAATGGGTATTTTCATAAACTTTAGGAGTTTAAAGATAATGTAAAGTTTTAAACATACAATGTTATAAAGAATCATAAGCACATGGCACTCACTATTCGACCATTCCCCAATTGTTCTTGGGTATGAAATGAAATATTTATTTTAGTATCTTACCTTATATTATGAAATGTATAAGTATGCTTACCTCGCATGACTTTTTAGTTGATTTTATTTTATTTTATGAAATATTGTTTATGCGATGAAATAAACTGTCATTCCAAAAATTTAGAATAATTGAAGTTATACTTGTCACATGATTAGGACTTGGTAAAAACAACTAGGATGACTGGGAATAGCCCAACATACTTGCAACGTGCTCAAATTGTTATCGAGAACAACATGAATTATGACGTGAGATGGGAACGAACCTTTGTTGCACATGTCGAAGATTTCCTTTTAAACTAGGAGCAAGCAAGATCATTCAGACATAATGAGGGGACAATCATCTTGATATATCATCTTATGAGCACTATGCAGCCTCAATGGAGAGACGTGGCTTACTTTGTGAGATATGGATTATGAGCTTTATCTGCCTGAAGACTGGGACAAGATTGATTTTAGAGGATATTGTGAGGATATCATAATCATATGGAAATACAAATAGCAAGATCCAGTGCATGAGCCCATACCTGACCCTGAGCTAGAACCTGTATTAGACCCAGATGAGGAGTTTGAGGAGAACCCAGATGAGGAGCCTGAATCAAAATAAGAGGAGGGACCCAAACCAAAGCCCGAGGAGGACCCCGAGTAAGAATTTGAGCTACAGAACTTCGTCTTTTTGGTTATGGATTCTGAAAACGAGTCATGCATTACCTCGGATGATGAGACTCCACCATAAAAGATTTCAACGACTAATAGAAATTAAGAATATATGATAGTTTCGTTGTTTATGAATTATTTTTAGAAAACAAAATGTTACGTTTGAAAATCTAGTTTAATTTTGCAAGTGAAGATTTATATTATTAAGATTATACATTTTTTTTTGTTTTCTTATCCAATAATTCTAAAAACAAATGTTTATTCATGTTAAGAAAATGTCGAGACAATAGCAAAATCAAGCTACAGTTATCAAGTTTTTTATTGAAAGTTGTACAAGATCTGGGAAAACAACAATCACAGGCTCGTCTCCAGAATGCAAATACTAACAACACCAGCTCCATCATTGAACAGTTTGGCCGTTACAAACTCCCAACCTTCAACAGCAAGGCAGACCCACTGGTAGCTGAAGAACGGATAAGAGGAATGGAGCGGACTTTCAAACATCTTTCATGTACGGATGCTCAAAAAGTATTATGCGCAAAATTCATGTTGGTTGATGCAGCAGGACATTGGTAGGAGTCAGCTTTATGCACTAGAACCGAAACACAACAACGTGCCCTGACTTGGACAAAATTCAAGGAAGAAGTGATAGGAAAATATTTCCCACAAGCCCTGAGAGATCGAAAGGAGACAGAATTTCTTCAACTTAGACAAGGAAAGATGAAGCTTGAGGAATATTAGAGAAAGTCCGAACAACTCTCTAGGCATGCACCACACCTAGTAGACAAGAAGCAAAGAAAGCTAGGAGGTTTGAACTGGGATTGCGTCCTGAGATTGGTTGAATAATGGCATCTCACCAATTCACCACATATAGTCGGGTATTGGAACCAGCCCAGGCAATCTCAAATAGGTTAGAGATTGACCAAACTTCTCAGCAAGGGGCCAAACCTTTAAGAAAGCAGAAATGGAATGGGTTGAACAAAGAAAAAGGAGAATGACAGAATAAGAAAGTTAACATTGGAGCAAGTTTTGGACAAGTCGTTTCACCATGTCCAAAGTGCAACACG
This sequence comes from Fraxinus americana, assembly GCA_035079005.1. Classification (NCBI taxonomy): domain Eukaryota; kingdom Viridiplantae; phylum Streptophyta; class Magnoliopsida; order Lamiales; family Oleaceae; genus Fraxinus; species Fraxinus americana. The sequence goes on from CM068719.1 coordinate 9,077,835, forward strand.
ATGCATAGGGGTGAATGCCTCTTCGGGATACATGTGTGCGATGCGGCAAAACATGTCATATTTCCATAAACTGCAAAGAAGACCCCTCAAAGAAGAACGATGAGCAAGAGAAGAAGGGAAATGGCCGAGTTCTTGCTTTAGCTCAGGAACAGGCAACAAAAAACCCGAACGCAGGTAATTTCAAGGACGAAATTCTTTGAAGGAGGGGAGATTGTGATGCCAGAAAATTTTTAAAATAACATTTTTGGTTTTATATGCTACATTTTTATTTTGACCAAATAATTAGATTTTGATAGAACGAGATTTAGTATATCAATACTAGACTGGTTGGACATATCATATTAAATCATGTATTTTAGACTTGATGAAAGTTAAATTTGGATAAGTTTGAGATAAGTTAGAGCCCATAAAGTTATACATATATATATGCAAAAGTTTTAATAAAGTCAAAGTCTTAAAGAAAGAGTTTGATTGAGTAGGTAGCTACATGTTGTAGTGGTAGTCATTGGTCAAGAATCACCTTTTGTTGCGTTATTTTAATTTACACGGTAGCTTTCATATATAGTAGCTGTAAATTACTAGTATATTTTTTTAAAAGCTCATTTAATCAATCAAGGTAAGATACTTTTGTGCAAGTGATTTGTTTCCTTATATTTTTATATTCAATAATTTATGCATGAAGTGCAAGTGGACATTCGAGTTTTTTATTAAGAGATATGAGATCATACTGGAATTTAAGATGATCTAAGATGGGTGTATCGTTTGATCACCGATATACTCCATAAGAGAAGAGTGGTATGAAGTGTTTTATTTTATTGTATATAATTGTGTATGAAAATTGCACGTATTTTACTGGGTATTTTTAAATACTCACTCTTATAAAATTTTACAGGTTAGTTCGGGTCGATTGGAACAGTAGCAGGATGGTGAATACGACTGCCAAAAGGAATCGAAGAGATAAAATCTTAAGTTTATTTTTTTGCTTTAAATTATTAGTCAGTTTAATTTGTTCAAAGACAGTTATTTAATTTGTGATTATGTTTTCATTATGGATATTCCAGTTATTTTTATTAAAGAATATTATTTTATCATTCCGCAAAAATTGAATTTTTAGTAACACTCCTGTGTTTTCTTTCAAAATAAGTGCTTTGAGACCATTATACTCACCCTATACGTTACTAGTTCCATCATATCCTTAACCTTTCAAATTAGATATACTCAAGCTATGCGTTGAGAATAATTGATCAATTGCAGGCTTAAGTGAGGTAGCTGTGTAATTGGAAACATGATTGACACCAACAAAATGTTCCAATACATGCCCATTCTTCACATAACGAATGACAATCAACTTTTGCTCTTTAACTGAAATGTCTCGAGATTCATCAATTAAAATTGAAAGAAACTATCACGAACATCTTCTATAATCACATTTAGACATTCAAAAGCAATAGCACTCACAATATCTTTTTGCACTCGTGGTGATGTTAATTTGAAATTCTCAGGTGCATTCGTCAAAGAAATGGCCTTAATCTCAGCATTATGATCACACAACCAATGCAATATTTCAAGAAAGTTTCCTTGGTTGTTTGAATCTTCAGATTCATCATGTCCACGAAATGCCATCCCTTGTCGTAGAAGAAATCGAACACAATCAATTGAGGCACTTAATGGAATTCGATAATCTGTTCGAGTTTGATGTGACTGCTTAACAAGATATGATCGAATACTTTGTTCTTAATTCTTGAACGATTCATATTTGACACGAGCCTGATTGTGTGCACTACTTGAAGCCCCAACATGTTTTCTAAGGTATTATTGCTTTTTCCAATTTGAGAATCCATCATTAAGAAAGGAACCATCACTCACTATACTATATTCCAACAAGGTAGGATGCTCATCATTAAGAAAGGAACCATCATTGTGGGTGGAAACGCAAGATTGCGAGGCTGACAAGGACCCATTTCCACATATGCTCTTTGAATCACGTCTCGATCATTAACATCATAATTCTGTATTGGAACTCTCAATCCAGGATCGGCGAGAAGATGTGCAACATCAACATCTCTAACTTCTCTGACATCCCCAACTTCTCCAACATCAGCATCAACATTATTTTTATCACTTTTGTCTCGAAAATTCCTTTCATCGGTATTTTGCTCATCACAAGAAAGCATATATTTACGTTTAAAGTATTTGTCCATAAGTTATACAAAAAAAATAAAAATAAAAAATCAACCACATTAGAATTCCCTGAATAAATTTCTTCATCTCATAAGTCATACCAACCAAATTTCAAACATATTAATCAGCAAGTTTCAATCTTTCTAAATTAATTTACATATAAATAAGAAAGCCCTAATCAGAAAGCCCTAAATTTCTAAATAAAAAATCCATAAATCAGAAAATACTAAATCATAAAACGCACTTAATGGTAACATTGGAAAGTCACACACGTTCAAGAGGAAGGCAGTGGCCGGAGCTGGAAGTTGGAAAAAGGGCATAGGCTGACAGGGGCAGATGTCGCAAACGTACAGACAGGCGGACCGCAGATGAAGTGGTAACTGTCGGCGGATGCGTCACATTTTGGGTAATTGTCGAGTGCCGACGGATGAGTGGGTAGACTGCCGACAAATGTGTGGGTAGATGGTGAAGTGGTGACTGTTGGGCCTCCGACGGATGCGTGGGTAGATGACGAAGCTTGGGTCTTGGAACGGAATAGAGCAAATGGATTGGTAGCCTGGTCGTGTGGCGGAGTGGGTGTGGGGAGACTGGGAGATAGGAGAAAATGAAGGGTTTCCATTTTCATATTTTTATTTTCCTATTTAAAAATCATTCAAAATCTAGGGGGTCACATGACCCCCAAGAGAACACCCCACTCAGTCCGCCCCTGACTGCACAAACATGGCATAAATTAACGTCGTGACATAGTTCAATTCCCTTGAAAATTTTATTTATTTATTTTTGCCCAGTGAGGTTTCAATGGATGTGTAACAACAAGTGTAAAACATTTTGCAATGGGCAGAAATCATCGTTGTAAAAGGTTTGGAAAAATTGGTTCCAAGCAGTAGAATTTGTTTGTTGACTTTTGTGGCTGGAAAGTAATTGTGCTAAACATCGAAACATTTCTACTGATGCATCAAGAATTATTGTGTTATTAAAAGAGAGAGAGGTGGAAAGTATAAAAGAAAGTGCAAGACACTTTGGATTGGATCTCCCAATAAAGCATAAAAAAGGTGCAGTTTTTGTACTTTGGTTACGTCGACATGATAATGAAACCAAACTCAATACTGATGTTTGTGGTAAACGACATCATGGATTAGCATCTTTTAGAATTAGGACGTGACCCGAATTCTATTTGGAATACTATTTGTGAATTCTATTTCAAGGCTAGTTGATAATTCTAATTGAATCCTATTTGTGAATTTTAGTTAGAATTCAATTTGGGAGTTCTGTTGGGAGTTTAGAAGTTATTTTGGACTTGAAGGGGTCAAATTTACTATAGGAGAGGAAGAAATCGTGCAGGAGAAAGAAGCATTGTGCTCGGTACTCGCTAGTGCTCAACAACCACTCAAACGCTCAGAACAGGGAAGCCATCACTTGCTAGCCGTAGGAGGCCGCTTGAGCAATGGTCTTATCCGGTTTTGACTAGTTTACGATTTTTGCAGGTTTTTAAAATCCTATTTTATTCCAAACACTCCATTATTGTAAAGACTTGTTATAGTTGAACTTCACCACATCTTATGCTCTACTTTGCAATATACATATGAGGAGTAAACCTCTAGAAAAATCAATCATTACATTCTACACAATAATTTCTAATCATCCATTATTGGTATTAATAAATTATCCTTTTCTAGTTAATGGTATAACTTTATCAAGTAAATCTTGTGTTTTTGTTTGACTTTCATAGAGCCATAATATTATCGTTCATTTATTTATGAATCATATATAATTCTTGACTAGTGGTATCAGAGCGAGGTTCGACCAACTTTGTTCGAAGTTTGATTTTTTGTATGACAACTATGAAGTATGATATTCCATTGCTAGATTACAACACTAGATTTTCGCTTTGGCAGGTAAAGATGCGAACATTTCTTGCTCAAATGGATTTAGATGACAAGTTGAGATTTGACAAGATGCCCTCAACTTGGAGTATGAATAGTAGATAAAGTAAGGATCGAATGGCCCTTTCATAGATAGATCTTCATCTTTTGAATAATATTCTTCAAGATGTTGTGAATGAGAAAACCGTCGCTACATTATGGTTGAAATTAGAGCAGTTATGCATGATGAAAAGTCTAACCAACAAATTACACTTAAAACAACAACTATATTCCCATCGTATGATAGAAGGTACATCACTGATGAACACCTAGCTATTTTTAAGGAAATCGTTGCTTATTTGGAAATCTTAGAGGTTTAGTATGATGAAGAAGATTTAGGATTGATATTATTGTGTTCTCTTCCAGCTTCATATGCGTCTTTTAGAGATACAATCTTATACAATCCTAATATTCTCACCATTGAAGAAGTTTATGATGCTCTATTTTTGAAAGAAAAGATGAAATATCTTGTTGGATTTGAGGTTCATGAAGATGACCTTGTTGTTCATGGTGGTTATGTGAGAGGCATAACAAAGTCTAATTATAGTAATAAAGTATGTAATTATTGCACAAGATGGGGGTATATTAAGAAATGTTGTTATAAGTTGCAAAATAAGTATAAATCAGTTTTTGCAAATCAGAAGGAAAAACAATCAGAAACTTTAGGTGAAACCAGTATTGCAGAAAATAGCTACAATGATGGGGAACTTTTGCTGATTTCTGACGACTACTACAAACTTGACGAGGATTGAATTTTTTATACAACATGAACTTTTCATGTGTCCTAATCATGATTTTTTTTCAACATATGAAACAATTTCCAAATGTGTTGTGGTAATGGAAAATAATATATCTTGTAGGAACTATGGTACTGGGGTCCGAATTAAATTGTTTGATGGGACTGTCACGACACTTAATGATGTTAGATATGTTCTAGATTTGAAGAAAAATCTTATTTCGTTGAGTACTCTTGATTCAAAAGGGTACAAGCACTTGTGCAGGTGGAGTTTTGAAAGTTAGTAAATGTGCTAGTGTTGTGTTGAAGGGACATGGAATGTCCCAATTATATGTCTTGTCTGGTTCTACAGAATCTTTGGAAATTAATCAGATGAAATTAGGGACTAAGTAGATTTTGAGTTTGGTACAGTACCGTTGGAGTTTGGTTTAAGTTCTATATTAGAGAATACATCTCAATCAAGTTTAAAAATTAACGGTAATTCCGTTTTGCCATCACAACCTGTGGTGCCTCAGTATTCAACTGTTAGAGATAGAACCAAAAGTGATATTAGGTCACTATAAATGTGAGGTGATGCTGATTTTGTTGCTTTTGCTTTAATTTCTATCGAAGGTATTGAGTCTAGCAAATAACCTTTTACAAAACCAGTTAGTTATGTTGATTCTATTACAAGGTATGTTCTACCCTATTTCGTGATTATTAAGTTATTTGTGATTTTTGTTGCCCGTAGGGATAATTCAAGCAACTTTGGTACCCAATGTAATCTTGTTGAGCAGTGCTTAGGTACAGTTGATTTCATTATTGACTTTACCATAGTAGGGCTTTGTGGAAGATGTTGAGAAATTTTCTGTTGGAGGATTTTTTGGTGAAGAATTTTTGGTTGAAAAGTTAAGTTTTATACCTGTAGTGGATTTTGTCTCCAGGTTGAGGATTTCTTTAAATTTTGTTCATTTTAGTGAAATTCGTGTTAATGTGGAGTTTGTTAGAATTAGGACGTGGCTCGAATTCTATTTGGAAGATTATTTGAGAACTCTATTTGAACACTAGTTGGGAATTCTAGTTGAAATTTATTTGTGAATTCTAGTTGGTATTCAATTCGGGAGTTCTGTTGAAAGTTTGGAAGTTGTTTTGGAGTTGAAGAAGACTTGAATGAGTCCAATTTGCAATATGAGATGATATTGTTCAAGAATAAGGAGGCATTGCGTCTGGTGCTTGCTATGCACTCAACAATCGCTCGAACGCTCAAAACATGCCAGCCCTCGCTAGTCACGAGACCGTCGCTCGACGTCTGTGAGACTGTCGCTCAATCCAATTTTGAATATTTAGCAATTTTTGCTGGTTTTATTGTATAGATTTGTTATAGTTGAATTCCACCACATTTTAGACTCTTCTTTGCACTATATATATGAGGAGTAAGCCTCTATAAAAATTAATCCTTACATTTCACAAAATAATTTGTAATACTTCATTATTGATATTAATAAATTTTCCTCTTTTAACGGTGGTATAATTTTACCACGTAAATCTTGTGTTTTTGTTTGATTTTCATATTGTCATATAATTCTCGTTCCTTTATTTATTAATCAAGTGATATCGGTTTGGTATATAATTCTTAATAACATCGAGCTGCATTGTGTGCAATCACCAAATGGGTATAATATTTTCCTTCCGAGAATCCTACTGTCAATGCACTAACATTGAAGCAGAATAGAGGACTCTTGCAACGGGTTTGAAGCTATGTTTATCTAAGGGCTTCCAAAAAGATGTGCACGGACAGCTTGAAGGTCTTCTTCAGTTAGGTAAAGTCAATCTTCTATATGTTTGGTAGAAAAATAGAATAGTGGTGTATAGACCTAAAATTAGAATTTTCATTACAAGTTTTGTAATGGAAGTAGCAGGATTAATCTCCTAAGTACTGATACTTAACTTATGCTAAGCACTCGAGTGACATGGTACACTAAAATAGGTGGTGGGAGATAAATGTTGGTTACAAACTGATTACATCACATATTGTAGTATGTCACGTCACCAGTACTTAGTATAAGCTAAATATCGATATTTAGGAGAGGGGCAAAGCCAGGAAATGATGATAGGATAGGCTAAAACTTAAGAAGTTTCAAATGAACTCGCGCCAAAAGAGATTGAGTTTAGAAGGCTATGCTCATAACATCCACAATAAAAAGTGTAGGAAACAATGAAATAAAATAAGTCTAGATGTCTCGCCTCAAGATGTTCCACTAGATCTTTGTATTTTTTCTTACCAGATAGAAATTGACGCTTACCTTAAAAAAATATAAACTAATCGAATCATGATCAAAATAAACAGAAGATAAATATCCACCAATGAAAAATTAAAAAAAATATTTAATGAATACGGTTCTAAATAACTTTGACGATCATTCTTTCCAAGAAACTGAAAGCTTGGTCGAATTGCAATCAACAATACATCTCTATAGTAAGTTATTGTCTCAAAATACTATTTGGTGTGGATATCGATTTTCTAAATCACCACATTGCATAGTGAGTGAGGAATCATATCCAAAGTGGAAAAAAGACCGACTAAGAATTTTAATTCATGTCGATGTTTAGCTCAGTTTCAAAAATATATTTATATATAGATTAATTTATAAATAAATAAGTTTAAACAAATATCATTTTTATTGTAAATATCAAATATAGAACAAGTTATTTATTTTTATCATAACATCTATTTCATTGTCAAAATAAGTATTTTTTTTCTTACGAGTATGAATATGTAATAAATGAAAACATACGTAGAAATAAAAAATTAATTATTTTTAAACTTAACAAAACATGTAGTGTCTCTAACTATTAAAATAAGTAATTTATTTATTTTTATATATGATCAATACAAATTACCTATAATAAATTCTTAATAATTATAAGTAAATTCAATCAAATATGTAATAATAAAATATCTAACATGACAGGAAGATATTCATGTTTCATGAATATCATGAAAATAGTATTTAATAATTATAGCGTCTTTAATAAAATTTGAATAGTTGAATATTGGGTTTAGGTTGGAATTCAAATTAGAGCTGGGCTACAAAAAATATTTGGGCCAAAATTAAACGCGTTCTTAATTTTTTCATATGGGCTGGGGGCACGGTTGGGCCATACTAGCCTCCCACTACATCCGCCCCAATAGGAGATCAATTCCATTGGAAGTAGTACTTTTATATTTATTGTTTTTTTTTCAAAAACTCTTCTTTTTTTTCTCTGGCTATTTTTCTTCAGGTAAGGTTTTATGTTCCTTTGTATCTAATTTTTTCAATCTGTAAGTGTTGGGGACTCCTAAACCACTCATTGGATCTAAGTGTAGACTTAAAAAAGGGCCTGGGTTGCCCCCCCCGGGGCACATCCGAGTTGGCAAACGATGGGCATTGCTGGGCTTGCAACCTCAGGATGGGGAGTTCGATTCCTGGATGGAGCCGCTGAGTGTTGTAATACTCAATTTTAGTGGAGCAGCTTGGTGATGTAATATCCATGGAGGAAGGCTCCCTTGGGACCAGAAGTAGCACGGACCCTGGTCAACTTGGGTATATCCCGCGGTTAACTTCCACCCATCATTGAGGGGCTGGGGATGGGTGGTCCAGAACATAGTCTGGTGTAAGTTGGGATACCTGGATATCAAAAAAAAAAAAAAAAGGGTCTGGGACTAAGCTTTGATGATTTTTTGAATTTTTTTATTTAAAATAGGGCATAAATTATTGTGGTATCAATTACTTAAATTGGATCTCATTAGTTTGTTTAGGATAACTAAATCATGTTTGAAAAGAAAGTGTCAAATTAAAGATGTGAAAATGAAATGATTAATGATAAGGTCAATTACTTTATAAGCGTGTTCTTACCAAACATTTTTCTAGAATTAAGAACTAAGGAATGTTTCTAATCTGAAGGCATGGGTGGAGAGAAATCAAGACATGTCCAACATAAGATGGAATAATATATCTGTCCATGGCCAATGAAGTACGTGACAAGATTTTAATTTTGTGTTTAACATCTTTCAATTTTTTTATTTTTTATTTTTTAAAAAGGAAGGCAGTACCTCCGACATTTTATTAATAGACCCTCACATTTTCTTTCAATATCATGTATTGAATATGACGAAATTTAGTGTCTTACAACATTGTGTAAAACAATTGTGGACAACAAACTTCACTTAACCGATAGACAAGAAGCATGCACTAGTTTCCTAGCATGGAAGTGAAGGGATGCAAATAGGTTTGGCAGTTAAAATACTGACTCCAACACCACATACACTAATCATGATTTTAGTCATGATTCTCATATTCATGGCTTGAATTGAGGAACAAGAGCCAGAGTTTAAGCATTTTTGTAGGGTATGTAAAAAGGGTTTTATGCGTGGGAGAGCTCTTGGTGGGCATACGAGAGAACATGGTTTCACGGGTTGCCTTTCTTCTTATCACAGAAAGGGACACCGTGCAGCAGTAGTCTGTTCCGCTAGACTACCTTCCGCTTTCTCTCGATCGTTTCGAGACGAAAGAAAATTTGATTGCAATTTATAGAAAGCTTGCAACATAAAATTGAGATTCATTGAAAATACCTTGATCATTGATTGTTTGAAAGTTAGAAATTACAAATGATGAAAGCAGGAAATTACAATAGCTGGTGCAGAGGGTGAAAACCAGAAAGCTTAAAAGATTGTTTGAAAGAATAATATCCCCTATAATAGCTTGCGGAACAAAAACCTAAGTGATAGGAGTAGACGTTTAAATGATGAGGAATCATACCAAACATTTACCAATATCAAAGTTATTTTACAATTAAATTAAATTACAATAAAAAGGAAATTACAACTCAAACTTAAACTAATATTTACAGTGTGCGGCCGAAGTTGGGCAAACTGCTGCTGCGATTGGGTCAATGGGCTTAAGTAAAGCTACGGTACTTGACATTCTCCGCCATTTGTTTTGTTGACGTCCTCGGAGCCATTGATGAATGATATGCTTCAATTAGTGATTTGAAGGCTCGAAGATCTTTTCCTCTTTCCTAAGTATTCTCATCGCTGATGCATCAGCTTCATTTAACTAAGTACTCTTAATGATATTTCCTAGAAGCTCAAGTAGTACGATGGTCCAATATAACTTCAGCAACCTTCTTTCCGGCTTTTCTTGGTTCAAACATAGGTCTCTTTGGCTCATTTTTTAATGCATCATTCTTGTCAGCAAAGTATGACTTGAGTATACCAACATGAAGGACCTTGTAGATTTTATACCATGAAGGGAGTGCAACTCTGTATGCAACTCTTCCAATCTTCTTTATGATGGGTAATGGTCAATATAGTTGGGCACCAATCTTGAGTCTTTCCGTCTTGTCGGTTTATAACAGTTTATGTTGGAGAGTTTAATCATTACCAGATCTCCAACATTAAATTCGTGGAAACGGCGCTTTAGATCTGCAGACTTCTTGTACCGTTTTTGAGCTTTCTCAAGATAACTCCGAACAATCTTAATGTTTCATTTCCACTCTTGAGAGAAGCTTTTTGCTTGAGGGGACTTGGTACTTTGATCGATATCCACAGCATGAGGGAGTAATGGTTGCTGGCCAGTAGCAATCTCAAAATGACTCTTATTGGTGGAAGAATTCTTTTGGGCATTGAAACACATCTGAGCCGCATCCAAAAGTTTCGGTTGGGACATACAATAGGTTGCCCTGGTGAGAGGTTTGGCACATAGAACAAGTTTAATCTCATGATCAATTACCCTCCTTAGTGGTAATTTCTTTGGTAACTCACCCGGCATGATGTCCTCAAATTCCTTAGTAAGGCTTTTGACAGGTTTTGGAATAGGACCAGTCGCCTCTTCGATTTCCTCTAATCGAAGGGTGCACAACAATGATGATTCATTCATTTTGAAACCATTACTAAATTGTATGGTCGAGATACTCTTCTCACCTATCTTTCCAGCTTATGTATTAATGATGTACAGTTTACTACCCATCATCATTAATGAATCGAAATATGGCAACACTATTGTCTTAGTATCCCGAAGAAATTATAATCCCAAAATAAGCTTGAAGTCATCTATCTGAACTATAGACAAGTTTGTCTTTCCCTCGAAAGGACCCGCTTTGAGCAACACAAATTTCGCTACTCCAGCTATTGGTTGAGCAACCGAGTTGATTGCTTTGACCTTTCCCCCACCTTTCTCTAGAACAAGTCTGAGTCGCTTCACTTCGGTACTTGCGAGGTAGTTGTGGGTAGCACCAGTATCTACCATAGCCCTGATTGGCTTTCCATTGATCTTCACATCAATGTACATTAGGCCTTTGGCCCTACAAATGCGAGCCTTCGATTCTTCCATCCTTGGCTCTTTTGAGGGAACATCATCCTTTTAGTGGCTCGGTGCGGTAGTGAACTGCATCGATGTGAAAATGCACCAACTATATCCTCATCCTTTTCAGAGTTATTCCCGCTATGACATCCAGCTTGTGGGGCACCTTGCTTTGAACTCATTCCGCCACTTGTTAGTTGACAATATGCATTTATCATCCGTTTCTGAGGATATTCTGCCACCCGGTGGGGTCCTTTACCTAGAAAGTACATCAATTTAGGAGTGACATCATATTTGCCCTCCGTTGCTTTCCCTTTATTCCAGTTGCTACTGTTGCTGCCGTTATAGTTTCTTTGATGGGTGTTTTGATAGTTTCCATGAAAGTTACTCTGACTGGTGCCTTGATAGGCTCCTCCCTTATTATGAGAGTAATGCTCCTCCCCATTTGAGTTTGAGCTGGGTCTGTAAGGTCTGTTTTCAACTCCAACAGTTTGACTATTCCCTGAAGGTCGATCTTTTCTCGATTCCGGCTGATAGTCACTTAAACATTCGACTGCTCCTATAGCTGCGCTCAAATCAGTAACCTTCTGTCTCTGAAACTCCATCCGTGTCCACGATTTCAACCCTTTCATGAAGGTAAATAGCTTATCATTTTTTGACATATCTCGAATATTCAGCATATGCCCTGAAAAAGGCTTTCACATACTCCATGATGGAGCTTGTATGTTCCAGTTCTCGTAGTGTCCGTCGAGCTTGATATTTCATATTTTTTGGGAAAAACTGCTATCTGATCGCTTTCTTGAGAAGATCCCAAGAATCTATTCAGACCCCGTTGGCCTGAATATCAGCATACTTTGTCTACCACCATAGTTTTGCATCTCCACCTTGATACATGGTGGTTGTTGTAACATTTCTTGCTTCGTCTTTGACCGAAGCCGCAAGAAAATATTGTTCCATATCAAACAAGAAGATCTCGACTTCTTTTACATCGCTTGCCCCTCTGTAGGTACACGATTCCAGAATTCTAAGCCTAGGAACATGCTTTCATGCGGGGATATATCCATTACCAACCACATATTGAAGTATTAGTAATTGAGTTCCCAACGCTTCCATTTCATCCTACAGATCAGGCAAGGTAGCAACAGCTTCGGTCATTGCTGTGTAAGCCATTCGGCTTTCATCCAGTTGGATGTTTATTTCACGAATTTCCATCTCGTCACCTACTGTTTCGTATTCCTCTTTTGAAGATCTACCACCTCCATGGTATTCGATGCAATTGGATCCGTTACTTTCTTATCGAGGGTCTTGAGCCACAGTTCTGATACCAACTTTCACGGGTTACCTTTATTCTTAGTATAGAGGGACACCGTGCGGCAGTAGTATGCTCCACTAGACAACCTTCCGCCTTCTCTCGGTCGTTTCGAGACGAAATGAAATTTGATTACAATTTGTAGAAACTTGCAATATAAAATTGAGATTCATTGAAAATAACTTGATCATTGATTATTTGAAAGCTAGAAATTACAAATGATAATAGCGAAAATCACAATAGCTGGTGCAGGGGGCGAACACCAGAAAACTTGAAAGATTGTTTGAAAGACTAATACCCCCTATAATAGCTTGTGGAACAAAAACCTAAGTGATAAGAGTAAATGTTTAAATGACGATGAATAATAATAAACATTTACCAATATCAGAGTTATTTTACAACTGAATTAAATTATAATGGAAAGAAAATTACAACTCAAACTTGAACTAATATTTACAATGTACAGTCGAAGTTGGGCAAACTGTGGCTACGATTGGGTCAATGGGCTTAAGTAAAGCCGCGGTCCTTGACACATGGGATTGTAGATGAATGTGAAAATCTTGTAATGATTGATAGGTCAAATTTGGCGGAATGATAGGACAAGTAACAAGAAAATGTACCAATTGAGAACAAATCCAAATAGGATAAAAAGTTGTAGGAAATGTAAGAACTGTTGACAAGAGTTCTTGTGCTGGAAATCCTTCCTTGAGCATGGGAAATGCAGCTCAGACGATGTCGGGTCCCATGTGTTGAAAATTATAAACATTAATTTTATTCCATCACGAGCAATTAATTTAAAGAAAGAAATTATTAAACAATCGAGAATATTCAAGATTTATAGAAGTTCGCGAGATTACGCCCTCTCCCGTCGCTGTAGTAATTCACTATGATAAAAACAGGTTTATAAGAGAAAATATCAATCCTATCTCTTCTAACCTCTCTTTCACACTATTTGATGATTATACATAAAATCCTCTCATTAGATATTCATACTATAAGCTTCGCCACAATGAAGCAATTTTGACGAGGCACGTAGAGGCTTGTAAGATTATTTCGTTGTCCTTGGTAAAATGGCTCATGTGTATCACATGGCCTCTGAATCTGATGTGGCATCCACATGGGACTAGGTAGTAATAGTAGTTCCTAAGGGTCAAATTCATGTTAGGTTAGGACTTAAAATAATTTTCAAGTTTGCTTGAATTTTGGTAACGCGTCATCTTTTGCGAGCTTATATTATTTCCGAGCCTAGTGGCTACATTGCGATTGAGATTTGAGGTTTGCTTGACTTGTTTGATAGTGCTTCGATACTGGTAAACCTTTCTCACTCATGAAACTTTTTGACGTATTTTGGCATTGTTTTACTACCTCGTGTAGAGAAAAAGTGATAGTCCCAACTCCAAGCATAATATTTATATTGGGCTAAGAATTTAGGGTTCTAATAAAATAGGGAAAATGTTGAGTGAGGCAAGTGGTAACTTCCAATTGGTGCTTCATTTGGAGGTTCAATTAGGTAAGGGGACATTTCATAACAATCTCTACAATCTATAGGCCCATGGTTACCTCTATGGATTTGGACAATATCTTGACTGATCTCATGTTCAAGGGGTTTATACCAGAGGATACGACGAGGGCAGGTCCTAACACTAGGTTATCTAGCATTCGGTTAAGGAACGAGACAATGGATGAACCTTAGATGAAGTTATGGGCAATCCGATCTGTAAGCTTGAAGACCAGGCCTCAGTAGATAATGAAGGACTGAGGTCGAGGGTTAAGAGGTCGATGAAGAGGGCGAATACGCACCATCACAACTCTTTACCAACATCACCAATTATCGCCAATTGAGTGAGATTTGGGAAAATAATCAAATTATTTTAGACATCGAGCTCGTCCAACAATGTAGGTACCAAACAACGAACCAACTTCCCAGAGGTAACATCACCATGCATGTTCTATCCATGAGGATGGTCTTAAACTACCCTTCCATCACTTTTTGTAGAAAATTCTTTACTATCATAACCTCATCCTTACCCTAATGTTACATGATGACCCCATGCCAGATATTTATTTGCCTAGGAGATATGACGACTTCAGTGAATCTGTTTCACTAGGGTTTCTTACATGCTTACTATTGCTATATCAAAGGGACTGTTTACTTTTTTATCTCGCAGGTTGTGGAAAATCTCTGTATAACAAGAAAGAAATTGCATTTCTCATTTTATTCCTCTTCTTATTCTTCAATCCAAGTTATTGATGCATGAAATTGATAAATTGATGTGTCTAGCAATAAAACTTCTATAAAGTTTGCAAAAAAAAAAAAAATATATGGAATTGTTGATCAAAAGCTTCCTCTATCTTTCTCCCTTTGCAAGATACACGTAATTTTTACCCAAGAGCCTCTCATATAATTGTAGAGTGAAGATATGTATTTATAGGCTTCAAGATTATGTAAAAAATCGTGCTCTAATTGCTTTTCAAGAAGAGGCTGAATGCAATTAGGAAAGAATATTGGATTTGGCAGATATCACCTTGCGAATGCACAACACTATAGCTTGTGATCGCACATGCAACAATATGAACATTCTGTTGAAAAGTTTTCGTGAGTTGCGATCACACATTAGAGAGCTTGAGATTGTAACTATCAACTCTGCCCTCCATTCAAGTTGGTCTGAGTTCCTTCTCCTGATTAGCTCGAGTCCTTCCTATGTGCAATTTTGGTCGTTACTCGTTGAATCTTTAAAATTGAATCCTTCACATTCTACAATCACCCAAAATCGATCATATACAAGTTGAAAGTTTGTGATTTAGTCCTCAAAACTTTTCAAATGTTGAATTTAACTCTCGGAACTTAAGAATTTCTTTTGAATGCTCTATTAATTCTTCTAATTGATCATATGCACTCCGTTTAATACATAATTTGCTCCGAATCAACTTCAATTAAGCTCGAAAATGCATTTATCATGTACATTATTACCTCCAAGTCAGTGATTTTCCTATAATTACATTAAATGATGTAGATATCCGGTCAATTAATACATAATTAATCAAGTTTAGAAACTCAAATAAGTGCATAAAAATACAAATTCCCTGTTGGGTTTATTTTAGGAGGAGTTCAATCTTACAAGCTCGCAAAGAGTTAATGGTAGGTAGTTCCCCCGGGGGTCAATTATAACAACCTAAGCAACTCAAGTCTAATATAAAACCTGAAATAAATAAAAAGCTAAAACTCTATATGTACTCAAAGTGAGCTAAAGTCGAGAATCCTAATTGCAAATGATAAAAAAAAACTTCATAAATTTCTTTCTTTAAAAATATTAACAAATATCGGGAATATCATCTAAACTTTAAGCTGATAGGTAAGCTCCATGAAGTGCATCTGGTTTGGCACATAAACAAAGGCCACACTTTAATTACACCATTTGAGCCCTTCAATTACAAAAATTATTGATAGTATCTAAGGAGGTTCTCCGTATTCCACGAGTGTTTAAACTTCCCACAGTTCTTCGAGTCACTACACCAAAAATGATCATTTGCAACACTAAAAAGGAAACGCTTACTAATAAAATGTTGCTAAAGGGGTCTATCGCAACATTTTAATAAGTGAATGTTGCCATTGGTCAATATAAATAAGGTTTGGCAATGTTTTTTAGAAGAATGTTGCAATAGACCATTTTTTGCAACGTATATTGAGTGTTACGAAATTTTTTATTTTTCGCAATGTTTATCAAGTGTTGCGAAAAGTTTTATTTTTCGCAACGTTTATCAAATGTTGCAAAAAGTTCACTTTTGCAACGTTTATTAAACGTTACGAAATGTTTTACTTTTGAAACTTTTTTGAACGTTGTGAAATGTCTCACCTTTTGCAACGCTTTTTTAATGTTGCAAAAAGTGAGACCTTTTATTTTTTGCAACGTTTATTGAATGTTGCAAAAAATCACTTTCTGCAACGTTTGATCAAACATTGCGAAAACTTTTGTACTTTTTTAAATGATACATGGGCTGATAGAAACCCAAACCCTAAGTTTATTCATTACTATAGTAAGTTCTCTTAAGTTAAGGGCGAATTCTAGCCCTTTATTTCGCCCATTGTGGAACAAAATTTCAGCAAGTCACGACCACCAAACCTTGATACCGGTGGAAAGCCCTTCACCTCCTCTTCATTTACCACCCAACACTTCCCAATTTCATCGACTATGGTGGCCAGAATCGTTGCTCAAAGCTCGCAGCCTGCAAATCTGAAGTTCGCCGAAATCTCCATATCCGGCCACCACCATGAACAGAACTCACCACTTGTCGAAAGCCCACAACCAGGCGACCTCAACCATGGCACCAATCTACCCAAACATCATTTCAACAACCTGAACTTATTCCAGAAGTTTTGCCCGTTGCGAAGTTCGTGAAGCTGGATCTAAATTTTCAAAATCCCAACGCCATCCGGTAGACCCATGGTCACAGACCACATGGGTTATCTTCCTCCCTACCTGGCGCACATAGCCCAACCACGGGTCAGGTCCAATTTTGTCCAGAACGCGATGAATCCATGGCTACAGTTAGAGCGCTGTGCGAAAAATCGGGAATGAAGGTTTTTGATGATTCTAAGTTGCTCTAAATGTTTGATTCGACTTCTAAATCTTCAATTGATGATGGACACACCATGGGTCATCAACAAATTCATCCAATTAACAACTCAAATGCCGGATTGAACCCCCTTTAAGTCCGTCCAGGCAATGACAAATTGGATTATTCAATTTCTGATTTTGCTGCAGTTTTACCGCTCAATCGTGTCAACATCAATGCAATTGAGGACCCTAATATTGTGGTTAATTTATGTATATCACTATGCAAATAAAAAAAATTAAATTTTTTTTTTAAAAAGTAAAAAGACTTGTGGCAACATTCAAAAAACATTGCACAAAACTGTCTTTCGCAACGTTAATAAAACGTTGCAAAAGGTCATCGACAACGCTAAAAAAACGTTGCCATATCCTTTTACACTACGGCAACATCAAGGTTTGCAACATACGCACAAACGTTGTAAAATGTCTTTTGCAACGTTTTTTGAATGTTGTGAAAGACAGTTTTTGTTGTAGTGAGTATTTGTTCTTTCTTGTTTAGGACCCAATGTACTTTTCCTAGGTTATCTATTCACTACCAAAACGTTATTCGACACTAAGTTTCCAATATTAGAGGATCTGTGTTTATATTGCAATTGTAATTAGTGTTCTAAAAAGCTCCCCTAGAAGGCCCTAGGCTTGAAACTCAGACAAAACGCTTCGCTTTGTGCTTAGGCTTTTTTTTTATTCTTAAACGGTTGAATTTTTTTCCTTACTCTCTTTCGTTTTCCCTAGGTGCACTTTATTAAAATCTTTTATTTTTTTTCCTTTTTCAAAAGTCTTTTATTTAACTTTAGTTTATTATTTTTTTTATTTTTTTAAAAACTTTCATTTGACTTTATTTTCGAGTTTTTAAAAGTCTTTATATGTACAAAAGTTAAAAATAACTTTATTTGATAAAGAATTAAATAAGATTTTAAGTTACAATGCTATCTACATTATATAATTATGATCTTAAAACTCGTTATTTTGTTGAAAACTTTGAAAGCATGTATGAAATTCTTATAAATTTATGATGTAGGACTTGTCAAGTTGAAAATTGAAATTATGAAAAATAGTCTAATTTTTATATTTTGAAAATTTGAAATTGTATAATTGACTAATTATAAGAATTTTTAAGTAAATGTGGTATTTTATAATTTTAGATGTTTGATATGTATTATTTTAATTATTAAATAATTTAAAAATGATTAAAAATTTAAAATAACATTAAAAATAAGAGAATGTTTTTTTATGTCTAGGCATCGCTTAGGCTCGTGGAGGTGACATAGAGCTTGAAACTTCGTCTTCATGCCTGGCCACACTTTACACTTTTTAGAACATTGTTTGTAATATGAGAACAATACATATATCAGGTTTTTACTTTACACCATTTCAAAAATACAAAATCAAGTTTCAAATTTCAAAAATCAGGTTCTTAAATTTTTTATTTATAAAATAATAAATTACTAAATCAATTTATTATTACATATTTAATTCTAATATACCATAATTATCCCACCCCACCTTGACCACCCCTATCTCTCCGGGGATTGTTGCGGCTACCGTTCCGATCACAACTCTTCTCCGACGGCTGTTCCAGTTATCGTTCCGGCAACTGTTTCGATTTCGATGACCGATCTGCCGTCACTTTGTTCCGGCGACTATTCCGATTCCGACAAGTATTCCAACTCCGGCGAATATATTAAGGTCAAAGATCTATGCTATTTTGTTACAATTCAAAAAAATTTAGGTCACAATTCAAAATTTTCGTAGGTCTCAATTTATTCATTTGTCACAAATCACAAAATTTATAAGTCACGTTACTTATTTTATGGTCACAAACATCAAATCAATTGAATATAAATTATATTTAGATCACAACTTCTCAAATTATTGGTCACAAATGAATAATTTTTAGGTTACACATCATGTATTGGTCACATTTTATCAAATTATTGGTCGCAAATGAATAATTTTTAGGTCACACATCATGTATTGGTCACATTTTATCTAATTTATTGGTCGCATATTGTTTATTGGTTGCCAACCAATCAAATTATTGGTCACAATCAACTAAATCATTTGTGACCACCACCAAAATCATTTATGACCACCAATTCGCCATTGCCTCCACCAGCTGCACCACCACCGTCGCCGCCCAATAGCAACATCAACATCAACATCAACATCTCAAAACCAATATCACACCCTCCCCAACACTACTATCACCACCCCAAAACCACCATCGCCACACGCACAGCCAAAACAACACAGAACGCACAAATTACACACTAAACACACAATCACCGCCGTCACTAACTTCAGATCCACAATTTGCAGCGCTCGATCTACCGCTAACACCACGGCACCACACCGTTTATGACCACCAGAACACACCCAACCGCACACAGAGCACAGACACCGAACCGCACTCGCCGTCGCACCTAACAACACCGTTCGGCAAAAACCACTACAGCAAGCCATCGGCAAAAGTCAGCTATACAACCACCACAACCATCCGATAAATCAAACTTGAGGGGAAGAAGACACGATGTCGGTGGAGGCGGGGGCGATGGTTGTGGTTGTGTTGCCGGGAAAAGAGTGGAGACAGCCGGACGGGAAGAGAATGGAGAAATGGGTGAAAACAGTGCTTTATTAGGGTTTGGTTATGTATAATTATATAAAAATAATAATAATTTTTTAAAAAATATATTTTTAATTAAAACATGATTTTTGAAATGTTAAACTAGAAATTTGATTTATGAAAATGATAACTTAAAAAAAATTATTAATTAAAACTTGATTTTTGAAATGTTAAACTAGAAATTTGATTTATGAAAATGATAACTTAAAAACTTGCGTGGGTATAATTTCCTCTAGTAATATTATGACATCTTACATGGTACACAACAAATTTCATCTACTAGGCCTCTCACTTCCAAGGGGCCAACCCTGCTTTCTTTATCTCGTCCTTTAATATTCGGACGTCAATTAAACACAAGCTATTTTGACTAAGTAGGTCTAAGATTAGATAGCTAGACCATAAGTATAGAGCTCGGTTACATCAGACATTTGATATGGCCCAAACAAAGCCTCCAAAGCCCATTAATTAGCTTGACATTCTACCCTGGAAAATTTTCTAATATTTTCAGGGTATGTGTATTAAATAATTGAGATACACGATTTAATTGGGGTGCAAACATGCACATGTTAATTTAATAACGATATGAATTATTGAATTCCATTCTCTTAAAATACTAGAATCCAATAAGGGAGTATTTGATGGATATTATTGAGAAAATAATGTATTTTAAATAGTGATATGATGGAAAACATGTGGTTAAAAAGTAAAGAAAGGTTATTGATGTGATGAAAAATATTATTTTATTGAAAAATGTGTGGTTAAAAATAAATATATTTTGTAAGAATGTGTGTCAAACAGGGGCTAAAACAAGATTTATATCTATAATGTTACAAAAGTGGTTCGATCTATTAAGATCCTATCATGATTATAGACCATAAGCATACCTTATCTTATAAGAAATTCTATCCTTAATTTCTCATTTCATTTCAAGATGGTCTCCTTTCCTACACATAAATTGGCCACATTCCATTCAAATATGTAAACTTATTCATCTATTGTTATCTCTAAGATCATATTCAGATCATAAAACCCAAGGTTTGGTCCTCGATTCTCAGATATGTTTGACAATATGTACTTGATATGACAAGTTACACATATAATAATTGTCTCAATCTCGTCTAATCTTATTGAAAAATTTCATCTAAAAAATTCAGATGTCAGAAAGGAATACAATTATTAATTTAGAGCTTGTTTGTCTCCCATTTTGAGAGAAGAAATAGAGTTTTGAATAATATTTTTTGAAAAATGTGTGGTTGAAAAGTAAAGTAATTTTATTGGTTGGTGTGTAGAATATTTTACTGAGAGAATATGTGGTAACGATTGTTTACTGTAGCAAATAATATTTGATAAAATAGATGACAAGCATGAGCTTAGTCTTTAATGCATCATCTCACATGAAGAAAGAGTTCATTTATTTATCAAATGTTTGACCTTGCACTATTTTATATATAAATAGATGGAAAGGAGATACGAATCAAGTATCATCTAAAATTTTAAGATACTAAAGAAAAATATTTTTTATTTATTTAAGTTTATTCCTCAACAAAACAAATTTTCCGAATATGTTAGAAATGTATACACTATTAAATCAAAGTTGTTTGATGTTGAAACGAGCCCAACAAAACGGCATTTACTTCTTCGCTACAACTCTCCATTCTCAAAGGGAGGAGGCTACTACCCTGCCGATTTCTGCCTACCCTTCAACCCATATGAAATATTTCAACCAAAATAAGCAAAAAAATTGTTTAATATATGGTTATTTTTGGTCTCTACTCTTAAGTAATAATTCATTGAGCTTTTAAAGTTGCATCAGTTTTCTTGACTTTATTTATCAAATAGAAGTATATTGTCATAGTAACCTCCTTTCAATTCCCACAATACCCTTGTAATAAGTAACAAATTAAACTCTAATTAAGTTAGTAAAAATAATTAATCTTGGAAGGTGGAAGAACTCCAACTTTGTTTGAAGCTGCCGCGTCAAGGGTTCGAATCCTAAAATATGAATTTGGCTCTTGGGTAAGTGCAAGTATACAAGCAACTTTCCACCCTATACCCTTGAAGGCATAACCTGCGATTTACCTCCTTCACCAAGGTTCAGAGTAGGGCATGTGGGGGCCGCTAAGGATGCGGTTCATCCTCAAGTTAGTAAAAATAATTAATCTTGGAAACTTAATAGCACGTTAAAAAAGGTAGACTAATATTAATATGACATGTTACTTTGAATCTTTGAGCATATGTAACAATTTAATTTATTGACGATAAATATTAATTGGACATTGCTTCTAATATAGTCGCACTGAATCTTTCACGATGAATTCAAGGAATAGGAAAAAAAAATTACGTAATCGATTCAAAATTTATTATAAATAAATCTTGGTTAGATGTTACTTTCGAGTTAGTTGAAGATGGGATGAATTTTAATGCCCAGCACGCACGTTACTTGTTCTAATTTTATTTATTTATTTTTTCACCTTACTTGTTCTAATTTTATTTATTTCTTTTTTCTTTTTTCATATTCTGCTTTGAAACATCATGCTTTAATTAAAAATTGTCGAATTAATGGTTTAATTAATTTTTTTCAGTTATATTCCCTTGTTATTACCTACTCCTTTAAGTTTCCACTCTCTTTACACTTGTGAGCAAAAAGAACTCCAAATCTGTCACAATTCACAAGCACTACCATTTAAAGAAGAAAAAAACACGCACTAAAAATCTCAAGTGTGAGAAGGAGATTTTTCTTTCTTGATTTCTCTAATATGGAGAAACACAGATGCAAACTGTGCTCCAGAAAGTTTGCTAATGGAAGAGCTCTTGGGGGACATATGAGATCCCACATGATGTATTTTTGTGCAGAAAAAAAGGAAGAAAACAATGGAAAAGTAAACCGTTTTGAGAATTGTCACCAACAGATTGATCAAGGGGATGATTTTCAATCATCTTCTGCATCACCATCATCATCATCATCTTCAGACGGTGAGGAAGAAGAGAGAGAGGAAAAAAGGATTCTGTGTTATGGGTTGATGACAGAGAAGAAAAAGGGATTTTGCGTTATTCAAGGTAGAGAAAGTGAAACAGATTCATCAAAGAATAAGTTGAAAAGGGTTAGAAAATTAAGAACTCCAGGGATTAATAGCAAGAAAAGTGATTATTTTGAGCACTCATCAGAAATGGTGGAGCCTGAACCATTGAGTTCGATTTCAGATACCACTCCAGAAGAAAATGTTGCTTATTGCTTGATGATGCTATCCAGGGACAAGTGGAAGAGAAAAGAAAGTGATGACGAAGAAGAAGAGGATTCTGGTGTGGTATATCGAAATCTGATTGGACTCCATGATAAACAGAACAAGCCGAATAAAGTGTTAAAGACCAAGGCTAGAGGAAAATATAGATGTGAAACTTGTAACAAAGTGTTTAGGTCATATCAGGCTCTTGGGGGACATAGAGCAAGTCACAAGAAGATTAAAGTTGAGCGGCCTCCACCGGAGGTGGCGTTGAAAACTAGAAACAAGGATAATGCAGGTGGTGGTTCAACGGTGGCAGAAGCAGTGGAGGTGGAGGAGAAAAAAGTTCATCACGAGTGTCCACTTTGTTATAGAATCTTTTCATCAGGTCAAGCGCTTGGTGGGCACAAGAGATCACATTTTACTAGAGCAGCAGCAATTTCATCAAGTACTACTTCAATTAAACCATTTACATAGATCTTAATCTTCCTGCTCAGATGGATGATGATGAGGAGATTTCAGCTGTTTCCGATTCAGAATTTGTCAACCCCATTAAGCAATAAATTTTAGCTTGAAATGTTGGGGAAAAAAAAGAGAGATTGATTTTATAGGTAAAAATATTGTTCTTTTCCTAATTCCATGGATCTGAGTCTATAGATTACTCCAAAAAATGGTATTTCTTTAGATTATTCAGTTACTGGGAAAACTATAGGAATTAATTTTAGTCCATTTTGAGTGCTTATATTTGTACGCAGTCTGTGGCTGAATATTAATTTTAATTTATGCACCGGTCACAGCCACAGGTTCGGCATGTTTGAAGCCGACTGTTTTTTTGTAATCCTATTTCTTGAATAAAGTAACTGTACTCTTTAAAAAGTAGTTGATTAAGAACAGAATATTTAATCACAAAAGGCAAGTTCCATCTGTCACTTCTGTCATTGTACAGTTGAAGTTCGATCAAAAGAATTTCTCATAGAAAAAAGCTAATTGTACAAAAAAAAGTTGGCAAAAAAGTTGACAAATCCTCACATGATTGCCGGCCCCACATGAATAAAAAATTGAAAATGAAAAGTGGGCCCCCTCACATTGTGAGGGTTTGTCAACTTTTTTGTCAAACTTTTTTTGTACAAGTAGCAGGGTTGTTTCTCATATATAGCCCACTGTTTGAGTCACGTTCTCATTTTTATTCTTCTATTTATTTTTAACTACACATTTTTCAATAAAATAATATTTTTCATCACATCAATAACTTTTTCTTCTTTTTCAACCACATATTCCTCATCATATCATATCAAAAAAATGCATTATCTCCTAAAAAATGTGCATCAAACACAAGCTCTCTCTCTCTCTTGTGGTGTCTTGTCTTTGATTTCTTAATGTGTATTAGAGGCGGTTTGACCCAAGTATGGACCACATGGGTTGCGAGAGCCGAGTCTGGTACAGCCAAGCTGCATAGACTGGCTTGTTCACATAAACGGCACAGTATTATGTCTGTCTAGGAGTATAATACAGTTTGACACCTCGACGTACTATTCTAGCTTTCAATTTCAAATCCTAATAATTTGTCTAAACCTGTCTAAAAAAGAAAATTAAATTATTATTTTTGACAAATACTGCAATTTATTTACAATTTGCAGAACTGGAAAAATCTAGATAACATTGCATATGGTAGAAGTACAAAATTTCAATGTTTTATTGAAAGAATAATTCTTGTTGAGTAGCATGGTTTGACATGAGAATAGTATCTTCTGGCTCATGGATGTACAGTTAAATGATATATTAAAAATTTCACTCACATTTATGAGTTGAAGATATATAAATGGCCCCAGCAGAACTCCAATTCCTTCATGGATGATCTTACATTCTTTTTCTTTGTTTTTATTTTTCGGGCATATTCTATATTAAATAGTTTGCACAGCATAAAAACATTCCTCCTAGAGTAGCTGTTAATAAGAATAAGAGAAACTCTGTTATAGCCATGTACGTGTAGAAAAATGCATAGAATTGAACATAGTAAAAGAAGAAATTGAAATTGTTCATTTGGAAATTTCCCAAAAAGCTAATCATAGGTTCTTCTTTCCATCGGAATAATAGGGCCGACTTTTTTGTCCTTTTAAATAAAGATCGTTCTCTCAACTCAAACAGAACTGAACATATACCTTTTTCAGTCATGGTGCAAATGTGTATTCAGGGGCGGACCCACGAAGGGCCCAGCGGGGGCGGCCGCCCCCACTGAAAAAAAAAAACCCCAAAAAAAAAAAAATTTTTTTTTACAGTTTTTTTAGCTTATTTTCTATCTCGAATGCAGTCAGGATCTGGTGAAACTCATGTTTTGTATGTAATCTTTGTCTCTTTAATCTTGTTACATATTCTTCAATTTTATAGAGTTGGATGGTTAAATTTCCTTCCCACTTGAATATAGCTTGCCAGAAGGGTTTGGAGATGATTTGGCATTTGAAGTCCACGATTCGAAAGGAAAGTATTTTGGCCACGTAGTAGTTCAAGTGGCTAATATTGCTGAAGAATTGGTATGTTATGTAAATCTCATTTTGACCACCTGTGATTGCAAAAACTATTGCATGGTCAGAGTGAATATATTTGTGGGTTTGATGCAGGGTGAGAGGCTTCATTCATGGCCTATATGGCATGAACTAGTTGGGAAAATGCAGCTGAATCTAAACTATTCAACAACTCCGAAAAAAAAATTTTCGGGGGCGCTACCCCCGAACTCTCATAAGCCCCCACCCCTTCAACTTTGGACCCCCCTACTTCGACGAGTTGGTTCTGCCCCCACTCAAAAATTTTTCTGGGTCCGCCCCTGTGTGTATTCAATGTTTTATTGAAGGAATAATGTTTGTTGAGTAGAAAGGTTTGGCATGAGAATAGTATCTTCTGGCACAGTTAAATGATTTATTAAAAAACTTAATTAATCACGTGACTGACTTTGGTGCTAGGGGATTTAAAATTTGGTTGTCTACCAAGCAGGAAAATTACATTGTTTTCACTTTTAATGACTCTTTTGGGAAGCCCGTTCCCACCACGCTCACGGGTAGCGGTAATTCTCCCGTTGCCAATCATATTGTTTAATAATATTACATATTTTTAACATCTAAGCAAGAGTGTTATAAAAAAGAATAAGGTTTCCTTTTCACAAAAGACACTAGCTCCTTAAACTTCCAGGCTTAGAGCATGTCGCTTCCTTTATCCTCTTGGTCGAGGCAATGAGATCACATTCTATCACCTCGTCCCTTCATTTTTGAGGTATTGAGAGCACAATCCAACACCTTGTCGAATCAATCCATCAATGCTATAAAACTTCTAGCAAACTTGTCACCTTACCCTTTCAAGACAATCTTAAAAGATCAAACCAAGTGTGCCTCTTGAGTCCAAGGCATTTGAAGTCGTATTCGTGATGTCTTGTGCAACATGCAACCTCAATTTGATTGATATAACATCTCTACAAAAGTTGTGGTAATTAAATCTCTTTTCATCCGTTTAGGACAGGGTGTAGAAGGGTACAAGCCTATGATGACTATAGTATGACATTATTAAGCTTGACATGTGAGCTGTTGGGATGAGGCACTGTGTCAAGCATTCGTCAACTCCATCTTTCATGCCTATATATAAATATCACACATTGTAATATTTTAAGGTAATCTTAATCTAGAGATCAAAACTCGACTCAGCATTTCAATTTTTATCATGTTTCTCCCAGCCCAAATTTATAGTTAGATATTTGACTTTAGTATCGAAGTGCATTCTGTCACTGCCTCCCCCTTGTCCTCCCGCGGTATGTGCCTCTAATGTACATGTCCAAGTGTATAGGTAAAATATATGTGAGTGAGAGAGGAGTAAAGATCTATTGACGCTTGAATTCCATCCTAATTCGAAGGTCAACACACATGTAACCCTTTATAAGACGGATAAGTATCTCGTAAGATCATATGACTTATTTATTTTATATTCTTTGCGTGTAAATAGACGCAATCCACGTGCAATTGTTCATTCTTTCTATACAAAAAATGCCTAATAAGATTCTTCTTCCTTTTCACAAAAGAGTAAAGGATCATGCAAACCAATAAGACTGTATTCTAGAATATACCTCTTTTTTGTTTTTATTTTCCTATTCTTTTCATCCTCTGCTTTCTTTTTCTAAATATAAGTTTTCTATGGTTGATAATTCATATTCTTTTTAATATATTCAAGTTAGTGTCTAAATGAGTCAATTCAGAATAAAGCTCTTAAAGTTAAATCAGTAATATTTTTGTCGATGGATATATTGAAATTTTACATTGAAAAGATTATATTTATACAATAATAAAGCTCTTGGCTTGACATCCACTCGACCGATCATTTGCTTTTGGATTGTGAATAGTCCACGAAAGAATTTGAGTAGAATCAACTAATGTTGGAATATTCTAACAATATTTGGGGCCACAAGTAACAAATTAAAATGTGTAGTGCTATTATTTAAAGTATAGTCATTAAAGTCATCCACAAAAGACAAATTTTTGGCTAATGGGTAGTAAAGTTTCATGGAATTAAAGTGTAGAGACCGGATGTTTGTTTTATATTGTTGAGGGGCCGATTTAAAACAAATGAAAGATAATGAATAGTCACTATCTTATGAATATATAGGTTATGGTCCCCAATTGTTAATGGTGCTTCTAGATTCTCTATATTCCCCATCAATGGAGATCAAAAGGTTGTAGAGGAGACCATGAATAAATTGGAAGATCAAACCCCATCATGCAAGGAATCAGAATTTATGGATCTAAGGTATGTTTCCGATTTCATTTTGATGTTCTCATTGATTTCAACATGGATGGTTAATTCGGTAATGTTTGATTATTGATGTTTTGGATGGGATCGCTCAAATCGCATGAGTCTAATGATCATTAAGCGCGGCATTCCGGAAGCCTTTGGAGGCACAATATCTGAAGAGGTAACTAATGCCAGTGATTTCTTGTCGAAATTGAGAAACGTTTTGCGAAAAACGATAAGACTGAAACAAGCACGCTTTTGCAAAGCTTGATTTCAATAAAGTATAAAGGTAAAGCAAATTTAAGGGAGTACATCATGAAGATGTCTCACATTGCTTCTAAGCTTAAGGCACTAAAGCTCGAGCTGTCTGATGACTTGCTCTTACATTTGGTATTGATTACGCTTCTTGCACAATTCTGCTGATTAAGGGCAGTTACAACTGTCATAAGGGGAAAGTGGACTCTTAATGAGTTCATTTCCATATTATGTGCAATAAGAAGAAATGCTAAAGCAAAATAAAACTGGCATTACTCACTTGGCAAGTACTTCTAAGGATAATAAAGAATGACAAAGCTGCATTCGGTTCGATTTAAAATAAATAGCACAAGGCTGAAAATGATAAATTAAGTTGTAATTTTTTTTGTGAAAATTTGGGATATATAAAGAGAGACTGTACTAAATATCACGCTTGGCGTGTAAAGAAAAGTGCACTTCTCATTTTGGTTTGTTTTCAGGTAAATTTAATGTCAATACCTAGACACACACTTGATGACTATATTTCGGTACTACTATTCAAATAAGTGCGTATATGCGGGGTTGTCTGATCTACCAAAACCAATTGATGCTGAAAGATTCATCTATGTGGGGTGATGGCAAATCAGTTAAGGTAGAGGCTATATGGACTTTAGGTTATCATTAAAAGGCTGGTTATTATTTGAATTTGAAAGAGACATTTGCGGTACCGTCTTTTGGACGGAATTTGGTTTCTATTTCTACATTGGACAAATTTGGTTACTCTTGTTCAATTTGAAATAGTCAGGATGATCTCTTCTTTACCTCAAATATTGTGGGCACCAGTTCTTTATTTGGTAATAATAACCTATATCAGCTTAATACAGTTGCCTCTTATAAAGAAATCTTGTATATGAATCCGCATGGTATTGAACATAAATTAACCAATGAAAATTCGACTTTGTTTTGGCACAAGCAATAAGGTCACTTCTCTCAAAAGAGAATGAAAAATCTTGTGTTAGAAGGAAATCAAAACAAACATAAGGAGATTAAGTGTCATATGACTTCGGACGTCTTAGAACTAATTCATATGGTTATCTGTGGACCATTTCCTTCGGTTTCTTGGAATGGTCAACAGTCATTCATTAAGTTCATAGACGAATTTTCTCAATATGGCTACACATATCTCATTTATGAGGAATCCCAAACATTGGACATGTTCAAGGCATACAAGACTGAGATTGAAAATCAACTCAGTAAAAGAATTCATTAAGTCAGATCTTACTTTAGTGGTGAATACTATGAAAGATATGACGAATTAGGAGAACAACGTCCAAGGCCTTTTGCTAAAATTTTTAGAGGAATGTGGAATTATTCCACATTACATCAGGATCTTTCTAGTAAAGATCAGTGAAGACTGCAGCTCCAAATAAAGCAAATTTTTAAGGGGTTACAATATTTTTTAAAGATCCTACTATCAAGTTAATTTTCAAACGGGAAATGTTCGGTTCCTTGAGAATGTAGAGTTTGCGGGGGGAGATAAGGTTATAAGGTTTGTCTTGAATGAATTATATGTATATAATTCTTCTGTTGCAATTGACAATGATCAGGTTCAAGGACAAATTCTTATAACCTTATCTCCCCCCGCAAACTCTACATTCTCAAGGAACCGAACATTTCCCGATTGAAAATCAACTCAGTAAAAGAATTCATTAAGTCAGATCTTACTTTAGTGGTGAATACTATGAAAGATATGACGAATCAGGAGAACAACGTCCAAGGCCTTTTGCTAAAATTTTTAGAGGAATGTGGAATTATTCCACATTACATCAGGATCTTTCTAGTGCTCCAGATCTTGTTCGAGACGCAATTTCGGATCAAGACAACATTATCAAATCCCCAATAAACAATCAAGAGATTGTTCCAGGAATTCAAACTCAACAACCTCAAGTACAAAGTTATTAAGGAAATCCACTATAAAAGGGAGAAAGACAATTTTGGATGACTTTATAGTCTTTTCCAAGAAAATAAGGATGGCATGGATTAGTGAAAGAAGACCTGATAAATCAACTTTCATCAAATCATGCAAAGAAATTACTCTTAAAAGTGGATTGATGCCATGAATAAGGAGTATTAGTCTATGCAAGACAATAAAGTTTGGGATCTTGTCCCATTACCAGAAGGTGCGAACCCATTGGTTGCAAATGGATATTTAAAACCAAAAGGGATTCGATTGGTAATGTGGAAAGATATAAGGCTCGTCTTGTAGCTAAAAGCTTTACTCAAAAGGAAGGTATTGACTACAAAGAGACTTTCTCTCCAGTTTCAATGAAAGACTCTTTCAGGACAATTATGGCACTTGTTGCACATTTTGATCTTGAGCTACTACAGATGGATGTTAAGGTTTCAGGACAATTATGGCACTTGTTGTACATTTTGATCTTGAGCTACTACAGATGGATGTTAAGGCGACGTTTTTCAATGGTGACATTGATGAAACGATCCATTTGATACAACCAGAAAACTTTGTGTCAGGAGACCCAAAGAATATGGTTTGCAAATTAAAGAAATCCATTTATGGGCTCAAACAAGTTTCCCGTCAATGGTACCACAAGTTTCATCAAGTAATTATCTCATTTGGTTTCGAGATGAATGTTGTTGGTGATTGTGTGTATCACAAGTTCAGTGGGAGTAAACAAATATTTCTGATTTTATATGTTGATGACATACTGCTTCCCACCAATGATATATGCATGTTGCACGAAACTAAGAGATTTTCATCAAGGAGTTTTGAGATGAAAGATCTTGGTGACGTCCTTTTTTGTATTAAGGATTTGGATACATCGGGATTACTTTCGAGGTATTCATGGATTGTCATAAAAGAGCTATATCGATAAAGTGTTTAGAAGGGTTTGGCATGCAGGACTGTAAATCAAGTGACACCCCTATTGCTAAGGGAGACAAGTTTAGTCTCAATTAAAGTTTCAGAGATAAATTTAAAGAAAAGGAAATACGAGAAATTCTCTATGCTTCAGCAATTGAGAATTTTTGGAAAGCAGCAATGAGGTTATTCAATATCTATAGAGAACTAAGAATTACATGATCACATTCAGAAAAATCAGACCAATTGGAGATCATTGGATATTCTGATTCTGATCATGGAATATGACTGCAAAGTATTGTCACTGGGCTGCATATTTTGAATGGAAATGAAAGTCCATTTAAGTTAAGTTATTATGTGACAATAACAGTCTTGTATTCCAACGGGAACATGACGATGTCAAAGTCTAAAGGCATTAAGTTCCTAGTTGTTAAGGAAAGAAATCAGAGTTGTTAGATTTCAATAAAGCATATAAAGACAAACTCCATAATCATGGATCCATTTACTAAATGGCTACCACCCAACGTCTTTCATGAGCATAATGCTCACACGGGTGTTGCATCTTTTGATGATATGTCAGTTTAGTGGGAGTTTGTATTTGGATGTTGTCTATTTTAGACACATATTTTTGTCCATGGATATTCGATTTATTTCAGAAATAAAGTATTCAGTTCAGTTTCACTCTGATTGAAGTTTATGGTTGATCTCACTTAAGAAATAAGGTGGACCAGTTGGAAATAGACATGTTCGGATCACATAACATGTAATTTCCGTGCTATACTCCATGATTGATCTATGTCATTTGGTTGTATGGGTATACGTGACCATTGATGGGTTTAGTCACGCTAAATGTGACGAAAACCGCTTTGATCCTGTATCAATATGACTGATGGACGAGGTTGTTTGGAAATACCCATAATAACGATAGCAAAATTTCGAGCTCATAAGGTTATGCACATTTGAAAGGTTACATGTATGGCCCAGTGGGAGATTGTTGGAATATTCTAACAATATTTGGGGCCACAAGTAACAAATTAAAATGTGTAGTGCTATTATTTAAAGTATAGTCATTAAAGTGATCCACAAAAGACAAATTTTTGGCTAATGGGTAGTAAAGTTTCATGGAATTAAAGTGTAGAGACCGGATGTTTGTTTTATATTGTTGAGGGGCCGATTTAAAACAAATGAAAGATAATGAATAGTCATTATCTTATGAATATATAGGTTATGGTCCCCAATTGTTAGTGGTGCTTCTAGATTCTCTATATTCCCCATCAATGGAGATCAAAAGGTTGTAGAGGAGACCATGAATCAATTGGAAGATCAAACCCCATCATGCAAGGAATTAGAATTTATGGATCTAAGGTATGTTTCCGATTTCATTTTGATGTTCTCATTGATTTCAACATGGATGGTTAATTCGGTAATGTTTGATTATTGATGTTTTGGATCGATAATCACTTATAAGTTTTCTATCAACTAATTCATTTCTCAATCGCAATTGGCACGTTGGTATCTAAGTATACTAACTAATTATTGTGAAAAAATATAAATAAATAAAAATTTCTTATTTAATACGTTAAGCTTTCAAAATGTAGTCGTTCAAATAGCTTTCTACTTATAAAATACAATTATATAATTTATTTATTTATTTATTTTGATATCTTAAATTTCAAATGAAGAGGTTCGACATAAGACATGCTTGAACATATATATTACGAACAAATGAATTTGATGCATTATTTAAATCTTAATTTATATTAAAAACACTATTTATACATCTTCAAAGGAAGCTTTTTCTTAATAACTAAAGAAAAAAGAACCGAATATTTACATATAAGATTGACTCTTTGTATTTTTAATATTTAAATGCTAACTGTAAAAGTAGTTGTTGAAAGGAGGCACATTTGGTTGGGTGTGGCTCCTCATGGGTCGGTGTGTTGGTCCAATTCCCACTTGCTTATACATCAAACCAATTAGTGGAGAAGAGAATTTCAAAAATTTTTTTTTTGTCTAAAAACAAATGATTGATTTCTTATATTAAAATTAATATATGAAGTACAAGAACTTCCAACCATATTTTTCAAGAATAAATCGGCATTTTGTCGTAATAAAGATTGATATAAATTTGAAAAACAATGTCATTTGAGACTACGAAATTTGTTGTGCTTCTCATTTAAGCTTTCAAAGCAAGTTTCGAGATCGATCTTATATTTCATCTACGACTTAGTGGAAATATTATAGCACGTACATATAGTATGTAATTAGAGGCAATTTGATTGTCTTCTCAACTCAAACTTGAACAATTGAAAAGAGTGTTACAAAGAGATCATAGATTAGGCAAAGGACACAATAGATAATTGGTAGTCTTGACATACAAAAAGTGTAGCTCAAATCGAGTAGTCCAAGGGATGAGACCCATTTAGGAAGTTCAGGATGAAGGCTCAAATAGGACCATTAATGAATGCAGTGGAGGCCCACAAATAAGGTACCATCATCGCCTAAACTTGCAAGACGCCCAAGATCTGAGCGAGTAGAGTGCCTTAAAATCGCCCAGAGCGAACGAGCCTATCCTCGCTCAAACCTTCAAATCGCTCAGGATCTTAGCAAACATGAAGTAATATGGTTATCCAGAGCAGCAGTTATTGAAGCGATTATTGAGCAACCTTACCACACCCCCCGATCCAAGAATCACAGTTGTAGGCGGTTGAACGACGAGAATAATGGCAACAGTTAGAGAACGTAGTTCCATGACAAGTCAGTCATCATGAAGAAAGTGGGTCGTTATAGAGCAATCAAGCAGTTTCCAAACAGTTTGTCATGAAGGAATTATCAAGGAAGTATAAAAGAAAGAGAAGACATAGAGAAAATGACCCCGAATCAAACACTCTCAAATAGAGAATATGTAATTTTAATTTCTTAGTTTAATTTTAAACACTTCTTTTAGTACTCGTGTGCTTGCGCTCCTTGGAGGCATTCTGTTTATTTCCAATTGTATATCTTCACCAATAAAACACCTATTTTTGGGACTTTGTCTCAAGAGGTATGTTTCTTACACAATTGTCTGAATCTTTTTTAATTGTTAGCGACAACCCGTGCGAAACAATTTGGCACGCCCAATGGGACATTGGTGTTTGGTGTTTGAGGATACAAAAAGTGAAACATATGCCTCATAAGTCTGATAAGGAACCAGCAAGTCAGGGAGTAGTCCAATATGTGATCGAGAGATATGAGGAGCAGCAAAGTTCTCCATGAACAGAGGGACAGAGTTAGAGCAATCACAGTCGTTACGAACCAGTGACAGAGTTGAGTCCTCGAACCATGCGTGTATTGTTTGGAGAACTCACACAAGATGTCGTTGAACAGGTAAATCTACGAAATGTTCATAATATGGAAAGATTTATCCCAAATGGGAATGCACATTATGACAACATGACCAAACAACTAAATACATTAAATGAAATAATGAACAAGTTAGTAGGCCAAATTTGTCAGCCAGATGTGTCTATCGCAAATCACTTTCAAACTAGGACGATTGTAGGACATAATTCCCCAATCCTAAGTCCAAATCAAGGGATAGAACCACCTTTTGGGCTGTCTACTTCAAACCAGGGGGTGGTGTAATACCAAATCTGAATGGTGGTAATGGTACATCGAACTTGGGGGTAACCTAAATATAAGAGACAATGTCCCGAATAACGGACATAATACCCCACGTGTTAATGATGAAATAAATATTCAGGCTAATGGTAACAATGGCCCAAATAACGGCAACTTTGTCGCCAACCAAGGACCAAATGTTAGGCCTCAGGCAACTCAACCGGTCAACTAACCTGTAGGAATTCCATATGACCCCAACATCATGTTGAGGAATCAAATTATGAAAATAGTACAGGATCAAATGCCTTTTGGGTACGTCCTGTCATTAGGCTTGCTTACACAAAGCCATATCCTGATTGGGTAGACCAAGCATATCCATGGCCTAAAGGGTATAAAGTGCCAGAATTCTCATTATTCACCGGTTTAGGAGAAGTGTCTACTCTAGAACACATAGGCGATTCACACTGCAAAGTGGTGAAGTGACTGACTACCATTAAATGAGGTTGTTCCCTAATTCATTAACAGGAGTAGCTTTCTTCTGGTTTATCAATTTGCCAGCAAACTCTGTTTAAACATGGCAACAATTGGAACAATTGTTCCATGCTCAGTTTTACAAGACTGAATCTGAAGTTATTTTGGCCGATCTGACGAATCTACATCAAATGCCAAAGAATTGGCAGAAGGTTTCCTTCAAAGGTTCAAGACAGCAAGAAGTAAATGTTTTGTACCTTTACCCGAAAAGGAGTTTGTCAAAATCACTCAAAATTGTCTAAACTTTGATTTGAAAAAGAAATTCCAAGACAGGGAATTTCCTGATCTTTTCCAATTAAGCGCAAACGTGATTAGGTATGAACGATTAATAAGAGAAGAAGAGTAGATGAAAAATTCTAGCAAGGGGACTTATTATAGAGACCCAAATTTTAATGTTCATACCATTAATGACGAGTATTACGATCAAACCAAAGTATGTTTGACTGAATTAATCAAAGGAGATGCATATACTTGTCCTATAATGGCCAAGCCTAGAGCGTCGGGCAAGGACAAGCCTATACAAGATGAAAGCAAAAAGGTTAGAACGTTCTCGTTCGATATAACCAAAACTGACCTTATATTTGATAAACTATATAAGGATAACCATATAAAGTTTAGCGATAAACATAAATTGCCAAGCCCTGAACAAATTAAGGGTAAAAAATATTGTAAGTGGCATAATGCATGGTCACATTTGACTAATAATTGTCTGGTTTTTCGCCATGTGTTACAGGTTGCTATTGAATCAGGGCGAATTACGTTCGAGGATAAGAAGAAGATGGCAGTGGATGAAAACCCTTTCCCACAGCCACTTGTGGTGAACATGGTGACGACTGGTTTCAAAAACAAGTTGCCA
Source organism: Fraxinus americana (assembly GCA_035079005.1). Lineage (NCBI taxonomy): Eukaryota > Viridiplantae > Streptophyta > Magnoliopsida > Lamiales > Oleaceae > Fraxinus > Fraxinus americana. The sequence goes on from CM068719.1 coordinate 9,113,623, forward strand.
AAATTCAAGTTGGTTATCGACGACAGGGAAGAAGACCCTGGGCCAAATCCCAACGTTTTTGAACGTATCAAAAGGAAAGAGCCTAGAAAGGATAAAGATGTTTTGTGTGCAAGATGCAAAGGAGAAGTGAATGCAAAAACAGGGAAATCAGGAGCAGGGTAACATCACCATTGCCTCGATTTTGTCCCAAACGCGCAGTCTGTTAGATAGCGAGGTACATCATTCTATAGAGGACTGCCTTTTGAAAGGCAGTTCAGGCCAATGAATAACGTGATGACATTTAGGCCGCAATCTCGCCAACCAAATGTATAACATTCATTCCAGTATAATGTAGGAAGGGTGATACCCTTCAATGAGATGACAAGAACCCAACAAAGGCGTTTTCAACGGAATTATGGACGAATGATGAGGCAACAACAGGGATTGCCACGTCCTAAGGCGCCTAAACTACTTGAGGTAGCCAATCAAAATGTTCTCGAAGACAGTGAAGAGACTGGTACAGGTGAATCGATGGAAGAATTGCCAGAAAGTTCTTCTAGGAGATCAAAGTTTAAGCGAGACAGAAGGGATGAAGAAGATCCAGATCAGTCCCTTACTATTCAATTCGGTACGTTGCCTCCTGTCATGGCTAATAACTATTTACTAGCCAATGAGTTCAAGAACAAAGAGAAAGAAGAGAGAGAAATTGAGGATAACGAAGAGGAAGCATGTGTGCTTGAATGTTAAGAAGGCCAAACTTCTAGAGGAGCCTACAATGAGGAAGAAGATGAAGGTATGATGGACATTGAAGAGGAGATTGATCTGGAAGCAGAGAGAAGAAAGAGAAGGGTATCGCGCAATACTCTGTTGAAGCAACTACATCGAGAGGAAGTTCGTGAAGTGGACTTGTTGGGAGAACCATCTGGGCATTCTTTCAATTATTATGTGCTATACGGGACACCAAAGAGGAAAAGGAGAGTACCTCGCTCTGAGAAGTATGGATCATCTCCAAGAATATTCCATCCTCCCACAAGTTGGGCAACTGGAGAAGAAACTTTGGAGAATAGCAAAGAGAGAATTCAAGAAAAAGAAGTTCAGTGTGACATTTTGCATGTTGAATTATCATGAGGAAATGATTTAACAGAGGACAAATATGAAGTGGAAATAGATGCTGCTGAAAAGGTTATATTTAAGAGACCAGCCATGAAATTGACTAAGCATTTGAGGCCTTGTATGTGAAGGCATTGGTCAATGTTATACTTGTGGCAAAAGTACTCATTGATTACGGAGCAACTATAAACACCATCCCGTCTAAAATGATGAGAAAGTTTGCAAAGACAGAAAGTGATATGATTCCAACAGAAGTCATCCTCACAAGTTTCAATGGAGGAGCAACTTCGGCTAAAGGAGTTATGCCACTGGACATAACTGTAGGGACAACTACTAGGACTACAATCTTCTTCGTAATAGATGGTCCTACTAGTTACAATGTGTTACTAGGAAGGGACTGGATACACAAAAGTCACTGAATACCTTCATCGCTCCATCAATGCCTGGTTTTCTGGAATGACAAGGATGAAGCAGAAGTGGTGCAGGCAGATCATAGACCTTTTGTCGCAGAAGTAAACTCAGTGGAGAGCTTCATGTATGAAGGAAATTATGGACCGTCGAGTAGTCCACGATGGAGAAGAAACTCAAATTGTTGCACAGACCAAAGAGTCGTTTTCAGTAGATGCACTCACTGAAATATTCAGTCAAATGAGGCCAAACATAGTGGCCCTGGAGGAGCCTGTAATTGGCAAAAAGGAAATCAAGGAGTTTTAAATGAGTTGTAAATAACAAGGGCAAATGCCTGATGTTCAGGCCTTCAAAGCCAAGTTAATGGCTTTCAATAAAAAATGTAAAGACAAGACGAAAGAAGAAGCAGCCTTGAAAGCATTGGGAGACAAATTGGCAGTGTTTGAGTTGGAACAAAGTATTGACCGAGAAGTCAACAAGGTGGATTGTTTAGAAGAGAAAGTGCCTATGAGGGACATGGACGATGAAGTAATGAGGATCACCAAGCCTGGATACGCTCAAACACAATACCCTCTGATTAAAGTGAATATTGGCAATAAAGGGGAAGATCGTCCAACATTCGTCAGCCAGATTCTCGATTAAGAGGTTAGTGATAAATTAATCGCTTTATTAAAGGAATATAAGGATTGTTTTGCTTGGGAATATGAATATATGCCTAGTTTAGATAGAAATTTGGTGGAACATAGATTGCCAACCAAGCCAAATTTTAAATCTCATAAGCAACCTCCTAGGCATTTTGCTCCTAATGTACTTCCTGAAATTAAGAAAGAAATAGAGTGATTATTAAAGCAGGTTTTATAGAACAACTAGATATATCGAGTGGTTGTCCAATATCGTGCCAGTACTAAAAAAGAATGGTAAATTAAGGGTGTGTATAGACTTTAGAAACGTAAACATAGCTACGCCCAAAGATGAGTAGTAGACTCGGCTGTCAGACAAGTAATATATTCTTTCATGGATGGGTATTCAGGATACAATCAAATTTACATAGTTGAGAAAGACATACACAAAACTGCCTTCAGATGCCCTGGATCTCTAAGATGTTTTGAATGGGTAGTTATGCCTTTCGGCCTGAAAAATACAGGAGCGACTTATCAAAGGGCAATGAACTTGATTTTTCATGATATGATAGGCAAGTTTGTTGAGGTGTGTGTAGATGATATAGTGGTCAAGTCCATTAAAGAAGAGGACCATTTGGAACAACTGAGGTGTACATTTGAGCAAATGAGGCGATATAAACTAAAATTGAATCCCTTGAAATGTGCATTTGGTGTTAATGCAGGAAACTTCCTTAGTTTTTTAGTATACAAAAGGGGGATTGAACCCGATAAAAATAAAGCGATGGCCATTTTAGAGGACAAACCACCTAACAATGAAAAAGAATTGCAAATGTTTCTAGGCTAAGTAAACTTTTTAAGACGCTTTATTTCTAATTGTGTAGGGCGAACTAAAGCTTTTTCGTCTATTTTAAAGTTGAAAATCAAGACGAATTCGTCTAGAAATAAGAGCATCAAAAGGCTTTCGAAAGCCTAAAGACGTATTTATCAAGTCCACCAGTGTTGGTGTCACCAATCCAAGGACGGCCAATTAAAGTGTATATATCGGTTATACAATAATCAATAGCTAGAATGGTCGCACAAGAAGACCAATTTGATGAAGAAATGACGATTTACTATTTGAGTAGATGGTTGACAAAATGTGAATGTAGTTACTCTGTTATTGAAAAATTATGTCTTGCATTGTATTTCACATGTACAAAACTAAGGGCTTATTTACGGCTTGTAATCGTTTATTTGATTTCAAGAGTAAATTTGATTAAGTATATGTTCTCTCGCCCTATTTTACACCAAATGGTGGGCCTTTGGACTTTAGCATTGTCAGAATTAGAAATACAATACATATCCCCAAAGGCAGTAAAAAATCAAGCTTTGGCTGATTTTCTAGTCGATCATCCATGTCTTGACATGCCTGAAGAGATTGAATTAGAAATCGATTCATTCAAATTAAAACTTTGGATTTTATATTTCGATGGGTCAAAAACCTCTAAAGGTACAGGGGTAGTGGTAGCATTGATAAATCCTTTAGGGATTTGTTACAAATTTGCATGCACTTTGGATAGGATGTGTACCAAAAATCAAGTCGAATATGAAGCCTTAATTGTGGGCTTAGAATTAATGATAGATATGGAGATAAAGAATGTGATCGTTAGGGACGATTCTCAATTGGTAATTCACCAATTGATTGATGATTTTAAATGCCAAAGTGATTCCATTATAATCAATACGAAATTGCCCAAGAATTGTTGGAAGGATTCGACCAAGTAGAGCTGCAATGTGTCAATAGGATATATAATGATATAGCAAATGAGTTGGCTTAAATAGCCTCAGGGTATTCAAAGGTTTTAAATTGGGAATCTACTTGTGAATATGGAGTAATATTACCCGTAGTCCAAAGAAGGGCGAGAAGGATCGAAATTCATTGCATACAAGATGGAGATGCAATAGATTGGAGAACGGAGATTAAAAGATTCCCTAAAGAATATAATAAAGAAGGTAGTAGAAAAATGAAGTTGCGTTTGCTAAACTATACATTGATAGATGAAGAGTTATTTAAGAAACGCTCTGATGTATATTATTAAAATGTGTAAGTTTGCAAGAAGCCAGAACGATCATAGCTGAGGTGCATGAAGGGATATGTGGAGCTCATCAAGCTGGCCAAAGGATGAGATGGTTGATTATTAGGAATGAATATTTCTGGCCCAAGATGGGAGAGTCATGTGTTCAATATGCGAAAAGTTATTTAGCATGCCAAAAGCATGGTCTGATACAAAGAGCGCCGCAAGAGAGATGTCACTCATTATTAGGGCTGTCCGTGGGTCGGTTCGATTCGGTTCTGAAGAGACCCGAACCGACCCAAAACTTTCGGGTATTTCATAAATGGACCTGTCGGGTCCAAATATAATTATGGAACCGTTCGGGTTCGGTTCCGTTCAGTTCGGTTCGGGTCGGTTCGGTTCCGTTCGGTTCCGTACCATAATCAATTTTTTTAATATTTACAGTAACACTACATAAATACAACTAATGACATTTCATTCGTAACTTTTACAAATTAACGTAGCCCAATTCAAAAACATATAAATAACTAGCCGTCCAATAAGATTAATTCAATGCATACAAATACCAAAAAGTAGATGTTAATATTACAGCAAAACTACATAAAATATATTCATTTGCTTCAAATTAAAATGGGCTAATGGGTTTTAAAAATGATTTAAGCTTTAAAATTAAAATTATGAAATAATCTGATTTATTTAATTAATTTGCTAATTTGTATAGAAAAAAATAAAATAATTTAATTAATTCAATATAAAAAATAAAAAAATTATTTAGTTTTGGTTCTTATTCGGTTCTTCGGTTCTTGGTCTAGACCCGAGACCCGACCCAAACCCGTCGGTTTTCGATTCGGGTACCCGTTCGGGTATTTAATTTATGAAGAACCGCTCGGTTTGGTTCGGGTTCGGTTCGGTCCGGTTCGATTCGGGACTTTTGGACACCCCTACTCATTATCAAACCCTGGCCGTTCAAGGGTTGGGCGATAGACTTGAAAGGGAAGATTTATCCCCCATCGTCCAAACAACATACATTTATTGCAGTTGCAACAGATTTTTTCACTAAATGGGTAGAGGCGATACCTTTAAAGGAAATCACCCAGAAGAGTGTCATAGAATTTATCCGTGATCTTATTATTTATAGATTTGAAATTCCACAAACTTTGATGCTGAATCACGGAACTTCCTTGAATGGAGATCAAGTGAAGGAGTTCTTGATCGAGTTTGGAATTAAGTTAGTAAACTCTACACCGTATTACGCTCAATCCAACGGACAGGCAGAATCTTCTAATAAGATTCTAAAAAATATCATAAGGGAAATGATAGATGAAAATGCCAGAAATTGGCACGAATGTCTAAACAAGGCCTTATGGGCTTATAGGATACCAAAGTTACTCATTTCCAACTTACTTATGGACAGGAGGCCGTTTTGCCTATGGAAATCAACGTGCAATCAATTAGAGCGTGTTTGCAACATAAGTTAAATGATGGTGAATATGTTGAGTCACTAGTTCAAAACTTATTGGAATTGGAAGAATTAGAATTGGACGTCCTATATAGATTGCAAGTTCAAAAATAAAGAATGGATAAGTTTTACAATAAAAAAGTTATAGCCAAATCTTTTAGTCGGGGCGAATTGGTTTGGAAAATAATACTCCATTTGGATAGCAAAGATCCAAAGTATGGCAAGTGGTCGCCCAATTAGGAAGGGTCATATAAAGTAAACAGTGTGTTGCCTAATGGAGCCTATCATTTAGAAGATTTAGATGTCACCAAGCACATGAGATTCATTAATGGCAAATACTTAAAAAAGTATGTTCCTTCCTTATGGGAAAGTGAACAAATAAAAGCATAATCAATATAATTGCGCTGAGCGATTGTAAATAAATAAGACAAGAACGAAGTACGTTCAAATAATTTCCTTTATTATCAAATACTCATTATAAATTGTGAGATACAAAGTACTAAATGCTCTATAAGTTACAATCTTGAGCAGAATATTCCTTCGATCGATCGCCAAGTAAGAGGGTGAACTGGCCTTCATCGCCGTCCTGATCGCCCTGTTGCAATAACAGGCTGAGAAGCTGAGAAGCACTTTCAACAGGCAAAAAGGCTGAAAAGTACTCTCAAACCACCTTGTTGCTGCAATAACAGGCAAGGAGGCTGAGAAGCACTCTTAGCAAGCTAAATGGCTTGAAAGTCATCCTCAAATCGCCTTCCATCATTGAGCTCCTATTAGAGAACATAGAGGCGCCGAGAAGACCTTCATTGGCCACAGAACATTCCCTATATCTCCCATACCAAAAGCGACATCAAGACAGATAGCAAAATGAGTAGATTGATTGGTCCATTTCTATTGAAGAGGGAAGTGTTTGATCAATTGTATAAGATGCCAAACGATGGAAGCAAATTAGTTTTGGAAGGAAAAAATGGAAATGAAGATGATAAGTGCGAAATATACACGCATTTATAGAAGCGTGAAGATGAAAGGACGGAATATGAACGGCCACTTACGTGCATAGTAACTGAAATTAAATGGCCAAAAGTCTTGGAAAAAGAGACGGGAATACCAAGGAAGAATGTACATGAGTTTTAGCATAAGGTGAATAAATGCTTGGGGGGCTTGATGATTAAGAAAAACTTCAATTAATGCGCAAGTAAATAAAACAATCGTTCATTAATGACAATGGCTGCCGTTACATTCAAAATTAGCAACACCAGCCAGTGCGAAATTACAAAAGGAAAGTTAAGACATCAAATGTCTTAATTACAATTTACCCTAGGTGGAACGCATTTGTTGTCTAAGCTTCTCACATTCTCCGGTTTGCTCATCAGAAGCAGTGGATAGTTCAACCACCATCCTTTCGTCAACTTCCAACATGGAGTAACTCTCGAGCAAGGATTTACTTCACTCAACCTCTTGAGAAGCATTACGCCTTTTAGTAGTCAATCTGGTCATACAGTCATCCATCATTGCTTGAAGCGCCTTCATCTCTGCAACCAGACTCACCATCATCGAGTTTTCAACCATAACTTGAGTAGAGATCTCACGTAAATTGCTCTGTCTTCTCGATTTCTTCAAACAAAGACTCCTTTTCAGCTACAACAAGAATATACCGAGTCTTCTTGGCCTTCAATTCTATATTTTTGGCCAGCAAAGAATTTATCTTTGAATGGATGATCTTCAACGTTAGCCTAATATCAGATGAGACTTTAAGCGGAGAAAGCTCAAGTGCTTTGGCCATTTTCTCACTTAGAATATCAAATTTCTCTTTCTGTTTGGAAGCACTAGCCTTGTTGATATTCAGATCCATAAAAGAAACATATTCAAGCACAGACTGCTTGAGTATATTCATGTTTTCCTCTGAGAATGGTGTAGATGAAACAGAAGGATGACTGGCCGACGAAGAGCGAGAAGCAACACTTTCTTTTATTTGTTCCCAAGAGGTAAACACATCTTGAATTGAGCGTAAAACGACATCAGTAGTCTGCAAGAGAAATGCATATTGAGCATCTTTATGACAGTGAACAAAGTAAAAATTAAAGATAAAACAAAAGCTACCTCATCGCTAGCTTTTGGAAATTGGGGCACCTCACTGGCAGATGCAGCCACTTGTGGAGACTTCTCTTTTTCCGAACGAGCAGGTTCTGCCACAATAGGCACATCCGTGTGAATCTCTGTAGAATTCAAGAAGCAATGGATCAAGGGCCAAATGATATAATCAGGGGTAAAGGCAGAAAAATATTTGTTACCTTTTGATTCAGCACTCGGGGGGTCGATGCCCTGAGAAAGTGGTAACTCTCCAGCTAGTTGTGGTGAAGACTCTGGGTTTATGCACTTCTCTTTAGGCAAAATCCCCGCATCAGATGACTTGGATGAAGCAATTTCAGTTGGAAGTGATGAAATAGGGACTGCCACGACTAGAGCCTTCGAAGGAGAAGTCGAATTCTTCTGAGCAAATTCAAGTAAACATTAACCCATGAAGAGTCATTTTTACAAATAAACGAACTTGAATACCTTTCTTCTGACGATGATAGGAGTATCATCATCATCATCATCAGCATCATCAACAGGCAAGATTGGTAAAGATGAGGCTAGCTGCTTACGATTGGAAGCACCATTGGTTGCACTAGCACGAGCAGAAGGGAAAACGGATGGAAAGGCCGGATGTTTAGTGCGAGCAGGTGAAGAGGGACCTTTGATGGATAAATGAGGAACGAGAATGGGAGAAGTAGAGAAAATCCATGACTGATCCAGCATGTGGAAAGCACGATTGGCGTCAGTTGTGAAGAGTCTATGTTTCACAGACGGCCAAGTTGGTCAAAAGGAGGGTGAGTAACAAAACTAGGATTAAAAGGAACCAAAGAGAAACCTTTAGTCAAAAGGTTATTACGGGCATCAATGGCTTGTGCCTCGATTTTATTTATGACATGAAAACGGTCTATTAAACTCTTAGAAAAGCATAGAGGAACAAGCCATGTCTGGCCAAAACCAAGCGACAAGCAAAAATTGAGGAACATATATCTTGACCCCAACTTTAGCATTTGTTCCAGTTACGATATCATGGAATAGCTCTCTCCTGGTCAAAAATTGAGCCCAAACAGGCAAGTACATACTCGCCTCATACATAGTAGAAGGAGGTCGCACATAAATAGGAATTTGGTGAGCAGAAGAAGGAAAAAAGGAAGAAGTTGAATTCAAATAGTAAAAGAATGTGAAGACGTCCCTAGTAGACATAGTAACAGGGCCCAATTGATGGATAAATAGCCCGTAACAACTGACTGATCGTGGAGGGGATGATGGAGCACCAAACTGTGGGAAATATGCCTTCAACCACAATTGAGCGAGCCAAAGAGGCCCATTGCCAGTGGGAGATGCACCAGTTCTCAATTGAAATTGGAGGGAAGCCATGCCTCTATAAAAGGCGGCTAAGAACAACGAGCAAAGATTCAAGGACCTACCACGTGCCAACTCATTCGCTATGGGTAAATAACTCATTGAAGGTTTCATGCTAGGCACACAAAGAACATATTTACAAAGCCAAACCCGAAGAAAAGCTACACGCTCAATGTGATAAGGCTCAGAGCTAGAGGCAGTATAAAGGCCTTGCATGCCTGAGTAAGACTCAGTAAGTTTTTAATCGAACTTTGGGGTAGTACTAGTGACCAAAATACCGGGATAAATGGTATCGCTCAAGGGCGGAAGATTTACAAGGGCTCCAACATCGCTCAGGGTGATGGACATTGGGCCAAGCAGAAAAACAAAAGTATTGTATTCTGAAGACCACAAACTTAATGCAGTCGGAAAAAGCACCGGGTCATAGATTGGGGGATGGAGTGCAATTTCTAGAAAGTTTGAAATCCCAACACGATCAAAAATTGCTTTGGTGGGACCATGTTTTACTAAACGTGCATGCCAAAAACGAAAAGTAGATTCAGACTTAGGCCAAGTACGAATACCTCGTTCCCGGATTGGCTTTAAAGGAAACGAATTCAGAAAATGAAGATCTTGAGTACAAGGAAATAACTGACCCACCGTCGCTTTTTCGATAGATTCAATGTCTTTAAACGATGGACCCAGGTAGAATTCATTGAGGTCTGGGTTAGCTAATGAGAGAAAATTCGAGTTTACATATGGCCTAGCAATGAGGGTTTGGAAATTTTCGAAACTAAGGCTGTTATCAGAAGAGGTTTGTAGAGTTGCCATTTGCAACAAAATATAGTATTGGTGAAGGTTCTTGAAAGGCGTAGTGGAGAAGCAAGACGATGAACAGTAACTTTTGTAGAACGTACGATGTGAAGACATGAAAGTAATGGCGCGTTAAAGTGGCGTGCCTTTTGGGTTTATGGGGGGTTTGTAACGTTGCACTTTTTTGGATTATGGAAAGGTTACAATCAAACAGAAATAATGATTGAAATTCTTGGGAATTTCACATATTGCCGAAAAATACAAAGAAATAATACAGCAAAAATTAATAATTGGTATTAATTCTGTAATATTGTGGGGTAATTGTTGACATACAAAAAGTGTAGCCCAAATCGAGTAGCCCAATGGATGAGACCCAGTTAGGAAGTCCAGGATGAAGGCCCAAATAGGACCATTAATGAATGCAGTGGAAGCCCATGAACAAGGTACCATCATCGCCTAAACTTATAAGACGCCCAAGATCTGAGCGAGTAGAGTGCCTTAAAATTGCCCAGAGCGAACGACCCTATTCTCGCCCAAACCTTCGAATCGCTCAGGATCTTAGCAAACATGAGGTAATATGGTTATTTAGAGCAGCAGTTATTGAAGCGGTTATTGAGCAACCTTACCACACCCCACGATCCAAGAATCACAGTTGTAGGCGGTTGAACGACGAGAATAATGGCAACAGTTAGAGAAGGTAGTTCCATGACAAGTCAGCCATCATGAAGAAAGTAGGTAATTATAGAGCAATCAAGCAGTTTTCAAACGGTTTGTCATGAAGGAATTATCAAGGAGTATAAAAAGAAGAGAAGACATAGAGAAAAAGACTCCGAATCAAACACTCTCAAACAGAGAATATGCAATTTTAATTTCTTAGTTTAATTTTAAGCACTTCTTTTAGTACTCGTGTGTTTGTGCCCCTTGGAGACATTCTGTTTATTTCCAATTGTAAATCTTCACCAATAAAACACCCATTTTTGGGACTTTGTCTCAAGAGGTCTGTTCCTTATACAATCGTCTGAATCTTTTTTAATTGTTAGCGATAACCCGCGCAAAACAGGTAGCAAATAATTCCTTCTTAATTAATTGTAAGCAATTGTCGTAAATATTATTAGTGACAAATTATTAGGGTGCGTTTGATTGTAAAGGTGGAAAATGGGTGGAAAGAAAATGTTTTACAGGGAAAAGATTTGCCTAAAAAATGTTTTGCAGGGAAAATGATTTCAAATGTGTTTGATTGGGATAATTTTCCACCTGGAAAATTTTTAAATTTTCTATTCATTTGGCGTTGTTTTACATGGAAATTGTCCATTAAAGTGATATTTTTTCACAATTGGTTATAAAATTTGTTTCTATTGCCAAAAAGTAAAAAAAAAAGGGAAAAAAAATTGTTTCCTAAAAAATCATTTTTCCATCAAATTTTAGTGTTCGTTTGACTTTGTTTTACATGAAAATTGTCCATTAAAGTGAATTTTTTTTTACCATTAGTTATGACATTTGTTTCCATTGCAAAAAAAAAAAAAAAATTTCAACCAGTCGGGAAAATATTTTCCCACCAAAAAGGCGGGAAAACATTTTCATCAAAAACCCGGAAATTGCACACGTGTGGGGAAAATCCGGAAAATATTTTTCGTGGAAAATTTCGCCTATCAAACAGCCAAAAAAGTGGAGAGTGGAAAATATTTTCCTACTTCCTCGGAAAATGTGGCCTATCAAACACGGCCTTAAAATTTAAGTTTTTCCAGACAATATGAATTCAAATTTCACAAAGAAGAATGAGTCAACAATATCTTCTTCCTCTTCAAATTTCAATAAAAGATCTCATCACCATCCTCAATGTCATCATGAAACAAGCACTTCACATTACTCTTCAAAGTCTACTGTTGATAAGAGTGCAAAATAACATGATTTTCTCCTCTTATCTGTTGTATTTACGTGATTATTTGACGCCTAAATGCACAAATACCCTTATATTTTGATTTAGGTTGCAAATGGATGAAAACGGTGGAGATTTGAGGAAATAAGTGAACAATGAGCAAAGTGAAAGAAAATGAAAGTTTGAGGACCAAATTGCAAATACTCAATAATTGATTCGGACCACAAGAAGATACTTTGAAAATTGCTATGAGACAATTGGATGTAAATGGAACTCAAAAAAGAATGGAATATGATCAAAATTTTATCAAAATCAATTTTCAATTCGCACAACATATATTTCAGATTTTTAGGCGAAGATTGAGACCCATTTTTGGAATAGTAAAAGTTCGAATTGGAAGAAATATATTTCTATCCAAGTTGTAGCCCTCTGAGTTATATTTTCAAATCACTTTGAATCTCATAAATCGAATATCGAAAGAAAAAATTATCACCAAAATGCTGACTGTTGTGCAGAGATAAAACAATTCGCTCGCGAATGCAACTTTTCTTATTTGATTGAAACTCTTTTGGATGTGATTTTTATCCAATTTCCGACTCTTACAAATAATTAACAGCAAAATACATATTGGGAATGCCTTTATACACTTTTCTCTCATCTTTTGACTCAAGAACTCCATGATGAACTAAACATTTGGTGAAACAAGGGATGAACTCATTGAATTTGGTGATTTCACGTATTTTATTTATGTAATTTGTTATTTTTCTTGTTAAACAATTCTAAGTTTAGATTTTTTCTTCAAATTTATTTTGAAATTAGTTGAACTTTTATTAGATTTTTTTATAGACATTAGTCATGCTTTTTCTATCGAACGATCGAAATACTTGTTGAATTTCAATTTCATTTATTTTATTGGTATGATTATTCACTGCCTTATGCTTGATGTATATGGTCGATTTATAATCTGATTTCAATAAATAATTGTGATAAATTGTTAAAGAAAAATCTAGATTCTAGGGTTACAGTTGAATTAAATCGATTTTTAACGATACATCTTTCGATTAGAGTGTCGGATGAAAGCATCTAATTGAGTTATAAAAAATGAATAATTGACATTGAATGATCTGATCCAATTGAGGCAATTCCGACACTTCATTGTTTTAACTTATTGATTTTAATTTCATTACTTGATTCATTGACATTTAAATTTTATTTCGAAAAACAAATCATTTTCAAACAATTCACGAAAAATCCTAATTTGTTAACCTTTGAGTATTTTTCCATCTCCATGTGGAATCGACACCTCAAATCTGTGCTACAACTACCGCGTTATTCTTTGAGCGTAATCAACTGCTATCTTCGAAATCTCGAAATTGCATCTAGAAAAGTTAGTAATAAGTGCTTTCTGTGGGTGGGTGGGTGGGTCGAAGGTTAGTTTGGCTATGATAATTACTAAATTTTATTTATCTTTAACATTTTTCTTAGAGGACTAGATTAGATTAATTAAGCATTATCCGTTGGAGCATTGTAATGTTTCTTTGAATATATAAAGAATGAATTTTTTTTTTTTTTTTTTTGCAAAAGAAGTAGCTCAAAGGACCTTCTAATTGTTCAATTACAGCAAGTTGTCTAATGCATTTTATGGATTGCTGGCAAGAAAGTTTGAAAAATTTGTAATCCACGTTGCATAGATATTTAATGAATAAATAGCTAAGTTCAAATTTCATTTTCAATGACTTACATTTATAAATCAAACTCCATTGTATAATTAAGAGAAAGGATGCATAAGATAGAAATCGACAGAAAACTTTTAAGGGTGCATTGGATTTGGTGTTCTCAATTTTCAGTTTTGCAAAATACTCAAAATTTGTTTGCTCATGTATTTTCGAAAATGTATTTTCTGAAATGAGCTTAAATTTATAGCATATAACTTTAATGCATTGCTTACGTTTTTAGTGTTTTCAATGAAAATTTTTAAAACACTCGAAACATGAGAAATAAACATTTAAATAATTTATATTTACATAAAATTCTAAAAAAATAAAATATAAAATTCTAAAAATAGGAACAAAATTCAAAAAAAAAATGATAAATTCTAAAAAAAATAAGAAAAATTTGAAAAAAAAAAATTCATCAAAAAAAAAAAATTTTGAAAAAAAAAATAGCTCAAGCTCTTAACAGCTATTTATATAAAAATTCTATAAAAATATATTTAAATATACACAAATATAAGATATCATTCCATGTCATTAAATTTTACTTTTTATTTTCTATGTTTCACTAACTCAATTTATTGTTTGTTCTTATTTTACTTTTATCGAGAAAAAATATTGTAATATTTACCAACTTTAAAATGTATATATTACTTGATAATATATATATAAAATTATTATGTTTTACTGAATGATCAAATTCAATGGAATAAGATGTCATAAAATTATTTCTAAAAATTTCAAATAAAATCTGTTTTCTAGTTTTCTGTTTTGAAAAACAGTTTTTTAAAATGATAAATCAATTTTATTTTTTTTTTGGCAATCTTAAAGCGGACACTCAAATTAAAAAAATTAAAAATGAACTCAAAAATCAAAATTGAACATTGAAATACAAACCAAATGGACTCTAAATTTTTTTGATCGTCGCCTAACAAAACTTCTACATCTAGATGATTGTATTCACAATGTTTATCTTTTTCTTATCATGTTAGCTAGACAAAGTTCCACTGAAATTGCATTAGGGAGGATTTCTCTCGACATTATATATTTTGCCTTTGTGATATTCACTCCATTAAAAAAAAAAGGCTTGCTTTTCTTTTTTATTTGCTCCAAATTATAGGCCATTATTCTTGTTAAGAGTGTAGCTGATTTCTTAACTTTATTAATATGCATGTATTCAATGTGTCTTGTTATCAATAAAAATGGGGTTAATAATCTGATTGAACACTGAACTATACATAAAGTTTCCAGTGGGTTTCTAAACTTTAAAAATTTCCCCATTAATCAATGAACTTTGTAATATGTAACCATATCCATCACTCAATCAACGGCCATTCGAAAAAGTGACGGAATTGACGACATGGTAAACATAGTCGCTTATGTGGCACAATATTGCAATTAGTGGATGCCAAATCATGAAATTGTTAATGACATGGAGGGGTTAATAATCTGATTGAGCACTAAATTTTGCACAAAGTTTTTAGTGAGTCACTGAACTTTAAAAGATTTTCCGTTAATCACTCAATAAACGACTGTTTGAAAAAAAGTGATGGAAATGATGACATGGCAAACGGAATCTCATGTATGGCACGATATTGCGATTAGTGGATGCCAAGTTGTTGATATAAGTGTTTTTTAAAATATATGTGTTTATACCATTTTTTTTTTTAAAAAAAAGAGCTAAAATAATCTCAAGCATTTGAAAATTCGCAATAATATAGTGTGATGCCTATGTGGTGGTTAGTTTCTGAGCTTGAATCCATATAACAATTGAAGTAGGAAGAATGCTAAACAATTTTGAGGATTTTGCTAGGTTCAGAAAAATTGAGGAAAACGATTTTAGGGAGGCAATTCTAGATAAACTGATTTCGGGGGAGAAGATGTTAGATGGATATAGATGAGATTTGGGTTTTGGGGGAGGCGATTTTAGAAATTGATGGGAGGCAACCTGTTTCTGTCATTGTGTTTGGGGGTAATTTCGTGAGAGAGAGGAAGGCAGGTTCCTGTTTCGGTTATGTCTTTCTTTCTTTTTAAATAGTGTAAAAAAACGTGTTTTTAAATTACACTTAGTCCATATCATCAACAACTTCATAATTTGGCATCCACTAATTCCAATATCGTGGCACATAAATGACATTATTTGTCACGTCTCACTTTTCGAACAAACATTGATTGATTGATTGATGTATGTGTTATATGTTTTAAAAGTTAGTGATTAATGTGGAAACTTTTAAAGTTTAGTGGCCCATTAAAGAGTTTGTATAAATTTCAATGATCAATCAGATTATTAACCTCTCCATGTCATCAACAGCTTTATAATTTGGTATCCACTAATTCCATTATTGTGCCACATAAGTGACTCTATTTGTCATGTCATCAATTCAGTCACTTTTTCGAATGGCTATTGATTGAATGACGGATAGAGTTATATATTAAAAAGTTCTATGATTAACGAGAAAACTTTTAAAGTTCAGTGATTAACTGAAAATTTTGTGCAAAGTTCAATGCTCTATCAGAGTATTAACTCCTCCATGTCATCAACAATTTCTTGATTTGGTATTCACTAATAGTAATATCGTGCCATATAAGCGACTCCACTTGTCACATTATCAATTCCATCACTTTTTCGAATGTGTGTTAATTGAGTGATGGATGAAGTTACATATTACAAAGTTCAATGATTAATGTAGCCACTGAAAATTTTGTGCAAAATTCAGTGCTCTATCAGATTATTAACTCACAAATATGAACTAGTCCTATTTAAACCCTTACTCAATGTAGGGGTATATTAGGATAAATGTAAGTGAAATTTATTGTTTCAACTATAATAATTGAATGTTCTTAATTTGTGCAAAATTGAGGCAAGTCTATCTTTATGGGATAGAAGAAGTAGCATTTCTAAATAATAATAATAATAATAATTGACATTGAAGATGCAATTAGGGACAATTGTTTTTGCACTGTATTTACATAAGTAATTTTTTTTTTTTTTTTTTTTTTTAGCATAGGTCAAAATATAAATTATTTATCAGACCTCTCTTGCTCAAGCTTTGCACTAGGGGTGTCCAAAAGTTTTGAACCGAACCGAATGATTCTTCATAAATTAAATACTCGAACGGGTACCTGAATCGAGAACTGATGTGTTTGAGTCGAGTCTCGGGTCTAGACCAAGAGCCGAAGAATCGAATAAGAACCGAAACTAAATAAATTTTTTTATTTTTTATATTGAATTAAATAAATTATTTTAATTTTTTCCATACAAATTAGCAAATTAATTAAATAAATCAGATTATTTCATAATTTTAATTTGAAAGCCCAAATCATTTTTAAAACTCATTATCCCATTTTAATTTGAAACAAATGAATATATTTTATATAGTTTTGCTGTAATATTAATATTTACTTTTTGATATTTGTATACATTAAATTAATCTTATTGGACGGCTAATTATTTATATGTTTTTTAATTGAGCTACGTTAATTTGTAAAAGTTACGAATGAAATATCATTAGTTGTATTTATGTAGTGTTGCTGTAAATATTTAAAAATTTAATTATGGTATGGAACCGAACGGAACGGAACCGAACCCGATTGGACTCGACGGATCCATTTATTAAATACTTGAAAGTTTTGGGTCGGTTCGGGTCTCTTCAGAATCGAATCGAACCGAACCGACTCGACTCACGGACAGCCCTACTTTACACTTTCTGAGACATCAAGTGGCACAATTTTAGAATCCTGCAAATTAACCGAAAAAGGTCTATAAATCTCACATTTTGCATTTTTAAAAAAAATTGTAGGGATTTGATATATAATTGCAAAGTTCTTGATAGTGTAACGATTTAAATATCTGGACTATAATTCATGTTAATTTTTTGGTCATCTTAATAATAGGGTAAATAAATATTTAGTCCCAAACCTTTGGCGAAAGTAGAGATTTTATCCCCAACTAATTTTCATCACAATCTCATCTCCAACGTTTGAGAAATGAGCACAGTCTGTCTTTATTCTTCGTTTTCTCTATTATTTATATATTTTGATTATTGTTTAATAAAACAACATTGCCACATTTACACTATTTCTTATACCTTTTTTTACAATTTTGCACATGACAATATCTGTACTCTTAATTTTGAATTCATCAATCACATCACTGCATTGATTTTCTCCACATATGGGGGAATATCAATCAAGTTGTTATGCAAGATGTACATATAGTAGTATTCCTAATAAAATATAGGTATTTAGTGTTGAACTATTTGCCCTTCTATAAAAGTCATATGTTGCTCACATGACTGGATTTAACACTTAAATTGATGGAGACTCTGAAAAGGAACTAAGTTTATTGGCTCTAGATCTTAAGAGGACACCTCGAACAGAGCATGGACCATTGCAAAGTGATTAAAGGAGGTTAATTGTAAAAAATCATTGATTACGAGATAGGAATGTAAACTAGTCGGGTCGAGCTGGCTCACGAGCAGAAAATTGTGGCTCGGGTGCAACCCAAACAAAAAATGGCTAGGGCATTTTTGTCCCGAGCCAAAGCTCAGTTGAAAAATCGAGACTAGGCTCAAGCCTTATCAAGCCGAGCAGACTCGACTTTTTTTAATTAATTTAAAAAAAATTGGTTATAGTTGGCACGTAGCAACCAGTGAGCTTGAGCCATCGCCCAAAGAATGATGTTCAGCCCTAGCGGCTCATAACATTTATTGATCGAGCTGCGGGTCGCTCGAGCCTACGAGCCGAATTGGTATTTCTATTACGAGTTGAGGTTGGACCATATGACTCAGTTGTTAGAACAACCAAAATTCATTATCATCTGAAAACATCGTAAGTAAACTGAAGGAATGTTCACCAATGACATCAACACCTCTCATGAATACGAATCAGAGACATGAAGGTGTCACCCCTAATGTCAGGACCGTCATTCATCAATTATGATAAAGTAATGATTGCTTAGGTTGCAAGCATTGATGACGTAGACCAACGTCTATGACTTAGATATCATCATGGTCTGACCAGGTCGAACTTCTCTACCAATAAAATCTATTCAAATAGGGTGGTGACATGCAATTCAAAGACAGATACTATGTCTTGACAAAACAGAGGGTGACAAGCATATGTCTTGAAGCCTATCTTGAGAAGACATTGTACTCTAATGACTATCTATAAATATTTGGAATTCCATCTTCAAAAGTCCACCTTATTAATAAAAGTAACTCAAACCCTTATATGTTGATCTATATTTAGTAATTAGCCAATCTAAGATTTATTCCTTAACATGTCCCGCAAGATGATAGCTCGTTTAAACTTGTCAATCTTGAAATTCGTGGATTCTTTTCTAATTTTATTCGGATCATATTGCTCATTTGAGTTTAATGGGCTCTAATATCTTATTAAGGTTTAGAGTTTAATTTTAAAATGTCAATCTTATTTAAAGGAGTAACACAACCCCTTATATGTTTGTATATATTTCAAAAATTAGTCGATGTGGAATTTATCCCTCCACTATTGTCCTAAACTTAGGGTGTGTGTATCTCTCATTATTGGGAGAAAAATAGATTAATGAGTAGCATTTTTTGGAGATTGTGTGGTTGAAATTTAAAGTAATTTTATTGGTTTGTGTGTAAAATATTTTATTGGGTGAATGTGTAGTGGTGAATCTTAGCCCCTGTTTGTCTACCATTTTTCAAAAAATTATTTTCTACAGTAATCAATTTTTACCACACATTCAAATAATAAAATATTCTACACAAACCGATAAAGCTTCTTTCAATTTCAACCACACATTTTTCAAAAAATACTATTCATTACACCATTTTCTTCTCAATAATGGTTGACAAACATGCACTTAATGTAACAAACAATTTTTTAGAATAATGATAGACAAACAGTGGCTTAATACCATTTCACTAATCATTAATGATGACGCTGAACTCCTTCATCCTTTTATGGTGTTACACAAATACTAATTCATGCTCCAAAAAAAACCAAATTACAATATGAATAGCTTGGGACAAGAGAGATTATCAGTTAGCTAGAGCATAGATCAACAACCTTATGGCTTGGCACATGGCTAAAGAAAACATGATGCGTGAAGTGATTTTCTTGATTCTACAGCTGCAAGAAGTCAACATTATAATGTATTTGATTATTGCCTAACTACCACAAAATGTCATCTTTAATCCCCGTTTTTCGCAGATTATAATAAAAGATTACCTAACCTTTTAAGAACTCATCCAATTGTATTCCAACAAAAGGGAAAAGATAAAGAGGTTAGCTCAGCCACCTAAAATTAACCTAGTAAAAGACCAAATCATAACTAACTTGATTTGCCCATGGAGCATATGCCTATGTTTCTTTACTTTCTCATTATAGTCTTTGCAAGCAAAGTTGTTGAAATTTTGCTAAGCATGAGAGTCGCGTGTTAGAGAATTGACATTTCCAAGTAATTGTGTAACATGTAGCTCTCATGATCAAGAATCGGAAGCTTGTTAATTTACTCTTAACTCTATGGTAACTTCGATTGTGACGCTGATATACAACACTTGATTGTATGATAGGTAAGGGTGCCCGGTTTTTAGACCGATAATATTATGACAAATGGTTTCTTTAAATTCAAGTTGGCATTGTGGACAAACAAAAACTAATAAAGAAATAACTAAATGCTTGAATTGATTTATATTAAATGTGTGAATAATAAAAGAGTACTAAGTTGTAAATTCTAGTAAATGTGCGGATAAGAAAATATGTTTAACCAGCATAAAAAATTTAAGTTTCGCCCAATATGCACTAAGATTCAAGAAAATTAGAAGTACATAGTAATGAAATTCGAGTTCACTCAAATTGATCATTCAGCATTCCTTTCGACTCGGCTTGACTTAATTGTTTAGCCCTTCATTTAGTTTGCATCACACAAACGACCGATCCAACAACCTTAACTTTAAGGTTGCATTTTATTTCTTTTTTCCTCATTTTAAGCTATCCATAATCTTATTTAAAGTTGCAAGTACTCTTTTCATGAACTGTCTGCACATCCCCTTTGTTTCACGCTTCAAAAACACCTTGATTCCATGCCTCTCCTAACCATTAATTCGACACTTAATGGTGTCATTCACACCGGCCCCACGTAAAGTCAGAAATTTTGTATTTTCGAACCATCATGCAATGAATAGGGGGGAAAAAAAAAGATTCTTAATTTAAAGTAAGCAAATAGAATTTCAAACTCAATCTACGAGTTAGATATAGTATTATCTATATACTATAGAGAAATGCTATAAGTACAGGAAAATTTTCACAGATTGGCAACAGCAAATCAAAGGAAGACAGCTGTCTTCTTGTGCAAAATCTGTGAAAATTTAGTGTACCTGCAGATTTATTCTATACTATAATTCTTGTAAAGAAATGTTGTATGCTTGTTAAGACTAAAATTTTTCACTTAAATATGAAAATTATAATCAGTTGAGCTGAGGTTTTTTTATTTAAGACTTATCCCCAAGATCCAATGTGGTATAAGAGTTCAGAAGTTTCAAACGACCAATTTAGTTGGTCTAAAACGCAAATAATCAGTCGAATTTTAAAAATTAGTGTTATCAAACGAGCTTTCATCTTCTAGGAACTTGTTAAGGTATAATTTTTGTACTTAAATATAAAATCAGTTATCATCGTATAAGAGTTTAAATTTCATTGTAAGTAGACAATATATCATTTGTTAAATAAGGAAAACAAAACAAGGAGCATCATCATAAGGAACAAGAGATTAAAATAGAAGCAGGGACATAGAATTTTGAAGTAAATAGTATTGGTAAAGGATGAAACACCCTCAAATATAATTTTTTGGCTTTGCTTCTTTGTAAAGGAGGTAGAACGTCCTCATTTATCGTTTCAAGTCTTCTTGCTCTCTTCCCCACGTAACTCTAGATGTAAGGCTTCAATGCTTTCTCTCATTTGTACTTTGATTCTTTGTAAAGGGGAGTTATAAGTACTTGCTTGGGGAGTTAGTGTAGATGCTTAGATTGTGGAGTTGAATATACGTAAGTGTTATGATAGTCAGACAGGGTTGGGGACAGGGGGAAGAAAACAGGTGCGCATGTCAGCAACTGTTTAGGTCATTTTTCTTTTTCTTTTTTTAAATTGTCCAATCAATAAATGACACGTGTCTCACTTGTTTTTAACCCTGTCCCCAACCCTTTTTTTTGTAGCAAAACTCAATGTAATTGTACAAGTATTGTTGGGTTTAGTTGTTAGGATTAAAATTTTTGTACGACACTTATCCCCTTTCTTTTTAGGAGGTAACACCTCGGAGTGTTATTCTTTTTTCCATATATGATATATATGGGTAGGGATCCCACAAATATCTTATTTATGTATAGGAAGTAATCTCCTTTATATGCATAAGTGAAATTTACTATATACATTAAACGTAATATACATTTTTTTCATTACTTCGGGTCCTCAAAATTGAGCCTTTTAACAATAGTTGATACTTGATATTTCTTCTAAAATTATCAAGTTCAGCTAAGGGTGTTAATTGAGGGAGGTAAGGCATGAGTTGAACAACAGATTTCTCGTTCAAGTCGCTCAAATTAGCTTGGAGCCGACCTCGTAAATGGTTAGAAAAATTTTAGTTAAAAAAAAATTGACGAGATACAAGCGGACTTGACTCACCCTATTGAGTTTGCTGGGTGAGTCAAGCCACGCTTCTATAAAGTAAGCCGATTTGCATGGTGGGGCCGAGCCGTGCCCAATTATGGACGGTATGAACGATTTGTCTCGTGCCATTTAACACCCTTATGTCCAACACCGAGTACATAGGAAAATATTAGGGCTGGGCAAAATGTTTGAACCGAACTGAACCGAACTGGAACCGAACCGAACTGAGCGGGTTTTCTTAACTTAAAAACCCGAAGAACCGAGAACCGAATAAGAACCGAATTTTTTTTGATAAATCAATTTATTTTATTTTTTCTAAACAAATTAACAATTTTTTGTTTTAACTATTTGATATATATATATATATATATATATATATATATATATATATATATTCCTTAACCTAACACGGGTTTAATTTTGGGCTAGTTTGTAGTTTTGTTTTTATTTCCTATTGGACTTAGTTTAGATTGGGTTTGATTTCAGTCTTGGGCTAGGCTTTAGTTGATATTTTAGCCATTCATGGTTGGGTTTATGGTTTAGTTGCTAAGATCGAACTTCGTATTTATATCTACTTCTTGTTATTAAACCCTTGTTTGGCCAGCATTCTTGTGAAGAAAAAATGAAGAATTGGACCATTTTTTTCAAATTAGTGGGCCCCTCCCTCTCACAAGTTGGTCAAATATTTCGGCTGGCCCCATGTCTAACGATAAGAAAATTTCTAGAAATGGGAAAAAAATGCCCTCCAAACAGGGGCTAATATTAGTATCTACTTTCAGGTGTATTTATGTAGTATTATTTTAAATATTAAAAAATTTAATTATAGTACGGAACGGAACGGAACGGAACCGAACCCGAACGGTTCCAAAATTATATTTGGAACCGACGGTTCCATTTACTAAAGAACCGAAAATTTCTGGAACCCAAAAAAACCGAACCGAACCGACCCGCGCCCACCCCTAGAAAATATTATATTTTCCAGCGAATCTCTTTGGTGCTATTTGTGTCAATTTTCTCTCTTCAAAATACATGTGCAGCCAGTGAAAATTTATATAAATAGCATTAGACGTAGCCATAAGAGAAGTTTTAACACTCTTTTGTACACTTCAATTTAAACAATACATTTATAACTTCCGAATGGAATATGCATTCACATTTAGACCCTATTTAGCCCCGTTTGGCCCCTTTTTTCATTTTCATTTTTTCTTTTCTATCTTACTTTTAACTGTACAATCTTCCATAAAATAATATTACATGTAAATAGAAAAATTTTCCTTCCTTTTCAACCACATTCTCCAAAAAAAAAAAAAAAAAACATTCCAAACATTAAAAATTGAAGGAAAGGGAGCCAAACAGGTTGTTAGTTCAACTAAAAATTTGATTTAACCATGTTTGGTCCGGCTAAAAATCTTATTAAAATTTAAATCAAAATCAATATTCAATTTTAATCGCGCATTTTATGAGATCACAATTTTTCAAACATATATTCTATTTCTTTCAAACATATATTCAACCATCAGGAAAAAAAAAAAAAAATTCTTGACAACTAACCATTTTATTTGAAAACTTCATTACATGACATAAGTGCCAAACTCAATTAAAGAAAATAATAGCTACATTCAAATTTTATTTGGAAATTTTTAATTTGTCAATCAAAAATTGACTCTTGATCTAAATATTGTGCCAGCAGGATATTTAACCCAATCAACTGGAATCACATTTCTGGCCACAATTGTTTTTCTGGACTCTATGGTAGTCAGCCTCACAGAGTATGGGCCAACATTAGTATATGGGAGGAATCCAGTCTCCCACATTTCACCAAATGATCGTTTCATATGAAGCACTTTATTGTTTCTCGAAACAATTAGGTCAACTGCAGCAAGATCACCGTCTCCATTTATAAACTCAGGAGCAAAGGCTATATAGTCTTTGTTCGTCCCTTTGGCAAGCCTAAAACCTATCGGTATCGAACGATAAGAACATGGAACTCTGCAAAATCCAAATATCGATAATACGTTAGAAAGAAGTGCAGTGTATGTAAAAGTAAATTTATATATATTGTTTCATAGAAATTTTCTTGCCTTTGATATTGAATGTCAATTCTTCCAAGCTTTAGAAACGGCGTACCGAGGCCAGGTTTTGCCAAGAGTTCGAAAGCTTTGTAACTTAGATCGAAGTGAATTGCCTCATTGTTGCATGTTCCGGGACACTCATTTGTGATTGTTACAGTAACGGGAATTCCTGAGCATGCTGCATTTTTTGTACATCTCACCTGTATACATAGCAATTAATTTTAAAAATTGCAAATAAACAATTTAATTTCGAATGTCCATCCTTGATAGAAATGGAGGATAAGCTCTAGAAATAATAAATAATACGAATATTAAAAATAAAAATAAAAAAATCAGATCAGCACCATATAGCAAGCCCCGCAGCCTGCTCCTGATTTAAATAAATTATTGTTTCCCGCAGCAGTCAAGCCATAATATGGAGCCTTTGATCCATCATCTTCAACTCCACAAGCTCCTCCTAAAAGTAATTAATTAAACAGTCATAAGAGATCCAATCAAACAAAAATAAGAAAGGAAAACCGAAAGTCAGTTTCGGGTGAATGGATACTCTAAGATAGAGCGAGAAAAATGGAATTTGATTGATTCCACTTCTAAGACTTTGGAAAAATTAGAAAATTACAAAAATGAAACGAAAAAAAAAGTTTCATTTTAATTTCCTTCCAACATGTATGGATTAAAATTTTACCACTTCCACCTGCACCTCCACCAGGGCCTGCATAAAATGTTGCTACACCTGGTGAGAAAGCTGTAGGATTAGAGAAATTGAGTGATTTGGCATATGTGCAAGAAAAATAGTTAATTAGGGTTAGCAAACTAGTTACTACTGTCAAAAGAGAAAAAGGTTGAGGGATTTTAAAAGTAAACATTTTGCTAATTTAAAGTTGGTGCTTAAAGTTGTGGTACATGTCCGGATTTTATATTAAGGGAAAACTATTCAAAGTGCAGTAGAAACCAGAGGAGATAATTATGGAGTAAATAATGGAGATATAAATATGGCATTTGTCAAGGAATTAATGTCTCAAATCATTTAGCTAAATATGGAAATGATTGTATTGCGGTTTTATGCATTAAATATCAAATGAAACAAAATTTGGCAATGATATTGCTAGCTATATCCCTACTTTTACTCTTTTTATTTATGTAAATTTCCATGTAATTAATTTGCTTTACTATTCTCTTTCTAGTTCACATACAATATGAAAATCTACTAATTAAAATTGTTCAAAATCTTTACTAAAAAGTTGAAATAGTTAATCTTTCATAAATTTGAAATAGCGTGAATTTAGACAATTTTCATAGTATTACACAAAATAAAATTTTCATTATATTTCAAGAAATTTTTTTAGTTTTATAGTATTAAAGCTAACTGAAACATCATTGCATGAATATGTGCGGGTACAAACCATTGGCGCTTCAGCAGCAGATACAGATTATACAACTACAATTCTACCGGTGACACCGACCCTTCCATTCGGTCCCTTTGTCCGGAGAACGGTAACACTTCCAGCAGGGTAGGGCTCGAAAGCCATAACTGGTTCGATAACTCGTTCTCGCCAACCTGAGGAATGGCTTGGGAATTCTTGAATCAGAACAGAAGTTATTGACTGATGATTCAACAAAAAAAATTGTGCAAGGTTTCCTGGGAATTAGAGGACTGCTTGGATTGACATTTAGTGCTGAATTTGGGAAGTCAATGGTGAAAATGAGGGATCCTGAGATTAAGACAGGGACTACCACTTTATGCTGAAGTTAATGAGAAGTACCCTTTTCCTTGTAGAAGTTATCTTCAATATTCTCCTGCCGCTTTCTGATGAAATTCTCCTCAAAGATGTATTTTATACAGCACAGACTAGAAGTACATGTTGTCCTTCATTAACTAAGTACTCCGCCAAGCTCAAAATGTGGCTTGCTGATGGAGCATTTTTCCAACGACATGATCTTAATCACCTTCCTTTATCTCTTGAAAGGAGTGAAAATGCAAGTAAGTTGAATAATGAATTGGCTCAAGCTTGATTATCTTATTGAGCTGCAAAGCGGTATAAATCTGTGCATGAGGAAGATTCTAGATGATACAATGATTGGTTCCTAAATAAGGTGACTCTGTTGGAATATGTTACAACAAATTAGTAGTGCCAGCACCATAGTGAAAAACTGAAAACGTGAATGCTGGTATGGACCACTGCTGATGTGGAAATGAATGGCTGAGCTGGAGAATGGTTTATCAAATTAAATCTCAACACCCCCTTTCAAGCTGGAAGGCAATGGAATGACTTCAATCTTGTCTTTCAGGAAGAGGAACCTGGAATGGGAGAGTCCTTTTGTTAACAAGTCCGCAATTTGATTTGAAGATGGAACATACCTTACTTCCAATTCCTTTTTCAGTACCTTATCTCGGATGAAGTGGACGTCTAATTCAATATATTTTGTCTTGGCATGGTACACAGGATTGGCCGCCAAAGCTCCCGCACTCATGTTGTCACACCAAAGGATTGGGGTTGGTTCAAGAGGCAATTCCAGCTCCTTGAATAGTGATTGAATCCAAGTGATTTCGGAGGATGCGGATGCAAGGGCTCTGTACTCCGATTCGGTGCTTGATCTAGCAACTACATGTTGCTTCTTTGATTGCCATGCCACCAGGTTCTCTCCCAAATAAATGCAAATCCAGCAGTTGACCTCCTGTCATCTGGACAGGAAGCCCAGTCGGCATCTGAGTATCCGCTTATCTCCACTCTATCATTTTTCTGTATCCAAAGTCCCTGATTCATTGTGCCTTTAAGATACCTAAGTACCCTTTTTAGTGCTTGCCAGTGAATTGAGGTAGGAGATTGTAAAAATTGGCTCAATTTATTTACCGCAAAGGTGATATTAGGTCTGGTATGAGTTGGGTATTGCAACCCTCCTACAGCACTTCGATAGACAGAAGGATTTTTCAGAGGTTCACCATCAGTTTTAGACATCGTTTTGCCTGCAAGAATGGAAGTTGGACATGGTTTCAGATTTTCAAGTTCAAATTTTTTGAGTAGTTCACCAATGTATCTTGTTTGAGTGAGATGAAGTCCTAGTTCATGCCAATGTACTTCAATTCCCATGAAGTGGTGAAGCTGCCCCATATCTTTGAGTGCAACATTTTTGTTCAGTTCATTTATGAATCTCTGCATCAGCTCTGAATTGTTACCTGTTACCACAATGTAATCAACATAAATGAGTGCAAAGATAATTTGGCTTTCAGTTTTGAGATAGAACAAGGATGTGTCTGCAATTGATTGCTTGAAGCTCCAGTTCAATAGGGTCGATTTAAGCTTATCATACTGGGCCCTTGGTGCCTGTTTCAGCCCATAGAGTGCTTTCTCTAGTTTACAGATATGACCAGGTTTCGATTTATCTTCAAAACCCTCAGGTTGATTCATGTAGACAACTTCTTCAAGCTCACCATTTATGAAAGCGTTATTTATATCAACCTGTCTGATTTTCCATCCCTTTGATACTGCCATGGAGAGTATAACTCGCAGGGTTGAGGATTTGATCACTAGTTTCCAAAAAATCTATGCCAGGTTCTTGATGGAAACCTTTTGCTACTAGCCTTGCTTTCAACCTCTGAATAGAGCCATCCGAGTTCCTTTTTACTCTGAAGACCCACCTATTTCCCACTATGTTGTAATCTAATGAGAAGGGAACAAGCTTCCAGGTCTTTGTTTTCATCAAAGCATTGAACTCTTCTTCCATGGCACTCTTCCACTCCTTACTTTTCATAGCTTCACTGACATTTTTGGGTTTATGTATTTCAGAGGTAACTTTAGATGATTTTCCCAGAAAAACCTTTGGTTTGAATACTCCTGCTTTTCCCCTTGTAATCATAGGATGGTCTATCAGATGTTTTGCCTGTTGTTGAAGTTCTGATTGTTGCTGGCTAGCAGTGAAGTTTGTTTCAGCTCCTTCAGAGTTCTGAGGTTGTTCAGTTGCAACATTTTGATTTAAATCTTGGTTGCTCATATCTCTAATCAAATCAAGAGGTTCATCACCTTCATCATACTCTCCTTCAGACTGATTGTTATATGGGCTAGGAGGAGTGTGATGTGCTGCATTGATTGCCTCTGGAAGAACTGTATCAGCAGGACTTGATATAGGTTGAGTGTTATGTGATTGAGATGGAAATTGAAAGTAAGACACAATGGTTTCTGAAGTAGTAAAGTTTGTTGGTTTTGATTTGAAAACATAGACTCGAAAGGGAATTCAAGTTCATTGAAAACCACGTGCCTGGAGATATAGATTTTTCCAGTTGAAGTTAGACATTTGTACCCTTTGTGAGACTCACTATAGCCAATGAAAACACACTTAACTGAATGAAAACTGAACTTATGTTTTTGATAGGGCCTAAGACAAGGATAGCAAGTGCAGCCAAAAATTTTCAGAAATTTGAAGTCAATTTCTTTTCCATAAAGAGTAAGAACTGGTGATTTATTCTCAAGAACAGGAGTTGGCAGTCTATTGATAAGATAAGTGGCAGCTTGAAATGACTCCCACCAGTATTTTAATGGTATTTTTACTTGTGCTAGAAGTGTGAGGCCTGTTTCTGTGATGTGTCTGTGTTTTCTTTCGATCCTACCATTTTGAGCTGAAGTGAGTGGACAGGGATGTCTGAATTCAACACCTTCTCGTGCAAGGAATTTAGTAAAAGCTCTATACTCTTCTCCCCAATCGGATTGAAGAATTTTGATTTTCTTCCCAAGCTTATTTTCAACTAATTTTTTATATTGAATGAATACGCCCAGAGCATCAGATTTTTGCTTAAGAAGGTAGATCCAAGAATACCTACTGAAATCGTCTAGAAATGTTATGTAATATCTGAGGCCACAAGTTGATGGGATTGGTGCTGGTCCCCATAGGTCTGTATGTACAAGTTCGAGAGGTATTTTTGCGTGTGAAGTTGAAAGAGAAAAGGGCAGAAGGTGGGATTTCCCAAACTGGCAAGCATCACAGAAGGAAATACTTTCATTTGTCTTTAAAGTTTGATTACAGAGTTTGAGGACCTGAGACATCACTTGGCTAGAAGGATGTCCAAGCCTCTTATGCCATACATTAGCTTTGAAATTTAAAGATTTCTGACTTGACTCTAGACTGGGATTGAAAGATAGAGCACTGCAGCAGTAGTTATTTGAGTAGACTGAATATTGATGGTGAGTTTTGGTGTTTTGTTGAGGTAAGTCAAGCTGATATAGCCCTTTCTTAAGTGTCCCTTGCAGCATCACTTCCTTCTTTAGCTGATCCTTAACAAAACAGTAATTAGAGTAGAATTCCATATAGACTTTATTATCAGAAGTCAATTGAGAAACACTAATTAAATTTTTCTTGATTTCAGGTACAAGAAGCATATTGTTTAAAACAAGAGTTCTGTCATTCATAGTTGGGAGATGACTATTACCAAAGTGTGAGATCTGGAGTTTGTTTCCATTTCCAACCATGATTGTTTCCTTACCAGTGTATTCATTTGGTGAATTGAGATTCTGTTTATTTGAAGTAATGTGGCTACTGGCTCCAGTATTAGCAAACCAAGCTGGATCGTTTAGTGTGTTGGGAGTTGCAACATAGACTGCTGGTGAAGATGAAGGATTATAAGTTCATCTGTAGTTTGGTGGTGCACCTGTATATCTTTCATCGAACCTGAAGTTGCATATATTAGCTTTATGACCAGCTTTTCCACACACTTGGCATATAGGCCTATCACTGCCAGGCCTGTCACTACCATAGAAGGCTGCACCTCTGTTTCTCCCTCTTATTGCTCTTCTGAAACTGCTGTAACCAGAGAATCTTCCATTTGAGTGTGGTCTACTGGATCTGAAATGTTGATAATTCGAACTAGATCTCTGAGAAAAATTTGCTGAGGCATGAGGGTCAAGGCTGATTCCTGCCATTTCATTTCTGACTGAGTTGAGATGCTCCAACCTACTTTCAAAGGTCATCAATGTAACTGTAATTCGCCCCAAGTAATGTTATCTCTGCTATTGATCTGAACTACAATTGGAGTGTAATCTTCATCCAAGCCTGCAAGGACTTGAGTTACGAGATCAGAGTGAGGAACAGCTTTTCCTGCGATTTCCAGATTATCTGCCAGCAGTTTTATTTTATTGAGGTATTGATCTATGCTCATAGCCCCTTTTCTTGATTTTTGAAGTTCACCAGTGAGGAAGGTTATCCTGGATCTGTTCTGAACTCCAAAACTTTCCTTAATTGCCGTCCATAGCTCGTTAGAGGTTTTTTCTCCCATAACCCTCATGGCTATATTCGGAGTCATGGAGGAGTAAAGCCAGCCCATCAACGGCTGGTCTGTTGATCTCCATTAGGTAAGTTCTGAATTTTTAGTCATTTTGATGCTGGCTCCCATTTTACCAGCAACCTGAACTCCAATAAATTCTGGTAGGCACAGCTTTGTCCCCAGAATATATCCTTCAAGGTCATGTCCCCTGATTATAGGGAGTATCATATTTTACCAAAGAAGGAAATTGTTTTTATCGAGCTTAACTGAGACCACCTGGGTCAAATTCATGCCAAAAGGTAAGGAGTTGCTGATTCCTTACATTGCACCAGTGTTGCTACTTGAGATGGATGCTGGAGCAAAGTTAGCATCAGTATTTGGTTGGGAATCACTGGCATTTTCCATTTAACCTGCTCTGATACCAAGTTAGGAATATTGAGTCTAACTCCACCTAATAAAATCGGCTTATTAGGGGAGGATTGCCATCACCTTATTAAGTGAACCATTTATATTTTTTCAAATAATGTGGGATTCTAATACGCCCCCTCACGCACAGTATGGACCATGCCAAACAACTGTGAACAAATCGATATTGGGTGGCACCCAACATTGCATAATTGAGCCTAGGTCTGATACCAAGCGAAAATGCAAGTAAGTTGAATAATGAATTGGCTCAAGCTTGATTATTTTATTGAGCTGCAAAGCGGTATAAATAGTACATGAGGAAGATTCTAGATGATACAATGATTGGTTCCTAAATAAGGGAAAGCTGTTGGAATATGTTACAACAAATTAGTAGTGGCAGCACCATAGTGAAAAACTGAAAACGTGAATGTTGGTATGGACCACTGCTGATGTGGAAATGAATGGCTGAGTTGGAGAATGGTTTATCAAATTAAATCTCAACAAAAGGTGACCTGGGTTTGTCGACTGGAGGTGGAGCGGTTAGAGATACTGGAGAAAATATGATTTCGCGTATTGTTAACCATACGCTCTGGCCAACAACACGGAGGCAGAACTTCGCGAGATAAAGTCGGGTCCAACCTCGTGTTAACAAAGAGATATACACAAATTAT
The DNA here is from genome assembly GCA_035079005.1 of Fraxinus americana. NCBI lineage: Eukaryota > Viridiplantae > Streptophyta > Magnoliopsida > Lamiales > Oleaceae > Fraxinus > Fraxinus americana. The sequence goes on from CM068719.1 coordinate 9,145,115, forward strand.
GGCAGGAGATCAATTCGAAGTCTGCAGTAGGCATGATTCAGGGTTGTACTTCAGCCCTTTGGCATGTGCATTACCAAGTAGAAGACATCGAGGAACTGCTTAAAGAATTTTCTGTGAGACTTAAACATATTTTTTCTGAAGGGAATGCGGTGGCTGATTTTATGGCAAATGAAGGGCTATAGGAAGGTCAGCAGAAGATAATTGGGTCTAGCGAGGTGCAATGGAAGCTCAAAGGACTTCTGCGTATCGCCTTTAACTTCCTAACGTTAGATATGGAAAATGAGTGTTCTATTAGTTCATTAAGTGTTGTTCAAATTCTTCGTTGTAAAGGAAGTGGTAGTTCCATATTTAATTCTTTTATAAAATCTCTTGCTTCTCCTCAAATGTAAATTCTGAAGGCAAGGCTTTTCTGTTGCTCTCCCGCTTGTAGTTATCTTTTACAAAATTTGTTTACAAGTAGCATAATTGATATATAAAATAGGTTCGGGAATCTAAACTCCTATTTATTCCTTTCTTTTTCTTTCTTTTTTTATTAATTGAATCAACAAAAATCAAGTTATAAAGTGTGAAATACTCCCTTGTTGTTGCAACAATTTCTAAAAAGAGTTTCTCTTGACCTACGAACGGAAATCCCGTGCATTCATCCAAATCAAATCCATGAGAAAATTATGAAAATGTGAGGTATAGGTGGAGGCGTATGATTTTTTGATGTTTTGACTTAAAAACAAAATAGGAAAAAATCTCTATATGTCTGGGATCATATCATATTACAAGATAAATTATAAAAATATATTCTTACTTTAAAATCTGTATAGAAAAGCTTTTCTTTTCTCATTCATATGAGAGTGTAATTAATTCAGACTTTTGATTGATATGGAAAATATTTTTTTTCTAGTATATATTTTCCTTATATATATGAGAGTGTAATTACACTCTCATATGAATGAGAAAATACTAGAAAAAAATATTTTTCTTATTTTGAGGAAAACAAAAACATATTCCCCCAAAGAAAATATTTTCCTTAAAAAAAAGGAAAATTAGACATGTTTTTAGAAGTTGAAAAATATTTTCGATAAAAAAATTGCAATCAAACACTTTAAAGTAGGAATTTGAGTGGAAAACTGACATTTTCTATAGAAAATAAATACAATCACATACCCTTATGAAAATTTTCAAGAATTTTTGAGGTATACATTACCACCATAAAATTTATTTATTATATCACATTATAACCACACCATAATTAAAATATGTTTTCAATAAATACACTACCCCAAATTTAAAATTATAATCATAATTCAATAAAAACAAAAATGAAATTTTTTTTTACAATATTGTGGTGTACTCTATCCCAATATTGCTCCTCATTTCCTCATATTTCCATCACAAATCTATACAAAGTTATGTACTCTTTGTATCCTAATATTTTGGTACATTTTGAGTGTCTAATGTTGGGGCGATAGATTTTTGTCGTTTGTACATCTTTAGATCTTTGATTTGCCCGAGTATGCCCATTGTACTTGTAAATGAGTTTTGATATATAGAATTGACATTTTAACGATCAAAAAAAATAATCAATGTAGGCAAGCCAATAGATTCTTTCTGATTCTGATCATGTCATTTCAGGCCAACGAAAGCAGCATATCCTAGACTTGTATTTGATGCTTCATACAATACACTAACTATCTTCTTTTCCTCTGCAGCATTGGAGTTACCTCCCATGACCTCGCTGCCAATAGTATTGTTCAATATGGTATCGGTAGAAGCAGAAAACTTTGATAGTAGCATGATGTTCGGTGGTATTTAATGTTGGAAATTAGTTTAGAAGATTGAAAATTTGGTTGGGAAAAAATGACTTTCGTGTCAATTCCGACCAAATATTCGGACTTGATCCGATGGTCAAATTACAAATGTAAATAAACCAGCTTATTCTACTTGTCGAGTAGATCGTCGTGGTATATTTGGAATCTTAAAACCAATTCCGGATAAATGAGAAATTACGATCCAAAGTTGGGAAGAAAATAGAGAAAGCTGTTTGAAAAATTGACTAAGGTTGTTACTAGCTCATGGTTGGACTATCGCTCAAGCGACAGGCCAGTGACAAGCTAACGAAAAAGTTACTATTTTTATCGCTCGAGCGAGGCGATAATGATAGGCTAGTGACAGTGAATGAAGCGACATTTGGCAAGTGTTGTCGAGTTTAGGGTGCGTCATTTCATTCACAACCCCTCATCGTCTATATATAAAAACCCTTGGACGTCCCTTTTACATCTCATACCATTTGTACATTGTGCATTCATAAAATATCTTGTAAAAACTCTCCCAAATTCATTTCAAAACCGTTTTTCTTGTAGACAGGGAATTCCGTCACGTTCGTCATTGTCGTGTGGTTTGAAGTGATGCTACCATAAAAATTGAATCTGTTCGGTAGAGATTAAAATCCGATTAAAATTGAAAAATTAGCCGTTATTGTTGACTTTTATTAGACGAGTGAGACCCAACAACGGCTATAGTTTCAATTTTAATTGAATTTTAATCTTTACCAAACAAGCACACACACACACACACACACACACACACACACACACACACACATATATATATATATATATATATATATATATATATATATATATATATATATATATATATATATATATATCAGAAATGATCTAATGAGCACCGGTGCTCATCTTATCCTAAACACCGATGAGTTGGCACATTAATTCATTCGTGGATAAAGATTTTGTGAGTTCCAATCCACCAATGAATTAATGTGCCAACTCATTGGTGCTTAGGATAAGATGAGCACCGGTGCTCATTAGATCATTTCTGATATATATATATATATATATATATATATATATATATATATATATAGTGTAGTCACACTCCTACGGATTAAAACTTGTTTGTTTGATTACATAAACAACATTTTCTTGCTATCATATACACCCTGAACAACAATCTTAAGACAATATCACATCTGTGGTTGATTGTTGTTTTCAAACCCATATTTGTCATTTTTGGAATAGTCTTCGTGTACTATTCTTTCATTGTTGCTTCGTTAATCTTTTGTTTAAGTAACATAAATGAGTACCGTAGAGGCTACCTCAAGTCACCATGGTACAAACAATGTGGTTTCGCCTAATAGGGAGAAGCCTGAAAAGTTTGGAGGTGTAGATTTCAAGAGATAGGAACAAAAGATGTTGTTCTACCTTACTACACTCAATTCGGTAAAGTTTTTAAAGAAGACTCTACCAGCCATACAAGAAGGAGAGAATAATCGTGAATCGATTATTGCCTTGGACGCATGGAAACATTCTGATTTTTTGTGCAAGAACTAAATCCTTAATGGATTGGACAATACACTTTATAAAGTATATAGTTCGAAGGACTCGGCCAATGATTTATGGGATTCATTGGAAAATAAGTATGAGACCGAGGACGCCGGAACAAAGAAGTTCATAATCGGAAAGTTTTTGAATTACAAAATGGTGGATTCCAAAATGGTAATCAATCAAGTGGAAGAACTTCAAGTTCTATTGCATGATATCCATGTCGAAAAGATGAAATTGAGCGAATCCTTCCAAGCTGCTGCCATCATCGAAAATCTCCATCCTATGTGGAGAGACTTCAAAAACTATCTTAAGCATAAACGCAATGAAATGAACTTGGAAGAGTTGATTGTCCGCTTGAGGATCGAAGAAGACAATAGAAAATATGAAAGAAGGCCTATTGTCCAACTTGGAGCAAACTTTGTTGAAACCAACTCGAAGGCTGTCAACAAGAAACGAAAGTTCTCCAGTGAGGCACCACAAAGAGATAACTCCATGAAGGCCAAAAAGTTTAAGAGGAACTGCTATAACTGTGGAAAGGTCGGATATCGTTCAAGCGAATGTCGGAAGTCAAAGAAGAATACTTAGGCCAACATGGTTGAGAAAGACACCTTTTTGAAGGGATGCAAGAAATGAGTCTATCTGCGGTAGTCTCCGAGTGCAACATGGTTGGAAAATCAAGGGAATGGTGGGTTGATACCCGCTCAACCCGTCATGTATGTTTAGATAGGACCATGTTTTCTAACTATCAAGAACTGAACGGGGAACAACTTTACATAGGGAACTCTACAAGTTCCAAGGTTGAAGGCCAAGGCAAAGTCACTATGAAGATGACATCTGGAAAAGAGCTCGTCCTCAACAACGTCCTACATGTGCTAGACATACGAAAGAATTTAGTTTTCGGGTCTCTTATTAGTAAAAATGGCTTTAAGCTAGTGTTTGAATCCGATAAATTTGTACTATCTAAAAATGAGATGTATGTAGGCAAGGGATACATGTGTGATGGAATGTTCAAATTGTACGTTCTTACTATTGTACCAATACAAAACTCGATGAATAAAAGTTCAAATTCGGTTTACTTACTTGAGTTGTCTTGTTTGTGACATAGTCGATTAGGAATGTGAATTTTAAATCTTTGCGCAAACTTATGAATCAAAGTTTAATTTCGGTGTTTAAGATTGATCCTAACCATAAATGTGAAATATGTGTTGAAGCAAAATTGGCTAAAACACCGTTCCACTCGATTCAAATGAACAGTACACCTTTAAAGTTAATACATAGCGATATATGTGATTTAAAATATGTTCAAACTAAAGGTGGTAAGAAATACTTTGTGACTTTCATCGACGATTGCACAAGATATTGGTATGTCTTTCTTTTGAGAAATAAAGACGAAATGTCGGAAGCCTTTAAACTATATAAGATTGAAGTTGAAACTCAACTCGATAAACGAAAAAAAATATTTGTAGTGATAGAGGAGATGAATACGGGGCACCGTTTGAAGAATTCTATTCCGAACATGAAATTATTCATCAAACAACGGCACCTACTCTCGTTAATTGAATGGCATTGCTGAACGCAAAAACCGAACTCTCAAAGAGATGATGAATGCAATGTTGCTAAGTTCGGGCTTACCGCAGAACTTGTGGGGGAAAGCTATTCTAACGGTAAATAGTCTTCTTAATCGGATACCCCTTAAGAAAATGGAATAGAGTCCATATGAATTATGGAAAGGTCATCCTCCGTCTTACCAACACTTGAAAGTGTGGGGGTGTTTGGCTAAGGTTGAAGTACCTAAGCCTAAGCAAGTGAAAATTGGACCCAAGACAATTGATTGCATATTTATTGGATACAACAATAATAGTAGTGCATATCGTTTTCTTGTACAGAAGTCTGAAATTCAAGATGTACATGAAGCTACCATAATTGAATCAAGGAATGCAACTTTCTTTGAGAATGTGTTTCCTTGTAAAGAAAAGGAAACTACAAGTTCAAACAAAAAAACTTATGATACTACAAATGGTACTTCATATGAGGAAGAACCAAGGTGTAGTAAAATGGCAAGAATATCTACTTCATTTAGCCCAAATTTTCTAACTTATATGGTAGAAAATGATCCAAAGACTTTCGATGAAGCCATGTCTACTCCGGAAGCACCGCATTGGAAATAAGCTATCGATAGTGAGATAAATTCAATAATGCAAAACCATACTTGAGAGTTGGTTAATTTACCTCCCGGAAATAAGCTTTTAGGGTGCAAATGGATTTTTAAGAAAAAACTTAAACCGGATGGATCCATTGACAAATATAAGGTTATGTTGGTTGCCAAAGGATATAGGCAAAAAGAAAGACTTGGCTTCTTTGATACCGACTCACCCGTGACTAGAATCACATCGATAAGGTTACTAATTGCAATTGCGACAATACATAACCTTGAGATTCATCAAATGGATGTAAAAATGGTATTCCTAAATGATGAGTTAGAAGAGGAGATATACACGGAGCAACCTGAAGGGTTTGATTCTCCTAATAATAAACATAAGGTTTGTAAACCCGTTAAGTCCTTGTATGGATTGAAACAAGCTCCTAAATAATGGCACCAAAAGTTTGACAAAACAATGTTGTCAAACAGATTCAAAATCAACGAGTGTGACATATGTGTATACATAAAACATATACCAAATGCTTATGTGATTGTATGTCCTTATGTAGACGACACGTTGATAATAGGCAATAGTCACGAAATGTTGCTAAACACCATGAAAATCCTAACGAATCATTTTGACGTGAAAGACATGGGTGTGGCTGATGTGATACTAGGGATTAAGATCTCAAGATTATCGAAAGAAATTGTACTTTCCTAATCTCACTACGTTGAGAAGATACTTAAGAAGTTCAACGCGTTTGAGGAAAGTCCTGTGAAAACTCTTATTGACTCAAGTATACACTTCGTAAAAAATACAGGTGAATGTGTGTCACAACTAAAGTATTCACAGGTTATAGGTAGTCTAATGTATATTATGAACTGCACTCGACCGGATGTAGCATATGCTGTGAATAAACTTAGTAGATTCACAAGTAATCCAAGCCATGATCATTGAAAGGCTTTTTAACAAGGGTTCTTAGGCATTTGAAGTATACCTTAACATATGGATTACATTTCACAAAATATCATGCGGTATTGGAAGGATATTGTGATGCGAATTCGATATCAGACATGAAGGATTCCAAGTCTACTAGTGGTTATGTATTTACCATTGGTGGAGCTGCTGTATCATGAAAATCTACAAAGCAAGCGTGTATTGCTCGATCAACGATGGAATCGGAGTTTATTGTTTTTTGGACAAAGATAGAGAAGAAGCGGAATGGCTTCGTAACTTTTTGGAAGATATTCCATGTTGGCCCAAACCGGTACCTACGATTAGTATACATTGTGATAGTCAATCGGTTATTGGAAGGGTTCAAAGTAGCATGTATAATGGTAAGTCTAGACATATACGTTGCAGACATAATATCATTAAGCAACTAATCTCTAATTGTATCATCTCCATAGATTATGTGAAATCAAAGGAGAACATTGCGGATCCACTTACAAAATATTTGCCTAGAGATCAAATACGTTGCCTATCGAAAGGAATGAAATTAAAGTCTACTACGTAAGGATCTTTGTAATGGTAACCTACCTTGTTGACTGGAGATCCCAAGATCTTGGTTCAAATGGACAACTAAGTTATGAAGATTCAATGAAGTACTTAAGAAATTATTTCATAACTCATTCTTATGATATTAAAGTGCTTTCTGCAGAATGATTAAAGGTTAAGATACTTTTTTAATGATTCCTATATCTTGATTAAGTCAAGTGGAGTATAGCAGAATACTGTTAATAGGAGGTCACCTATGTAAGTGTGAAATGGGGCCGCTTCAATGAGAATTACTCGAGGCTACAATTCTCTGAACACTTATGAAAGTCAAGAGTGGTTCAAGGCCAAAATGAACAAAGTCATGAGAACTATGAACGGACTAGAGAAGACATCTGTGTGAGTATTGTTGTCTTGACTTACACTAACGGCTGAATGGTTCAAGACATCACGTTCACCAATTAGCCAAGTAAGTCCGATAGTATGTCACTAAGGAATGTTCAAAGCCGGAAGCTACATTACCCGATGTAGTGTTTTTTCGCTCTCTCTACAATGCATCATAATTTCGCATTGCATATGCATGTTTCGAATTTCCATTCATGTGGGAGATTGTTGGAAATTGGTTTAGAAGATTGAAATTTTGGTTTAAGTGTCAAAACCAAAAACTTGGGAAAAATGACTTTCGTGTCAACTTCGGCCAAATATTTGGACTTGATCCGATGGTCAAATTACAAATGTAAATAGACCAACTTGTTCTACTCGTCGATTAGATGTCGTGGTATATTTGGAATCTCAAAACCAATTTCGGATGAATGAGGAATTGAGGTCCAAAGTTGGGAAGAAAATAGAGGAAGTTGTCTGAAAATTGAATAAGGCTATTGCTAGCTTATAACTGGACTGTCGCTCGAGCGATAGGATTATAGCTCGAGCGACAAGCCAGCGACAAGCTAGCGAAAAAGTCACTGTTTTTATCACTCGAGCGAGGCGATGGCGATAGGCTAGCGACAGTGAATAGTGCGACCTTTGGCAAGTATTGTTGAGTTTGGGGCGCGGCATTTCATTTACAACCACTCATCCTCTATTTATAGAAACCCTTAGACGTCCCTTTTGCATCTCATACCATATGTACATTGTGCATTCATAAAATACCTTTCAAAAACTCTCCCAAATTCATTCCAAAACCATTTTCCTTGTAGAGAGGGAATTCCGTCATATTCGTCGTTGTCTTGTGGTTTGAAGTGCTGCTACCATAAGAATTGAATCCGTTGTATATTGGGAGACAAGTGCCGACAACCGTGAGCACCGTAGCGGGGCAATAGTATCTTAAGGAAAAAGTGACATCACTTGCCTCGGATTATCATTTCCCACTTCTTCTTGTTCTTACTTCTTGGCTGCAATTTTAGTTTTTCATACTACATTTTTCAAACAACCTTTAGTCACGATCCCGCGGATTAAACTTTGTTTGTTTGATTACATAAACAACCTTTTCTCGCTATCATATACACCAAGAACAACATTTAATCCACTAGATTTTATCACACTCAATAGTTGTACTTCTCTCTTTTTCTCAAACTCACAAGTTGTGGTAACGATGATAGGAACATAACACGAATACCTAGAAATAAAGAGTAACGACGCTTAAATGCTACAAAATGACAATTTACTGTTCAACGCATGGTACAACTTGTATTTACAAACTGACAGTTCTCCATAGGGGTGTCCAAAAGTCCCGAACCGAACCGGACCGAACCGAACCCGAACCGAACCGAGCGGTTCTTCATAAATTAAATACCCGAACGGGTACCCGAATCGAGAACCGATGGGTTTGGGTCGGGTCTCGGGTCTAGACCAAGAACCGAAGAACCGAAACTAAATAATTTTTTTATTTTTTATATTGAATTAATTAAATTATTTTATTTTTTTTATACAAATTAGCAAATTAATTAAATAAATCAGATTATTTCATAATTTTAAAGCCCAAATCATTTTTAAAACCCATTAGCCCATTTTAATTTGAAGCAAATGAATATACTTTATGTAGTTTTACTATAATATTAATATCTACTTTTTGGTATTTGTATGCACTGAATTAATCTTATTGAACTGCTAGTTATTTATATGTTTTTGAATTGGGCTACGTTAATTTATAAAAATTACGAATGAAATGTCATTAGTTGTATTTATATAGTGTTGCTGTAAATATTAAAAAATTTGATTATAGTACGGAACCGAACCGACCCGAACCAAACCAAACGGAACCGAACCCGAACGGTTCCATAATTGTATTTGGACCCGACGGGTCCATTTATTAAATACCCGAAAGTTTTGGGTCGGTTCGGGTATCTTCAGAACCGAACCGACTCGACCCACGGACAACCCTAGTTCTCCATCTCAACTTGATTTTCACTCAAATCTCCTCTATACGAAGTAACAACGATATTCGAGTCTCACAGATTGATCCTTCAGAAATTAATCCATCTTTTCACAAAACAAAGGGAGGTACAAAATCAATTTGATAGAAACTTTTAACAAAGAGTACTACGTAAAATCTTCTATTTTTTCCCTCCTCTATCTGTATCCTATAGATTCTTGTTTGAATTAGTAGAAGCCTTTTTTTTTGTGTGAATCAATCTTATTCTATTTCAATTCATTATCAAAGAAGAATCAAATTGAATCTCAAATAAGTATATACTTATTCATGCGACTATGCACTCTTTACATGGTTCATAATATATTCCATGTTTGGTTCAACTAAAAAATTAGCCCTCGTTTGACCCTCATTAAAATTATAATTCATTTTTCTTTTTTTTATCAACCACACATTCTCCAATAAAATAATATTTCACATAATTCCAAAAAAAAAAAATCTTATTTTTTAACCACACATTTTCCCCAAAAAAAACATTATTCCAATCATTAAAATTACAAATAATGGGGGGTCAAACGGGGGCTAAAATTAAAATTTAAGTTAAAGATAACAATTAGTTTTAACCACACATTTTATAGTACATACAAATTTTCAATCACATTCTCAAAATATATTAAAAATTTGATTTTACCTAAACCAAACGGAGTTAATATGCAAACTACACGACACCAACTAACTTGAATTTTGCCTTGGGACATTATATGTAATATCTTTTCAAACATTAAGAAGCAATAAATAATGGGTTAGTCTACTTGTATATAAAATGCTACAAATTACATAATGCCACGTGTGCGTTATGTAACACTTGATGTACATGTAACAAAGCCATAAATAATACCTTCAAGCTTCTTTATGGAAAATCTAGTGTGTCCTTTACATCCCTGAATTGGTATCAAGAACATCCTTGAATTGGCAGTGTAGCGTTGATGTTCTTACTGAAAATTTTAAAGATTAAATTGCAACTAATGTGAACACCCTGAAAATTATGACTATAAACCATTTTTATTTTCATATTCTACTATTGCATGAGGCACGGCGAATATGTTAATACAGGTCGAACAAACTATTAATCAATAATCATAGAACTTATCAACTGGCGGATTTCGATATTATGAACAGATTACAATACTCGTGCATGTCCTACAACAAAGTTTGCACCAGAACATATCAACCAGCGGATTCTTTCGGGAAAAAATCGACATCCTTTCATGGTCCTAAAAAAAGCTTGCTTTGGAGTTTCACCTGCTTGGGTAAAACGAGTTCTCTCAAGCACCTTCTATACATAGAAAAAGGAGAAAGGCATCACATACAAAAACTTTTTATCAAATGACAGCAAGTACTTCAATACTTCGTAAATACAAATTTATAGTCAAAAAAGATTTTGATGATTGCTCACCATTGCAGCATAGGCATCAATTTTCCCTTGACGATCAGATCTGAAAAATTTCAAATGATGCATTAAGCAAATTGTAGAATACTATAAAATAGAAATTGTTGACATAATTGTTACAATTGACACAGTATATCAACAAATATTATCAACAGTTATATAAGCACATTATTAATGGTGTACACAGATGCAGTGTACATAAGACGTGGACATATACTCTTGTCCTAAGTTTACCTGTACCGTTTTATATTCAAAGAATTTACCAAGAAGAATAATGATTTTCATTGATGGACTCATCCTCCACTAACAAGAAAAGAAAAATAACTTGTTATCTAGGAATTCCAAACCCTTCCTATATTAAAATGTCATAATCTCATTATCCCTTAAATGAATTATGACAGAAAACACAAGATATTTTGGAGGCAGGCATCTGATCCTTAAATCCTACTAGAGCCAAAAAGCTAACAAACCTGAAATCAAGCATTAAATCTTTCGATTAGCCAATTAATTATGCGTTCATCAAAGCATGCGAGGAAAAACACTCCTACGGTGGACAGTACCGTCACTGTCCAATCCAATTCTCCGGCAAGTTTAAATGCCGGAACTCTCGGTTCTTCGACATCGTCGACCCGGAATTGGGCGGACAATACCACCCAAACTCGCAGAGCGCACGATCGGCGAACGACGTAGCTGATTACGTCGCGAAGGGAGGAATATATGTCGAAGATGGAACTTTCCAACCCGACAGACAACAGTGGACTCACAGATTCGTATAAATGATTGAGGATTACAAAGAATATGTTCATGGGCCTGACGTAATTCGCGAGGCCCATACAGATTTAATTTATAGGCCACATGACATTTATTGGGCTTGGATTCAAAATAAAAGTATTGGTCCACGTCCAATTGAACAAAAGTGTATTGCAATTGTAGAATACTATATTTTATTTCAAATTTGAATATGAGCAGTACACGATTGGACATAAAGATTCAAGATTCGTCCTTCAAATATCATAAAATGATACGAATCTTATTCAAATTTCAAACTTAATCGACTATAAATAGAACTATACAGACGACGTTATAAGTGCACAATACGATTTATATTCAACCGCTAAACAGAACATGAATCAAGGATTACATTTTGGACATATGTACAACATGCTCCTGCATGATCTGAGATATAATGTGAGATCGTTCTACTTGAAAGACTACATGCAAGGATAGCACAATCCAATCGTGCACAACAACTATCGAGGTAATTTATCCCTTCTGGTGTCCAAACTAAACCATGTTCTGCTTTTTCAGAGACGACCTATGAGCGGACATGCACATTAGGGTGAAAAAGATAGTAGATCAAATTATTCATAATTTGAGGAGACGAAACACATCTCCAAATATAGCCCAATTCATCCAGCAACTGGAAAATAACTTCTTCTTCGAAGATGAATGCAGGATACTAGATGAGATCCCCATATGGGTGAACATAATAATTATGGATTACTATCGTTACGAAGATGACAATCACAACGATTGTCATTATATGTACTACGTTAAGGAGTTCTCATAGTTTGAGTTCGGATTTATCGGAGTAAAATATATGTGCCTCACTTCATTAAATATGAGCCGGATTATATTTACCACTTACATCTGTCCTTCTCGAACTTAATTACATGATCTTTACCTTTATCCAAAGCTATACGTAACAAATCTACGAGATTGGTATGTTTCAATACGCTCAATCTAACTAAAGTCTCATCGTGTCTACTACTGGAACATTGGCTAACGCAGTCGTTAGGTTTCACTTTCGACAAATCAGTACGTTCAACGTCGAAACTTCTCTTAGTGTCGACTCTGGTAACAGAACGGCGTGTCATGTCACTATAGCATAGTCCGAGCAAAACTCGAATGGAGTCAATGCTAATGCGTCTACGATCCACCGTGATCAAACATCTATTCATACTTGGCTGATTTATAACGTAATCGACATGCCAAACATCGACACACTCACTGGAATGAGTCTTCGACTTGATAGGAATCTCAAGACTTCTGAACTCAACCTCATTAACATGTTTCGAAGCACATAGCTTCAAATAGCCTTTAATCTGGCAAAACAATATGTCAGATTTTATATCAGAATTCTCCAAACGGTACAACATCCTCCAGTGCATCTTGTCGGATGCAGCGGAACTCTTGCAGCTTCCATAACACACTATATCACAATTGCAAATGACAGGAGTCACAAACTTCGCCTGCTTCGAGGACGAACCAATCATCCTCGAGTCGTAAATCTCGATCCTCACGGATCCCTCGGAATTAATAGGACACTGACATCGATACTCGACGACGCAGCAATCTATCATTATCGCGTACTTCTTCAACTTATTATATAGGATATCCATGGATCCTGGGAGCCTTAACTGTACCTCCCACCAATCTCCATCAGCAGCAGCTTGGATCGTCTTTGTCTTAAAATCTCGATCAAACAAATTTCCTTCCTCGGCCCATACTCGCACGAGCTCGGCTCGTTCCCAACGAAGCTCGGCTCGTTGAATTTTGGGCGAGCTCGGCTCGTGCCCGAGCTCGCCCAAAATGAGCAGCTCGGCTCGTCGACTCGTGAAATTTGACTTTTTTTTTAATGCTACTATAACTAAATCTTAAATTCAAAAAATATATATATACACATTTTCTATTTTTTTTAAAATATACATTTTCCAAAATATTTATAATTTTTAAAATAATAAATATACATTTTCTAAAACGTTTTTATTTTAAAAAAAAAAAAAGATAAACCCTCCTCCTTTATCCGGGTTTGGGACTGGCTACTTCAATTTTGAATAGGCGAAGTTAAAATTTTACATGAATCACTTGTTACGTGTACAATTTTTTTTAAAAATTATTAATGTATGAAAATAAAATTTTGTGATAAATGTAGTGAAATTAAATATCACTTACTTGATTACATGCAATTTCCGCATATTTATGTTGAATTCGATAATTAGAATCTTCCCTATCCTTCACGCACATTAACTCTTCCAAAATATTTTCTTTTAGTCGACTTCAGATCTTAGAGCGAACCATCTTCCCTGCACTAAAAGCAGACTCCGAACCTACAGTGCTAACCGTAGGTATTAATAGATCTCTTGCAATAGCAGAAACTATTGGTCATCGACGTTCATTATTTCGCCAGAATTCAATGAAATCTTCTGAACTTTTCTTAACTGATTTATTACTATGCATAGTATAACTAAAGTAATCAATTAATTCAGATGGCAACGCATTTGGACTAGTACTCGAAGTTTGAGTACTTGCAGTGGAAGACAAACTACTACTACTAGAGGAACCACATGCATATGCATTTGAATCATATCTAAATGAGTTTATGTTTTTTAATAAACTTAAAATTTCAGTTTCATCATCGTTTATATTAGTGGGAGGAGGAGTAGGTACACGAGTAATTTGTGTACATATTCGTGAATCATATAATTCACACATTTCAGTTAACGTTTGTGCCAAATTCTTATAAGTAATAGGCATATTAAAAGTTAAAGCATTTGAAATTTGATCAATTATAAATTTAGTACCCGATAAATTATATCGGGGGTCCATGACGCATGCTAAAGGAATAACATAGGCAATTCTTCCCAATATTTTCTAAAATTTAATTCCATAGCATATATAACCGCATGAAAATTAGGGTCATTATGATATCTCTTAAAAGCCCTAGTAATTATATAAAGACGTTCAAGAACCATGCAACTAGTGGGATAATAAACACCAGACAATATATTTGTAGACGTATAAAAACTTGACAAACATTTTTTAATTTTAAAAACTATAGTCAAATCGGATTCATTTAAGATATTATCGTCTTCGTCTCTAATATGTCTACTGTTATAAAATTCAGTGATAACCGTTTCAAAACCTTCACAGGATTTTAATAATAAGTAAGTTGAATTTCATCTATGACCTACTTCAGTAATAAAAGTTTTTGTATGCTCATTCCCAACTTGTTCACAAAATTTCTCAAATGCTTGTTTTCTACTAGGTGTAATCGTGATATATATAAGTATATTCATAATTCGGCTAATCTCGTCCTTCACATGTTTCAAACCGTCTTATACAATTAAATTAAAAATATGGCACACACATCGAATATGAAATAAGTAACACCGAAATCGGGTTGAAGTACTCTATACAATTTATCGATAATAACTTTATTTACGGAAGCATTGTCAAACGTAACAAAACGAATTTTACTCTCGCATTTATACTCTCTAATTAATAACATAATAGAATTAAATATAGCTTGAGCGTTATGAGGATACTCAACAATTTTAAAAGCAATAATTTTTTTATGCATAACCCAAAGTGGGACTATATAGTGTGCAGTTGTAACTATATAATCTCTCTTATTAATCCTTTCCCACAAATCCGAAATTCAAGATATCACACCCCCATATTTTTCTAAATCCGTAATCAATAATTTCTTTGCATTAAGAAAATATTCAATTGTATTAGAACGAAGAGTATTTCGACTTACCTCAACGTACCTTGGTTGAAGATATTGTTTGACGTAGTTTACGAAATGTTGGTTGTCCACTATTGCTAGTGGCAGCTTCGCCGCGGCAACGAACTTCACCATTCCCGTTCGAGCTTCCTCCTCCGAATACATCCACGTAGAAAGTGGCATAGTAGTAGTACCGGTGCTACTAGTACCAAACTGTAGTTGCGTTTGACCAGCTGGAAGAAGCCCATGTTTGGCCGCACATGTTTTGTAGTGTCGGTTGATGTGAGTGGTTCCAATGCCTTTTTGCCATGTCAGTCGTTGTTGACAGTATTTACATACTGCTTTGGTTTCTAGAAGTCCATCGATCACATAACCAGTGTTAACCAATTTGAAATGATCCCAACATTTTGCCTGCTTCTTCCCCTTTCTCTTCCCTCTTGCATCGGGAATATTTAATGCAGATTCTTCATCTTGTTCCAAATCAATTGGAATACTAGGATCAACATCAACGTCATCCAAATCAATTGGATCAGGATGAATACCTTCAGGAACGTCAAAATCTTCAATGTTTTCTGGAATTGGTAATTCATTGAGATCGGCAAATTCATTCCCAAATTGATTTTGGGCAGGTGTTTCGCCTTCCATACCGAACAAGTTTTCAACAAATGCTCGTGGATCCATTTATGAATTGTTGAAATAGAATGTAGAAAATAAAATGTAGAAATGTAGAATTGACAAGTGAATGAAGATTATATAGTAGTGTATAAAATGAGTTGTAAAATTAAGATAATAATGTAAAAAATGTAGAAGAGAATTATATAATAAATGAATGATATTGTTGATAATGATTTGTAAATTGTAGAGAGTAGAAAATGAAAGTTTGGTGGGAAAAAAATGTTGTAATGGATTGGATATTCAATAGGAGAAGAAAAGTAAAAAAAATAAAATAAAAAATTCTTTGTAATTGTGACCCAACGGTCACTGAAAAATTCAGTGGCCGTTCTGATAAAAAAAAATATATTTTTTTCCTATTAGACGAGCCCACGAGCTGCTCGGCGACCGTCTCGCGAAAAGTGGCTCGTGCTCGTGCTCTTTTTTTTACGAGCCCAAGCGGCTCGTGGGCTTGAACAGTACGAGTCGAGTGGCCTAGCCGACAAGCTTCTCGACTCGATTAACACCACTACTCAGACATTGTACATGGATTTCGATTTGTTAAAAAAAAAAGTCAGTCGAACGACCACACAGGAAAGAAATATGAATCTGAGATTCATAAACATTTGCTCTGCACAGAAAAATAGAACAACAGTAATCGTTAAGCATGTATAAAAAGAGTCATCACATTGATATGATGATGACGCGTGTCTTTAACAATGCACAGATGTGCATTTCTATAAATAATATTGTTCGTATACACGCTTCTCGTTAAACCGTCGATCAAAATTGACGACTGTTAATATTCGCTACGTGTAAGGGCGAGATCTGGAAAGTACAGAAGGGACTGGTGCGGGGACGAGCCGTAATATTATAGTCTTGCCCATTTGGCCACCCATGGTTCGGAATACTGCCCCTGCGAGGCCTAAGAAATCTATATGAATTTGAATTCAAATTACGTAACTGTAGGGCGGGATAATTTCGAATTTGAATTTTGAATTAAAGTTATCAACAGTAAGATGACGACATAGAATATTGGAGACATGTATATATGAATTCAAAAAAAAATCCTTTTTTAACCACACATTTTTGTAAAAAACATTATTCCAATCATTAAAATTACAAATAATTAAGGGTCAAACGAGGGCTAAAATTAAAATCTAAGTAAAAAAATAACAATTAGTATTAACCACACATTTTATAGTACATACAAATTTTCAACCACATTCTCAAAATCTATTAAAATTTTGATTTTAACTAAACCAAACAGAGTTAATATACAAACTACATGACGCCAACTAACTTGAATTTTGCCTTGGTACATTATATGCAATATCTTTTCAAACATTAAGAAGCAATAAATAATGGATTATTCTACTTGTATATTAAATGTTACAAATTACATAATGCCATGTGTGCTTCATGTAACACTTTAACGTACATGTAACAAAGCCATAAATAATACCTTCAAGCTTCTCTATGGAAAATCTAGTGTGTCCTTTACATCCCTGAATTGGTATCAAGAACATCCTTGAATTGGCAGTGTAGCATTGATGTTCTTACTGAAAATTTTAAAGATTAAATTGCAACTAATGTGAACACTCGGAAAATTATGACTATAAATCATTTTTATCTTCATATTCTACCATTGCACGAGGCACACTGAATATGTTGATACAAGCCGAAAAAACCATTAATCAATAATCATAAAACATATCAACCAGCGAATTTCGATATTATGAACAGATTACAATACTCGTGCAGGTCCTACAACAAAGTCTCTTCCGGGAAAAAATCGACATCCTTCGGTGGTCCTAGAAAAAGCTTGTTTTGGAGTTCCACCTGCTTGGGTAAAACGACTTCAATACCCTGTCCAGAATGCGAAAAATATCTCTCAAGCACCTTCTGTGCATAGAAAAAGGATAAAGGCATCACATACAAATCCACTGGCCATCATATTGCATCTTTGTCAGGTCTAAAGTAAATAAGAAAATTCTACTTTCGTTCAAAAAATGCATGCACTGATGAATACTATACACAGAAGTACCCAATGAGCGTCTACATCTATATAGATAAAGTAAAAACCTTTTATCAAATGACAGCAAGTACTTTTGTACTTCATCAATACAAATTTATAGCCAAAAAAAGATTTTGATGATTGCTCACCATTGCAGCATAGGCATCAATTTTCCCTTGACGATCAGATTTACGGAGGCCACTGAAAAATTTCAAATGATGCATTAAACAAATTGTAGAATACTATAAAATAGAAATTGTTGACATAATTGTTAAAATTGACACAGTATATCAACAAATATTATCAACAATTATATAAGCACACTATTAATGGTGTACACAGATGCAGTGTACACAAGACGTGGACATATACTCTTGTCGTGAGTTTACCTGTACCGTTTTATATTCAAAGAATTTACAAAGAAGAATAATCATTTTCATTGATGGACTCATCCTCCACTAACAAAAAAAGAAAAATAACTCGTTATCTAGGAATTCCAAACCCTTCCTATATTAAAATGTCATAATCTCATTATCCCTTAAATGAATTATGACAGAAAACACAAGATATTCTAGTTCTAAGAAATGATGCTATTTTACTGAAGCCAAGCATTTGATGCTTAAATCCTACTAGAGCCAGAAAGCTAACAAACCTGAAATCAAGCATTTGCCTTTCTTCCAAAAAGGAGGTTTACTTAACCCTCGTTTGGCCCCCATTATTTGAGATTTTAATTTTTGGAATAGTTCTTTTGGATTTACGTATAATATTATTTTATTGAAGAATATTTGGTTGATAAGAAAAAAGAGAAAAGTGAATTTTAATTTTAATAGGGGCCAAATAGGGGCTTAACCTGTCACTTCATCAGAAGCATGGGGGTGAAATATCAACTAGAGCATACGTAATGGATCTTCAACCCCACACCAAAAAAACGAAGAAGAGAAGAGAGAGGAAGAGATAACATGTCATTCGATCACCGTGCTGTCAAGGGATGTAGGTTAGAAGCATGGCAAAGTCTATCTTTTCATAAAAGGAGATAATAAGCATACCTTTGCAAGAATCATGCTCATACAAATATTTTGCATGGAACAGTCTAATAACAACTATAGAGGAGCATCATTAGAGATCATTACATTGCTATCATATGGTCCACAGCTTCACTCGATGTCCCATGCTCATCCTGCAAGTATACTCTCCAACCCCTGCTGTAGAACTGAGTTCAATGGTCCGTGTAACATAGATGATCCAAATAGTCAATCCCATCATAAACATAAATGCAGACATCTGCCAAATAAATTACCATATGGAATCTCCCCAGGTATAAAACACAATAATAATTACAGTCCTAGTGATTTTGTAGACGAGAAAATGATAATAACTTAATTATTTGGTGAAATCCAGAACAGTTCATGCTAAAATAGCTGAAAGATTTAAGATGCAGCTCATAAAAATATTTAAATGACTGAAAGAGGCAGACTTCACACAATTAAAATGGTCTTGGTCCATATTCTGTTCTCTTTTATTACAGGAAGGTACTATTTAAATGGTACTAGTCATTTATTTGTGGTCTTGAAGGCCACCTTGCACAGGCTGTGGTTGAAGTACATGAAAAACATTCATAAAGCTGAATATATTACTTGGTAGAAGATTGAGCAATCTCAAGTTAACAGGGGCTGTACCACTGCAGTAACCAAAAATTTCGGTAAACTATCCCTCATCCGGAAATTGATTTAACACCTAACAACAATTCGCGAGAAGAGCTTGTGGTGTTAAAAAATGGACTGAACGTGCTGTAAACACGTGTCAACTAGATAGTCTTTTCTCTTCCTTTTCCTCAAATATCAATAAAATAGATTCCATCCGAGTCTAATTGCTTACCTCTCAATTCTCATTTACTATAAAAAGAATATGTGCAATCATATAACATAAACAACTACACTATGAAGCTTGGTCCCAAGATCATGTGTGCATGCGTGCTCGTGTACATGTCTCTCCTAAGTCCAAATAGTTTGAATACTATATGGCTGCCTTTGATAATTCAAATATAATTTAGGACAGAAATGAAATGACATAAATTATTAGAGTATCTGTGAAATGAAGTGTATGCAGACAGTGAGCACTTGATGCTGCATTAAGGAATTATACACAAAATCAAGAGAATAGTGAAGAAAATCAATGAGTTACCTCTCAGCAGCCCGAACAGCCAGCCTTCCAGCAACACTTCGAACTTTATTAGATTGTGTTGTTTCCTTTCCATCACTAGCTTTCGGAAGCCCAATTATAAACTCATCAACTTCCTAAACTTCAAAAAGGTCATCATTATGAAAAAAATTATCCCCATATACATTTTTTAAAAACTCTTTGACAAATACTGAACATGAAAATCATTTCTTGCCTGCTTTTCAGCAATATCAAGAAGCCTTAGTTCAAGCTTCTGCCCTCTTAATTCCAAAACCTAATATAACACCACAAATGAATCTCAATATACACAAATATGACATATACGTAAAGATAATGATGTGTTGCTAAGGGAATAAGCCCAAAAAACTCAAATGGGCAAACAAATTCTTAGATTGGCCTTCTCAAAAGGGTCGAATGAATACCGTTAAGGGTCGGATGGAGAAACCTTTGCTAATGGCAAGGCCAGTACGGGATAATCCCAGGTCTACACCTAGGCTGAAGCCTCCTCTCCAGGTGGAGTCACGCTTCCGGCGGAGGGCATTCGGGGGAATTTGCTCCTCCCACGATACTCCCGGCACTGAAACTGATACTGCCGCCGTTAATCTTGGTCTGGAGGGAAAATATGCCGAGGAGATTTTTTGAAGGTGAAGAGGGTTGTTTCTGTTCGATGATAATAGGGATTGAGATTGAGGTTTTAGCGTTACCGATTGCAGTGCCATTCTTTCACCGCGTGTCTCGCTCTATTCTTCAGAGTTCAAATGTTTGACTTGTGGAAATCATAATAATAATAATAATAATAATAAATAAATAAATAAATACAATAAACAAAAATTGAACAGCCATTAAAAAATAGAAAAAATTCTTGATATACGTTTAAAATATTATATTATATGAACGTATGTTTGAAAATGATCTTGTAACGAATTATAAAATAAATTAATGAGTATCAAACATACACTAAAATCAACTCAATCACATGAATTGGAAATTACCCTATATACTTCCTTATCTTCAAATATACCCTCTTTTCTATTTTTTAATTTTTACCCAAACTCTAATTAACACTTTTCAAAAGTACCTCTTTCTTTTATTTTATTAATTTCTAAAACTATTTATTTACCATTTAAAATACAACATCGATCGCACCAGATTTGTGTACAAGTTTAATAGGGCATGTCGCACCACCATATGCGAAGATTTGGAGATAGATGATTCAGAGTCTTATCTCGCCACAGCATCTGTATCATCATCAATACCAAGACATTGAAGATCTCGATATGCACAACTTTAGATCTGGATTTGTTCGATGGTCCACACATATCATAGTAGATTTAGAAAGATCACATGGCACATTGTTAAAATATCAACTCACCTCATTATTAGAAAGATCACATGGCACATTGAAGATCTCGATATGCACATGCTTTTGTTCAGCAATATCATTTTGTTGTGGGGTATTAGTACATGAGACTTGATTAATTGTGCCATTAAGAGCAAACAATTTAGAAAAATCAATCAAAGCATACTATCCACCCAAGTCAAATCTGAGAAATGCAAGATTCGACCCTACTACACCTAGAGAGGGGGTGATTAGGTGTAAATGGAGAATTAAAATTTAATTAACATGCAACAAGTCACAAGTTAATTATGTCTACGTGATTAATCAAACAATTCAAGTTAACCTATCTTGAAATACTGCAATAATCCCAAAGCAGTAAACAACACCAGAATTGTTCACGGAGAAACCCAACGTGGGAAAAACTCCGGACACTTTGCCAGTCAAAGATCCACTATAAACTGTCAATAAAACTTACAGACTACCAGCAAAGTTGATAACACAAGCTTTCTGATCTCCTGTCTGAAGTATGAAGTAGCCCTCCTGGAATGTCCACACCAACACCAATCCTGGCTCTTCTTTGTAAAGCAGTCCTCCTGGAATGAGTACACAAACTCCACTCTTTACGCAGTTTATCTCCTGTAGATATTCCCCAAGAACTCCTCATTCTTCAAACTCTTCATTGATCTTTAATGCAGCACAGTTGACGACATAATCTTGCAGCAGATCCAAGCGAAGAAACCAATTCAATGTTTGATTTGATTGCTTTGATGTTTTCAATGAAAAAGGCTCATGAACAATGAAGGATTGAACTTTGATCTTGTGTAGGATGTATTCTTCTTGAATAATATGTTGTTCACTTCTCAACAAAAAATACGGCGCCTTCAATATGTAGGTTGGATGAATTAGGTTGTATAGACTGACTTAAAGTCTCAGAAAAAGAAAATTAGATTTTCCAGATAAATACGTCGCTCGAGCGAAGAGGTATTCTCGCTCAAGCGAAGAGTCTGTCGCTTGAGCGACAGGGGGGCGAACATCGAGCAAGGAACTTTCTGCTTTAGTCGCACGAGCAACACTCCAACGAGCAGCTAATAAAAATCCGGCGTGAATTCTTCTTGTTCCAAACTCATAACCCCAAACCATAATCCTAATCTACCAACTATGAAACTTTACAATTTAGTCCATAAACTTTTATAACTGTTCTAGTTGATCAATTTGTTCACAAAATCGCCGATACAAAATATAAAGCTTACAAACTCCCCCTTTGACATTTTGTGACAAAACACAATACAAAATAACAACAACCTATCTAATCTACCCAAGTCCAACAAAACCAACTGAATGCAGCTTCCACTATGTTAGTCATGTATCCTGAAATCAAAAACTCACATAGTAGTGTAAAAGCACGTGATACAGGAAATAAACAATAAAATACTTAGAAGCATAGTCAGTGAAATAAGCAAACTAGTTTGAGATGCAGTATTAATGTTAACCAAGACACCATAACCACATTAATACCACAAAACATCAAGAAAAACTCAAACAGTTATGCATGAAATGCAACACAGTTGCAATGCGCATGCTCCCCCTCAGTGCATGATATGCAAAGCAAATGTAATACCACTACTGCAAACCCTTAAGTGTTAAAGCAGTAGAACATGTATCTATGTCTCTCCCCAACGATCGCACAAGACATATGCAAAAGATCAAATCAAATGAAAAGCATAAAGTGTCTAAACAGTATCTATGTCTCACCCCAACGACTCCTCAAAGACATATGATCAGTATCAATATGTAACAAGCTGCTCTAGACATGAAATGTGTATATATCTCCCCTTACTATGAAAATTATCCCCCTTTTTGTTACAAATGCTGAAGAAATGGATCAAAAACAAACAACAAATGGCAACAATATTCCAATAAGTGAAGAAGGGCTACAGAAATACTACATCAAGAATCAGCCTCACTGTAAGCAACACATATATTAATATCAGCTACAACACTAGCACTATCTACGAGACAGGAGCATCGTCTCCATCAGAAGCATCAGTCTCATCACTTTCGCACTCCCAGTACTTTCGCATCCAGCGCAGCTGACACTGAATATCGATAACCTCGCCACGCAGTGCAATGACCTCTGCCTTCATCTGAGTCACCTCTGCAAGCAGCCGAGCTTGCTGGCTGATCATAGTAGAAATCTGGGTCATTAATGCAGCAATGGGATCAACAGCAGAAGAGGCTGGAGAGACAGAGGAAGACGTAGAAGGCGGGATGCTAGAAGTGGAAGGAGCCTCGAATGGCGGAATGGAGGGGGGTCAGCAGAAAGCAGATCATTGATGGGATCTGCTGGCACTACTGGATCAGTAGGCTCAACAGGAGGAGAAAAGGATGAAGCATGAGATCGACTCTACGAAACAGTAACAAGACCAATCGGTCGTCCCAACTGATAAGAAGGACCCTCAGAAAAGACAACACCAAGGGCAATGACTAATCTATAAATAAGACAATTATAAGGAAGACCTATCCTACGACTAGAGACTCAGAAAGTGCGAAGAATATGCTGGCACAATAAGGTCGGAAGGTCAATCGAATCACCATGAATCAGGGCATAAAGAAATCTAGCCCTATCAGAAGGTAAAGAAGAAGTGTGTGCAACCGACCACAGGTTCGTGCACACAATGCACAACAAAACCTATCGCTCTGTCAGAAGCGATCCAGTACGAACTGCAGTCGAACTCCCTGTCGGTGGGGGTATCAAAAAGAGTAGAGTAAACTACTAAGTCAGAAGGGCTGGTCTCAGCCGAAAGATAGGGAAAAATCAGGTGAAGAACCCGAGGAATATGAAGAGACGTAGCCAAGACATCAGGAGAGAGCCTAAGAGCAGTACCTCTAAGATCGACTCGGAAAGAAGTATTGTAAACTTTGTGGATGTTCGCGAAGAACTCCTGAACTAAAAGACTAGGAGGGGGAACCAACCCAGTTAATGAAGAATCCCAACCCCGAGAGACAAAAATGGCAGCAATATCAAGGGATAGATCAGCTAAGATAACCTCACGCTCTACGAGGACAGGGCGATGTGAAAACGAGGAGTAAAAACCTCATGGGCAGCAGAGGAAATGAACTTCGTCCTACTATACGAAGTAGATCCACAGGGCTGGTGAGTGATGGTCCTGGCTCTCTTCGGTGGCATCTGGAACATCGTTGCAGAACAAACATGTCAAAAGATGCTACGAAAGAGAATGTAGACCACACGAAGAACCGCACAGTCAAATGCATGAAAATGCGTGAAATGATGTAACAGGGAAGCAAACACGCAAAACGATGTTAGAATGTGACAATGCATGCAAAATGATGTAAGTATGTATCAAGCACTCAAAGCAATGCAAAAAGGCTACAAAGCATGCAAAATGATGCAAACATGTTCATGAACATAGTGCAGTGACTGCAGGACGGAAGTGCAGTGACTGCAGGACGAAGGTGGCTGCAGTATCATGTCACTAAGTCAAAACTTAAGCCAAATGGACTCCAAAATGATATGTGAGTACATAGAGATGTTCATAGTATGGAATATAACTCGTGTGTGCAAAGTGATGCCCGAAAATACACAAACAAATTAAAGAAACATTTCATCAAACACGTTGAGGGCAATGTAAAATCAAGAATTGTCCAAGCACAATCCAACACACCCATGGCCAACCCATGATTCCTCATGTATAAACAAGTTAACCATCAACTAATCCTATCCCAAATTCCATCAAAATCGACCAAAGTAAGCCAAATATAGCCGGTGCAATGAAGTACTCTCAAGCAATGACCAAAATCATCAAAAACATGTAAAAGTTAAAGCACATTGATGCACACACAATCTTAAATCATTAACAAACTCAAAACATGTGAATGTAAGTGTCCAATTATGGAAAATAACCAAGAAAATCAAGAAATCTCCAAAATAGCCAAAACTAGGGTTTTGATGAATTACATTTGAAATTGATGAATCGGATGATGAAATTGATGTTAGTGAGGTCCAAACAAGATCCCCAAACTACTAAAAGGATGTTTATGCAAAGATTTGACAATAGGAGATCGAAATTTGAGAGAAAAAATTTGAAAAAAAGAGGAAAAATGAGGCTGCAATCACGCCTTATACGCGACATTCGCTCGAACGAAGATCGAGTGAGACCTTTCTGAAAGGCTCGCTCGAGCGACATTTGAGCGAAAATCGAGCAAAAGCTCAAATGTTAAAAATAGCGTCTTTTTCAAAACTTTCAGTTTTAGCACCATTCATTTTTTTTTTTAAACACATGGCATGAACTTCTAAATGTTGGTCAACTAGAGAATGTAGTTGGATACAAATATGCTAAATCTAAGGATATAAGTGCTACCCCACACACATAGATCAAGTTTAACTGGAGTAAGTTGTATGTGTGACTCACGTGTGTAATGTGTCACTAATTCCAACTAAATCAAACTACAAACCTTAATTTTGTGAGAAGGGGCATGCCAAAGATCACTGTCAATAGGTCTATTCTTTACTTATGAAAGTCAAACTTTTAAGCACGTTAGGACTTATACAAAAAAAGCTCTCTTCAAAACAATTCTTTTCTCCCCTTGACTTTCAGCACAAGAATTTTTTTCGTATATCACACTTTAAATAGGAATGCTCATATATTTGATCCATCTTAAGTGCAGGCTACTTTCCATTAAGCGACTAACATGACCCATGTAATGAGCTTTAGACTAGTTAATCCAAGTCAGATGACCAAAGGCACCAGGTTATGAGAAACCTCGCAAGCTTAATAACTCAAGTCAAGTAGGCTTCGAAGAGTACCAGTAAAATATAGAATATATATCATGTTTAATCAATAGGGGGTATAAGCATGAGTTTAGGTCTAACACAATAAGTTAATTCATGTTCAGAGTCACCCTATCAACAAGTGACAGACATCCCAAGTCTCACACATACGACCAAGTCCTATTTACATGATCATAGTGTGTGCAGCTCAAATAATACATGATTGGACATATACTAAATACTCCAGAGAAAACAGCAATCATGTGATGGAATGCGGACTATTCATCAGATAAATGTATATTCATACTCCACATGCATCGTCAAGTTTCACATACATGATGCAGCAGTCCACAATAACAACCTAAGCAGGGAAAACATACACACACATAATAATTTTTTTTTGCATGAAATACTCACATAAGCAAAAACAAAACAAACGAAATGTAGGCAACGAATAATAATAAAAATAAGAAAACAAATCACAAAACAATTAGACACATGCAAAGTGTCTGATGAATGCAAAGGTGCACCGTGTGATTGAGAATGCATGCATATGCCCGTACAAGCAACCCTAGTGATTAGTGTGATGCATAAGCACCAACAGCTGCCATACGGTCGAGATCAACTTTCTTGACCCATGCCTTCCTAGCCGTGGAAGTAACCCTAGTGAATTGAGAGATCAACTCAGTCAGCTGAAGAACTTGACTGGAAAGATAATTGACCTGGCTGGGAATAGCCTGATTTCTCTGCCTTCGCACATGCATAGGACATGTTGACCTAATGTGACCCAATACACCACAGCGATGACAAGTGAGTACAAATCTGGGCTCAGACACATACAATTTTTGAGAATGAACTTGAGGTGCAGTGTTCTTATGGGCCCTAGGGGTTCTCTGTCTTATAACACACTCAGCTCTCAGATCAGGATTTCTAGCAATATGTGGCTGAGTAGAAGCAAGAACAAAAGAAGTCTTAGAGGTACTAGCAGAATTGGAGTTATTCTTAACATAACCTAGACCTCGTCTATCACCAACAGCCTTGTTCATACCTAAAAGACTATCTAGCTTCTTAGCCTCACTAGAGAAAGCTTCAAGTTGAGAATTGAATTTTTCTAGATCACTCGTGAGGGTCTTAATCATCCCTTCTAACCTCCCATTAATACATCTCAACTCACTTAGGGAACTAGTCGACTCCTTAAGCTCACCAACAAGTATCTCTTTTTCACACTCTAGTGAATCAAGCTTCTTAAGTAGGGCATGGTTGATTTTCTTAATCTTAAGACTCTCCTCGTACAGCTTCTGGTACACAACTTGAAGATTATCCTCATCATCCAAGGCCTTATTACCGATCTCAACCTCAATTTTTTCACTAACCTTATCAGATTCACTATCAACTTGAGACACAAAGGCCATGTACTTTCTTACTTTCTCACACTCAGACTATACACTCGGTTCACTCTCACTAGAGTCATCATCAGACAGTGCAGCAACAAAGGCTCTACCTTCATCCTTTGTTGAACTCCTCTTAAGATTAGGACATTCATTCCTATAGTGCCCAAACCCCTGGCACTCATGACATCTAACTACCTGGAGGTCACCATGAGTCCCTTTACCACCACTCTTATCACACTTTTCCTTATGAAATCTTCTAGGAGGACTCCTCTGTCTAGGTTGTGGTTTAGTTCTATCTCTCAAGGCCTTCTTAAACTTCTTCACGATGTAGGCTATCTTTTCTCCTTTCAGGGACTCTACATCACTAGACTCAGAATTTTCTTCCCTATGGGTGTTCAAAGCAATGGACTTCTGTTTCTTGGGCTGTGCTAAGGTCAATTCATAGGTTTGGAGTGAACCAACGAGTTCTTCTATTTTAAGGGCATCACGGTCCTTACTTTCTTCAATTGCAATTACCTTAGGTCCAAACCTCTCAGGTAGGGATCTAAGAACCTTACGAACGATTTTTGACTCGGTGATCCGTTTGCCTAAGTTGAAACTAGAGTTTACAATATCATTCAATTTAGCATAGAATTCATCAAACCTCTCATCATCATTCATCCTAAGCTCTTCAAACCTAGAAGTCAACATCTATAATTTTGAGTTTTTTACAATCTTAGTGCCCTCATGGGTAGTTTCCAAAATATCTCAAACCTCCTTAGCAGTCTCACACATTAACACTCTCCTAAACTCTTCAGGAGACACCGCCATAAACAAAGCATGTAAACCTTTACTATTCTAGCTACACTCATCCGATTAGTTTTAGTCCATAAGGAAATGTTAGTGAGTGTAACTACACTATCAGTATTAGTTGAAGGTGGAGTCCACCCATTTTGCACAGAAATCCAAACACGTTAATCCAAAGCCTTGAGGAAAGCTCTCATTCTAACCTTCCAGTAGGCATAATTATTGTCATCAAAATATGGTGGCATAGACAACGAACTACTCATCTAGACAATCAAAATAAGGGTCAGGACATGAGTTAGGCACTGATACCAATTGAGAAACGCAAGATTCGACTCTACTACACCTAGAGGTGGTGATTAGGTATAAATGAGGAATTAAAATTTAATTAACATGCAATAAGTCACAAGTTAATTATGTCTAGGTGATTCATCAAACAATTCAAGTTAACTTATCTTGAAATACCACAGTAATCCCAAAGCAGTAAACAACACCAGAATTGTTCACGGAGAAACCCAACATGAGAAAAACTCCGGGCACTTTGTCAGTCAAAGATCCACTATAAACTGTCAATAAAACTTACAAACTACCAGCAAAGTTGACAACACAAGCTTTCTGATCTCCTGTCTGAAGTATGAAGCAGCCCTCCTGGAATGTGCACACCAACACCAATCCAAGCTCTTCTTTGTAAAGTAGTCCTCTCGGAATGAGCACACGAACTCCAATCCTGACTCTTTACGTAATTTATCTCCTGTAGATCTTCCTCTAGAACTCCTCGTTCTTCAAACTCTTCCTTAATCTTTAACGCAGTACAGTTGACGACACAATTTTGTAGCAGAACCAAGCGAAGAAACCAATTCACTGTTTGATTTGACTGCTTTGATGTTTTCAATGAAAAGGCTCATGAACAATGAAGGATTGAACTTTTATCTTGTGTAGGATGTAATATGTTGTTCAATCTTCTCTACAGAAAATACGGCGCCTTCAATATATAGGTTGGACGAATTAGGTTGTATGGACCGACTTAAAGTCTCGGAAAAGGAAAATTAGGTTTTCCAGATAAATAGTTGCTCGAGCGAAGAGGCATTCTTGCTCGAGCGAGAGGGGGCGAACATTGAGCGAGGAACTTTCTGCTTTAGTCGCTCGAGCAACACTTCAGCGAGCAGTTACCGAAAATTCGACGTGAATTCTTCTTGTTCCAAACTCATAATCCCAAACCCTAATCTTAATCTACCAACTAGGAAACTTTACAATTTAGTCACTAAACTTTTACAGCTGTTCAAGTTGGTCAATTTGCTCACAGAATCGCCAATACAAAATATAAACCTAACAAAATCTAAAGCACTTAATTACAGCATAATGTTGAGTTTTAATAAGTGCTCTAAAAACGATAAATAAGAAGAAATTCAGATAATCGTTTCACAAAATAAATCCAACAATAATGACTATTATCATCAATAAATTATATATAATATTGAGACTCTCCTTTTGTAGCAATAGGAACAGGTCCCCACACATCAGAGTGAATAAGATCAAATGAGGCAACAGAATGAAAAATACTTCGATTAAAAGGTAATGTAGAAAATTTAGCTAATTTGCAACCACTACAATCAGAAATGTCATGATTTTGTAAATCTCCCAATTGACCTTTAGAAACTAAAAATTTCAAACGAGTAGCGAAAACATGTCCAATGCGAGAATGCCATAAATAAAAGTAGAAGATGACGAATTCATAGAAAAAGATGACAAGTCAACACCAGAGGATGCAACATGTAGCGGTCTCAGGTTGTCCAGAACATATAACCCTCATTGTCTATGACCTATCCTGCACATGACAAACAGTAAAAGAAAATTGAACTAAGTATCTAGAATCATACAATTGGCCAACAGAAATAAGATTCAAAGTAAAAACTGAAACACAACAGACGTCTGAAAGTGATAAATTATGTGTGTTAATAGAACCATCACCTACTAAAAGCAATGGTATGCCATCAACAGTCATAACAGGCATAGGCAAGTTAGAAGGACGCAAGTCATTAAAGAATTTCGAGTTGGGCGGCATGTGCTTGGAAGAACGTAAGTTAAAGATTCATGAAGAAGAAATACCTAAGTGATGCAGGAGGGTCCGAGTCATATGCTGAGTTGTCAGATAACGCATTAATGGCTCTAAGGTATCACGAGTTGGCAGATCGGCGCAAGGATGGCAAGTGAGCTCGTAACTTTGGCAATTGAGTCGTGTTTCGATAATTTGACCATAACTTTGGCAATGGTTATCAGAATCGCGATTAGGACCACAATCCGGAAAGCTCATTTCGGCGCGCACGTCGTGGCCTCGGTGTGTGCCATTTTTATCCTCAAATTCCACTGTTTTCCCTTCTAAATTGCCATTTTTAGTTATTTTTTCTATTTTTGATAATATTTCGATTGCATGTTAGGAGATGATTTTTAACTCGATTTGGACTAGATATTTTGTAGAATACTTATTTTATTCCATATTTTCGTTTAACATGATTTTTGAAATTTTGCCATTTTTGGTAAAATTTGGATTTTTGCTATAAAGTCCGGCTTGTGAACTTATTTTGATCATTGCATGATATAATAAAATTCTCTAAACTTCAGAGACATTTTCTGTGTTTTTCGGCGTTAATCTTGTGTTCTTCCCTATGAATTTGCTGGTAGAACTAGCCTGCAGAATAATCACTATTCTGCCCGGTGTCACTAAGTGACTCTGAGATGACAAACCTATATGAGTAGATGCTGACATAGCATGTGGTTGTGTGGCTAAGAACTTTTGCAACTATTCTGCTAAATCGGTCAATGAGACTAGAGGAAGGTGGAGCTCCAAGTATAGAGGAGTCACTAGGTGACATGGTGGCATCTATGTTAGCATTGGGATGATAGGATCATTGTTGTGGTTGAGGCTAATGCTTTTTCAATAGTTTAAGATATTGAGACTTCCAATGTGCCTTTTATTTGTAAAACTTACACTCATCACTAGTAAGTCACACATAACCTTTCTTCTGATTTTGTGTGGACGGTCGAGTAGGTATAGCCAACACTGAGCTGCTAGATGGAGGAAGAGATACTTCTCCTACAAGAGATTTCAAACGTGTTTCCTCGGCTACAAGTTCACTAACCACTGAATCAATTGAGGGAAGTGGAATGCGATGCAAGATAAAGCTTCTAAGTCCCTCAAAATCTCTACGAAGTGCCACAAAAAATTGAACTAGTCGATGTTCCTATTTAAAAGTAATATATTTCTCACATGCTTTCAGTCTCACTGATTCCGTAAGAGCCTACTCATCCCAAATTGAATTCATAGCGGCGTAAAACTCGAGAATACTCATATCCTTTTTATGTAAAGTCCGTATATCAATCCGACCGATACCATTTCGCAAAGTTAGACTCAATGTATAACTTCTGAAAGTGTTCCCAAACTTCCTTCGCTATTTCAAACTTCGCCGACTGTGTACCAATGGATTGCTCAACAGAATTATGAATCTAAGTGAAAATTTTCGCATTGTTTCACTCCCAATTATCTAACTCTGTCACATAGTTTTTAGTAGGATTCCTAGGTTTCACAACATTTCCACTAACATAAACTCGTAATCTTTTTTCCTTTAGAAAGTTCCTTATCGTGGTACTCTACTATGAGTAATTTTTACCATTTAATCTGACATTAATGGATTGAAGTGAATCATCCATTTCAGTTGCCATTATTAAATCAACAAATAAGCTACTACCAATCAAACAAAATTACCAAGTTCCAAGAAAAATAATGGTAACCAACGCACCACCACGAACTATCGCCAGAATATATTGCACAGTATACATATAATCAAACTAATACCACCAAACGATCAGAAACTCACTAAGGAACAAACTGTATCTTTGAACCCGCCTCGAAAAATGTGTCATGTGCCCTCATGTGCTTCCATAGTCCCGTTCACGCACCACCGGAATAACACATGTGGTAGTACACATGCCCGTCAAGTATGGTCGTCTCGTCGTCGAAAACAAAGATTTGATTTCCAATCTTCAATCGAAAGTCGGGTTTGAGAGATATTGTGTATTTTCGGTGGCGGTTCAACACAAATTTAGGGTTTTTAATTCTTTTCAATTTCACGAATTGTTTGAGAAGGAATGAGATGAAAAGATCGACTTCAACACACACAAATTTGGGCTCTGATACCATGAAAATAATACAAACAAATTTGATAAACCAACCAAAGGAGAAGAATAATACATATTATTGAACCACAAAAGATTGAGTTTCTAATGAAATAATTAGGTTTATATATTACAAGAAGAGTAAACAAAAAAAGGAAACATACACTAGAAAGAAACTAAATAAATTTGTGCATAAATTAAATATTCAATATAAGGGAACAAGGTTATCAATATAGAATTTGAGTTGGAAGAAACGTATTTATAGGGTTTCTGTTTGTTTCATTTACAACTGGAAGGAGGATCGTTGAAGTGGCCTAAAATTCTTCTGCAGTTAGTGTTTAGTTTCTTGGTGACCAGCTTTATATACTGGTTGTTTTTTCTTTGAATTGGCTTATTATAGGTCCTACAACTAACTTTGATTCTATTTTTCACTTATTTATGCCTCCATTTAGGGAAGATTGAAATTGTAAATAAACAGAATTGAATGGTTAATGAGTGGTTACTATTTGTGGTTCCATTAGAATGTTTGGTTAAAAATGAATTTAGACCATTTGTAAATTATTTCCTACATCAATTGCATAAATGTCGCACATTATATATATATATATGTGTGTGTGTGTGTGTGTGCGCGCGCGTGCGTGCGTGTGTGTGTGCATGTGATATACCTTAGCCACCATTTAGTATAATTAAGCCAAACCCTTTGTGTGTCCTTGATCTATTGACTCTCGTCCAGAAGAAATTATCAGCTTGACTGCTCAATTTTCTCATCTTAGCCCCGGTATGGCTACCCATCAAAATTATAAATCCATTTTTCTTTCTTTTTATTAACTACACATTCTCCAAGAAAATAATATTACATATAAATCCAAAATAATTGTTTCTTTCTAAACCACACATTTTTCAAAAGAACACTATTCCAAAAATTAGAATCCCAAATAATGACAAATAATGAGGGGGCCAAACGGGAGCTTAGAAATCGACTTGTCTAAATGGAATAATTAGTTCTCTTCAGGTTTTGAAATCATCTCTTAGTCGTTTGTATATTGTGAATAACTAACGAGTACTAGTGAATGTACACTGGTGAAATACAGATCTGACTCACTTGACTTGAATCGAGGCCAATAAGGTATAGTTTTTATTAGTGCTCAGACAAATCTGATTTGGCTTAAATTATTTCGAGCTTTTCTTATTACGGATTTAGAAATTATTTCGAGATTTGGTAAACAAATTGCTTTGGCCATGGGGAAGGCTAGTTGTAAGATAATTTTTGAATTTTATCAGTAATTAAGGCTTCCACTTAGGTTATACTCTTTGTATGGCATACACACAATCGATTATTAGTGTTTGCCTTGAATAGTACATGTTTCTCATGTAGCAGTGCAGTTTCCAAAGATAAGATGAGTACTGTCACTTTTAATTTGTGTTCTCATGTTATATAACTATGAGACTCTTACTTTATCCATGACCATTATGCGCAATTTTACTCGTTATATTTTTTATGGGTTGGCTTATTTGCACAGTACGAAAACCATACACAGGTAACGTTGACATATTCCGAAATATAAAGTCTTCAATAGAATCTTCCTGCTAATTAAGTTAGAAGATAATAATCATTTTTTAAATCTTCTAATGGACCATGGATGGGAGGATTATCTTTTGTTTTTTATCAGAATGGGAGGATTATCTCTTTTTTTTATGACACAGGTGTCTGAGATTCACCTGACTAATCTTGAGGAGTGGCGGCCTTCCCCTTGGTTCGCCATCTGGGTAAATTTGGATGTGATCATAGTTTATACGCATTTGGACTGAACATTTGGGAAGCAGTTCTCCTCATTATGGATCTCCATTTGCGATGTGCGGACATGGCCTTCGAAAGGGAAACAAAGCGCACCATAATTTTGCAACCACTGACATTTGCCTTCCAACATAAATATTGCATTCCAGCTACCACGGGGATTCGAACCTTCGATGCTCCGTAGAGAACCCTCCTGCTTTACCACTGCGCCATGCCCGTGGGGGCGAGAGGATTATCTTTTTTAACTTGATTGAGGGTGGTTTATGTCATATATATATGACATATTACTATTACCTTCTTTTGAACTTCTACTTGTACTAAACAAATTTGATAAAAAGACATAATTGAATGGTGTAAAGAAAAACAGTAATCTTACCACTGTAGACACAATACTACAGGCTAGACCGACGCTTTACCAAAGCCTACAGAGGGGACCACCATACAAGCCAACCCTGGCACACACGGGCTGACCAACCTCTATTTAGCAGACATCCATGGCTACAACACAATACTACAGGCTAGACCGACGCTTCACCAAAGCCTACAGAGGGGACCACCCTAAAAGCCAACCCTGGCACACACGGGCTGACCAACCTCTATTCAGCAGACATCCATGGCTATACACCAGTTTGACCTTTGATACTATAACGACAGTAGTTTGACACGATTTTTTCACAACAAACAGATACCATATAGGCCCAGGCAAGGGTTGCATGGAAGAAGGGAGGAGAAGAGTATGTCAAAGTATAAAAAGAAACAAGAATTTTGAAAATTGAAATTGTTTATTGAAAATTTGAGAATACAAAGAAAGATAAAATTACAAGAATTTCAAACTTTATTGAGATGCTAAAATAACTCTTAGCTATTTTCGCTCTATCTAAAACCTCACAATGAAGCACAATAAATAGCTGAGGTTTCGAACTTGAAATTACATTGAATTGAAAATTAAAAATCTTGAAACAGTTGATTGATTGAAGTTGTCTGCCACATGTTTGTCTTCTTTTGAAATTGATTGAAGTTGTCTGTCACCTGTTTTTCTTCTTTTAAAATTGATTGTCCTTTCCGACTTTTTGAAAGATACTTTGTTAAAGTGGCTTTAATAAAATCGATTGTCCTTTGTATGTCGGCAAGGCTGGCAAACATTATTTGTTAGCTGGCAGGCACATATTGAAGAGCATTTCTTTTGATTTTTTAGCCCGGTAATTTCTGAGATCATCGAGAAAACTGGGTCCATGTAGTCATTTTGATGGAGAATTTCTTTGAGTTTCTTCTTCAATGAGGTCATTAATATTATAACCAAAGCACGTGTCTTTATTGCTTTGTTCATAATCTTCCGAGTCTGATGAAAAGAATTTGAACTTGATTTCTTTGAAGATACCTTTGCAAGAGCTGCAATTTTGTCTGAAACCATTTGAAGTTCTTCTAGCATAGAACATTGCCAAAAGCCTAGATTTTTTGGTAAGGAAATTGGTTTTTTTTTGTCTTATTCTTTTTTAGATAATTTTGGCATACCAAAATTTCTTTATTCTTGAATCCATGAATTAACTGTTTTAGGGCAACAATTTGTTTCATGAAATTTTGGCCACCATTTAATTTTGAAACGTCTAACAATTCTTTTGATGTTGTATTCTTTGTATTCTGGCGAATTTTGACTTTGAATTAGGTAGAAATCCCAACAGAATATCCATGAGACCTTGAGGTTATGAGCAAATTAAAATAAAAGATTTTCTAGAGGCTTTAAAAAGGTTTTTACCTCATTTTTTAAGTGTTCGAACCCTTGATGAGTAAGATTGGGTAAAATTGTTTCTTCAAGACCAAAAGATTCAAACCAATTTTGAAACCATTTAGAAAAATTTGACAGGCAATTTTGATGGAAAAGTATAAATCCGGAATGTGTCACTGGTCTAAAGAAGAAAACATTGGACCATGCCTCTTTGTAGTCCAAATAATTGAATTTTGATTCGAATGAATCTGCTTTTGAAACGCTCATTCATTTGTCTTCTCGATGGTGCAGTCCCCAGTCTTCTATTGACCAAACCCTTTGGATAGAAATTTTTGAAAAATCAATATGTTTTGAATTTTTATTGTTTGGGGTGGGAGTGATAATGGCAGATCTTGTTTTGATGAGGATTGCTTCATAATACTTACGAGATTTTTTGATATTTGAATGGAGAAAATGGAAATTTGGAGGGAAAAAATCTTAAAGGTGTTCTTCTAGGGAAAATGTTCTTTGAGCCCATGATGTTTCCATTTCGAAAATAGGAAGATGGATAGGTTTTATATTAAGTATGAAAATGATTTTGGAGGGTTAATATCTGGTAATTTTTCAGAACCAATTTGAAGAGATAATTTGAGGGTTTATTTTCTGCAATTGTTTGAGTGGACTTTTGGAATATTTTTTATGCAAGTGTTGTATTTTGAGAACTAGAGGATGCATCTTTTGATCCTTTAAAGGAATTTTGAATATAATTATCAATTGAATTGAGGGGAATATGAATTTTCTTTTTGTTCTTCTTCTTCTCCGAAGAACTTATTTTTCACTCACTTTGTTGTGTAAGAATTCTCTCGTAAGGAAATCTGCAAGAAAGTTTGAAGAACCTTATATATATATATATATATATATATATATATATATATATATATATATATATATATATATATATATATATATATATATATATATCTTGCAAAAATTTGTTTTGAAACAAGATTTTTTCGTCTTTTGAAGCTTTACAGTCTGCTTTTAGAATAAAATGTTTATTGATTAAATCATCTTGAAATTTTGAAATCACAAGGACGATTGCGAGAATCTCTTTTTTGATTGTGGAGTAATTTTTTTGAGGACCATTACAAAC
The DNA here is from genome assembly GCA_035079005.1 of Fraxinus americana. NCBI lineage: Eukaryota > Viridiplantae > Streptophyta > Magnoliopsida > Lamiales > Oleaceae > Fraxinus > Fraxinus americana. Next base: position 9,182,387 of record CM068719.1, read on the forward strand.
GCTTGAGTGGAATCTGACTAGTTGTTCTTGGCTTGAATTTGAAGGGACCTGCTTAAGGACACCACCGTACCCAAGGTCTGACGCGTCTGTCTCCACAATAATAGAGGTAGTAGGGTCAATGATTGGAAGAATGGGATGCTTTTGATTGCTTTTTTGATATTTTGGACTGCTAAGTTACACTCGTGACTCCAAGGGTCAGGTTACTTTTTTAGTCTTTTGAAAAGAGGGGCACATAAGATTCTTATCTTTTTTATAAAGTCTCCTACATATATAATTGACACAACTAAGAAATCTTTGAAAGCTATTTTTGTCTAAAACTTCATTAGGAAATTTTTCGGTGAAATCTAGACTTCTTTGAATTGGTATAAGTGTTCCTAAATAAATGGTATGGCTAAGGAACCATATTTTAGCTTGACATAAAACGAGTTTCTTAGCTGAGATAGTTAAACCATTTTGTTTGACAACATGAATGAACGTATGCAAATGTTTGAAATGTTGTTCTAAACTTTCTGAAAAGATTAAAACATCATCAATGTGTCAATAATGAAATTTTGAAATCGATTGAAAATATTATTTATAATTTTTTGAAATTCAGAATGAGTATTTTTTAGACTAAAAGGCATAACGTTCCATTCGTATTGACCAAAAGGAACATTAAAAGCAGTTGTGTATCTGTCTTTTTCTTTAATTTGAATTTACCAGAATCCTGACTTCATATCAAATTTTGAGAAGATGACATCTTTAAATAATATGTTTAACATATCTTTCTTCTGAGGTAGAGGATATCGAATTCATTGAAGAGCAGAATTGAGAAGTTTATAATTGATAACTAAACGAGGAACACCTCGTTCAATTTCAGCAAAATTATTGACATAAAAAGTTGAATAGCTCCAAAACGATTTGCTTGGCCTTATAAGCTTTTTATCAAGAAGATATTGAATTTATTTGGTACAATGATCAAGGAGATACTTGTTTATTTGAATATGGCGAGATTTGGTATGAATATTTGATTCATGAAAATCAGAAATATAAGGGAGAGAAACAACATGTTTCTTTCTGTCCCAAAATGCATTTGGAATAGTTAAACATATTTCTCTCTATACACTTTTGAAAATCTGAAATTTTTTGAATAATTGAATGTTCTTTAATTCTTTGAGATTTAATTTCTTTTTTGAGAAATCTAATATGATTTTTCTTGAAATTAATATCATTGACAATTTTTGAAATAGAAGCTTCTTTCAACATATTGACATCTTTGAAAGAATGAGGATTTGTAAATTTGAAAACAATTTCTTGTCCAAAAATTATAGTAGTTAATCCTCTTGACTTAGCTTTAAAAGGATAAATTTGAACGATAAAAGGAGTACCAAGAATAACTTATTGATCCAAATCTTTTACTAAATAAAAAATATTTTTGAAACAAATATTTGAATTACGAACATGAGCTTTTGAAAGCTTATATTGAATATTGAGTTTTTTACCGCTAGCTCTGTAGAGTCGCTCAGTAGTTTTTTCAAAATATTTTGTAGGGATAAGTACTTCTCTAATACAATTTTGGTCTGCACTAGAATCAATTAGACTCTAGTATGAATTTCGAATTTTTTGTTGACAACAATAATCATATTGCAATACCATTTTTGAAGTTGAATTCGGTTAATAACATTAATCTTTTCTTCTTCGGTTTGAAGATGATAAGATCGTTTAGAATCATTGCTAGAATCAGAATGATGAGATTTTTTAGAATGAAAACTTTTGGAGCTGGAATTTGAATTGGAATTATAAAATTTTGGATGAAAAGCATGAGAAGTATTATCATCAGATGATGAAGATAAATTTTCAAAATCTTTAATTTTAAGATGAACAACTTCCATCTTAACATCTTGCTTTTGTTTTTCAAGATTGGAAATTTGAGATTTCATAGTATTGATTTCTTATCTTAAATATTACTAGGAACTTTTGAAAATTTTTCATCTTGAAATCTTTTCATAATATCTTGAATATTAAAAGACTCAGGAACAGAAGATGAAGGAAGGAGGGCTTTGAACTTATTTTTTATTTTTCGATCAGGGATTTGATCAATAATTTCTTTAATAAGTTCTTCTTCTTTAGTAAGAACATTTATGAAGATGAGAATGAATTTGAACTATTTTCAAAATCAGAATCTTCTGGATTGTGAAAAACTTGTTCTAATTCAGAATTTGAAGAATCAGAATCAGAATCAGAATTGATAAGATTGAGTAATTCAAGCTTAGTATCTTCATCACATTGAAGATTACTAATCTTTCCCTTAAGAAGATATTTGTTTGAATAATGGCCAGATTTGTTACATTTCCAACATGACATTTGAAGTCATTTTCTTTGAAAACTTTCTTTATGAAAATTTTTTAGAAGGATAATTTTGAAAATTCTTTTTCTTGTCAAAATAATTTCGAGAAGATCTTTTCTTGAAATGAGAAGAAACATCTTTCTTTTTTGATTTTGAAGGAGGAATGATTTTTTCAAATTCATATTGTTCACAGAACTATTCAAGTTCTTTGCGACCGTCGGATCTTTCTGATTTCAATTTGATTTTTAGTTTGAGATCATTACAGAGAGCTAATCATTCTCGATTAACGAAACTGATTAGTTCTCCATAAGTAAGATTATCATAAGAAATGGTATTATCATTTTCTCTTTTGATAGCATTTCTAACTTTTTGGACAAAAAGTTTTGGAAGTCCAGAAAGAAATCTTTCTTTCCAGAAAGATTGTTCACAATCACTTCGGAGTAAGACACGAGTAAGAAACATATCTTTATACCACTAAAAATCTTGTGGAGTAGGACAATAAGAATTTGAGAATAGCTTTCTTGAATATTAGTGGGAATTCCAATAAAATGTTTGATAATACTATAAACCAAACTTTGAAAACTATTATTTGTACCATCAGGTTTTGTATGGTCAGCAACTTCATTTCGATTTTGTTGAGTAAGATAGTTAACCACCAATTTTTGGGCTAACCAGAAAAATCAAGAATAATATTGTTTGTAGATTCAAGATTACTAGCTCCATTAGTCACATATGCATTAACACATATGTACATCTTTTCAAGAAGCTGAATACTTTGATATTCAGAAAGTCCATCGAGATTTCATTCAATAATAGAATCTCCACCATATCTTTCTTGAGATTTACCATTTTCTTCAAAATGTAAATCAGGAGGTGTTTGACGAGGATAATAAGCAGGAATTTTTGAAAATTGAGTTTTTTCCCATGAATCTTATTTATTTGAAGATCAGATTCTTCAATAAATTGTGATTCCAATTCATCAATAGTATTGATATTTTGCGAAGAGGATGAGGTTGATAATTTTGACAATTGAGTAGCAAGTTCTTTTAAAACACTTTCTTTTGAATTTTTTTTTTTTTTTGAGTGGCTTCATGAAAATGACAAAATGAAGAAGCTGGAACTTCAACTTTCTTCTTTTTATCAGAATCTGAATTTGAGTTTGACTTGGAATACTCGGATTCAAAATTATTCTCAATTCTGTTTAGCTGAGTGCATAAAGAATGAAGAACAATATTGGAATAATTATTTTGAGAAATGATCATTTTGATATCTTTTGAGTTAACAAAAAGAGTCATCAGGTCTTTAGATATTTTTGAAAGGAGATGCAACTACTCCAATAGTTCCATGAAAAATAACAATTTCTTGTAAAGGAGGATGAGTAGATTGAATAATATCACCTGAATGAGTCTTCCAGGTTTTCTTTGAAGAAAAATTATTTTGAATGCTTTTTGTTCTAACCTTTTTGGGAAAATTCTCGAAAACTTTGAAATAAGTCCATTTATAAAAACTAATATCTTCTGGAGAATTGTCAAATTCTTCCTAATAAGATTCAATTTGTTCTTTTGAAAAAGGTTTTTTGATAAGATGTCTAAATTTTTTGACTTCAAGAATTTGGTCAATTTTAAACTCATTCATTCTATCGACTTTAGAAAAAATCACGTTGCACTGTCGACCAAGCTTCTCTGATTGAGGAGGAATCATATTTGATAGAGTGGGAGAAGTAGGATGTTGTACTTATTCTTCGTCTTTATCAGATTCATCATTTTGATAAAGAGATTTTGGAATTTTTGGATTAAAATTCACACCTCTGATAGAGGATGTAGAAAATCTAGCAACTTGAAAAAAATTCATTTTAGATCTGTCTTCAGATCTAGATGAATTAGATCTTTGAAAAGTACTTGAAGAAGATGATGGCTTAACAAAGATAACTCTGATGTTACCATCAGGGAAATGAATAATCTATTCAGGATTTCTCCGAACAGGATTTTGAGCATTTTCAAAGTCCCAGGAAAGACTTCTTGAAGATTCCAAGGAATTCTCTTAGGAATCATAAAGAGGATGTAGAACATCTAGCAGCTTGAAAAAAATTCATTTTAGATCTGTCTTTAGATCCAGATGAATTAGATTTTTGAAAAGTACTTGAAGAAGATGATAGTTTATCAAAGATAACTCTGATGTTTCCATCAGGAAAATGAATAATCTGTTCAGGATTTCTCCGAATGGGAGTTAGATGGGATTTTAAGCATTTTCAAAGTCCCAAACAAGACTTCTTGAAGATTCCAAGGAATTCTCTTAGAAATCATAACATTTGAATGAAGTGGATTGACTTCTACCAATAGACTTTCATCTCTTGGAGAAGATCTAAAAGCGCGAATATTGAGTTGAGTGTTCAAAAGTTTGTAATATATATATACTCTATATATTAAAGCAAAAACTTTTGAACGATTATCAACATCGAAGTTTTTTGTTTGAATTCGAAGATTAAGAACATTAAGAATAGCTCCATCTTGAAGGCTAATTGAAAATTTTGGATAACAATTTGAAAATACTGAATCACTTTCGAGATTAGACTCAAACATGGACAATAATGATGTTCAAATCTTAAGAGTCTTTTGTCTCTTAAGGTTATAAGAACATGAATGTCTATATATATATATATATATATATATATATATATATATATATATATATATATATATATATATATATATATATGCACATGTATGTTTTTGTGTGTGTATGTATATATTTATATATTATCTTTTAGCAAAATTTGAAAGAAATGAGTCAGCATACTTCTAAAACCAATATGGATGAAGATGATATTTTGAAAGTACTTAGTCCAGAGAATCGTGGACGATTACAAAGAATTCGAGGTGGAGTTTGTAATACAAAGTATTCCATATTAACTCAAATGGGGTCTAATATAGCTCATTTAAAAGAGGAACAAAACCATTTGAGGGTTCAAGTGGCAGATATGGAGGTGACAATTAACGATATGATTCTAATCTGATTTTGTTCATTGCCTTTCAAGCATATATTACTATTAGTAGTAGATGTGAAGACGGAACATATGGATATTTATCTATTGAAAAGCTAAACTTGTGTGGTTCTATGAGACAATATTGATGTATATTTTGAAATTTATTATTGACATGGTTATTGTTGTTCATATTTGTAGTCCAAAATATAAAGCTATTGAATATTTACATTTGACAATTCACGAATTTTTTAAATACTAAAATCATTTTAGTAATGCTATTTAATATGTATGCATTACAATAAAAAATGCTATTGAAAGTGCATTACATTTAACAAATGTTGTAAATATTAATATTGTGATGGAAGAATAATGTTATTGAAGATATAACCATGACGATTAAAGAATGCTACTAAAATCAAAGTTATAACAATAAAAGAATGCTATTTTTAAAGTTTTTTTTTGTAGCACTTTATATTAGCATTCAAAAACATTATAATATATGTACGACTTTTAATAATACCGCCCACAATAGAATTTCGAAAAATGCTATAGAATATGATAGATAGCATTTTTGGCAAGCTATATTTGAATTGATATGTTGTTGTGACATCTTGATCCCAACATTTCTTCTCCATTAATTCAACCAAATAACTTAGCAAATTTATCCCAAAATTCACTCTGTCTAGCGGTGTCCAGTAGTGGTTTGGACATTAATACTGTGAAAGAGTGATGCCTAAGCTTTCCCTCATAACTAGATTATGCGATCACTACTTCATTATCACTTGTGAGAATAAAGTAGTTTAAATAAAGCTGAGTCATAGCATTCATTCCTTTATATTTTAGGGTTTTGCTATTTGTACACTGGAGTTAATACTCCGGTGTCGTGGGCCCCTCTTTTGTGATGGAGTCTGTACATCGGGGTATCATGGCCCTCTTCTTATAAGGGGGTCAAGCCCGGTGCACACTTAGCAAAGCCCTATATTTTAATCGTTTACGTTTTGGAACATCCACATTGCCATCGCGGAATAGACAATTTTTAGTTATCATGTTGTGTTGACATTTGTATTTGACAAACTTGGGATGTAACAATACTTAAATTTGAATTCGTCCTTGTTCTTTTCTCAGATAATTGCAAGGCCGAATCCAACATTTAGCCATATGGCTTTTATTCATCATGACCCTAGGTAGTTTTGGGATATGTGCCCATTAATAAAATAATTATAAACATTTGATAACATTTAATGATATTTGTGAAATTATTTCAATATCTTTTACATACATGATTAGATATTGTATAAATATCAAAAATCCCTTGATTATTTATACGTAACTTTAAATATTGTACGTAAGTGTTATGTACATGAGGATAATATTTAAAGTAGAATAATCTAAATTTGTCCGTGATTAAAATTAAATTAGGGATCTTTAATTACGATCACTAGTGCAGTTCATTACATTTTGAATAAAATAATCTTATCTGAATTGTTAATAATGTAATTATTGGAATGAAAGCACTTATATATAATTTGATTATATAGGACAGGAACATGATTAATAATGAATCTCCAGTAAAATCTGTTTTCACAGAGTATTTAATTTTGATCAATGATGGTCATATATGGATCATTCTTAATTTTGAGTAATTAATAGACTCATATTTATTAAGTTGTATTTTTCGATGTGCAAAGTAATGACGCATATTAATAATATCAAATTCTTGGTACGTTGAAAATACAATGGGATAAATAGTCGGGAATATAATATACAAGAAGAAATATATTCCTTTATAGATAAGTATATACATTGTTCACATAAGTGTTGATTCAGGACTTGAATAAAGCGCTCACTTTTATGATTAGATCATAAAATATATTATTCATTAGAAGATCAATGGAACTTATGGAGAAAATATAATTAAAAAGGTTTGCAGATAAATATATAACTTTAATTATGAACTGTTGTAGATGATTGATCTATATGAAATGACTATATCAATGGACAGTTCAAATCTTTTGAATACAAGTTGTTTTATAATTTTAAGAATGCAATTCCAAATTTTTAGTGGAATAATTTGAGATCAATAATTTTGACATATTAATTAAAGTGTTAATTAATTGTCATTGTTATTGGAGTTTATAATGTCCATAGTTCCTCTCGTCTGCTCCGTTAAAATTACATGAACATTTTTTTAGTTGGGTTAGATTAATTAATTTAGAGTTATGAATTCTAAATTGATTTTCACACATTAATTAGTTGGATTAATTTTATTTTAAATGATATGATTATTTAAATTAATTTGAAATTTATATAGTGTGATAATGATCACATTATTATCTGTAATATGGAGTGTCTATTTAAATTCAATCATATGTTGATAATGATAAATAATTAAAAGTTAGTTATACAGTGTGATAATTATCACATTCTTATTTACAACATCGAGTGCCTATTTAAATTCAATCACATGTGGATAATGATAAATAATTAAAGGCTAATTATTTAAATTGATTTTGAATTATTATCCGATAAGAGGATATGGAAGAGAAATTCTCTCCCAATAAAGTGGCATCACATCATCCTGATGATAGGTGTGATTTTGATTTTTTAAATTAAAATGTTAATTGAAAAATTAAAATAAAGCTATATTTTTCAACTATAAATAGGACTCACTAGATACAAAGAAAACAGGAACACAGAAATTTACGTGAAATACTTTTCTGAGAGTTCTGTCTCTTCTTCTCCCTTTTGTCTTATGTGTTGAGAACGTAAAATGGACCATAAAAAGAGTGTGTGAATCAAACTCCATTCTAAAATGCCCACTTGTTCGTTCTTTGTAATCGGAGATACATAGAGAAAGAATTGTGGAACTCTTGGGAGGTTGACGATTTAAAGGAGGAGTTCAAGATTTATATCATAAGTGATCGTCGGTATTATTTTCATCTCTTCCTTAATGACATGTTGATTAAATTAATACGTGTATTGTTTGATCAAAAAAAAATTTTTTTTACAATGTGATTGTTCTTGCTTCCGCTTTTTTTTTTTTTTCTAAAAATAATTTTCAAACCAACAATGTATGTCATCTCTAACCAAGACTCAATCTAGTATTTTTGCAAGTACTGTTTGTCACGTGCATCGCAAGCGCATGAAGTTATGGGATCTCAGAATCTACTTCATACAAGCACTTGATTGCATGCAAGTCATAAGCACTACACTCTTTGCTGCGCAAATAATTATCCTTGGGAATCTGCTCCAGTAACATATTCTATCTGCTTGTAGTGAAGGAAAATCGCTGAAAGGGACGACCAATATCTTTGAAATTTTTTAAGTTCTAGCGAGACAGCTGAAGCTTTAATGGTCAATAGCTCACCATTCCAAGCAATCAGCCACCTTTGCAGCTCCAGTACCTTAAATGGTCTTCATGGGTTCTCGGCCCTACCCTTCTCTTAGCCATAGGCGTGGTGCCTGTTGGGAATTTACTTAACATGTACAGCGGAAAATTAATAATTTTTCAATTCCTACCACGGATCTGCTTTGTGTTTAGATAGAACTATGTTGAGAATAATACCCTTGATGAATTTTGCGAACTCTTTTGCTGATTCTCGAACTCCAATGATCACGATATGCAATCCAAGCTGTCCAATTGTCCAGCCTCCAATGGTGATCCACACAGAGAACAAGAATGACGGCTAGGGTTTCTTTTCTTGTGCTAACAAGAATAATGAAAACTCTCTACAGTTTACAAACCCTAGCAGCCTATTAATATAAGCAGCCCAAGTGAGCTGGCCCATCTCTAAACTTTACCCGGTCCGATATTTAATTAGTGAAATTAATTAAATTCGGTACATGAATTAATTAATCCAATTAATTAATTCGAGCCTATTAATAAGCAACTCAATTAATAAATTAATTGTCCAACACTTGTCAATTAATTAATTGGTAAATTTCATTCTTCTAGTTTTCTTTTGTGTGTGACCCATTAGGTTCCCGATCACGATATCTAACGACGTGAATTATTATTTTGATCTAATCAAAATCGATAAATTAAAACACCCATTTTAATTTATCACTAATTCACATTCGTCATCCCAAATTGACATCTAGCAATGTGTCAGGGCAATACATGTGATGAGAAATGTCACGTGATGTGACAAACTAAACTTGTTCATTTACCGAGAAATTATAATCATTTCGTCAATATGATCCAATCAACAATGAAATATGAATATGTGCCAATCTCAATTATCGATCATATCTTTTATCCCAGTGTTAAGTCAATGTAAGTCGAAAACTCTTTTTCGACTTATGAGTTCATCTTGGCCAAGGATTTCATTATTAACTTAACTGGATAAAATGTAGATCATAATCTCTTACTATCCAAGAGCGACGAATCCTCTATTAATCATTCACAACCTTCATATGATTCTTGACATTCCCGAACGATACTGTATTAGCGACCTTGGTAGAGTAACATCCAACACCATCAAAGTATGACTGTCCTCATATAAGGTACTATGACGACATCAAGTCAAAGGACAAATTCCACTACCGAACGTTAGAGATTAACCACTAACACTCAGATAGTTATTGCGGGTCTCCAATGTTTTGTTCTATAATAAAACATCCACGTGTTCATTCAAGTGTCATCACACTTTAGCTTGTGAGATCAGCTACTTACTTCACAAGTAAGAATACAACATGCGATGATCTATCCGTAATAACGATATCCGTATCTCGTTATTACTTCGACCACGGACGATTTAAGATTCGATCATTTGTAATTTGTATCTCACAATCACAACTCCTTGTGATTAACAAATCACCAAGATTTGAATCTACGGATTCTATTATTTAATTTATTAGAATATTAATTCAATTAAATAATAGATATTGCCATACATGCATCAATTATATATATTTAAAGTGTTTATGTCCAAAGTTAATTGGACCTAGGGTATAACACTTACAAACTCCCACTTGCACTAGATCCAATCACTTATGTATCTTATACCATAAGAGTTTACATGACGATCATGTTTATCCCGTGACAACTCTTTGTCAGTGGATCTACAATTTAATAACTTGTGGGAATTCGTTCTTTCTTTACGTCACTTCATTGAATTATCTTTCCGATAAGATAATACCGCCTTAACACATGTTTAGATCATTGATGAGACCTTAGTTCCTTCGCTTGCACGATGGCTCCATTGTTATCACAATGCAGAAGTGTGTGATCATCAATGTTAGGAACTACTCTAAGTTCATTAATGAACTTCCTGATCCAGACCATAACTTTTGTTGCTTTGTAAAGCAATAATGTATAAGGCTTCCATTATTGAATCAACGGTTATTTCCTATTTGGAACATTTCCAATATATCGCTTAAGAGTAAACCAATATCCTATTTGAGATATGCTATTATTCTAGTTTGACTAGAAGTTAGCATCAGTCTATCTATGAACTCTCAGTTCATTTTCCCCATATAAAATCTTCTCGAGATTTTATCTATATAGATTAGGATGAGTTAAGTAATCATTTAGATCTATCTCTATAGATCAACTTGCTTCTCCCATATCTATCACGGAGAAGTATTTAACAACCACAATTTCAACAATTGAAATATAGAGACATCGTTTCCTATAATATGTCTCATACATATAATACCAGGAATGCAACAATGCTCCCACTATCTTTTTGTAAACACACAACTCATATTCATTTTGATAAAATCAAACATTTTGACTTTCTCATCAAATCAAAGATTTTAGCTCCAAGAGACTTGTTTCAGTCTTATTGACCTTTTCTTGTAAACTCATTTACAACCTATGGGTTCTAATCCATTAGGCAGGTCGACCAAGGTCCAAACATTGGTTACATACATCAAGTCCATCTCGAATTTCTATGGCCTCTTGCCATCTCTTTAAGTCAACACTTGACTTTACTTCTGTTTAATTAGTAGGTTCATTATCCTTGATCAGTAATACTTGATTAGTAATCATGGATTTGTACCTTCTAGGAGGTCGAATGATCCTACAAGATTTACACGAAGCTAACGTGTCCTCAGAAGTTTCCACTTCCTGATTAGGAGTATGTCCTTCAGTTGGTATGGGATAAGACTCAGGTTCATCTATTATATCAGTTATATCTGTGGACCCTTGAACTCTTTCAAGATTTATTCTACTCCCACTATCTCTCCTAGAATAAATACTTTCTCTAGAAGTATGGGACGTATTGAGATGAACATTTTCTTCTCAACGTGATTATAGAATTGATATACGATTCAGCACATTGGGTTAGGTGCTCAATACCCAACTTATTGGAGATAAAATGATAAGGTTGTATCTCTTCCTTTATTCAAAAACTTGTAGAACTCTATCTCTTATCTAACCAATTTTCGGTTTTGATAATGTCTATCATTGGAGAGAAAAATCCGGGAAATTGATTCAACTCCTTGCCTATAAATTGGAAACTCTCGTCCTCAATTCAACACACCAAAAATTCACTTAGCTTTATGCTTTAGAAGAAGCAATAACCGGTTCTCTGCTCTGTGCTTGAAACCTTCTCCCTACTTTGTGCAATCAGCTTCTGTTTTTCCGTGCCTTGGTGTGCTCTTTTGTTTTCTCCGGGTTTGGTGATACCTTTGTGGTTGTGGATCAATTTTCCCAAGCCTAAACGAAAGGAAAATTCATTGTTTTTATTGTTCTTCATTTTTTAGATTCTTAGTTTGATTTCATTGATTTATTGTAATTCCATAACCTAATTATTTGATTTGTTCAATAGTAGGTGGAATTAGAATCACAAATTGGTATCAGAGCTTGGTGGGAAATCAGAAGTGAAGAAAAAATTGAAGAAAGAACGCACAAGCAGAAACGGGAAGAAGACAATGAATTTTTTGAAAAAATCGGACCTACAAATCCAATTTCCAGACAGACGGTTTACTTGAAGAAGAAACGGAGGCCAGATTCGGACTCAGTAGGTGGAGGAGAAGCTAACTAGACGGTGCGTGGTGGAGCAGAATCCGGCGAAGGTTTCTTCAAGCAGAACTTTTATTTTGATATTTCTAACCTTCGTGTGTTGTTAGTTTATCGTTTCAGGTACTGCAGCAAAAGTGGAACGATTTTGCACTTAGTAGGTCAACGGTCGGAATTGCCATATACATTTACTGAATTACTTTAAGCCATAAATTGCTGCCTAAAGCAGTAAATTCGCATCTCTCATAAATTACGGACTCAAAAAGGTCCGCACCGGTAAATTAGCTGAAACCTTTACATTATCGCGCTAGCAGATCATCGTGTGGGGTGATCATTAGGATTGGGGGTTGTCATTGCTTGGTATCCATTGCTTGTTGGTAGAACCTAGGATTACTTGTCATTCCTTGTTTAATTTCTAAGTGAAATTATTTATTATCTTTAGATTTATTTGTTGAACATTGTTATTTAATTTCATATTAGACTTGTACCCGAACTCCTATTCTAGTTTCTTCCCTTGATCTAAGAACACGATTCTTACAAAATCCTGGGGTTCTAGAATAGCGTATTATTGTGAAACCATAGGAATCTTGATACTTTGTGTAATCTGCGTAACCTATGACTTTTACATATCGTTTGTGTGCATTTTTTGATAAAATGTCGACACATCATTTTGAGTTGGGTGTCTTTAATGGAAAAGGAGATTTTTCAATTTGACAACAAAAAATGAAAGGTATTCTTGTTCAACAAAAAGTCTCTAAAGCCATTGATGGCTCTTTTCCTGCAAACTTGAATGCTGACGAAAAAGAGAATTTGGATGAATTGGCTTATACTTCTATCATTTTACATTTGTTTGATGCTATGTTAAGAAAAGTTGGTAAATTAAAATTAGCTCAAGAACTTTGGGAAAAATTGGAGGAACTTTATGTGTTTAAATCCACTCCAAACAAACTTTTTCTACTTGAAAGTTTCTTTATCTTCAAAAGATATGGATGACAAGTTGGATATTTTCAATAAACTCGTTCAAGATATCACTAATTATGGTGAAAAAATATCTGAAGAATATAAGGCTATCATTTTGTTAAATGCTATCTCTGACACTTATAGAGAAGTAAAAAATGCTATTAAATACGGAAGAGATACTTTAACGCCTGAAATTGTCATAGACTCATTAAGAAGCAAAGATATGAAAATGCGAGCATAAAGAGTCGAGAGAAAAAGTGGTGAGGTTCATATGATGAGAGGTAGGTCTCAATTTAGAACAAGTGATAACCAAACTGGATACGCATCAGGTAGTAAAAAGAAAACTAGAAGTCTATCTAGATCAAAAAGTAAAGGTAAAGGTAGAAAATGCTATGGGTGCGGTAAAATTGGACATTTCATTAAAGATTGTTATGTTGAGAAAAACAAACAAAAAGAAAAGGTTTACGATGAGGCTAATGTTGTTACTTCTTCTGATGAATGCTGTGAAGTCTATGTGTTATTTAACTCTGAACCTACTGAAATAAATCTGACCGTGAAATCACATCTGCATGAATGGATACTTGATTCTGGTGCATCTTTCCATGTTTCATCACTTAAAGATTGGTTTGAAAATTTGCAAGAATCTGAAAGTAGTCATGCCATTTTGTGTAATAATGATGCATATAAAATTGCTGGAATTGGGGATATCACGTTAAAATTTGACACTGGTTATGTGCTTAAATTACTTGGAGTCAGATATATTCCAGAAATGGTTAGGAATCTTATTTCGGCAGAAGCATTAGAAACTGATGGTTTTACTGGTAGAATTGGAAATAACATGCTTAAGATGATAAAGGGTGCTCTTATCACATGTAAAGGATCTAAAAGAAACGATATTTATGTGACTACTGCTAAAATTATTAATTCATCTTCCTCTATAAATTTGACCAACACGGATGATACCCACAAGTAGCACAATAGATTAGCTCATATAAGTATTAAAGGACTTAAACTGCTAAATGATAAAGGTGTATTTGGAAAAGACTGCGTGTCTAATATGCCTTTCTGTGATCACTGTGTGCTTTGTAAACATCATAAGTTATCTTTCTCATCTGGTGTTCACAAAAGTACTAAATTTTTGGATTATATTCATACTGATTTGTGGGGGCCTGGTACTAATCCTACAATTGGTGGTAATAGATATTTTTTTATCCATAATTGATGATTATTCTCGTAAGGTGTGGGTTTATCTGTTAAAACATAAAATTGAAACCTTCAAAAATTTCAAAACATGGAAATTGCAAGTTGAAACTCAAACTGGCAAAAAGATAAAATATTTAAGAACTGATAATGGCCTTAAATTTTGTAATAATGATTTTGATGATATGTGTGAAAAATGTGGAATTACTAGACATAAAACTGTTCCTTATACACCTCAACAAAACGGGGTGGCTGAACGTATGAATAGTACTTTACTTGATAAAGTTAGATGTATGATGTTGAGTTCTGGTATTCCTAAATCTTTTTGGGGTGAAGCTGTTATGACTGCATGCTATCTGATTAACTTGACACCTTCTACTGTATTAAATGGTGATACTCCGCATGAAAAATGGTATGGTAAATGTATTGACTATACTGTGTTAAAAAAATTTTGCCGTGTTGCTTTCTCTCATCAAAATGAGGGAAAATTAGAACCTAGAGCTAGGAAATGTGTTTTCTTAGGATACCCTGAAGGAGTTAAAGGGTGTAGGCTTTGGGATAGAAGTCAAACTGGAGTTAAGATCATCATAAGTCGTGATGTTACATTTAATGAGTCTGAAATGACGTGTCTAAAATCAGAGAGTGACACATTGAGAGAAAGATAACAAGAAAACATTAGTGACGAATCCCAAATGGATTTAAGGCATTTGACCGTTCAAACCCCCACCACCTCAATTGAGGTGGAGCATCAAAATCTTGAATTAAGAGACAATCAGAATGAAAATATTGAGAGAGATGAGGTTATAGAAGAATATCAAGAAGAGCAAAACCTTTTGTCTGATTACCAGTTAGTTAGAGACAGAGTTAGGAGAACACATAGGGTGCCTCAAAGGTTAGAGTCTGATTTTGAACTTGTTTATGCTAGTTATGAAGAACTAGTTGATAGGGAACCAAACACGTATGAAGAAGCCTTGAGGAGTGAACAATCTAAGGATTGGGTGAAAGTGATGAAAGAAGAAATTAATTCCATTGATAAAAATCAAACATGGGAGTTAGTCCCGAGACCAAAAGACAAGTCTATTGTTGGGTGTAAATGGGTTTTTAGAATTAAGAAGGAAATCACCAAAGGTGAGTCTTCAAGGTTTAAAGCTAGAATAGCGGCCAAAGGTTACACACAAAAGGAAGGGATATATTATAATGAAATCTTTTCTCCAGTTGTTAAGTATACCACTATTAGGACTATGCTTGCATTAGTTGCACATTTTAATTGGGAACTTGAACAACTTGATGTTAAAACTGCTTTTCTGCATGGTAAACGTGATGAAAAGATTTTTATGGATCAACCTAAGGGTTTTGAGAATAAACAAAAACTCGATCATGTGTGTTTTCTTAAACGTTCTTTGTATGGTCTAAAACAATCTCCTAGACAGTGGTACAAACGTTTTGATTCGTTTGTTCAAACAACTGGTTTTAAAAGGAGTGAATTTGATCATTACTTATACTATCAAGGTGATGCTAATGATAATAACTGTGTGTTTTTGTTACTGTGAAGAATATTATAAATTGTATTATAATAAACTTGTTTCTATTACAAACTAGAAGACCCTATTTATAGGGTTAGAAATAACTGTAAAAGGAAATAAACATAAAAGGAAATATTACGTAATCTACTACTAAGGAAAGTAAATATTATAATCGCAATATTTGACGATCTCTGTAATCTTATTCTATATTCTTGACATTCCCCCTCAAATTGATGCTGGTAAAAGTATCAATTTGCAATCATGAACTGACGACGACGACGATACTTGTCCACGAAGAAGAAATCCAAATCAAAGCAACCAACGACGAAAATTACTGACGACGAGAGACCAAGAACAACATAGAACTACTCCAAAACGACGTCAAGAACACTCCAAAGAAACGACGAGAAACCACGAGAAACTACGAGAAGACGACGAGAACGCATACTCCTCAAGAAGAATTTCTAAAAGAAATTCACGACGTGCGCCGACACACGCCAAAATACCGGCCAAAAAACTACGAGATGAGAAACTCAAATTTCGGATACTCCGAACCAACACTAAACCAAATTCCAGATAAACTGGACCAAATTTCAGATAAACTGAACCAAATTTAACGGAACCAAATTCCAGATAAACTGGACCAAATTTCAGATAAACTGAACCAAATTTAACGGAACCAAATTCCAGATGAACTGGACATATACCAAAAACTGAAGAAACTCCAAACTGTAGCCAAAAGGTTGAAATAGTGGCCAACAATCCACTGAATCAAATCCAAAGAAAATAGACAAATTTCAACTGAACTCAAAGTCACACAGGGACCTCATAACTGAAGAGCGAGATCGAGGACTTCAACTCAACCTCCAAGAAGAATTTCCAAAACCACACAACGTTTTTTTTTTTTTTTTTCTTTACGGACAAGTTCTGGAAATTGGACTGAAGAAGGAAGATGTAGATTTAGCCAATTCTTGAATGTTACTGTTATTGAAAAAAAATAAAATTTGGCCAAAGTGACGAGCAGGCGGTCGTCATGAAACGGAATTCACGGGTGAATTTGTTTAGCACAGATTTGGCTCTGATACCATGTGAAGAATATTATAAATTGTATTATAATAAACTTGTTTCTATTACAAACTAGAAGACCCTATTTATAGGGTTAGAAATAACTGTAAAAGGAAATAAACATAAAAGGAAATATTACGTAATCTACTACTAAGGAAAGTAAATATTATAATCGCAATATTTGACGATCTCTGTAATCTTATTCTATATTCTTGACAGTTACTATACATGGATGATATGCTTTTGATTGGTCCCAACTTGAAATTGTTAAGTGATATAAAAACTACTTTGAATAATGAATTTGATATGAAAGACCTAGGTAATGCTAAAAGAATCTTAGGCATGGAAATTAAAACAGATAGGTCTAATTCTTTTTTTTTTTTTTTTTACATCAGACTTCATATATTATGAAAATTTTGAGAAAATTTGGCATGAATGAATGTAAACCTGTTACATTGCCTTTAGTTAATCATTTTGTATTATCTAAAGAACAATCACCTACTAATGAAGATGAAGAAGAATATATGAAAAAGATTCCATATTCAAATGCCATTGGTTCTGTTATGTATCTTATGGTGTGTACTAGACCTGACTTGACCTATGCTGTTAGTACACTTAGTAGATATATGTCCAATCCTGGTCCCAAACATTGGGAAGCTTTAAAATGGCTGCTTAGATATTTGAAAGGAACATGCAATGCTGGTTTAATATATAAGTTTAGTACTTAAGGAGTAAAATTGAAAGGCTAAACTAATGCTAATTATGCCGGTGACAGAGATAATAGGAAATCTACATCTTCCTATGTGTTTACTTTGTGTAATTCATGTATTAGTTGGAAATCACAACTTCAACATGTTGTTGCGTTATCTACTACTGAATCTGAATATATTGCTGCTACTGAAGCCTTTAAAGAATCTTTGTGGTTTAAAGGTGTATTAAATGAACTTGGTGATTTTAATAACAATGTGACAATATACTCTGATAGTCAATCTGCTATTCACTTATGCAAAAATCTTGTCTTTCATGAACGTACTAAACATATAGATGTTAGATTACATTTCATTAGAGCTATGGTTTCTCAAGAATTGGTAAAACTTGAGAAAGTCCTTTCAGAATATAATCCTGCTGACATGGGAACTAAGGTGCTCCCATTGATAAAGTTTAGAAGTTGCCTTGATCTTCTAAACATCGGTACAAATTTGTAAGTTTCTTTCCTTAAGCTATTTGTTATCTTATCTGACTTGCAGGTTGATTTGGCATCAAGGTGGAGATTGTTGGGTATTTTTTGTGATGCCCAAATAATCTCAGGGCGATGATGAAAAATAGTGGCTCGTTTAACTTCATAGGCTATAAGCCCGAGATTAAAGAATAATTAAAGTCCACACCACAAATGTCGTAGCCCAAATCTTGTTGGATATTTAGTGGAAATCAGCCCATTGGGTTAGATGATCAATACCCAACTTATTAGAGATAAAATGATAAGAGTGTATCTCTTCCTTCATTCAAAAACTTGAAGAACTCTATCTCTTATCTAACCAATTTTCGGTTTTGATAATGTCTATCATTGGAGAGAAAAATTCGGGAAATTGATTCAACTCCTTGCCTATAAATTGGAAACTCTCGTCCTTAATTCAATACACCAAAAATTCACTTAGCTTTGTGCTTTAGAAGAAGTAATAACCGGTTCTCTGCTCTGTGCTTGAAACCTTCTCTCTGCTTTATGCAATCAGCTTCTGTTCTTCCATGCCTTGGTGTGCTCTTTTGTTTTCTTCGGGTTTGGTGATACCTTTGTGATTGTGGATCAGTTTTCCCGAGCCTAAACGAAAGGAGAATTTATTGTTTTTATTGTTCTTCATTTTTTAGATTCTTAGTTTGATTTCATTGATTTATTGTAATTCCATAACCTAATTCTTTGATTTGTTCAATTGTAGGTGGAATTAGAATCACATCGGTGTCTCTCTTTCTCTTCATGGCTGATTCTTGTGCTTGTCCGAAAAAACTGAACTCTAGGGTGTATCAACAAGCTTCTTTCCCATTATCAGTTTTGGAACATGGTTGCAAGTAAACTTGGATGTATTATTCCTTTGACAATGCTCTTGGGTTCTCAAAAGACTTCTCTTCAGTCTCAGTTACCTTTCATTTCATTCATTGTTCTATTAGGTCCTTATCTTCTGCTTCTGACAGTACATATACTGAGATGGTAACATGGCACTGCCAGTCATCAGTATGGTTAGTAACTCCAGTTGTCTATAAAGCATACCATCTGTTGCAACTAACGAGGGGGCTAAAGCTTGGTGTTGAGCTTGGTGCACCGTTATGGACGGTGCTTACTATTAAAGGGCTTGGCATATTGTTGGGTGCTTGTTCTTAGAATGCAGCTCACGAGGGTTGTTTGGTACACTGGTTTTACTGATCGTACTTATAATCAAGAGCCATCTCCTTTGTTGATCTTGATAGATTCTTGCTGATGAATCAGCCACTGGCCTTAGGTACTAAATCTGTAAGTACACGGTTGAAATTTAGAAGGGCTTAATATGATTTAAAAAATGTATGATTTGTCGAAGTGAATATGATAAGACAAGCACAATAATTGTCTTATATTGTGTGCTCATCATGGTATTTGTTATAAGTGTTCATGTTGACGTGGATATGTTTAGAGAAATGATAGAACGAGAAATTGCAATTTTCATTCTTGCTTTTCTTCCTATCCTCGTCCCCCTCCTTACTAACATGCTTTATTTTATTTGCTCTTTGTTTTTTAGCCCCAAAATTGCTGGTTCGGTGGTGTTTGTCACATTCATTATAAGATTCTACTCGAAAAAATAGAGCATACTGATTAAATAGAACCAGAAAAATATGTGATGTCTCTAGTCTTACCATGATCGGCAATATAGTCGTGTGTATGCCTTATAATAAATGAAGTATTTACGTCATCATAGATAACTTTAGGAGCTGCATTTGAGAAGTTACCTAAATTACTTCCAAATGCTACGCTCATCACATGCTTGCAAAGCCTTGCCTTGGCCATGCTTCTACACTAGCTTTCAAAGCCTTATTCATTACTGTAGCCCATCACATCTTTGAAAATTTGGACACACCTTTTTATTGGAAAATTTGGTTTTATTAGTTGGTTTGACCAATTATTTTAGTGGGTTCCGTTAGTTGAACAAAATATTTCTTTAGCCGAGTGTGTTCTACTCCATGAATATATTAATGTTATGTATTTATTTTCTCAAAACTAATTTAGGGTGAATAAGAAATTAAGGCCAAAAGATTACCACTTGAAGTTGAAATAAATTAGAATAAAAATTGGTGAGAACTTGGAAAAGTGTCAATTCCACATAGGAAAGCTAGAAGAATATAAACCAATTGGTGGGCTTTCTCCTATTTTTCTGTGCATAATACGTATATTCTTCTAGAAGGGCGGTTGACGGTTGACAATTAAGCTGCCTGTCCAAACGGTTTGTTTCTGTTAAAAACACAACTTTTCGGCTGTTGTATCTTTTGGACACAACCTTTCAACTTCTATAAATAGGCCCCTGTACCCCGGTTTCATTCACTCCAAAATCAATTAATTTTATTGTTCATCCGATATTATTTATTCGTCCCTGCATTATTCATATTTTGTAATCCATGTTTGGTAATAATTTTCGTGCATTTTAGTCCTCCAGATTTTAGAGATAAAAAATGTGAGTAGGTTCGCCGGGCCTTGTAATTTATAGTGCTACTATTACAAGTCGAGGTCGTTGTATCTTGGGAGACGAGTGCTGGAATACCGTCAGCATCAGTGCGGGCATTATCGACTTAAGGAGAAAGAGTTGAACTCTTGCCCCGACCATTAATATTTTTATAGCATTCATTTTGCACAACGTTATTTTGCCCAAATCTATTCACGGTGATATAATTATTTGCCAATAATTTTAAGACGATAATGACAAGTAGTACTACATCTGTCATACTTATTAATAATGCTCACGTAGAGAATCGAAAAAATTCACTGGAGTGAATTTTAGGAGATGACAACAAAAAAAGTTGTTTTATCTCACGACTCTGAATTTATCAAATTCTTGAGTGAAGATGCTCCAAATGTTGAGGATGATGAAATAGATTCTAAAAAATGAGCAACATTCGATGCATGGAGTCATAGTGACTTCTTGTGCATGAACTGCATCCTCAATTGCCTTGACAACACACTATATGGCGTATATTATTCGGTCAAGAAAGCTAAATTACTGTAAGAATTATTGGAAAAGAAGTACAAAACAAAAGATGCCGGATTGAAGAAATTTGTTGTAGGCAAATTTCTAGGCTTCAAAATTGTATTCTAAAACGGTAATGAATCGAGTCCAAGAGCTACAAATCATCCTGCATGATATACATGCAGAAGGTATGAAGCTCCGTTAGTCGTTTTAGGTCGCTGCGATTATCGAAAACTTACCACCAATGTGAAAAAATTTCAAGAACTACCTGAAACATAAACGCAAGAAAATGAGACTTGAAGATCTGATTGTACGATTAAGAATTGAGAAAGATAATGACAAGTTTGTAGGTTTAGACTAGTATTTGAATCTGACAAGTTTGTACTCACCAAAAATGACATGTTTGTAGGCAAATGGTACTTAGTCAATGGGCTATTCAAAATGAATGTAATGCACGTACTTCGTGATTTTGATATTAATAAAAATAAATCTTCTGCTTACTTGAAACATGTGTAGAAAATAAATTAGCTAAAACACTGTATCATTCAGTTGAAAGGAACTCGAATCCTCTAAAACTAATTCATAGTGATATTTGTGATTTAAAGTTTGTACAAACTAGAAAAGGTAAAAAGTATTTTATTACTTTTATAGATGATTGCACAAGGTAATATTATGTCTATTTGCTAAGAAGTAAAGACGAGGCCTTAGAAACATTTAAATAGTACAAGAATGAGGTTGAGAATTAACTAAGCAAATGAATAAAAGTTATTCGTAGTGACAAAGGTGGGGAATATGAAGCGACATTTGAAATTTTGTTCGAATTCTGGGATTATTCATCAAACTACAGCTCCTTGTTCACCTCAGTCGAACGGTATTGCGGAACGCAAAAATCGTACTCTAAAAGAAATGATGAACGATATATTAATTAGTTCTGGTTTACCTCAAAATTTGTGTTGCAATTCTCTCAACTAATCACATTCTAGATAAATTACCACACAAAAGTAGGAATAAAACTCTTTATGAATTATGAAAATGTCATAAATTTACGTACAAATACTTAAAAGTGTGGGGGTATTTGGCTAGATAGAAATATCAAAGCCTAAACAAGTTAAATAGGGCCTAAGACCATCGATTACATATTCATTGGATATGCTAATAACAGTAGTGTTTATCGTTTCCTTGTACATAAGTCTAATATTTCGAATGTACATGAAAATACTATCATTGAATTTAGGAATGCTATATTTTTTAGGACAAGTTTCCTTGTAAGGATATGAAAGAGATAAGTTTGCAAAAAGAAATTTATGATTCTGCAATTGGTAATCATCAAAGTGATGAAGAACTAAGATGAAGTAAAAGGACCAAAACATCTACATGTTTTGGTCCAGATTTTTTAACTTATTTGTTAGAAAATGAACTTAGGACATTCATGAAGCAATGTCTAGTCCAGAAGCTCCATTCTGGAAAGAGGCTATTAATAGTAAAATTAATTCTATTATGCAGAATTATACCTGGGAGTTGGTAGATCTCCCATTTGGTAACAAATCGTTTGGTTGTAAATTGATTTTCAAAAGAAAATTAAAAACGGATGGATCAGTTGATAAATATAAGGCCAGATTGGTAGTTAAAGGATTCAAACAAAAAGACGACCTTGATTTTTTCGATACATACTCACTATGATAAGGATAACATCAATTAGAGTATTAATTGCAATCGCTGTATTGCATAATTTAGAAATCCAGTAGATGAATGTCAAAACAGTTTTCTTAAATGGTGAACTAGATGAAGAAATTTACATGGAACAACCCGAATGGTTCATTACTCATTGACAGGAAAAAATGTGTGTAGACTCGTTACGTCATTATATGGACTAAAACAAGTGCCAAAACAATGACATGCAAAAATTGACAAACTTTGCTATCAAATGATTTTAAAATTTAGCGAGTGTGATAAATGTATTTATATTAAAACCACACCTAATGCATATGCAATCGCATGTTTATATGTTGATGATATGTTAATTATGGATAGTAATTATGATATCATAGCAAATACCAAGAAAATGTTGACAAAATATTTTGACATGAAAGATATATGTATTGCAGATGTAATATTAGAAATTAAAATCCTTAAAACATTTGAGAGACTTGTCTTCTCAATCTCACTATATTGAGACTGTACTTAAGAAGTTTCATATATATGATGAAAGTCGAGTTAAAACACCGGTAGACTTAAGTCTGCATTTGGCCAAACATAAAGGCGAACTCGTATCTCAATTAGAGTAATCTTGGATAATAGGCAGTCTAATGTATATTACAAACTGCACTCGTCCGGATATTGCATATGTAGTGAACAAACTTAGTAGATATACAAGTAACCCAAATAATGACTATTGGAATGCACTGGTAAGGGTTCTTAGATATCTACGATATACCTCAAATATTGGATTACATTATGCTAGATATCCAGTTGTATCAGAAGGATACAATGATGCTAATTTGATATCAGATACAAAAGACTCAAAATCCACTATTAGGTATGTTTTTACCATTGGTGGTGCGGCCGTATCTTGGAAATCCTCTAAACAAACATGTATAGCTCGATCCACGATGAAATATGAGTTTATTGTTTTAGATAAAGTTGGAGAGGAAGCAGAATTCCTTTGAAATTTTTTAGAGGATATTCTATGTTGGCCTATACCTGTGCATGCAATTAGTATACATTGTGATAGTCATTCGGCTATCGGTAGAACATGTTGATCTCATAAAGTAATATGTATAATGGTAAGTCTCGAAATACTCATTGAAGACATAATACAATTAAGCAATTAATCTCAAATGGTGTTATTTCCATAGATTATGTAAAGTTTAGAGAAAATCTAGCGCATCTGCTTACTAAAGGCTTACCAAAAGATCAAGTATACTGTCTATCAGGGGAATGGACTTAAAGTCTACTATACAAGAATCTTTGTAATAATAATCCAACCTTGCTGACTGGAGATCCCAAAAATCTTGGTTTAATAGGACAACTAAGCTATGAAGATGGGGTATGATGGTACTCTTAATAAGAGATCACTTATATAAGTGTGAAATGTGGCCGCTTCTATGAGAATGTTTCAAAAGTTTGAATTCTCTAAATCACTTATGAAATTCAAGAGTTGTTTATGGCCAAAATGAACACAACAGTGAAAACAAAAAAAAAAAAAAATGTTAGGGAGGTTATTGTGTTGATACTTTCGTCTTAATTTACGCAAACGGCTAACAATTCAAGACACCGCATTCACTGATTAGCCAAGTAACTGTAGGTTCAAACCTATAAAGTACCTATCCGGATGCAATAACATTCCGTCTGATCTTTCTATAGGGTCTGCATAGTTTATTGTATTAATTTCCATTCATGTGGGGGGATTGTTGGAAAAATTGATTTTATTCGTTGGTTTGACCAACTTTTGATCAATTATTTTAGTGGGTCATGTTAGTTGGACAAAATATTTCTTTGGCCGAGTGTATTCTACTTTATGAGTAGATTAATGTTATGTATTTATTTTTTCAAAATCAGTTTATGGTGAATGAGAAATTAAAGCCAAAAGATGACCACTTGAAATTGAAATAAATTGGAAAAAAATTGGTGGAAAATTGGAAAGTGCCAATTCCACATAGGAAAGCTAGAAGAATATAAACCACTTTATATTGCTCAAGTTTGAGATTTGGATTTGAGCCCCAAGAAGTACCAATAGTTTTTGAAGGGGAGAAAACCTATATGCAAGTAGGTGGGCCAAAGCCCACACACGCACGCTGTTGTCGCATCCGTTTGTCTGGCTTGGCACGGGCATGGGTCGTGGGCTTGGGCTTGGACTTGGACTTGGACTTGGGCCGAGCTGATATATATTTTTTGGTAAAATAATATTTGATTTATATTATTTTTTCCTATTTATATGTGCGTGACACGTGTATTCTTCTAGAAGGGTGGTTGTCAGTTGACGTTTGATAGTTGAACTGCATGTCCAAACGGTGTGTCTGTTGAAGACAACTTTTTGGTCGTTGTGTCTTTTGGACACAACCTTTCAATTTCTATAAATAGGCTCCCATACCCCAGTTTTCATTCACTTCAAAATCAAATCTGATTTTATTCTTCATCCGATATTATTCTTTCGTCCCTACATTATTCATATTTTGCAATCCAGGCTCGAAAATAATTTTCGTGCATTTTAGTCCTCTAATTTTTAGAGAGATAAAAAAAGTGAGCAGGTTCGCCCGGTCTTGTAATTTGCAGTTCTACTATTATAAGTCGAGGTCATTGTATCTTGGGAGACGAGTACTGGAATACAGTCACACTAGTGCAGGCATTATCGTCTTATGGAGAAAGAGTCGAACTCTTGTCTCGACTATTAATATTTTTATAGCATTCATTTTTTCATTCAATTCACGGTGATATAATTATTTGCCAACAATCTTCAACACTTTTAGTACCAGTTAGAGTTTAGGAAGTTTTTGGCTTTTGGATAACCTACTAATCTGAGGTCGAGATTGTTTAATGTACCCCATGGCTAGTATTGATCATCGGCTTGGCAAATTCAGCCTCGGTGGAGTTACATACACGTTTTTAATGCTTATTCAGCTCGTGTGGCTCCCCAATTAAGCGACGTATCTGCTAAGTTGGATATGATGTAAAGGAGTTTAAGTTACTTGATAGTGAGAATGTTTGAATCTGTGGTGGTTGAGAAACTCATTATGCATATTTTAAAAGTTAGTTAAAGACACAAGTGAAAAATGGCAAATGATTGCTAATTTCTTCCAATAATAGAGGAATTAGCTGCTTTAGCCTCGAGACATGAGAAGATCAGAGTTGAAGATGAAAAAGGTACCAATATTTTTACTCTTTTTCTACTGTTTTAAATGATTTAGTCAAAGAGGGCAAAGCTTGGTGAAATGATCTTTGATTACAAATTGCAATGATAACAACAAAGTGCACTGGTTTAGATTTTTGAGCAGTGATTTTTAGAAGAAAGTGTGATTAAAGTGTAGGGCAAATTTTGAATTTACGTGCAGAATATTTTATTGTATAAATGTGTAGTTGAAAATGAATATGTAGAAAAAAAGAGTTTGAAAATAATGATTGTCAAATATGAGCTTATTTATTTAGAGAAACTTTATTCATCTTTTTGACCTTCTATTGAGTTGAGAAAATATCTTATGTTTAATGTCAATTGTTAATAATGATATTTATTTTTCGAATAATATCCAATACTATACTAAAGTTGTGCATGATTGAAACAGAGTAAGATGTAATTCTATTGTTTATTTTAAACAAAAACTCAGTGGTTTTTGTGTTTTAATAGTGAATATGACTTTAATTTAATACATTGGATTTTCGTTTTTTGTCCCAATTACTTCTCTGTTTGAAAATCATTATTTGAAAATTCTTTTTTCTATATATTCATTTTCAATAACACATTCATATAATAAGATATTTTACATGTAAACTAAAAAAATTCATACATTCTCTTAAAAATTATTATTCTAAATATTGGTTTTACTAAATAATGGCCACCAAAGAGGGGTACATCCCATCTAATCTTATTTTTTTAATCAATTTGGTGTACCAAACGGCAAGCACAATCACAAGGAAATCGGAATTAAGACCAACAATAGAAAGGAAAATAATAAAAGAATTGTCTACTTGAAAACGTCACAACTCGCACGGATACGGAAGCATACAACGAAAATCGCATAACCGAAATCGCGATAATAGTACAAAGATTATGTGACGGAGACACTTTCCAAGTGTCCATTTTCCTAGTATATTGTTTCCTCCGTCTAAGAACGTGCACATTTACGAAACCCAGATCTCTCTCTTACCTTTACAGAATCGTGCTGTAAATTCTCTCCGCACAGGCAACGGCAACGGCAACGGCAACGGCAACGGCCTTTCAAATAGTTCTCCGGCGAATAATTTCGCGATCAACATAGACATGAGTAACAGCGAGCTCCTCCAAATCGAACCTCTCGAGCTTCAGTTCCCATGTAACTGTTTTCTCTCTGTCTCTCTTTAACAATTTAACACGCAACCACAAACATATAAAAGAATGTCTTTTGAGGATAATAATTTAATTTTGTTTGATTTGATATGTGGTTTTGCTGTTCTGAAATTATTTTTTTGGTATTTGGAAAAGTCGAATTGAAAAAGCAGATCTCATGTTCCTTGCAATTAACCAACAAATCAGATAATTACGTTGCCTTCAAGGTATCAATTTTCGTCATTCAAACTTTATATATACCTGTTCGTGTGTTCATTTTTAATTTAATTTAATTTAATTTTTCTGTTGTTTCAGGTCAAGACAACGAATCCAAAGAAGTATTGCGTGAGGCCTAATACGGGAGTTGTATTGCCTCATTCTACTTGTGATGTCACAGGTCTCTCTGTCTCTCTCTCCATTTAGGGCAAATAAATAAATAAAATTCAGCTAAAGATTGTGTGTGATTTATATCAAAAATCATGTGTATGGCATTATAATTAATAGGAGGTTTGAAACGAAAATATCCCTTTTTCTTTAGGTTTTCTGTTCTGCTTTAATTTCAGATTTAATGAATTGAAGGAATTGACGAAATGAAGAAGGCTTCAGATGAAATTATCTGATGATGAATTAATTTTCCTTGATTTACAATGTATGGAGCTACATACTTATAGTATTTACACGTATAAAGGAAGGACAGATTCTACAACAAATTCAACAGAAATTCCTAACAGAATTCCAGCTCATGCATTCTAGAATCATCTGTTATATTGCTGGATTTTGCTGAGCTGGTAAATGTAGTGGCTGAGGCAGTTGTGGTGGAGATTCTAACATCCCCCCGCAAGATGGAGAGTGAATGTCAACGACACCCATCTTGAGCAAGAAAGAATAGAACAAAGGAGAGTGAAGTGCCTTGGTGAAAATATCGGCCAGCTGGGAGTGTGACGGTGTGTAAGCAGTGGCGATCAGACCTTCTTGGATTTTATCACGAATCAGATGGCAATCTAATTCGATGTGTTTGGTCCGTTCATGGAAAACAGGGTTGGAGGCAATGTGCAGAGCAGATTTGTTGTCACAATGAAGAGCAGCTGGTTGAGGATGTGGAATTGTGAGATCATGAAGTAAGTACTTCAACCAAACAAGTTCACAAGAGGCAGCAGCCATGGATCTATATTCGGCTTCAGCAGAGCTTCGAGAGACTGTGTTTTGCTTCTTACACTTCCAAGAGATAAGTGACTTTCCAAGGAAGATGCAAAAACCGGTAGTTGATCGTCGTGTGTCAGGGCAGGAGGCCCAATCAGAGTCACAGTATGATGTAAGCTGGGAAGTAGAGGAAGAGGGGAAAAATAATCCTTGGCCAGGGGACCGTTTGACATAATGCAGGACTTTGTAAGCTGCTTGAAGATGAGGAACACGAGGCTGACTCATGTATTGGCTGAGCAGATTAACGGAGAAAGATAAATCAGGGCGTGTGATAGTCAAGTAGAGAAGTCTGCCAATGAGTCTTCTGAATTCAGATGGATCAGGTAGCAAGTTGCCTTCATCCTTACTAAGCTTGAGATTTGGATCCATAGGAAGTAAACTAGGCTTGCAGCCAAGTAAACCGGTATCATGTAAAATGTCGAGGGCATATTTACGCTGGCAAAGTTGAATTCCACTGGAGTTTCTGGCTATTTCCAAACCAAGGAAATATTTGAGAGTGCCAAGATCTTTAATCTTGAATTGAGAAGCCAGAAATTTCTTAAGATTAGAAATACCATGAGAGTCATTTGAGGCCACAATAATATCGTCGACATAAACGAGCAAAGCTATAAAAGATTTATCAGATTGCTTTGTAAAAAGGCTGTAGTCAGCCCGGGACTGTGTAAATCCAAATTGGAGTAAGGAAGTGGAGAATTTTGCATACCATTGGTGAGAAGCCTGTTTAAGGCCGTATAGACTCTTTCGTAACTTGCAAACTTTATTCTGTCCTTGAACGATATATCCAGGAGGTAATTTCATAAACACCTCCTCATCCAAGTCGCCATGGAGAAAGGCGTTGTTAACGTCAAATTGTTGTAAAAACCAGCCTTTTATGGATGAAACGGCCAGTAACGTTTTTACAGTCACAAGTTTGGCAACGGGAGAAAATGTTTCGTGGTAATCAAGCCCCTCCTCTTGGGTGTAACCTTTGGCGACTAAACGAGCCTTGTGTCTTTCAACAGTACCATCTGAGTTGTACTTGATCTTGTAAACCCATTTGGAGCCAATGGCTTTCTTACCAAGTGGCAGATCAATGATATCCCAGGTGTTATTGAGTTCTAAAGCAGCAATTTCACTATCCATGGCTGTGCGCCAGTCTGTGCTTTTAACAGCTTGAGCATAGGAATTTGGCTCAGTATGATCAAGGATAGAAGTGGTAAAAGCAGCATGTGTAGGTGATAATTTAGCAAGAGATAAAACAGAGGATAATGGATAGAGAGAAGTAGGAAGGGCAGTACCTGTTACCTTGGAGCTTAATGGAGAAGCAGTAGGCACAATGACCTGTTGACAATAGAAATCCTGAAGATATGACGGAGTTTTTCTTGATCTATGTGGTCTGCGAGAAAGGAGCTGAGGCTGGGGAGTGAGCTGTTCAGGAGAATGGGAATGAGTAGTAGGTGGAGAGGCTGGAGTGGGAGAAGAAGGGGGAGCGGATGTGTTTTCCGAGAAGAAGTCAGTGTAAGGTGGAACGGTAGCAGGTACTGGGATAGGAGGTGGAAATGAAGTATGTGAAGGTGGCTGCGAAGTAGAGGGAGTAGGAGTACTGCTATAGGGGAAAATGTCTTCATAGAAGGTGACATCACGAGAGTGGAAAATGGAGTTAGTGTCTAAGTCAAGAAGTTTGTAGCCCTTAATGCCAAAAGGGTAGCCAAGTAAAATGCATCTCCTTGCACGAGAGTCAAATTTTTGCCTATTTTGTTTTAACGTGGAGGCATAGCATAGGCAGCCGAAAGTTCTTAAATGAGTGTAGGATGGTTTTGTTTGAAAAAGGAGCTCTTGTAAATTGGGAGATGGCGTTCTGTTGATAAGATAAGTAGCGGTCAAAACACAATCGTCCCAAAGGGAGAGGGGAACATGAGACTGAAATCTTAAGGCACGAGCGACATTTAAAATGTGTTGGTGTTTCCGTTCGACGACGCCATTTTGTTGGGGGGTTTCAACGCAGGTTTTATGATGAATGATACCCTTTTGTAAATAGAAATTAGTCATTGCAAATTCATTACCGTTGTCAGATCGAATGACCTTAATATTCTTGTGAAATTGTGCCTCAACCAGAGAACAAAATGACTGGAGGATTGCTCTGGTCTGGGATTTGTTGTTCATTAGGTAGACCCACGCGGATCTTGAGAAGTCGTCAACAATGGTTAAAAAATATTTGAATCCATCGTGTGTCATTTGGGAGCAAGGCCCCCAAATGTCACAATGAATGAGATCAAAAGAAGCTAAAGCCCGACTGTTACTAGGTAAAAAAGGTGATCTGTGGTGCTTAGAAAAATGGCAAGTGGAACAAGGAATATGCTGATTCATTAATTTCAAGTTAGGCAAATGTTCCTGTAATAACAATAATCGTGAGTCAGACAAGTGACCCATTCTACAATGCCATAAGTGGTGATTATTTTCAGGAATAACTGAAGCAGAGAGAGGAGATTGGTGAAACAGCAACTGAGGCAAGATAGAGGAGAGAGCTGTAGGAGGAACTTCTGTCAACTGAAGCTGATAAAGGCCATTGTGAGCCTTACCCTTCCCAATCGTGCTCCAAGTGAAAAGGTCCTGCAAATAACAATCATTAGGAAGAAAAATGATGCAACAGTTGAGGTCTCTAGCTAATTTCTGGGCTGAAAGAAGATTAAAATTAAAGGATGGAATGCACAAGACATCAGTGAGTGTGAGATTCTTATTGACTTGGACAGTGCCTTTGTGAGTAACAGTGGCATGAGTATTATTTGGAAATTTAACCTGAAAATGTACTGTGCTAGGTAAAGAAGAATAAAATGATTTGTAGCAGATCATGTGATCTGTAGCACCCGTATCTATGATCCAAGGAATATTCTGTGAAGATGTGGTGTGAGAAGCTGAGAAACAAGATGATATACCAGACATAGTGGAAGCTGTGGGATGAGGAGAGCTGGCATGAGGTGTAGCAGGAGACTGAATAAGATTGGCAGTAGACTGTGGAGCCTGAGACTGGAGCAATTGAAGGAGCTGATGATATTGCTGCTTTGTAAGGGTAACCTGGGATCCCTCAGTGATCTGATCATGGCTGGAGAGGCTGACTTGATTGGTTAGGGGCTCAGACCCTGTGCTTCGATTGGCAAGCTTATGGCCCGGTGGATAGCCATGTAATTTGTAGCATTTGTCAATATGATGGCCTGGAAGATTGCAGTGAGTGCAAGTTGGCTTGTCAAGGTGAGGATTGGCCTTAAAACATTTATCCAAAGAATGGCCAGAAACCTTGCAGAAAGTGCAAAAAAGTCTCTCCCTCCTCTGTTAACCAGAGTGTCTGGTGTTGGGAAAGTGAGTCTTGGCAGCTAGAGCAAGAGAGTCATGGAGGATGGGAATATGAGATATCTGTTTTCGTTTTTCTTCTTGTTGGACAAGTGCATAGACCTCACTTAAGGAAGGAGAGGGTTTGATGAGAATGATCTGAGCTTTGATGTTGGTAAAAGAGTCATTGAGTCCCATAAGAAATTTCATCATCCAGTCACGCTGCTGATGTTCAAGGACAGGTTTCATAGCACCACAAGTGCAAGATGGGATGAATTCAAAATTGAGAAGTTCATCAAAAAAACCTTTCAACTTGGAAAAATATAGGCTGACAGAATCTTCACCCTGTGCAAGGGAATGTATGGATTGTTTTAATTCAAAAATTCGTGATCCATTATTTTGGGCAAAACGTTGCTCCAGTTCAAGCCATAAGACGTGTGCTGTTTCAACATATACCACGCTGTTCTTAATTTCAAGAGACATAGCGTTTTGGAGCCAAGTCACAACCATGTCATTGCATTCAAGCCATGGTTCCAGCTGAGCATCATTCGGGGCAGAAGGCTGACAAAGAATGCCATCAATGAAGCCAAGTTTCTTTTTGATTCGAAGAGAACGGCGTACTGTGCGAGCCCAAGAGTGGTAGTTGTCAGCTGTGAGGAGATGATTAGTAAGAAGAGTTCCAGGACCATCATTTGGGTTAAGGAAATAAGGGCTGGAAGGATCTTTAGGATTGGTGTTGATGGGAGGATTGACAGAGGGATTGGGTTCAATGGAAGAATCAGTATTTTCTTCAGCCATATCTATAGCTCTGATACCATTTCAGATTTAATGAATTGAAGGAATTGACGAAATGAAGAAGGCTTCAGATGAAATTATCTGATGATGAATTAATTTTCCTTGATTTACAATGTATGGAGCTACATACTTATAGTATTTACACGTATAAAGGAAGGACAGATTCTACAACAAATTCAACAGAAATTCCTAACAGAATTCCAGCTCATGCATTCTAGAATCATCTGTTATATTGCTGGATTTTGCTGAGCTGGTAAATGTAGTGGCTGAGGCAGTTGTGGTGGAGATTCTAACATTTAAACTATCCCTTGAGTGAGTTTAGGAATAATTTGGATTTCGATGAACCAACTTAACCGGTTAGTTACAAGCAACAAACAATAAGTCATGCATTTATCTTTGGCATGTGGATTTATTTGTGTTGAATCAGTAAGTGAATGTTAAATTTTTTTGAAGTCCAGTTACAATGCAAGCACAAAAGGAGGCTCCACCTGATTTGCAGTGCAAGGATAAATTTCTCCTCCAGAGTGTAGTTGTGAGCTCAGGAGTAACCGCAAAGGATATTAATCCTGATATGGTACAATTTATTGTAATGCTAGTGTATTTACTATGCAATTTAGTAGCTGTGGCTGGAAAGGTTCGGTTAAAAAAGTAAGCTGTACATGTTTTTTCTGGTTTTTAGTTTAGCAAAGAGTTGGGGAACCGTGTTGAAGAATGCAAGTTGAGAGTTTCATATGTTCCACCCCCACAACCACCTTCGCCTGTGCGAGAAGGTTCAGAGGAAGGCTCCTCACCAAGGGCTTCATTGTCGGACAATGGGACCGTAAATCAGATTCCTGACTATAATAGCGTGAGTTTTTTAGATGTCCTCATATTTTGATGTGAAAGATATGTTCTTTTTGACTTCATAACAAATTTAACATAATGGGAATGATGAAAGTTCTAATTTATTTTAATGATTTTTCAGATGTCAAGAGCATACGTTGACTCACTGGAGAACACACCAGAGGTTATATCCTACATTCTTAGTATTTTCTATCATTGACATTGTGCTTTATCTTCTTGATCTTGCGGTTGGTTCATGTCTGGATATCCTTATTGTACCTTGGCATAAGTTTGATTCTCTGTGGTGGCCAATTTATAACAGTTTTCTTTATACGTCATGCACTTATTTATCTAACTTACTCCATGCTCCCGATAACAATAAGAAAGTCTTTAAGTATACAAAAGGTTCCTTTGGTGTTGAGTTTAGGTGTTCTTGTCTTTTGTCCTGCTTTTCATACTTGATGAGGTAGTTTATGAATACCGGTTTGTCATAAAGTACAAACTTTGGAAATCAAAATGTGCATATTAATCCATGTTAACAATTGTTTCATGGTTGGCCAGTTGGGTGTGGTGTGTGTATTTTTACATTTGATATGCTGTCAAGGTTTTGAAATGTTTTGATGAGAATTTTTTTGCCCACTAGAACTATCCTGAGAAGAATATATTAATTTGATATAGGTTTCTCTGTGCTCATGCTACATCTAATGGTGTTTGCATGTGCAAAACAACAAAAAAATTGTTGTGCTTGTTAATATATATGGCTAATTTTTTTACCAAGTTAATACTCTAAATTAAGTTCATAATGAAGTTACCAAAGAACTGGGGATATTTTTTGGGGGTAAATCACTAGCCACGCTCTCCATGTGCCTGAAAGTCTTCATAAACACCAGCCAAAAAGAAGAAGTAGGAGAAGAAGGGAAAAAAAAAAAACTGTTTGCATTTGTGCTCGACTTTTAATTGTTTATCGAGGAGACAAATGGAATGAGAGAAATTAAGATTTTCTAGTTATATTTAATGGTTTGTAGTTTGTAAAAAAAGGTTTATACATATTATAGTGGGTTTTGTGGAAAAAAGTGGAATGGTTCCAAGGATCTAACTCATTTAGGACCTTAGGTTGGTCTAATTGTGGATGGCTTAACAACATGGTATATATTAGGTTATATCTCATAATAAGTCATCATTCTTTATATCTACTAATGTAGGGACTAAATTTATTTTGTTTTTGAAGCAGTTTAGACAACTGCCTAAGATCTCCAGGAGCAAAACTGTGTACATGCATTTTTTTTTTTAATTATTTGAGACGCTATATGCAGGATTAAAGCATGTTCAATAAAAGGAGTAGCCATATTCTAAAGATTTTAGGGCATATTCAGTTTTAAGGAAGTTATGTATATTTGTGTCATTGAAATGTGCTGAGGACAACACCAAAGCTAGTATGGTACTTCAGGGTTCAGGCACTCTAATTATTAATATTTTGCGTAAGCATCAAGAATTTCAAGGATCTTCTTCCAAAAATAACAATAATAAAACACTTCATTAATATTTTTTTGGAAAAATATCCTTTTAGTATCATGACTAAAACATATTTAGATATATTTATGGTACATTCTGTGTAGCAAGGTTATATAAAAGGTTTGATAGTTTGCTACTCAACAAGGAATATAGCCTCAAAAGGCATAGAATAGCAATAATGACTGCAGTCTTATTCCAAGTACTTTTAGGATCAACCGACATTAAATTCTTTTTCGCAAATTTGTACGAGCTATTTCTATCTCTACTGGAAGATTTAATGTAATCATTTCTTGCATAATAACATCAGAAAATGATAGTTTTGGCCTATTTCTCCTGCTCTAACCTAATCTACCAAGTTTGCCTCACTTTTGTGAACCTGAGTTTTCTTAGTCTTGTGCAAGACTTGCCTCTATCTTGTAAGTGATCCTTCCATTGATTAATAATTAATCGTTGTTGAAAGTTCTAAATTATTTTAGACCCATGAGACAATTAAAACAACAAATAACTTTTTAATTGTTTTTAGATGGTTAGATCATACAAGTCAATTTATCATAAGTTTGAATACTACGATCAATGATTAAAGCAATAAAGAACACCAAAGATGATTACGGAAAAACCCCAACTAGGTAAAAATTTCGGGCACTTTGTCAGTCAATAATCCACTACAAATCGAAGCAAACTTATTGTACGGTCCAGACCCGTCTATCCCATAGAACTTCTGACCTCAATTCCAGTAGTCTTCCTTGATCCTACTAGAGGTTCGCTCCTTCAAAACAATCCCGACTCCTGGTTTATACCTTAGTCCTCCTGGATTGCGTGCTCCTGACGCTAGATCCCGACTCCTGGTACCTCACCTTAATCCTCCTAAATTTGTGCTTATGCAACAGCTCCTGATCCCTAGTATCAATTTATCTTTGTTTGATCAAAAGATTGTGTTGTTTTGATTTTGTGGTTTTACATGAAACAATATGCCATGACCAACAAAATATGATTTGGAAGAATTTATGGATCAAGTAATATGCGGTGGTTGAATCTTGGAATCAATGAATGTTTTTGATCATCAACGAATTGATCTCTATGGAATAAATCTGATTCAACACAGTTTTGGATGTTCATATGGTATGATATATATAGGGAAAAGTGTTTGGGATGAAAAGGTATTTAAAAACCAAGTGTTTGAAGCAAAATAGAATCATGGACGTCGACTCGTCGCTCGAGCGTCAAACCAGCGACAGGCGAGCAGTCCTCAATATTTTTATCATAACTTTCTCTCCCAATGTCCGATTGAAGTTATTCAAAATGCGTTGGAAAGTTAATTTAAAGGGCTACAATTCGCTTAGAAGTAGCCTTATCCAAATTCCAATGTTTTTTATGTGAAAAATGCGTTGCAAGTTGCGACAGAGAATTTGGAGCATAACTTGTGCGGCTTTTTGATACTCTTTAGACTTCTAATTGCATTTCCATGATCATATGTGATCTTTTTGGATATCTTGGACTCTTTAAAAGACTATACTACAAATTTCAATTCTTTGACTTTGATTAGGACTCAATAACTCGTATTTTGACTTTAATTACAACTCGATAAACTCTTAATACAATTCAACTATGACTTGATTTTGACTAATGAAATTGCCAATTATAAATTGGACTTGACAATATCCCCATTTGGAATCCCGTGATAAAATCATATTTATTTCAAAGTTAATAAGTCTAAAACTACCCAAAAATAAGGCATGTTCTCTTTACCATTTTCAAGTCGTTTTCTGTTTTCGATTTTTCAAAATAATGAAAAAGCGTTGTCTTTCCCATTTTCGAAAACGCGTTTTTGAAAACAAGTTAAAAATTTACAAAGAAAATCCAAAACGACAAATTTGTCGTTTCGAGTGTTTTCAGTTATAATCAAATCAAAATTTTCAAAACATGTTTTGTGTGTTTTCAAAACAATTTTTCAAAATGTAAAAAGAACACATTTTCAACAATCTCAAAATAGACACTCAAAACACAAAACCTAAAATGAATTCAAAATTCAAAACACAAATCTCAAACACAAAGAGAATAGCCCCTAAACTTTCCAAATTTTTTTTCAATAATATGTCGACCCATTTTCTGAAATACATGGAAACCACAATGCCACGTGAAAAACAAGAGGAAACTATCAAAATCAAAATCATATAACTGAGTTAAATAAAACACATAATAAAACACGTGTAACATCGAAACATGCAATATCATGTGAATTATAAACTTAGAAATAAATCATAGAATTTTATATCAATATAGATAAAACACAAAACTATGTCTAATAAAATTTTAGCAAATATATCAAATGAAAAATTTTAAAATTCTCCCTCCAACTCATATAATCAACTCCCTGAAATAAATACAAATCTTTCTCCCTTTTTGTCACAAATAACAAAAATTAAGGCAAGTAATAATCATGTAAAAGACAGAGAGGAATGAGTAAAAAAAATATGCTCATGTATAATGATGCAAAAAAATTATACAAAAACATGTTATGGGAAAATAAAAATTTTCCAATTTTGAGACCAACTGTTTTTTGAATTTTTTTATAAATTTTCAACTTTATCATCAACAGTTATTTGCTCATACATGTATAGTTCATAAACAATTAAACATTTCCCACATAACTTATTTTAAACCTAGATGAGGTAAATTATATTAACTCATGTTTGAAAAGTGCCATTAAACTCATGTGAACAAGTCTTAAAACTTTAAATTAATGAGAAAGGATATACAAACAATCACTGGTGCATATATATATTTTTCAAAGTATGAAGTCAAACGACTCAAACCTAGTGTTACTAGAACCTTTATAAATTAAAGAGCTCATAATTAATTGTATAAATTTTTTCTCTCCCCCTATCTATGAGCACTTATATGTATATTTTTCTTTTAGTTTTCAAATCTTATGTGCAAACTCTTCTTCATTAAGCTTTCTACATGACTCTTGTAACGAGTTTTAGGACGATGACCCAAAGTCAGATGACTTATAGGGCACCAGATATTAAGATACTCTGCATGCTTAATTACTCAAGTTATATAGGTTACGAAGAAAAGTATAAGATTGTCTTATAACATTTTATGTAATTCTAAATTTTTTCTTTGAAGCTCAATAGTAATCTTTCTTTTAAGGGGAATATACAAGAGTTTAGGTCGATTAGTTTAAAGGTCATTCCATATTTAAAGTCAATTTACCACACAAATGACCGCTATCCCAAATCTCAAACACGCGGTCAAAACCTTACTCACAAGAGTCTAATATGTTAGTGCATAAGATACATACATCAAGTACTCCAAACAAGCTCTAAACAAATTAATGAAAATTTAATTTACCAATTATGAACCTGACTAGTACTTAATAACAAACTAGCATGTTCAAAAAATGTTAATTATCAATTTTTCTTTTCCCTTTTTTTATAATAAAGGAAAAATGCAAAAAAGAAACTCCTAAAATACAATGAATGAATGTGCATAAGCATATATAAAAATCACGCATAATGCAGATGCATGCAACAAAGTACCTACTCATTGAGGTATATCATCACTCTTTACTTTTAACAGTACCGTGATTAGATTCATAATCTCTCATATCACTCTTTTTAACCTAGACCTTTCAATTAATTCTAGTCAATTGTGTCATCAGAGTGACTAATCTGATCAGTAAGGAAGTCAACCCGGCTAGATATATTCTGACTTTTATTTCTATTCAAACATTTGTGACGCCCAAGTCTTATGCGTCCAACTTCACCACAATTGTGACACGTATGAGCAAATTTAGGAATAACCATAAGTTTTATATTTTGAACCGTAGGTGGAGGAAATCTATGTTATACAAATGATTTCGGTCCTCGAACACCTACATTATGTCTTGTTCATGTTCAAGAGCTCGCGACACTTAGGTCTATGTGTCCAACCTTACCACAATGGTGACATGTGGGGATGAACTTAGGATTAACTCTAGGTCTCAAGTTTTGAACCTAAGGCTTTGAGGGAGGTACATACTTATTTTTTTAATAAGTGGCATGGGAATTTGTTGCATGAAAGCCTATACCTCTTCTATCCCAATTGTTTTATTCAAGCCTATCATGTTATCAATTTTCTTAGATCCGCTAGATAAATATTGGAGTTGAGTATTTGATTTTTCCAGATCACTTGCGAGACATTTAACCTTAACATCTATGGACTCTTTCTCAACTCTTAAATCATTCAAACTTATAATGGATTCCTCAAGTTTGGCTACAAGACTCATTTTCAAATTCAAGATTATTCAATTTTTTAAAGACAGAGCGATTCACTTTTTTCAATTTAAGGCACTCAAAATTATACTCAGATCTTGAATCAGAAATTGATTGACTCACCTAGACAAAATTTTGGGTTACGGATCGCTATGAAGCTCTGATACCACTTGAAAGTTTTGAATTATTTAGACCCACGTGCGGAATTATACAATTAAAAGCAACAAGTAACTTTTTAATTATTTCTAGAAGGTTAGATCATACAAGTCAATTTATCATAAGTTTGAATACCACAATCAATAATTAAAGCAATAAAGAACACCAAAATTGATTATGGAGAAACTCCAACGGGGTAAAAACTTCGGGCACTTTGTCAGTCAATAATCCACTATAAATCGAAGCAAACTTACAGTACGGTCTAGGCCCGTCTACCTGTAGAACTTCTGACCTCAATTCCAGTAGTCTCCATTGATCCTATTGGAGGTTTGCTCCTTCAAAACAAATCTGGACTGTTGGTTTATACCTTAGCCCTTCTGGATTGCGTGCTCCTAACGCCAGATCCCGACTCCTGGTACCTCACTTTAGTCCTCCTGAATTCCTGGTATCAATTTATCTTCGGTGAATTAAATAGTTTGGTGTTTAATCAAAAGATCTTGTGTATTTTGATCTTGTGGTTTTATATGAAATAATATGCCTTGATCAACAAAATATGATTTGTAAGAATTTATGGATAAAGTAATCTTGGAATCAATAAATGTTTTAGATCATCAAATAATTGATCTCTATGGAATAAATCTGATTCAACACAGTTTTGGATGTTCATAGGGTAGGATGTAAGGGAAGTGTTTGGGATGAAAAGGGATTGAAAAATCAAGTGTTTGAAGCAAATTAGAATCATGGACGTTGACCCGTCGCTCGAGCGTCAAGTCAACGACAGATGAGCAGCAGCTGAACAGTCGTCAGTATTTTTATAATCTCTCTCCCGATGTCCGATTGAGGTGATTCAAAATGCGTTGGAAAGTTAACTCAAAGGGCTACAATTCGTCTAGAAGTAGCATTATCCAAATTCCAATGTTTTCTATGTGAAAATTGTGTTGCAAGTTGCGACCGATAATTTGGAGCATAACTTGTGCGGTTCTTTGACACTCTTTAGACTTATAATTGCATTCTCTTGATCACATGTGATCTTCTTGGACATTTTGGACTCTTTCAAGAACTATTCTACCAATCCTAACTCTTTTGACTTTGATTAGGATTCAATAACTCATATTTTGACTTTGATTACAACTCCTAATACAATTTAACTATGACTTGATTTTGACTAAGGAAATTGTCAATTACAAATTTAGAAATTTTCAATTATAATTTGGACTTAACAGTTGTCATCTCCACTTCTTGACTTGTATTCTCATTTTTTTATCTTAACTATGGACAGGCATACATTTTAACACCCCCCCTTTTCCCATGTACATCCTAAGAACATTTTTTGCTTTAACGGCCTAATAGTTGATACCATAATGCATAACTGGTCTAATAATATTTGGAACTTTTCTTTTAACCATTTGGATATCTTCTTATCCTTTGAAGAACCAATACTCCACTTAGGGTGAGGTGTCAGTGACGCACTTGCATTGATTGGACACTTGTCTGTCACGCCGTGTGGCATGTGTTCTATTTTCTAATATATTAGTTCTATATAATATCATAGAAGGAAGTCACTTTGCTCTAACATCTTCAAGTGATCGGCATAATTTACACCTTTGAATGTCTGGAACAATGGTTGTTTTCAGTCAGTATGTACATTTTCTGGCTTTGGTCAAATCTTACCAGTATTTGAAGCCTTCTAAGCAAACAGATTACTTTTCTGCATCTAATGGGTATGAATACTCATTTTCATGCAGGCTGTTTTCACCATTCATTGTTATTTTCTTTTAGTGCTGCAGTTCATTTATATGAAGGATGATTGTAGATTTTCGTAGAACTGGGTTCTTGTCATGATCATTAGTCTTTTGTTTCAATTGCAGATTAATGCTCTGATTTCTAAGTTGAGAGAGGAGAAAAATACTGCAATTCAGCAAAATAAAAGGCTTATGCAAGAACTGGTTAGCCCTTTCTATTGGCAAATGTCCTATGTTGTCTTGGCCTCTATTTGACTGAAATTTTCTATAATATATTAAATATCACATTGAGTGATAATCATTTTTTGGAGGATTTTAACCCTACTACAATTCAATTATTTTAATAATACCTTACCTTTCACTTCAATATGTATTTAATTTATTTAACCATTTACTTTTCACTTTTCAACATGAATTATTTTGACAACTATTTATTCACCATTAATACACGTTTGTTTGATAAATTCATTTCACTTGTGTGCTTTCACCACATGAACCTCAACTACAATCTCTAATAAATGCTACAAAATTCTTTTTCATGTATGAATTCCTAATTATCAATTCTCAATTAATTAACATTAACATTCACATTTATTTAATTAATATTCATCTCCATTTATGTATTTTAGTATTATTAAATCCTAATTATAAGTTAATTAGAATTTCACATTCAATAATGCATTTCATTATTCCCATCTATGTATGCTAATTAGCATCCATATTCACGTAATTGAAAATTAAATTATATTTATTTAGTATAAATGATTTAACATTCATTGTCACGTATATTTTTCCTGATACTAATTCTAAATTAATTAACATTCTCATTAATTCAATGTATCGTATTTGCTTTTAACCATTTGAACAATATTTCATGAATTATTGTGCCAACTATTTTGTTTTCATTAATGCACATTTGACATATTTATTTTACTTGTGTGCTTTCACCACATGAAACCCAATTACAAATTGTAATAAATACTACGAAATCATTGTTCATGCATGTATTCCCTGTTATTAATTCTCTATTAATTAACATTCTCATTTATTCATTTAATTAATATTCATCTTCAAATATTATTTTTACAGCACTTATAAAGTGTTAGGAATTGGGGTTCCATCTTAAAAAGTCAACCTTATTAAGAGGAGTAACCCAAACTCTTATAAATTGATATATGTTTTCATCTTTATTCGACGTGAGATTTTATCTCTTAACATGCCTCATCAAGATGGTGACTCGTTTGAGTAGACTAATCTTGAAATCTGTGTGCTCAATTTTTTTAAGTCTTAATTGGATTGAATTACTCGTTGGAGTTTAATGGGCTCTGATACCATGTTAAGAATTGGAGTTCCATTTTAAAAGGTCAACCTTATTATGAGGAGTAATTCAAACTCTTATAAATTGATCTATGTTTTTTTCTTTATTCGATGTGGGATTTTATTCCTTAATATAAAGCATTTCAGAAAATAGCGTGCAACGCATGTTCAACTTCGACTAGTAAAGAAAATTAGGGGAAAATAATGTTTTGAATAATGATTTTTTGAAGAATATGTGGCTAAAAATTAAGGAAAAATTTTGGATTTACGTGCAGAATATTTTATTGTGTAAATGTGATTAAAAATGAGTATGAGAAATAAAGGGTTTTAATTTATAGAGGGTCAAACAGTGGCTTATTTTGTTTCCTGTGCTTGTTGATTCCTTTTATTTGCAGGATAGTGTTAACATGAACTTAAAACTTCTTGAGTTAAACCACTCACCCTCTAGCCCATTTAGGCCAAAAGGAGAAGATATAAAAATTGGACGTTGATATCTTTCCTCTTCTAGATTACATTTAGGAAAATTTATTCTGGTTTAAAAATTTGTGCTTGAAACTGTGTTGCATGTTTATTTAACCCGATATCAAATTCCACAGTGGTTCAGAACACATGATCCTGCACATGTTGCAAAATCCTCAATGAGAAGAACCATTTACCAATCTCACCTAAACTGCCATACCAATCAGAGACTAATCACTCACCAAGATATATTTTAGTTGGAGGTGATTAGTGTTTTCATATTACTTGTCAAATTAAAGCTGAAGCGAAAACACTAATTATATATTTCTGTTTTGGTCTATATAAAATTAGTAAACAGCAAAGAAACTTGTTTATTTCTTCTCTTGGTTTTCATTTGGTGGGAGGGAGATCCCGACTCCTCAATGGGAAGGCAGGGTGATGCAAATTGAGCCTTTGGCACTATTACAACATTCATATTTCTTGAAATGGAAGTCCCTTCAAAATTATGATCCAACTATGCATGTTCTTACCACGTGCAGGAGCTCTTGAGACGTCAAGGTAACCGGAGCCATGGAGGCATCCCATTCATGTATGTTATTATTGTTGGCTTGATTGGCATCCTTTTAGGGTATCTTCTGAAGAGAACATGATTCCCAGAACTCGGTGTGTATCACATTACAATCAAGTAATTATCGAACTGTGAAAAAAAAAATGTTTTAAGACGAAGTCAAATATGTGACTGATTGATAAGAGCTTTGTATTCTATTTAGTTGTTTCGTTAATAGCAGGGAAAAATGCTGACGTGGGTTTTGATGGGTTCCGTTATTTGCCTGGATGAGGAGGCTTCAAAAGCATTGATTATGTGACTAATTGCTTTTATATGTTCATTTCTTTAACTTGTGGACATTATTTATTCGACTAGCTTATTTTTTCTCTTGATTTTCTTGTTCCAGTTGTCGGACCACTATATGTTCTGTGCTTTTAGGATAAATTGCTGTTAAAATATTTATTTTTTTAGCTACATATCTTCAGTTTGTAATTTATGTATCAATCCCCTAGTTATTGTTTCATGAGCTATTTTTTTCTTCTTATTTTTTTGAATGTAATTTTGACAACCTCTGAGTAGCAATATTGACTGTGGTACCATTTGTTCGACAAGACTGGACATGATAATTGACAAGTTTTATCTTATTCTTCAGTCCAGTGTGAGTGCGGGCTTGTACTAAACATGCATGTAGATCTGAGGAAAGAAGATGAAAAATAAATCTTGAACAATAGAATCTCTTCAATAGTTTTTGAATAATCTTCTTGAATTCTTTTCTTCTTCCAAGATTTGAGGAAAGGTACGAAATTTTTGTATGTGATTGTTAATTGAAAGCCTCTTACCCTTGAATGACAAATAGGTCTCCTTTTTATAACCCCAAGATTAGGTTAAAATTCATATACCATTTTCATTTCATGTAGAAGTTGAATTAATCTACAAATGATTTTTTTTTTGGTCTTGCCCGACCATGCAATCGAATGGTTATAGGTATTGCGATCGCATGGTAAAGGCCATAACATGCAAGTACTATATTATCTCCTCTTGTGATTGCATGGATCGATCCTTGTGATCGCAAGGTTTGATCGATTTTCTTCCTTTTTAACTAGGTCTCTAGATGTCTTCTTTTGTTCAGATCAAGTCTTTTCTTATTTTTATCATGTGTCCTTCACTTTTCAATTCTTTATAATTTAATCTACATAAACCGCAATCATCTAAAATTGGTCCATCTCAAATTTTAGAAGTTTGAATTTATCTC
Organism: Fraxinus americana; assembly: GCA_035079005.1. Taxonomy (NCBI): domain Eukaryota; kingdom Viridiplantae; phylum Streptophyta; class Magnoliopsida; order Lamiales; family Oleaceae; genus Fraxinus; species Fraxinus americana. The sequence goes on from CM068719.1 coordinate 9,226,987, forward strand.
TAGAAATTTGTAAATCTCCTTTGATTGCCATTTTAGTGCTTCTCATTACCATCGTGCAATTTGATTAACCTTCAATTGCTCTGAATCAACTCCAATTAACGTCAAATTGTTCTAGTTCTCTTCTTAGATTTTGAGATGTCTTAGTTTGCGATTTGTATATCAATACCTAAGTTATTGTTTTATGAGCTAAAATTTTAATTAGCAACATTGACGTGTGGTACCCGTGTTTCGAGGGATCCGAAATGATAACTAACAAGTTTTATCTAATACTCGTGTTTTCTTAGTCCAGTTCGACTTTGTGCTTGTACTGCTTAAAGGAATATTAGTTGTAAGCTAGAATTTTGAAATTTAAATATTTCGAGTTTAAAGTATAATTGAAAAAGAACACATTTGATTTTCTTTTACTAATAATATGGTAATATGAATAAAGGTAATGGTAGGTTAAAAAAGACGAACGCTTTTGTCGCGAAGAGCGATTGTTTTAGCTTTTTAGATGTTTATTTATCAATTGGCGAATGCAATGTATTACAGGAAGAACAAGTTAGACCGTTCAAATCTTCTAGTAGAAGTAGTTATGAACCAATCGCAACCAGAAAAAAATTTATATAGTTGATCGTCATAGTCAAATGCCCTCGAGACGAATTTGTTCAAGATCATCAATTGCCCGACTAGTTGTTTAAAACTTTTTATTTACCAATGGGGACTTATAAATTGCTAAACTTAACTCATAAATTGCTAATTTTGTTGGGATTAATGATGATGTAAGCCAGAAAAATATCAAAAACTAGTCCATCCAAAGAGAAAAAGGGGTCTCAAAAGTGTCTACCATACATTACACACTTCTTTAATTAACTTGCCATCATTTCTCAACACTTTGTGCCGTCCAATGTAGTCTATTCATATTCTATAAGAAAAAACATTTGTAAATTTTGTTTGCTACTGTCACAAAAAATTGATTAGGTCTATATCAATTATATATTTGCTAGAACTTGAAACAGACAGGACAGTTCCAAACAAAAGGGTCTGCCAATTAGGTTTTTGTATTTTCACCTAATTTTTGTCGCATTAACGGCTCTTAAGAAGCATGCACATGTATGCAACTATATAGATTTAGTTAATGAAAAATAGATGTTTATTGCTTTACGATACTTGGACAATCCTCTGAATAGGAACTTGTTATCGTTCTAGTTAGTTAGTTCATTTATTTATCTCGGTGAATTTCTGTTTAATTTACGGGTCTAAAGAAATATTTGGATAATATTGATTTTTTTTTTGGTTCAAATGCAATCCGGTCTATTACACTGACTTTGATCCTTTTTAAGAGTAAGTTATGTAGTTTATGGATTGGATTGAAATGGTCAATCATGTCAAAGTTTTAAAAAGATAAAGTCCGGTGAAGTGTCCAGATCGCGGCGACGTGGGCGGTTTGTTGCCCGTGACGTCGCGAGAAGTCCATCGAACTTTATCATTTAGAGAAAGGAGAAGTTGTAACAAAGTTTCTGAGGTGAACCTGCGGAATGATCATTGTCGAAACCTGCAAAGCAGACCCGCGAACCTGTTTTCAACCCGTACGGGATGACATCGTGCGTGCAATAGACCGTGTTGTCCCACGTTGGAGCCCTGATCCGTCTATGTGCGCGTACATCACATTTTTACATCATACTTGACATCATCCTTGTTGGCAAGATTTAATTGGCGAAAAAATTGTTTTATTTTTTAAACTGTCAAATGGTTGGTTAACACAGAATGTAAAACTTGGTGTATACTATGATGTACACCAAGCATGATTGGTTTTAAAGCTATGACTATAACAAAGTTGCCAACTGCCCCCCGATTTAGATTGATTTGCATAAAACAAAATTACAACCACTTAGGGGGATAAGTATAACGATGTTCTAAAAAAGTTGAAAAAGGTGCCCCAATAATACGAGTTTTGTGTTGTATATAGCCTGAAAAACAGAAGGACAATTAATGGGATCCACCAAAGGGGCTATTTTGGGTTGAACCTAAATGAGACATTTAATGTGACAACACTAGATAAAGATGAGAAGAAAGAAGAGATGGAAAAGGAAGTAATATTTTCATGCAATGGGAGAAAAGTCATTTTATACAAGCAAAGACCTAGTACAACCTTGGTCCCCCTATAGTGGGGAGGTGGGGGTGGGATGGAGGTGTCAATTGAATAGTAGCAAACTCATACGATCAAGATTTTAGGTGGTTTGTATTTCGTTTGTTATTGATCTAGCTCGATCCTTTATTTAAGTGCACCAAATTAAATTATTTGATCTGAACATGACTTGTTCTAGATTTGTTCTACGTGATTTTACGTCATCTTTTCATTTTTTTCAAATTTAAGAGTGCGCGAGCTTTAACGACGAGTCCATCATGGCTCACCTATTGAGGTGGGCTAACCCACAACATAGTTCGTTTGGATATGATTGCCCCCGTGCAAGTTCACTTGGCTTGCCATGAAATACCCCTTTTTTAAATACATAACAATAACATTGTTTGTAATCAACATGACTGATACTAGGTTGAGTTTATAAACACTTACAATTTATTTTTATTTTTTTGAAGGAGTCTATGTAGGTCGACAATTGAGTTTATTTACAACTTAATTGTTGAGGCAGGTTGATCCACGACACGACCAATATATTTTGACGTGAGTTGGGAATGTCGAGTAATTATCGAGGGTCCTACCACAAGAAACTTTCGACTTTCTTGAGTGCTTACTTTTGGTTTGTGGTGTTTATAAGCAAACAATGTATGTGGGGGAAGGAAAGTATGCGTGGATTCAAAGCTGACAAAAAACACATGGATTGAAGCAAAAGGAAAGAAATTACATTCTCAATTAAAACTTAAAGGTGAATTAAAGAATGGTGGCAAAGCATCTACAAAACTTCAAGAGGGTCTGTGTAATTGCATTTATATTAAACTATTCATGTATTGATTTTCTTAATATATTAGAAATTCTTTGGTTATAAATATGTAGTTGTACATCACATATTGGAATTAACCAAATGTCCAATTAGTTATTGGTACAAGAAATTATTTGTAACTCATTACTATTGATTAATTCATGTTACGTGCACAACATTAGTTGACAACATCCTATTTGGCATCTTCATATCCATCCACTTTAAAAAACTGTTTTCTATATCATATACTAAGATTTTGACAACACATGGTTATCAACCATTGTTGTCAACCAATATTGTACACTTAGATTTATTCCTATTGATTATAGTGAATTCTTCGCCTTTGACTAAAGTTTTCCCTGATTTGGGTTTCCACGTAAATCTTGTTTTCTTTGTCATCCATTATTTTCATATTACTCATATTATTCTCATATTTATTATTTGATCCATTCTCAATATATATATATATATATATATATATATATATATATATATATATATATATATATATATATATATATATATATATATATATCAGTGTTCTAAAATGCGTAATGCGTTGCGATGCGTCGAGGTCGAGAATCAAGAATCACAAGTTTAGGCGTGTCAATGCGAAGAATAAGCGTCATAATGCGTTTCGTATTTTTAAGGCATTAAATATATTTTTATATAAAAAAAAAATTACCAAAAAAAAAAAAAATTGTTCTAAAATGCGCGGACAATGCGCGCCTAGGCGCGCATAATGCGGGACAATGCGGGACAATGCGCGCCTATGCGCGCGCATTTCGAACAAAAAACCCAAAAACGCATTTTCCGCTCATTTCCCTAATTCGACGCGTTTTTCCCACGAGTCGCGCCTAGGCGCGCCTAGGCGGCGCATTTTCGCGCCTTTTAGAACACTGATATATATATATATATATATATATATATATATATATATATATATATATATATATATAAGAGGGGGGCGGTTGTGAAGGCTGTTATGAAGGCTGTTGAAGAGCTGTTGTGGAAACTGTTGTTTAAAAATATCCTACTCAGTACTCTTCTTAATCATGATATCTAATTCTTTTGATAAAATAATATCCCATTTTTACTCTTTTTTTTTTTTTTTTGAAAAACTCATCAAAAGAAAAAATGCCATATGAGATATATGAACTTTGGCCTAACTCCACTCTTGTAAGGACACCACTGGCACTCCCTTAACAAGAATTCTTAAAAAAGAGATCCATTTCCCTCTTCTATGCGTCTCCTAGCCTCTTCATTGGGCTTTACGCTTTGAGAGGTCACTCAGGACTTATTTTAAAAACAGTTTAAATTTAACTTGGAGTTAAGACATGCTCTTATCATATACTCAGCATGAAGCATAAAACTTTTTTACAGAGTAATAAAAATTTATAAACATAAATTGTTCTTAAAAGATCTGGAACTAATATTAATTATTAGCACCATATCTTAGAACTATAAAACATACCTACTGGAATGATCCGTCAGTAGTTTAAAAAAAAATTAAAACAACATATTTTTGTGGGATATTATAATATCTAAGAATAAGAATGATTAAGAATTTCCCTTTCGGGAGGGAAAGAAAATTAGAACATTTTGTAAGAACAAAAGCTTGTATTGTATTCTTTTTTCTGTGTGTTGTGTGTTTACAAATGAAGGAATGATCTCCTTATATAGGAGAAAAAAGTGAGAAAACACGTTTTTCAAAAGCAAGGAATATTTGCTTTTTCAAAACGTCAAAAAGAAAACAGTAAAAAGTAATCTAATCAAATCTTACTTTATCAAATAGTAAGATTCGTTACAAATTTTTCAAAAAGAAAACAGTAAAATTCTTCTTTTCATACAAAATTTCTGAAAAAATCTCCGAGTATGTGAGTCTTGTCTTGTCAATCACCAATTTTTTGCCAAGTGTCTTCTTTTCCATCAAAATCTAGAGAATTCTTATCTTGTTTCATAATTATGTCTGCCAATGCTGTCCAAAGAGTCTCCTCCGTCAGTACAGTCATCTGGATTATCATTTTCTTCTGAATTATCGTCTTTGAAATCTTCCAAACCTTTTTCTTTTTCAACTTTCTTTTTACCTTTATTTTTCTTTTTAATCTGTATCTTCTTTTTCTTTGTCGTACTTTGTTTAACTTGTTGCTGCAATTCTTCAATCTTATCAAACATTTCTTGAATTCTTCTAATATCTGTCTGAGAAATTTGTTCTGGATCTTGAGACGATTGAAATGATTCTAAAAAATTTATTGGGCTTTTTTGTTTAAGGTCTATTGGACTAATAAGTCTAGTAGCAGAATTATCGATCTGTGTATGCGATCTTCAATAATCTTATTTTTTATAACAGGATTTTCAGCCTGTTGAGTCTGATTAAATTGGAAAGTAGGAGAATCAACAGTCTCCTGAGTCTGTTGAGCTTTTGGTAAGCCCAGAACCATGAACGGATTTGAGATGTCTTTACCAGCTTCCGTTTGAGCTGGACTAGCTATAGACTTCTTGGGCTCTATAGTACCTGATTGTGTCTGAACAATTGGATTTAAAATCTTTAAATTAATAATTTCTTGTTCTAATTCAGAAATTTTCTTTTGTAGAGCTAATTTTTCTTGTTGTAAAATTTGATTAGACTCATTTAAAATTTTAAAATTCTTTGTCATACATTCACAATGTTCACAAAATTTTGAAACATAATCTAAAGGCTGATCTGAAACATTCTTTAAAGATGGAGCAACAAAATAATTAATTCCTAAAAATTTTCTACATTCTTCTAATGCTTCTGAAATTGAATAAAATCCTTTATAAAGAGGATTTGGAAAATTTTTAATACAATCTGAAACTTCTAACCAAGTATGATAAACCCCTGGAAGTCTACCTTGTAAAACAACATAACACTTAAATTTTTTATGATCTTGACTAAAATGTTCTGAAAGTGCATTTAAACATGCTAAAAAATATTTTTGATCTTTTGGATTCTTATTATAAGAAATCCATAAATTGTCTAAAATACATTTTTCTGATTTTGTAACTGAAATATGAGGAAGTGTCTTAAAACTAATATTAATATTTGGAAAACAAAGTAATTCTACACTACCAAACCTTAACTTATCATGTGTCTGTATTATATTTGTCTGAGAGCTTGAACTGCCAACAATTGGCAATCCTGGTCTTGGTCCTCTGGGTCTCTGCATCTGCATGTTACAATCAGTCATAATCTTTATTTTTAATTATTTTACTTAATATATCTGCTATCTGGTTATTGCTACCTTTAATGTGTTCAAAATTAATTACTAAACCAGTATTAGTAATTCTATCTATAAAATTTAACCATCTTCTTCGATTACTTCTTTTATTTTCTAATTTCATTTTATTAACAAAACTTACTATTGCATCACAATCTGTTCTTAAAGTAATTTCTTTTTTAGAAATAATAAATAATTCAAAAGAATCTAATGCATAATTAACTGCAAGTAATTCTAAATCTATGTTACTTATATTACCTTTTTCTTTATAATTTCCACTATTGTATCTAACAATTTTTTCAAGATCTTTACCTGCATACTTATTGGGTTTTGCAATTAAAATTGCTCCCCAACCTGTTAAACTTCCATCTGTTTCTATGATCAAATAATCTGTATCTAATGGCATATCTAATTTAGGTAAATCTTTTAATCTTTCTTTTATTTTTTGTACTAATTTAATATCTTCTATATTAAAATATCTTTGTCCTTTAGGAGATGTTTTTCCATATAATGGCCCTGCCATCTTTCCTAAGTCCTTAATAAAAGGTCTAGCATAATTTACTAATCCTAAAAATTTCTGTAATTGTTTAAGGTCTTCAAGCTTATCTGGGAATTCTAAAGCTTTCTGAGCTATATGAGGTTGTAATTCAATCTTACCTTTTCCTATATTAACTCCTAAAAATTCTATATATTCTTTAAATAACATCATCTTTTTCTTATTTACAATTAAACCATGTTTTATAAATTTTGAAAAAAGAATTTGTAAATGACCTCTATGTTCTCTTTTATTTTTACTAAATACTAAAATATCATCAATATATACTATAATAAATTTATTATGCTTATTAAAAATATTTTTCATTTTTCTTTGAAAAATACTAGGGGCATTTTTTAAACCAAAATGCATAACTAACCATTCATAATGACCTTCGGGGGAAGTAAAAGCTGTCCATTCTATAGAATCTGGATGCATTTTAACTTGCCAAAATCCAGATTTTAAATCAAACTTGCTAAAAATATTGCAATCTTGAATTCTATTTATTAAAACATTCTTATCTGGAATAGTATATGCATCATCTATAGTATTATCATTAAGTCTTTTATAATTTATAACCATTCTACTTTTTCCTCTAATTATTTCTGAATGTTTTCTAACTATAAAAGCTGATGATCTATGTGGACTATCTGATTTTCTTATAACTCCTAATTTTAAAAGATCTTTAATATGCATCCTAAAATCTTCAGCATCTTGATTTGTAGCTTCAATACTTTTAGTCTTAATTATATATTCAGGATTTTTTATTTTTAATTCACATAAAACTTTATCTTTCTCCCAGTATTTTAAAACATTTTCTCCTAAAATTTCTAATTTTTCTAATTTGTTTATCATGTTTTCTATATCTTGTTATGTTACTAATAAATTATATATTTTTTCAATTTCTACAAATTCTAAACATATTTCTCCTTCTTCGTTAAAATTTTTAAAATAATATTCTTCTTCTATTAAAAACTCTTCTTCTTCTACTAATTGACATTCTCTTTCTCTGCTACATTCACATTCTTTTTCTTCTTTAATCCCAATTCTTGTTTTTAACGGAAAAACTAATGGAATTTGTTGTTTTAACGGATTATGTAACGGAATTTCTTGTTTTAAACACGCAGCTGCACTTTCTTTCAGTGTTTTTATCATAACTTTGTATTCCGATATCCGATTGAGACGATTCAAAATGCGTTGGAAAGCTAACTCATCTGGCTACAACTTTGATTCAGAAATCATTCTCCAATTCGATCACTTTTTATGCCAAAAATAGGTCTCAATATGAGACTAAAATATTGGAGCATAACTTTTTGGTTGGAAATTTATTTGTGATCATCTTTTGACTAAATTTGATTCCATTGGCGTATTTCTTTATCCAATTGACTCCGAGCACGCTCAAATCTTCATCGTGAGGTTCGACACAACTTTTAAGTATTTATATTTTAGTCCCCGAACTTTGGATCCCTTACAATTTAGCAATTTCTCCAAATTTGTCAACTTTTGCTTCTTTTCTTCGATCTCATCATCTTACATCACAACATCAAAATCACACATCTAATTATTTATCAATTACATAAACATTACATCATTAATTATTTAATTAACCAAAAAAATTACATCTTTATTAATAACAAATTAATTCTTAAACAAAACTATTAAATATAAACTAAGCAAACGTGCATTGCACGTTGCTTGCACCTAGTGTGTGTGTGTGTGTGTGTGTGTGTGTATATATATATATATATATATATATATATATATGTGTATATATATATATATATATATATATATATATATATATATATATATATATATATATATGAAGCATGATAATTTAATAAAATCTAAATGATTTTCGACGTAGGGATTGAGGATATATATTGTTCACTCACAAATAAACCACATTACACCGCCTTTCCCTTTCCCTTTCTGTTACATTTCTTTTTATGCCCACATTTTCCTTGCCTCCGCGCATAAAATTCTTTTTTTCACGCACACACTAATCCCGTGTAGTTCACACACATTTTTCAAACACGCATCCCTTGCAGTTCAAATAATTTTTTTTTTCTTTTGCCGTTCAAATTTATTTGGAATTCTAAATATTCTTCTTTTATTATCACCCAGAAAGTATATGTCATCTCAAAATAATATTAGAACAACTAATAAGATATGATTCTTGTTTTCCCTTTTAGCACTTGCTAGTAGAACCGCTGGGTCAATGATAAGACAAATAGGTCGTCGCCTAAAAAATTTTATAACATGATATGATAACACAAATAGTATCACAAATAACGGTTAATATTCTCGTCATCGATCTTTGTAAATTTAATTGATAACATTCACAAAGTATTTGTCTAGGGTAGAGTTAGACTTTTTTGTATTGTTGGGCCAAAAATTAAAATACAGTTTTTTTTTTAAAACAATATAACATTAATGAAAATAAGTCAATTTACTACTATTTTGTATCCTACGTATTTTCATATTTCAAAAATGTCGTATAATTACATTGGCGCCTTAAGGACACTCGAGCAGAACTTTGGTGCTTTAAGGGTTGTTGGCTTCAGTAATTCGCACTCGAGCATTTTTTTTTTTAAAAACTTTGCCTAACGCCCTGAGGGCGGTTTACAATAGTGCAATACAAACGACATATTACATACTTTACCTAGCCCCCGTTTGGTGCACATTTTGAAGATAAGAATACATTTTTACTGTTGGTGTGATAGGGAATATGTGGTTGAAAAAGAAGGAAAAGTTATTGATGTGATGTGAAATATTTTTTTTTTGAAGAATGTGTGGTTGAAAATGAGTAGAAGAATAAGAATGAAAAAAATAATGTGGACCAAACAGGGCCCTACTTTCACTCAACAAGCAATACAAACCTCGAATCCAATTACAACATAAATCCCAATGATAAGAAATAGATTTGGGTGAAAGAGGGAAAAAGTCGAGGAAAAGGCGAGAAAATCAAATATAAACATTAAAACATTTAATTTCAAATATAAAAATTCCATACCTGATTGAGAATAGAGAATAGAGATTGAATATTGAAAAAGGGTTATTTAGATTTAAGGATGGAGATTGGAGGAATGTTTCTTTTATTTATTGAAGAATAGAGTAAACTGTAGTACGTAAAATCATGGGTAAAGGGCAACTACATAATTTTTTGAAAAAAGAAAAAAGAAAAAAAATTGTGAGGTCGCTCGACCCGAGATGACCCCATGTGGGTCAACCCCTGTATTTGCTCTAGAATTCAGAGTCTCAATAGTTAACTCTCGTGTTTCATTAAAGCCAGACGATTATTACAATGTTTAAGTTTTGACATGTACTGTTTGTGTTGAACGTTTGTATGTATTTTGATTTTCATTAATTCTGTGGAGGAAAAATGGTTTGCAAAAGATATCCTTTTAGAACTTGGAAATTTCCCTTTGTATAAAGATAAAAAAATCCCCCTTTCTATAAAGCCATTTCTATTTTTTGGTAAAGTAAAGCCATTGGTTCCAAGTACATGACAGCGGAAGAAATCTTTTTCATGGATGGCAGCATGGTCCAGATTCATAATTCTTTGAATAGTACTATTCATCCCCACTAGGGTTGAACTTCAGTTTGTGTGACAATTACATAACATTAAATTATAAACTCAGTTAAATTAGTTATATGACTCTGATTTAAATGAATCTATCATTTAATATCATGTAATTGCCACATAGATTGGGACTCAACTCCAGTGGAGATGAATATCATTAGTCTAATTATTTTTACAATTTTATATGGCCAAGGCTTTCTTGGGGTGTCAACTTCTTAAAATTAGATGTGAATTTTCAATTTAATCTGGTGGATTGGGAGGACAAATTAAGAAAAAAAAGTATTTACTTAGGGGCTTGCAACTCGTTTTGAGTAGATTTAAATAGACTTTTGCTTGTAAAAGGGGCACAATTTCAGTAGAATGTACTAGAAGAGGAACTAAGAGTGTAGACAAAAAATAATACATGTGTAATCGACTCCAATTTTTTTAAGAACGAGACTTAATTTATTGATATTATCTAATAATCGTCGGTTAGTGATATGACATTGAATCTATTTCTGAGCCTTGTACACATCACACTTCACACTACGGGGCCTGGTCATGCCATTGTTATTATATTTATTCGCTCTTCGGGGTCAACCCGACGGCTTCTATGAGGAAGGCGGTGCAAAGGAGCTCAAGGATTTGTTAAGGAAGATGCATAGACCGGTGAAGAGGTGAAAACGAAATGTGTTTTCATCTCAATCTTTAAGGAAGAGATCGACGATCCCAAGTTCTTTTACTCTATTCCAAAAGTCTTTTTTGTCAAAGGACTCATAGGAGGTCAGAAGGGTCTGTACTTCATCCCATATAGTGTATTACTATCGGCCCTATAAGGAGGAGGATGCCAAAGACATGACTAGTGCCTAGCGACTGGAGTGAAGTTGTAACAAATTAATCGTAGCAAAATGTACAATTAGATCACCTCCTTTTCAAGAAGATCTAATGTTTATTGATTATTGAGGTTTGAGACTTTCTCACCCAAAATGTTAATATGTTGTGATATCACAAAGGCAAATTTACAGAACTCATCAATATATTATGCAGGACTTCACTTGGCAATGAATAATTATTTGTTCAAGAATAGTTGCATGAATAAGTCTACCCATATAGAGCTTGCCATTCATTTAAATTCCAACATTAATTCATGTTACATTTGAAGTACTTTGAAAGCTGAAAATAAGGAAACAACACTCATTAAAAATATGGGGCATGCCAAAACAAAAATTGCTTGATTTGACTTTTTTTTTTTTAAAAAAAAAAAAGTGTCCAAAAAATCTTCCTTTGTAGATTAATTTGGCACCACCTCTTTAGAGTTTTTGCAAGTTTGGTACAGGAATCTCATAATTGGAATTGTGGGGGTGGGGTTAATGCAGATAAAAATTAAGTTTTGAGAATGCAGACATGATAAAGCTTGAAATCCAACTATCTGAGACTGGCTTGGCATAGTCTTGTTGCAGAGAACAAGGGGAACTTTTTTTATGTGGAGAGAATATGCTGCAAATATCATGATTGTTTATCGAGGTACAAAAGCTTCATTTCAATCTTGATATATAGAGGTATCTCTTCAACTCACGATAACTATTACTTTATTTAGGGCTGGTCTGGGAGAACTAAAAATTGAAATTTAAACCGTTAACTATTCAAACATGGGCCCCACCTGTCTCACAGCTAGTCAAAAAGGGCTGCTGCTTTTCCTGTTAACGGTACAAAAATCAATTCTTTTGGATGGAAAAAGTTTTACCAGACAGCCTCTTAACATTTTTCTTTTTCTCTATTTGTAAATACAATGAGTTGCGGATCCCAATAATCAAATTGGCACACACAACCCTACTCTATACACAGGCTGCACAAAGATTGGCGTCAAGCCAAAGTCGAGCTTTTGCCGTACCAAACCATTCAAATATGGCACATTTATGAAATTTCTATAAATATTTAGAGTCGGATCATATCAAAACTCGTCTTTTGCCTTGCAAACCAATTCAAATGCCATCTAGAGTCTAATCTCCCGTACCTTAAATATTATACCATTCAAACACGACATATAATTTTACACATTTGTAATATTTTTCTTCACCTAACAAACTAAAGGTACACAATCAGATTTACGACCTCATTTTTAAGAATTAAAAGTTGATTCAATTTCACCTCTTTCTCAAATAAAGACGATCAAATAATTCTCAATCATGATCCTTATTAATCGAATCATCGGTATAAAATCTTTTGTCTCATGATATCCTACTCCAATTCCATTGCGAAACGTCCAATAATATTGTAACTTGTGGGGTAGGGGACATAGTACAAATGTCTCATCTCCATTCATTAAGACAGTTCATGTAAACATGGGTGGGTCCCCATTAGATTGTTGTTTCTTAAGGTTACTTATTGTCCTTATCATTCTACTATTCCTCCTATGCAACACATGACACAATCATTCTTATTTCTCAATCTATTTGTTTATCAACTCAAAGGGTTTCCAACAAAAGAAGAAAAGTTTAAAGCTGTTTTTATTAATAATAAAAATAATTTTTTTTTTGAAAATAAATAGAAACCAACAATTACACTTTTGATTGATTAAACAGTGATAAAAACAAAATTATATATATATTGAAAATGAAACTTGCATCTACTTCTAATGAATCGACCACGAAAACAAAGTGGACCCCAGAACAATTGGGTATAAGTGCTTTCATTACACATAAAGCAAACACAAGACTATTGCAAGAAGAAAACTCTTTTCGAGTGAGCTGTGCAAAGACAAAAGAGGACATGTCTCTCTGTCTGTCGCTTGTTATTTAATGACACCAATATTTCTTTAATGAAGACATGTCCCTGTGTTAATCAGCAGCCTTAAACAACAATTCAGCAGGGGGTATTTGAGACTTTTTATGAGCAATGTTATGACAAAAGCATATTTTAACATCTCAGGCCCAAACATAAATCAAATAATGGCGTGCTTAATATAGAAGAGAGTTTAAGTCTCGTCGCCAACTAATTATAAAAATTTCTCGTGTTAAAATAAATCTGACATAGAAATGAAGGGACGACGTAAGATACAAATATCAAGAAGTAAATTTCTGTCTTCTCCCAAGGTTAAGTGTTTAAGCTAATAGACAAGCCTATTCATTGAGACCTTATATCATCACACAAGTACACATATTTATGTACAACACATACAATCACTTAAAATGATGGTTTACAGATGCACACTGAAGTAAAGAATTAAGAACTTCCAAGGAGATGTAAGAAAGAGTCTGTGGGATTCGAACCCTGGCTGGAATGGTGTGCTGCCAGAATTATATTAACAAAGGCGTGTTTTCTGTGAAAACGTTTTTATCCCATTTCATTACTAAGATGACGACACGTGAACTGATGTGGACTGTTGGCTGATTTATCTGGAAGACTCTTTAACTTACCCTAATCGATTCATTTGGATGGTTTGAGATACACTCTCTTCTTCTGCCTTTTGAGAGAAATACTTAGGGTTTCCTTCTTTGGCTTTCTCTGCTCAAATCTCTGATTTGAGGTTGTAAATTGTGAGAGTTTGACTCTCTGATTATGATATTCTGTGTGAATATCTGTGAGAACTAAGGTTCTATCTAAGTTGTGTATTAGAGGGGTACTGTGGAGTTTCTTGGTGATTCGTCCTAAATTTGTTCATGTATTTGTGAGATAAGTGTTCTGTTTTTATCTCTTTGTACTGTTTGAACGATTTGTAACCTTCGTTGCCAATTTGGGGCTGTATAGTGCAATTGACCATTATCCAGTTTGTTGGATGCTCAACGGGGGATGTAGGCGTTTGATTTGGTCGCCGAACCTCCGGGGTTTAGGCCGAAACAATTCTTGTGTTGATTCTTTAATTTCTGCTCTTTATATTTCTGTTCTTTGGTTTAATATCGTGTGTCATGGCCTTATATTGGTATCAGAGCCTTGACTGAAGAGCATGATACCTGGATCTTGGAGGAAGGTGATAGATCTGCTCCAGATCTGAAATTTTTGGGACTGCTTCAAAGCAGATTGGAAAATATTCGAGTTTATAAACTCGTTTGGTGAGATCCCTTTTTATTTCTATAATTCTATTTTTTAGAAATTAAGTTTCCTTTGTTTTTCCCTGGATCTACCGTACACTACAAACCCCTTGAGACTAATCTTTGTCCAAAGGCTCATTGAGGCCTTGGGAATCTGAGATAAATCAAGAACGGGTGTGTACGTGGAGGATCTTGTAGGAAAAATTGTGGAACATTGTTGTTTGATCTCTGTTACCGTGTTTTCATTGAATTCTTGATCTTTGTGATCTTGTGATGTGCATAATATTTTCCTAATCTTGATTGTCACTTTGTGATAAACTGTGATATTGAATAATGTATTAGTGCTCTCATTGTTACTTCTCCGTGAATCTGTGAAAACTGTTTTCTCTTATCTGTGATCCTTGTTTTGTTTAAATATGACCTCTGCTAAATTTGAAGTAAGTCAATTTGATGGTAATATTGATTTTAATATGTGGAGTCAAAAAATGAAGGCTATCTTGATGCAAATGAAATGTGCTAAGGCTGTAACTGAAAGTTGGCTTGCTGAATTACCTCTTGCTAAAAGAACTGAACTTGATGAGACTACATGGAGTACTATCTTCTTATACTTGTCTAAAAATGTGATAAAAAGTATTGGTGAGACTTAGACTACCTCTGAATTATGGACTAAACTACATGCTAAGTATGTGACTAAGACCACTCCAAATAAATGTTTTTCTGCTAAAACAATTTTTCTCTTTCAAAATGGATCCCTCAGTTGATTTGGATAAAAATTTAAATAGATTTACAAAACTTACCCAAGACTTGGCCAACTGTGATGAAAAACTTTCAAAAGATCAGATGGCTATAGTTCTGTTAAACTCCATTAGTGATGATATAAGGATATTAAGGTTACTTTAGAGTATGGTAGGGAAGACCTCACCACAGACATTATAATAGATACTTTAAGGAATAAGGCTCTAGAGATAAAATCTGAATCTGGAAATAGTCACATTGGGGGATGGTGTTCACGAAAATATGTTTCGAATAAAATCACCGCAAGTGTACGGTTCGTTGACAAGTAATAAAGTAGAAATCCTAAAATTTCGAGTATCGTTCCCACGAGGATTGATTTAACTTGAGTTCTATTATTGCGACCTTAACCGAATCTATTAAACTCAATATGATTATTTTTGTGACTTTATGATGAAACTATGACTAATCTATAAATTAAACTAAAATTATGAATCAAATGCAAAAGTGATTTTTGAATGCAAAAGTTTGAAGAAATCAATGTATGAAAAACGTACTAGGATTCCGAATCGCCAAGCAAAGTTCACTCTTAACCCTTATTTCACAATTTGACAACACGATGAATCGTTTGAAGAATCAATGTTTCTAACCTATCCAACAATCTCTTTCGAGTAGAATTGAACATATCCTAGTATACCATTTGACTATATTTCTATGATAAATGTAATATACAAGAATGCATGAAGTTTTATAAACACTTAGAGATTCACGTAATGCATATCGGTATATTTCTATCCTCTATGAACAAAACGATGATTTATACCTTGTTGAGTTTATTTCCTTTCTTTCGAATGTATAAAATAAACCACCCAAACTCACATAATCGCATGTATTTAATTATGGAGGCAAGAAAGTGTATATAAATCATTCAATAGCCATCAAACGTGTTTAAATGTCAAATTGCAAAATAGAAATTAAAAAATCATAATGCGAGGTTCATCGTTCACCTAGTACATAACAAATCTAGCCTAGCATAATGAAATTAAAACAACAATAAAAATGATAGAAAGAAAACATCACCAAAAAATAAAATTTTAAGGCTTGAATCTTGGATCTTGATGTGAAACCCTAGCTCAAGCTCTTCTCCTTGCTCTTGAAATTCGACTTTTTCTCCCTAAGAATGCATAAAACCGAGTCTAGGACGAGTTTAGGCTTTTATAGTTGCCCTAGAATCATTAACATAAGAGTTGTAGTTGGATAAGGAAACTTAAGAATTTCTCGCCCAGAATATCCTTTGCTATAGCAAGGTATATTTTCATGCTGTAGCATGGGCAAAGTAAATCCTTCCTGAAAATCTCTGTTGAGGTCTGGGCTATAGCAAGGTAAAATCTCATGCTATAGCATGGAAGAATTTTCTCTTCTAGTGCAAATTGGTCATCAATCTTCTTTTCATTTCACTTTTGGAATTTCTTCCTCTTCCATCTTCTTCTAGTCATCCATAATATTGACAATTAGATCTTTAGCGAGGTTCCATGCTCGGTTCGTCGTTCGGGTCAACTTATGAATAATTGCGATTTAGTCCCCGAACTTTCATTTCCTTCCATTTTGGTCATTTTCGCCTTTTTTCGCGCATATTTCATTATTTCCATCAAAGTAAACCTACAAACACAATTCATATTGAATTAAGCCTTATTCAAGCATTTATATCAACAATTAATCAAGTTTTGTCGCATAATTAAGTGCACAAAACGCACTTATCAAATCCCCCAAACTTGAATTGGTGTTTGTCCTCAAACAAGATGATGACCTAACTTTACGCAAAACATGGTTTAACAGCCTGCCGTATCTCAGGATTAGAATTCAGTAATTAACCAGTGAAAAGTGTCCACAGTGTAAACTCAAATCAACCTCCATCTATGACATACAGAACTTGATGTGTATGTGTGTGCATAATCATGCAAAGCATACCAAACTGATGATGGGTGTAAATCCCGACCTCCAGTAGTTAAATTTTCTCTTTCCTTGCTCGAGAGATTCACACCCCCCCAAACTTATTCTTTTCACTCAACGACCCATGGGTGTGTTCTAGAGTACAGTTTCGGTTTACTTAGTCCTTACCCTCTCTGTTTGGATAGATCTCGCGGTCATAAGTTCACAATTCAACAAGCATGGATTCTCCTATTTCTTTGATTGTTTCCACCGTTAAGACTAGACTAGGTTACTTGCTTCGCATCAGAGATATGATTCTATCAACAAGATGTCTTGGGCTAATCAATGCATTTCATACATAGAAACATGTATAAATATTCATCAAATGATAGTTTTTTTTTTTTCACATATATGACACCTTCCATTTGCTTTCTATATAATCCCTGTAGCGAAATTTAGGCCGATGACTCCCAAGTCAGATGACCATAGGGCACCAGGTTTTAAACCCTTACAGGCTTAATCACTCGAGTTATACAGACTCGAACAGATGTCTTAGCGATTCAATGATTAGTGCAATGCCCCTTTTCTTTCAGACATCTAATTTCTAGAACCGACCTCTGACTTGAAACTTTTACCTCGTTTTCGTCTCATTGATCTAATCCAATCCACACAACATAATTCTCACACATGGAATCCATACTTATCTCAATGTTCCCCTGTAACAGCTAAATCATCTCCAAACTTCTAAAATGATGCTTTTTTCGAATGGTGCAATATAAGTTTTCGAGGTTGACCTATCATGTTCAACTCCACTATGACTCAAACATCCCATCATTAGCTTAGCATGCCCAACACAATTATTGTGCTCAAAATGTCAAGTTTCCACATAGACAAGTATCAATCAATTTAACATGCACAATTTCCACTATCTATAGTTATCCTGAGTCCAATATTCACATCATTGCCGACAGGGCCATTAAACCCACACAAGCACACACAATTCTAAACTACAACTAGAAGTGCGTAAAACTAAGAATAATGAAAAACTGAAATTTTTTTTTTCACACAACACAATCACACAAAAATAGAAATTGCAATAACATAATGAACAACATATTGACATATTCCCACCCCCAAATGTATACAGAACATTGTCCTCAATGTTTAAAGAATAATAAAATGCAAATTTAGAAGCGCATAAAATTAAGGACAAATTCACAGAAGATAAAGAAGGGTGAGGAATACTCCCCTGATCGATGGGGATGCGAATGTGAAGATGGTAGAGGAAAAAGAAATGTGGACCACGCATAGGCTCTTTTATTACCTGTAGAGACAATGAAAAAAAAAATCTTATTATTAAAAAAAAACGTGAAGAAAAAAAATTACCAATCAAATGCTTAAGACAAAATAAATAAAAGGGTAGAAACGATGGGTTGCCTCCCATCCAGCGCTAGTTTATAGTCTATAGCTCGACTCTACTGTGTTAGTCTGTTAAGGTACATTGAATATAGCCTTGGAGGTCCTGATTAGCTTCTTCAATGACAATTTCTTTCTTACTGCAGCGTTCTTCCAGACGTTAGCCTTATCTTTATCTGTGTCATCTGTTTTTCCCTCATCAATTGCCTCAAACTCAATAATGTAGCCTTCTTGCTTCTCAAGATTTTGTTCAGTTGAAAATGCACATTATGGTCATTAGCAGCATTTGAAAAGTCTTGAGACACAATTTTCTTCTGCAACACCTCTTCTACCACATCAATTTGATAGCAACTATCTGACTTGACATGATCATCCATAACATTGAAGACACTGAAAGTCATTTGCTCCTCGCCAAATCTCAAATTCAACTGACCCTTTTCAACATCGATTAGAGCTCTACTGGTAGCTAGGAATGGCGGGATATCCTTGTCTTCTTCCATATCCAAAATGAGGAAGTCCGCTGGAAAAATGAATTTGTCCACCTTAACTAGCACGTCTTCAATTATCCCCCTTGGATGTGCAAATGATTGATTAGCTAACTGAAGTGTCACCGTGGTTGCTTTGGCTTCGCCTAGTCCAAGTTTCTTGAAAACAGATAGAGGTATTAGATTAATACTTGCACCAAGATCACAAAGAGCTTTATCAAAGTAGCATTCACCAATAGTGCAAGGTATAGTAAAACTCCCTGGATCTTTCAGTTTTGGTGGGAGCTTTTTCTGAATTACGGCACTGCACTCCTCTGTTAGCATCACCGTCTCATGTTCATCTAACTTTTGTTTCTTGGATAGAATATCTTTCAGGAACTTGGCATAGCCAGGCATTTTGAACAGTGCTTCTGCAAATGGGATATTTATATGAAGTTTCATGAAAACTTCGAGGAATTTCTTGTATTGTTGCTCCCATTGATGCTTCCTCAACCGTTGTGGGAATGGAATGGGTGGTTCATAAGGATTCACTGAATTATCTGGAATTTACTGTGGTAACGCTGGTCTCACTTTTACTGGTGTCTTCTTAGTGCTGTCAGTCTCCTCTTCAGTCTCTTTCTCAGGTGGGTCCACTGTCTCTTTGTCTACTCTTGGCCTTTTCACATGTATCTCAGGTAGCTGAACTCCACTTCTTGTAGTAATGGCTTGAACATGCTCCCTAGGATTCACTTCTGTATTGCTCGGTAAAGCACCAGGCACTCTCCCTGTCATTGAAAGAGCTAGCTATCCCATTTGAGTCTCTAGATTCTTAATAGCTGCACCCTAATTCTGGAAATTTGTTTCAGTCTTTCTCATGAATTGATTTGTCGTTTCCATGTATTTATCGGTCTTTTCCATGAGTTTCGCAAACATATCTTCCAATTGAGGTTTTCTCTCCTGCTGAAACTGCCCCTGAGCCCGATTATGATTCTGATTGTGATTCTGATTACCACCCCAAGAGAAATTGGGGTGATTTCTCCATCCCGGATTGTATGTCTCAGAGTGAGGATTATTCTGCTGACGTTGACCCCATTGAGCAAAATCCATATGTTCCATCCTTTGTGTAACAATGGGACATTCAGCTGTACCATGCTCTGCTCCACATTCTTCACAACTGGGCTTCTTCACTTGTACTGAATTCACGGTCTGTGTTATACCCTCTATCTTGTGAAACAAGGAGTCAATCTTTGCAGATAATGCCGAATAGGTATCTACCTCATACACTCCAACTGTTTTCTTTGCACCCACTCTATCTGTAGACCACATGGCTGAGGTATTAGCCATTCTCTCAAACAACTCCCAAGCTCCCTCGACTGACCTGGTGGTTAAGGAACCATTTGATGACGAATCTACCATGCTTCTAAAAGTTGGTGTTAGTCCCCAATAGAAGTATCTGATTTGTTCTTTCTTGTCGTATCCATGTTGAGGATACTTTCTTAGCATGCTCTTGAACCTACTCCACGCTTCATCAAGTGATTCAGTTTCATGTTGGCTAAAAATTGATATGTCGTGCCTCAATCTCGCCACTTTAGCCGGTGAGAAGTATTTGGTGCAGAATTTCTGAGCCAAGTCATTCCAAGTAGTTATGCTCGCCACCGGGAGTGAATCGAGCCACTCAAGTGCTTTATCCCGAAAAGTTAGCGGAAACAGCCTTAGTCTGATTGCATCTTCTGATATTCCAGGGTATTTGAAGTGTTGACACATATCCAAGAAACGGGATATATGTGTATGTGGATTCTCGTTGGCTGTTCAGTAAAATTGATGTCCATTCTGAAAGAGTTGGATGATATTTGTCTTCAATTGAAAGTTCGACTGTCCGAATGCTGGGTAAACGAGCTAGACTGGCTTTGAACAACATACGGTGCTAGAAAATCCCCAAGTATAGTATTCCCATCATCTTGAGCTTCAGCATTGGCTGGCGCTGCATGACCTATCCTCGGTTCCAGTTGTTGATCAGCCATTTCGATTTGTCCTTGATTGACCTGATGTGCTGCTCTTGCTTCTCTCTGTCTGTGATGAAAGGTTCGTTCAATTTCCAAATCAACTTGAAATAATTCACAGCTGATTGATCTTCGCATGCAATACCTGAAAGGGCAAAAACAGTAGCAGCACTTAGCTCAACCTAAGTAAGTGAATGAAAAATAAAATAAAATAAAACTAAAGAAAACAAGTTCGAATTAGTGTCTAAATAACAAAAATCAAGTTAATACTCAATCCCCGGCAACGGCGCCAAAAACTTGTTCACGAAAATATGTTTCGAATAAAATTACCGCAAGTGTACGGTTCGTTGACAAGTAATAAAGTAGAAATCCTAAAATTTCGAGTATCGTTCCCACGAGGATTGATTTAACTTGAGTTCTATTATTGCGACCTTAACCGAATCTATTAAACTCAATATGGTTATTTTTGTGACTTTATGATGAAACTATGACTAATCTATAAATTAAACTAAAATTATGAATCAAATGCAAAAGTGATATTTGAATGCAAAAGTTTGAAGAAATCAATGTATGAAAAGCGTACTAGGATTCCGAATCGCCAAGTAAAGTTCACTCTTAACCCTTATTTCACAATTTGACAACACGATGAATCGTTTGAAGAATCAATGTTTCTAACCTATCCAACAATCTCTTTCGAGTAGAATTAAACCTATCCTAGTATACCATTTGACTATATTTCTATGACAAATGCAATATACAAGAATGCATGAAGTTTTATAAACACTTAGAGATTCACGTAATGCATATCGGTATATTTCTATCCTCTATGAACAAAACGATGATTTATACCTTGTTGAGTTTATTTCCCTTCTTTCGAACGCATAAAATAAACCACCCAAACTCAAATAATCACATGCATTTAATTATGGAGGCAAGAAAGTGTATATAAATCATTCAATAGCCATCAAACGTGTTTAAATGTCAAATTGCAAAATAGAAATTAAAAGATCATAATGCGAGATTTATCGTTTACCTAGTACATAAAAATTCTAGCCTAGCATAATGAAATTAAAACAACAATAAAAATGATAGAAAGAAAATATCACCAAAAAATAGAAGTTTAAGGCTTGAATCTTGGATCTTGATGTGAAATCCTAGCTCAAGCTCTTCTCCTTGCTCTTGAAATTCGACTTTTTCACCCTAAGAATGCATAAAACCTATTCTAGGACGAGTTTAGGCTTTTATAGTTGCCCTAGAATCATTACCATAAAAGTTGTAGTTGGATAAGGAAACTTAAGAATTTCTCGCCCAGAATACCCCTTGCTATAGCAAGGTATATTTTCATGCTGTAGCATGGGCAAAGTAAATCCTTCCTGAAAATCTCTGTTGAGGTCTGGGCTATAGCAAGGTAAAATCTCATGCTATAGCATGGAAGAATTTTCGCTTCTAGTGCAAATTGGTCATCAATCTTCTTTTCATTTCACTTTTGGAATTTCTTCCTCTTCCATCTTCTTCTAGTCATCCATAATATTGACAATTAGATCTTTAGCGAGGTTCCATGCTCGGTTCGTC
This sequence comes from Fraxinus americana, assembly GCA_035079005.1. Taxonomy (NCBI): domain Eukaryota; kingdom Viridiplantae; phylum Streptophyta; class Magnoliopsida; order Lamiales; family Oleaceae; genus Fraxinus; species Fraxinus americana. The sequence goes on from CM068719.1 coordinate 9,249,385, forward strand.
GTTCGGGTCAACTTATGAATAATTGCGATTTAGTCCCCGAACTTTCATTTCCTTCCATTTTGGTCATTTTCGCCTTTTTTCGCGCATATTTCATTATTTCCATCAAAATAAACTTACAAACACAATTCATATTGAATTAAGCCTTATTCAAGCATTTATATCAACAATTAATCATGTTTTATCGCATAATTAAGTGCACAAAACGCACTTATCAGATGGCTTATGGGTAAAAGGAAAAAGTTTTGGAAAATCAAATTATCATCCTAAACCTTTTACTGAAAATAAAAATAGATTTAATGATAAGTATAAGTCCAAGACCAATGTTAAGAGTAAAAAGTGTTACTAATGTGGAAAGTTGGGACATTTTGCAAAAGATTGTTTCAAAAAGAAAAATAATTTGAAAGATAAGAAACCAGAGGATGGGAGTAATGCTTTAGTGTATCATAAAGCAAAAGTTGAAATTGAAAATGGTTTAGTCCTTGTTAATGTGGAAAGAAAACTGAGTGATGAACGGATCTTAGACTCAGGCTGTTCTTTTCACATGTGCCCCAACAAAAACTGTTTTCTGGATTTTGCTAAAACCACATGGGGGCAGGTCATTATGGAAAATGACATCAATTGTAAAATAAAATGAATAGGTACTATAAAACTGTTACTGGAAAATGGTAATGTACTATTTCTTAAGGGAACCAGGTATGTCCCTGACTTGAAGAGAAATCTTGTGTCCTTAGATATGTTAGATGACATAGAATTTAACATAAATATAGGTCAACGACATATTAAAATTCTTAGGGGCAATGATTTAATCATTAGTTCCTCTAAGAGACATGGCCTCTATTTTTTAAAAGCAAAACCTTTACATGACTTAAGTGCTTCTACCATATCTGAAAACTTTACACTTGCAAAATTGTGGAATGACAGACTTGATCATATTGGTAAGAAAAGTCTGAATTATTTGCAATCAAAATGATTTTTTGGAAAATTGAATCTTGGTGATTTTGGATCTTGTGAACAATGTGTTATTGGTAAACAAGTCAAGTTACATTTTCCTACTGGAACCTATAAATCAAAACAAATTTTAGAATATCTGCATGCTAATTTATGGGGACCTGTACCTGTTTGCACCTTGTCTGGTTACATATGTTTCTTGTTGATTGTTAATGATTTTTCAAGAAAAATTTGGGTTTTCTTCCTAAAAAGTAAAAATGAAACATTCTCTGTCTTTAAGGATTGGAAAATTCAAGTTGAAAATCAAACTGATCTCAAAATAAAAACCTTAAGGACAGACAATGGTTTGGAATTCTGCAATAATGAATTCAATGTTTTCTGTAAAGAACATGGCATTCTGAGACATAGAACTGTAATTTATACCCCTCAATAAAATGGTATTGCTGAGAGGATGAACAAGACTCTTTTAAATAAAGTTAGATGCATGTTACTTAGTTCTGGCCTGCCTAAACTATTTTGGGGGTGAGGCTGTTAAAACTGATGCATTTCTTATTAATAGATGTCTTACCAAAGCTTTGAATTATGATATATCTGAATCTGTTTGGTCTAAAAATCTTGTGAATTATTCTTATCTGAAAATATTTGGTTGTGTTGCTTATACTCATCAAAGTATTGGTAAACTTGAACCTAGAGCACTCAAATGTTTTCTTAGGATATGATGAAAATGTTAAAGGATATAGGCTTTGGGTTCACTCTCAGAAAGGGTATAGAGTTATAATCAGAAAGGATGTAGTCTTCAATGAAACTATTATGCCTTGTTTATAGGGAAAGGAAAGTATTTTGACTGATAAGGATATTCCTTTTGGGGTGGAGTCTTCTCACATTGAGCAAGATACTCCTGCACCTACAGTAGATGAGACTAGTACTAGTAATGACAATCCCATTCTGGAAACTGAGGTTGATCAAGTGGTTGATCAATCTGACCTGCCTGATCCTTTGCCTCTTGATGAATATCAACTTACTAGAGATAGAGAGAGGAGACAGGTTAGACCATCTACTAGGTTTAACAATGATGACTTTGTTTCTTTGTTCACTTACCAAGAGCAATTAGAAAATGAACCAAACTCTTATGAGGATGCCATTAAGTGTAAAGAGAAAGAAAAATGGGTAGAGTCTATGGAAGATGAGATGTCTTCACTACTTAAGAATGATACTTGGGTTCTTGTTGACAGAACAAAAGATAATAAATTGATAGGTTGTAAGTGGATCTATAAAGTAAAGCAAGGAGAAGGTGATAGCAAAAATGTTAGATACAAAGTTAAGTTGGTTGCAAAAGGCTTTACACAAAGGGAGGGTGTTGATTACACTAAATTTTTTTCTTTTGTAGCTAAGTATACTACTATCAGATGCCTGCTTGCTTTTGTTGCTCAATTTAAATGGGAACTTGATCAGTTAGATGTCAAAACTGCTTTTTTGTATGGTGAATTAGATGAAATTATCTATATGAAACAACATGTTGGTTTTAAAAGGGGGAACCCTGAAAATACCGTATGCCTACTGAAAAGATCACTATATGGGTTAAAACAAGCCCCTAGACAGTGGTATAAGCATTTTGAAACTTTTATTTTGAAACTTGGTTTCAAGAGGAGTCTATATGACACATGCCTATACTGCAAAGGTAATGGAGGTAAAGATTCCTTATATTTAGTCCTTTATGTTGATGATATGTTGCTTGCAAGCTGTGACAAATCTGAGATTGAAAACATTAAATCAAAATTGAAATCTGAATTTGACATGAAATATCTTGGTTCTACAAAGAGAATATTGGGAATGCAGATTTGGAGAGATAAGGATAAAAATCTGTTATTCTTGAACCAACATGACTATGTGATTAAAATTCTGAAGAAATTCAATATGTATGATTGTAAACATGCTACTCTACCTCTTGCTAATCATTTTCAATTGTCTTCTGAATGCTGCCCTAAATCTGAAGGTGAATATGCTAGAATGTCTAAAGTACCTTATGCAGATGTGATTGGATCTGTTATGTCCTTAATGATTTGCACCAGACCTGACTTAGCTTTTAGTATAAGTATTTTAAGTAGGTTTATGGGTAATCCTGGTGAAGAACATTGAAATGATCTAAAATGGCTACTAAGATATCTGAAAGGAACTGCTAATTTGGGACTTGTGTTTAAATCAGATAAAAATGGTGTAATTTTAAGAGGATATACAGATTCTGATTTTGCTGGTGATAGGGATAATAGAAGATCTAGCTTATCTTATTTTTATAGCCTCTGTGGTACTATTATTAGCTGGAAGTCTCAAATTCAGAAGGTAGTTGCTCTGTCCTCTACTGAAGCTGAGTACATAGCTGCTACTGATGCTATAAAAGATGTCAGTGGTTAAATGGTTTACTTTCTGAATTGGGATTTATTGATAATAATGCTATCTTGTTTTCTGACAATCAAAATGTCATACATCTATGTTTCATGAACGTACTAAACATATTAATGTGAAATATCACTTTATAAGGAATGTGATTTCAAAAGGTTGTACCTTCGCAAAAGTTTGCTACCTGCTTGAAAATATTATCTGTTGATTCTATGTGATGTGTTACAGGTTACTTAGAGCATATGAAAACAAAATGGGGAATACTCCTGGTTGCACTGATAGTCCCAAATTCTAGAAGCAAGGTGGAGATTGTGGGATTTGAGCCTTGGCTGGAATGGTGTGTTGCCAGAATTATATTAGCAAAGGCGTGCTTTCTGTGAAAACTTTTTTATCCCATTTCATTACTAAGATAATGACACGTGGACTGATATGGACCGTTAGCTGATTTATCTGGAAGACTCTTTAACTTACCCTAATCGATTCATTTGGATGGTTCGAGATACACTCTCTTCTTCTGCCTTTTGAGAGAAATACTTAGGGTTTCCTTCTTCTGGCTTTCTCTGCTCAAATCTTTGATTTGAGGCTCTAAATCATGAGAGTTTGACTCTATGATTGTGATATTCTGTGTGAATATATGTGAGAACTAAGGTTCTATCTGAGTTGTATATTAGAGGAGTACTGTGGAGTTTCTTGGTGATTTGTCCTAAATCTGTTCATGTATTTGTGAGATAAGTGTTCTGTCTTTATCTCTTTGTACTGTTTGAACGATTTGTAACCTTCGTTGCCAATTTGGGGCTGTATAGTGTAACTGATTATTATCCAATTTGTTGGATACTCAACGAGGGATGTAGGCGTTTGATTTGGTCGCCGAACCTCCGGGGTTTAGACAGAAACAATTCTTGTGTTGATTCTTTAATCTCTGCACTTTATATTTCTATTCTTTGGTTTAATATCGTATGTCGTGGCCTTACAGAGTCTAACTGTCTAACCTAAAAAAATGTGGTTGGGGGTGGGGTGGGGTGGTGTGTGTTGGGGGGGGGGGTCCAAGTCCCATGTGATTAGATTAGGAAAGGCTAATAAAAAAATTAATCATGCCTAAGAGCGACAAATTCAATGCATTATAATACAACTGTTGGCATTCATAGTAATGTGATGCACTAAGAGAAAAGACAAGAAAATTATTAACAAATGTTAAAACTAATAATATAATGCAAACACCAGAATGAATAATTGGCAACCGTATTGCAAGAGTGCGTAATTCTACAGATACATGTACTAAATGGAATTTTGGCCAACATCCGATGGCTAAGACCTACAAAACCCGAAATCTAAGATTACAGTTCAAAAGTGACAGCCAAGGACGGAATTCACTTTACTGTCCAAATGTCAAACCGAACCAGAAGATAAACACAGGTGAACAGTAAGAACATAAGTACTTACTGTTCTATTTAAATAAAACTTAAAAGGAATCTGTTTGCATAAGACAGAGTTGAAAAGATCATATAAAACAAGAGGCAAAACAATGATAGATGGATGTTTAGTTAGAACAGAAGGATAACATATTTATATATACACACAAACACTGGAATGTGATATATATACAAATTCTGGATTCATGAAATGTCTTGGTTCCAAGGAATATCAAAGAACATGAAGATTACAAAACAGCATCCAGACACAACCGAGAAAGAAGATTTATTCAAAAACACACAAGATAACAAAAGATAAGCCATCAAATACAAAGGAAATCTATAATTTTGACAAAGTCAAGGCTGTCAATAATCAAGATCCCAAATTAAGATATCAGAGTTCATAATTCCATTCAATCCAGATAATCTATCCCTATCAAATCACAAAGACCAGATCCAATTACAGCAAGATATAAAGATTCAGTTAAAGAGTTCATTCTTCTGTTTTTCCTGTTCTTGGATTGGATCAGTGTCCAGTGTAATGGTTACAAACAGAATTAATGAATTAGAATCAATTGATTTGTATTACCCTAAAAGCACGAGAGCATCATACAGTAACGCCCCGATCGAAGCAAGAAATTGAAATAACTGAACCATATTAGAACATCCAGCACTTTAATGCTGGTTCAAGTTGGAAGCAATCTGCCTAAGCCACATAATAGGAAAGGGAAATTTCAGGCAATAAATCTCATGTTCGAGGGATTAAAACAGTGAGCAGTGATTTCTAAGGCGCCTTAGCAATAAGTCTTAATTGAGAAACCTACTAATAGTTTTAGCATCTCCAAGCCGATGCAGAGATCAACTCCTTCCGTTGCCAGCAAAGAACAAGTGAAGACTGCCTTGTCTCTACATTGAATCCCTGAACAGGAGTCCTCTTCACCACACACTCAGCTTGTGATTCTGTGAAATTGCTAAATGTTATGGGGGAGAATCCGGATGACAAAAATAAAGTCCTCCAATGCTGCGACTTTTCAGGAGCACGAAAACGCCCCATCACTATTTTCTCAATTCCTGGTTGGAGCAAGAACCTTTCAATCTTTTGTAGAGTATCCATATTCAGATTGACAGCATCTAGAGACTCAAGCAGGTTCGAATAGGATTGAAGAGTATGAATTATATGGTCGGGAAACGGTAGGTCAATCCTATCACATCCTCTGTCCACAGAAACCACAACTTTTGGGGACAGGTGCTTAACAAAGCGAAGAACCAATGGTACTGACAACTGATAACTAGCAAGAGAACCAACTGGGAGATTCACTGCTATCGCCTCATTCTCTGATACTTGAGAAGACAGAGACCAAGAACCAGAATTCAAAGAATCAATACTCATAACCTCAAACTCAAGCACAATATTGATTTCGTTAGCAAAATGAATTAAATTTTCCCGGGTGAGGCTGAGCTCTAGCTGTTCATGGGTTGAGGGAGATGAAAATGCAGTGATTTTAAGTGATGGTGCACCCTCACTCCTTAATGCAAGCTCCTGCATCAGCGAGGCCCATTGCCCACCATAACCAATATCAAAATCCACAACATGAATTCTATCAAATCCTTCCACGACTTCAAGGATGGCTTGGTTGCAAGTAAAATTGGCAAATTGTTCAAGGGGTGAGATCTCAGAGAAAGATTTGTAGGCACCAATTTTGAAAATGAGACTAAAAGGCAAAGCAGTCGCGGTAGAAGGGATCATATTGTTGTTTTTATGAATAGTCAATTGCAACGCCTCCTTGCAGTAGAAAGCAGCTCTATGGAAAGGCTTGCCAATGGGAGAGAGCTGGTGATTGAGCCGCGCCAATATCTCTTGAGCAAGTGTTGGAATTCCCATCTGGACCAGCTCTGTGGCCTTGTAAAGCTGATCAATTATAGCCTGTTGTTGCTGTTGCTGATGGCAATACGCTAAATCACCCCCACCCATCTTTGGCTTTGGTCCTGGGCCCAACACTCCGGGTGGCCTTTGCTGCAGAAGTAACTGAAGCTGATAAGACATTGGCTGCTGATGCTGGACTTGTCTTCCCATCAACAGCTCTTTCCCAGGAACTGAAAACGGCCCTTTCGGTATTTGACCACCTGGCTCGAGGCCTTCTCTGGCAGCCCACGGGTTGTGTCTTTTTGCCTTGGGTGGCATGAAAAGATTCTGTTCATGCTGGTTTGCATATGACAGTGGCAAGAAAAATGATTGGTTTTGTGGATGTTGAGTTTGGTTCTGGTTTATCAGCATCTGTTGGTTGAAAATGGGAGCCTTCATTTCTGTAGAATCAAATGTAGTTGTAATGGGTCCAAGATTGTTAGATACTGAAGATAACATGTTATTCTGAGAGCTGGGGAACTTAGAATTATTTGAAAGATTTGAAGGTGAATTCGAAAACAAACCAATCTTTTCATCGTTGGATCTGTTGCTGGGGGAACTAGAGCTGTGCATAAAATTTGAACCAAACTGGCCAACTGAGTCCGTGCCAAAGGCTTGATCCACCACCCCAAAACCACCGTTGAACTCAAACTGCACCGTGGGCGGCGGCGGGGTAGTCCCAAATTGAAAAACCTTGTTCAGGCTGCCCATTTCCGGGTCATCCACATCCCCCATGATCCACGGCAGAATGGACTGCTCATGGCTTGGCGAGGCAACCGCAGACTCCGACAACACGCTTTCCCACTCGTCCATTGCACATTTTCCGGCGGCGCTTCGGCCGGCGGCGGCGGCGGCAGTCCCAATCTCGAGAGATGGAGGAGCAGGCAGTAACTGAGAAACAACTCCCGTGTTGGAGCTGGTGGCAGTAGTGGAGTCTTGCAGCCATTTCAAGGATGGGTTTTTCTCATTGTTACCTGAAATTGCCGCCACCCCGGCCGTGTCAGTGGAAGCAGCCCCACCACCAGCTATGTCTCCGCCGCCGCCGCCTAAAGATGAAGACAGGGTTGAGGAAGATATAGCCCTGCTGGGACTCCTTTCAATATCAAGTACAGATGTAGGCTCACCACAGCTATTCAAAACACAATTACCGTTCAAATTATTGCTCCCCCACCAAGATGAATTAGCCCTATTATTATTATTATTATTATTGAAAACAAGCTCTAAATCCAACTCCTTCCCCTCAAATTCAAAGGGCAAGGGCATCCCCTTCATCTAATAATCAAACCCACAAAATCAGTTTCTCCCTCCAGCTTTAAAAACAAGAAATCAAAATGAAAATACAAAAGAACACTTCTTCGATCTAGAAACTCAAGAATATGTATACATACACACATGCAAGTATGTATACATTTCAAGATTTACTACCTATATTTTTCTTGCTAATCTGAAGAAAAAATATATATTGTGTAGAGAAATGGACGAATTTTTTTTCTTCTTTTCTTGTCTATTCCACTAGTCTCTCTGTCTTGTGCTCTCTCCCACCGATGCGTGCAACATAAAAAAGTAGTAAAGTGCACCCCATCCATCCATCCATCCATTCATTTCTTTATTTTATTTTATTATTTTATTTTTCTTTTTTGGTTTTTTGTTTAACCCATTTTGAGAGTTTTGTGTGGCTTCTCCATAAACGCACGCAGTTATCTTTGGAGCTAGGGTTTCTTCTGTCTTTGTCCAGCCCCCATTTGCAGATACGGTGCGTCTTCTTCAAACCAATGGTAAAATCCTTTAATCGAGATGATCATTAGCATTCTTATTCGATCGGGACCTTTTAAAGAGATGAAAATGAGAATGGGAATGAGATGTAGCAAGAATTAAATATTATTATTTATTTTTATAAATACAATTTAAATTGAAAAATAAAATAAAAGGATTATCATATTCCTCGTTTGCACTCAATGTTATTTGGGACACGCTACGCGAGGTGGGTCGGGAGCGAGGAAGAATTAAATATTATTTATTTATATAAATACAATTTATATTGAAAATATAAAAAAAAAAATAAAAGGATTCAATGTGGAAATCACATTCCTTGTCTTCACTCAATGTTATTTGGGACACGCTATGTGAGGTGGGATCGGGAGTGAGGAATTTTGTTGTCCTATCAAAATTATATATAGGAGACATCATTGAGACGAGACAAATGCTACAACGCAATCCCAATGTTTTCAAATACAAGAGCTTCCTTTCAAATTTATTTTTGACAATAAATTCTCGTCACACATGAACAAATTTTAATTTCCTATTCTATGAACTTGTTTCTTTTAATTTTTTTTTTTTTAAAGAAATACTGTTATAAATGGATCAAATTGGTTCATTAGCAGTTTAGACCTAAAATATTTTTTTTCGGTTCCTCATTCTTTTGGTTCTTTTGTTTAATAAGGATAATATTGAATAATTTTCAAAATTTTGAATTATTTTTCTTTTATATTTTCCAATCAATTTTTTTATTAAATTATTAGGGTGCGTTTTATTGTGGGTATGAAATTTGTATATAGAAATTATTAAGTAAACTTTGTTGACTGATTTAGTTTTTCAACCTAGAAAATATTATACTTACCTATTTTTTATTGGTGGGTAGATGAGAGAGAGTAGATAGATAAAAGAGAGAATGAATTCCCCGAAAAATAAAATATTACTCTCCCTAAATAAATATTTTTCTTAATTTTTAGAAAAATATAGTCACATGACCAAAAGTGGGAAAATATTTTCCATATAAAAAAATGTCAATCAAACAACACAAAAGCATGAATTTGAATATAAAAAAAACACATTTTTCATGAAAAATATTGGTAATCAAACGCACCCTTATTTTCCATTAAATTGGAAAGTTGATTTCAAAAATATAATTGAGTTGTAACGTTTTTGCGAAGAAAAAAAGCCTTCGAGTTTAAAAAAAAAAATAAAAATCTCCTTATCTAAATTAAAAATGAAATTAAATAAGTAAGTTGATTTTCAACATGTTATGTTATAATAGTTGTACAATTAATTTTTTAATTCAAATTATTAAAGTCTGCAATCCTCAGATAGTTTCTTGCAAAAACAAAAAACTATTAGTAATATATTCTCTTAAAAGTTATTGTAATTGATTATTGGATTAATATATAACATACTATAGAATATAATATTGTTTTATTAGAAACTATCAATTAATTATTAAAAATTTATATCATTTATAGTGAAGGCAAATGTGAAACTAAACAAGTGACTAAGATACTTAGTCCATGTTTGGCCCAAATTAAAAATTATAATTCATTTTTCTTTACATTCTTATCAGCCACACATTTTTCAATAAAATAATATTACACGAAATCCAAAACTTTTTATGTTGTGGTGTGATCTAAATTTCATGTGATTTAATATTTGGTTGATTTGAGGAAATCTAAGGTATCTGGGTTTGTAGAGTTCTAATATGATTGAAAATCAAATTTCAATAATAATTAGGGGTTTGGCTTGAAAGAGGATTCTTGGATGGTTAAAAGCATATTTTGGATTCTTCTCCATCTTGGACTCAAATAAGAGGTTTTATATATAGTCACATTATATCTTCATAATACAACATTCATATATTATTCTTTATATCTTCAATAACATATTGAGAGATTGAGAGTTTAGATTTCAATTGAGATTAATGAAATCTTGATATTGTAAACACAAAATTATTGATTGTAGTGGATTGTTCTCCTTTGCCTGTGATTTTTTCCCGAATTGGGTTTCCATGTAAATTCTTGTGTTTTTGTTCTTTTCTTTATTTCATTATTACAATTATCTTGTAATCTGTTTCATAACAAGTGGTATCAAAGAGCAATGTTGATTGTTCCGCATGGCGACAATGAAGTATGACATTCCGTTGTTGGATAGAAACACGAGATTCACATTATGGCAAGTGAAGATACGAATGATGTTGGCACAGATGGATTTGGAGGAAGCCTTGCTTGGCTTTGATAGGATGTCTGCTGCCTGGACGTAGGATGAAAAGTGGCGTAGAGATCGAAAATCCCAATCTCAAATTCATCTACATCTCTCAAATCACATTCTTCAAGAAGTTCTTAAGGAAAAGAGTGCAGCTGCATTATGGTTAAAGTTGGAGCAATTTTGCATGACAAAGAGCTTGACCAATAAGCTACACTGGAAACAACGCTTGTGTTTTCACCGGATGTCTGAAGGTACGTCATTGGATGATCACTTAACTATGTTCAAAGAAATCGTAGCTGATTTAGAGACAGTGGAGGTTAAGTATGACGATGCGGATTTGGCTTTGATGTTGTTGTGTTCACTAGCACCATCATATGTAACTTTTAGAGATATTATTCTCTATGATTGGGATACTCTCACCGTGGAAGAGGTTTATGATACTTTACTATTTAAGGAGAATATGAGGCATCTTGCTGTAGGATCTGGAAATCACGCTGAAGGTTTGGTTGTGTGTGGGAGGAATCAAGATAGGAATCTTGGCAGAAATATGAGGGGCAGATCGAAGTCTAGACATGCTGAGAAGACATGTCATTACTGCAAGAAAAATGGGCATATTAGAGCTGATTGCTTTGCTTTGAAAAATAGAAATAAAGCTGTTGGTGCTGCGGAGAAAGGGAAGCAACATGTTAATACAGCGGAGGCTGATGTTGTGGAGGATGAGCAAAGTATTGGAGAGTTTCTTGTGATTTATGACGGAGATACTAAATCTAGTGATGAATGAGTTCTTAACTCGGCTTGTACTTTTCATATGTGTCCAACAGAGACTGGTTTTCTACATATGAAGAAGTTTTGAGAGGTGTTGTGATTATGGGAAACAATGCGCCTTACAAGATTGTTGGAGTTAGTACAGTCAGAATCAGGATGTTCGATGGAATTATTAGAATGTAAGACATGTCTCAGAATTGAAGCGGAATCTCATATCTTTGAGTACATTTGACTCAAAGGACTACAAATACACTGGTGAAGATGGAGTTTTGAAGGTGAGCAAGTGTTCTCTTGTTGTCATGAAGGGGCATAAAAACTCTATACAGCTGTACATTTTGTACGGTTCCACAATGATTGGGGATGCATTAGTTTCTACTTCTTCTCTGACGGATGATGAAGTTACAAAACTTTTGGCATATGAGGGTCAGGCATATGAGTGAGAATGGGATGACAGAGCTGAGTAAAAGAGGACTTCTTGATGGGCAGAAGACCAGCAAAATTGAATTTTGTGAGCATTGTGTCTTTGGGAAATAGAAGAGAGTCAGATTCACTAAAGGAAGACACAACAGGAAGGGAACACTTGAATATACCCATTCAGATCTTTGGGGACCAGCCAGGGTACCATCTAAAGGTGACTATTATTACTTGTTGACAGTAATTGATGACTTCTCCAAGAAAGTTTAGGTATTCTTCTTGAAACAAAAGAGTGATGTGTTTGGGACCATCAAGGAGTGGAAAACATTGGTAGAGAAGCAGACTGAAAAATTAGTGAAAAGTCTACGCACTGATAATGGGTTAAAAGTTTTGGTCAGATGAGTTCAATAGCTTCTGCAAGGCTGAAGGCATCTTGAGACACTTGACCGTGCTTGGAGCTCCTCAACAAAATGATGTGGCAGAACGGATGATCATGACCTTGATGGAAAATGTTCTTTGTATACTTTCAAATTTTGGGTTGCCTAAGTCTTTTTGGTTAATCGCCCACCCTAAGTTGCCATTGATAAAAACACACCAAAAGAGGTATGGTCTGGTAAACCTTCTTGCTATTCTGATTTGAAAATTTTGGGTGTCCAGCTTATGCTTATGTAGATAATGGGAAGTTGGAGCCTAGGTTTAGAAAGTGCATTTTTCTTGAGTATAAATCTGGTGTGAAGGAATATAAGTTGTGTCCAGAGACTAGAAAAGTGGTTGTTAGTAGAAATGTAGTATTTGATGAACTTTCTATAGTTCGTGGCTCACCTCTTGGGGATTCTGATAAAGTTGAGGAGCAGAATCATTCAACTCAGGTGGAGTTGGAAATTGGTTCAGAGAAACAATCAGAGGTTGTAGAACAATCTACTACAGATGAGTCCAGCTCAGGATTAACAGAGATTAATATCCTGCCTACTTCACCAGCACCACTGTATTCTATTGCTAAGGATAGACCTCGTAGATAGATTAGACCTCCACAGAAGTATGGGGAAGCAAATTTGGTAGCTTATACATTGAGTGTGGCTGAAGATATTGATTCCACTGAGGAGCCTGCTACATATTCAGAGGCATTCAGTTGTAGTGATTCTAACAAATGGATAATTGCTATGCAGAAGGAGATTGGGTCATTGAGCAAAAATAACACTTGGAATTTAGTGAAATTACCTAAAGGAAAAAGAGTGATTCGTTGTAAATGGGTGTTCAAAAGAAAGGAAGGCACATTAGGAATTGAAGATGCTAGATACAATGTTAGGTTGTTGGCAAAAGGCTACAGTCAGATTTCGGGTGTTGATTTACAGATGTGTTCTCACCAGTTGTGAAGCATAGTTCTATTCGGGCTTTATTTGGAATAGTGGCTGAGAATGATTTGGAGTTTGAGCAAATTGATGTCAAGACAACATTCTTACATGGAGAACTTCAGGAGAACGTCTGCATGCAACAACCAGAGGGGTTCATAGCTTCAGAGAAGGAAAACTGTGTTTGCTTGTTGAAAAAATCATTGTATGGATTAAAGCATTCACCGAGGCAGTGGTATAAGAGGTTTGATTCATTCATGACTACTCATGATTTTGATGGATGTAATTATAATAGTTGTGTGTACTTTACAAAGGAAAGTGGTGTATCAACTACATATTTGTTATTATATGTTGATGACATGCTCATAGCAGCCAATGATAAATCAGATGTCAGAAAATAAAATTACAAATCAGTAAGGAGTTTGACATAAAGAATTTGGATGCAGCGAAGAAGATTCTTGGAATGGAGATCTTGAGGGATAGAAAGACTGACAGATTGTATTTGAGTCAGAAATGGTACATTGAAAAGGTGCTTGAAAGATTCAATATGGTGAAAGTTAATGCTGTCAATACTCCCTTGGCTGCTCGTTTCAAATTATCATCTAACTTGTATCTACAATCAATGAAGACATTGATTATATGTCTCAAGTTCCTTACTCCAGTGCAGTTGGTTCGCTTATGTATACTATGGTTTGTACAAGACTCGATTTAGCACAGACAGTTAGTGCAGTTAGCAGATACATGGCTAATCCTGGCAAGGAACATTGGAAAGCAGTGCAGTGGATCTTCAGATACTTAAGGGGCTCTTCAAATACTTGTTTGTATTTTGATAGAAATTTAGATGGAGTCATCGATTACGTGGGAGATAAGAAGAGATGTCTTACAGGGTATGTGTTTACTCTTGGAGGCTGTGCTATCAGTTGAAAAGCTATTTTGCAAAACACAGTGGCTTTATCTACAACAGAAGTAGAATACATGACCATTATAGAGGCATGTAATGAGGCTATGTGGCTGAGAGGATTGATTGGTGAAATTAGTAAAGACTTGCAGATATCTAAAGTATTATGTGATAGTCAGAGTGCAATTTTCTTGACTGAGGATCAGATGTTTCAAGAGAGGACTAAGTACATTGATGTGAGGTATCATTTTGTACTTGATGTAATTGCTTGTGGTGATATTGTAGTGAGCAAGGTTGATAACAAGGATAATCCTAATGATACGATGATAAAACCACTTCCCATTTCTAAGTTTGAGCATTGATTGAACTTAATCCATTTGGACTTGTTTGGAAGATGAGAAATGATGTTTTGAAGATATATTTTAATTCCTTGTGACGAAATTTAGCTCAAGGTGGAGATTTGTTTTGGTATGATCCAAATTTCATGTGATTTGGTATTCGGTTGATTGGAGGAAGTCTAACGTATATGGGTTTGTAGAGTTCTAATATAATTGAAGATCAAATTTCAATAATAATTAGGAGTTTGGCTTGAAGGAGGACTCTTGAATGGCTAAAGGCACATTTTGAATTTCTTCTCCATCTTTGACTCAAATAAGAGGTTTTATATATAGTCACATTGTATCTCTATAGTACAACATTCATGTATTATTATTTACATTTTCAACAACATATTGAGAGATTGAGAGTTTAGATTTCAATTGAGATTATTGACCATTATAGAGGCATGTAAGGAGGCTATGTGGCTGAGAGGATTGATTGGTGAAATTAGTAAAGACTTGCAGATATCTAAAGTATTATGTGATAGTCAGAGTGCAATATTCTTGACTGAGGATCAGATGTTTCACGAGAGGACTAAGCACATTGATGTGAGGTATCATTTTGTGCGTGATGTAATTGCTTGTGGTGATATTGTAGTGAGCAAGGTTGATAACAAGGATAATCCTAATGATACGATGAAAAAACCACTTCCCATTTCTAAGTTTGAGCATTGATTGAACTTAATCCATTTGGGGTTGTTTGGAAGACGAGAAATGATGTTTTGAAGATATATTGTAATTCCTTGTGACGAAATTTAGCTCAAGGTAGAGATTTGTTGTGGTATGATCCAAATTTCATGTGATTTGGTATTTGGTTGATTGGAAGAAGTCTAACGTATCTGGGTTTGTAGAGTTCTAATATAATTGAAGATCAAATTTCAATAATAATTAGGAGTTTGGCTTGAAGGAGGACTCTTGAATGGCTAAAGGCACATTTTGAATTTCTTCTCCATCTTGGACTCAAATAAGAGGTTTTATATATAGTCACATTGTATCTCTATAATACAACATTCATGTATTATTATTTACATTTTCAACAACATATTGAGAGATTGAGAGTTTAGATTTCAATTGAGATTATTGACCATTATAGAGGCATGTATGGAGGCTATGTAGCTGAGAGGATTGATTGGTGAAATTAGTAAAGACTTGCAGATATCTAAAGTATTATGTGATAGTCAGAGTGCAATTTTCTTGATTGAGGATCAGATGTTTCACGAGAGGACTAAGCACATTGATGTGAGGTATCATTTTGTGCGTGATGTAATTGCTTGTGGTGATATTGTAGTGAGCAAGGTTGATAACAAGGATAATCCTAATGATACGATGATAAAACCACTTCTCATTTCTAAGTTTGAGCATTGATTGAACTTAATCCATTTGGACTTGTTTGGAAGATGAGAAATGATGTTTTGAAGATATATTTTAATTCCTTGTGACGAAATTTAGCTCAAGGTGGAGATTTGTTTTGGTATGATCCAAATTTCATGTAATTTGGTATTTGGTTGATTGGAGGAAGTCTAACGTATCTGGGTTTGTAGAGTTCTAATATAATTGAAGATCAAATTTCAATAATAATTAGGAGTTTGGCTTGAAGGAGGACTCTTGAATGGCTAAAGGCACCTTTTGAATTTCTTCTCCATCTTTGACTCAAATAAGAGGTTTTATATATAGTCACATTGTATCTCGATAATACAACATTCATGTATTATTATTTACATTTTCAACACCATATTAAGAGATTGAGAGTTTAGATTTCAATTGAGATTATTGAAATCTTGATATTGTAAATATAAAACTATTGATTATAGTGGATTGTTATTTTCTGCACGTGATTTTTTCCTGAATTGGGTTTCCACGTAAATTCTTGTTTTCTTTTTCTTTATTTCATTATTGCCATTATATTGCGATCCGTTTCATGACATTTTCTTTTTTTAATCACGTATTTTTCAAAAAAAAATATTTTTTCCATAAATTAAAATGGCAAATAATGGGACCAAACGGGGGCTTAGTATTTTGAAAAAAAAAAAAAAGAGGAAAAGGAAGAGATAGAAGGAAAGAATAAGCATGTTTGGCTTTGCTTACAAGATGGAAAGAAGGAATTGGAACATCCTAAATTATAAGACATAATAGTTTAATTTTATTGAGCTTTGAACGATAGGTTTAGGGGGATGGTTTGAGCTATGCTACTGGTTGACCTACCCATACGGTTGGAGGCTAAACTGCGACTTATGGTTGTATTTTAGGTAGGATGTATAGTGGATTTTTGAAAAATTTTATGGGAGATGTGGGTTAATTTTTACGAGGCCCTCCTTTTGATGCAAATCATTTAATGTCTAAAAATGGTGTAGCCAATTTAAGTCAACTTAAGCGATAATTGGTAATAGTTAATTTGCCAGAAAGTAGCAAAATGAAGGAAATTGTATTAATTGGAATGCCTGTAGATTTTTTTTTTTTTTGCATTGAGTTCAGTCTCTTTGGGGAGATCATTTGCCACCATTTATAGGCTCACAACAAAGCAACTTGGGCACCTAAAGTCCCATCAACTATAGTAAAAACCTTCAAATGCGTGCCACCGCCTTGGATCTAACACAACTGGTTGGACGTTGAGGTTGACAGGTAGACCGTTATGATGCCTAGGTTAGAGGTAATCATTATTGATTCCTAATTAGTAGATGAAAGGTACGGGTGTCAACGAGTTGAAATTCGAAACTCGTGCTTGACTCGAATAAAAATGTATCGAGCTTTTTTTTTGCTAGAACCGAGCTTTTGTTAGGCCAAAAATTCAACTGTGACGGTTGTATGCAAACCTAGACATTTGTCGTAGCTGCCTGGGTTTTGCAGGCAACTATATTATTTTTTTTAAACTTTTTTTTTATACTTGGCTTAGTTGGCTCGGGCTCGAGCCTTTGCCCCAGAATGGGGCTCGACTCGAGCCTCGGCCTGGTGGTTCCAAGCCACGAGCCGGGCCGAGCCAGCGAGTCATTTTGTCATCCCTAATGAAAGGGGCTAATGTAGGCTCTAGCTGGCGATCCAGGAGTGGTAGCTAAAGTTCTGGGAGACAAGTATCCAGTATGGTAATAATGATGTTCTTGAATGACGGTGGTAGTGTCTGAGCTAACCTACCATGGACCGAACTGATTTGCATTCCTCCAAATCTGTCCTCTTTGGTATGCCTATTGCATTATTTAAGATTTTTTTTTCTTGAAATTGAAATAGTCTTGACTCAATTTCTTGAGTTCGGATATCAACCGTTATTGTATTTGATTATTAGATTGATATATAACATATTATAGAATATATGATTTGTTTTATTAGAAATTATTTATTAATTATTAAGTCCATATTTGGTCCCCATTATTTTTAAAATATATTTTTCTCTCTTATTTTCAATCACAGATTTTTCAATAAAATAATGTTATATATAAATTCAAAATTTTTCTTTATTTTTTAACTACATATTCTTTATCAAATCACTATTTTAAAATGCATTTTGTCAAAAAAAAAAAAAAAAAATAGGGTTCTAGCGGACTCTAAAAATTATAAATTAATATCATTTTTAAATTGTAAATAAAATACAGTGAAGGTAAATGTGAGAATAGACAAAGACTATGCCAAGCAGTGACAAGTTTGCGATACCTTCTCAACCAGTTAAAAAAATGTGGTTACTCCCATAAATCTACCCTTCATTGCACACCCATATACATGTATTATCGATGTTTATATTTAATGGAAATTCCTATTTTTTAAAGTTTAGACAAATATTCTCTCCAGTCTCTTAATAATTGGCATTATCTCTTCGAATTGAAAGGAATATAAGCGCAAGGAAAGAGTAGTGAATGAATTTTTACTTAACCTACGTTCGATTGATCAATCTAATCATCATGATTAAGTTGGTTATTCTTTGACCCTAAATAGTCAAATATTTTATTTTCTCTAGAGGATGTACACCCTTAAACTCATTGTTCAATGTTGTACTTGAATTGGTCATTCTAAAGTTGATTTCACAACATACTCATTCATTTATCGCTCAAGTTTGGTTAAATTTCACCAATAGAAGTAATTACCTTGACATGTGTGATTATACCTAGATTTGAATATCTCAACCTCCAAACTTTAATTAGGATAATAATCTAACTTGAAAATATAAATCTCAAATTAAGGAAAAGTTTAGGCTCCATTTTAATGGAAATTTGGGGGAAATGAGTTTTGAAAATTTGATTTTTTGGATAATGTGTGGTTAAAAAATAAGAAAAAAATTTCAATTTACGTGTAATATTATTTTATGAAAGAATGTTTAGCTGAAAATGGATTTTTGGAAAAATGGAAGCTAAATATAGACTAAATATCCAAGGTGTAGTCGGACAAAAACATAACTTGTAGTAGTTATTTTGTCACTGTCTCAACACACTTTGGTATGCTTTTTTCTTTTATTTTTTCATTGTGTACCTTTTTCTATTTTTGGGATCTTTTATTTGATTTTTCAAGGTAGTTTTCACTCTAAACTGCATATAGACTTCTTACCCGGAAAATAGTCTCCTAAATATTTTGTGATGAATATTTTCTCATTACTCAAGGCTGGCTTCAATGTAAGTAACTTTTTTATGTGTCACAGTTAGTACAATGCCTTTTAGTTTTTAGGACAAGTAATTGGAATCAAACCCCTAGTGTATGGTTACTATATAAGTTCCACCTGTTAGCCATACATAGTCCATACAATCTTTTAACGGGCAGGAAATCAACTTATCTCAATATTTTCAATATCAGATCAACCACTTTCAAACTATTCTTTCAATTAGATGATCGTCCTTCTAATTATGATCTTGGTTCGTCAACTCACATAATCACACATAGAGGAAGGATAAGTTTTATTTTATTTTTCAAAATTTTCAATTTATTTGAATTTTTATGATTTATAACACAAACAAATAACTATAACAAAAATAACAAAGCTACACCCCCAAACTTAAAATACACATTGTCTCAATGTGTGTACATAATAGGCTTAAATAAAGGTTAGCAATCTTGCCATGTAATATGATGATGTCTCAGACTCTCAACACTAGTACTAGGACTTTGTTTTCCGTTCCTCCCATTTGCTTATTTTGCAAAATATAATACCTAAAAAGATAAAGGAAAAGCAATTACTACTATAATCGTATGGGAATTAAAGCTAATATTTTACCATTTGTATGTGAGTGTGATGCTAAGAATAATATATATACTAATTATATATAGAATTAAAAAAAATAAGAAACACAATAAGTGTGCCTAAATATTAAATGCAGTCATAACTCACCATGCAATGTGTAATTCATAAAAGCAAGTAAATAAAAGGGTTAAAATTGAGTTGCCACCCAATAAACGTTTATTTATATCTTTAGCCCAACTTGTGCACAAATGCTTCATGATACTTTGAATATGACTTTGGAAGTCTTGTTGAATTCTCCTCATCGACTTTAATAAAAACTTGAGTTATTTTTTTGATAACAAAACAGATTTCATTTCGCTTAGAAAATTATATCAGTGCATCATGCTTAATATTGTGTGAAACAAAATCCGGAGGATCACTCCACCACACTACCAAGTCATCGAGGTGCCATATATTCCTAGCTAGACAATGTGCAGCTGAATTAGATAGGCAGCTTTACATCAATATTCGGGAATCTGTTCATTAGTACCTGAATCTCATGTATCAAGTTTCTCCAAAGGGACAGAGATTCAGCCAGTGCTTTTGTCAATTCTTGGACCACCAACAATGAGTCACTCTCTACTTGTAAATTTGGGATGGTCAAAGGTAAGCAAATCTGTAAGCCCCTCAATATTGCTAAAAACTCTACCACCATTGGATCCATACTGCTCTTCTTTGGTTTCCTAGCTGAGAAAATCACTTGTCGTGTTGCATCTCGGAGGACCATCCCAATCCCATATCTGACTTGATCAGCAAATAAGGCCCCATCAACATTAAGCTTTAGGACTCTCTAGAGGTGCATTCCACCCTTTTTTGTGATGGATCCATGCTGACTCTGCTTATTTTCACTTTTAAAATCATTAGCAATACTGAAAGCATGATCAATAGCCAACTATGAGGTTAACATTTTTTGCTTAAAAATAAACTGGTTCCAACGGTACCACAATCCCCACAAACATAAAAGTAATTCATCTAGCTCACCAGAACTGTTCCTGTTAATTACTAGATTTATAATATGCACTATATCCCGCTGCTCAGAAGTATTTCGTAAGAAACTAAGCTTGGTTGACAGCATAGGTCCAATCCGAGAGCAGTATAACAATGCATGGTTTATATCTTCTTCCTTTCTGTTACAGAACTTGCATCTTCCACCACTTTCTTAGTTTGTAGATTTCGAAGTGTTGGAAGCTCATTATGGCAGACTCTCCATGCAAACACACGTATCTTATGGGGGATTTTCATTTTCCAAATTTTATTCCACATTTTCCTTTGGTCATCGGCATAGGACACTTCACCTAGCTGGTTAGCACCACTAGTCTTCAAAAACAATCTGTAGCCACTTCTGACTGTATAAAGACCCTTTTTCTCTGGTTGCCAATTCATTACATCCAATCTGTTAAGTCCGCATACTAATTGTATTTGGAACACTTCATAGGCGTCTTGGGATGTAGCAATCTAGACACCTTCATAATATCCCATCGTCAAGTATCCTCGTCAATTAGTCGTGATACTATCCAACCTCTCTGATTTGCATTAATACCATCTGGGCAGCTTATTAAGCAATGGTTCGACAGCCAATAATCAGTCCATATGTTTATCTCCTTTCCATTACCAACTCGCCATCTACATCCTTCAAACAACAACTTCCTGGCCTCCCAAATACCCCTCCACACATAGGATGGATTTGCTCCCAATTTTGCATCCCTAAAATGTCCATGAGGGTATTTAGCTTTGAATATATTCCGTAGCAATGAACCGTCCTCTTGTAGAATTCTCTAGCCTTGTTTTGCTAAGAGAGCCATTAAACACATGAAGATCTTTAAACCCCATTCATCCTCTTCCTTTAGTGTTACATAGCATCTTCCACCTTACCCACCGAATTTTGTTTTCTTCATTTCATTGTCCCCACCAAAATTTTGCAATCATACTTTCCAACTCTTCACATAAAGATATTGGAAGTTTGAAGCAATTTATTGTATAAGTGGGAATGGATAGTGCAACAACTTTAATTAGGACTTCTCTTTCACCCTGTGACAAAAGCTTTTATTTCCATCCCTTTAATTTCCGCCATACTTTTGTTTTAAGACTTGAAAAAGATTTCCTCCTGTTCGCCCCCTCCCCTCCCCTCCCCTCCTCTCCTCTCCCCCCACCATTGAGGGAAGTCCCAAATAATGGTCATAATTTTGGTGATGTTGGATACCCCAAAAATCCAGGATTTCTCTCTGAGTATTTTCTTATATAGATTTACTGAAAACCATGGTTGTCTTTTCTTTGTTCACTTTTTAACCTGAAGCATGTTCATATTCCTCAAGTAATTGGAGTATATATGTATTGGTCTGGAGAGAACTTTGAGAAATAGGACGCTTTCATCTGCAAACATGAAGTTGTTGACCTTTGGAGCTCTTCGGCATACACGAATGCCTTCTACGTTTCATTGATCAGCAGCTTGATTTAATAGAGCTATCAGTCATTCACTGCATAACAAAAATAGGTAAGGGGATATGGGGTCCCCTTGTCTAATTCCCCTAAATGGATATATAGGCCACTTAGGTTCTACATTAATTAGAATAGAAAAAGAAGACGATCTTACACAAAGCATAATCAAAGTTATCCATTTGTTTCCAAAGCCCATTTTCTCCATCACTGTTTGAAGGTAATGACATTCAACCCGATCATAGGCTTTACTCATGTCAAGTTTAAGTGACACGAAGCCTATCTTCCCTTGTCTCTTTGTTCTAAGAAAGTGGACCAGCTCATATGCCACAAGTACATTTTCTGAAATTAATCTTCCCGGAACAAATGCACATTGTGATTTGGAGATTAAAGCAGGTAGTATGCTTTCTAGGCAATTTGCTAGTACTTTGGAAATCAACTTGTAGATAACATTGCATAGGCTAATCGGTCTATAATCCTACCTGTTTCTTTTTAGAAATAAGAGTGATAAAAGTATGGTTTATCGATCTAGGAAAGACTCCATTATTTAAAGCATTGAGCACCGCACAAGTAACATCATTTCCAACCGTAGACCAGTATTTTTGATAAAAGATGAGGGCTATACCATCTAGTCCTAGAGCTTTGGTAGGATGCATTTCATTTAAAACTTGTTTAACCTCTTCGGCTGTGAACTCTGAGTCCAGTGTCTCTTTCATTTCAGTTGTCACTCTCTCCCTAGATTATCTAAGAAATGCACATTGTCTCTCTCACTTGAAGCTGAGAACAGATTCTAAAAATAAGCCAATATTTCAGCGTCCCTTTCCAATTGGACCCCTTACATCTCTTATAAAATTCTTGGATCTCCTTTGTGATGCCTTATAGTGAAAGAAAGAAGTATTTTAATCGACTTCAGTCAACAATAAGACTCGTGACCGTTGCCTCCACATTATTTCTCCTCGTTCAAGCCATTTATGCACCTCCAGCCTAGCTTGTTTCAGTGCCTCCTGAGACAGTCTATTCGGAACCATCTCTGTCAGCCTTTTAAACTCATGCTTGGCTCTCTTCAGCTGAGTGTATACATTACCAAAATGTTGTTTGTTCCAAGCAGATAAGAGCTCACCACAACACTGAATTTTTTCACCGATTCCAAGCATTCCATCAGTAGCATTACCAAGCCTCCAAGCTCTTTCCACCACATCTTTACAGCCCTTCTCTTTTGTCCACATAGCTTCAAAGCAAAACATCTTCTCTCCTTTCTTTTGTGATGAGTCATCTCGCAAAATTAGGGAGATTGGTATATGGTCAAAATAGGCGGCGAATCCATACTTTACATAAGCTTTTGGGTACATGGACTTCTACTTAAAATTTGCAAGTCCTCGATCCAATCTTCCTCTGATTGTTTCCCCTGATTCCTTATTATTACTCTAAGTAAACATAGTTCCACGAAAACCCAAGTCAACAAGGTTACAGTCATCAAGAACATCTCTAAAATCTTGAATTTGTCTATCAAATCTATCCTTCCCTCCACTCTTCTCAGCTTGATTCAAAATCTCATTGAAGTCGCCCATTAATAACCACCCAATACCCCTAGGGACATGTAGGGATCGCATCAAATTCCAAGTCTCCATCCTTCGACTAGCTTCCGGGTGGCCATATACTCCTGTGAAAAGCCATACTTCACCCGTATGTAGCTCAATAGACGCATGAATACATTTCTTCGAAATTTTTTGAATACTAACTATAACATCCTTCTTCTAGAATAACGCAATTCCCCCACTTTTGCCCTCACTACTAACAGAAAAACAATTATCAAAACCCAAACGAAACTTCAATCGATACTTCTTGTTTTCATGCAAAAACAAGATTATGGGATCTTGTTCCCTGACTAAATCAGAGAGGACCCGAAATCTCCGTGGTTCCAATAAAAACTTAAGTTTTGAACACACAATAAAGTCAAAGGATTGCATGCTCCTTCCATGTTTAATGAATGTAACAGATCCATTTGGCTCCATCATGACTAGTTCCTCAATCTCTACACATCTTCTTCAGTTGTTGTGTCCTTTGGTCTCCATTTGGAGATAACTTTAGCCAATAGACCTATTTGATTTTTCAAAGTTCTTGATAGATATATGTTGACTTTGAAAGTTTGCCTCAATCCTCTAAATGAACTAAAATGTATGGTATCGTAGTGGTGTCAAATCGGATAAGCCATGAACAGCCTGGTCAACGTTAAAAGTGATCTACGAATTGGTCCATAACTCAAGTAGGTAGATTCACTGGCAGGTAAAAGTAAAATCTGGTCCCGACTTGTTAAAATGATTGAGCCAGATGATTAACCGCCAAGCCCGTTAATCTTAAAAGAAAAAGAAAAAATTGAAAGAAGGCAAATGGGTTTTCTTCCTTCCATAGGTTGTGACAGCCTTTCACAGCCTTCTTAGGTTGTCACAGCGTGTGACAGCCTTCTTAGGTTGTCGCACTGCCTTCTTTAAGTTTAAAGACATACACCTTATAATTAATTTTAAAATTTGAAGAAAGCTTAAAATGAAGTGTTTCAAAATAATATTCATTAGATACAATAATTAAAAATAATTTGACCAGTTAGTTCATTTAAATATTAAAGAAAGTATTTCATATTTTTCCCCTATCGCAGGTCTGTTATTTAAATTTTAATATTGATTAGTTAGTCATTTAAATAAATAAAAAATTGCACACTATGTGCATTTGATACGACGTATGTATATAGATTAGTGAAGACAGCAGAACTCCGTGGAGCATTATTACATAGCAAAAGAAAAAGGTATTGTAGAAAATCAAAAAGCATTGCTAGAAACGATTTAGGACATTGAATTTTGTAAGATTGACTGTGAATTAAAAATAAAAAGATATAACAAGTTTTATTAATTGTTAAGTTCAATTCTATTTGATTAAATGTACGGATTTGTTTATTGTTCAGACAAGATTGAATTCATGATTAGATTTTGAAAGTAGGTTTAGGACATGCTGAGGTTTCAAAAAGATGTTCTGGGACAAAAATTACTTTGATTTTCTTTCTAAAAAGCTTATTTATTTCCTCCCTCCATGTGATGGGTAACAACTTCTTTCAATGAGTTTATACAACTCAATTACTCTTTACTTGTCGCCCACACCACCCCAGCCCACCATTTAATATTGACTAAAAGGGGATATAGCATGTTCTTTTCTCTCTACTCAAGAAACCCTACTTCTCAAGCAAAATGGACAATACAAGAAACCTTCTTCTTCAACATCAAATGTAGAGACCACATGTAGGCCAACACTACCTTTATATAATAATAATAAATATTAGAACTTGGTTTTGTTTTATGGAGCCCTCCCTATTACTAGGGTTTCTAGTAAATAATTACAAATATATCGACCAAAATTTAGTGTTCGAATATTTATAGAGATTACTAGTTTTAATTAAATAGTGGTTGCACTTTTATCAATTCAATTTTGTCACTAGATTTATATTTGGAGAACGCTACGACAGAGTCACTCTCATTTCACTCCCGAGTTTGAAACAAATTTGAACATGTTGGCGTTGTGTACAGGTCAATATAATAGTTTTTTTTATAAGACGGCTTTTTATTTATCGAGAAAAATCCAAGCGAAGTGTTTTTTTTTTTTTGTTAGCTTTTAAGCCAGGTCTAACACAGTAACGTGGACTAAATTTATAAAGCAACACCAAGTTGCAAGCATATTATCATAAAGAATCAAAGATGCTAATTGCATTAAATATGTTCTTCATATTGAGGGCAAGGAATAAATCTTGTATGTGTATCTATGGTCAATATACAATGCGTAATTTATAATTTTTAGAAAGACGTTTTGGGTTGAATTCAGAATATAAAATAATGAAGAAAGAGTTATGTTGCACGTACAAAGCCGACGTGGCCCTGTACGTGCAACATCTTTGATGAAGAAATAAAAGACAAAACAAATCTTGATCATCGTTGACCGTATGATTTTACTTTCAATTGAATTAAAAACTATCAGTCGATGGAGAAGACAAGAAAAAACAAATCTTTTTAATCAAGATCACTAGATCAATTTAGCATGATAATGAATGAGAATAAAATAAAGTGGTTAGCTACATGTATCTATACAATTTTGCTTGGCTTTTTAGTTGAGATATCCAATTTTGACCAATTTCATGTATGTATAGTTGAAGTACATGCGCGTGCTTATTCTTCCCCGACCTTGAAATAAATAGGAGTACCTTACTTGAAATTGGCATATGAGCAAGTGAAATCATGTCAATTTTGTCCTAAAACCTTGTAAGGTGAGCGTGGTTGAAACGGATATGTTGCTTCGCTATGGGTTGATTTTTGGGTCCTTCCATAGGATAGATTCATCATGGCTAGGGCATAACGACACATACAACTTATTGCAAAAATGAGTAAAAATTTCTTTATCTCAAATTGATAAGCTCAAATTTATATTGTTTTCTCGTACATATATCCCTTTATCATCCAAAACTGGGACACATAATATGCTTGCAGGAGCTCACCCACTCACACATATATAGAAAAATGATCTATTGAACACCATTGCTTGCCTTGTGCAATACTACAGTGTTGATAATGCCAATTTCAAGAAAAGAAAAAAAAAGTTGAGAAATTAAAAAAGGTGCATAAACTCGAAACTTGCATAAATGCAGTGTTAGCGCAACATGATGCTACCTTTAGTTTTAACTATAAGTACATCTATCGAGCATATTCTATATATTCAATTGGAAAAATGATGTACTCGTTTACTTATTTAAGATGGCCCTCTCTAGAGGAGCACAGCGAACAAGATAATCAAGCGTTCTAGATATTGAATAAAACAACTTCAACTTTTGCAAAGACTTTTTTTGAGTGGAAATTGTAGATTTCGAAAGTTTGTAAATTAGCTTTTTGTGAGAATATTTACTCGATGCATACAAATTTTAAAGTTAAATTAATTAGTATGCTTAGCATGTAATCCCACTAAATATTCCATCTTAAAGTAGAGAAGGCTATCGAAAGAATAAATTCCAAATAAAGAGTTTTATGATCTCTGATACTCTATATAGGAATAACCTCCATGTCTTAATAAAAAAAATTGGTCTTAAATTGTACTAGTATAAATAAGAATAAACTCTATATAGTAAGAAGTTATAATATTGCTAGGCCCATTTTAAAAACTTCCCTCAACATAGTAATAATTGTTGGTATATTGCAAAAAATATATGTTATCTTATTGTTAATGTTTATATAAAGTTGTTTGGGACAAAAAAAATATATTGAAGGGAAAATGGCATAATGATGCTAATACCCAATGGGCTAAATGAGTCAGCCCAGCTGGAATAAAAGCCCCGCCCAAAAATCTGTTGGTTTTTTAAATGGTGCAAGAAGAAAAACGTGTTATGAGAAAACTGAAGTTGTGCTTTTGCTTGCCGCTTAAATGAACGGCCAGGATGTCACCAAGTCTAACCTCCATAACCATTGGATTGGGGACCTTATGGAGACTCTTATAAAGGTCGTTTCTAGGGTTTGCACAGGATCACAATTTACAAGACATCTCTCACATTTTCTCTCGAGCTTCTTGCGCTGCTTCTTCGAGAATCTTCTCCTTCTTCAATTGAAATCAAAAATTCTCTTTTGATTTCTTCTTTCTTCACTCGTTATTGTCATCTTGTGTGATTTCATTTAGTAGGTGTTGGTTCTTGTGTGAACCGTGTGCTTTTGTAGAAGGAGAGATCTCATTTGTGATATATTGGGTTTGTCTGAGTGCTCAATCCCATTCGTAATCTACCTTGGGGGCTGATTTGTAAAATAACTGTGGTTATTACTCTAGTTTGAGGCACTGATTTGAGAATTTTCACCTGTGGGCAATCTCCGTTCATTTGTTCGAATAAAAGCTAAGATCTCTTTCTTTTATACAGTTTACTTTTGTGTTTTACATTTAGTTCCTGTTGTTCTTAGTTTTCAGTCATTTGGAATGGTTTATTAAAGATTTACTTCAGTTTCCTTAAGTTCAGATTCTTGAGTTCGTTTTGGTAGTTTACTTCATCTATTTTCAGTTCTTGGATTCTTGAATATATATTTTATACGAAGTATTTCATTCCTGTTGACATATATATCGTTGATGTCTTGAACTAATGTTGTGAACTCCTCCCAACATATATGCTATGTGTTTCTTATATTATCGACTCATACTCACAATTCTGTACAAAAAGATACGATGAAGGGGGCATGCTATGAGATTATTTACCTAGATCATGTGCTTCCTCCTTCTATTAGTCGAAGACAGCCTCGAAGCGTCAAATGAACTAACCCTGCCCAAGCCTTTTCCAAGCAAGATGTCAACCAAATGTGCCCGATTGTAACAACTTTAATCAAATCAATGGAGGAACTACTTCGTCAGGATTAGAGAATTGTTGTGATTCTTCCCTATAGCCTGGATTCTCTAGTCAAAAGTCACTTTGTGAATATTACCTAAACTCGATAAAGCCTATATATAAAACAACGAGCTAAAATTACGGACTCGAAATATGTTCTTTTATAAGCAATTGACGCTGATACAACTAAAACTTGAAGAAAAAAAATTGTTCTAGGAAACATTTTATATGGCTCTTGTTTGTTGGATTAAAATTAAATTTTAAGCAGATTTTGATAAAAGTTGATGAAATGTTATGTTGAAAGTTATCGGTCCTATGAAATATTTGTCAAATAGGGGCATAGTATTATTATAGTAGAACTTTTGTGGAAGTCGAGGTTAAAAAGAAGTTTTCTACTACCCCTTTGAAATGTAAATGTTATATTTTTGCCACACATTTAGATCGAAATTTTTTCATCCCCTTTCAACCACAATTGAGAAATAAACCTTTGAATTTTAATCTTTTTTTTTTATATATATTCAGAGTGTGTTTGATGCACATTTTTTAGGAGAGAATGCATTTTTTTTTTTTTTTATGGTGAATATGTGATTGAAAATGAAAGAAAAGTTATTGATATGATGAAAATATTATTTTATTAAAGAATGTATGGTAGAAAATGAGTAGAAGAATGAAAATGAGAATGTGGCTCAAATAGGGGCTCAATATGATTTGAGATAATTGACAACCAAATCAAGTAAAGTACTCTAAACTCTATTTCAGCCTATGCTCGGCTCCCATTTTTCCAAAAACTCATTTTTTTTCAAAACTCATTTTTAACAGCACATTCTCTCATAAAATAATTTTACACACAACTCCAAAGTTTTTTCTTATTTTTTAACTAAACATTCTCCAATAAAATATTATTTCAAAATGCATTTTGGTCTAAAATTGAAGCTCAAACATGGGCTCAATATCCTTGTTTCTAACTGCAACCTTATTTTTCTTTTAACAATTATATGAAACAGATCACAAATTAAGTCCCATTTAAAATTAGGCCTCAATTCGTTAAATGGTACATTTTAGGTATGATAACAAAAATATCATTTACTCATATAAGCCCCCGTTTGATATAGCTAAAATTCTTGATAAAAATTCAACTCAAAGTCATTAATTAATTTTAATCATATATTTCATGTGATCCATAACTTTTTAATCATACATTTCATCAAATTTTATTAAAATCTACTGAAATATGATTTTTAGCTATACGGAACAAGGGCTAAGTAAGATGTTCTTTGTTATTTCTTTGTTTTTGTAAATTCTAAAACTTAGTAAATTAAAAAATTAGTTTTTAATTACCCAATTCAGAGAGTACACGTTGACACTTAGAATTCCTACAAGCAGTTATCAAGGTAGTTCTGACTGTAGTGTATAAATAATTTATAATGTTCTACGAGATTTACTCAATCGCGAAAATTGTGGTAACCCCTGAGGAAAACATCCACGAAACCCTATACCATGGATAGAATAATATACTATCAAATGATCAAAAATACAATAGTCTCGATTTTGTAATTTTGCAAAATTATCATAAACAATCAAAAGAAATTAAAGAATAACTCCATTTTTTCTTCCTCTTTTAACTTGTTGAGGAAGTTGAATCAAACCTTCCAATCTTGAATTTATCACCACTTCATTATTGTGTCGCAACCATCATTTAAATTAAGATTCACAAATTTTAATTTACGCCTGTAACCGATCTTCAAGTAGAATTATATACTCAAGCTCATATTTGTTTCTCTTTAATTGCTGCTAAAGAAAAACAATTTTCTAAAAGATCACTCAATTATGCATGGCACCGGTTGAACTCGCTGGAATATGGAGGAACGCATTGATGCAGGTTCATCGGCTACGTGTACAGATTTCTCAAAGCTTATTCGTCCCTTGATGATTTTATTTACTTATGTAAAATCTTATTCAAGACACGTATTGATCTTACATAAAATTCATCAATTAAACACTATAAGAATATTGTAGAAACATATTAGATATTTTTGATATGGTAAATAATTAACTTAAGGAAAGTTTTAATATGTTAAATCAATATTTCTTTAATTTTAATTATTTGACCAATCAAATAATATCTAAGATGGTAGGAAGATAATTTTGTATAATCTGCAATATGAAAACTAAGAATTGCATCTTGTTTTTGGCGTTGAAATCCTAAAATTTCTGTCAGAATTGACTCTCTTTTAAAGAGGTTGTTTTGTAAACAAAAAAATTTCAACCAGTTGTTCTATAAACAAACTTAAAATATGGAAGAAAGCATATTAAATGCAGAGAGATATTTTAGAGAACGACGAAATTTAGCCTTAACTTACCGATTTT
This sequence comes from Fraxinus americana, assembly GCA_035079005.1. Classification (NCBI taxonomy): domain Eukaryota; kingdom Viridiplantae; phylum Streptophyta; class Magnoliopsida; order Lamiales; family Oleaceae; genus Fraxinus; species Fraxinus americana. The sequence continues at coordinate 9,280,187 of CM068719.1, forward strand.
AAAAAGGGGAAAATTCTTCACATTCTTGCTATTTAAGTCCAACTGAGCCTGAACCATCCCTTCATATACCATGCATATTTTATTTCTAAAAATGGAGATCAATTTCTATTTATCTAAGAGGTAAGATTTTACTACTCAACTTAGACTGCTGATCAAAAATTCTGTGAAAGTCCACACAAATCAATCACACAAAATAAGTGAAATTGAAACTTGAAATTGACACTAATTAAATATTTTTGGGCCAATTTCACATTTCATAAATTTACATCCACCCCAAAATTATTAGAATAATCAAGAACCTCCAATCAGATTTCTACTTATATTTAAATTCAATTCAATTAACTAATCAGGTTATGATGTAAGTGTGTGAAAGAACATGCTAACCAGTCAATCGTAACCCAAACCCTAACTCAAGTTGAGACTTGTTCAGTAGACAAGTATACGCATGCATTTCTAACCAGCTACCATCTGAAATTGTCTCCATAAATAAGAAAATGTGTGCGTGCTACGCATGAGCATATATATATATATATATATATATATATATATATATATATATATTCAGTTTCTTTTGAATGCTCATTGTGTTTATTCATTTTATTTTCTTTTAAAGCACTGTCTCTTGAATTTATGGAGTTGACTTTCACATAACCATAGGTGTAGCCTTTTTTTCATGACATAAGTTTATTATCAAAGATGGCTTCATACACCCATGATGGTAGCTCTCTCCTCCAATGAACTTGCATGTTGCACAACATAGTATCACGCAGACAGGTATAGATATTGACCATGGGTCCACAACTAAGTATATGCCATTTTTAAAGATGACAACCCAGTCAATAATAGGAAAAATAAACTAGTTATCAGGTTCCTATAAAGCGCTTATTTGATTATAATTTACCATACTGTATAATGACCACACCACACTAATTGTATAATTCATTTTCATCCTAATAATCATAGACCAATCAGAAATTCACATCCTGTGTGACATTTGTAAGAAAGGCCCCAATTTTTCTTTTTCTTTTCCATTTTTCAAATTTTTTGTTTATATATAAATGCAAAATACAAGCAAACAAAGTGAACACTCAAAAAAAAAAAAAAATGTACATCAAACAGCTTTTAATGCATCATGCATATGCCCACGGCTTTTCGCAAAGTTTCAAAATCTGACAATATCTAAAACCTTAGTGAGTAAATCAGCTGCTTGTCCTTCAATGCGAATGTATTCTAGGACAATAATATTCCTCTCAACTAATTCTTTGTGAGGTGATGTCAAATATCAATATGCATAGTCCTGGAATGTTGAATGGGATTCTTGGAGATATAGCACTAGTATTATCACAAAATGTAGTAATAGAGTCTTGATTAATATCGTAGTCACTGAGCATCTGCTTCATCCAGAGTAGCTGTGTGCAACAACTACTGGCAACAATGTGCTTAGCTTTTGTGGTAGACAAAGATATAGAGTTTGCTTCTTACTTAACCAAGATATAAGATTATTACCTATGTAAAAGCAACCTTCAGATGTGCTCTTCCTATCATCTATGTTTCCTACACAATCAACATACGTATACCCTACAAAATGACAATTTGAATTTTTAGTGTATCATAAACTAAAACTAAATATGCTATTGACATATCTAATGAATCCTTTAAGAGCTGCCGATGAGACTCATTTGGTTTGTCTTGATATCTTGCACAAACTCTAATATTGAAGGCTATGTCAGGACAGCTCGCAATCAAATATAGCAAGCTACCAATCATGCTCCTGTATAGGCTGGTGTCAACATCCTTACTCTGGTCATCTCTGTAGATCTTTAAGAACGTAGCTTGGGGGTCCTGACTGCCTTGGTATTTTTCAGACCAATTTTTTCACCAGATTCTTTACATACTTGGCCTGTGAGATGGAGATCCCTACACTGACCTGTTTAACCTGCAAACCCAAGAAATAGTTTAGTTCACTAACCATACTCATTTCAAACCTGTTTTACATAAGTGTAATAAATTTCCAGGATTTTATTTCAGATTTAGATCCAAACAAAATATAATCTACATAAATTTGTGAGATTGTCAATCCAGATTTGAGATGTTTGATGAAGAAAGTTTCATCAGCTCCCCCTCTCTTGTATCCTTTCTCAAGTAGGAACATAGTGAGTCTTTCATACCAAGCTTGTAGAGCTTGTTTCAGTTCATACAATTGTTGGATAAAATAACAGTAAAGTGCAGAAAAACTTATCAACAGATCGAGTCTCGTGACAGCACGATGTCCTAAAGCGAAATTGTCCGTCGATAATTGCTGCGACATCTGTGGACAATCACCTCCAGGATACAACGATCAAATAAACCAATTGTGCAGCAATCACAAAAGGTTTTCAGAACTCTCAAGTGTACTCCAAAAATTTGTAAAGTTAAGAACAATATTTGTACTGTATAGAAATATATAATCTCGTTTTTCTTATTGTTTTCTAATACCCAAAAGTGTGTTTATATAGGCAGAAAGAGATGTAACTTCTTCCACCATGATCTAGTATTAAGTTGCAGATGTAATGGCCAATGGTAATGGGTATTAATATTGGGCAGTTAAAACGTCATATTCTACTGGCTAGTTGACCCAATAAATAATTCCGAAAATAATTAAAAATAATAATTATTATTTTATTAGAATCAATAAAGCTCAAGAGCCCAAGGCCCCAAGCCTCAATCAAAGACTTTTTAATATAGTGCGTGAGGCGTGACTCGAACACCTGACCTCCCACACAAATTCCACACTTTTCACCAGTTGGGCACTTTATCTTAATTAATTATTTCTTTCACATATTATATTTATTGTATAAGTATATAACAATCCCCCACATAAAAGAAATAAGATAAATAAAAATACTATTCTGGAGTACAGTAGAAATCACGCAGGCTTAGGTGTCTATCGACTTGAACCTTAGCTTTGTATATTCTATCGAGTTTGCTAACTGTAGAGTGAACTATGTCTTGAACTCCACAATTATGATTTGCAAACTGAGACAATAGAACACACACATGACTTCTAAAACAATCATTGAGTTCTCACGGTTGTGTTCATTTCAGCCGTGAACATTCCCGATTTCTTTGAGTGCTCTAGAGAATTAGCCTTAACTCTCATAGGAAGCGGCCCCACTTCCACACTCAAATAGGTGCTTCTATCAGGGATGCACTGTATTTAAACACCCCACTGAATATCAGCTATAGAAAGCATTAAGAGCATTAGCTCATCCTCTAATCAATACAGTTTGTACTACTCATCATAGGGAGGGGTTTGAAATAAATTCAATGTAGTACCCCACGATCACTCCAATAACTTTGTTATCCCATTGAACCTTATCCATGGGATCTCCAATCGCAAGGTTGGGTTTCCATTATAGGTGATCTAATTTGTAATAGGCTTTAGCCCCATCCCCCTCGATGTTTTCTGAACTAGCTCTCTAGCTAATCCTTTGGTTAATGGGTCAGCAATATTATCACTTGACTTCACATAGTCAATAGCTATAACCCCATCCTTAAGCAGCTGACGCACAGTATTGTGCCTCCTACGAATATGTCTAGACTTTCCATTGTAGGATGAATTTTGAGCTCTTGCAATAGCTGCTTGACTGTCACAATGGACATAGATAGCAGGAAGTGGTTTAGACCACAAAGGAACATCCATAAGAAAATTCCTTAACCATTCAGCCTCTTCACCTGCCTTATCTAATGCTATGAACTCTGATTCCATAGTAGATCTCGCAATGCAGGTTTGGTTAGTGGATTTCCAAGATACGGCACCACCTGCTAATGTAAAAACATAGCCACTTGTAGATTTAGTTTCATTGGTATCTGAAATCCAATTAGCATCACAATATCCCTCAAGTACAGCAGGATATTTAGTATAATGTATTCCCCAATCTATAGTGTATCTTAAATACCTCAAGACTCGAATAAGAGCATCCCAATGTTCACTATTAGGATTACTAGTATACCTGCTAAGTCTACCGACGGCATATGCTATATCAGGTCTGGTGCAGTTCATGAGATACATGAGACTGCCGATCACCCTAACATATTCTAAAGCAGAAACACTAGGACCTGAATGTTTTCTCAAATGATGACTTGCATCATAAGGTGTTTTAGCGGGAATACAATTATATTGGTTAAATTTCTTAAGAACTTTTTCTACATAATGTGATTGGGTTAAAGTAACTCCTTCGGAATGTGTTACTATTTTAATCCCTAGAATAACATCAGCAACACCCAAATCTTTCATTTCGAAGTGCTTTTTCAGAAACTGTTTAGTCTTATTAATCACATCTAAACTAGTTCCCATTATTAGCATATCATCCACATATAAGCAAATTATAACACCACAATCCCCCACAAATTTGCTATATATGCATTTATCTGCTTCATTTATCACATAACCATTAGATGTTAAGGCAGTATCAAATTTCTCATGCCATTGCTTAGGAGCTTGTTTAAGGCCATAAAGAGATTTTCGAAGTCTACATACTTTATCATCAAGGCCTTCTACCACAAATCCCTCAGGTTCATTCATATAAATCTCTTCTTCTAAATCTCCATATAAAAAGGTAGTCTTGACATCCATTTGATGTATAATAAGATTATACAATGAAACAATTGCAACTAACATCCTAATAGAGGTAATTCTAGTAACAGGTGAATATGTATCAAAGAAGTCAACTCCTTCTTTTTGTTTATAGCCTTTAGCTACAAGTCTTGCTTTAAATTTATCAATTGAACCATCAGGTTTCAATTTTTTCTTAAAAATCCATCTACACCCAATGGTTTTACATCCTCTAGGCAAGTCTATTAATTCCCAAGTGTTATTAGACATAATGGAATCATATTCACTATTTATAGCTTCCTTTCAAAATATAGAATCTGGTGAAGACATAGCTTCAACAAATGTACTAGGATCATCCTCTACTAAATATGTTAGAAAGTCAGGACCAAAAAAAGTAGCAGTCCTAGGTCTTTTGCTTCTCCTAACTTCAGCTTCTTCTAATTCAATAGGCTCTTCTCTAACATTAGGAGGAACACTAAGAGAACTACTTGGTCTTGCAGATTTTTCTTTAAAAGGGAATCTATTTTCAAAAATTTCTGCATCTCTAGTTTCAAAAATTGTGTTCTTTTCAATCAAAATATTTTTAGAGTCAATTACTAAAAATATGTAGGCATTACTATGAAAAGCATAACCTATGAACACACAATCAATAGTTTTTGGACCAAGTTTAGTTCTCTTAGCTACTGGAAAAGATGCCTTAGCTAAACACCCCCACACTTTAACATATTTATATGAAGGTATTCTACCTTTCCACAATTCATAAGGGGATTTATCATTTTTCTTACTAGGAATTCTATTAAGAATATAACATGCAGTAAGAAGTGCTTCTCCCCACATGTTAAAAGGTAATCCAGAAGAGTTTAGCATTGAACTGACCATATCCTTTAGAGTTCTATTTTTCCTTTCAGCTACACCATTAGATTGGGGAGAATATGGTGGAGTAGTCTCATGAATAATATCATTATCAACACAAAATTTATCAAGCTCACCTAAATATTCTCCTCCCCTATCAGATCTTAAAATTTTAATGGTTTTATCTAACTGATTTTCTACTTCAGTTTTATATGAAATAAATTTTGAATAACTTTCATCCTTACTCTTAAGAAGATAAATGTAACAATAACGAGAGTAATCGTCAATGAAAGTTAAAAAAATATTTATTTCCACCACGGGTAACATATCCTTTTAAATCACATAAATCAGAATGTATTAAACTTAAAACCGAAGTAGTTCTATCAACATGTGGAAATGGTTTTCTAACATACTTAGATTCAATACACGTTTCACATTTTGAGTTTAGGAACTTATCAGTTTTAGGAATGTTTCCCAATCTCATTAGTTTTTAATAGAATTCACGTTAACGTGTCCAAGTCTAGCATGCAATAAATCATAAGAGTCCAGCAAGTAAACAGAAGAAGTAGAAGCTTTATTATTGATCACAGAAACATTTAATTTAAATAGACCCTCATCTGCATACCCTTTCCCAACAAAAGTACCACCCTTAGACATTACAACTTGACCACTCTCAAATACAATTTTAAATCCCTTTTTTACTAAAATAGATCCAGACACTAGATTTTTCCTTATATCAGGTACATAAAGGACATCCTTCAAACTAAGGACATTTCCAGAAGTAAATCTAAGTGTCACAGTTCCTTTCCCCTCGATTTTGGAGGAAGAAGCATTTCCCATGAACAGACATTCTCCATCACTATTAGGAGTGAATGAAGAAAATGCACCTATCGTGCAGCAAATGTGTTTGGTAGCTCCAGAATCTACCCACCAGTCTGTCATGTTGCTCACTAGATTAACTTCTGTCACCATAGCAGAAAAATTTCCATCTTCTACTATATGTGCCTGATGCTTCACAGTTCTCCCTTTCCTATTTCGACAATCCTTTGCAAAATGACCTGGTTTACCACAAACAAAACAATCACCAATAGTTTTATTTTTAACTTGAGGCTTAGACCGATTGTTCTTTCCTATGAATTGTTTCCCCTTGAACCTGCCTTTAAAATTCTGGCTTTTGGTAAAATTTCCAACAGCTTTCTTACTATCAGAACCTCCTTCAACAAGATTGGCCTTTGTACCCAAGTCTGGTCTCTCCCTACTTTCTGCCATTCTATTGTCCTCTTCAATCCTAATTCTAATAATCAAATCCTCCAGTGACATTTCTTTTCTTTTATGCTTCAAACTGTTTTTATATTCTTTCCAAGAAGGTGGTAGTTTTTCAATTATAGCAGACACTTGAAAACCTTCACATATTTTATATCCCTCAGCAATAATTTCGTGAATTATAATCTGTAATTCTTCAACTTGACTTACCACCGTTCTAATATCATCTATTTTAAAATCTAAAAATTTTCCCACAACAAATTTCTTAGTTCCAGCATCTTCAGTAGCATATTTCTTTTCTAATAACTTTCATAATTCTTTAACAGATTTACACGACCAGTAAACATCATATAAATCCAACGTCAAGCAATTCAGAATATAATTTTGCACATATAATCATTACGTTCCCAATTAGCTAAATCTGATATTTCCTTATCAATAGCCTCATCAGCAATTGCAGAAACAGGTTTATCAGATTCAATAGCATCTACAACTTTAAGAGTTGTCAAATAAAATCGCAATTTCATTTGCCATCTCTTAAAATTCTTTCCATCAAATAATTCAGGCTTTTCAGAATACTTAGGAACATATATATCTACTGCAGCCATTAAAAACGTAATTTCGCTTTAGATTGTTGGATAAAGTAACAGTAAAGTGCAGAAAAACTTATCAACAGATCGAGTCTCGTGACAGCACGATGTCCTAAAGCGAAATTGCCCGTCGATAATTGCTGCGACCTCTGTGGACAATCACCTCCAGGATATAACGATCAAATAAACCAATTGTGCAGCAATCACAAAAGGTTTTCAGAACTCTCAAGTGTACTCCAAAAATTTGTAAAGTTAAGAACAATATTTGTACTGTATAGAAATATATAATCTCGTTTTTCTTATTGTTTTCTAATACCCAAAAGTGTGTTTATATAGGTAGAAAGAGATGTAACTTCTTCCACCATGATCTAGTATTAAGTTGCATATGTAATGGCCAATGGTAATGGGTATTAATATTGGGCAGTTAAAACTGTCATATTCTACTGGCTAGTTGACCCAATAAATAATTCCGAAAATAATTTAAAAAAATAATTATTATTTTATAGAAGTCTGGCCACAGGTGCAAAAGTCTATTCAAAGTCTACTCCTTCGACTTGGGTGTAACCCTGTGCTACCAGCCATGTCTTTTTTTGGACAATATTTTCATGCTCATCTGATTTTTCTTAAAGATCCATTTAGTTCCAATCACATTCGTATCTACTAACCGAGGTACTATCTTTCATACATTATTTTGCTCAAATTTAGCCAATTCTTCCTACATTACTGATACCCAAGATTCATCACCAAGTACTTCAGTTAGATTTTTGGGTTCAATATGTGACCTGTAGCACACATTCTCTATTTTTATGACAAGTCTCCTTTGGATCATTATTACATCTCCAAGGTCTGAAAGAATGTTTTCCAGTAAATGAGCCTTTTGGATCCAGGTAAGAGACTGTCTTTTATTCTGCAGTTCGTTGTCTTCCTCCAGTAATGGGTGCAGGATCTTCAAAACTTGGTACTAGCAGTTTTGTCTGACTGTTACTCCCTGAATATGCAACACAATTTTCCTGAATACTCTTGTCATCTTCAATCCGTTCTCCCAAATTGTGGTTCCTAAAAATAAGAGGAGAAATCATTAGTGTTATCAATTTTGACATTAATGGACTCGACGATGATTTGAGTCATCATGTTGTAGACTCTATAGGCTCTATTATTTTCTGAGTAATCAATGAATACTCCTTCGTCACTTTTAGGATCAAACATTTCCAAGTGTTCTTTGTCATTTAATACATGTCACTTGCTTCCAAATGTGTGGAAATATTTGAGATTTGGTTTCCTTTTTTTCCAGATCTCATAGGGAGTTTGTGAGTTGTTTTCAAGGACACGTGGTTTACAATATAACATATTGTATTAACAGTTTCAACCTACAATTTAATAGGTAATTTCTTACTATTCAACATCATCCTGGTCATCTTTTATAAGGACCTATTTTTCCTTTCAATCATACAATTTCTCTCAGGATTTTTAGGGGTTGAGAACTCATGGAAAATGCTATACGCTTCATAGAATTTAGAAAAATTGGCATTTTTAAATTCTTTTCTATGATCATTCCTAATTGTCACAATTTTAGTTCACTCAATGTGTTTTTCAGTGGTCATTTTTGATACAAGAATGTGAATCTTTCAAAAAATCATATTTCTCTCTTAAGAAGTGTACCTAGAGAAATCATCAACAATCACATAAATACACCTCTTATCAATGCAACTTTAAGTCTAAATTGGCACCATGAAGTCCATATACAGCAATTCAAGACAGTGAAAGATAGCAAGAAATTGGTCTTGTTTATGTGCAGTTCTAGTTTGTTTACCTTTCGGCATGAACCACACACACCTTCATGTTTTCCATGAGTTTAGGAACTTCTCTTATTGCATTATATTTTGTGAGTCTGACAAGATCTTCATAATTTAGGTGTCTCAATCGCTTGTGCCATAGGTCTGTAAAATCAGCTTTTAAAACATAACATAAAACATCATATTCAAGAAAATAGCATTTATTACTAGATCTAACACCGCGTAGGACACAACTGCCATTATTTTCAAAATATTAGATGAACTTTTAGTAAACATTACCACAAGCTCATCATTACAAAGCTAACCTACACTAATTAGGCGAGCTTTCAAGTCAGCAACAAAAAACACATTCTCAAAGTCAAAATTGCAGTATGAACTCTTTTTTAAGTTTTAATTTCAAAAATAAAATTTAAAAATTTTTCCTACATACATAAGGTGATAATTCAATTTTGAATTATAAAAAATAATATTATAAAATTAAATTAATCTATCCCCTACCCCTACCCCCACCCCCACCTCACATCACTCCAATCCAAACCCATTTCTTTTTCTTCTTCCTTCTTTCTATTTCTCTCCATTCTCTCTCTACTATATATTCTACCCATTTTTTTTCTTCTTCACCAGTGGGTGCTAACACCAACAGCGGGGAACCCATCATTGTTGAACGGCCACTATGAGCTGCGACCACCATCGCCGTTGAACGGTGCTTGAGTTTGCCACTGCTAAGCGGTTTGTGGTTGTTTTTTGGTGGTTTTTTAGGCAATTTTGTGGTATTTTTTAGGTGATTTTGTGTGTGGTGGTGGTGGTTACATGTTCATAGAGTGTATGTCAAATGCTATGTTGATATTTGTTGTGGTGCCTATGGTGGTGATAGGTCACATGTCATTGTTCATTGGTCATAGATATATGTCCACTGATCATAGATCAAATAGAACTGGTCACAAATCATGTTTACATGTCACTAGTCACTATTTATGTTTATGTTTACAGTCACATGTTATATTGCATAGGTCACAGATCATATGTCACGTGTATTGTGCACTGATAACAAGTCATAAATTCAAATTCACATGTAACAGTTAAGATGTTACAGGTCATAGGTAACAATTCAAATGTCATATTTTCATAGATAACAGATCAATGTACACAGGTTACAGATCCAAAAAAATTGGTCAGATGTCATTTGATCAATATCACAAGTTATAGGTCACAAATTCAAGAGAACTAGTTACATGCCATTAATTTCTCCAACCTCATTTGTTATTGTTTCCTTCAAAAATTCTGATACACAATGCCAACAACTTCAAATTTGTAGCCTCAATTGTCCAGTGGGTTTTATTTAACAAGATTTTGGCGATGAGAATCGAAGTTATTTGCTCCAACGAGTTCTCTGTAAATTCTCTCTTTGTACAATCTTCTGATACATAGTGCCAATAACTTCCCATTAATGACCTCAATCGTCCTACAAGTTTCAAATAACCAGATTTCGACAGTGAGAATCGAAGTTATTTGCTCCGATGAGTTCATTGTATGTTCTATTTTTGTTTGATCTTTTGATAGATAGTGCTGACGACTTTCAATTTGTGACCTAATCATCCGACATGTTTCAATTAACTAATTTCGAAGGTGAGAATCGATGTTATTTGCTCCGACGAGTTCTTCTCTCTTTGTTCAATCGTCACTGTTAAAATGAAGTCTTGTTTGGAATGGAAATATTGTAACTGAATGCTTGATTTTAGTAATTAAAATCTAATTTAATATATACTATGCATATATTATTTACCACTTGACTTTTGAATTTTTAAACGTTGTTTCTTAAAAATGAATTTGAATATAGTAAACACCTAATTTATGTTTTTTTTTTTCCTTTTTTTCAAAATATATAATCTATCTATTATAATTATACCAACATCCTCAATTTTATTTTGGGCAGCATCCACATGTAACAAGTCCGCCTGCGTGACTTCTAAAATTTGTTAGCATTGAGCAATCACCAATCACGTATTTCGAACCGCCACCATCAAAATACCAATAGTTAGGTACAATAGACTTATAAGCTATATGAACCACATAGCAACTAAGATCACATTTTCTTATCCAAACTTACATTATTCGAGTATTAGGATTTTGCTTTAAAGTGCCAACTAGCAAGTTAACTCTCTTTCTGTGATGTTTCTTGTGTGATAAACAATAAAGTGAAACATGTCCTTGTTGACCACAGAAATTACATCTGACATTGTGCTATAACTTACATGTCTAATTGTGAGCTTAATGTTTTACTTGATTTCCTGATGGTATATCTTAATCAACTTTTTAGATATGGTTGAATCAGCGATGGATAGTCAACCATTGATACTATCCTGATGGTAAAGGTATTATGTGATACTTTAGCTGCAGCGTTAGGTGTCTCACGTGGCGATTTATCATATCCAGCTGCTTGATGAACTTCAATTGAGTGGATTCTTTATCTTTTCCTTTCCCTTCATAACCTAAGCCTTCTTTGATGTTTATAGTTCTTCCACAGTTGAGAACTTCATTTAGGTGGGCAGATCCGATGGTCAACTGTCTAACTCTCTCCTTTGTGTGGTCTAGTTCAGCTAGAGCTCCAACGTATAATTTTCTTTTTCATTTAGCACTTTGGGTAATGCCTCTTTTTCGATTGCAAAAACATTTCCCTCTACTTCAACAAACTCCGTAATTGCAAAGAGTGTAACATTATTTCTGTTGACCCCAAAAAATGTTGCCAACAGATGCCGGGCTCACTCGTGCACACGCAAACTTGATCCAACACGCTAATGCCGATCGATGGTCATGATGGCTCCAGGTAATAGGCGTGGGAGTGGCTAGAAGGCACGAGACGTATCCGTTCAGGCCACCGGCAAGAATATGATACGATTGTATAAGAAACTAATCGACAAAGTATGATCTGTAGTAATAAAATGTTGTAAAAAATGTAGTTGAAACGAGAGAGATTGCTCCAAAATATTCAGTTTGCTCTCCAATTTTGCATTAGTCCCCTTATTGTGTTACATGGTGGGGGTATTTATAGTGTTACAATTCGAATGGTGACCTTTGGATCAATTTACACGTGGCCTCATCTCCTCGGCCAAGACATCAAATCCTAGTAATCAAGTTGACCTTCCTAGCTTTGCAAAACATTAAATGCCCTTACATTGACAAGACAAGACACAGATAAACTTTTCATAAGAGTCACGTCAATCATTCATAAAAGATCTCCATCATAAGCGGATCTTTGCAAGTGGGTCTTCAATGGCTGTTGAGAAGCCTCGGACGATACATGCCCACCGAACTGTGGCTTATTGTTAGCAGCAATGGCCTCGGAACAATAGTGAGGGCCTCGGAACCCATGTCTGATGCTAGGAAAACATGTCCTGATTTAATCAAGCTGGTCCCACCGTCAAAATGTGATGCCACGTGTCGCTTACATCTGCTAACCCGCGACAATAGTCCCCCAAGTCCTTGTGTGGTTATTTATGCCAGGCGTGGACTTCCAATAAGTCAGGAAAAATTTTAATTTTCTGTCTCTCACATCAGTCCCCTAAGTCCAAGCAGAGATATTCATACTGTGCACGGAATTTGAGAAGGTGTGGAGTGTGAATTTAGGAAAGTTGCCTGTAAAACTGAAATTCTTTTGGAAACGAGTTAAGGCAAGTTTGTATTGGAACTGCCAATGTTGGATCCCTTTGGACGAGCGAGTTCATGTTCGAACTGGCCGAGGCTGATTTCTTTTTGACGAGGCGAGTTCATATTCGAACTGGCCGAAACTGATTTCTTTTTGACGAGGCGAGTTCATATTCGAACTGGTCGAGGCTGATTTCTTTTTGACGAGGCGAGTTCATATTCGAACTGGCCGAAGCTGATTTCTTTTTGACGAGGCGAGTTCATATTCGAACTGGCCGAGGCTGATTTCCTTTTGACGAGGCGATGCGACATCCATAGATATGAGTGCCTGTGATATGACGGTTTCTTATATTTTCAAGGTAAGTTAGCTGCATCGAGACAAATTTCAATAGCCGTACAGCTGTCGTAATTTTAATGCACAGTGATGGCTAATTATTAGGACGCGTGGTTTCGAGGACAAGTCCACGCGTGAGCCAATGTTGGTTCGTGCACACACAAATCTGGAGCGTTGAAGCAGAGAAAACGTTTGATTTCAATGGCCAAGATTTGTGTGCCTTTTGAACGCCTCAGATTAACTGAGATCTGATCCAACGGCTGGGGCTGAATCCTTCACAGTATAAAAGCCAAAACTTTGTCATTTTCAAACTTTACTTTCGCAAAACACTCTGAAATTTCTGAAACTGTCTTGCTGCCAAGCATTTTCCGGCGAACTTCCGGAGAATTCCCTGAGTTCTTTCTTCATTCTAGGTACTTTCTCATTGCGTAGTTTTCTTCTCTCTTTCAAACCTTTTTCGTACCGTTCACCATCTTCACCAAACTCCAATGTCTTCCGAGGCTTCTCTAGCTATTACAGCAGTTAGAAGTGGGGAGGAGTCAGTGTCTGGGGCCTCGAGTGAGTGGTATAGCATGAATGAGGAGCCCATAGATTACGAGGCAGGATGGGGGGCAGCCAAAATCTAGTCCAATATCACTTCTGCCAAATTAGACGAATTTAGACACACATATAACATTCCCCACTACGTGAAGCTGTTAGTTCCTGACGCTCACGAAAGAGCCTGTTTTTCGAAGCCCAACTGTGTGGCCTTCAGTGAACACCTGCTCAAGGCAGGTGTGCGTCTGCCTCTGCACCCCTTCTTTAGGGCCGTGCTGAGGACTTTCATGTTGTCCCCTACTCAAATCCTTCCCAATGGGTGGAGCCAAGTCGTGGGGACTTACTTCCTGTGGAAGGAAATGTCCCTGGGCGAGGACTTGCCCCTCCATGTTTTCGAAACCTTCTTCCATGCCAGGGTCGTGGGAAAAGATGACTCAAAGGGGTGGTATTACATCACTCCCTGGGGCTCTCACGCCCCCTTCGTAGTTGGGCTCCCCTCCTCCATAAAGGGGTGGAAGGAGTCCTGGTTCTGGGTGACAGTAAGTGGCAGATGGTTGAGGGAGACGCTGTCCCAGCTGTTGCCGCGCCGACCTAGTACTACGAGGCTTGTGAGTGTCATCTTAGGCCCTTGCAGCTTCTTCATGGCTGTTTCTGATATTGATACTTGTCTGTTTACTCGCAGATTGTAGCACGAGGTACGAGCTTTCTGAAGTGGAGTGGGCCATTATAGAAGACATTTACCAGCAATCTCCGAGGCTCCGAAGCTTCTCCCATCTGATCGAAAGGAGCAGATACTTCATTGATTTTGGACTTATGGCTCCCAAGGGTAAGAAGCTGTTTGACTTTCATTAATTGGCATTGGAACTGAAGCTGAAATTGACTTCATTTTTCATTAATTGCAAACAAGTTCACCAAGAAGGAGTATGCTTTGCCGGATATGGCCAGCATAATGAGGGCTACGTCGACTACTGGGGCAAAGGCGTTGAAACCGGGATCTTCTGGGGCGAAGCATGTGATGTTCAAGTTGGACCGCCTCGGCAAGAACAAAAATGATAAAGAGGTACCGAAGGAGGCCTCAAAGGGAGGCAAGCCACCAGCAGCTAAGGGCAAAGGCGTGGCTGAAGAGCCACAGAAAAAGAGGAAGTTGGGCCCAGGTGAGGGGTCATCAAGTTTTGGGACTATTGTGTCCCTCTCAGAGAAGGGTGCTTCGAAACAGCCGAAGCTCCTCCAGTCTTCAATCGATGCTGCATTGGTGGCCCAGTCAAGGAAAATCGTAATAAATGATGTGGCGAAGGCAGCAGAGGCCACCGAGAAGAAAACTGTGGAGAGGACCCCAAGCAAGTCTGGAAACTTCCTGGGAGGCAGGAAGGATAAAATAGCTCCTGCCGTGATAGAGATGTTACCTCTCGAGGTGAGGGCTGCCACTGAAGGCTTCAACAGATTCTGGATGGAGAGGTAGCAAAATTATGTAGCCACCTGTAATGCAGTGGACCTCACCACAACCTTGGTGAGCCAAACCGCCAGAGCCTTCGGTGTGGCCTTGGAGTGCCAAACTGTTTTGGCGGATATCCAACCAAGGAATCGAGCCTCGCGTGACGAGCTAGAGGCAGTGAAGGCTGAGCTTGCCTTAGAAGAAAGAGGCCAACATCGAACTGAGGATCCAGAGGGATGTCGAAGATTGCAAGCGTGATTCTCTCCTGGCAGAAATTGAAACTTTGAAGAAGGAGGTTCACGAGTGCCAATGTGAGGTGGCCTCACTAAGAAGGTGAAAATATCTGATAACCACCAAAAGGTCACTGCCGAGGCGTTGGAAAAGGCAAACCTTGAATTAGGTGGGGCAAGGGATGCCAACCAATTCCTGGAGAAGGAGCTGAAGTGGCATGAGGCTGAAGTGAAAAAATACGAGGCTGATGTGGTTGAGGCGGGTGATATCGCAGTGAGAAATTACATAGCAAACTTCCATCACACTGAGGAGTATCGCCGCTTCGGCCTCTATTGGAGCAAAGTGGCCTACCAAGAGGTCTTTGAAAGGTTGGAAGAGGTGCATCCGAAGCTGGACGTTTTCGAACTGAATGCTGAATTCTTGGAGGAGGAAGTTCCCCAAACGCCTACTGAAGAAGGCGAAGTGGTAGAGCTTGAGCCTGAGGATGAACCTGTTGAAGAGCCTCAGCCTATTGAAGCGCCTCAACCAGCAGAAGATGCTCCAGCTCCCCCACCCCCTGCTCCTTGATAGCTTTTTGTAATTCGATACTTTGTAATTTTTTCATCACATTAATGGAACACAAACTTTGCTTCGTCTCTTGTACTGCAATTTATTTTTGTCGTAATGAACTGTTCTGAGTTGTACAACGTAACTTTTGAGAGATTGGAGCGTTCAAACTTAATCTAATGTGACTGCACCAAGATCTTGTCATACTTAAACAATTAACTCAGAAAGGTGAAACTAAGTAAACCATTTGGCAAAACAAACTTAGCTCATCCGGCGTAACTAAACTGAGGCCCCTCAAAACGAACTTAACTCTTAACAACTGTTTTCCCAGAACATTATTCTGAAATTACCTCAAATCGATTTTCAATTCCGTATTCCGAAGCGTTTTATGGATTTGTTTGTACTTCCCTGCTTGGTGGATGGTTCACCCAAACTGAGGCTTCTCCCTTTGACGTTCAGCTTTATCAAAGGGAGGCTTGTGATGTAAGCTTAGGAGTTCGAACGAGGTGGCCTTCTTTTAAGGTTCCATCCTCTCCTCCGAAGCGCCCACGCTTCTGAGCTTGGTGGATGGTGCATCCAAGCAGAGGCTTCTCCCTTTGACATTCAGCTTCATCAAAGGGAGGCTTGTGATGTACGCTTAGGAGTTCGAACGAGGGGGCCTTCTTTTAAGGTTCCATCCTCTCCTCCGAAGCGCCCACGCTTCTGAGCTTGGTGGATGGTGCATCCAAGCAGAGGCTTCTCCCTTTGACGTTCAGTTTCATCAAAGGGAGGCTTGGATATCTCGTTGAAGCTCAATCTTCTGGGAGAGGGTAAACCCACCTCCACTGGGCTCATTACCTCAACACCATAAGTCATGGAGAAAGGGGTTTCCCCTGTAAGAGTCCTGCTCGTCGTTCGTATCGCCCATAGTACCTGGGGTAATTCATCTACCCAAGCTCCCTTAACTGTATCAAGCTTCTTTTTCAGAGTATGCTTGATAGTCTTATTTACGGCTTCCACCGGCCATTGGCCTGAGGATGATGAGGGGCGGAGAAGTGCTTTTTAATCCTAAGTTCCTCACAGAGGTCCCGAACCTTCCGGTTGTCAAATTGTTTTCCATTATCAGAGATAATTGAGTGAGGGATGCCGAAGCGACAAATGACGTTCTTCCACAGGAATTTGAAAGTATTGGCTTCAGTGATCTTCGCCAAGGGTTCAGCTCCTACCCACTTCGTGAAATAGTCAATAGCCACTATAGCGAAACTGGCGCCTCCTCTGCCCTTAGGTAATGGGCCAATGAGGTTCACACCCCACTTGCTAAAGGACCATGGGCTGGATACTGTAGTAAGCTCCTGAGAAGGTCGCCTCTGTATGTTGGAGAAACGTTGGCACTTGTCACATTTGAGAACAAATTGAAGGGCATCTTTTTTCAACGTAGGCCAATAATATCCCTGCCTCAGTACTTTATTTGCTAAGGCCAATCCTTCGGAGTGATTGCCACAAACACCCTCATGAATTTCCCTAAACACATAATTGGCCTCCTCTTTTCCTACACACCGAAGGAGAAATGCGGAGAATCCTCGCTTGTAAAGGACATTGTCGACTAACATGAAATGGGCAGATCTCCTTCGTATTTTGTACGCCTCTTCCTTATTATCAGGCAAGGATTGATCTTTGAGGTAAGATATGAGAGGTTGCATCCAAGTTGTGGTACCTTCTACCCACATTGTCACTTCTGCGGAGGTGGATGGCCTGAGGAGGTGCTCAATTGGGACCACTGCCAGTAATTCAGAATCTTTACTGCTGGCAAGCTTGGATAAAGCATCGCCGTGCGCATTTTCAAGGCATGGTATCTGACTCAACTCAAATTTCTCAAAGGAAGGGAGTAGGCTCATTACCAGTTTGAGATATGAGGCCATGGCTTTATCCCTTACCACAAAGTTGCCATTCACTTATCCCACTATAAGCTGAGAATCGATGTTGATGTGAAGCCTCTTTACTTGCATTTCTTTTGCCAGCCTGAGTCCAGGGAGGAGGGCCTCATATTTAGCAGCATTGTTGGTGGCTTTGAAGCCAAACCGTACTGCACTATTCAGTTTATGACCTTCAGGACTTACAAGAACCACACCAGCGCCTGAGCCAGTCTCCCCCGTCGAACCATCTACAAACAGATTCCATGTTGGAGGTTCGGAAGGCTCTGCCTCCTGTCTAATTTCAGGGGCGTTGGTAAATTCTGCCATAAAATCTGCTAAAGCTTGCCCTTTGATGGCAGTTCTGGCTTTGAAGAGGATTTCAAATTCACTCAACTCCACTGCCCATTTTAATAGCCTACCCGAGGCGTCCGGCTTCTGTAAAACTTGTCTGAGAGGGAAGTTCGTCAGCACATGAATGGTGTGAGCCTGAAAATAGGGTCTCAATTTGCGGGATGCAGTGATCAGTACCAAGGCCAATTTTTCCATGTCTGGATATCGCGTCTCAGTTGGTACTAAAGCCTTGCTAATATAGTAAACTGGCAACTGGGTTGAGTTTTCTTCCCTTATCAGTACAGCGCTTATAGCATCGAGGGAAACTGCCAGATAAAGTTGTAGCACTTCGCCAAGCTTGGGTTTCGATAGAAGGGGGGCCTGTCCTAGGAGCCTTTTAAGCCCCTGGAGAGCCTCTTCACACTCCTCAGTCCACTGAAATTTCTGTCCTCCTTTTAATACTTTGAAGAACGGGAGGCATTTATCAGTGGATTTTGATATGAAACGACTCAAAGCGGCCACGCGACCCGTCAAACTTTGCACTTCCTTTGATTTCTGGGGAGATTTCATCTCAATCAATGCTTGGATCTTTTCGGGATTTGCTTCAATGCCGCGTTGGTTAACCATGTACCCTAAGAACTTTCCTGAGACTATCCCAAATGCACATTTGAGGGGATTCAGCTTCATGCGGTACTTTTGCAGAACTTCGAAGGCTTCATGGAGGTGGGTTATATGATCGTCCGCTTTCAGGCTTTTAACAAGCATGTCATCCACATAGACCTCCATGGTTTTTCCAAGCAAATTGGCAAACATTTTGTTCACTAGCCTCTGATAGGTGGCTCCAGCGTTCTTTAGTCCAAAAGGCATCATCCTGTAACAGTAGAAGCCTCGATCAGTGATGAATGAGGTGTGTTCCTCATCGCTGGGTACATAGGAATTTGGTTTTAACCAGAATAAGCGTCCATGAAGCTTAAGGACTCATGTCCGGCGGTAGAATCAACCAACTGATCAATTCTGGGGAGTGGGAAACTGTCCTTTGGACATGCCTTGTTGAGATCAGAAAAATCAATGCATACCCTCCACTTCCCATAGTACTTCTTCACCAGTACTGGGTTGGATATCCATTTTGCATAAAGGGCTTCTTTGATAAAACCGTTGCTAATGAGCTTCTGCACTTCCTCTTTCAAGGCATCATACCTTTCTGGGTTAAGAGCTCGCCTCTTCTGTCTATGCGGGGCAAATTTGGGATCAATTCTTAGGTGGTGGCAACTGACCCCGGGGTCAATGCCTACCATATCCTCATGCCTCCAAGCAAAGACATCGTGGTTCTTACACAAGAATTCCTTAAGTTCCCCCTTAAATCTTGGGGCTAAACTTTTACCAACCTGCAGCAGCTTGGTTGGTTCCCTTGGATCAATAAGGAAGCTTTCTAGCTCTTCCATGGGGGTCGCCTGGGAATCAGCCTCAGTTACTCATGGATCAAGTTCATCAAGTGCTGGCAATTCAAGGTTACTGGTGCCTGCCAACATGTGCATATCCCTAGGCTCATCTTTCCTCACAGAGTTGAGGTAGCATTCCCTAGCCCCTCTCTGGTCTCCTTTGACCGTTGCCACCTCCTTATCAGTTTGAAACTTCATGCATAAGTGATGGATGGAGGTGACAGGTCCCAGATCCTTCAATGCAGGTCTCCCCAACACCCCATGATAGGCTGACCTACTGTCCACTACCAAGAATTCCATGAAACACATGGTTGATAGGGGAGGCTCTCCCATTTCCATAGATAGGGTGATTTTGCCCCTTGGGATAATGATATCCCCGGTGAAGCCATATAAAGGTGTGTTGGTGGGGGTCAACTCTAAGATCATTTTGTCGAAGGTGGACCCAAATAGAATGTTCACACAACTACCGTTATCTACCAACATTCGCCTCAATCCGTTTCTAGCTACCACAGTTCTCACCACTAAGGCATCACAGTGGGGATAGTGAATACCTTCAGAATCTTCATGCGTAAACATAATAGGAGGCGATTGACTCCTTCGCGAACTGCTGTCCATAATGTAGCTAGTCAATGGGGGACCCCTTGCCTCTCGAACATAGTTCCTTTGGGAGTTTCTGGTGTTTCCACCAACATAAGGGCCTCCAAAAATAGTGTCAATCTCGTGAACTGGAACATCGTCAGGCCTGCCTCGATGGTCCCTTCGTTGGTGTTCATTTGAATTTCTATTCCTTTCCCGTTCTCTCCCACGAGGAGATGCTTCCCTGTGATGGGAAGGGACCTCGTCTCGCCTAGGCCGTGAGCCTTACCTCGGCGGGGGCCTGCTCCTCGGTCTTGAGGCGTTCTGATTGTTGCCTCTGGAATCTGAATTTTCAGGGTGCATGGCTATGTCTCTACAGTCAGCAGTTGCGTGGCTGTAAGAATAGTGATAGGTGCAATACCCTTGGGAGTTAGTTCTGCCTTAATTCGAACTCCTTCCCCAGCTTCGTCCTCTACGGGGGGCCTGTTGTGTTTGTGGGTTTGCAGGGGTACCCGTGGCTGGTACGTCCTCGTAAGCCAAAGTTGGCACAGCATTCAGGGTGGCTGCAGCAAGTGCTTGACCTGAGCCTTGGGTAACTTCAACATTGGGTTGACCCCACTGCTGATCCATCAAGTGGGAGGTTGGACCTCTACCACGTTGCCTTTGTTGGGGCTGAAGGCCTCTACTTACTCTATTCCGATGTTCTATCAGTTCCTCGTTGATGATTTCGCGTCGCATCATCTCCAACAAAGTATCGTAAGTTGGGGGATCTTGATTCTGTACGTCTCTCCAAAATAGGGTATTCATGTTGAGACCTCCTTTTAGGGCGGATAGAGCCTCGTGATCAGTGACTTGAACACAACAAGTCATTTCGTCCGTGAAACGGGACAGAAAATTTTTCAAAGTTTCTTCAAGCTGTTGCCTCATGTCTTGGAGGCGTTGGATTGGGGCCTCGCCGTTTTTGCTTACAGCAAATCTTTTCAAAAGGTGATTTTGAACTCTGGCCAGCTCCGAATGCTCCCGGCAGTAACCTGCCATACCAAATCTCAGCAGCTCCGCTTAGAGTCAAGTGAAAGGCTCTGCACTTAACAGCTGGGGTGGCGCATCTCAGGGTCATGTGCGTTTTGTAGCTATTCAAGCGTTTTGCTGGGTCGCCTCTCCCATCGTACTTGGCTATTTTGGGCATTGTGTAATGGTTTGGGACCTGGGCATTCCTCAATTCCCTGGAGAATGGCAAATTGTCATCATCATCGTCCAAGTCACAGGATCTCTGGGGACCATCCGAATCATAATTAGCCTCAGCCTCATACCTAGGCTGTTGCGTGGAAGGTCCCGCCTGGTTGCGAGCCTCCTCCTCCCTCCTAAGACGCTCATGACGAGGCGGCATAGGACGGGGGGCACGTTCTTGCCTTTCCTCCGGCTGCCGAACCTCAGGAGGTGGGGGCTGTGGCCTACTTGTAGAAGCGTGGGCGGCATTCCTTTGTCTGCGCCTCTGACCTGCTGGGCTAAGCCTATCAAACACACGGCAGATCTCTGGGGCCTCGGTGCTAGCTCATATTCAGGGGGGAAGTTATCCTCCATGTCAAACGGGGCCTCGGAGGGTCGGCCTGAGGCATAATTGGAGGAAATGTCAACTCACACTTCCCTTTCTACTGGGCTTCCTCCCCTATGCTGCCTAGAGGAATAAGCTCTTTGACTTTGAACCTCATCAGGTGGATATGGCCCTTGTGGAACGAAGGAGGGAGGTGGGGGACCTCCCTGGTCTTGCATTTGCCTCAGTAACTCTTGCATTGCCAAGTTTTGGTTGGTAATGC
The DNA here is from genome assembly GCA_035079005.1 of Fraxinus americana. NCBI lineage: Eukaryota > Viridiplantae > Streptophyta > Magnoliopsida > Lamiales > Oleaceae > Fraxinus > Fraxinus americana. The sequence goes on from CM068719.1 coordinate 9,302,052, forward strand.
TCCTTATATTGGCTGCCATGGTTGCCATTTCCCTAGTAAGCTGAGCCGCCAACCTTCTACCACCTCGCCTGTGGTGGTGGTGGGGTCGGCGTCGGACCGCAGGGGCCTCATTGTCAGCTTCTCTATTTCGCCTAGGAGGGGCCTCTTCTTTTGAGCTCATGTCTCTTGAAACTTTGAGTTGTAAATACTTTCCAACTTTGGGGGCTTCCTCTTGTTCTTTTCCCAAGAATAAATCCTCTTTTGAGGGGGATACTCAAAATATTTTCAGAAGGCTTTCTTCCACGGGTTGCTCGTGGTTATGGTGTGGTTTCCCACAGACGGCGCCAATCTGTTGACCTCAAAAAATGTTGCCAACAGATGCCGGGTCCACTCGTGCACACGCAAGCTTGATCCAACACGCTAATGCCGATCGACGGTCATGATGGCTCCAGGTAATAGGCGTGGGAGTGGCTAGAAGGCACGAGACGTTTCTGTTCAGGCCACCGGCAAGAATATGATACGATTGTATAAGAAACTAATCGACATAGTATAATCTGTAGTAATGAAATGTTGTAAAAAATGTAGTTGAAACGAGAGAGATTGCTCCAAAATATTCAGTTTGCTCTCCAATTTTGCATTAGTCCCCTTTTTGTGTTACATGGTGGGGGTATTTATAGTGTTACAACTCGAATGGTGACCTTTGGATCAATTTACACGTGGCATCATCTCCTCGGCCAAGACATCAAATCCTAGCAATCAAGTTGACCTTCCTAACTTTGCAAAACATTAAATGCCCTTACATTACACAGATAAACTTTTCATAAGAGTCACGTCAATCATTCATAAAAGATCTCCATCATAAGCGGATCTTTGCAAGTGGGTCTTCAATGGCTGCTGAGGAGCCTCGGACGATGCATGCCCACCGAGCCGTGGCTTATTGTTAGCAGCAATGGCCTCGAAACAATAGTGAGGGCCTCGGAACCCACGTCTGATGCTAGGAAAACATGTCCTGATTTAATCAAGTTGGTCCCATCGTCAAAATGTGATGCCACGTGTCGCTTACATCTACTAACCCGCGACAATTTCGTAGTTCAACTTCCAGGCTTCTTTTCAATATTTTGCATCCTGAACATAGGTTGCTTGTTTCGGTTGTGTACTGTTCAGTGAGTTTGTACCTACAGGCAATAGTTGTAGCAAATCAGCACCAGACTAGAGGTTAGCACAGAACGATGTTACCTGGTTATCGTCTGTTCTATACTCTTCGTCCAAGTTTGACTCTTTGTCCTCATCTTCTCTCCACATTATGTTCATTGCCTTCTTACCCTGGAACTTCTTTAGGGTGTGTTTGATGGATATTATTTTGGAAGAATGTATTTTAGAATAGTAGATTGATGGAAAATGTATGGTTGAAAAAGAAGGAAAAGTTATTGATGTGATGAAAAATATTATTTTATTGAAAAATGTGTGGTTGAAAATGAGTAGAAGAATGAGAATAAAAATTTTAATGTGTGTCAAACAGGGGCTTATTGTATTTGCATATTCAGCACCAAATCTTTCGCATTCATGACTATGAAAACGATTCTGAGTTCTTTCCACAAATGGGGTAGGATTTTGCCGTGCACTGTTAAAGGACTTCTTTGTTGGTGGTTGAGGTCTTGAGCTTCTTTCTTTCGGATTTATCTCATCACTATCATTTTCATTATCCTCTTCTTCTACCTCAACCTCATTGGCTTTAAATGCAATTCCTGATCCTTTTTCCTTCTTTCTCCTGTGAAGATGTAATTCATAGATCACCCCATCAATTCTTTCACTTTCATGCTCTCTATATTTTTACTTTCCTCGATAGCAGTTACCTTGGAATGAAATCTATCGAATATTGATCTGAGTTTTTTTTTTTTAACTATTTTCCTATCATAATATTTCTTTCCCAATGTGCAAGTCGAGTTGGCGATGTCACTGAGTTGGACATAGAGATCCTCGAAAAATTCATCATCTCTCGCTATTAGTTGCTCAAATTCAAGGGTGAGCATCTGGAGTTTAGAATACTTCACAATGAGAGTTCCTTCATCAACAACTTGCAATATATCTCAAGCCTCCTTGGCCATCTTGCATGTAGCAATCAAATAAAATTGATTAGAGTCTACGTATGAGAAAATAGCATTTAGCACTTTTGAATTTCAACTAGCATTATTAAAATCAGTAGACACCCACTCTTCTGTCGTTTCTCTCTTTCTACCTCGTTTTTTGTCACGGTAGGCATTTTATATCCATATACAATTGAATGCCATGCTTTCTCATCTAAAGATTTCACATAAACTAGTATCCTAATTTTTCAATACGAGTAGTTAGTTTCATATAGAACATGAGGTAAATGGTGCACTGTCCATAACTAGGTTTAATATAGATTTCACTTTTTAAAAGTGAACCCTCTCTAATATCAAGTGTAAATTATAAAACCTATTAAATTAAAAAATTATGTCTCAATTACCCAGTTCAGATCGTACACGTCAAGCAATCAAAATATTCTACAAGAAGTTATTAAGGCAGTGCCGACTACAGTGTGTAGACATATGATAGTGTTCGATAAGATTTACTCAATTGCGAAAATTAACAAGTATGACACCACATATAACGTGGTAAATCCTTAAGGAAAACATTTACGAACCCCTATGCCACAGATAAAATAATACACTATCAAATTATTACAAATACAATAGTCTTGATTTTATAATTTCACAAAATTATAAAAAACAATCAAAAAAAATTAAAGAATAACTCCCTCATTTTCTTATTCTTTTGATTTATTGAAAAGGTAGAATTAGGGATGGCAACGGGGTGGGCGGGGGCGGGGATGCCCTCCCCGTCCCCCGCCCCGTTAAGAAATTCATTCCCGTCCCCGCCCCATTCCCCGTTTAAGGCGGGGCGGGGGTAGGTTTATTCCCCATTTAAATTTTTTTTTTTTTTTTTTTTAGTTTTTGATAATTTATTTTTATTGTCCATATTCATTATATTTAAACAAATAATTTTAGTTGCTATTTTCTATTAAAACTAATGAAAATGTTCATTTAAAGTATTGAATTCTTAAAAAAAAAAAAAAAAAAAAATTTTTTTTTTTTTTTAACGGGGCGGGGACGGGTAACGGGCCCGCCCCATCCCCGCCCCGTTACCCGTTTAAGCGGGTTTTCCTCTCCCCGTTCGGGGCGGGTCCCCGCGGGTATCGGGTTTGTCGGGTTTTTTTGCCATCCCTAGGTGGAATCAAAACCTTCAATCTTGATTTCATCACCACTTTACTATTATATTTGACCACAACTACAACTACCACTTGGATTAAGATTCACAAATCTAACTCACGCTAAGTAACCTAATCTTCAACCAGGATTATACGTTCAAGCTCAGATTTGTTTTTCTTGAATTACTGTTGAAGACGAACAGTTTGTTAAGAGATCGTTCAATTATGCATGGCAGCGGGTGAACTCCCTGGAATATGATAGAACTCGTTGCAAAAGGTTCATTGACTGCGTGTATAGATTTCTCAAAACTTATTCGTCCCTTGATATTTTCTTTATATATGTAAAGTCTCCTTCAAAACATGAATTGATCTTACCTAGAATTCACCAATTAAAACGATAAAACAATTTTAGAACCATATTAGATTTATTCGATATGGTAAACAATTAACTTAAGGACAGTTTTAATATGTTAAATAAATCTTTCCTTAAGTTTAATTATTTGACCAATCAAATAATATCTAAGATGGTATGAAGATAATTATGTATAAGCCGTAATATGAAAACTAAAGATTGCATCCTATTTTGAACGTTGAAACCCTAAAATCCGCAACCACGGAAATCTGTTGAAAACCTGTACCATCCAGTTAGTTAAAACTTGCTACCTTCTTGGACAAAATCCTCGTATTCATATTTTCGGCATGTAAACTTGACATTTAAAAATCAAACTATATTAAGTAACCCAACTAAAACAATATGTAACAACAGTTTTGTCAACTTACTAGCGTGCGGTATAAGTAAAATGTACTTTCAATTTACTTTTACCTTCACATCTAAAATTCCAATCTTGTGGTCACCTCTGACCTCTCTCACTCCTTGAAGGAAATCCCATGGAATAGGATGGGATTATCATCTTTGTCTCGTTGGGAATTTCAGGGAGGTGAGGGCAAAAATGGAGATTATAATACCCTTATTTCTCTATTATTTTTTAAATTTATTTATTTTTGAAATTAAGAGTTGGGCAGGTTCGGGTTGGAAAGTGGAAACCATGTTGCTCGTTCTCATCTGGATTTCCTGACCAATCAGGAAGCCTCATTTGGGAAGGAATAGTGATGAGATATTTTGAAATTCCTACCCCTTTAATCCCCGCCTCTCCCAATCCCCACGACCCCCACTTCCCCGGCTCCTCAGTCCTCCCATCATGAATCCACCACAGCATAGAAGTGGTGGTTGGATGAAAAGATAGTTTTGTGGGGTTTTAAGGGGTGCAATGCAAAATGTGCACATTGTTAAGAGTAAATTTTCAAATAAAACTTAAATTTGATATCATGGAAAAATCAAGACGTATTTACAAGTTTCCCTAGAATAAAGTACTCATCAGGAGGAGTTTGTCTCCCACAGCTTCCAACAGAATTGCAATAATTTACCAAGTTACCATCCCTAGACACTTGCAAAGTTTGTACTTTTTGCTCGAGCTTTTGAGTCAGATCATGGACAATTTCTGTAAGGGAGTGCTTGTAGCCTTCCAAGAATTGGCACAACCTTCTTAATTAATTGTATAACAAAACACAAAAAATGCAATTGAGGATTTTATGTAATCTAAGGTTAAAAGAGAGGGACAATTGTGGATTACGGTTTCCAAGAATGTTCGTCTTTAACAAGACACACTAGTAAGGGCCAATAGTCAACCTCTAGATAGAGACAAGAGATAATCACAAACCTACTCTAGTTAAACAATTAGAATTATGAACCGTGCTACATTCACAGATGTAGAAGCTCTACAAATACACACATGGGAGGGGCGGGAAAAAATTCGAATAATTTTTTAATCAGACCCACCTCATGTGAGGGTCGGTAACACTTTTGTGAAACCGACCCTCTGTACTTCTGCATTAATCCATAGAACTATATATACGAGTGCATAGCACCACTTTCATATTTGCATAAGAAGTGATGTGTGTTAGAATTTTTTGAAACTCTAAATCTCAAGAACAATATGGACCTTAATCATTTGCACGTAGCATGACCCATGACACAGCACGGCTAGAGAATTTATAAGATCCTTGATGAGAAAACTGGGCCTGACAATATTTCTTTTTGATGGCTGGGTCGCGCATGATCCGGCTCTCCAGATTGGTTATGAGCCCATTTGATGGCCTCTCGGGACATGGACCGATCTATCGTTTGATAAAAGATAAATTTCAAAGAAGTGGTTTAGTTGTTTGCGTTTTAAATTCTAATTGTGTAAACCATGTTAATTGAAAGTAGCACTCTTGATTAGCAGGATTTCCACTCTAACTAATTAATTTAAAATAATTACTTTTTGATCGCTTCAAAGTATACAAAATCACGCAATCTTTCAAGTTTCAATACTTGACTAATTAATCATTCCTTAAATCTAGAAAGTAGGGTACGAGACATACAAAGTATTGTCAAGGTGGTTCATAATCCTAAAAAGGCTTCTCACTTTTTACCACTTGTCGGGGTATATTTTTCCAATGTAACAAACATGCATGGGGATAGGGCGGGCGTGGGGATGGGGATGGAGTTGGGGTTGGGCAGGGGTAAGGGTAGGGGTAGGGTGGGGTATGCCATTTGACACAAAAACTTGTCATACAAAAGACAAGGAATTAGGGTTCCTTGCTGGAAACAAATGGAATGGCTCTCGCTTTATTATATCTCTTTGGTCTTGTTAAATACATATACATATATGTATGTATATATGTATATATATATTCAAGAAAATCTCTCTTTTAAACTCTTTCATTGGTTCTTCAGACATCATTTTCTCTGTTGTGCGTGATCAACATTTTCTTTCCCTATCCATATCCACATTTTTCATCTTAATATGTAAGTGATAGAACGCCCTTGAAAAATATAAGTTTTTCATGAGGTTGATCTTGAGCTTTGTCGATATGAAAAGTTGTTAATGTTAATCTTCTGCAAACGAATCCATTTAAGTCCTCCAAAATCTGCTTGTAATTCTTTGTTTGTTCATTTCTTGGTACATATGTCTATCATATCCTCTCTTGTTCTTGTTCTTTTATGTTTTTCTCTCCATGTATACAATGCTAGAAGTTTTGGTGTGATCGACAAGGAGCCTACTAAAAGATTTTTCTTCGCTACAAAGGTTTGTTCAAGTTGCTAATGACAATTGTTTAGCCATGCGGGGCTAGTTTAGTACACTGGATTGAACACGAGTGGACTAGAGACGATTAAAGAAAAGAGTCATTATTCACTATCTTGTCCACTCCTGTTCGTTCTATTGTACCAAACATGGTTCTAGTATCGTAATTACTGATTTTTGTGATTCTCGGTTTTATTGCAGAACCATGACAAGTTCAATCTCGCTAAGGTTTCAATTAAATCTGACGCGAAATCTTCGATATCAACAGCCAAAAACGAAACCACATTGAAGGAAAAGAAAGTGGAGGAATATAATCTCAAGAAAAGTTCTAAAAAGAGAGTAATATTACCAGGCGACGCTCAAACCGATCAATCTATGTCTTGGAGGATGCCTCGTAAGAAAAGAAGACAAAATGATGCAGGATTTAACTTGGATTATTTACCACCAAAGACTCATCCCCCTGTCCACAATTGATCAACTTCCCAACTCTCGTGAAGTAAATCACTGCACCTACGTTCTGTCCAACTAGTCGAGAGAGAATCAATAGATATCTTTTCCGAATTTAATCAGGAATCTGTTTGGGGACAGAATTAATTATCTAGAGGTGCATTTCTTGATTAATTACTACTAACTATCTAACAACTTTATACAATATAAATACACTGTAGGGCAAGAGCTTCTGAAATGTAATGCCTTATTAGATATCAAGCCATTTTTGATTGTGTAATGTAATGTTTTGAAGTAATTGATGAGCATGAAGCCATATATATATCATTTTCCCTTTCAAATGCTTCTTCTTTCTGCTAATATTTCTCTTTCAGTTATTATCTTATTGCATGCAAAAAGACTAACCAATATTCATTGAAAATGATGACGTGTTTGTTTTATTGAAATCGAGAATATTAGACGTGACAATTGACAAATTTAATTACATAATCTTCCTCTATGATCATGTTTGGTGCTATCTAAATGCATCTTACGTTATATTTCTGGACAATGGAAAGACAAGAAGTATACAAACAGAATTTGATAGGATTTTCACTTCATCTTTTTTAATATTGTCGATGGTGTCACAAATAAAATCGACTCCAAATTTATATATTAGTCCAATCTTGAAGCAATAAAAAATAGTAGGTATTCAACTCCCTCTAATTCCTTTGCATTGAACTGAGATGTGAATTGCTCGTTAACTGTTTAGTTACTGCAACATTTTATCTTACATTACTCTTATGTTTCTTGCCACTGCTTAAAGTTTGAACTAACTCTGAGAAATTTTGGATTGACTATATGTGATTTTTTTGCTATTTCATTTGGTTTAGAAGTTACTTTTTCGTTAATAACTAATCAAATATATCTTGTTAATTTTTATAAATTAGCTTGCTAATAAAAAATAGTGGTAGTAGTCATTGTAGTGGTAGTGGTGGTAGCAGTGGTTGTGGTACTGGTAGTGATAGTGATAGTAGTAGTTGAGGTAGTGTTAGCGATAATAGTGATGGTGGTGATAGTGGTAGTACTTGTAGTGGTAGTGATAGTAGTGATGTTGGTGGGGGTTGTGGTTGTGGTTGTGATGGTAGTGGTAGTGGTAGTGGTAGTGGTAGTCGTAATGGTGGTAGTTGAGGTTGTATTAATGGTAGTGGTAGTTGTGGTAGTGGTAATGGTGGTAGTTGAGGTTGTGGTAGTGGTAGTGGTAGTGGTAGTGGTAGTGGTAGTGATAGTGATAGTAGTGGATGTGGTCGTTGTGGTAGTGATAGTCATAGTCATAGCGATTGTGGTGGTAGTGGTTGTACTATTGGTAGTTGTGGTGGTGGTGGGGGTGATAGTTGTGGTAGTGGTTGTGGTGGTAGTATTTGTTGGACAAAATAATAGTAAAGTGCAGAAAAACTTATCAACAGATCGAGTCTCGTGACAGCACGATATCCTAAAGCGAAATTGCCCATCGATAACTGCTGCAACCTCTGTGGACAATCACCTCCAGGATACAACGATCAAATAAACCAATTGTGCAGCAATCACAAAAGGTTTTATGAACACTCAAGTGTACTCCAGAAATGTGCAAAACTAAGAACAATATTTTTACTGTACTGTATAGAAATATATAATCTCGTTTTTTCTTATAATTTTCTAATACCCAAAAGTGTGTTTATATAGGCAGAAAGAGATGTAACTTCTTCCACCATGATCTAGTATTAAGTTGCAGATGTAATGGCCAATGGTAATGGGTATTAATACTGGGCAGCTAAAACAGTCATATTCTACTGGCTAGTTGACCTATTAAATAATTCCGAAAATGATTTAAAAAAAATAATTATTATTTTATTAGATTCAATAAAGCCCAAGAGCCCAATCAAAGACTTTTTAATAAAGTGCGTGAGGCGTGGCTCGAATATCTGACCTCCCACACAAATTCCACACTTTTCACCAGTTGGGCACTTCATCTTAATTAGTTATTTCTTTCACATATTATATTTATTGTATAAATATATAACAGTATTGACAGTAGTGGTAGGGTGTGGTAGTGGTGGTGATTGTGGCATTGGTAGTGTTAGTGATAGTAGTGATAGTGGCATAGTGGGGGTGGTGATTAATGGTAATAACTAATAATAGTAAATAATAATAAAACAACTATAACAATATATAAAACACAAAAACAACAAAAAAAATATAGAAGTGTATCAAACAAAAAACAAGACACGAGGTGCAACCACTTCAAAGATGTTTCCATTATATATATGTGTGTGTGCGCGCGCGCGCTTTTGTAAACAAAGACTAAGATTAAAACCATATAATTAAAATTTATCCCTATAAATTTGTCTAATTCATATTTTCTGTCAACTTACGTGCGTATGTTGTATTTAGTTATTGTATGTTGTGCCTATAAGAATACAAGCGAGCAACTTGGGGTAGTCTTAGGCAAAATCGCTGAGTTGATATCTCAAAAATAATAGAAAAGAAAGTTATTGCAGTAAATAATCACTAGAAAAAAAAATTAGTTGGTGATGGTCAACGGTATTATCGTGAAGATTCTGACTGAAATCAATATGTATCGATATTTCGAACGTAATTATCGATAGCAATGCCATCAACGATCACTGACAGAGTGACAGACTCCAATAGCGATTATTGAGGAAAATCTCATCGTTGATACTGTTAGCCACGGTCAATGGTACATCAATCACTAATTATCGACGAACGTATCACCAACAAAACTCTGTCATTTCTATATATTTTTATTTTGCTATAAATTTTGCTAGATAAGTTTAAATATGCACATCGTATTTGTATTTGCTATTATAAGTTAGAATTTTTTTTTGCATGATAGTTCTCTATTATTCCTTGATGCAAAACTAGGTAAAAAGAATGAGAAACATTATAAAAAGAGTGAAGCTATTCATTACTACTAGTATCAAGCACCAGTTTAGGTAGAAAAAAAATTCATGTGTAATTTTTTTTTTTTACGTATTAACCCGACCTGTAATCTGGTCCTGGATCCGTTCCTAGGTGACAGTTACATGACATTGAATGATAGATCCACTCAATTGCATTGTCACGTGATTCATTTCATCGAACATCTACCTAAACTTGTGTCAGATAGCATTATTCTTATTAAAAAAGAGCAGGAGGAGAAGGATATGGACAGTATGTTTTATCTTTTTACCACACGATGTTTGGTAAAGACAATAGCACTTGTAATTAGTACTTTTTAAAACGTATTTGTCATTAATTGGGCTTATGTTGCACTTTTGTTGGAATTATAATTCAGTAACAAATATTTCTTTGAGTCAATATGGTTTTCATTTTTCTAGACTTCATCATTTTTAACTTATTTGTGGGTAATTTATAAAAATTAGAATAATATAGTGGTGATATCGATGACTTCACGTCGGTGATAAGTTACCAAAGTATCCTCGATGAGTCCCAATGATATCACTAACAATATTTCAATCAATAGTTTTTGACAAGGTATGTCGGTGATCATTGAGAGTTCTCTAATGCCCCGAAAATTATCATCTTGATTCTTATTATACTTTGGATAAAAGAACAAGGTTTTTTCACTCTTCTTGCAAGTTGTTCATCAGTTTATGATGTTAACTTTCATATTTTGAAACATAAAAGTTTCGAAAATGTATTACATTTTTTTTTAATTCTCTAATTCGTATTTGTATTATTCTGCAATGATATAAATTTGAAATGAGTTGATTTTTTATTTTTTATTTTTCTTCCGAAGGCATATATTGCTTATGAAATATTGTTCACAAATTGTGTTTCAGTGGCTTGTGCGGAAAGGGGTTATTGAAAGATCGAAGTTGATAAAGTCGTATTTGTGGTCAACTATGTCGCAAGAAATGTTGAATAGTGATTGTTTTGTGCATTGAACGTGATATATTAAAGATCAACATAGTTCCTTACAAGTTTGTGAAAAGAAAATTTGTGAAATTTTTGGTGGAGAAGTGCTTAATGACATGAAGGAATAAATTTGTAAAGACGAGTATTATTTATCTTTTAAAAAAAATAATTATCCTTTTGAGAGTCCCTATTTACACTGTTTTCATTTTGTTGGCTCTTTAGTTATTGCCAAATATGGAGCAGCTATAAATTATTTTGATTTGCAGAAAAATGCTTCCCAATGAATTTTAATCAATGCCCACAAATTTCGTAACCAATCATTCACATTCTTACATTGTCCAAATTTCTATAGCCACACACAAAGATGTGCATTTGACTATCACACCAAGAAGAAGTCATATCTAGTTCACGTTTCAAAATTATAAGAAAGAATTATGAAGGCAAAAACTCCCAAAAACCATTAGAACAAGAATTAGAAAATGAAGCACATTGCTTTTGTGCACAATAAAGTAACTAACAATCTATATAAATTTGATATATGTGATGATAGAAGTATCAGCAGTCACCTCTTTGGACATGGAAGGAACAATTACCTAATTGGTCACTGAACTTCGCGTAAGGTTTTTAGGGTGTCATTGAACTTTAAAAGTTTTTCGGTTAATCAGTGATGGATGAGATTAAATTTTTTAAAGTTCAATGGCTAATGGGGAAGCTTTTGAAGTTCACGGTGATTGATGAGATTATATTTTATAAAGTTTAGTGACTAATGGGGAAACTTTTTAAGTTCAGTAATCTTCTAGAAACATTTTGCAAATTTTAGTGACTAATTGGGTAATATATCAATCTTTATGTTTTTTAGTTTTTCTTTCTTTTTTCTGTTACCTCATTGATTTTAGGGTCCGTTTGATTGCAAGGGTGGAAAATGGGTATAAAGAAAATAAATTCTAAAGAACGTAATTGACTAGAAATTGTTTTGCAGAGAAATGTTAATTAAATGTGTTTGATTGGTATAATTTTTCACTCGAAAAATTTTAAAATTTTGTATTCGTTTTACTTTGTTTTACATGGAAATTGTTCATTAAAGTAATAATGTTTTCCATAATTGGTTATAAAATTTGTTTCTATTGCCAAAAAGTAAAAAAAGAAAAAAAAATGTTTCCTAAAAAATTATTTTTCATCAAAGTTTAGTATTCGCTTGACTTTGTTTTACATGAAAATTGTCCACTAAAGTGAAAAAAAAAATTACAATTGGTTATGAAATTTGTTTCCATTACCACAAAAAAAAAAAAAAAAATCGTAAACTGGTTTTGATTTTCCCCAAAAAGGATGAATTGTGGCGCGTGAGGGAGACCCCAAGAAAACCAATTCCCATGAATTGTTTGCTCATCAAACATGTGAATTGGTGGAAATTAGACATGGAATTGTAAGCTTATCAAACAGGGTCTTAGAGATGTCGGCAGACAACCTTGTCGATTATCCTCGAAATAAAAGGCTATTCTTTTCTCTCTAAGTTTGAAGATACTTGAGAGAATAAAAATATGGTGTATGAGTACAAAAAAATAAAGATTAGTTAATTACCTGATTGGTTAATGAATGGAATTACATTTTGTACAGTTCAGTGACTAACTGGAAAACTTTTGAAGTTCAGTGATCTTCTGAAAACCTTTCACAAAGTTCAGTGACCAATCGGACAATTATCCCGACATGAAAGGATGAAATAAGTTAGAGGAGTTGATAGTTATTACCTCCTTTTATGGTCGAGCATAAGTCCAGCTAGCCAACTACTGACCTCGAAATAAAAGACTATTATTTTCTCTCTAAGTTTGAAGATACTAGAGAGAATAAAATTGTGGAGTATGGGTACAAAAAAATAAAGATTAGTTAATTACCTGATTGGTTAATTAATAGAATTACATTTTGTATAGTTCAATGACTAACGGGAAAACTTTTGAAGTTCGGTGACCTTCTGAAAATCTTTCTCAAAGTTCAGTGACCAATCATACTATTATCTCAACATGAAATGATGAAATAAGTTAGAGGAGTTTATAGCTACTACCTCCTTTTATGGTCGAGCATTAGTCTAGCTAGCCAACTGCTATCCTCGAAATAAAAGGCAATTCTTCTCTCTAAGTTTGAAGATACTAGAGAGAATAAAATTGTGGTGCTCTCTCTAACTTCTTGCCCATCATAAACTAAAACCAAAATTGAAATCAAGATTCAGTATCTCAGTTAGAAGTTCATCACTACCTGGTTGTTCATCATCCACTTCATACACCCTCGACAAGACCTTCTACTAGTTCAACCATTTTGTAATCATTGATGTGATCATTTATGTCTCGAACATCCAATCTTGTTGTTTCTTCATCCTATTCAAGTTGTAGATTACCACTGCTAGCATCATACATAAGTGTTTCCTCAAACTGTGACCGTGCCTCCTCTACATTTTCAATTAAAAAATCATCAATATCCAGCTTGTCTACACCACGTTCACTGTCATCAAACACCGGGACGTAGCATCCATCAGTAGTACTACATTCACCCCCTTTATTATGGGCACTACTCCCGATAACATCTTGTATTGGTTCTTCATACGATCATGTGATAGTGCATATGTTTGGTAAGGTACCACCCACATAAATCTCCACCACTCTGTGTCCTGCATGTCTTTCAACATCTCCATCGCATCTAATTCACTATGTAATCTTCTCAAAGTACTACACAAACTACCTTTCTACATCATATAGTACAAGTCCAGAGGTCTACAATCTCCACACTCATATGCAAATGCTTCAAACCAATCCCTATTGAAATAAGTGTTGGAAATATTGAATGAAAATCAGTTTTATCTCCACTTAAGTTTCAGATTTTATGAAAAACAGTTTCAGCCGTTCATCAGTTTCAGCCATTCTCTTCGTTTCATCTATTTTCTCTTCAATTCTGTAACTCCTCATTCAATGCCTTAAATAGCTAGCTCCTCCTCCATGGGTATAAATAGAGGAGCTCTCGGTTGGAAGGAAAACAACAAACACAACAAAGGAAAAAGAAATCAGTTTCCTCTTTTCTCATTTCCAGCAGCATGTGGTTTCGTTCCTTTTCTTCATTTGCTAAAATTCTTTGAGAGATAGACACAACTAATTCGTAGGCGGTTAACGTAGTGCAGCGTGAACCGACAACCGATTGTATCCTGCGAATCGAACACCGATCAAACCTCTTGCACTCCGGTAAGGCGGCGAATTCGATTTATGGAAACCGTGTAAACACGGGCCTTCGGTTTGATTAATATACTTTGATTCTCCAATATTTTCCCTACAAGTTTAAATCGAATTCCTCATTTCGGGAAAGTTTGAGAATCGATTTTTTTTTTCAGTTTGTTTACTGTCCAGTTTGGTTACTGTTTTTTTCCCCCACCTTCATTTTGTTTGTTGTTTACATAATCTATCTATTTAATTACGCGCAGTAAGTTTATTAGGTTTGAATCAGTAAGTTCGAAGAAAAAAAATTTAGTTATAGGAAGTTTCCTACACTGCTTGCGTTTTTTAGTTTTGCATGGTTTTACATGGTTTTATAATCATTGGCAATGATTATTTGAATTATTTGACAATTATTAGTTGCATGATTATTTAATTAATGCACAATGATTAGCATGATTGCCTCATCATTAGGATATAATTGTTTATTTTTTCTTTAATGGTTGATTTTTAATCATTGTTAATTATTTATAATTTTTTTAAAAAATTATTTCCAAGTTGCTAATAATTTGCCAAAAATAAATTTGTTCTTCAATTTCGAAATTTCTTCGAACAGATTATTCAGATTTTGAATTTATATATACAACTTTACAAATTATTCTAAATTATTTGTTGCTTGTTCTCTAGTTAAATGACGTCACATGAAAATGACGATGTGAATAATGGAAGCAACACTGTTGGGACTATTGTTAACCCTGTGGAGACCTCGATTGACATTCCTCCAATTGATGGAATAATTGGAGGCGGAATTCCTAATGTTGGACTGAACCCCACTTTGCCTACGGGTTCGGCAATCCAATTTGGCATAATACATTTGCTAGTACCTAGGGCTGCGGCCTCGGTACCTTTACCATCGTTTTCGGCTCCATTTTCGGTAAATCATGCAATTCGACCGGATAAGTTTGCTGGCACTAATTTTAAGACATGGCAGAATAAGATGATTTTTTATCTTACTACTTTGGGCCTTGCACGTTTCCTCACCGAGGATGCCCCTGTCGTGGTTGAAAACGACACTGATATGCATAGGCGTGCGGGTTGGGATGTATGGAAAAGTGCTGATTTTTTGTGTCGCAACTATGTCTTGGATGGCCTACAAAATTCTCTGTATTACGTGTATGTGGTAAAAAAGTCTGCTAAGGAGCTTTGGGAGTCCTTAGAAAAGAAGTACAAGTCCGAGGATGCTGGGTCTAAGAAATTCTTGGCCAGTCGGTGCATGGACTTCGAAATGGTTGATTCACGTTCAGTGGTGAGCCAAGTGCAAGAGTATCAAGTGCTCTTGCAAGAAATGCATGATGAGGGTCTGATCAGAATCTCTACAGGTGGCTACTGCTATTCACAAGCTACCTCCTCAGTGGAAGGCTTTCAAAAGCTATTTGCAGTATAAGAGGAAAGAGATGTCTTTCGAGGATTTAATTATCAAGCTGCGCATTGAGGATGATAACAAAAAAAGTTGAACGTAAGTCAGGGAATTCTTACTCTGAGAAGGCTAATGTATTGGAACAAAGCCAGAGTTCTGGTATCAAGAAAGTTCATTCCGTTAAAGCCAAACAGGGTAACGGAAATTGGAAAGATAAAAAGCAGACCACGAAAGGGTCTCAGTTGAAGCCTACCGGTGGGGTAGGAAAGAAACCTAAGTTCCAGTTCAATGGAAAGTGCTTCAATTGTGACAAAGTTGGGCATCGATCAGTAGAGTATCGTCGACGCGAAGGGATAACAAATATCACCCTCAGGCTAATATGGTTGCAAATGAGAGAGATCATCTCTCAGATGACATGTCTGACCTGAACCTTACGGCGGTGGTTAGTGAGGTTAACCTGGTGGGGTCTAACCCTAAGGAGTGGTGGCTAGACACTGGGGCCACTTGTCATGTCTACTCCAACAGGAGCATGTTCACTACTTTCACACCAGTTACAAATGGTGAAAAGTTGTTTATGGAAAACTCTGCAACTTCTGAAGTGCTTGGTAAAGGCAAGGTGATCCTGAAGATGACCTCTGGCAGAGAGCTTACTCTAACTAATGTGCTATACGTGCCAGAGATTCGCAAGAATCTAGTCTCTAGGTCTCTTCTAAGCAAGAATGGTTTCCGCATGGTCATTGAGGCGGATAAACTAGTGATTACCAAAATAGGAGTTTATGTTAGGAAATGCTATATGACTGATGGCTTGTTTAAATTGAATGTAATTGCTGTAACCCCAACTATTATGAATAACCCCAACTATTATGAATAATGAGAAAACTCCTTCTGTTTACTTGCTTGAGTCTTCTAATCTGTAGCATGGTAGATTAGGTAACGAAAATTACAATGCATTACGTAGACTAAACAAACTAAACTACTTGCCTAGGTTTCAAATTGATTCAAAACATAAATGTGAAACCTGCTTTGAGGCTAAGCTTACTAGGTCTTCGTTTCATAGTATTGAAAGAAGTACCGAGTCATTGGAACTAATCCACAGTGATGTGTGTCACTTGAAATTTGTCCAAACACGAGGCGGCAATAAGTACTTTATTACTTTTGTCGACGATAGCACGAGATATTGTTATGTGTACTTGCTTAAAAGTAAAAACGAAGCTATCAATAAATTCATTTTTTATAAGAATGAAGTTGAAAATCAACTTAGCAAGAAAATAAAGGTGCTGCGAAGTGATCGTGGTGGTGAATATGAATTACCGTTTGGTGAATTTTGTGCTAAATATGGAATAATTCACCAAACTACTGCACCGTATTCACCTCAGCAAAACGGAATTGCTGAGCGTAAGAATCGAACGTTAAAAGAAATGATGAATGCTATGTTGATTAGTTCTGGATTACCACAGAACATGTAGAGAGAAGTTATTCTTTCTGTAAATTACATTTTGAATAAAGTGTTAAGAAAGAATATGGATAAGACTTCGTATGAACTTTGGACAGGTCGTACACCTTCGTATAAATACTTACGAATGTGGGGGTGTCTTGCAAAGGTCCCGATGCCTCCTCCTAAGAAGGTCAAAATTGGGCCTAAGACAGTTGACTGTGTGTTCATTGGTTATGCACAAAAAAGTAGTGCATATAGATTCCTTGTGCATTATTCGAATGTACCTGATATTCATCCGAACACGATTATGGAGTCTAGGAATGCACAATTCTTTGAAAATATATTTCCTTATAGAACTCCTAAACAGTTAACTCCTATTAAACGGATTATTGAATCTTCTGCTTCTGGCAGCAATAAAGATCCAATTGAAGAAGGTGAAGATGAGCCTAGACGGAGCAAAATGACCAAAACTTCTAAAATGTTTGGCCCAGATTTTCTCACATATTTGATGGAGAATGATCCTCAAAACTATAAAGAAGCTATATCTTCTCCAAATGGTCATTTGTGGAAAGAAGCTATCAAGAGTGAAATTGATTCTATCCTACAGAATCATACCTGGGAATTAGTTGATCTTCCACCGGGCTGTAAGCCTTTGGGCTACAAGTGGATCTTCAAGAAGAAGATGAAAGAGGATGGCTCCATTGATAAATATAAAGCTCGGCTAGTAATCAAAGGTTATAAGCAAAAAGAAGATTTAGATTACTTTGATATTTATTCTCCTGTGTCGAGAATAACTTCTATCCGGATGATAATTGCTATTGCAGCCTTGGGAAATCTGGAAATATATCAGATGGATGTAAAAACAGCTTTCCTAAATTGAGATTTGAATGAAGAAATCTACATGGAGCAACAAGAGGGATTTTCGGCTCCAAGTCAAGAAAGGAAAGTCTGTAAACTGGTTAAATCGCTTTATGGTTTAAAGCAAGCACCGAAGCAATGGCATGAGAAATTTGATAATGCTATGATTTCTAGTGGTTTTAGAATCAACGAGTGAGACAAGTGTGTATATGTCAAGGACACTAATGATGGATATGTCATATTGTGTCTATACGTCGACGACATGCTCATTGTCGGCAGCTCTGATAAAATTATCAAAGCCACTAAAAATATGTTAAACTCAAAGTTTGACATGAAAGATATGGGTCTCGCGGATGTCATTTTGGGAGTAAAAATTACTCGAACACCAAATGGACTTGTGTTATCTCAATCTCATTACATTGATAAGATACTAGACAAATTCAACAAGTCAAATAGCATTGTGGCCAGGACCCCAGTGGATTTGAGTCTCCACTTATCCAAGAACACTGGTGATGGTGTGTCACAGTTAGGACATTCTCGGATAATTGGGATTTTAATGTATTTAATGAATCGTACGAGACTGGATATAGCATACTCAATTAGCAGATTAAGTCGCTACACGAGTAACCCAGGTGATATCCACTGGAGAGCCATTTTCAGGGTGTTACATTATTTGAGGTACACTCGTGATTTTGGACTACGTTATTCTAGATACCCTGCAGTAATCGAAGGGTATGCTAATGCAAATTGGATATCAGATATGTCAGATTCAAAATCTACTAGTGGATATGTCTTCACTCTTGGTGGTGTAGCTGTCTCTTGGAAATCATCCAAACAAACTTGCATCACAAGATTTACAATGGAATCAGAGTTCATCGCTTTGGACAAAACAACTAAAGAAGCAGAGTGGCTTCGCCAGTTTGTTGAGAATATTCCAATATGGTCAAAACCTGTGCCTGCAATTTATGTTTATTGCGATAATCAATCATCAATTGGCAGGACACAGAGCAATATGTATAATGGTAAGTCTCGACATATTTGAAGACTACATAATACCATTCGACAACTACTCTCACAAGGTATTATCACTCTGGACTACGTGAAGTCAAAGGATAATATTGTGGATCCATTAACAAAAGGGTTAACTCGAGAGCTAGTTGAAAAAGCATCGAGGGGAATGGGCTTGCAGCCTATGATGTTAAAAGGTATCATGGATTGGTGGAAACCCAACCTAGCTGAATGGAGATCCCAGGATCTAGGTTCAAAGGGACAACTAAATCATGTATATCTATGTAAATCACTGAGAAGGTTCTCCTTCTGCTCATTCCTATGGTGCTCACAATGATTGGAAGATGCAGGTTAAGCTATGCTTTTAATGACCCTTAAGCGTTGTTGTGAAACGCTGAGTTAAGAGGTCACCTATGTAAGTGTGAAGTGGGGCCGCTTCTATAAGGATTGGGAAGGGTACATCCTTGAACAAACACTTGCAGAACCAGACGACGTGTTCATGGCCAAAACGAACACAACATTGAGAACTACGCTGTGTTTAGAATGGTCCTGTGTGAGGTCTATTGTCTTGGTTTACATAACTTGCGAAACAATTCAAGGCATCAGATCCATTGGTTTGCTAGTAATACTCAATAGATTTTCACAAGGGAATGTTCAAAGCCAAATGCTACATATCCTATGCAAGATTGATTCGTTTTACTCTCTTTCTCTATTGAGTCTTTGTTTTCTAAATTTTCATTCATGTGGGGGATTGTTGGAAATATTAAATGAAAATCAGTTTCATCTCCACTTAAGTTTCAGATTTTATGAAAAACAGTTTCAGCTGTTTATCAATTTCAGCCGTTCTCTTCAATTTCATCTATTTTCTCTTCAATGTTGTAACTGCTCATTCAATGCCTTAAAGAGCTAGCTCCTCCTCCATGGGTATAAATAGAAGAGCTCTCGGTTGGAAGGAAAACAACAAAGGAAAAAGAAATCAGTTTCCTCTTTTCTCATTTCCAGCAGCCTGTGGTTTTGTTCCTTTTCTTCCTTTGCTAAAATTTTTTGAGAGATAGACACAGCTAGTTCGTAGGCGGTTAACGTGTGCAGCGTGAACCGACAACCAATTGTATCCTGGGAATCGAACACCGATCAAACATTTTGCACTCCGGTGAGATGGCGAATTCGATGTAAGGAAGCCGTGTAAACACGGGCCTTCGATTTGATTAATATACTTTGATTCTTCAATATTTTCCCTACAATAAGCAGGCTTCACATACTCCAAGAACGTTACCGTACTTGTTCATATTTCACATTATTCAACTTATCTAAAAACACTCCCACTATGAATTGCCATTGTGAAGTAATCTGTATATCTGGCTGGATAAACATGAAAAAAAAAAAACTTACTACTAAAATGATCAAAACCCACAGTAATCAACATGCATACACATGCATACACGTAATAAACCAAAATTCGAACAACAACAGATAACAATTGAAACAAAAACATCATTCAAAATGCAAAACAAGGACACTAACCATATTCAGTAGCTTCATCTTCAAAACCTCTTATTATAGGAGCAGACATTCTTGATAAACATAGGAGGAAACTATGCACATAACATGAATCAACTAATTTGAGAAACCCATTTGAAAATTTTGAATTTTTTAACCAAAAATCAAAATACAAGTGTTGCAAATTTCACTTACTATTTCAAACCGGTCTATAGAATGGTATGGTGACCTTCGGCGAAAGAAGCCGCTTAAATCACGTGTGAAGCTGTGTACAGATGATGTTGATCGTGGGTTTGCACCGGAAGGTTGGAGGTGACTGTTCGTTTCTTTCAAAATACTTCTAGACAAACAGGTCCTTAACAAGTGATGTGGACGGGAATGACAGTTTTTTCCCTTTTAAAGTTATTTATTTTGAACCTCTTTAATTAGAATTAACGGCAACAGTAACGAGAGTGGACGACATGGGGTGGTTCACTCTTCAAAAGTCATAAATGGGGGGTTTTCAACCAATTTGAAAGGATATTTGCAAAAAGTCCGAAGGATTTGAGATTTTGTGCCAATAAACCTTTCATAATTTATATTTAATCTTTTTCTCCAATTAATTCTCACACCAGAGTGGTTACAAGGAAGGAAAGCCCTGCCACTTCTTTAAAGATTTTGTCATGAGAACCATCCCTGCAAAGTAGAGGCTGAACAAATATCAATATACGACAACATGTATAATGGTCAATAAATTAAGTTAAATAACCAATACTAATAGTATTGTTTCGTAGTGTATATTAAAATTTGAAATGGAAAACGGCCAAGAAAAATTTTAAAAAATTGGCACAATGTTGTCCCATAGAAATAAGTGCGAGAAAAGTAATGGGGTTCAAGATTGTAAAACCAATGTTGTCAAAACCTAATGGGATTAACCGGAAAAGAAGAGAACCAATCCGATTATACGTAGAAGGCAGGAAAAATTAACATTTTATCATATTCGGGTTGATACCCAGGCCGGTTTCTAAAACAGCTAATTCAAAAAAGAAATAAAGCAGGCACATCCGTTCTCCAGAAATAATTATTTTCCTTCAATATCAAGAGAGAACACAATAAATGATATTGTAAAAAGGCTGTTTCATCATTTCGCCAAAAATTAAAACAAAAGGTAATTATCCAACAAATTCAAATAAGACAACATTTCCAGCACAGGTCCTTAAATACACAAGATTATAATCCAAAAAGGGCCCAAATATGTAGCTTCCTACGCCAATTACTTGATGTATTGAGAGACCCATTTGAAGCCGTCTCCATAGCCCATTTTGCGGACAATGCTACACATGAAAACTTCAAGTGGACGAACATTTGAATCTGCAAGGTTTACCTTACCCTTGCCAGTAGTGATACCCGTCAAACCCATGTGGTAACGCAATTCATCTTCAGAGGCAGCATAAGGGATGTCGATCTTGTTGCCCAAAATCAAGAAGGGAACAGTAGCCAACGACTCATCAGAAAGGAGAGCATCCAGTTCTTTCTTTGATTCCGCAAACCTCTCCTTGTCATAAGCATCCACCAAATAAACAACTGCATCCACCTACCCAAGAAGTAGCATATTAGGCATCAGAAAGAGAACATAAAACTTGAAGAATGCCATATAATGCTACAACATCTAGTACAATGCAGTTAAACAAGCTTCACAGTGCAAATGATCCACTAGTGAATTTACTCTCACAAAAAGGAAATAGAAGAGGAAAATAATAAAACAATATAAGTGCACCCAAAGTCACAGACAAATTTAATAGTGTAATTACTGGACCTTTTTGTTAATTATTCCACTTTTTGGTTTCTCTCCCTTTTTCCCCACAACATGAGGAGAGACCTGGGGTGCAAATCATTTATTCAATGCCAGTAAATGACTTAAAAACACAAAGAGGAAAAGTAAATATTAGAATATGCTGTCATGTTGCAAGAGCATTTGCTTCTTGAAAGAGCATCGAGCTAGTGTCAGCGAATTGAATAGTCTGACATCAGATTTCAAATTAACATTTTAAAAACATTTCGTATAATGTGCTATCACATCATCGCCGAGAGAATTCAACAATAATGTAATAATTTATTTCTTGTGCAGTTCAAGTCTTCAAGAGATCTTCCAAATCAGAGACTCGTGTACTCATACTTTTTCTCTCACAGTGTGACTCATAACACTGTTGCCCAAAGCCAAAACAGAATGCTGATAAAAATGCAGAACAGATAATAAGTTTTCACAGCTCCTTAGATTAATTTTTCCCTGAATGTTCTGAGATTTATTTTACAACAATCAAGTGCAGAAAAAAAATCTTATCATAGTTATACAAAACTGCAATCACAAAAGAGTTAACAATGATACCTAGGAGATCATGAAAAGTAGTTTTTGTCACATCACTTACCTAATAATTTTGAAATTTTTTGCTAGTTAGAAGACTAATTATTTTGTGCGAATTGCATTAATTGTATTGAATTCTAGAGGCTATAAGAGCCATTTACCAAGAAAAAAGATTAAAGAAATGTCATAGACTAATTATTAAGGTTGGAGTTAAAAATATATAATACTTATAGTGTAAAATATTTTGCGCTTGTCAAAAATCTAGTTTCGTGTTCTTCTTTAACATTAGATCTTATATAAAATAATATAAGGTACAAAAGAAGAAGTAAAAGAGTTTGAGATATTACTATCTATGTGGTGGGTTACGCTTAATGGTATAGATGAAATGAATATTTGATACATAAAGCGTGTTTGAGCCCCATTTATTGCAAAAAATGCATTTTGCAATAGTGTTATGATGGAGAATGTGTGGTTAAAAATAAGGAAAAGTTTTGAATTTGCGTGTAATATTATTTTATTGGATAATGTGTGGTTGTAATGAGGTCAAATTATTGTTCAAGAATGCATTTTGATAGATAAATGGGGCTCAAACAAGTGCATATTACTAAACATGACTCAACAAATAATCAACAAGTTCGTAGCTTTTTGTTCTTTTAAAATAATAAATCCAATGTTAATCATTTTATCAAATCAAACATGATAAAAGAGTGAAAACTTGTATGTACAACGTTTTAAAAGATCATGAAGAAAAATTGAATAAACACTCTGTCAGGCAGAGCACATTCTAGTTAGAAGTTTGCTGTTACTCATGTCTACGATACATAACTATGTCAGTGTAAATTCTTCTAGAAAACTATGACAGAGACGGTAAAAACTTGCCTTGTGAATTACTATCCCACGAGCTTGGTAGTGGAAACCTCACAATATCCACCAAACACAAAAAATGACTTTACGTAGTCCGTGGAAAGATTCCCAAATAATAGGGGGAAATATAAATTCGGCAAGAGGTAAAGACAGCAAAATGATTGCCAAATTCTAATGCTTAAACACCACAGAATCAACACATTTGCCTGTATTAGAGCTTTTTGGGAAATAGAAAAATTGGAGCATGAAAATTGAGCGTGTAATTAACGATTAAAAAAATGATCAAACATTTACCTTTCTGTAGAAAGCATGACTACAAGAATCAATATTGACACAGCACAAAATCAAAAAAAGGAAAAGGCGTACAATGTTAGGGTAGTGAATGAGATTCACCAGCAACGAAGTGTCAAAAGGTCAAAATCCCAGGAGTTCAGTAAATCGCAAGTTAAAATTGTTTGTGTAAAATTCTTTTCTTTTCTTGGTTATGGGGCAGGGGAAGAAATTTTTAAACAAAATATACGAACAGTGGTTACTGAAAATCTATAACAATCAAACACAACATGTTGGCAAAATATAATACCTTGGCATAATAATCTTTCCAAACTCTCCGTGCAATCTGATGGCCTCCCAAATCAAAAGCCTTGAACTTAATTTTTCCAATGCTTAACTCCTCTGATGTTGGATACTGTGTGGGCTGGTGCTGCACCAATCTCTGCTCATTTCCAACACTTTAACAATGTCAGGTACACAGTAAGCTTTAAAAAAAAAAACTCCAGTTATATAATATAATTTCACTTCTCGATTCAATAAGGAAATAAATCTCACCACAGAATAAGAAAAATAACTATCCAAACGATACCAAACAAAATATTTACACTCATTCTGTTCACAAGAAATAAAAAGTAATAAGAGAACAGAAATCCCATACCTAGACACGGCTGTATTATTGATGCATACATTTGACAAGTATTACTTGATGTCAATCCCAAAACAAGAGAAAACATTAAGAACAAAGCCCTTTATTAGGCTTAGATTTAATTGATTTAATCAATTTTCATATATAACAAAAAAAAATCGAATTTGCTATCAAACGCGAAATAAACTTATTCAAAAACTTTCAATAAATAGCATGCCGAAAAAACCTCTACAAAATGACACAACTGATTTGTTCTGATTAGTCAAATCACAAATCGACAATTTAATAATAATAACAACCAACATGATTCACAAAATTCATTTAACAGCGAAACAGAAACAAATATATAGAGCCGTAATACAATAAACGTGTGCGTGAAATTAAGCAAACAAAAAATAAGAAGGAACCTCGTCTTTCAGCATATGAAGCAGGGTAGTTTTGCCGGCATTATCGAGGCCTAAGAAGAGGATTTTGGCCTCTTTTTGCCACAGCCCTAGCGAAGCGAGGACTCCATAGAACCAATCCACCAAGAACATTTTTCCTAATAGTGATCGATTGGGAATTCCAAACAACAGAATCTAAGAATCCAAACGATAGTTTTGATGGATGAATTGATCCACGAACACTGAGCGGTTCGCGATCTCTCGATAGGCTCAACGAGAGCTCCTCGAATAGCACAAAATTTTGCCTTCTTGTTCGTTTCTTGGGGGAGAGAAAATACTGCCTGTTTGGTGCATATATCAAGTGGAGATGGGGTGTGAATCAATCAGATTCACTAATTTGTCCTATAACAATCCTACGGTGTCTGTGAGATGTGACAATCTCTTTTCGAAAAATTTTATTGAGAAAATTTTGATTTTTTATTTTACTAAATTCATAAACGTTAAACTCTGAATAAATAACATTACTCTCGAATTAGATAGTTCTTTGCAAAATCTTTTTTAATATAATGTTGATGTTTTGAGATACAAAGTTAAAAATTTGCATAAAATTCGCGCTCGTTTGGGATTGATTTTGAAGCCCACTTCTGGTCAAAGAATTAGAAATTGTTTTAGCTTGTGTTTGGCCCCCGTTAAAATGCATTTCATTCTTTGTTCTACCATCCCCTTTTTTGACAAATATGGGGCCCATATTTGCAACTTTCACATCACTTGGCAATAAGAAATTTCTTTCAACTGGACCGTTGAGGTGGCTAGACAAAAACACCCTCCAATATAAATGACAGAAGACAAAATTACCCTTCATTTAATCACCATTATCCTCATTTCCATTGTCTTTTCTTCCAAACTTGTTCCCCTCAGCAACACAGCAAGTCGTCGGCTGAAAAAAAAAAAAAAAAACCACGCACAGTCTTCTCCGACCAAAAAATTGGACTAACGCGTGATGGACGACAACATCTCGCAATGGAGCTACTATCCACACACCATGGTAAGCTTGTGTGAAATATTTTATTCGTTGTTTTGTAGATCTCGTGTTCAGTATAATGTCGTAAAGGCTTCATTCTTTTTTATTTTACTGTCATTTAGGACTTTTTACGGCATTTTGTTCACCAATATGTTGTTGTTTTCCAGAACTTCACAACTCCGGTGACTGACCCGGTGCCCGTTGCATCTCCTACCCGTCGCTCCGACAAGAAGACGGACACGCGCAAGTCTGCAAGTTGGGATCCCCGGGAACACCATATTTTCATCTCTGTGGTAGAGCACGTAACTGCTGAAGGACATCGTCGGGGAAAGTGTTCCTCGACTACCGGGAATGAATCCGTGATTTGTTCAACCAACAAGCTGGGAAGGATTGGACAATCGCTCAGTTGAAGAACCACTGGGGAGTTTGGCGAACGGAACACAAGTTGTTGTTCGAGTTGCTCTAAAGCACTGGGATTCAGTACGGCCTAAACAACGAGGGCAGAATTGAAGTGGCGGACTGGTGGTGGGACATGAAATTGAAGGTAATTTGATCTGCTGGTGTACGTTCTTCCTCGTTACTTGCTTCCATGGGAATTCCCCAATAACAATAGTAATGCATGATGGTGTCTACAATTTTTTGGATAAACGAACGTTGAAATTAATGAAGGTTTTGCATTGATATTTACCTTTTTTTTTTTTTTAGAAACAACTTCGAATTTTGGGGAGATGTTTTACTGCTGCTTCCGGTACTTGAATAAATCTTGCTTATTCTGTAAGATAATATGAAAGAAATGAAGGAAAATTGTGTGGCATACTTGTAATTGTTGGAATTATACTTTGAAGAAACATATACAAACAATTTGCTGGCGAATTTGTAAGAGTTGGATAAATTAGTGATTACGCTTCTGTGTAGGAAATGCATTAATTGGGGAATTGTTGAACACTCACAAATGTTGATAAAAAAAAATCAAAATTCCTTTTTAGAGTTGTAGCGAAGTTTAATAATTATTGAACTCAGAGAGTTGCTATGTTTAACGTCAATTTCATTTTTTCCTGAAAAGATCCTTTATTTTCATTTTTTCACTGTTAATTTTGGATTTAGGAATGGAGCTAGAGTTGGATGGGGGTTAGAATATTATTTTCATTACATTGGTCACTTTATTGATATTCCTATGCCACTGCCATCTTATTGGTGTTAACTTCACTAAAATTGTTACTTAATATTCTGATGTTGAATATATAGAATTCAGAATGCGCATCTAATAAAATATTCGGATTGAATGCGGTCATGCACGATGAAGTTAACCATTTGTAATTTTCAGCTAATTATGGTCCATGCTATAATATGCAGTTGCTCATATCGTCTTTTTTTGTGTAGGAGAACCCGAAGTACGGCAAGTTCAAAGACAACGACAACACAAAGATATTCCACACTTACAGGAAATTGTTTGGTGGCACTCCGGACTCCACGAAGTACACTTTAACACCGACTAAACTTTCCCAACGCTGTCTTTATTTGAGCTCGGACAGCGACGCAGAAGATTGTTACGATACGGTGCCAATCAAAGCAGAGACAACAGACTCGAGTGACTGGCCTGTGGACAGCAGAGTACACTCATCCATGAGTATTTCCCTCAGCCGAAGTGGAGAGAAGCGTAAAGGTAAGCAATCAAAAGGGAAAGGAAAGAAGAAGAAGTTTGGAGCGAGGGAGGTTTTCGAATCTGTTGACAACTTGGTGACTACGTCAAGGGAATTCGCCTCTATCCTTCGGTCTAGAGACAAAGGTGTGATGACAATTTCAGAGTGCATGAAGGACTTGCTTTCGACAGGCCTCATACAGAGTGGTGACGAGCTTCATTTGTTTACTTTGTTGTGGTTCCGCGACAACGACAATGTATTACGTACAGTGCCTCTGAAACGTCGGAACTTAGGTTCGCCTGGGTTGAGTATTGCTTCAAACGCGAGCGAAGCCATTGAGGGCAAGACGCAAAATGTAATTCCATTTCGAGTTCTCGAAGTGTTTTTTAAGTTACGTATGTGTTTTTATATTCTCGATGTGTTTTTATATTGCGTATGTGGTCGGTATTCGTATGTGTTGTTGAACTTTCATTTGATTTTATTTGCTGATTTGTTGTTTGTTACGAACGTTGATAGACATCTTGTTTGAGTTTAACACACGTTTTTCTTACATTATTTATGTTTCTTGAATGGGTTTTCTTCTCACTATCAAGTACTATGAAGTTGAAAATGGATGGATTACACCAGAAATATGCAGAGAATATATTCCCCAATTGCCTCTCTCTTCCAACATCAAGTACCAGTGCAATACTTGCAAGTGTGTGCATGCCAAGAATCATTAAATTATTTGTATGTGTATAAAACGCCCTAGGTAGATTCACGAATAGGGTAGTTGTGAACTAACACAGAATACACCAATTTCTAATTTGTGAAAGGAAGGAAAGGTAAGAAATCCATCAGCATTGCCATTATTATTTCTTTCTATCCCACATGCAATATTTCTCACATTTTGATAGGCTAGCTGTGCCATCTTTTGTTCGTGTAGATGAGTGACGAGTCCGTTGAAAGTGCCTCATTTGACACAGACTGCAGCCTCGTTTCCATGTCCAGTTCCGAAGACAGGTCGGACAACGATGTACTACAACAGCTGGATGATGATGTAGTGGCCTGACTAGAATACTGTAGAATAGCTGAACACGTTGTACGCGAATATCTTTCACCGAATAGGGGCCCTTGGTACCTCTTTCCTACATCACGCAGTGGTCATATTTTCATGCTACAGAATATGCACGTGTATCCGCAGACGTGTTTTCAGGAGTTCCGAATGTATCCCCCCATGTTCAGGCAATTTACGCATACTCTTCGAGATCAGTACGGCTTGACATGCAGTGCGAACATAGATATATACGAACAAGTTGGTATGTTTCTGTTCATTCTAGTGCACGGGAAAGGCTATCGCCAAGTACAAACGTTATTTGGGCATTCTTTGCAGACCATTTCACATTACTTCATGCGAGTGCTACGAGTCGTCGTCGCGCTAGTTGGCGATATTATTAAACCGTATCCCGACTACAACAAGGGGTGATTCATCATCGCCCCAATTCTGCCCAATATCCACTGTTTCAGGTTAGGATGTGGTCATCATGTAACGATAATCAATTAACGTGAAGCGTAGTCAAGAGACATGTCTGCCAGTTTTGATACGAACTCTTATTGCAGGATTACATTGGCGCGAATGATGGCACACATGTTCGTGTTGTGCTGCCACAGCATAAAAGGGCTGACTTCATTGGCAAGAAAGGTTTCCCAACGCAAAATGTGCTCGCAGCTTGTGATTTCAACTTGTGCTTTACGTTTGTAATGCCAGGAGCAACAGGAAACGCGCACGACAGCCGAATTTTAGCTCGATGTGCCCATAGCCCTGATGTAAATTTCCCAGAACCAAGAAACGGGAAATACTACTTAGTCGTCTCGGGTTTCACACATCGTCCAGGATACATGGCTCCGTACAAAGGATCCGATGTACGGTGTCACTTTCAAGAATTTCAAAACAACAATGGAGGTCGACGACGTTTCCAAAATGCACATGAGAGGTTCAATTTTCATCACTCATCATGTAGTAACGTTATTGAGCGGACATTCGGTGTTTGGAAGAAGAAATGGAAAATACTGGATCGAATGCCTAGCTACTCATTTAGAGCGCAAACATTCGTTGTCGTGGCAACGATGGCCGTGCATAACTTTTTGAGACGACACGGAAGACTCGATGAATGTTTTCATAGAGCGGAGGAAGCCGACGATGATGAAGTTGAGGTCGATCTTCCAGACGAGGATGACGAAATTGCGACCGAGGACATACCGTATCAAGAACTAGGTGATTATATGGCTCAAGCCCTTCGTTAGGTATTAAAACATTAGTCGTGATCTGTTCGGAAAGTCGTTTTTATTGTAGTGGAATTTATTTTTTTTAACGTTGCGTGTGGAATGCTAAAAACAGAAAAAACATAAAAAAACGTGGTAGTTGATACCGTGAATTTCTCAATCATTAAGAGGGTATTATCGTCATTTAGTAATATGAAAAGAAGTATACCTGCCATGAATTTCTCAGTCATTAAGAGGGTAGTTGACATTTTTTTCACACTACTTGTACTATCTGAAACATATGACACATGGGGCCCTCACTTGTTTGAAAAAAATTGGCAAGTAATGTGAATTAATGGGAAAAAATGGGGGCCAAACGGGGCTCATTTAGTATATTTAAAGAATAATTATAGAAAATTTTGTATAACTTATTTGGAGAAGCAACAAAATAATGGTTTTCAATTTTTGCTTTAGAACTTTTTTACTTATCTATTATTGAAATATCAATTTTAACTATAATTAATCAACGTAGTTCCATTTATTTCGTATGTTTATATATTGTGGAAATTGGTATTTCAATAATAAAGTATCTTCCGTTCCATAGTTAAAGATAATTTAAATTTATTTGATATTTTATATGAAAATGTAGAAAACATAATTTATATCCCCTGATTGATGGAGATTAAAATCATATTTTTAGTAGATTTTCATAAATTTTGATGAAATGTGTAGTTGAAAAATTGTGAATTCCATGAAATATGTGGTTAAAATTTATTAATGACTTTGATTTTGATAAAGAGTAATGTTATTCATCCTTAGTGGGGTTACAAATACAGTCTAGATGGCTATAAATGATAAGTTAAATGAAATGTGAAATTAAATGACTTATTTAATTTTACATATCATTTAATGCCGCATTAACGCCACCTAGACTGTATTTGTAATCTCAATAAGGATGAGTAGCATTACTCATAGATTTTAGTATCCACCAAACATAAGCTTAATTTCACATTCTTTCTACTATATGAATCATGCTTTTATTTTGTAATTTTATAAACTGAGATTCAATAGGTGTTATTTATTTTTACCTTTTTTCAAATTTACAATAATTATAGTGAATCAACTTTCTTAAAATATATTTGATAATATAATTTATTATTATAAAATAAAAAATAAATGTTACAATAATAATAATGATACAAAAGAATATCATTACAATAATGTTCATTTTGATAATTGTATATCAACACAACAATAAATTACATTTGTATATCAAACACTTAGGGTGCATTTGATTGTAATTGTGGAAAATTGGTGGAAAGAAAATGAATTCCAGGGAAAGTAATTGTCTAGAAATTATTTTGCAGGGAATTGGTAATTAAGTGTGTTTGATTGGTATAATTTTTCACCTGAAAAATTTTAAAATTTTGTGTTCGCGGCTTTGTTTTACATGAAAATTGTCCATTAAAATGATAATTTTTTCCACAATTTGTTATAAAATTTGTTTCCATTGCCAAAAAGTAAAAAAAAAAACGAATTTTTTTTTTTTTTCCTAAAAAATAATTTTTTCATTAAGGTTTAGTGTTCGTTTGGCTTTGTTTTTACATGGAAATTGTCCATTAAAGTGAATTTTTTTTTTACAATTGGTTATGAAATTTGTTTCTATTACAAAAAATAAAAATAAAAAATACATAGCAGCATCTGGAAAATCATTTCCCACCTAAATGGTGGGAAAAAAGGTTTTCACCAATTTAAGGGAAAATGTGCATGTGGGGGGGAGGATGGAAAATATTTGGAATTGAAAAAAAAAATGCTATCAAACACCAAAAAACGTGGAAAATAGAAAACCAATTCCATTTTCCATGGAAAAACAACCATATCAAACACACCCTTAAATGTTGATTTTGAAATATGCGGCAATTTTGAAAGAAAACTTTAGCAAACATTTAGAGCATGTTTAATTGGCTTTATTTTTCATGAAAAATGTCGTTTTTCTATCTAAATTCCTACTCTTGGAGGGTTTGATTGACTTTTTTCTATGAAAAATATTTTTCAAAAGTTGGCCACATGATCATATTTTCTTTGAAAACAAGGAAGACATTTTTCTCAGGGAGGGTAGATTTTTATTTTCCAGGTAATTCACACACACACACGCACACACTCTCTCTCTCTCTCTCTCTCTCTCTCTCTCTCTCTCTCACCTACCCCCCCCCCCCCCAGTCTACTCACCAATAAAAGATGGACAAGTATAACTTTTTTTTAAGTTGAAAATTAAACAATT
This sequence comes from Fraxinus americana, assembly GCA_035079005.1. Taxonomy (NCBI): domain Eukaryota; kingdom Viridiplantae; phylum Streptophyta; class Magnoliopsida; order Lamiales; family Oleaceae; genus Fraxinus; species Fraxinus americana. Next base: position 9,333,819 of record CM068719.1, read on the forward strand.
CAAACACATCTGATTAATAATTTTCATATAAATAAGTTTTGCCAAAATGTTTCTTTTTCATCACAGTTATAGTTAATTCTATTAAAAGTACAATAATACCAACTCTATTTGTATTTTTACAAATTTAAATGTTTTCATGTGAGTTCGTGAGTCCAGTGCAAGTGTATAAAATACACTTATTTGGATCTAAAAATATAAACATTTAATAATTTTTTTGAGCAATTATAGCCTAATTTCTTGTATATTTCATTTATTAGGTGAAACTCAATGAAATGAAGTGGAATTGAAAGAAAAAAAGCAAACATTCACAAAAAATGACAAGATCCAAAGTTTGAGAATTAAAGTGTAAATACTCAAAAGTTGTGTGTTGACCTATGGTTAATTATAATTTTAAAGTTTTGATTATAACAATCAACTTCATCTTGTTTACTAACTAGTTAAATTCAAGTTATTATAGTTTTTCAACGCATACGATGGAAAATTGATCAATGGTCGTCAAAGAACAAAAGCTATCATCACAAATCGAACTCATGAAAAAAGTTAAGATCGAATCACACATTCAAGAATTTAAGAGCCAAAATTAGGAGCAAGATCAAAGACTTGATTTCTTAGATAAAGTGTAAATGTACTAACACTTTGATATTTGGTAATGGATGTTTAAACTCAAAATCTTTCTATGCATTAAAAACAATTTTGTGTATTAAAAGCCATTCAAATGCAATGATTTGATCGAATGTAAAAATGACTTTTAAAAATGATATTTGGACTTGAAAAACACTTTTTATTTTGAAAAGTTAGCTAAAAATATTTCCAAAAATCCACGCTTTTCAAAACCTTTGAATTAGAACAAATGGGGTCAAAACGTAAAAAATGCCGAACTACCCGACGATCGACCGAAAGTTATCAATGGTCCGAAATTTGACCGTTCTGATATCTGATTTTTACTATACAAACGGTAGGTCGACTAGAAGTTTCCAACAGTCCAAAAATTGACCGTTCTAATCTCTTATTTTAATTGTACAAACAACTATTTTGATTAGCCGGATAAGAAGCGGTCGACAGGACGAGTCATCCGAACTCCTAGATTTTTTTAACGTTTTGAACTCTATAAATACCTCTACTTCTTATATTCAATACAACAATTTTTAAAGCATCAAAGTGAGATATCTTTTAAGAGATTTCTTTAAACTTACATTTGCATTCATTTCATTTATTTTTCATAGAAAAAACTTTGATTATTCAACCAAACTTCTTGAATCATTTCTCTCATCAATTTTTTTTTTTTTTTAATCTCTATTTGTGCTTTAACTTATTTATATCAATATCAAAAGAGAGATATATTTTTTAAGAAGATCTTTACATTTACATTGTATAAACATTTCTACTTCTTCATATTGAAAACTTTGATTGAGTGAATCAAACTTGTAAAATCATCTTACTCATCAAAGTTTCTCATTTCTCTCTTAATACTTAATTTATTACAATCATTCATTGAAAGAGATAAACATTTTGAAAAGATTTTTGAACTAAAATTTCATTTGACTCTTCTTCATATTCTCATCAAAAAACATTGATCAATTGAATCTAATTTTTAACTATCATATTTATCAAAGTTTTTCGTCTAACACTTGACCTATCATTTGTTGCTATTTATTGAAGTGTTAACTTCTCTTAGTACTTAACTTGTGTGTATTATTTATCAAGAGGGAAATTTTATTGTAAAATCACTTTGATAAAGTGTGGTCGTGTTGAAATCTCGTAAAGATCAACATTGTATAAGGATCGGTGCTCTTTGGAGCAAGTCACCGGAAGCGTTGTAAAAAGTTGGATTGCGTCACAAGTCAATCAATATAGTGAAAAGGCTTTGCTCGTGCCGGAGAGTTTGGTAACAGAGAACGTAGATAATTGTTTTGGATCAAACCTCTACAATTGCATCATTTGCATCATCTCTCCCTTTTACTTATCGCTTTCATATTTGCGATTATTATTTGAATTGATATATTTAGTCTCTACTTGCTTAAATTTAGATTAATTTTTCAAAAATATTTTAAAAATCAATTCACCCCCCTCTTAGTTAGTTATTCTTGGTATATCACTGTGTCGGACCTCACGATAAAGAATCGAGAATGCTAAGGGTCAATTGGATGTAATTAGAAGTCAAAAATGAGTGAAATGTAATTAAAATATGGACACAAATCAATTTTCAACCGCACAAGTATGTTCCAAATTCTTAGTTCAAGATTAAGACCCATTCTTGACCTAGTAAACGTTCGAATTGAAAAATATCCATTTCTGGTAAAGTTGTAGCCCTTTGAGTTATCTTTACAACCCAATTTGGATCTCTCTCAATCAAATATCGAGATAAAAAGTTATAATAAAAATACTAAAAAAGTGTGGTGGAGATTTTCACCCAAAAGGTGGCACGTCGCCACCAATTTGTGCAATACAAAGTAGAGAAGCCGCGGCATCACTCCCATGGCATCGAGCGCCACCTGGATATATCTAAGGCGCGTTTTGACCTATTTTGAAGACCATATAAATGCTATATTCAACACAAACGTGTGAAGGAGTGTAAATACAATTTGTTGGCACTTTTGAGGAAGTTCCACACAATTTGGGGGATAGAAAAACACATAATCATCAAGAGCAAAAACTAGGGTTTGAAAATTTTAGAGGTTGAAGAAGATTTTTGATGCAAGATCCAATTCTTTCCATGATCAAAATTTCAAAACCCCGATCACGAACTCTATACTTTTTTTTTCTTTCATTATTATGAGTAACTAAATTCATAGTTATGACGAATAATTTAATCTATGTGTGACATTTTATTTCTCTTATTCAAGATCCTAGTTTTTTAAATGCGTGTGTTGATTTTATTCATGAATTTAATATTTTGAATTATTTGGCCAACTATTCAATAATTTTGTGAATCTATTACGAATCAAGAAGTGAGTTTTAGATTTAGACCACATAATAAAATTCAATAATTTAGTATAATATGTAGAGATACATATATTAATTATTGCGGTCATTAGATGAATTCTTATACTTCGTTTAAGTAAGATTGATTCACGTAGAGATATGGAATTGAATTAACTAAATAGACTCAATGAGAACTTGAGAGGGGTAAATTGAATACAATAGAAAAATCCAATCGAACACTACAATAGTAATGAATCTTGATTGGCGAATTATAGGGGTCCATAAATAAAATTGTAAGTCCTAACATCCACATGCATACTTTTAAAACCCAAATTCGATAAAATTGTGTACGTTAGATTAATTTAGTTTAGTTAGAATAATTTAAACACCAATCACAAATCTTATTATTTGATTTAGATCAAATTAAAGTTAGAATAATTTAATCAATTGTTAGATAGTAGTTCTCGTGAGAATGATATCCGGACTCATTGGTCCATTATATTACTTATTACGATCCGTACACTTATAGGATATAAAAATCGGCAACAATACTCGACAAGTTTGATTCATTATTTTAAGAAAAATTAAAACTTCCATAATTATACGATAATCTACAGTATTCTAACGTGTTAAAGGAAGCAAAGTTTTTAATTATAAGATTGTTCAATTATATTGACCATTGGTAAACATTTTGCATGTCCTAAGAGGCTCGTGTTTATAAAGTGAACATTAATTGCAACAATTTGTTAGGTGACTTAATTAATAGAGATGTGGATGACTATCTCGACAAGCTCACTTTTGTTTTATAACTTCAGAAATTCATTAGTTTATATCTATTTCAACTTTATTTAGTTTTGGAAAAGAAATTTTTGTTCAATGGATTCTTGCTGTTAGAGTCTAAACTGGTGTACATTTTGTGGAAGTGTATGTTTAGTGTGTTGTAATTATTCAATAATTATGCTAAGAATAAGAATCACATATTATAATTGATAGTTCGAAATTCATACATACGGAAGACATCATTATGTATAAATATTACCAGCTAGATCTTCTTCTCCTTACTCCTCAAAATAATCAGTCGTCAATGGGGCAAGCCAATATGATATGGAGAGGAGAGTGAACCTAGTCATTATATAGGAAATCATAAAGTCGGCTCATTACCGACTCTAACCCTAATTAGGGTTCACATAATTCCGGCCCACATACTTAAAATTACCACATTATAATAATATAGCCCGTAAGGTGTACAACAACCCAAGTGATCACTAACATATTGGGTCTAATCACAGTAATCTAACCTATAAAAATCGCAATCAAATGGAAGCCCACATAATAGAATAATTCCAACATTCTCCCACATAGGTAAACGTTTGATTTCCATAGAAAAAATTCTAACATCCGGGTCAGACTACATAGGTGGCCACACAAGTACAGCTGCAATAATAACACCTCACACAACATGATCCGGTCCAACAAAAATGTTAACATCGAACGTGGAAGTCGTTACACCAATCAAACGATGAATACCACTCCATAGCTACAAATGCCAACATCAATATCGACATGGATCTCCATCCTCCAACCAATGTGGTAGTATGCAGTATGAACTTAGCACCAAATGTGATCAAAACTGTGCTAATTCATATCGGTCCTCAAAATGCTTCTAATCAAAATAAAGCCACATGTCTCAAAAGAGACTCGTCTTATGTCTTTAATTGCCATATCTCGAGATCAAAATGATATCATAATAAAAGACAAAAGTCAAATGCATGCACAAAATATTTTCTGGATATTGGAAAATATATATTATTATTAGAAGAGGTTGTATCTGAAGAACATATGGGTTATTTACGTACCCTGTGAAGGGATCAAGCCAAAACGTAGTCCTCTTATATAAATAACTCCTACTAACAAAAAATATCAAAGGTTTCCACAATGCCCATATATTTTTGCCCATATTAGTACTATATGTCTTAAAAACTTTAGGAACGAGTTTTTAAGTCAAAAGATCTGCAATCATCGCCTCTGTTATCATAATAGTGATTGACCTCGAGATGGAGTCAATAATTTTCAGCCCAAAAATAAAATTCCTTAACCAAACGGCTTGAATTGTAACTCCATAACCTGCCACAAATCCAGCCTGCATATTAGAGGATGCCACTGGAGTCCGTTTAACACTTTTCCACGAGATAGCACCACCAGCCAACATGAAAATATAACTTAAGGTTGATTTCAAATCATCTTGACATCCAACAAAATCAAAATCTGAGTAGCCTACCACCTCAAGGTGATTTGAACGCTGGAAAGTGAGCATGTAACTTTCAGTTTTCTTTAAGTATCTTATAACTTTTTTAGCCGCATTCCAATGCTCTTGCCCTGGATTTGACTGAAGCCTACTGACCCAAATCACTGCTTGCAAGTAAAATGTCATCAACATACATGACAAGATAAATAAAATTTCTCCCACTGATTTTAAGATAAATACATTGATCTACTGTATTTTCAACAAAGCCAAGAGAAGTCACAACCTCGTCAAACTTCAAATACCACTGTCGTGATGCCTGCTTGGGCCAGCTGCAGGCATGTTTTCAGGGATTTCTTCTCTTACATTGTTGATATCTCTACCTGCAATGGCATCCAATACATTGTGTTGATTGTCATCTGGAAGCGAAAGAGTTGTATACCATATAGTCTGCAATTCTTCTTCGGTAGGGTTTAAGACTGCAATCACTTGAATCTATAATTGAAATGCTCAAATGATTTGTTGGAAAAAGACAAAGAAATATAATACTTAATGAAGAAATATAATTAAATAATTTAACTACCTCCTCACTTCCAAAAATTGTCTTACTATATTCTCTGTCCAAAATCTATTTGGTTTACACCTATACATTCTTGGACATTGCAATGTTTTGTATCTTCGTCGTCCAAATTTTTTTCCAATATGTGGGAAAGCTTCATATAACCAATACTGAGATACAATGATTATGGAATTGAATATAAAGATTATAAGGATTAGATAGATGAAGTATATTTACATTTTCGAAAAAGAAAAGAATATAAAAACATATTTGGAAGGCCAGTGGATATCCGTGGAATGCATATTTATATTCATTTTGTTGATTTTCTTCTATTCTGTGTGCTCTTTCCAGTTGAGACTCTCGCAATGAATTTAACAACAGAAAATATACTTTACGCCCCCATGGGTATTAAAGGAAGTCGTTAAGCTACTCAATCATACCTAGTGTTTTGTAATCAATATGTCTTCCCGTTGGTTTCAAAACACACTCTACTATCATCACCAATCCCAGTTTAAATTTATCCTCTTCGTCTTCGCAGAGATGAAATGCTTCATACAGCATATTCATACTAATTCTCTTTACACCAAGGAAATATTGATTTCTAAGCCTATTATTATGGAAGTCAAGATCAACAGATATTTCATGACAAGGTAATCCCGTAATAAGACAAAACTCTAGTATACTAAAACGTGCCAAATGGTCATCTAATTTTACCCAAAGTTCATTGTTTTTGCCACAATCTATAACTCTTATTATAAATTCGTGAATCAATTTGCTACTAAATTGTTGGTCTTCTTTTTGTCTATAAATCACTTCATTCATGAATGCATGGAAATTACTACATAAAGCATGTTGATCAGAATTGATAAAATCCACAAAATCTTTTACGTATCTATAATTGGGAAATTGAGTGATTGTCCGAGAACCAGTGATTTGTAGATAATATGTATTCTAATGACATCTGCAAAAATAAAAAAATTAGACAGATTAATCAATGTGAAAAGATTATAAAAATACACAATTATTAAAAAAACAATAAATGTTTGGACTTGTCTCTCTTCCCGGGATGGAGACACGAGAGTGTGCTTCCATTCGAAGACAGGGGTCATGTATCCGGACGAAGACACGGTGTCTGTGCGTCAGTGAGTGCACAGAGACATGAGCATGTGTCTCCGTGCTTTGTATGATGACCTTTTGTGGCTCTGTGTTTGAGCAGATTAATTTAGTCTTGGGAATCATAAAGTTTAATTAATTAATTAATTAACTTATTTCCTATTTACTCATTTGTTTGTTGACTACTTTAGGGAAAAGTTGCAAATTGAGATGGTTCAACCAATTGGATCGAAGGATTAACAAAAGTGCTTTCACTGGTGAAGAAGAAGAAGGACTTTTGGGTGCACACAGAGTGTATGGCAACAAATGGTCCCTGATTGCTAAGCTATTCCTCGAAAGGACTGATAATGCAATCAAGAATCAATGGCATGTGATGTGATCATGGCAAGAAAATACAAAGAGCAAAACAGTACTTACAGAAGAAGGAAACCCGATTTCTCACCGCAGGGATTTCCCATGACTGATCTCCAAATAGGCAATGCAACAACAATTTCTAGTAATAATCTACTGGAATCTCATATATGTGATTAATTATTATTTGCTCTTTCAAGAATTCAATCTTTTTTATTTTATTTTGGTGTTTCATACTTGATTTTTTTTTGGCTTTTTGCTGTAGGATTAATTAAAGGAAGAAGAAAAAGTTGTGTGCACGGAGACACGTGAATGTGCCTCCGTGCACGGAACGGAGACCTCTCGTGTCTCTGTGTTTGAGCACAGAGACATAAGCATGTGTCTCCGTGTGGGGCACGAAGACACGTGAATGTGCCTCCGTGTACGGCACAGAGACGTATTGTCTCTCTGTGTTTACGCTTCTCCGTGCCTCCGTGCGCGGCACGGAGACCTGTGAATGTGCCTCCGTGCCGTGCACGGAGTCATAGCAGAGTCTTCGCACGGAGATCTGGTCATGGCCTCGTGCCACAGGCTTGACTGGTCTTTGTGCAAAGACAGGAGGCTGTGTCTCTGTGCGGAGACAAAGTCATGTGCCCGCGCGGAGACACACTGTGTCTCTGGAAGTCTTACCCATTTTGTGAGAAAAAAGACGCTTACTTTTCTGGCGGTAGTGTGGTGATGGCAAATGTGGGTTCACTGAATTGCTTGAGAATAAATGAAAGGTTGTGCAGTAGAATGGATAATGAATTGGTAGAAAATGGAAAAAATGAAAGTTTGAGTGGGTAGTTGAGTAGGTAGGTGAAATAGTTAGTGCTTATATTTATTTAATTGATAATTTGTTGAAAATAAAAATTAGTTTTAATAATTGAATGAAAAGGAATTGAATTGTTATTCATTTGCTGTAAGTTGTAGTTGAGATTAGCAAATATAAAAACTAAAAATGCTATTTGTTTCTGTAACTAATAAATTGGTTAAAATTATTACTCTAAACTTTAAGAAAATATTATGAATTATGATTTATGATGCAATGACTAATTTTTTTTTAGGATTAATACATAAAAATGTATTCATCCTAAAAAAAACTATCTCATCAAAGAGCATCATGATAAAAGATATATTTAATAGCAAACAAAGGTTGTTTTATATATATTCCAAAGGTATCATAACTCCATTACATAAGTCTCCATCACATAAGTTTCAAACTAAAAGCATCATGTGATTCTTCTTACATCAACTTCATGGAAAAGTATTCGTCCTAGACGAAAGGAAACCAATTTACAAATCAAAAGGCCATGAAGTTTTTTGTGGATGATGATACAAAATAAAACATAGGTTGGCTGGATTCATTTAGATGGAGATAGCAAAACAAGCACTTCAATCTTTTAACTTGTAGCATTCATGTTGTATTCAAGACCATGGTTAGTCCAGCTTTCCTTTCTGTGCAACGTCATCATTTTGTGAATTGAAGGTAATTTTTTTGGCCACAGCATCTATGTTAGCACCAGTTGAAGGTTGGTACAAAGAACGTTTCGCGGATGGTGGTGAGATATCATGAATATCAGAATTGCTGTCATCTTGAAGGCATGAAGAATTTCTGTCTGTGTCACTTGTTTCTCTTATTGCATCAGTAGTAGTAGAGGATGCATCGAGGCCAAATACAACTTCATACTTGTATTCAGCAGTATTTGGTTCTAGCTGTGTGACTTTCACATAGAATATCTGTTCTTCAGGATGCATAGATTCTTCTATGTTTAGATCACTTCCCTGAAGATTTTATTTTATTAATACAGTGAGCAATTAAAATGTGAGATAGACAAGAATAATATATGTTTTACCAATTTTGAATTATTCATTAAACTCTCGGCATCATGTTTTAATAGTATTTCAGCAGAGTCACCAATTGCACTTGCAATTAACATTCCAGTAGCATCCTCTAGCTGCATGCTAGCAGTTGCCCTATAAAAATGGAAATTGACTTTATTATGATTGGAAGATTGGAATAAGATGATATATGTCAAGTTAAACAAAGTATGGTATATATTGGTAGGAATCTATTTATTATTACCTAGGAACAGCCTTAGATGAAGGATATTTGCAGTAGATACAAGCAAAAGTCTCACCAAAATTTGCATGGTTGACTTTATTACAATTAGCACAAGACATATACCAGTAAGTTTTCTTTCTTGCTATGATGGTTGCCTTGGCTTTGATCCAAAAGTATTTGCGCTGTTAAAATACTCATAATTAACAAGAAATAAAATAGCCGACATAAATAAATAGTATTTATAGAATCTAAATAAGTTACCCCTAGCAATCGGCCTTTTATATTCTGTATTTGAGTAAATTTTTTGTGGCTTGGAGGAGATAATTTTGTTGGAGTTATTGGAATGGATTTGTCCAGTGTGAATTCATTCAGCTCTTCAGCGTGTGCTTCCACCCTTGCATTATAAAATTTCTAAATTTAACACAGTTGATGACATTTAGGGAATGTAAAGTATACGATAATAGTTTTACCATGCTCTAAACTCCGCAACTCTGTTAAATGTAGCATCTATGAAGAAGGCGCTATTTATTTTAGTTGACAATGTAAGGCCTGCAGTATTTTATATAGATTAATACAAATTTATTATGGATAAAAAATAATTGGATAGAAAGGTGGAAGAGATTATCGTTGAAAGATGAAACTTTGAGCCGGTTGGCTAAGATGACAGGCCTTTTAACAATTCTCTCTGCCAGAAGAATGCATTCTTTTTCCATATAACTATCCCACATCGTTAAGATAATTGTATTGACATTTTTATCAATCAGTACAATATCCTGCACATATGTTTGGCTTCCATATCGTGTTTGAATAAGTCGTTTTTGCTTCATATCGATGACAACATCAAGGATGCCTAGATAGATATTATATATAATGACAAGTCAATACATAGTAAAACACACAATAAATGAATGACTGAAAGAAAAATATAAGGTATAGATATGGAAAAATCTAAGGATTAGAGAACTACTTATATCGTTGTTGCAGTCCATGTATTTTTCGAGTTGATCAAAAGGGGTGAATGTGTATGTGGAAAACAGAAACTCCATGTTATTCTCATTGACTTCTTGGATTCGAGTTTTTCCAGTTATTGTCCATTGGAAGTCACCATTTAAAGCTTTATACTCAGATTTTGTATCCTTCACAATTGCATTTGAGATAAGGTATGTTTTGCTTAATAAAAGCTGATCTTCAAATGTTGTGATGTTGCTATCATACAATGTTGCCTGCACTTTATTTCCCTATCACAAATAAGAAATAAGAAATAGAAAATGGTATAAATATATTAAGTGATAATTTAATGTTTGATGGATTATATATAGTTTACAAAGGTATTTATCCCGAAATCCATGAGGACCATTTTTTGATATTTGCTATTGTTGTTCCTTGCTTGCTTGGGAGACATTTTCTCGGCAACAATCACCTTTGCCTGCCAATTCCTTTCAGTTGGATTGATGTCTAAAATCAATTTGTAATTCTCTGCCATCTTGTTGAATTTGTTGAGTCTTGAAGAGAAATAAAAAATTACAAACAATATGAAATCAGTAAATGGACAAATATTGAAAAGTTATGCATACCTTGTTTGGAAAGCAGAAATCTTTTCTTTCTTAGTGTAGAAGTATTTGTGAAGTAGTAAATTAGGCATACATATATAGAATTCTTTGTAGATATTTTTTATGTAGATAAGATCAGGTAAAGAAAGAGATAAAGATACTATTTGTACTTTTTCCTGGAAAAATGGGTGCAAGTTAAGAAGTAAGAGAGAAAGCAGTCAAAGTACAGTAAAAATATAGATTTTCATATAATATTGAACTTTGTTTGCCGTGTTGTTTTTGTTTATTTGATAGTCTATATAATTTTTTTTTGTTCCAAAAACTGATGGTTAAAAAATTGCCTAAAGTAATTGGAGATTGGGTTAAAAAATTGCCTGAAGTAATTGGAGATAGAGCTATTGGGTTTTCATCAGACTTTATCAAGTCTCTCTACTTATCAATTCTATATAAAGAAGTCTAAGAGGGGGCTTTTTATATGGTGCAAAAGACAAAACAGAGAGGTGTGAAGTCTCTTTTGTAAATTTCTTTGTCTCAATTTTACTAAAATATTATCTTAGTTAGTAAAATTATAATGCAAGATATATAGTTAAACTCACCTCCAAAATTAATGAGGCCTATGCAATTTGAATGATATGCTTAGTGTAACCAATCGGAATTGCTTGAATTGATTGCAGCTGCTTGGGTAAGTACTTTGCACTTCTTCCAGTTTGGTTCCCAACCAGGAGGATAGTTTTCAACTCATTTTGTTAAACCTGAATGCTCAAGTTTCTCAACTCTCTGGAATCTAGCTTAGAGCATCCATGGCATGAATAATTTTGCAAAAAATCAGTCCCAAGACATGGATGTCTAACTTCAAACCTACAGTCGATACTTTCTGTGTGCTTCTGAGTATGACTGAATATAACAACAGTTTGATCAAATGCTTTATTTAATCGAAATGATGATAATGAGAATGCTACAATATTATGTTGAACAAATCCAATCTTTGATCTAAAAACATGTTTGTTTTCAACTATATTATTTACTTCTGCCACCATGTTAAGATGTAAGAGAGAGAGCAATGAAAACAGTCAAAATGCACCAAAAGTATAGATTTTCATATAATATTGAACTATTTTTAATGTGTTGTTTTTGTTATTTGATAGTATGTATAATTTATTTTTTCTCTAAATTTGTTCCAAAAACTGATGGTAAAAAGATTGCCTGAAGTAATTGGAGATAGACACAAAATCTTGGAAGTGAATGGTAATTTCAAAAAAAGACAACTTATATATATTTAAAGAAAAAATGGTATGTAAATCTATAAATATGATTGGGAAAAAAAATGGAGGAATGAAAAAAGATTAAATACTTATAAACTATAATTAAAATAAAAAAATAAACCGATCTAGTATGTAACACCTTTTTAACAATGGAATATATTGATCTCAATTCATTTTCAGAGTCTATTTTTTTATGTAATATAAGTTGTGCTACATCAAAATGAATGCTTACATATGTTTTTTAGATTAGTGTTGATACAGAAAGTAAGGCAACAATAGTGGTGGTAAAAAAGCTCGCCGGCTCCGACGGCTCGGGCTCGGCCCGGAAAAAGCCCGAGCCGAGCCCTGCTCGGGCTGGCCCGTAATTAATTAAAAAAATTAAAAAAAAATTTAAAGCTGCCTAAAATAATAATAAAAACTTTTTTTTAAAGGTACCTGCTCAAAGCGGCAGCTAAAATAGCTGAAAAAAAAAATTGAGCCGGCTCGGCTCGGGCCGAGACTTATTTTTTTTTTGGCCGGGCTCGGCTCGGCTCGGGCCCGAAAAAAGCTCGAGCCGAGCCCAAGCTTTTTTTTTCTGGCTCGGCTCGGTTCGGTTCGTTGACATAGCTAGGCAACAATATATTCTTTTGGACAGCTTCCTTTGCTTAATAGCTAGTTATTCAGAAATTTATTACAGGATTTTGATCCTGATGTAGAACAGACACCACTACAGTATATATGGTTTGTGATGTACTGGTTGTCATAAGGTAAAACAAATAAATAAGCCAGCATTTTTTTTTTTTTTTTTTTGCAATATACAAACTATCAGGTAAAAATCACAAGCTAGCGATTAGCAAAATTAAAGGAAGGTTGGCTGCTAGAGCTATTGGGTTTTCTTCACACTTTATCAAGTCTCTCTACTTATCAATTGTATATAAAGGAATCTGAGATGGGGCTTTTTGTATGGTGCAAAAGATAAAACACAGAGGTGTGAGGTCTCTTTTATAAATTTTTTTGTCTCAATTTTACTAAAATATTATCTCAGTTAGTAAAATTATAATTCAAGATATATAGTTCAACTCACCTCCAAAATTAATGAGACCTATGCAGTTTGAATGATATGCTTAGTGTAACCACTCTGAATTGCTTGAATTGATTGCAGCTGCTTGGGCAAGTACTTTGTACTGCTTCTAGTTTGGTTCCCAACCAGGAGGATAGTTTTCAATTCATTATGTTGAACTTGAATGCTCAAGTTTGCCAACTCTCTGGAATTTAGCTCAAAGCATCCATGGCATGTATAATTTTGCAAGAAACCAGTCCCAAGAAATGGATGTCTGACTTTAAACCTACAGTCGATACTTTCTCTGTGCTTTTGAGTATGACTAAGTATATAACAGTTTGATCAAATGCTTTATTCAATCCAAATGATGATAATGAGAACGCTATAATATTATGTTAAATAAACCTAATCTTTGATTTGAAAACATGCTTGTTTTGAACTATATTATTTACTTATGCCATTACCTGCAATGGTGAGGCTCCTAAATCTAGGAGTCCCAATGTGGAAGATCTATATGAATTCCAGAACACACCTATTGTATAATTGAATGCAGCCCAACCATAATATGCATTTTCCTTCCTGCTCAACACCTCGATTCATTTTCTTCCATATAGAAAACCATGTTTCTTTCTCCACAACCAACATAAACTACAGTGTTGGAGTTTGAGTTCTACTTTTTTATATCAATGGAAAAACAGAGTTAGAAGTTTTATGACAGGTCATATACAAGTTTTGATACAAAAAGATCACCAACAAATGAAGAAAAGAATAAAATCAACAGAGCCACCTTAGACAGGGCTTGAATAATGACAGTTTTTGCACAACCAAAAGCACCAGGGATGGGATAAGTACTACTAAGCACGGAGGGAAACAGAGCATCAAGAATACGCTGGATGAAAAATAAAAAAAATACTCTATGAAATATTCTAATAGGTTATATTTATAAAGTAAATAAGCCAGGAAAACATATTTATTATATAAAACGGTCACCTATCCAGTCAGGAGAGGAGTATCAACAGCAAGCTTTGAGACCACAGGGCTAGGTGTACATACAGGCTAATAGTAGAGGACATTTCTTGTAGTTTTATTTTTGGCATCTTGTAGAAACATATATTAAGCATCTGTCAAATGAGAAATTGTCCATGATTAGGAAATTGACCCAAAGCATAGTAAATTGCTTTTTGACATGTTGAAACTCAAGCTGAAGAACAATGTCCTGCATATAAGTGGAATGATTTGCTTCAAGAAAACTTGATTTTAAGCAAACAATATTTCATTACTATGTTGGGATAAAGACAGACCTTTAATGAGTACTTATCAACTGGAGCAATGTAGGTTATATTTTCTATAGCATCAGGAGGAAGTACAACATGGTGTTGTATTAAACTGTTCTCAAATACGGTGTGGAGCTAGATTTAGATCAAAATTAAAATTGCTAATGAATGATTTGCCAGAAATTTTTTTTTTTTTTTTTTTTTTGCACAGCTCTACAATATTTCTCATCTTAGTGAGGGAGAAGTGGGGTAATTGAAACTTGTTTTTACATATGATTTAAAGAAGCATACTTTTTGAATTTTTTGCTTACTCAATTTACCTTTGATAATGTACCAAATGAAATTAAGTACATAAATACAACCAATCAAATGGAAATCCATGTGTGAAATAACTCAAAAAAATCATTCCATATGAAATTTCTTTAGAAATTATTAAATTTACCTAGAAAAATGATTGAAATTACCTTACTTAGGATAATGACGAGGGAGAAACAAAAATATTGTAAAAACAAGCATCAAGTGAATCAGCGATTCACAAATTGATCAAAAATTACTTGGTAGCTTCCATTTTTACTGCTGCTGCTGGAGTTCTGTTTTCTCTGAGATCATTATTTTGAAGCTGATTGTCCTGCCTAACATGGATACTGCACATAGAGGTATCATATTTTCAGTTTTGGATGCAAAACAAAATGGCAGAACTTGTTGCAACAGACAAACACTAAGGTGTCTTTGGTAAGGTGAACCAGACAATATTGCATATGGTCTTAACAGTGAAAAAGAAGCTAAAATATAGTTCAGTACAATGTACAGTCCAGTTCACTGCAACGAGCCACACACACTTCAAAAGTTACATAGACTTCTAAAATAATAGTTTGTGAGGAATAAAGTTCAAGATAGAAACTGTTAGCTAGTTTTAGTTCCTTAAAAAATAAAAAGATGATCATGATATTGTCATTGAGAGGAACACTTTCCTATTTTGTTGATTACATACAGGAAACCTAATCTTACTAAGTTTTAGAAGATCAACATCATGTCCTAGAAGATCTTACTAAGTAGCAAACCTAATCTTTTCATAATTTTAAATTTACTACAAGTATTACAATGATTTACCTAAAGGGCAAATAAAATGAGTTTTGAGCAAGACCAAATCCTTCTAGAGCTTAGACCTCCATTTCTCATACTTGTTGCCCCCCTTGTTTCCTCCAAACATGTTAAATAAATAGAATGCAACACTTTTTGATACATACAAAATACCCATAAAGTGGCGTGTCTATCTTATATTCAAATAGTGTACTAACAATTTAGTCAACTCATTCGTAAAAGGTAAAGTTGATCAAATAGTTGAGGACAAGTTCTATAATAACACATTTTATTCCCTGTTATAAAAAAATTGATGCCTCCATTGACACCATTTTGTTGTTCAAGAAAATTGCTCATTTATGTGGACTACAATCCACAGTTGTGTTTTGTTTACTCAATTTACCTTTGATCATGCACCAAATGAAATTAAGTAGATAAACATAACCAATCAAATGGAAATCCACATGTGAAATAACTCAAAAAAAAAAGGTAAAAAGGTAGGATTTAATATTTGAGACAAGGAATTTTTTACCTTTATTCAGATAATTTAAATATGTAAGGAAAAAAGTATAAAGACAATATTTGAAAATAACTTTCATATAGTAATAATACATATTCTATGAAACTTGCATGCATGAATATAATTATTGGTCAAAATTTCCACAAGGGTACAAAAATTGTATATGAAGGAGTTATTCAATTTGAAAGTTTAAGGAATAGTGGTTAACTTTTTACAAAATCCTAGATATATATAATAAGAAAATAATCCTCTAAACTAATTATCTAAAATAAACAATTAAATCATACAGTATAGAATCTTTAAAAGATAGATAAGTAACAAAAGATAGATAAGTAACAATTTTATAAAACATATAATGTATAACATTTTGAAAATACCTATGAAGATGTTATCAAAGCAAGAATTTCTTGGTAGACAATATTTTTTGTGCATGTATTATGTATAATTGACTTGTCTGATGGCTTTATCAAAACTTTGATAGCTGTACTTGTTTTCGCTCTAGACAAAGCAACATATAATTGTCCATGAGAAAATATACATTCTGGAAGATAAAGCCCAACAAAGTCCAAAGTTTGACCTTGTGATTTATTTATTGTCATTGCAAAACATGGACGAATGGAAAATTGAGTCCTTTTAAAAGGAATTGAAGTTTTATCACTTTCAAGTGGTACAAATGGAATTTTAGGTAAAAATACTCGCTTTCCTCGATATTCTCCAATAGCAATTTCTGCATCAATCACATTTCTCTCAAATCTTCAACAAATAAGTCTTGTTTCATTACATAGACCTTCAGATGGGTTAATATTTCGAAGTAGGGACAATTTTGTTTTAATATAAGTTCATGTGATGGAATATCATTTGGAGTTAATGTGTTTAAAAAATCTTCTTGGATACTTTGTTCAGATTTGTCAATGGATTCATCAAAACTATAATATGTAAATATTTTCCCAAAAATTTCTTTTGAGTAAAATATTATTTACTTGATCAATGCATTCATTTTTTGGTGTTAAAATAACTCTATTAATCATAGTGTCTAGATTTTCTATATAATTTTTTATATTTGGGAAAACCACGTTAATCAAATTTTTTAAAGATTGAAATTCGTCTTGAAATTCTAGTGTTATATTAGCTGGAAGTGTAATCATTCGACATGAGTGTTCTTTCTCTATACCATTTCCGATACGAAGTAAATAATTACAGAATAATGGATCAAATTGAGCTCTCATATTTTGTATCAATGGTAAACGGGTAAAAGAAGGCCACAAATATGAAAAAACTAAACTCTCTTTTATTATATCTTTTTTTTTTTTTGCCTTTCTGGACAATTGGTAAAACTTGTCCAAAATCACCCCCTAATACAATGACTTTTCCACCAAATGGTATATTTATTTCGTTTATATCTCTTAACATTTTATCTAGGGATTCCACAGTATAACGATTTACCATTGGTACTTCATCCTAAATAATCAATTTAGTCATTCTAAAAAGATTTGCTGATGCAGACTATTTACTTATTGAACAACCAATATCATCATTTATATCTAAAGGAATTTTAAATCTAGAATGTGCAGTTCTACCACCTGGTAATAACGAAACAGCAACTCCAGAAGAAGCTGTAGCTATAGCAATAAGATTTTTTGATCGTACAGCTGCTAATAAAGCTTTATATAAATATGTTTTACCTGTCCCACCACGTCTATCGACAAAAAACATGTCATTGTCATCATTGAAAATCCGAGATAAAATTATATTATAAGCATGTAGTTGCTCTTTATTTAAACAATTTGTATCAAAATTGTTACTTTGATTATTACTAACTTTCAACTCTTCAGAAATCATGCTACCTAATCTTTCATCTTCTCCTATGCTTATATCAAACGGTACTAATTGGTAATCGTTTATATTTTTGTTCAATGTTTCTAATATGGAATGTATACATTGCAATGATTTTATTTGAGCATTATTAAATGACATACCTTGTTGTATGAAATCTTCAATCATATAACCTTTAAACTTATTCCACAACAATTGTGGATTGTTAGGAGTACAAAACGTTAATATGGTAGCAAATAATCTACGAAGTGAAGAAGGCATTTGATAAACAATCGCTTCTTCTAAACATAGCTCACAATTATTATCTCCACTTAATAAACCATGTAAAAGAGCTGTCTCATGAAAGCTGGACGTCAATGTACCATTTACAATTCATAACTGTTGAAAAGAAGTTGATCCCTTAATGTGGTTTAATAGAAGTCGTAAATAATATCTTTCACCTTCAGATGGGTTAGCTGTAACTATTCTACCGATTACATTTTTTTGCTTTCGAGGAGTCCAAATTCGTCTGTTTGCATTCCACACAAAATAAGAAGGGAAATCTTTATACGTAAGTGATCTAGCTTTTTCATTTATAATATTAGTACGAAAGAATTCAGTTAATGTTGTTTTGCGTGTATAATCTGTACTTATAACTGACTGCAAATTATCACTATCTTTATAAGTAATTAGTTGATGGTCTTCAAGATGTAATTGTAGTGAAACAACTGATGGAAACATTTCAGACAACACAAATCCATAAATTCTCCACATTGCTTCCGGTGGAGAAATCCACCTAGCAGTTTGGTATATTGAAATCTCATCAATATCAGTATCCTTTTCATTGTCATCCATAGAAAAACTTATTCGATCATGTCATTTATAAACATATTTATACAAATATTTTACACATTTAACAGTTGAACATACTTCTACATTAATATGACAATCGTATTTAGCTATTAATAATGATTATAAGGTACAATCCATCTATTATCTAAAAAATGTCCCCTAACTTTAACTTTTTGACCATCATTACGACGTTTATATCGGGGATATGAATCGTTACCAAGTGAGGTTGTTATTACATATTCTTTTGGATATTTATTTTTTCATATTTTGTAATTTGACATACATACATTATTCGGATTTAATATTCCACAAGGACCATGAAACATATGTTTTACAACAGTAGAATATAAATGAGAGTGAAAATTTTTGTCGGGAATTTCACAACAAACAATTTTATCGACCAAATCAATTGAAGTAATTTTTGATCCATATTTAAAAATTAACAAAAAATGAGCATGTGGAAGACCTCTTTTTTGAAATTCAACAACGTATATATATGTAGCAACATGTCCTAAAATATGTCTTTTTAACAAGTCAATTTTTAACTCTTCTAACTTAGTTCTAAATATTCGTGACAACAAATCAGGCCTATTTTGTTTTTCATCATTATGCCTTAGTTGTTGTTGTATTTCTGGCCAATTAGGATTGCAAGTCATCGTTAAAAACACATCAGGTTTACCATATCGTTGAATTAATGCCATCGCATCCATATACCATTTTTTATTATCTCTAGGACCACCTATGAATGAAGATGGTAAAATAATTTTTCGACCAATCTTATAACCTCTACTTTCACCTATGTCAACACTATCAACAATTCCTTGATAAAGTTATGCTCGTATTTGTTTTTTATTGTTACGAAAGTAATCAAATCTAGTAGTTTCAATTTTTACATACATATCAACAACATATTGTTGAAATAATCTACCAGTATGAAGCAAAACACATGTACCTGAATTTCGAACTTGTAATTTATAGCAGTAATACTCACAACAAAACATATGTGACCTCTTCTTTATTTTCTTCATAACTACAAGGAGAAAATAAAAAAATGAATCATAATATAATAGAGGTAATAAAAATTCATAGAAAACCAATTTCCAAATTATTAACCTTCAGTTTCTCTTTCAATCAACTCATTTGCAGAATTTATGGTATCGATGTCTAAAAGGTTATCTTGGGTAGAAAGATGTAAGATTTCTTTATTGATTCTTTCAATACCCTCATGCCATCCAGGTTCACCAAAAGGAAACAGCAATTGGTATTGAAGAGGATCATAACAACCAAAATAATAATGAATTCTGTATAAAGCACCAGAATGACCATAAATTGATATATCACGAATTTTGTTGTTTCTAGATGCATCATCATCAACTCAAACTGCAGCTACTTGTGAAGCCGTTGGAGTGTTGTACACTCTTTGATCTAGACCTGGATCACATCTTATTTGTATTCCACATGTATATAAACTATCAAAATTGCTTAGTGAATGAAAAAATCTATAATAAGGATTGACCGCTAGAATATCAATTAATATATGTAAAGTTGATTTACAAAATTTGTCTGAAATCTTTAATCGATTTGATAGTTCATTTTCAGTGCCATAGAAGTATAATTGTAAATAAGTTAGGTTATTGTTTGAGGGTAACAATTGGTTTATAGAATGATAAACTTGTCCTTGAATCCTAAATGTATGGATTCCTTTATACCTCTTAGACAAATTTTTATCGTATTTCACGCCAAAAGATGTGAACGCAAAATGGTTGTTATAAATTCTTGCAATTTTCTTGAAATTTAATTATTCGGCTGAATTTGAAGTAAATAAATGATATAATTTATCAGGTATGCTATGTATATGTAATTTAACTTTGCCATCTGAACAACAAAATCCTTTACTCTCTCCATGGAATTTTTTTGCAACACAATGTAAACAAAATGTAGGCTCTACGAGAACATGGGATTTAGTAGGAATGTTCTGCAAACTTTAGTCTGTAGTTTGCTGATCATTTTCTACAATTTCATCATCACATCTAAATCTGTCCTCTTCACATGCATACTGAATATTGCCATCTGATGGATAAATTGTGGCTGTTGAAGATATACTATAACTACAACCGGCAACTACAATAAAATAAATTGGCATTTAGAAACAAATACTGTTGATTTGTAAGGGATGGGAAATATAAATTTGATTCTATTAAACATATAGATAACTAAAATGCAACAACTTGTAAACTTACTTGTTTCGGATTCGAAACAATTTTGATGGAGAATATTATCTGTGTAACGTTCAACTTCAAGCCCAAGGTGTCCAATCTGCTTTTCATGCTCTACAGGTAAAGATTTTGGTAAAGAAATAGTCAAAAATTTGTATCATGTAGATGGAAAAAAAAATTCCTTTATGCAAATATTCTTTATTGTTAGTACATGTATCGAATTAATGCAGGCAAAACTGCATACCTATTTCTTAGTAGATGTATTAAATTAATACACTGTAAGAAAAGCAGAATTATATACCTATTTCAGCAGTGTTATAGCTAAATTTTGCGGATGAACGGGGTGTAGTAGAATTCAAAGGAAGAGCTAGAAAAAAAAAGTAAGCAAAACTATCTATATCAATTAACATATAGAATTGTTTCCTGAGGAAAGACTAGAATTTAAATCTCTAGAAATACCTTCTTCTACCATTGTTAGACCATCAACTTTCTGTTGTTCTGCATCACGCAACTGTTTTGCTTGGGCGTACAATTGTCATCGTCGTGAATTTCGAGTTTCTTTTGTTTTAGCATAAATTTCTCTGCGACGCTTTTCTCGTACTTCACAACTTCCATCACTACTATCGGCGGCATCCATAAAATAAATAACTAAATATAATAAAATATAGTATAGCGTTAAAAATAAATAAAGTAACTGTCTCCAAACTTAATTAACAAAATTACTCATAAGATTTGTTGTGACATGCCCAACACAATTTCTAAAGCATTAACTAATAAAGAACATAATGACGATAGAAAAACATCGCATAATAATAACATATTAAAAAGTGTCTGTTACATGTAATTATGACAAGCATACATACATGGTCCCTCAAACTATTTAATTCATAATTTAATGTATCAACGAAGGTTTGTTCCTAAAATTGATAGCTCCTTACTGTTTATGCCTGTGATTTTTTTTCTAGAACACAATTTATTTTAATTTTAAGGAGAATTTTAAATTAACATTGAATTCTCCAAAAAAATAATTTTCTTTTGTATATTTCAATAGATATAATATGGTTTAGGTTTGTAAACTTTCAAAATGACAAGTAAAAGAAATTTAATCAATACAGAAACTCAGTTTAACAAAAGCACAGCAAGACACACAATATAAAAAATTAACTTAAACCCAAAACACAATAAAAATTCATACATGATTATTTTTTTGGAAAAAGTCGAGGAAGTTGGTTTCAAATCTTTCGAAGACAGCAAAACTCCCACGGTGCAATCTCAATACAGTTGAGACGCCGGAGCAAGGTGTGGTGGATCTTATCAAAATTCCCAAAATAAGTACAATAAGCAAGACTAAAAAAAGAGAGGTTTTGCAGAGAGATAAATAAAGAATAGTAGCTACCTAGAATAAAGTGGGTGCCCAAAATTAGTTGGCAAAACAGGATTAAAGTGGGTTGGTCCCTTGGGTTTAATAGTTATGGTATCTTATATTTGTTAAGATTTGAAGCGACGATTTGAATTTGTTGCAGAGGATCGAGAATCAGCGTGAAGAAGGTTCGTGAATCGGCGGAATCGGCATGTACAAGGTAATGAAATTTTGGACTATGAAATAATGGAATGGAATTGATCACCCTTATCAAAATTCAAGATAGAGGAGAGAATCCACCTGAAGCTCGACCAATTGACAGACGATTTTGAGAAGGAAAATTGAGGGTTGGGAAATGAAATGAAAACGTGAATGAGAGCAATTAGGGCAATTTTATCCTCCTTCAAACGGCGTCATGTTGGTTGACGAAAAAATGAACAGTGCTAGAAAACTGGCTCTTTTATATATATATATATATATATATATATATATATATATATATATATATATATATATATATATATATACTAGTTGGTGACTCGTGCGTTGCACGAGTTCTGTATTTATTGTGTTTTTATTAGCGTGGAAATGAAAGTAATAGGAAGGGTAAATGATATTTAGCGATAATGTAAAACCCATAGGTATGGAACCACGTGTTTGTATTAAAGATCACTATGCAAAAAAACAAAATGATAGAAGAGAATCTATTTATGGGAAACAATATTAAATTTAAACATTAGGCACATGAAGTTCGGATAAAGAAAAAATAAATTATAAGTTAATATCATCATGGATCATCACATAAGTCACTCACTCATGCAAGCACATGGACATTTATTCTTAAGCAAAAAGAAGATAGCATCAAAATTTATTTCAATCAAATATCATGTACAGTACAGACTCTAGAATAGAATGACTTAGAAGGGCTTCAAAGCAACCTCAAACTTCCCCATTCTGCAGTTACCAATAATAAGAGCAGAATAAGTAGCAGAATCAGGAACAAAAAAAGAAACAATCATCCTACATATAAACTCCATTGCTTTACTGATTGCTGCATTCTCACAAAGGAATCTGATAAAGATATTGCAAGTTGGAGCATCAGTTATATTCCTCCCAAACATTCTATAAAACATAATATTTGCCATAGAACAATTACCAGTGGCACAAAAGGGTTCGAGAAGTGTATTTTATGGAGAAGTGTCAATAACATTTTTCTCCTCCAAAAACATAATAGCTTCTGTAAATTTATTTAATTTACATAAACCATTTACTATATCCAAAAAAGTTTCTTCTTCAGGCGACAAGCCACAATCTATCATCTGTTCAAAAAGTTTTGTAGCATCATCCAAATGAAGATATTCACACAAACAATTTATCAAAGCCGCACAAGTAGCTGAATCTGGAGAAATGGTAAAAGCTCTCATCATCCTAAACAACTTCATGCCTACCTCTATATTCTGCAACCTACAGAATATAGGTATTACACAGATATAGAAACTCAAATCTGGCTCACATCCAATTTGAAACATCTCGTGTAGCAAAACAATCGATTCTTCCACTTGATTCCTAGCAACAAGAGTACTAATGAGTATCTCAAAAGTCCTACTATTAGGATTACATCCTTTTTTATCCAATCTTCTGTATAGATCCAAAGTTGTATCAACTCTCCCAGTCTCAAACAATGAATCTAACAAGTAGTTCATAGTATCGATATCTGGAAGAATTCCTGATTTCACCATTTCTTTATAGACAAACAAAACATCCTTAAATTCTTTCTTTCCCTCCAAAAGTGCACCCATACACTTATAGATGGCTTAAAACTGCTTAAATTCATAAAATAGAGAACCCTTAAAGTTTCATTGAGCCTATGATTTTTAATTAATGAATCTGTCAATGCCAAGAGAGATTCTCTGAAACACGAGCATTTATCATTTACCATCTCAAGGCAAAATCCCTCCATTTCTTTTACATTTACATAATTATATCTCTAAAGTCCGATAATTTAGCCCCTGTTTGTCTACCATTTTCCCAAAAATTGTTTTCTAGAGTAAACAATCTCCACCACATATTCACCTAATAAAATATTCTACACATAAACTAATAAAGTTACTTTAAATTTCAACCACACATTCTCCAAAAAATACTATTCATTACACCATTTTCTTCCCCATAATGGTAGACAAATAAGCTGTTAATATTCAAACATTCAAAGTTGTTTTAGAAGTACTTTGATGTAGATAATATTATTTCAAGAAACACCAGCTCGATAGCCTGTAACACAAGTATGATTTAAATTAAAAAAAAAAATTTAGACTACTCAGGTAATCACTACATGGAACATCACAATATAAACATAGTACTAACCTGCAATACACACGAACATGTAATACTTGATAAATCCAGTCACGAGCTTATGCAAAAAACTACCAGAAGGAGACGTGCTCTCGGTCAACCTTGTGTCAGTCAGTTTCAGAAATAGTGACCAGAAAACATACCGTAAGGAAAAAGGGAATGCATACCCAATTGATGAATAATTTGAGGGAGAATATCTTGCAATTCTAAAACAGAATAAAAAGAAATGTCAGTACGCATTTTAGAGAATTGGAAATAAATGCCACAGAATGTGAGGATGTTCGTTATATTTGGAAAAAAAAAACCTAAAAGAGAGAAGAATAATTCAAGAAGCAACTCAAGTACGCAGTTACAAAATCAGTTTAAAAAAATTAAAAGAGTTAATCTAAGCAGCAACTCAAGTACTCAATTACAAAATCAGTAAAGCCCTTTGTATGATCACGAGAGAAAGAGAGCAATTAGGGTTAAGGGGTAGAAAAAATAAGTACCCAACAGTCGAAGCCTCACAAATATGTCTCAGTTGGCTCAAATTTCCTAAGAAAAAACCAAAGATCTCGGGCAAAAGAGAAAATTAAAATCAAGCAGTCAATTAAGATTCAATTGAAGGCCCAAGAACAAAAACCCAGAGTGTAAAATCAGAAGAAAAAAAAAAACCACCTTCAAAATCGATCTCGTTCATGGAAGGTGGAACACTGTTGTACGATGGAGGTGGAGGCGACGAGAAGTCGGAGAGAGGGACGAACAGAAGAGGAAATCATTGTGAAAGAGATACATGAAACGAAAGTAAATATGAAACGGACATACCTTAGGCTAGTACAACTGAATTCTTGTAAACTTGAAAAAAATTTAAATACACGTCTAGTTAAAAAAAACCGAGTTCCATTTTCACTGACAGACGGAACGAATAATGACATAGGGTAGTTAAATCGCAACAAAATCACAAAAAAATAAAAATGAATAAATAATAAAAATCTGAAGAACATGCCCTAAGCTAAAACGACATACCTGAAATCAACGCTAGGGACGATGAACCCATGTTGATTTGGATCTACAGTCACAACGAACAACAACACAAACTACTTAAATCGTAAGAAAATGACAGGAAAAACAAGAAAAAAATTCAGAGAACCCACCAAGATAATTGGTAGAAATTGTGCAGTTCTCTTACGTCTCCGCGTAGCGCGAGGATCTGGGTTCCAGCGCAGGGATCTGGGTTTCTCTGTTTAGGAAGAAAGGGGAAAATATGTAGTGGACTGCTAGGATTTATTTGTTGTGAAGGAAGAGAGATGGAAATGACTGTAGAGAGAGAATGTACTCGTGAAGCTACCCATTAAAGAGGAATAAAAGAGTCAACAAGTGTGGCTATAAGGGAAAAATCTATATTACCCTTTAGCTTTCGGAAATATAGAAGTTAGGATATTTATCAAAGGGATAAAATGGGAAAGAGTTAGAGAAAAAAAAAAAAAGATATAAAAAATGGAAATGGCACTAATCACTGTGCAAGGAACAGTGGATCCTCATTCATCTTTTTATATATAGTAGGATATATTTAAAAAGACCCACAACTTATAAATATTTAAAAGTACTGTCAAACAGCTTGCAAATTACATGAAGTAGCTGCCAACATTCTGCCTGCATTTTAAAAGATTTGATATTGTTCTTGAAAAATCAATAAAAATGATCAGGCCGATCCCACCCAGCACAACTCGTGTATGGGCTAGTTATTTTAAAGTGAAAATTACATACAACCAGAATTTTAAACTTCTCAATTCCAAATTAAGATTTACAAGATTTTTTTTTTCAAAAATCAGATAATAATTTAAATTTTAAAATAATATAAAATTAAAACTAATCCAGCCCACCCCCAATTTCTTCTCAAACCCTAAAATTCATTTCCAGAATTCTCTCTCTCTCTCTCTCTCTCTCTCTCTCTCTCTCTCTCTCTCTCTCTCTCATTCGCCGACCGAAATCAAAATTTGTAAAAAAATTTCTTCAAACGTTAGGCTATTATATCATTTATTGGATGTTCGATAGAATTTTCCATTTTGATATGATTGTATAATGTTTTGTAAGCAAATCTCCGTTGGGAAATTTAACGTCAGGTTATTCTGCCATATAGGGCTGTCCGTGGGTCGGTTTCGGTTCCGTTCTGAAGAGACCCGAACCGACCCAAAACTTTCGGGTATTTAATAAATGTACCCGTGGGGTCCAAATATAATTATGGAACCGTTCGGATTCGGTTCCGTTCGGGTCGGTTCGGTTCGGTTCCGTACCATAATCAATTTTTTTAATATTTACAGCAATACTACATAAATACAACTAATGACATTTCATTCGTAACTTTTACAAATTAACGTAGCCCAATTCAAAAACATATAAATAACTAGTCGTCCAATAAGATTAATTCAATACATACAAACACCAAAAAGTAGATATTAATATTACAGCAAAATTACATAAAGTATATTCATTTGCTTCAAATTAAAATGGGCTAATGGGTTTTAAAAATGATTTGGACTTTAAAATTAAAATTATGAAATAATCTGATTTATTTAATTAATTTGCTAATTTGTATAAAAAAATAAAATAATTTAATTAATTCAATATAAAAAATAAAAAAATTATTTAGTTTCGGTTCTTCGATTCTTGGTCTAGACCCGAGACCCGACCCAAACTCATCGGTTCTCGATTCGGGTACCCGTTCGGGTATTTAATTTATGAAGAACCACTCGGTTCGGTTTGGGTTCGGTTCGATCCGGTTCAATTCGGGACTTTTGGACACCCCTACTGCCATAGATTCTGATTGTGCAAATCCCCATTGGTTGAAAAAATCTCCATTTTTCCAACTAATTGCGCTTTATTCTGCCATAGATTCTCAATACTACAGAATTTTTTGCTGGCATTGTTATTGAACATAAGCATGATTCAACTAGCAGGCTTTTCTCTTTTGCCATCTTTGACCGACTGACTCTTTGTTGTACAACTGGTGTCATATGGGGTGCTGCCAATTATCATTTCTTAGAGATAATTAATTTTGCAAATTGTCTCATTTGTCTTTTCCCTTGGACGAATAAAATTTAGAGCCCGTTTGGTGCACATTAAAATAAAAGAATACATTTTTTTGAAGTGATGTGATGGAGAATGTGTGGTTGATAAAGAAAGAAAAGTTATTGATGTGATGAAAAATATTATTTTATTAAAGAATGTGTGGTTGAAAATAAGTAGAAGAATGAGAATGAAAAAAATAATGTGGCTCAAACATGGGCTTAGTCTAGATCTAGACTAGGATTATTTTGATGTAGTTGAGTGCACTTCGCCCCGTTTGGCCTCTATTGTTTCTCATTAAATTATAATTCATTTTTCTTTCTCTTTTTATCAATCACACATTTTTCAATAAAATATTATTACACATAAACCCAAAAACTTTTTCTTCTTTTTTAACCACACGTTCTCTAAAAAATTAATATTCCTCTAATTATAATTTGGAATAATTTGGGCCAAACGGGTGCGAACATTTGAAATACAAACTCTAGTTTTGTTTAAGAAATTGTACCGAAAGAAATAGAAAGCTCTATTGTGGTAGTGGTGATTGTGTAGATGGCGGTGGTGATGACAATTATGGTGCAACTAGTGGTACAGTGGTGCAGGCGATGTCGTCACAGTGATGATGAAGCAGTGGTGGGTTTTGGATTGTTTGAGATAGAGATGGAGATGGCCGTAGTGGTGGTGGTTGTGTAGATGGCGATGGTGATGGTGATGACGATTGTGGTGCAATTGTTGGTCATGGTGGGCGATTCCGTCACGATGGTGGTGAAGTAGTGGTTTTTTTTTGTAGTGGGCGTTGGTTTGTTTGAGTTGGAGTTGGAGTTGGAGATGGAGATAGCCGTAGTGGTGGTGATGGTAGCGATGGTGTTGACTACAGTGATATTGGAGGTAGTGATGAGGTGGTGGTCACAAATTATTTGATTGATTGTACCAATAAATTGGTTAAGGTGTGACCAATAAACAATATGTGACCAATTAAATAGATAAATTGTCATCAATAAATAATGTGTCAGCTAAAAATTTGTTAATTCGTGTCCAATAATTTAATAATTTGTGACCGTAAAATAAGTTGTGACTTATAAAATTTGTGATTTGTGATCGAATTTTTTTTTTTTTTTTTTTTATGACCGATGAATAAACTATGACATATAAAATTTTTGATTTATGATCATGAAATAATTTGAGATCTATAAAATTCTTTAGTAATGACTGAAAAATAATTTTTGATCACTTAATTTGATAATTTTTAACCAAAGTATATAGAATTATGATTTTAATATATTTAATTAATTAAATATATATTTAATTAATTATTTCACAAATAAAATTTTAAACCTTATTTCTTAGTTTTGAAATATGTCAACTTAATCTTTTAGATATGAAATTTTCCCTATTTTAAACATGGGACGAACTGGTTGACCCTTTTGACATCCCTGAATTCATAAAAAAGTGTCATTAACGTTTACTTTGAGAGATGGAGATCATGAGAAAATAACATGATTTATAGTTTCTTATAACATTTACTTTTTGTATTGTTTTTCTCTATCTTATAACATGTTTGGGAGTTGTTTATAATCTCGACAGAGGTAAGTGATTGATAAGTAGTCCTTGTAAATTTTCGAAAATATGTCGATAAATAGTTATTTCATCTTTTATAAACAATTTTATAAACATTAGACAAATATTTGCTTAGTCTCTCTCATTCTATGTATAAAGGTACTATCTTTCTTTCTTCTCTTGATATCACATATTTTAAGTTCTACATTTTTGCGGACAAATGTTCACATTATTTATAAGTAGTAATGGGGTGAAGGTACATTTGCATGTTAATTGGATAATGTAAAAATAGGTGTATGTAAATTTGAGAGAAATTTATTTGTAATTTTGAAAGATATTCATGAGTTGGTTGTAATTGATTTGCTTTTCATCTCTTTTCTTTTTATATTTTTATTCTTGATACGGACATTTGGTATCCGCTGTATTTAACTTCTCGTTACATTTATTTATTTTTGGAGATTTACCTATACTTGGACCAGGCATTTGCTTATAAAAAAGTTTGTGGGATATATATATATATATATATATATATATATATATATATATATATATATATATATATATATATATCCCCTGTTTGACACCCATTTTGGAGAAAAAATAAATTCTGGAAGAGTGATTGATGGAAATATGTGTGGTTGAAATGAAGAAATAGAAAAAAAATGAGAATTAGAATTAGAATTAGAAGAAAATTGGTGTCAAACGAGGGCACACATATATATATATAGGGGCAGACCCATACCATTTGTCTTGTGGGGTCAAAAATGAGAATTCAAAAATATTTAGAACTACATATTATTAACGAAAATAAATCAATACGCTATTACAATTGTAGCCTACGCGTTTTCATACTCTGAAAACGTCGTATAATTATATCATTATCAATATTTTTAAGTACATCGTTTTCAATATATGCAACCAAACTATACCATATTTCATTTTTCATCAAAAAATAACATTAAATTCATAATAAACACCAATTACTTTCACAAACAATTCTATTTTAAATCACCAAGTTAGACAAACTGACAAAGTCATTACTTACTGAGACTGAGTTACTTTACTACTTCACTACAATATTTCCAATTTCTCAAATCCAAACTAGTGAACTATCAACTACCAAATTCCAAAGACATTTTAGAAATTAGAAGAATCAGTAACTAATATGCACACGAATTAGCTTCAATTCAATTGAAAATCCAATACCTAAATTAATTGAAAAATGGATTGAAGACGAGAGACAAATTCACCGTGCGTAGGTAGCGTGCGTATGGGAAAATTAGGGATTTCAAATTTTTGAATAGGGGGATATCAAAGTCACTGCCTTATGAGCCATAGTATATTAGTTGGGTTGGGTCAATCAATGAATTATTGATTAGTGGGTTGGTGTAGAGTGTATTTGGAGTTGGGCTTGTGAGTTGTGGATTTGGCTGCTGTTGGATAAGTGGTAAGTGTTAGGTTAAAAAAAAAATCAAAAAAATAAAAATAAAAAGTGTTGGTCCGAAATTATAGCTTAAAATGTTAAATGCACTTTCATGTACCAACCTTCTTCCAGAGACCTAATTTTGTTGCTATTGGGACTTGATTGTCAGGCTACAAAAACCTAATTTAGAATATTAGGACAATAAAAATAACAAAGAGGAATAATCTAGACATGGCATAACAATAAAGGGCGAAAATCTCTTCAATTTTTTCAAAGTTTTGAGTATCCAACTCATCGTTAACTTTTGAAATAAATGCAACTTGCATTCAATGCCTCTGAACTAAAGGTAAGCATGGAAAGGTGGTGCAACATGCAGTATTCAAGCTATTATTTTTGCAACGCTAGCTACTTATATAGGTGAATCTATGAAGTTAGCTTGACATTACAAATCCAAAATAGGTACCGCTAAGACACTTCATAGAGAACCTTAATTTCATTAGCTCCTCTTGTTCCAAGCCTCTTCTCTACATTACGTAAGAGCTTACAGAAAAGATCTTTTGCCTCTAGAGATATCTTTGCCTCTTCCGAAAATTTTAAATAAGTTCTCAATTTTACTATCTGCACCAAAATAATAAGGTTGTGTTTGATACACAACATTTTTCATTTTTTTCCATTTTCCAACTGTTGTAGTGTTTGATGGGAGAAATTTTCCATGGCAAAATTTTTCCACATTTCTCTCACACGTGCACATTTGTCTTGATTTTGGGGGAATTGTTTTCCCACCTTTTAGGTGGGTTTTCATTTTCCAGCTTTTTTTTTTTTTTCGCAATTGAAAAAAATTCTAGAGACAATGGTAAAAAAAATTATCACTTTTATTGACAATTTCCATACAAAATAAAGCCAAACGAATGATATTCAATATGGTATTTTTTTAAAATCTTTTTTTTTTTTTGGCAATTGGAACAAATGCTAGACCCAATAGTAAAAGAAATTATCATTTTAATGAACAATTTTCAAGAAAAATAAAGCCAAACGGATACAATTAATTACAATTTCTAGTAAAATAAATTCAATTCCCTAGAATTCATTTTATTTCCACCTATTTTTCACATTTGCAATCAAACGGACCCTAAGTAACTTTCTATATTAGGATAGGAATTGAATTGAGAATTAAGTTACGACGTATATATTGAGTGTTTGACACCCATTTTAATGAGTTGAAATTTTTTGGAATAGTAATTGATAAGAGAATGTGTGATTGAAAAATAATGAAAAGTTTTAGATTTGTGTATAATATTATTTTATTTGGAGAATGTGTGGTTGAAATGAAGAAAAAGAAAAAAAATGGGTGCCAAACATGGGCATAATATCCACATGAAAAGGAGGATAACAAAATGTAATGGAGGCTATTATGGCAAGCCTAAGAAAAATTCAATTACGATGTTACAGTATTCTTCATAATCACCATACTGAGCATGACTAAATAAATTAAATTATTTAATTTAAATAGAACGTATACATAGCCCTCGCTGGTCCGGAGTCAACAAAAAGATGACTAGGTACGATAAACTTTAGTGATGGAAAAGAACGTGGTGCAAGAATTAAAGTATTCATTCCTCAGATTAGGTCGTATTTGAGAATTTTACGGAATAAATTTCATTATATGATATTCAAGAAATGTTAGTTATGCAATATGGATGAGCTTAAATCAGGTATTGGTGTTGGAAAAACTGAGAGTTTCAGCCTTCAAATACACTTTGAATCCAATTATCCTTGGACTTGAGGCTCCAAATAGAAAGAGAAATTATTGACTCCGAGAAAGGAAAACGCTCTTCCAACGTTGCTTATTAGCAAAAAATTGAAATATCTACGGTTTGAATAAAAATGTTGGCGAATTCAATTGCACAAGTGAGCATATAGATCCGTCATTTATTACAACTTGGCCGTTTTTACATTTAAATTACCCATTGATAATGCTCCAAATCAATAGTTAGGCGAACTTCCAAGGTTTTCTTGTGCTAGGATCTACTGTTGTGATGCCAAAAGAAACTGATTTTGGCCCTGTAAATTAGACTTCTGCGCATGGAAGCCAAACCTTGCTGTAATTGGTCTATGCCATGTATGACTTGGTAAGCATTAGATGCCAAGAATTCATCCATATAATGATGCTAAAAGAATATGTGTCAGGATCAAAGCATAAGAAACTCACAGTTAGAGGCCAACCCTTCAGCAAAAGACCGATGACTCCTTGATTCAACCTTGAGAATAGGAAAAAATGTATTTGAGAACTCTCAATACATTAAATGCAACACTAATATAATCAGAAGATAAATTTGTTCACTAATTAAAAAGGGAAAATAACATTTTGACACAGTTCTAATATTTCAATCATGCGATCTTTGAGAAACTTTTGCAAATTGAGTAAAACAACAGCAAAATAGATGAATACTAGCTCACCGGTGAATATGTTAATCAGAAGGATGACATTAAGCCCCTGTTTGACACTCATTTTGGTGGGAAATCATTTTTTAGGTTCTGACTTTAAATTTTTTTTTTTTTGGCAATGGAAACAAATTTCATAATCAAGTGTAAAAAAAAATTTCGCTTTCATGGACAATTTTGATGCAAACAAAGGTCAAACGAACACTAAATTTTGATGAAAAAAATGATTTTTTAGGAAATATTTTTTTCGTTTTTTTTTTTTTTTGGAAACAAATTTTATAATTAAGTGCAGAAAAAAATTTCACTTTAATGGACAATTATGATGCAAACGAAGGCCAAACGAACACAAAATTTAAAAATTTTTCAGGTGGAAAATTATACCAATCAAACACACTTAATTAACAATTCCCTACAAAACAATTTCTAGACAATTAGGTACCGTTCTCTTTGTGTTTCAGTTTTGTGTTTTGAGTTTTGAATTTGTTTTGTGTTTTGAGTGTCTGTTTTGAAATTTCTGAAAATGCGTTCTCTTTGTCATTCTGAAAAACTGTTTCCGAAAACATAAAAATGGAAAACGCGTTTACTTTAAAATTTTGAGAATTTTTTAAGAATATTTTATTCAAAAAAATGAGTATTCAATAAATTTTAATTGTGTAATGTTAATATACTATTAAATAACATATAAAATTTAAAATTGGTGAAACATAAATTTCTTTTTCAAGATATTAAAAACACAACCTACATTACATTTGATGAAGATACGATGAGAATTTTACGTATCATAACAAAATAAGCAGATACTGAACTACATAAAAAATGAATCCACGGAGTCACGTGCGACGTCTTGAGTAGTCATTCCACATTTGTGTAGCAATTTGATCCCTAACTTGTCCCATTTGAGCTGTTTGACTGGCATCAAAATGTATGGCTTCTTGTGCTTGACTTAACTCGGTATATCTTCGAATACCATATTCTTCTCTGAATACTCAGCAAACAACCTATCTAAAGCGTGCTCTTGGGGAATAAAGTTATGTATTGCGCAACATGTAGTAGAGATTTGTCTTTGTCTACTAAGAGGATAATTGGTTATCAATTTCAAAATAAGAAATCTTGCCTTTAAAACTCCAATGCAACGTTCAATAATATTACGGCACGAGGAGTGTCGATAGTTGAACAATTCTTCCTTCCCACGTAGTCTTCCCCATCCAACATAGTCACGCAAATGATATATTTGACCTCGATAAGGAGCAAGAAATCCAGGCATGTTTGGGTAGCCAGAATCAACAAGGTAAAAGTGATCTGCAAAAAAAAAAAAAACTCACATAGTGTAATACTGTAGATACATTCACAATAAATATTTGAAGTACGAGAATATACCTCCCCATGGCATTAGAAAGTTGTTCGATCTTCTTGTGACTGCGTCAACGAATATTCGCGAATCATTAGCAGTGCCTTCCCAACCAGAATACACAAAAGTGAATTTCATATCGAAATCACATGTTAACATCACATTTTGTGTTACATTTATTTTCCTTCCACGAAAAGATGTTTGTCTCGATGCAGGTGCCCAAGCTGCGACATGTGTTCCATCTATTGCGCCTATACAATCCTTAAAAAAAGGATATTTATGCAAAATTCGCTCATGCACAACATCTTGATTTGTGGGCTGAATTATCTCTGTACCAAATGAACAAACAGCCCTTATCACTCGTTTAACACATTTGTGTATCGTGTTGTTCGAATGTTGAAACCTATCGCCAATAATACTATATCGAGTAGTGTGCCCTATAATCATCAGAAACATAGCAACACCCTCCTCAACACTCACTTTTTTCCCATCTTCTAACAACCCTTTTCGTTTCAAAATATCACAAAAATTCATGAACACGTGTTTCTGCATACGAAAATTGCGATAGCATACGTCAGGATGTCCATTTAGAATTTCTAGCACATAGATTTTTCCCGTAAGCAATGATGTCCTACAAGGTATCCTGCCAACGGTACCTCCTCTGTGAATATCAATCATATTAAGCATCATTAAATTGTCAATGGAATTTACGACAAACTCATCCGTCATTAACAAGTCTTCATCACTAGAATTTTCAGCAATGGAATCGTCAACATTCACATTATCATCCATACTGTGAACAAAATATACCCACATTAATTATCATAAGTCATAACAACCAGCATTCATTCATTCACATTAAAACTAATAGCAGTTCCATAACCAACAACATCACAAAGTTCGTACATGAAAACAGCATATCAACATGAAAGTTTACAAACATACTAGGAGTCCCGAAAATAAAATAGTAATTCAACCTTGCATATCACAAATGAAAACAACAAGATACTAGCGAAATTAAAACAACAATCATATCAAAGTAGTTCCAAGATAGGTCCTCTCCTCGCTTCTGGCATCTTCACAAACGACATCCTAAAAGTGTGACTTTCAAAAGCCTTTATTGCTTTCATATAAACCTCATTTGACAACCTTTCCATA
The DNA here is from genome assembly GCA_035079005.1 of Fraxinus americana. NCBI lineage: Eukaryota > Viridiplantae > Streptophyta > Magnoliopsida > Lamiales > Oleaceae > Fraxinus > Fraxinus americana. The sequence continues at coordinate 9,369,379 of CM068719.1, forward strand.
TTGTTTAAGATGTCCGTGCACAAAACACTAGAATAATTCTCCTGACTACTAACTTCGCTATCTGATTGATGACATGATTTTCCTTGTATCTTTGCAAGCTTTTCTTTGAAGTAAAGTGTTCTAATTTCAGTTTCTTCATTTCTCATACTAACTGTAGATGACCACTGTGCCATGCAGGCCTCAAGTTTATCAGTTTTACTAATCTTAGATTCTTTACGTCTGCCACCCGACGTACCAATTTCCTCACGCCGACGAGTATTTGAAACCACATCCACATCATCATCATTTTCCACACGTACATGCACTCCCCTGTTCAAGAAGTCATCTTCTAGCTGTCTTTCTTCCTCTGATGTGTTTGGAAGCTGAGTGGAGGGATTGCCTAATCCTCCAGTAGCAGTAGTTCCACTAAATATCTCCCCGAGAGTGTGATAGTGCTTACAGCCTTCCTTTTTGAACATCTTGTAATCCGACTTGTTAATCTACATTACAAAAGAAGGCCCATTGGAAAAGAGGTAGAATTGAATATCTAAAAAAATAAAGACGACAATATTATTTAATAAAGAAATATACCGTATAAAAGTGTTGCCAAACTTCCTCTGCAGCTTTAACTTTGTTGGTATTTGAATCCCATGTAACCCCTGTATGTGCCAACAGTTCGGAGAACATACGGTGAATCTTACTTAAGCGGTTCCACTTTCCTTTCAATCTATCTATCCCATAATTCACTTTCGTTGAAGCAACCATTGTTTCATTGATTCTGCCACATTCGTCTCTTGTGAACTTAGAACATTGCAATGCGTTTGATTTCACTCTCTTCTACAGAATTTCAATAAAAGTAAGTTCATTCTCATCCGACCATGACATTGGTTCCTTATTCCTAACTCTGTGACCACCCATGTTCTATATTCAACATAAATAAAATTATCATATACAAAATCTGAAAGTAATTTATGATTAAAAAAATCGAAACGATACATATGAGGAAAGTATATATAGAAATATATTTAAGTTTCAACTCAGTTTAGAACTGTCAAATTTAGAACGGTCAAATTTTTGGGTGATTTAGAACGGTCATCTTTGGTTATAGTGTATTTTCAGTAATCATGGCTTGGGACATTTTCCCTCTCAATTATACAGTAGCAGGCACACCACTATTTTTCTCTTAGCATTCCATCTTAAGGTTTCTTCTCTTGATTCCCGAGTTACATTTTCTTGAGAATTAGCTTTTATAAAGCAACGTGTACCTGTATAAATTTTAGAAAACTAAACCCCTTTGTGAACTTTGGATGTGTTTCAGTCCTTCAAAGACTTTACATTGCTTCTAATGTCATTACACGATGGATGCTAATTATGAGACCTGCGAGTTTATCAATGTATATTGGGACTTGAAAACAACTAACTCGGTCTTCTGTAGCTTCATGTTTGATAGCTGGAGTGAAACATCTAAACATTGATGCCTATGATCTTAATGGCAGGAGTTATGAATTGATGGAACACATGCTCAAAGTTTATGTCTACAGGGAAGGGGAAAAAATTTTGCAAGCCAGGGCAGACAGAGAAGAACTAAAAATGAAGTCTTATATCAATAATAAACAAAGCCCTCAAGTTTTTCATAAAATTCCCTAATTATGTATGATCCCCTAGTAGGTTTGCGTGCTTGTGTTACATTGCAAAATTATAGACTTCCTAAACCACTTTAGCTAAACCAGCACCACTTCAGCTAAACCAAAATTATGGACTTCCTAAACCACTTCAGCTAAACCAAAATTATGTTACACTCGGTGATCTATTTGCATTTCAGCTAAACACTTCAGCTAAACATCTCCATCTCCAGCTCCATTTCAACCTCCAGCACGACCTCCACCTCCAGCGCCAGCTCCACCTCGACCTCCAGGATGACTTGAATTTCCAGCGCCAGCTCCACCTCGACCTCCAGCACCACCTCCACCTCCAGCGCCAGCTCCACCTCGACCTCCAGCACCACCTCCACCTCCAGCGCCAGCTCCACCTCCACCTCCACCTCCACCTCCAGCACCAGCAATCGCCCCCGCCTCCAGCACCAGCGACCGCCCCAACTATTCCCCAACCAGCCTCAATTTCGCACCAATCAAATAAAAAAACAAACGGCAAATCAGACCCAACAACTCAAAAATTGAATACTCACGAATAACTACAGATTATTACGGCAAAGAAATAAAACCTTGATTTGGAGATGCGAAATCTGGATTACAACAGAAACCCGTCGCTGCAGCTTGCGATTCGGCTTGACCGGAACAAAGTTCCCCAAAATTCGAAGATCCCGTGTAGTACCATTCCTCCCGTCGTTGCAGTTTCGATTTGGTTGTGATTTTGCTGTTGTTGATCGATTTACAGGGAGAGAGTTCAGTGAGAGAGTTGTAAGAGAGAGAGAGAGAGAGTTCAGTGAGCGTGTTTTGTGAGAGTGACAGTGATAGGCCCGTTTCGCGTGTTTTGGACTTTTGGCCTGTTTTTCCTAACATTTACAAAACATTGTTTTTGTTGTTTTCCGTTTTCAATTATACTTTTTTTTTCATTTTTCAAAACGCGTTTTCGAAAATAAGATAGAGAACGCGTTTTCGTTGTTTTGAGAAATTAAAAATAGAAAATGGCCGGAAAATGACAAAGAGAACAGAGCCTTACTTTTCCTGAAATTCATTTTATTTCCACCAATTTTTCACCCTTGCAATCAAACGGACCTTAAGTTCAACAAGATAGTGCGATGCCATGCAAAACTACAATGGTATATGTTGACATCTTATAGAGGTAAGTCTAATGTTCCATGTTGTTAGACATCACATCATTACATGCCTTTCATGCCAAAAGAATCAAATCCATCTGTTATCCAAAATTATATCGGTCTTCATTCTAGTCTTGCTAGATTTGCTAGGGTACAAAGTTGGCAATGATTTTTGTGCACATTCAGTTTCATATTCTACACTTACACCTCTCAAACCAACAATAGCAAATATGTCGCATCAAAAAATTGAACTTGAAATGATAAATATCCATTGGATCCAACATTCTGGGGACTTGATTAAGGGTGTGTCTGGCCAAGATTTTTTAGATAATTTTTAGCACTTTTTAAACCGTTGGTACAGGATTTAGCCATCTTTTTGGACCAAATGTGAGGCATGTGGGGTCCAGGTGTTGACCTCAACGGTCAAAAACTCATGGAAAATTTGGCCAAAATCTTGGTCAGACACACCCTAAAAACAGATTAGAGTTGTAAAAAGAACTATGTGTCCGTTTGATTGCAAGGGTGAGAAGAAAATGATTTTCAGAGAAAGTAATTGTCTAGAAATTATTTTGTAGGGAATTGTTAATTAAGTGTGTTTGATTGGTATAATTTTCCACTCGGAAAATTATAAGGTTGTGTTTGATATGTGTCATTTTCTCTAGAAAATGGAAAGACTTTTCCAATTCCAGCTTTTTGGTGTGTTTGATGGCTTCACTTTTCACCAGAATTGGTTTCCACCCCAGCCCACTGACGCGCCAGTTTTCCGTGCGTGGAAGGAATTGCTTTTCTTTTGGGTTGGTTAGTTTTTCATTTTCCAGGTTCTTTATTTTTTTATTTTTTTTTTGGGAATTGAAAAAAGATATAGACACAGTGGTAAAAAAAATTTTCACTTTTATTGACAATTTTCATATAAAACAAAGCTAAACGAATGATATTCGGTATGATAAATTTTTCTAATTTAAAAAAAAAAATTTACTTTTTGGTAATTAGAACAAATTCTAAACTCAATGGTAGAAAAAATTATCACTTTAAATAACAATTTTCATAAAAAACGAAGCTAAACGGATATCAAACTAACAACATTTTCCAGGTGGAAAATTATACCAATCAAACACAATTAATTACAATTCCCAGTAAAACAAATTCTATGCAATGCAATTCCCAGTAAAACATTTTCTTTCCACCCATTTTCCATCCTTGCAATCAAACGGACCCTAAAATTTTCTATTCGTTTAACTTTATTTTACATTGAAATTGCCTATTAAAGTGATATTTTTTTCCACAATTGATTATAAAATTTGTTTACATTGCCAAAAAGTTAAAAAAAAAAAATGAATTTTTTTTTTTTGCTAAAAAATCATTTTTTTAATCAAAGTTTAGTGTTCGTTGGCTTTGTTTTACATGAAAATTGTCCATTACAGTGATTTTTTTTTTAACAATTGGTTATGACATTTGTTTCCATTATAACAAAAAAAAAAAAACTTGGAATTGCATTTTCCCACCATTTTGGTGGGAAAATGCTTTCCCTCAATTCAAAGAATAAGGACGCATGGGGGTGGGAAAATATTTTGCTAGAAATTATTGCCTATCAAACAATCTAAAAGCAAGAAAATTGAATTTTTTTTCCAACTTCCATAGAAAAAATGGCTTATCAAACATGGCTAAAAAAAAATTGGGAATTGATTTTCCACTCAAGGGCATCACGCGCCCCATTTCCCACATTTTGAGGAATTTGATTTCCCACTAAAATGGTGGGAAATCTGATTCGAGGTTTTTTTTTTTTTGTGCAATGGAAACAAATTTCATAACCAATTACAAAAAAAAAAAAATTCACTTTAATGGACAATTTTCATGTAAAACAAAGTTTAACGAACACTAAACTTTGATAAAAAAATAATTTTTCAGGAAAAAAAATTTTCGTTTTGTTTTTTACTTTTTTGGAAATGAAAACAGATTTTATAGCCAATTGTGAAAATGATTATCATTTTAATGAACAATTTTCATATAAAATAAAGCCAAACGAACACAAACTTTTAAAATTTTCGGGTGAAAAATTATATTAATCAAATATATTAAGCCTATGTTTGACACCCTTTTTTTTTCTCATTCTCATTCTCTTTCTCTTTCTTCATCTCAACCACACATTCTATCAATAAAATAATATTACACATAAACCCAAAAATTCTCGTTACTTTTTAACCACACATTCTTCTATCAATCACTATTTAAAAACCAATTTTTAACCCAAAAAGGGTGTCAAACATAGGCTTAATTAACAATTCCCTACAAAATAATTTCTAAACAATTATTTTTCATGAAATTCATTTTCTTTTCCCATTTTTCACCGTTATAATCAAAGTGACGCTACATGTAATTTAGCCATATTCTGTGTCTTAAAACCCTATATGCAGTTTTGGGGGTTTTCCCCTTGAAATTCCTGATGAATCTCACCGTACTGTAACAAAGAATGTCGTTTTGTTTGCTACAGAGATTGCGAAACCAGAAATCATCCCTAATATTCAATAGTCCCAACTTATTCACCCATTTCTACTCATCTCTCTCTGAACCCTATTATCAAAATTCACCCACTCCGATTCATAAACAGTCAATTCTAGCATCTGGGCATGTTTTTTGTTGTAGAAATAATGGGTTCTCTTCACTTTTGCGTGAGAATTTAAACATTCCATGTGGGTCTGTTTCTGCACGTTTATTGAGTTCGCAGGCTGTAGTTGAGCAATCCACTTCTGATGGGCTCACGGTTGAGGGTATAATTGCTAATGGTTGGATCATATATGATGATGATGAGAGTGATTGGAAGAGCCATGCCTCTGCCATTGCTCAGTCCGTTCATCTTATCAAGAAACGCCTGAGGGTACATGTGATTCTATCAGTTCCACATAATTCTACGTTTCATCCAATTGTAAACTTGTTTACTTAAAAGTTTTGAAATTCGTTGAGAATTTTGTGCTCTGTGCATTGCGGTTTTCCTTCTATTGGTTATTGTTTATCACTATGATTTGGTTTGAAGTTCATGGCTTTTCCTTCTTTTGATAAATAAAAGGTTTAGAATAGCATGCTGTTGAGATAAATTATTGATTTTATCATTTTCTTTTAATCGGAATGAGACTAAATTAATTGACACTCGGATGATTTGGATCGATTCTTACTAATATCACGCGCTTATGGTCATTGTCAGATTCTATGTATGTTTCAAATGCAATAATTTACTAATGTGTTTTTTATTACTTTAGTTTATGCTGTTGGTTTTGCACCGTTATAAGTTATTCGGTTTATTTGTTGTGTCAACAATGAAATTTATTCTTCTTTTTCTTTTTTTTCTTGTTTGCTGACAGTGGAAAAAGTTAATACATAGGCTGGAGATATTATCAGACCAGCTGAATAAGCCAGACCTATGGGATGATCCTGTATATGCAGGGAAGATAAGCCGTGAACATGGTTCACTTATGGGAAAAATGAAAGAGGTTAATGCATTTGAGCAAGAACTACTTGAGCATATTGATATGATAAAACTTTCTCGGGAAGAGAATGATGCAGAATTGGAATTGGTGGGGCCTCAATTATTCTCTTTCTTGGCATGTATCCTCCTTTTCTGTTTACGGAGTTTTCATAATGCTTCTACTTTTGGCAGGAAACTACTCATTTCTATTATTTCATTATTCTTTCCAAACTTCAGCCGGCTTCAATAATGCCTAGCACATTTTTAAAAAAATGATTGGATCATAAATCTTAATTTCCCCTATCTAGGTCTCTTGGAAAGCTTAGTTGTGATGTATTTGGTCCTAAATTACCATTGAATTAAATGACTTTAGTTTGTTGGGGTGAAAATGTGATTTGTGTGTGTGTGTCTAGTTAATATAATGGAATTCAAATAACAATAGATTAATTCATATAATAATTTAAGTACAAGAAAATAGAAATAGAAAAGTTGGTCCTTGGAGAGTTGCATGGAATGCTTTCCTTTAATGTTGTGTGTAATACAGAAGTAATCTATATTCACAATTCATTTTGCTGGTGTTTTAGTTTTGGGAATGATGTAAATATTGAAAAGATGATTCTGTCCTCATGAGTTGCATGCGAGATTAACTTATTATTCTTCTAATTAAAAGGAATCTCAAAAGGCTCTACTTACAATGAGAAAAAACATCAAGGAAAAAGAGCTTGAAGCTTTGTTAGTTGGGGAGCATGACACTTCTTCTTGTTTCATTGAGGTAAACTTGATTAATGGCCACCTTGTAAGTGCATTTAATTATCAATATTATTTGCTTCTGAATTTTGTCCTTTTAAAAATGTGTGATTATTTCTGGTGGATTCTGTAACCTTATTATTATCTAGATATGATTGCACTTGTTAAATCAATTTGGTGAAATCAATCCTTTTTTTTATACTAATTATAGGTTCAAGCCGGAGCTGGTGGTACTGAGAGCATGGACTGGGCTTCAATGGTCATGCAGATGTATAAGACATGGGCTGAACGTCGAGGCTTTGGAGTTACCGTTGTGGATGAAATGCCTGGTGAGATGGCAGGAATCAAGGTTCATGTACTTACCGCCTTTTATGTTTATAATGTTTAATATTTTCTCATGTTTAATGGAGTCTGTACGTGCAATATTTTCTCCTGGACAGCAGTTGATTGTCGTTTCTGCACCCTTTGTGTGATAAATCTTGTTAATAGGAAGTAGTGTGTATACCGAACCAATGCCTTATGCCTCTCTTCCAAACTTTTTAGACGATGTCAGAGATGTTAGTAAGTTTATACATAAGACAAATCATTTTTCATATTTTTTTCTTGTATGATTATTGTCAATTGCTATTTGTTTCCTTGTCTTCATTACATTTCATTTTTAGCGGGCCAATGTCAGAGTATCCTAGATGTGACACTTGATTTTTGTTTTTGTTCTTGTTTTTTTGTATTTGTATTTTTTTTTTAATTATTGTCTTGATTGTTTTTGTGACAATTTCTATTCATTTCCTAATCTTCACACACTTACATCTTTAAGCGAGCAACAATCAGAGTTGACGGCGAGTATGCATTTGGATATGCCAAATCAGAAGTTGGGGCACACCGTTTAGTACGTATCTCACCATTTGACAGCAATAAGCGCAGGCATACTTCATTTGCTTCTGTAGCTGTAATTCCAATTCTAGGTGATGGATTTTCCCGTGTTCAAATTAATGAATCCGACCTTCGGATTGAGCGATTTCGAGCTGGAGGAGCTGGGGGTCAGCATGTTAACACAACTGAGAGCGCTGTGCGGATAACTCACATTCCTACTGGAGTAAGTGCCTCGTGTCAAAATGAAAGGTATGCTGCCTTTTCTAATTAAAAAAGCTGTGGTTGACCACTTATGGTATTGTTTCATTTTGGTCACCAAACTATTTTTTCTTCAAATTAATCAATGAACTTTAGACACATCGTCTGCTGAATTAATGAATTAATTAGGTGACTAGTAAAAACTATAACTGGAGTTGAAAATCCACTAGTGCGTGGTATTTTATTTATTTATTTATCCTTTTTGTCTAACTACGCACAAGTCACATCTTGTTAAGCTAGTTGTGCTTTCTAAATGTGCTTTTCCAAGTGACCAAACCAAGAAAATATATATATATAGAAAAGGAAAAATTGATGATCTTTCCCGAATACCCGGAGTCCCCTCAACACCCCCCCCCCCCCCCCTCTCTCCCAAACCCCCAATACCACCATGTCAGCATTTTCAATATTTTGGCGGACTGAAGTAAACAGAATGCCTAGATTGAAACAAAAAGAAAGTTCAATGACTAATTTGGAGCATTAAAAAGTGTCGACCTAAGTGAAACAGCACTATAATTGGGCGACCGTGTTTTTAACCCAACCTTTTCTAGTGCAAGAGATTAAGCTTAATTTGAAGTTATGGACTTGTTCCGACAACAGGTCTCAGCATCAAAATAAGGCTTCTGCCATGGCCGTTCTTCAATCTCGTTTGGACCAGCTTGAGATGCAGCGTCAAGCTAAGATGAATGCAGAGCACACACAATCCCTCACTGACATAAATTTTGGCAGTCAAATACGTTCTTATGTCCTTCATGTATGCATTTGAAACTTTTGTTCATTTTCTAATATGTTTTGGGAGTATCCCGAATTACACAGATGCCCTAAGTCCCTAACTGCTGCTTTCTTAACATTCCTGTTTGCAGCCTTACCGAATGGTGAAGGATCATCGGACTGATTATGAGGTTTCTCATCCTGATTCTGTACTAGAAGGTGATCTAGACGGCTTCATCTTCAGCTTCCTGTCTGCCTCTCTTGACAAAGATGAAGATGCTGACCTGTAAACTCTTTAACATCTTGATCAAACTGGCGAACTAAAGTCGAGTTCCTCTATTATGCCTCAGATAATGAGCACAGCAGATATTACCCGTCTCGCGCCAAGCTTAAAAATCTTCCATTTAGATTTATGGAAAATCACGTCCTTCCACAATTTTGAACTGGTTAAGCTTTGATTATATGTATTCTTTTGAGACAAGGAGCAGAATTTTATAATTAAATGTTGAAGAATAATGTCTTTTTGGTTCGTTGTACACTATTCTGGAGGATATGTAGGATGGAAATGGAAGAATCACTATAATAAAGATTGAAGAACCTTCGGTTACTATAGAGACTTGGATCTTGATTCTATCACAAGTGCTTGTCTTGGATTTTTTTTTTTGTTACAAACCAGTGCAACTTAGTGCTTCCATATAATGTTGAATGAGTAAGCTGTTTTCAATAATTTAGGAGTAAGTTTAGTGGAATTGGTCTCTTGTTTCGTGAATAAGTTTAGGAACACGTTGGTCTTTATATTTGATTAGTCGAGAAACTTTAGGAGAATTTCTCACTATAAATTGGCACTTGTACGCTGCTGATTCATACAACCAGCACTTTCAGTTTTCTTTCATTCTCTGTTTTTCTTTGAATTCTTCATCAAGTAATAAAACGCAATTGAAAGAGCATCCCTTTTGGTTTGCTGCTGCTCTATTTTTTTTCAGCTTCTCTGGTATTTTATTATGTCATATTTTGTTACATGGTATCAGAACCAAGTTGCCTATCAAGTGTTTGATTCTATTACTCAGAGAAGATGAATGGTGGGAGCAGTGCCTTTATAGACAAGCTCATTTGTAACAATTATAGTTACTGGAAGCTATGCATGGAAGCTTGTCTACAAGGGCAGGATTTGTGGGAACTTATCTCTGGTGATGTTGTAATTCCAGAAGATACACCACATAATGCTGATTTGAGGAGGATATGGAAGATAAAGTGTGGCAAAGCTTTATTTGCTCTGCAAACATCAATTAGTAAAGAGTACATCGACCATGTCCGTGATGAGAAGTCGCCAAAGCAAGTGTGGGAGACACACCTCAAGGTAACCTTTCAATTTCAGAATATTTTTCTGAAACTCAAAACCTTGTAATCTGATATTTCAGAATTAGATACATAGAAACATGTGAGTGATGCTAGTTTGCGTCGTTATCTCATTCGTGGACTGCGAAAAGAGTTTATGCCCTTTATCTCTTCGATACAAGGGTGGGGAAATCAACCTACTATCATTGAGTTGGAAAATCTGCTCTCAAATCAGGAAGTGCTAGTGAAACAAATGTTCTGCAGCAGACAACTTCATCAAGTAGAGGATGTTCTTTACACCAAGGACCAAGGGAAAAAGAATTCATTCTCAAAGCATTCTTTAGGCAATAGAATCCAGTTCAAAACTGAGGGGCAACTCAAGGGAAATTCAAATGTCTGTTATAAGTGCAGAAAGCTGGGACACATCAAGCGTGATTGCCAGGTGAAAGATGTGTAATCGGTGTGGAAAATCAGGTGATATCAAATCAAATTGTCGTGTTAATTTGAAGGAAACAGGAGCAAATGTTGCACGTAAAATTAAACCTGAAGAACCAGATTGGGAGAAGTGCTTAGCCATTAAAGTTATTGATCAACCAACAAATGTTACTTCTGTTGTGCACCAGACCAACGTCCTTACAGATGCAAATGTTTTCAATGACTACAACAAGGAATGGATTGTTGATTCTGGGTGTAATCATCAGCAACAGGAAATGATGTGCTACTATCAGATGTTTGTCTGCATTGTCGGAAAAAGGTCATTGTGAACCGATAATTCATTATATCCTGTAATGAAAGGACATTTTGAAGGAGGTAACTCTAATGATGGAGGCCTTTTTCTCAAGATGTATATCATGTTCTGGGCTTAAAGAAAAATCTTTCTTTAGTTACTCAAATAATAGATTCGGGAAGGTATGTTCTTTTTTGACCAGATGATGTGCAAGTTCTTTCTAATGTGAAGCATATTGCTGCTGATGTTTTGTTTACTGGAAAAAGAAAAGAATCATCATACGTATTGTCTGGAAGTGATGCATATGTTGTAAAGGCAGGTGAGAAAGCAAGCTCAACACTTTGGCATGCTCGTTTGGGCCATTTTAGTTATCAATTGCTACAGAAAATCCCCACAAAGAAACTTCTTGATGGTATTCCTGTTTTTAAAGTTATTCATCCTGATGCGGTTTGTTCGGTTGCCAATATGGAAAATCTCATCATCTTCCTTTTTCGAATTCAGAAAATAGGGCATCTACTGTGTTACAGTTTGTCCATTCAAACCTCTTGGGGCCAACAAGAACATCTAGTTGCACTGGTTATCATTATGTAATGCTTATTGTAGACGATTTTTCTCGGTTCAATTGGGTTTATTTCTTGGAACACAAAAGTGAGGTTCTCTCGAAATTTGTTCAGTTCAAGCAGGATATGGAAAAAGAATTTGGGCTACCAATAAAGTGCTTGCGCACTGACAATGGAGGAAAATATATGTCAGATCAATTTCTAAATTATTGCAGGCAACATGGGATTTAGCGTCAAATGACTTTTCCAGAAACCCTACAACAAAATGGGGTTGCTGAACATAAGTTAGCTCATCTAACATCTATGTTTTTGTCATGGCTACATTCAAAGAGTCTTCCAAGAGAGTGGGCTGCAGCTATTCAAATAGCTTGTTATGTCATAAATCGTTTGCCTCCATGGCCGGGGAAAGAATAATCTCCTTTCTAGTTATTGTACCATCGCAAAACTAATGCGAGTTATTTTCGAGTTTTTCGGTCTGTCTGTTATGTTCATGTATTAAAACATAATCGAGCTAAACTCGACCCAAGAGCTAGGTGTTGCATTTTTGTTGGCTATAACACTCACAGAAAATGATGGAGATATATGGATTCAGAAACAAAGGTCACTTTTTCCCGTGATGTGGTGTTTGATGAATGGTCATCTTACAAGTTTGATGCAAAATAAAGGAAAAGGCATAGCTAATCTTGAATTTTCTCCTGGTGATGCTGCATCCAGTAATGGGGGGAGCAATATTTCTTCATCTAAGGAAAACATCCAAATAGGTGAGGGTACTAAGGCTGTCACACGAAATTTAACGAGACAAAGAAAACAACCTGACTATCTAGCTGATTATGAAGTTGAGTTAATCAATTTTTTTGGTTTTGTCTTGATTTTTTCATGGGAGAACACTGGTTTGGTAACTTGTAAATGGGTTTACGAGTTGAAGAAAAAGGCCAATGGTACTATTGACAGGTATAAAGCCCATCTTGTTGCTCGTGGATTTTACTAGCAATATGTTTTAGACTGCAAGGAGACTTTTAGCCCTGTTGCTAAAAATGGTGACTGTTCGAACAATTATTTCATTGTTGCTTACAAAGGCGGAAAATTGTGGTAACTGGACGTGAAGAATGCATTCCTCTACGGGGAGTTAGATCGTGATATTTTTATGGAGCAGCCACATGGATTTATTTCTAAGGAATTCCTTGATTATGTGTGCCGGCTCAAAAAGGCTTTGTATGGCCTCAAGCAAGCTCCATATGCTTGGTATGGTGAGATTGCCCAATACCTTAACTTTTGTGGTTTCAAGTCTTTAAATGCCAATCCAAGTTTATTTATTAAAAAAAAAAAGCCCCACTATGTGCACTATGCTTTTGCTTTATGTGGATGATATGATCATTACAGGAGATGATAATGTAAAAATTACTTGTCTTCGGGATGCTTTGTTTGTTCCTTTTGAAATGAAGAGTTTGGGTTTAGCTGTTTTCTTGGCTTGGAAATTGAAAAACCAGATGGTTATTATGTTTCTCAAAAAGGATATGCAGCAAGTTTACTAATTCGCTTCCGTGTGAGAGAGTCCAAAGAAATGACCACTCCTATAGAACCATGCCTGAGTTATCTAAAAATGAGGGAAAGCCACTGGAAGATGCAACACCTTTTTGACAAATTGTTGGTAGTTTATTTTATTTAACTATCACAAGACCCGATATTGTATATTCTGTTGGAGTCATTTCTCAGTTTATGAACAATCCATGTGAGGGTCATTTAACTGCAGCAAAGAGAATTCTTCGTTACGTAAAAGGGACTCTTAAGTTATTTATTAATGGACAATCAGCATATGTCATTTTCCTTGAGTGGTTTTGTAGATGCAGATTGGGTTGGTGATGTGAATGACAGATGCTCCACAACAGGGTTCTGTTTTACTATAGTTTCAGCTTCAATTTTATTGTGTACTAAAAAGCAAACCACTGTAGCTCTTTCAAGTTGTGAAGCAAAGTATATAGCAGTTACTATGGCAACTCAACAGTGTCTTTGGTTTCTACCTTCTACTACCTTCAACCACTGTAACTCGATGAGGATCAGCTTACACTTTTGAGCGGTCGGATCGACTCTCTTACTACGATCGTTGACGGGATGAGCGGTGAGCTTCGTCACATACGAGCTCAGCAGGAGACGATCCTCGCACGACAGGCCACTATGCAGGAGCAGATGACTACCTTCTTTACTGACTTTCGTGCTCGATTTCCTCATCCTCCTTCTTCGGCACCATAGTCTTTTTATTGTTGTTTTAAAAACTGTTTTTAAACTATGGTTGAACTTTTGATTATATATTAAACTTTGTCATTATTATGCTTATCCGTTATGTTTATTATTATTGCTTATTCCTACATGGTTATTAACTTTTTGCTTATGTCAAAAGGGGGAAGATGTAGAGATTTGCATGATTATATTTAAATAGGGGGAATGCATGCTAAATTAGATAGGGGGAACGTGTATATTAATTATCAATTTGTTCTGAATCATACATTGCAAATCAATGTGTTTGTCATAATCAAAAAGGGAGAAATTGTTAACCTATGGTTAACTTCTCGTTTTGATTATCACAAACAAATTATGTTTATTGCTAACAAATTGATTTAAGTGTCCATATTATTGTACATAAGTATATTCGATGGCACAAAGTTCAAGATCAAGATATTTGCACACAATGGCCAACGTGGAAACATGATCAAACAAACGAGACCATGAAGAATGATTTTACAAATACCGCAAAAGATTGCCTCAATGAAAATCGAGATACAAGTCAAAGACCGTCAAACAATGCCGTCAAATATTCAAACTAAGTACTTAGACGTTTCACGATCATATGTAAAAGTAAAACACATTAATACTTGGTAATGCATCGTGACAAACTCAAAGTTTTGATTTTACAAAATTCACGACAAAAATGTTTTACTTGAAAATTATGTTTTTCAAAAGTAAAAAATCGTAACACATATTTTTATAATGACAAAAACTTTGAAAAACATCTTAAACGTCCCTCCAGCTTTACATTTGACAAGATTTAAAAACGAGGACATTTCGAGCACTTTTTTTGACTGTACCGGACGTCCGGTATAATAAAAAATGCTCCAATGGTCATTTTTCCAACAGTCCAATCTTCTGACAAAAAATAATGGCTAGTTGACCATCCGGTATTTTCCCGGATGTCCAATAAAGTGCGTTCGGTACGATAGAGTTTTGGACTGTTTGAGTGTAATAAATATGTCAATATTCCTTCACTTGAAGATACACTTCTTGAGCATCGAGGCTTTTTATTGTTCGCAACCATCTTATTATGCATCTTTAAGAAGATCAAAGAGCATCAAACTCTTGAAAAACTTTTGAGTGATTTAACTTTGTGAAAATCTTTAGTTTATTTAAGAAATTTTTCATCTCAACACTTTGAGCTAAACTCATTATCATTTATTGAAGTGTTTGCCTCTTCTCTTCTTGTTATTAATCTTGATTCTATCATTCAATAAGAAGAGAAGATTTCACTTGTAAATTCATTTTGAATTGTGGGTCGTGTTGAGGTCCCGAAAAAGCTCAACATTGTAAAAGGACTGGTGCTCCTTGGTTGTAAGTCATCGGAAGCGTTGTAAAGGGTTGGATTGCACCACAAGTCAATCAACATAGTGAAAAAGGTCTTGCTCATGACGGAGAGCTTAGTAACGGGGGACGTAGATCGTTGGTTTAGATCGAACCTCCATAACATATCGTTTGCACTCTCTAACTCTCTACTTAACGTTTTACTTTGTGCAAGCATATATCATACCATCTACGTGGTTACTTTCATTTAGTTTATTTCTTTATCATTTGTGTTATCATTTATTTAAAATTTCAAAGTAATTAACGAAAAAGTTTTAAAAACCAATTCACCACCCTTTTGGTTAGCATATCTTGGGTTTACAATTGGTATCAGAGCACAGTACTCACTTCTTCAAAGATTTCACAGTCTTGAGTTATGGCTAACATCGGTTTTCAAAATCTCGAGGGGCATTCTACCAACCGTCCTCCCTTCTTTGATGACACACATTATAATTATTGGAAAGGTAGAATGATGATTTATGTTCAATCTATTGATTATAATATTTGGAAAATTATTGAATATGGTCCCTATGTGCCTACTAAGACTATTAAAATTGATGGCAAACCCGATCAATGTACTCCCAAGCCTAGAGAGGAATACGATGAAGATGATAGGTCATTAAATGTTAAGGCCAAGAATTTGCTTTATTGTGCACTAGATGAAAATGAATTCAATAGAATTCGCACATGTGAGTCGGCTCATGCAATTTGGCATGCTCTAGAAGTCACTCATGTTGGAACGAACAAAGTTAAGGAAACTAAGATAAATATGCTAGTCAAAGAATTTGAAAATTTCTTTATGAAACAAGATGAGCCCATTGTTAATATGATTACTCATTTCAACGATATTGTTAATGACTTAAAAGGTTTTAAAAAAATATATATTAACGGTGAACTTATGAGAAAAATGCTTAGGTCACTCTCGGAGGAATGGAGTCCCATACGAATGCTTATAGAAAACACAAAGGATGTGAATACATATCCGTTGGAAGAACTATATGGAACGTTGATGACCTATGAGCTCAACAATGTCGAGATCAAGGAAAAGACAAAGAAAAACAAAGAGGAATCAAAAGAAACTCCTAAACGACAAATTGCTCTAAAATCGACAATTGATGAGGAGACATCAACAAGTAACATGAGTGATGAAGAGCTCGATGATCTTGTACTTCTCGTCAAAAAATGGAGAGGCTTTCGAAATAACAAAAAGTTTCAAAAAAAAGACGACAAAGGAGAAGAAAAGAGCAAAAATATTATTTGCTACAAATGTGACAAACCCGGCCACAATAGAATCAAGTGCCCGAACAAGAAAAGAAGTTTCAAGAAAAAAGCATTTCAAGCTACTTGGGATAATAGTGACAATGAAGATCAAAATGAAAGCGATGATCAACATGAAATCGCAAACATGTGCTTCATGGCCTTCGAAGATGAGATACCAAAGAAAACCAATAGCAAGTGGTTCTTGGATAGTGGATGTTCAAAGCATATGACCAGAGATCGATCGCTACTTTCAAACTTCAAAACAAAGGATGTAGGTCATGTGACTTTTGGAGACAATGCAAAAGGGAAGATAATCAAAATCGGCAACATCGGTAATCACCTATCCCCCTCTATTGAAAATGTTTTGTTAGTCGATAACCTCAAACATAATTTGCCAAGTATTAGCCAATTATGTGATAAAGGTTACAATATAAAATTCGATTCTTCCAAATGCTTAATTAAGGATGCTATATCAAAAGATGTGATTTTCATAGGGAGCCGAAATAAGGATATTTATATCATTAATATTGAATATGAAAATAATGAACATTGCTTGCTTGGATTTAAAGACGAAACTTGGCTTTGGCATAGAAGACTTGGTCATGTAAACATGGAACATATTTCGAAAATCTCTAAAAATTGTTTTGTAAAAGGATTGCCAAATTTGAAATTTGAAAAGGACAAAATTTGTGATGCATGTCAACTTGGGAAGCAAGTCAAAAGTTCTTTCAAATTAAAAATATTTTCTTCAACAACAAAACCATTGCAACTTCTCCACATGGATCTCTTTGGACCGTCAAGAACGGCTAGTCTAGGTGGTAAACACTATGCTTTTGTTATCGTTGACGATTTTTCTAGATTTACATGGGTAATATTTTTAAGTGCAAAAGATGAAGCTTGAAAGCCTTCAAACATTTTTGTAAGAAACTTGAAAATGAAAAAGGTCACACTATTACTACGATTAGAAGTGACCACGGTGGAGAATTTGACAATCTTACATTTGATGATTTTTGTAACAATAATGGATATGAACACAAATTTTCGACTCCTAGAACTCCTCAACAAAATGGTGTAGTAGAGAGGAAGAATCGCACATTACAAGAAATTGCTCGAACCATGCTAAATGAAAATAATTTACCAAAATATTTTTGGGTCGAAGCTGTTAATGTCGCATGCTATATCATAAATAGAGTTTTGGTTAGTCGCAAGAGAACCAAAACTCCGTACGAGCTTTTGAAAAATAGAATACCCAACATTAGTTATTTCAAAGTGTTCGGTTGCAAATGTTTTGTCTTAAACACAAAAGACAATTGGAAAAATTTGACTCAAAATCCAATATGAGAATTTTCTTGGTTATTCATTAACTAGCAAGGCATATAGAGTCTTCAACAAAAGAACTCTAGTCGTTGAAGAATCTATACACTTTACTTTTGATGAAACTAATATACTTGATCGAGAGAAGGGTATTGATGATGATGTAGGTTTAGAGACTCCTTTTGAACAAATGAATGTCCAAGACAAATCAGTGCCTAATAAAGAACAATCAAAGGATCCCAACAATCAAGAAAGAGAAGAAACACCAACAGAAACTCAAGATGACTCTACCTTAGTAAAGGAATGGAAGTTTGTCTCGTCTCACCCAAAGGAGTTAATAATCGGCGATCCATCAAAAGGTATTACTACTAGAACTTCTCTTAGAAATCATCTTGGTAGTTGTGCATTCATTTCACAAATTGAACCCAAAAACTTTAAAGAAGCGGAACTTGATGAGTTTTGGATTCTAGCAATGCAAGATGAACTTAATCAATTTGAAAGAAACCATGTTTGGGACTTGGTTGCTAGACCAACAAATCAAACCGTTATTGGCGCTAAATGGATTTTTCGAAATAAAAGAGATGAAAATGGAATCATTATGCGTAACAAGGCTAGATTAGTAGCCCAATGTTACAATCAAGAAGAAGGAATTGACTACGAAGAAACTTTTGCACCGGTAGCTCGATTGGAATCCATTCGCATGCTTCTTGCATTTGCATGTCACAAAAACTTTACGCTTTATCAAATGGATGTTAAAAGTGTATTTTAGAATAGATTTATTCAAGAAGAAGTCTATGTTGAGCAAACAACCGATTTTCCAAATCATAAGTTTCCAAATCATGTGTTCAAACTTAGAAAAGCTCTTTACGGCCTCAGACAATCTCCTAGAGCGTGGTATGAATGTTTGAGCAAATTCCTACTTTCAAATGGTTTTTCTATTGGAAAAGTGGACACTACTTTTTTTTTTTATCAAAACTAAAAAACAAGACATACTCATTGTTGAAATTTATGTTGATGACATCATTTTTGGTGCTACAAATATTCAACTCTGTGAAGAATTTTCTAAAAATATGAGCATGGAATTTGAAATGAGTAAGTACATCTTAGACATGCTAAAGAGAATCGAGATGAATGATCTAAAACCGATGAATACTCCGATGAGCACTTCCGCAAAGCTTGACAAAGACGATCAAGGCACTTCCGTCGACATCACCAAATATCGAGGTATGATCGGATCACTTCTTTATTTAACTGCAAGTAGACCCGATATCATGTTTAGTGTATGTTTATATGCTCGATTTCAATCAAATCCTAAGGAATCACACCTTAAAGCCGTAAAAAAAAATTAGATATCTTAGTGGGACTCAAAACTTAGGACTTTGGTATCCGAAACGTACTCACTTTGACTTACTTAGTTACTCGGATGCCGATTGTCAAGTTGATCAGAAAAGCACTAGTGGCACTTGTCACTTTCTCAGTTTTGCTTTGGTTTCATGGTTTAGTAAGAAACAAAACTCCGTAGCCCTATCTACGGCCAGGGCTGAATACATTTCCGCCGCGAGTTGTTGTACTCAAGTGCTATGGATGAAACAAACCCTTAGGGACTATCACCTATCCTATGATCATATTCCTATCATGTACGACAATACAAGTGCTATTAATTTATCCAAAAATCCCGTCTTACACTCTCGAACGAAGCACATTGAGATTCGACATCATTTTCTAAGAGATCATGTTCAACACGGTGATATTTCACTTGAATTTGTTGACACCGAACATCAATTAGCAGATATTTTAACAAAACCCCTTGTGCTCGATCGTTTCTCAACTATTCGACGAAGCTTAGGTCTTATCGAACTAAAATGATTTCTAAAAGTCTTACTGTTATTTACTAAATGATTTTCTATTCTTATTTCTCACTCATTGTTAACTATTTAAAAAAAAAATACCGAACGTCCGGTAAGGACCGTTCAGTAAGGCGGAACTTTTTCTGCCTTTTGAATTCACTTTTACCGAACGTCCGGTAAAATTAGCGGACATTCGATACATGAATTCTACAATTTTTTAAACGCGAATTCCTTACATCTTCGCTTCACTCTCTTTAACTTGCTCCCTCAAAATCCTCTAACCCAGAATTTCTCTCAACAAATTCATTTCATTTCCACTTCCTTACTTGATTTTCACTTTCAATTGAGTTTGAAACTATCCCTTTCAACCTATAGAAAGTCCTCCCTCATTCGAGCCCTAGAAAATTCTCGACAATGGTTTCACTTCCAATTCAGTAAATTCATCAATCCAAGCAACCACTCTATCAATTTGTAAGTTTCTTTGTCATTATTTACATAATTCTTGCTTATTTTTCTTCTTCAAGCTCACAATTCTCGCCCAATACGCACGACATGTTTAAAATCTTCAAACCCTAGTCTTCTTCTCATTTTTCTTATTAACTCTTGCTCCATATTCAAACTACAAGTGAGTAATCTACTGTTTTTGCAAAGTATTGCAATCTCTCATTCTCACTTTCATAAAATTTTCAGTTTTCCCATTCTTCACTCGAGTTTTAATACGAAAATCCACTAAATTACTTGAAAAATGTCAACTTCTTGAGGTCAAGGCAAAGGTAAGAGGCTCAAGCAAACTGTTCGGCGTCCACCTCCATCTCCATCTCCGTCCTCTGAGGAAGAAGACTTCGACCTCGAACCTGAAACTCCAACGAACCCCTTTGCAAAGCTACCCATTCTACAAGGTAAAAATGTTAACTTTCCCTCATTTTCTATTGATGCACCCGCATTTCGGATTGAGGAACTTTTCATAACCATGGGTTGGGTATCAATTTGCTCGTTAGAAGAAAATGTTTATCCTTGTTTAATGCAAGAATTTTATCAAAACATGACCTTTTCGTCACGTCAAGAGGATATCTCAAGCTTTATCGAAAACACTCGTATCACGGTTTCAAAACCACTTGTTCGCACTCTACTTGAACTTGAACCGTGTAGTGTCCAAACCTTCGTGCACAAAACCCACCCTACGATGGAAGGCTATGACCCGACCGACGCTTACCGTCATGTTACAGGTAAGAATTTTGAAAACATCAGAAAAATTTCAACAAATCAACTCACTCTAGCCTGCAAAGTTTTACAAAACATCATTGCCAACATTATTCTACCTAGGAAGGGGCACCGGGATGAAGTAAATTGTTTTGACCTCTTCCTTCTCGACTCATTTCTTGTCGAACAGCGAGTTGATTTTCCGACCATTGCATTAGGTCTTATGAAGTTCATCCGTTCATCACGTGTGGCTAAGGCACTTCCCTATGGAATGCTTTTAACCGAAATCTTTCGACATTTTGACATTCCTCTTCATGACGAAGCATTCATCAAACCCCGTCCAAACGACACCATTAGTTCAACCACCCTTAAACGCATGAAAATTGTTAAAAAAAAATGGGCAATGGCTGAAACAAAGGGGTTTGACCAGTCCGCTGGGCCGTCTACGTTACTAATTGAAGAAGATGAGTATGACGACGACGACGAGGCCGTCCATCCTATCAGTACCTCGGGATCGAGAGCTACCCGACCTACTAGACAGGGTCTCGATGAGGATCAGCTCACACTTTTGAGCGGTCGGATCGACTCTCTTACTACGACCGTTGACGGGATGAGCAGTGAGCTTCGTCACATACGAGCCCAACAGGAGACGATCCTTGCAATACAGGCCACTATACAGGAGCATATGACTACCTTCTTTACCGTCTTCCGTGCTCGATTCCGCATCCTCCTCCTCCGGCACCGTAGTCTTTTTATTTATTTTTTAAAAACTGTTTTTAAACTATGGTTGAACTTTTGATTATGTATTAAACTTTGTCATTATTATACTTATCCGTTATGTTTATTATTATTGCTTATTCCTACATGGTTATTAACTTTTTGCTTATACCAAAAGGGGGGGATAGAGATTTGCATGATTATATTTAAATAAGGGAAATGCATGCTAAATTAGATAGGGGGAACGTGTATATTAACTATCAATTTGTTCTGAATCATACATTGCAAATCAATATTTTTGTCATAATCAGAAATGGAAAATTGTTGACCTATGGTTAACTTCTCGTTTTGATTATCACAAACAAATTATGTTTATTGCTAACAAATTGATTTAAGTGTCCATATTATTGCACATAAGTACATTCGATGGCACAAAGTTCAAGACCAAGATATTTGCACACAATGGCCAACGTGGAAACATGATCAAACAAACGAGGCCATGAAGAATGATTTTACAAATACCGCAAAAGATTGCCTCAACGAAAATCGAGATACAAGTCAAAGTACCGTCAAGCAATGCGCGTCAAATATTCAAACTAAGTACTTACACGTTTCACGATCATATGTAAAGGTAAAACACATTAATACTTGGTAATGCATCGTGACAAGCTCAAAATTTTGATTTTACAAAATTCACGACAAAAATGCTTTACTTGAAAATTATGTTTTTCAAAAGTAAAAAATCGTAACACATATTTTTATAATGACAAAAACTTTGAAAAACATCTTAAACGTCCCTCCAGCTTTACATACTTGAGAGATCTGAAGCACGCAACTCTCAAAGAGAGTGTGAAGGATAAAATCTCACGTCTATTAAGCATGAAAGTATAAGATTAACATTTAATATAAAACCCAACTCTTAATAGTAAGTACTATTTACTCATTTTAAAAGCTTGGCATGACAAGGGAGGAAAGCTATGAAATTTTAAATCATGAACGGGTGAAACTTAACATCAAGAAATGGATAAAAAGCTATCATGCCAATCGAAGCGAAAAGTGCAACCCCAAAATAACGGAGATGAACCATGCCAGAGTCTTAGAATACCATAAGTATGTTTCAAGGAACTTCCAAGCGAACTTTAGATGTTAATAGCTCACGAAAACGACATGCGTTTACCAGTTACCAGACTTTAGCAAAAAGGAAAACTTAAAGAAAATCATTTAACAAAAGACTACTTTAGTGATACAAGCAATTTCAGCCTAAATCTTTTTCATGACAAGGAAAGAAAATACACCCTTGATTATCACCATCAAATATAAATCCAAGAAGTAATACGTACTGTATATCTATCATTATTTCCCGTATCAAAGAGCCAGAAGTATCACTGGTTCTTGAATAAGAAAGAAAAAAATGTCATCAATAAGAAATTACTCATGAATTACTTGTAGGAAGAAGAGCAACATAGGCAAATCACATCAATTTTAATAAGTTAAAAATTTAAATTTAAATTAACCTCTCTTATGACGGCTAAAAATGACAAATTAAGCCTTCTTCACAATAAATTTGAAGTCGGGGATTTTTCTACCTCAGGTGCCCATATCTCTTCATACTTGCATGCAATCAGCATTGAGTTGATGCCAACCAACTGAAGTTCCCTTCTTGAAATAGTCCTCATTGAAAGAAAACCGTGTACTATATTGATTGCGAGGTATAGGCTTTCAGGCATCAGATCAAATTTCTTGTGAACTTCAACCAACCAATCTAGAAGGATCTTTCTCATTTCAGAATTGATTTCCGGCTACAAATCCATGTAATCACGAACTCGAGCATCATCTTCATAACAAGAGAAGCACATACAAAAGTCTTGCCGAGATAAATATAATAAAATGAAGAGAAACAGAGAACCGGAAAGAAAATAACACACCTCTGCAAGCTTGTAGAAGTTGTAGATATCCTCAACATACTCCACGGCTGCCAATTCATTAACCACATATGTTGCATCAGTGTTAACTATTGGATCCTTTGGTTTCTTTGTAATTCCACAAGCAGCCTGGAAAATTGAGCAGTTAACATCAGGACAAAACGGTGCGATGGGGCTTCATCAAAATAACAAACCCCTTTCCCTACAAATTTGGGGTTGACTACCTAAAAACTTCAATATAATTTCAAGAAAATTAGATGGGAGAGGATCAAAATTAGAACCTTGCTTCGAGCAGTGAGGATCCCAGTCAGAGCTTTCCAATCTTCTTTGATGATTTTCTTGCACTCCTCTGGCTTTTCTCTTCTTCATCAGGAATAATGACAATTACAGCTTCCTTGTTCAGCTTGACAAATTCTTTCTTCTGAGGTGCGGCCATTGGAGCACCCTCTTTTCCTACAATTCTATTGACAACTTCTAGTAGTGGTTTCTGCAAATTAACAACAGAAATCTACTCATTCTGTATACTGCAAATATCTAAAAAATTCTTGAACTCAAAAAAACTAACCAACCTTACTGTTTTTCTCAGCTACTGCTTGTGCATTTGCCAATAATTGAGCACAGAAACTCCTGACAGCAAAGATTTTATCAGTGCAGTTAAGTCTAATGCACAAAGCCAAAATACCAATGTCTGTGCGCATATGAGAGAGATGGGGTGGGTGGGTGGGGCGAAAGATCTGAGTTTGGGGCTTCCCCTCAACAGCTGCAGTAGGAACAAGGTTTCCTATATTTTCGAGAGCTCACCGATTTCTTCCCTCGTCCCTTACCATCACCACATGTAACGGCTGCTTCTCAGATATACCGAGGTTCACAAAGGGCTCATCCATGTTCCCTAAAGCACACTGCTTTAATTCTTGCAACTACATATTAATATATAATTGTTAGCAAATAGAAGAACATGAAATACACTCAATATTTAGAATGAGATTGCTCAAGATATTATTCATTGTTGCGGAATCTGTTATTGTCAACCAAACTGGGTACAAATGAAGAGGATTAAAGTTCCAGTGGATAAAGAGGAAGATGTAGCTAAAGAAACCAGTTTCACTCGCATCAAATATTTGATTCAGGTGATATGAAAAGTTAAAGAGTGTACATGCATCAAATGATAAAGCAAGGCAGACTGTACAAAGTGTTAAACGAAATTCATCAGGATGACAACAAGAACAATTGACAGGTATGGCGTGAAAATTGACAGGAAAAAAGAAAGAAATCTGAAATTTTTGTTTTCTAACTGAACTTCAAAAAAATTGTCCTTCCAGAAAAAAACTATCTTGACAGACTGAAAAATAAAAAGCAAAAGAACTCTAATTCAAATTGCTGCTATTCACTGTCCTCGTATTTTTAGAAAACAACAAAGCCAGAATCTTTGCATAAAACTCAATAACAAAATCCATTATTACGGTGAAATGAGCTACAAAGACCTGTGCTTATTGAGCTCTGACAGAAGGGCACTCTGCTTTGCAGTATCCTTAGGATTCACATCGTCCTCAGCAATCAAACGATCCAACAGCTTCTCCTGCCACCAAAATGGCCACCGACTGAACCAATCTAAATACAAAATTCTCTCAAACCCATTTCTCAACCTCGCAAAAACTCCCATAATAAACACCAGCATTGGAAATCCCTTCTTCGCATCCTCAGTTTGCTCACGGAGACACATTCTCGTGTCTCCGTGCGCGGCACGACCGGGTCTCCGTGGATCGTGTCTCCGAGATGTGTGGGCAGCCAATCGCTCCAGATTGCACATTAATATTACACTGCAGTATCTATATGGAAGTTGAAGACTACGGAAGAGAGATTGTTGATACCATTATTTTTGAAGCATAAAAATGGAACTTTCTTATTTCATTCATTCTTCTGGTAGTCAAAAAACTAATATTTCACAAAGTTTAACTTTTTCCGTCTTATCTCCAACAAAAAACAAAAAAAAAAATTGCACAGAGGCACCTCCGTACGCACACGGAGGCACATCGTGTGCGCACGGAGGTGCCTTCTCGTGCCTCCGTGCGATTTTTTTTTTAATACAATGCTACCGATAACATTTTTTTCAACTATACAAATTTGATTAAATAACCCAACGAAATCTTCACAATCCATATAAAAAATGAATTATTTTATGTTGTTGGAGCCTTGCTAGAATCAAGTAGTAGACATCTTGTGTTCCATATTGAACAGGACCTGGAAAACTTCTGCCGTTGAGAGATGTTCTTGTTTCTTTTGTCAAAGACAAGAAAGACCCTAAATACCTTGTTAGAATTATGGAGTCCTCTCCTTTCTTTTTCTTTTTTCTTTCCTTTTTTTGTGTGGTGGAAGCCAATTAAAGCTAAGGCTAGGGCTTTTTAGCTTTCTTGCCTTAACCTGATTGGAGAATTATGCAGTCAGGGTGCATGCCACAGTAATGTGTAGGTGATCTTGAGATAAATTTTTTTTACCTAGAATGGCCTAAATTGAAGGTACATTTTGGAGAAGGCCTTCCATGTTAAGAAAATTTTTCATGTTAGGTGAGAAGCTTGTGAACCTCTTTGTGAAGATGATATATCAAGGAATCTGTCCAACAAGATTAAAGGCCAGAATTGCAAAAAGTTCAGATCTGAAGCAAAAGGGATTGACAATAGAGAAAAAATGGGGTTGATATATTTTCTTTCCTTTTTGCTGAACAAAAATATGCAATGGTTAACAAAATTTCTCAAAAGCTGAATGGTTATCAACTCAAAAGTCACAATTTTTTGTAGATACCATACACATTACCACCTTGAAAGTTTCCATGGCAATTTAAAAAAAAATTGATTATGCAATAAATGCCCACTATTAAATCTTCATTAGTCTTTCTTCTCTTATTGATAGCATTGTAGAAAAAAAAATCGCATGGAGGCACACGAAGGCACCTCCGTGCGCGCACAGAGGCACATGAAGGCACCTCTGTGCGCACATGATGTGCCTCCGTGCAATTTTTTTTATTTTTTATTTTTATAAAACAATGCTACCAATAACATTGATTAAATAAGCCAACGAAATCTTCACAATCCATATATTTGCTATAATCACAAAAATTTCATTATAAATTCCAATCATCACTCAAACTTTAACCCAAGTTTATAAAATGAAAATTGAAAACTAAAGATGCAACTAAAACTCAAGCTGATTGAAGTCATATAACACAATAATGCATAGAAGATAGATGAACATTATCTAACAACTGATCTTACTGGAAGGCCAGACACTTAACTTTAGCTGCCCCTTGAACACAGGCTACGGAGTCAACAGGAGGCTCAGGCATAACAACAGAAAGAGCAGTCCAAGAGAGCCCAGAGTAAATAGCAAATGCTGAAGTTAAATGTGCTGCAAGGCGATAAGGACTTACTTTTGGTTCAGCAAACTCAGATTCGAGTTCCTAAAAGAAGAAAAAGAAAACATAATAACATTAAAGAGCTCTTCATCGAATTCAGATTACCAGCAAGTAATATGTAAATACTTGTCACTTGTTACCTCTAGACCACTATTGATCATCCACCAGCCAATCAGTCCTTGCCCAGCAAAAAGAGCAAATAGCCCACATAGCCTAAGTCCCAGTCGAGGGGTAATGTATCCTTTCCGAAGAAAGTATGAAAATGGTAGGGCAACCATTGTACCGAGTGCTCTTCCCCACGTACAATGGGGACACTCCATCCAAATTCCAATATATGAACTTAAATTCAGCAGGACTCATCCATTTATTTACACTGGAATGATCAAGAAATTAGATGAACTTCACCAACGCCCAGTGCAAGCAACTAATTTCATGATCTGATAAGACCACATCTAAATGCAACTATGGACACAGATTCCAATAGCGTTGCCTTAGTGAAGTAAATCTAGATAATTGCCTTAGGAACCAAACCAAGTATTGACAAAATAATAATAATAATAATAACCATAGCTTGATTACTCATTATGGTATATAAAAACATGGCCGATCAGGAAATATGCATGAAAAGTAATACAAAAAGCAGAAGATAAAGCATCTTATCGACTTAATGAGATTATATATAATTGCAATCCATAAGAATCAAAATAAAAAGAATAATGCAACACAATAATCAGTATCATTGTTTCTTCACTTACATATTGAAGCTGTTAGCAAATCAAATTATCACACTCATCCGTGTGCCTCCGTGCGATTTTTTTTTTTTAACAATGCTACCAATAACATTGATTAAATAAGCCAACGAAATCTTCACAATCCATATATTTGCTATAATCACAAAAATTTCATTACAAATTTCAGTCATCACTCAAACTTTAACCAAAGTTTATAAAATGAAAACTGAAAACTAAAGATGCAACTAAAACTCAAGCTGATTGAAGCCATATAACACAATAATGCATAGAAGATGGATGAACATTATCTAACTGATAAATTTTACGGATAGAATATATAAGTCATACTCTCAAAAATTAAAATAAAAGACAATCATCTGTTACTTGACAAGAAGTGAAGGTAAAAGAACTATTTTACTCACTGTTTTACTATTACACTTGTTAAATTTATCCATAGAAGGTCAAACATGCCGGTAAAATTCAATTTCAACAATCACCAATTAAATTAATTAAAAATCCAAAAATACGTAGTTAAATTGAGTTTAAAAATGACAATAGATTGATAATAATAGAAAATACCTTCACAACAAAAAATTGAAAATTGTTGAAAAAAATTGGCATTAAAATACCTTCAGACGTCAAATAACAAAAACTTCGAATCCTGCAAAAATAAGGTTGGTTGACAAAATTAGAGCAGCATATAGAGAGAACAACATATGAAGAAAAAACGGAACCATAAGAACCCAGAACCCGAAAATATAATCCAAACCTAAGGTGTATTCCAATGGGAGGTTGCTTGGGAAAATGGAGGAAATGAAGAAGAAGTTTGCAGTGAGAAAATGGAGGAGGAGTTGGTGGTTACGTGAGATAATGGAGAAGCATGACGGCGTTGCTGGAAATTTGGACTAATTTCAGGGTTTTTTTTTTTTTTTAAAAGGGATTTTTGACGACGATGGGAAATGGCAACACGTGTGGCCTTTACTTTGGCTATTTTAATATATAATGATTTGATCAAACTCTTTCACAGATTTCTGTGCATTCTTATAGAATTCATTAGAACTTGTAAAGAAATTCATTTAGAAAAATGAACAAAAGAAATCTTATATAAAGTTATATATATTTATATAACTTATATTATATTCTTGTTATTGAACTATTTATTTTTTCAATACAATTTATTTCTATTTTGAACTTACATAATTAAATGATCCAGAACACATCGTAACAACATTATATATTTTTAACGATAATATTTTTTCTTGAAAAATTTATAAATATATGTCACCTCAATTAGATAAATAAATAATTAAAATACCAAAATAAAAATTAAAAAAAACTAAGTATAGTTTGAATAAAAAAAAAAGGAGGAAATCTCTATTGTTCAATATTATCACTATGACCAAAACAGTATAAAGTTACTAAATTAAACAACAAATCACTAAATAAAAACTTAATAAAAAATTAATCGATTCTTTTTTGTAAAATGTCTTATCAAGATCTATTTTAAATAGCAAATTTGGAGAAAACGATGAAATAGAAGAGGGATGAAAAAATTTATAAGAACTTTCAATTACAAATTGATCGTGTTTTTTTTTTTTTTAATTGACCAAACACAAGACTTATATTTTGGGGGTACTTACAAAAATATCCTTAAAATTAGGAATGTTTTGAAAAATCATATAAAAAGTTTTTAGGAAGTAAAAAATACTGTGTAAAATAAAAAAAGTGACACGCGCTCAAAAAGTAATACAAACTCAAAAAAAGTGACAAACTCAAAAAAAAGTGACATACCAAAATAGCATCATCCATTTGTGCAACACCAGTGATCATGTTCTTAAAATAATCAGCACGTCTAGGACAATCCAGATGCTGATTATGTTAGGAAAATATAACATATTATTTCACTTTTTTATCTTTTTAAAAAGTGACAAAAAACTAAAAAAAGTGACAATCCAAAAAAGTGACACAATGTCACTTTTAAAAGTTAAGTGACATTTGTTTTATTAAAAAAATGACATACAATGTCACTTTTACTAAAAACTGACGTTTGTCACTTAAAAAAGCGATAGAAATCAAGAATGTGACTAATAAACACTAAAAAAGTGACAAAAATTTAAAAAAGTGGCTAGCAACATTCTCTCCTGTAAGTCCATCCACACTCATCAGCTGCATTATAGTCTTGGGCACAGCATTTTTGATCCCCAAATGAGCCACAACATCCACAAATCTCTTATGCAGTTGAGGAGTCCAAACAAGCCGTGGCCGTTTAATAGCTGATCAACTCATTGGAGCAGATTTTGACCTTCAATTGCATGAAAAACGTCAATTTCACTCGCCCATTTTGTTCTTGAGTCCAATCCCGAAATTGGTCCGTTTAATTGAGGAACTGATGCAATTGATGAATGGCCCATTGTTATACCAACATTAATTGAAGGTTGGATGCTAAAACTGATGGGTTGAAGTCTTGTGGAGTCCTCAAATGACTGGGAATAGACAGAACCTGTGCATGAGCTGTCTTGCTTGATTCGTTCATGTTGGTTCGAAATTGGATATTACCCATGGGTTCATTGGATGGGCCATGATGAGGCTGTGGTGGGGGTGGTGATCCGCGACCATGGATTGCATCGACAGCCCCGAAAATAATGATCGAAGGGTCCGAGTTCGTTGTAGAGAAAAAATTCTGCAAATCTGAATTTACAGTTTTGTTTGTTGTTATGAAGACATCTGTAGGTGCACCATGAAGAGGTTGATCGACCTCTAGGGTAGGTATGACATGAGTGTTGCCGAAAGTTATGTTTTCGACCAAATTTTGGTGCGTGTTCAGCCGATTTTGGCTCAAATTTTCGGCTGATTCTAGTAAGTTTGAAGCAAGATGTTGGGTGAGAATTGTAGAGGGTGATGAGAGCTTTCCAACTGTATGGTGATCCGGTGGTTTGGGTGGTGGTTGGCAGAGTTTTTGGGCTTCGAAAGAGGCGGCTCCATTTCATGTGGCACTTAGAATTTTTGTTTTAATTTAGAACGTAATTAATACGGGTTTATATGATGTTTAATTAATTAAGGGTATTAATTTAATTGGATTACTTTTTAGAGTATGAGACCTAATTTTCCCTATATTTTGTTGTTCGGGCCCACATCTTTCACCGTACCCCCTCCATATAAATCAGCATTCTGAGCAACCTCTAATCAATGTTATTCTTATGCTGAACCATTTCATAAATGCTTAACTATTATAATAAATTGAAGAACCAAAAATCATCTGTACAAAGACCAAAAGGGACATGCACGTCTACACTACACAACATAATTTCCCTTAGTCGACAATGAAAACAAAATGAATTCATACACGTATATGTAAAAAGAAAAAATAAAAGAGGACAAATGAAAATTAGTCAAAATTTGTCCCAAAACTAAGGAAAATGAATACCAGCCTTGTTAAACAACGAGAGTAAGTGCATAAAATCTTCTTGTGTGAGTTCGGAAGATCTTTTTTCTTCAAAACCTCCTTGATTTAACACACCTAAAACTCTATCTTTATAATCAGAAGCTTTTGTATACCCTTCGTCCATCTCCATATCCTCATCTTTCCCTTCGTCGGGGTCCATGCTCAGGTCCCCGAGAGTCTCCCAAAGCAGTGACACACGGCCATTTCTGTATCACCTGACAACCCCTCATGCTAAAGTTGTAATGCTTGCAAGGTTTTATAGTTCTTCTCTAGTATTGAACGGACAGTCTTTTGCCTAAATATTGAACCAAGAGTTCTGTTTTTCGATTTAAAGCAAATCCGAACTAAATCATCCCATTCCTTAATTCACCGGAGGAAGCGGTTTCCTTGGTTCAATCCTGAGGACTGAAGAGTCAACCTTAGGAGGAGGCCTGAAGTTGTTCTATCCCACTTTTCAGACAGACGACAGTAAAGATTATCACCAGGTTGAGCAACGAGCCTCATTGCAAATTCCCTTTGGAACATTATAATTGCACACCTGAATAATGGGCGATGAGCTAACAACTCGAAAGTAAGAGGGGAGGAAATTTGATATGTAATATTTGCTATGCAAATGTCAAAGTATGGAAGATCACACTTCTGACTTCACTACATCTCCTTGTATGACCTGGGGGAGAAACATTGCAAAACATGCTCAGTTCTATTAATTATTTAGAATGACAAACAACGAATGCCTGATCAGCAGCAAAGTAACATTATCTTGAAATTATGCATTAAAAATGTCAAATATAAACAGACGGGCACAAGTTGTATTACCTAACATCATTTTTCCAGATACAGCAAATATTTTGAAAACATTTAACAGACTACATCTTTAGCCAAAAGAAAGGAACACAAGCATCAGGAGTGAATTGTTTAAGCAGGAAATGTGCAACTATATATAACAAGAAGCTAGGCCTTATTCCCAAAACTTGTATAGGCTACCATAAATCTTTTTGTCAAACCATTCAGTTCACTACTACGTCTACTACATAGCAACTAGATCCATAGAAATCAAAATAGGTCATATTACTTTTGGTTTACCCCTCCATCTTCTAACTTCATCTACGCAGGACCATGTGCCAACAATACATACAATAAACCATCAGGTATAATAGTAGGGCTGTAAGCAAAAACCGCCAAACCGGAAAACCGAACCGAAACCGCAATTTTGAAACCGGCGGTTCGGTGCCACGTGGACCCGTCAACGAAATGGTTTTGAACCAAACCAAACCGGTCAAAACGGTTTGGTTTAGGTTTGGGAATTTTAATTACGGTTTAAAACCAAACCGGACCGACGAAAAAATATATAAAATAAAAAATAAAAAATTTAATTTTTTTGAAAATTTATCCAAAATTCCAATTTTGTAAATTCAATAATTTTGTCATTTTGTTGGTATTTTTGTCAAATTTCCTATTAGTTATTACGATTTACGACCCGCCCAAATCCCAACCCGACCCGCTATCCTAATTTAAAAAAAAAAAAAAAAAAAACAAACTCAAACTCTCACAAACACAACCCTAATCCCTAACCTTCCATTTCTCTCTCGCTCGCTGCTCTCTCTCGCTCCTGAATTTTCCTCAAATCGTCGATAGTCTACGGTCAGAATTTTCGATTTACCTGCCGACGATCGCCGTAGTTCTGATCGATCACAACTGATAGCCTTCAATTTCATTGCAAGACTGCGTGATTTTTTGTGACCTGTGGGTTAGTTCTGTGATTTTTTTTGTGATTTTAGTTACATAACTGCGTGTTCTTGATTCTTGAACATGAAAGCCGTCTAAATTATTACTAAACATAGTTTGTCATCTCGATTCTTGAAAATCCCCAAATTCGTGATTTTTTGTGACCTGTAGATTATTTCTATTTTCAAAGTTCTGTGATTTTAGTTACATAACTGCGTGTTCTTGATTCTTGAACATGGAAACCGTCTAAATTGTCTTTGGAATTATATGACTGTGATTTTAGTTTATTGTGATTTTACTTTGATTTTGTTAGTATTTAAATTTATAGTAGATATATTTAGTTTATTTTGAATTTATTGCCAGTAAGATATAAATATATATTGAATTAATAGCATAAAAATAGACACTAGACAGACAAAAAAAATATACGAGAAACCGGCGGTTTAAAATCGGACCAAACCGTTAGATTTAGGTTTGAGTTTTTTTCAAACCAGTCAAAACGGTTTGGTTTAGGTTTGAGTTTTTCTCAAACCGGTTGAAACGGTTTGGTTTGAAAATTTGTCAAAAACCGGTAAAACCGGACCG
This sequence comes from Fraxinus americana, assembly GCA_035079005.1. Lineage (NCBI taxonomy): Eukaryota > Viridiplantae > Streptophyta > Magnoliopsida > Lamiales > Oleaceae > Fraxinus > Fraxinus americana. The sequence goes on from CM068719.1 coordinate 9,402,551, forward strand.
CTTACACCCCTATCTAATAGTAGCTTTCATAATTGTTATGTACATATGACAAGAAAAATCCATAGTAACTTCTAACATTGTTTGATAGCATTGCAGACTTTTGAAGATTTAAAGCAGCATATAGTTCCACCTATGTCAATTTTGCACCAATAGCTCGAGATTTTGTTAGCTAAATTGTTCATCTGATTCATACTCAATTGACTATCATCAATATCAACCATGACTCCAAACAATATGTAAAAATGATATATTTTCTTTCGCTACTAGCCTTGAAGGAATAGAATAGCCACTAAATTTTATGAGAACTGGGCATCTTGAATAAAATAGTCAATTACATCTGATAACCCATACCTAACGTTCCAAGTATGGAATTCCATCATTTCCTACATCTCCAAGACTCTTAACAACTTTACAAAGTGGAATTCAAGTAACTAATAACTAAATGGGAAAAAAAATTCCAAAATCCTTCAACAAAGTTAAAAGGGAATTTCGAACTGTAAAGCTAAAACAAAAAAAAAAAAAGAAATATAAAAATATACTCAGAAAATCATTTCCTTGAGTGGAAAAACAGTCGTGTTCTAGGATATACGTACATAACCTAAAATATTTGCAGAAGTCAAATAAGTAACATAATGAAGCGATAAACACCAATTTGGTATTTGTATGTAAAACAAATCTGGAAGAAAGTCTGATAAAGATTTCTAAGAGGTGGTAAACGACAATTTGGTATTTGTATGTTAAGTACGTAAAAATGAAAATGCATTTTTTAGTATTGTGGAATATCTGTAGTCTTTCGCTATGCCAATTTGCATTTAAAAAGGACTATTCAGAAAATTTTCACACTGCAGTTCTACCCTTTCCAAAAAAATATCACAAGTACAAAACCAATGTGAGATTCATACAAATTATATCCAACTAAAACAAATTTTTCTTTCTTAATATCAACTTCAATTCAAACTTCTACGTTTGGCATCAATTTCATCAACATATGTCGACGTGAATTATGATATGCAAAAATTACTATGAGAATGATGAACAGAAAATGCAACAAAGAGGCAAGGAACTCCTCAAGGACTATTGACATCAATTTTCATAAACAAAATGTCAATGTCAATTTTTGCCAACGACCTTTGCTAATGTACAAAAGTACTCCGAGAAAGTTCAATAGCAACTATGAAAAGAGAGCTGGGAATTCCTATGAACTAATAATGTCCAATTTTCATCAACAATATCTCAACGTCAATTCAGCCAAAGGTTTGCCAGAATCACTTCAAGAACATCGCATGTAAAAAGAGGGCGAGTAATTCCATGGAGACACTCCGATACTCAAGTCAGGAAAAGAACTGAAAACTTGAGAAAAGAATTAATCAAGAATATATTTAGGAACGTAATTTGACCATATCTCAGAACCTTGTAGGATATTTTTTCCATAGTTAACATAGGTCCATAAAATAGAATCTTTTTCGAATTGTACTACAGTAATGATAAAAATAAAATCTAATCCCCTTATCTCCTGTGATAGAAATTGTCGTATCAAATTGGAAGAGATTTTCTGAGATAATTTTTATCCACAACCGGTCCAACATCTGTTGTGGAAAAATCAGTCTCATTATTTCTATCAACTGAAATAAGAGATATATTCTATTATCATCATTACTAGGAGCCAAGTTTAATTCTAGCAAGGCACTTGGCATGTTTAGCTAAGGTTAAAAGCTCTTTAAAGGAACTTTAAAACTTAGCCAAACATCCTCGTTATGAGAAGGAAACTCCACTAACTATGAACAATTACAAGCTAAGTATGGTCAAGTTATGAACAAATATGCTCTAATTAATTCTTCAATTCTCCTTTACAAATTTTAGTCATTTAATAACTTGACCGTCAGAGCGTCTTCAAAAAAAAGTTCCACCAGATTTTTATAAGTTCTACGTGTTGGGGATGATTGTCCAGGATAATGAAAAATAACAAAACTTGGACAAATATTTTACTCAATAAATAATGCAGCTTTACTATAAAATAGAAATAGAGGATTACAAAACGAGTTTCAAATAGAAATTACGAAGTATCTCAAACTCTCTATTTCTCTCAATAACAAACTCTACCTTTCTCAAATCCTCATTTAGTGCTCAATTATTTTTAGAACACACATATATACTTAACACATCCTAAGGCCTATTTATAAATTTTGTAAGGCGGTTTATCATTTCACAAATACAACTTGAATTCCTCTTTAAAAGTTGAAAAATCAAACATGAACTTGATCGAACAACAAACTTTATTTCCTTGCTTGACTTGGTAGATTTACTTGTTTGAATTTTCTTCTTAGTAACAAAGAACAATTTGATAACTACAACTTATCATTTAAGGAGGTAAAATTTAACTTTGCTTCCACCTCTATCATCTTCCAACATTATCTCTAAGAAGTAAAATCAAAATTTGTTTCCACCTCTAACAATCTCCCACTTGGAGACAAATATCAGACTGCAGTGCAAACTTCACCTTCATCCTCAAGTACTAAGACCAACTAAAGTTGAACATGACTTCAGCTTCTCAATAGTAACTACATTTGTTAACATATCTATAGGATTTTCTGCGATGTGGATATTCCCCAAATTTATTTTACTAACTTCTAAGAGTGAACGAACAAAATGGTATTTAACGTCAATATATTTCTTAAGTGAAATGCAGAATTCTTTACCAGATGTATAGTACTTTGGCTATCACCATACAACCTGCCGTCAACAAGATTCTTTAGGAAATTGTTAAAAGTGGAAACAAATTTTAATTTTACTTTTTAGAGATAATGTTGGAAGATGATAGAGGTGAAATCAAAGTTGAATTTTACCTCCTTAGAGGATAAGTTGTAGTTGTCAAATTGTTCTTTGCTACCAAAAAAAAAAATTCAAACAAGTAAATCTACCAAGTCAAGCAAGGAATGAAAGCTTATTGGTTGATCAAGTTCATGTTTGACTTTTCAACTTCTAAAGGAGGAATTCAAGTTGTATTTGTCAAATGATAAATTGCCTTACAAAATCTCTAAATAGGTGTTCAATGATTGAATGTCAAAAACAATTGAGCACTAAGTGAGGATTTGAGAAATGTAGCGATTGTTATTGAGAGAAAAAGAGAGTTTGACATTAAATATTATTTATATGCATCAACCCCAAGGCTATGTGATTACAGAAAGGAGAGTATGGTGTGTAAACTCAAGAAGAGTTTGTATGGGCTAAAACAAGTGCCCGGTATAAGAAATTTGATAGCTTCATGACAAGTGCAAGCTTCCATAGGTGACATGGTGATCATTGTTGTTATTACAAAAAGCTTAAACACTTCTAATTTGATACTTCTCTTTTACGTAGACGATACGCTTGTTGCATGTTCAAGCATGGATGAAATTATTAAGCTCAAGGAGCAGTTGTCTAAAGAGTTCGCAGTGAAGGATTTGGGCGCAACAAAAAAAATTCTCGAAATGCGAATCAGTAGAGACAGAGAGAACAAGAGATTAAAGCTATCACAAGCAGAATATGTTGGTAAAGTCCTTAGGAGATTCAACATGGAGGATGCTAAATCTATTAGCACCCCAATAGCAGGCCACTTCAGATTGCAGAAAGAACAAGGAGCAAAAACACACGAGGAGAAAGAGGACATTGCTAAGGTCCTTTATGCCTCAGCCATTGGTAGCTTGATGTATGTTATGATCTGTACAAGACCAACTATTGCTAATGCGGTGGGAGTTGTTAATGATTCATGAATAATCCTGGCAAAGAGCATTGGAAAGCTGTCAAGTAGATATTGCAATATCTGAAAGGTACTCAGGATATGGCTCTGTGTTATGGTGGCTCAAAGATAAGCTTGCATAAGTATGTTGATTTTGATTTTGCAGGAGAAATTAACAGCAGAAAGAGCACAACTGGATATGTGTTTACTCTTGGAAGTGGTGCAATTAGCTGGGTCTCTCAGTTACAAAAGATTATAACCATTTATACTACAGAAGCAGGGTATGTAGCAATATCAGAATCTTGCAAGGAAATGGTATGGTTTCAAAATTTCTAAAGTAAATTGGGCAAGAATCTTGATGACTGCAAGTCGTATAGCGATAGTTAAAGTGATATACATCTCACAAAGAATCTGCATTTCACTCAAGAACGAAACATATTGACATTAAATACTATTTTGTTCGTTCGCTCTTAGAAGATAGTAAAATCAATTTGGAGAAGATTCACACTATAGAAAATCATGTACATATATTAACAAAGGTAGTTACTATCGAGAAACTGGAATCTTATTCAACTTCAATTGGTCTTAATACTTGAGAATGAAGGCAGAGTTCCACTACGGCCTGATATTTGTATCCAAATAGGAGATTGTTAGAGGTGGAAACAAATTTTGAATTTACATTTTAAAGATAAGGTTGGAAGATGATAGAGGTGGAAGCAAAGTTGAATTTTACCTTCTTAAAGGATAAATTGTAGTTATCAAATTGTTCTTTGCTACTAAGAAAAAAATTCAAAATTTGTTTCCGCCTCTAATACTAGCAGTATTTAATTTTTGCATACAGTAAAAAACAACTGCCATAAATTGACGCTGACACTTTGTAGGAAAAAAAATCAAATCACTAGTTTTGTTAACTCAATTTCATCTATAACTTCATACCATGTGCTCAAACGTAATATTTACTTTCCTAGTCTTGAAGTAATAGAATAGCCAGCTTGCTAATTTGCCACCTTGGAATAAAACTGCAAATCAACGCATCAAATAACAATACATATGGAATTCCATTATTTCCTAAATCTCTTACAATTTTAAGAAACTAAACTCATGGGTATATATATAACAATTTGGAAAAGACATCCATATCCTTCAACAAAGTTTTACTAACATGTGTATCCAATCAAATGTCTCTCTCAAATTTATATCCCTACCACCAAAAGAAAATGAAAAGAATAAGACTCATAACCATAAACTATAGAGATGTTTGAGAACTTAAATACACGCTGTATTCAAATCAATAGCTCCTACAAAAAGGAGACTCAAATTCCTCAAGGACTGTCAATGTCAATTCTCATCAATTTCCGCCAACAACCCTCGTGGGTCTACAAAAATGAAACCGAAAAGCTTAATAGAAATTGCAATAAGGGAGCCACGAAATCCCAGGAACTATTGACATCGAATTTGTCAAAAAAAAAAAATATAGCGTCAATTCCACAAATTGCCTATGCTGATCCATGTAATTACTTCCAAAATGTTAATTAACACCTATAAAAAGGTGATGACAAATTTTTCGAAGACATTTTGATGCTTAAGTCAGTATATGAAAATTGAACATAATGATATTTAGAAATGTGATTTGAATGTAACTGAGAACATTTATAGGACAAAGTTCACAATTTAGCAAAGATCATGTGGTTGGAATCCCCTTTTAATTGGACTAGCTCTTTATAAGGACGAAGACGGATTTTAATCCATCATCAGGGATTATAAGATTGGATGAGTTTTCTAAGAGTCAATTTTTATCTACAACCTAGTCTTGGAAGTAGAATAGTACACAAAATCTATTGTACTAAGAATTAACTACAAAAAATATCATCCAATATTATAATAAGATAAATTCTATGGGTAGAGATGTGAAGATACACAATCTATACTCATCCTTCCAAGAGCAGTCCAGTTCAATAAAGTGTTTGGTAACTTCTATGGCTGCGCTTAAAAGCACATTTTTAGGGTTTTTTTGGACGACCTTTTGGTTCAAAAGCACATTGTCCAAATAAGCACCTAAAAGGTACTTTTAAAGGGAGTCAAACACACAGAAACTCTACTAACTATAACTAACTCGTACTAAAGGAAGTATGCTCATGTTACACAACAAAAACACTCCTAAATGTTCAACTTTATCATCATTTACTGACTTAAGCACCAGAGTGTATTCGAAAAACTATTTTCCTACCTTTTAAGAGTGCTGCTTGAAATTCCAATGAGTGTTTTTTATACACCAAGAAAAACAATTGACAGAAATTAACTAAGACAATTTGTTCAACATTAACCACAGCCTATAAAATGTGCACGTGCACATCTTATTTCTGCAATGCTACATCATTTGCCAAGATTTGGGTGCAGAAAATTTGAAGTCTTGGACACTTATGAATAGAAGCATCTAATTTTAATTCTAAAGCTTCAATCCATGATATAAATTAGCATAAGTAGTCAACATATTTTCCAAATTAAAGCAACAAACACGAAAGTCCACAGCCTGCTGCTGTTCTCCGTTAGAGACACAGGCTCCTCATGGCCCAAAAAGACTCTGGTGTAAAAACAGCAGCCAACACACTCTCGCACACAACACTTCCGTTTGCCCCAGGTTTCTCGTTTTCGATCCAAACACAAATATAACCAGCAAAGTAATAAGCCCGACCGGAAACAATTACACACCGAAGAAAAAGAAATTTCCATCAGAAGCAAAGAAAATTATTCACCTCCAATCGAGTAGACGAAGGGGTTCCTTGAAACCTACGTTGCAACTCGAGAACCATATGGGGATCAAGTTCGACTGCTACTGCAGATTTTCCTACTTCGAGAAGCTTCTCAGTCAGGTTACCAGTACCAGGACCGATTTCTAGGATGACGTCAATGGGCTTGATGCCAGATTTTTGAATTATACGGTCAATTAAGAGTGGATTTTTCGGGGACCATGCATAAACGAGGTTTCCAAGTATGACTATTTCAAAATTAGGGGTTGGAGATTTTAAATTTCAAAAATTAAATTTTCATTAAAATTTATTTATGAATTAATCACATAACTATTCAGTTTGGTCACAATTCAAAAATTTTAAGGTCACAATTCAAAAAATTTATAGGTTACAGTTCGTTTATCGGTTACAAATTAAAAATTTAAAAGTCACAATTTATTCATCGATCACAAATTATAAAATTTATAAGTCACAACTTATTTTAGAATCACAAAACATCAAATTATAGGTCACAAATTAATAAATTTGTAGGTCACACAGTATTTATTGGTCACACACCAAACAATTTATTGATCACAATCAACAAATCATTTGTAACCACCACCAACACAACACCATTGTCGTCTCCGCTGCCAACACTAACACCACAGAAATGCACCACCATCGCCAACACCAACACCACAGAACGCACCACTGCCGCCAACACCAACACCACCATCACAACCACTTCCCAGCAACAAAACCACAGTGTTAAACATCGCAGCCAACGTTTTCATCACCACCACTACACCAAATCTGTCAACATCACCACCACCACCACTCAAACACCACTAAAAAACTGGACCACCACACCACCACTACCACCAATAGAACGTCGAGCCACTCTCACCATTTGTGAACCACAATCGCCAGGACCACATCACCATCACTATCACAACCACTATTGACGCCACCACCACCTGCGCCCCCATTTGCAAAACACCATCAAGAACCAATAAAAATCACCCCCAAATTACTGGCTAAACAGCGGATCGAAATAGGAAGAAACCACCCCCAAAAATCAGAGCACGAGTCATTATCGCAGCAATCTAAGCACCATACAACGACACTGTAATCACAGCTACAATGTAGTGTTCATCGCTGTAAAGTTAGATCCGAGCATCTCTATAGTGTTGCTCCGCTGATTGCCGTGCAACAGACGATCGTCGTTATGGTGCCCGTCGTTGCAGTGCTAGATCTTAGCACTACTTCATGCGGTGCCCGTCGGCCATCGTTGCGGTGCCAGATCGTCATGCTTGCTCACAGTGTTGTTGCATCAGCACGAGAGATTGAATAGAGAGAGATTAGGGTTTGTAATATTATTATTAATAATAAAATATTGATTTATAATAATTAAATGAAAACCTGATTTTTGTATAATGAAACTTGATACCTAATTTATGAAAATGGTACTTTAAAACCAGGTGTAGGTGTAATTTTCTCATTTTTCAATATGCAGTGCCTTTGGACTTATGGAAGCATCCATGAGGTTTGTAAATCAATGGATGGAAGATCCCTGTTTGGGCTCCATTGTATATGAGAAATGTATTTTTTTTCTTTGAAAATAAAGAAAAGTTTAAAATTTGTGCATTTTACGAGAAAACGTGCGATTAAAAATAGGGATGGCAATCCAAACTGTTAAAACCGAAAACTGCGGTTAACCGATCCGTATGGAGCAAAAAAAATCGAACCGATAGTGCAATGGGGTGGTTATGATTTTGATTTTAATGACCCGGTTCGGGGTAAGGCGAGTATGGTATTTAGCGACGGTGCCCCGCCTCGAACCGATTACCGATTAAAAAAAATTAATTGTGCAATTGGGCTTTCCATTATTCTTTCCCAAAATTAATTGGGAAAAAAAAGCAATAGGATTTTCCCAAAATTCTGGCACAATTAACATTACTAGTAAACTCTTAACTCAATAACCTAACTCTAACCATACACGTTAAAATTGAAAATTGAAAATCAAACTTATAAAACATTCGTCCACTCAACCAATGAATCAAATCAGATCCGTCGGCACTCTGCTGCCTATACCTCAGTTTCAAATTGTAGTAATCAGCAATAAAGTCTACCATCTTGCGATCACACTCCCTGAGTTGTTCTGTATCCATTGGCTTCAAACTATCTTCCATGTATAATTCAACAAAACCCAGATATATTATACTTGATTGCATTTTCATTATAATATTATTTAAATATATGATGCGTGGCCCGAAAATGTGATTTTTAGTCTATTTTGCTTGTTAGTTTATGTGTTCTTCAGTTTTTCTATGTTCATAAGAAATAGAAAGTTCAATTATTAATTTGGTTACAGAATTAATGTGGCTTTTTGCTGATATTATAAAAAGTAGTCTACTACTGTTGGAAACCATTCTTGTATGGCTGATTTTGATACATTTGTTAGCCATTCTGTTACCGTTGATCATGTAAAAACAGAGTTTAATGTTTTCCTAGACAAGCCAGTATTGTCAGGGTGGATGGTTTTGATTTATTGACATGATGGAAAGCAAATTCAATAAAATATCCGACTTTACAGAAGGTTGCTAGAGATTTATTAGTCATTCCAGTATCTACTGTGGCATCTGAGTTAGGGTTTAGTACAAATGGTAGATTTGTGAGTCCACATAGAAATAGGCTTCACCCGAAAACTTTACAAACTTTAATGTGTGCTCGAGATTGACTTTGGACTAATATTAATGGTAGGATTTATTTTTTTATATTTGTTATTCATGCACTTTCTTTTATTACTAATTTTTTTCTCTATTGTGTGTAGAAAGTTCTGCTCCTTCATCATACTTCGGAGCTTGTGCAAGATTTAGTGAGGAGGACATTGACGAAAATGTACATTTTTTTGTTTAAATCTTCAGTTAATAACATTCTTGATTAAGTAGTATGGTTGTATTATTACCCTAATTATATTTCTTATTTATTATATAGGAATCAACTTTGAATATTGACCTATGCTAGTAAGAGTTGTAGGGAAGAATGAAGATTGACCTATACTAGTAATAGTCTTGACCTATGTTGATAATATTGTTTGTTAAATTCGAATTTTGCATTTGAAAGTTGGGATATTGTTTACATTTCCATTTGGGATATTATTTGCTAAATTGGCTTAGTATTTTATTTTATTTTTATTGATTTTTCTTCATAATTTTTTTTTTTCAATTTGACGGTTGGAATTTGAATTTATAAAAAATAATTTATTTTCGTGGTTATTAACCGAGTTGAACCGACTTACGTGGTTATAATATGGTTATGATATGATCAAAAATTTGATGGTGCTGTTATGATTTTGGATGAACCAACCCCAAATCGAATCGTTGTCATCCCTAAATTAAAAATAAGTATAGTGAAAAATGAATTTTGGGAATGACCGGGCTCAAACAGGGGCCCTATTGTAGTTTTGTTTGATGGGTTGGGTCTAGTTAATGGGCTAGACTCAAATTGAGAACTTTTGTTGCAAGTTAAACTTTCAAATTAGGACAAGAATAGCATTAACTCCTGACCAAAAATATTTAGTTGGGTAATTGACAAAAGTAGCATTAACAGTATTAATTTCTACAAAAGGGTACACAGGGACTTTCGAATTTATCTGTAGTTTTTATTGGTTTGAAATGAATATTATCCCACTTTATCTAAAATTATACATATAATGAAAAATTATATTCAATCCATTGATTTTTCTGACGACATTGTTCATATTAGACAACAATAAAATAATTTTTTTACCTACCTTTTCTTTATTAATATTGCATAGAACTAATCTGCCTTTTTAGGGGCGAAACCAAAAAAATATATCGCGATGAGCTGAAATTTGAAAAATTTCTAATGAACTCACATCATAAGAGATGTTCTATACTTCACGAGATACAGTTTAGAAGACTAAGCGTGAAAAGGTGGGTTAGATACTCATGTAAGTACAAATTTAGATGTTAACCTTAACAAGTATTCTTATTATATAAGTTCCAAATAATTTTTATAACCCTTCATTCCGAACAAATGAAAATTTTGATTAAAACACAATAAAAATACATGATTGTACATTACTATTCTCAAAATAATATATGATGTTGGCATCAATCATTTATACCAACACATTCTAATATCACCTGAAAATGGAGAAAATCGACCGAAAATATCGAGGGCGCAAGAAATTGGATTTATTTTTCACATAAATGTTTGATTCATTTCAATAATATGCTTTTAATCACATTAATTTATAAGTAAATAACTTTTAAAAAATATTCCTTTTACTGATATATTAAATATAGTACAAGTTACTTGTTTAATAATAATAACTATTTCATTGTCAAACTAAGTAATTTTTTTTACTTATAAATAAGAATATTATATGAAAAGCATATATAGAAACCAAAATTTAATTCCTTTTAGGCTTAGCAAAACATGTAGACTCCGTTATTGTTAAAATAAAATGACTTATTTTTGGCATTAATTAATAAAAAATATTTGTTATAAAATTTACTTTTTAAATCATAATGAATATCTTATGATTGTGTAGTCCTTTTAAAACTTGGATAACTATACATTGGGCTTGTACTGGACTCAAGTTCATCGAGGTTAAATAGAACTAAGGAAAATTGCAATCACGGTACCACATCTTTCATTTAGTTGCAGATTTTGCCCTAACCTTTCACTTGTACCACCGTATAGCCAAACATTTCAAAAATCCGCACTTGAAGTCCAAATGAATAGAAACCGTTGGCTTAACCATTAGTTAACTAATAGAATTAGAATTTGACTTATTTTGACCAATTTTAAAAAAATGTAACATGGTAAATTTACTTTTTGTCGCAAAAATAAAATAAAATAATATTAACTAATAAATCAAAAAATAGAAAACAGAAAATAAAAACCAAAACCAAAACCACCCACCCACGCACACCATCTCCCCCACCCCCAGTCCCATTCCCATTCCCATTCCCATTCCAGCCCCTTACCCCAAAATCACAGCCACCCACCTGACAATGCCTCTACTATCACCATTGCCTCCTCCATGACGTCAACACCACAATCGCCTCTAAGGCGGCACCACAGGAATTTCGCTATCCACACCACCAACTTAACTATTTTTGTCACCCCACTCAAATTTCTATCCCAAAACATCGTAGGCTGGAACTATACACTATATTTTCCATCTTTGCCGCTTGCAACTTATGGCCTCTCCACTGTCAGAACCACACACCTTCCCATATCCCAATTCTCCATCTCGTCGATAGCTTCTCATCATACAATTACATTCACCACTAACGCCACCACCTACTGAACACTAACACCCCACCACTACTATCACATCAATAACCCATTAACACCACCTGCTGAACCACTACTTTCAGTTGAACCCAATAACACCATCACCTACTGAACCACCACAGCAAGAACCCACAACTAATTCACCAGAAATCAACAAAAGAAGCACAAAAAAGATATTAACATAAATCAACTAATTCACACACCTGCTTCATTTTTCTTGCCGGTCACAAACACAATACAATCCACCACTATTTTGCTGGTTGTTCAATGTGGCTAGGCGTTACTGTTAATGATTTGGGTCTCCATTGAAAAATTCTAAATCTGGGTTGGGATCGATTATGTGGTTGAGAGATGAACTAAAAAATTCTAGATTTGGGATGTGATGGATTATGAGATTGAGAGAGAATATGAGGTCTCCATTAGCACGATTGATGGTAGCTGGTGTAGCGGTGGAGTGGGCGTTGGGTGGGTGACGATTTTGAGGTAAAGGGGTTCGGGGAAGAAGGGGATGATAGTGGTGGTATTTGTTTTGATTTTTTTTTCATTTCATAATTAATATATTATATTGTGTTTTATGTTAAAAAAAAATGTTAAATTATCATTTTGCCCTTTTAAACCTAGTCAAAATTATGGTCAATGTCAATTCTCTGGTCAACTAACGATCAAACCAACGGTTTTCATCCATTTGGACTCCAAGTACGGATTTTTGAAAGGATTGGTACCCACGGTGGTACAATGAAAAGTTTGGTGCCATGACTGCAATTTTCCCATAGAACTATCCGCTTCAAAACTGTTTTTTTCCTTGTTAGATAACTTGGTTTCAATTTTTTTTAAAGAAAGATAACTATACACGTCTCAATTTAATTATTATGTATTTATTTGTCTATTATGTTTTGATATTTTATTATAAGGAAACAATTTTTTCACAGCAATATGAAAAGGATATGCAACAAAAAAATAATAATAATAATAATTCAATGATGTCTAGACACGTTCGATCTCTGACGTATGAAAAAATAAAAGAATAAGGCAAACAGGAAAACCCTATCCCGTTATTTTTTTCTTGGACATTTTGACCATATATATCAAATCGATTGAGATCATAGTAAAAGCAACATCTAATCAAAATATGTACCTTATAAGATATGACACACGACGTCGTGTGGCCAGCGTGCAGTTAGTGATGAACTTAATTCATTTATGGCCGACCATAATGTAATAGGAATGGACTCATGTCTGATTGCTACTGCATCATCAAAACAGAATCATGTTATTTCTTTTTCAGTTGAAATAACAGAAAAAAAAATATCTCCATTCCTTTTGTCAATGGTAGTGAAAAGTTTGACGTCATGAACTCCTCGATTTATTAATATCGACAAAACATAACATGTTCAAATGTATTTAGTAGTGTCAAAGTGAATCGAGTTACCTACGAACATGTATGTCTGTATTGACCAAATGCATCCAACTCAAGATAAGCCTCAAGGAAAGTGGCGAACCATATTCCACTAGATTAGCTTTATCTTGAACTTGGTCGAGCTAGTTTAGCTCATTTAACACGACACTACCAAATGGAACATTGAACAAATATATATATATATATATATATATATATATATATATATATATATATATATATATAACTTCTTTAGCACGTCCTGAGTCAAATTGGAAATAATGTTCTTATAATCAAGCTCCTGTTTGGTGAGGATTAAAATCAGATTTTTAGTAAATTTTGATAGAAGTTAACGAAATGTGTGATTGAAAAGGTGTGTGACCCATAAATATGTGGTTAAAATTAATTGTTGACTTTAACTTAGATTAAAATTTAGATTTTAATTTCTACCAAACAGGGGCTAGGATTCGATGTTACATCTTAAAATGTTAATCTTATTAATAGGAGTAGTCAAAACCCTTATATGTTGGTTATTATTTTTTGTTCGTTCGATGCGAAATTTATCCATTAACGTCTTCCCACTAGATAGTGGTTCGTTTGAGAAAACAATAATCGAATATGTATGCTTGTTTCGAGTCTTGTCAAATCAGATTGCTCATTTAACATTAACGCACTTTGATACTATATTAAGATTTGAGATTTCATGTTAAAATGTTAAACTTATATATATATATATATATATATATATATATATATATATATAAAGTAACACAAATTCTTATATATCGATAATTTATTTTACATTTGTGGGATTTAACCCTTATCGTTTAATATGGTATTTTGGCCAGTTTATTTTATAACATCAACATTCTCATACAAGTTTTCGAAAGATGGATGGCATTTATGATAATCTAGTGTGTAGACTGTGCAAGAAGAAGTCAAGGTCTGTTGGTTTAATGAATCTCCTTCAAGCAAGCAGTTGATGATAATTTTTTTTTTACCAAGAGTGAATATAGTTTTACTTTGACCTAAAATTCATTTTTTAGCTTAATTATGGCCTAATTATTATGAAACCAAATGATCATCACATTTTAAATTGTTGGGAGACGACTGGGCTTCAGATTGGTGATTATTTAAGAATGTATAGTGATTTTAAATTGCAACTCGAGGAAGAAAGCGTGTCATAGAATAATTACTATTGTTAGTCTTATTTTTCTTCTTTCTTCCTTTTGAGTTTGTGTGTCGAAAGTCTGACTATACGTCTCTGTTTCGACCGGGTAGTCACTAACAATTAAAAGTAAATTCAGACGATTGTGTAAGGGACAAACCTCTTGAGACAAAATCCCAAAAAGGGGTGCTTTATTGATGAGAGTTACAATTGGAATTAAACAGAATGCCTCTAAGGGGCGCAAGTACACGAGTACTGAAAGAAGGATAATTAAACTTAAATTAAAATTACATATTCTCTATTTAAGAGTGTTTGATTCGGGGTGCCTTTCTCTATGTCCATCCTTTCCTTTTATATTCCTATGATATTTTTGCATGTGCTTCAAACTACTACCCATTTTTTTCATTGTGCCTAATTTGTCATGGAACTGTCATCTCTAACTGTTGCCATTACTCCTCGTTGTTCAAATACCTTCAAAGAGGTTTCTTAAATCGTGGAATGTGATAATCAGCTCGATAACTGTCTCAGTAACTGCTATTCTGGATGATCATAATATCTCACATATTAGGATTCTGGGCGACTCGAAGGTTTGAGCGAAAACGAGGTTATCGCGCTGAGCGACAATGATGCACTCCATTCGTCCAAACTCTGGGCGTCATGCGGGCTTGGGTGATGATATTACTGTGTTCGTGGGCTCCTTCTGTACTTACCAATAACCTCATTTGGACTTTTGTCCTGAGCTTTTGATTGGGCTTCACTTTTAGGCTATCCAATTTGGGCTGTATTTTTAGTGTGTGTCAACAATTACCCCCTAATATGACATATTTAATACTAAGTATTAACTTATATCATATTCACCTTGTATTTCTTAGGCAATATTTGAAATTCCCGAGAATTTCAAAAATCATTTCTTTTTTCAGCTTAAAAAAGGTACAACATTACAAACCCTTTTAAACCCAAAAGATACGCCATTTCTTTACACCACTAAACCACGTTCCTATATTTCGCGCTTCTTCCCCGCTATTTTATTGTTCATCTTCTTGCTTCTTTACTACGTTTTAACCTTAACACAATTGCACTTTGCACTCAATGGCATCTTCACAAACTCAATCTGATGATACTTTTAGTTTCGAAGATTTTCGGAATATTCTTACTAGACCGTATGAAAATGCAAATTTCCTCGCACCGGCCAATGCGGATCTCAATAAATTCTATTCAGGTCCGTCATTCAATAATGCCGACGCCATTGATCAGGTAGCGGTGGGCCAGTTGTTTCCTTTCACCGAGGACCTTCCATTTCTGAACTCTTTGCCATTGAAGCCAAAACTGGATCCTAATTTTCATAGATGGCATGCACGTATGAAGAATCATGGTCCCACCAAATTAATTTTTGATCGTGCTAAAAGTTTGGACTTGTTAGAAATTACCCTTTCTCCCCCAACTTATGACCCGGTGCTCTTCCCAGTCGCCCTGAATTTCTGGTCCTCTGAGTACAATACTTTTATCTTTCCTCTTGACCCAATGTCTATTACTCTAAGGGATGTTGGAGCCTTAGTAAATCTTTCGCCCTTAGCCGACACTATCTTTCCTGGTATTTTGATTTAAAGTGTTGCCCTTCAATTTAACAAGAAGGTTGCTGAATCTTATTCAAGCATGCATGGCCTTTATACTGTTTCCATTTCTGAGCCTACCCATGCTGAGCGTGTTGCTTTCCTTCATGTCTGGCTCTGTAAATACATTTTTTATATTCCCAGCCTGAAACCCTCTCTGAGTTATGTGCTTCTGTCGCATGAATTACCACATGGCAGACCTTTAAATTTGTGCGCATTCTTTTTAGCCACGTTTTATAGAGGCATGGCTTCCCTTCAATTCCAATTGAGGAATAGTGCGTCTCTTGCTGGTAGTGGGCCCTTTGGCTTACTCAATTGTGGTCGAGAGTCTATTTTCCACAACTTGATGCTCCACCATCTCCTCATCGAATGGTTAGCTGTTATGGACTATTCATTCATCAAAAGAGCCATGTACATATGTTCAGCATGGACGTTTTTACACTCTTTTATACTTTGAATTCAACGCCTTCTTTATTTCCCTTTTCTCCACATCAAATTCTTTTATACGTACGGCCTCTTTTTACCTTAGCCGAAGTAAGCACCTCTTTACGCATTTAGGTTGGAAGAGAATTGTTCCATGACATTGTCACAGGAACAAATGCTAAAGCAGGGGTTGAGATATATGCTCCCCAATTTTTGCTCGCCAACTTGGTTTTGGCCAGACATGGCATGTCCCTCCTTGTTATTCTAAAAGCTTGACAGAGCGTTTTCATACTATCAGTATGACTGAAGCGCAAGCCATTGACATTCGTAATAACCGTTTAGCCGAAGGTTTCTCTTTAGCCCCTTTTAGTTCTACCATTGTTACACATCCTCTTTTTGAACAGCTTTGGCCATCGTGAAACGTAGACTGTTTGCAACTGATGCTAATTGCTCCTTCCATTTACTGGATCGGTCAAACACTTCCGTTGCCTCTCCTATTTTGACTGCCCCTGTGTCCATTAGGAATCCTTCCTCACCAGCTCGCGTTAAGCGTTCTATTCCTCCGACCTTCTTCTCCTCCTGTTAGGACCACTACAACTAAATGTAGCTCCAACAGCAAACGGCTAGCCTCAGCATCCCCTATTTTGCAAGATGATGATGATGATGATGCCCCTCTCATTCTTAGGAGAAAGGTAACTAAATTTGCTTATTTACAAACATGCTTCTTTATGTACTAATGGTTTACCTGAATTCCTCAGAAGAGTTCAACCTCTCCTTCGAAGGCTCTTGCTTTGGCAAGTCCTGCTTCGTCGCCCTCTACAGAAGTTGTTTCGTCCAAATCAACTGATGAAGGGATTATGCTCAAAGATAAACCTTTAGTCCCAGAATCTTCATTGCAACCAGCAGCAAAGTCACAGCCAATGGAAAAACCATCTATTTCCCGGGCCGTCGACCCCCCAAATGTTGAACCGGAAGGTAATACATATTCTAATGTTTTACCTTTGCTTGTGCTTCTGGTTTTTATTCGTTACTTCATTGAATTATGTAGAGGCTCCCATGGAGCTGCCCGTTATGGCAGACTCTTCCCGTCCAGATAAAGGAAAGTCCCCACAAGTGGTGGAAGCAACTGGTGACATGCCTGAATCTCCCAGGGTTGATGATACAGTAACCTTTTAACTCACTTCCATTTTCACTTTGCCCGTCATGGTGAAGGTCTTTATTATTGGCCTTTTCCTTTGTAGGGTGCTGATGACATCGTATGTTCTATCCAAGACTCGTTCACTTCCTAGGAACAAGTAAAAACACCTCGCCCTACTTCAACCAGTCATTCTTCTACTTCATCATCCGCTCTTTCGAAAGAAAATATGAAGTCTTTCAAACAGTCAATATTCGAGTACATGTCTTTCATGGATATGAAAATTGGCCAGGCCAGTGCTGCTAAACAGAAGGATAAGTTTGAACTGTTGAGTACAAAATTGACGCAAGTAATTAAGCTCCCTTCGCTCAACGTTTCTGCTGACTTTAATGCGACATTGAGGGTTGTCTACTCTGACATTCTTTCCTTATTAGCCAAGTATACAGACTTAAAGGCTACGAGTACTCAATATCTTCGTGCTTCATCTGAATGAGAATCTTTGCTGTTGGAAATTGACAAGGTCAAGGGCGAATTAAAAGAAATCTCCTCTGAAGTTATGGTCGAAAACTCTTTGATGATAAGCTTGGTTGTGGAGATGAAGGAGCTTCAGGCGAAGATGAGGGACTGTAGGACGAGGATAGTTGCCAAAAAGCGTAATGCTTCTCAGGGAATTGAACGAGCCAAAGCTTTGGTTGAGCAGTACAAAAAACTGGATGTTGATGACAATTTTGTAACCGAACTGGACATTCCTTCTTCTCAGCAGAGCAAGGATTGGGGAAAACTTAGAGAAAAAATACGTTCGGCTTGGGATGAATTATAATTAAGACATCCAGTGCCTTAACTTTCTTCAGGTAACTTCGCGCTAAATGCCGTTGCGAATTTTTTATGTAACAACAGTTTTTTGTCGTTAATGAACAACTGTTTTGTTTACTCGTATTTATTGACGTTGTCTTTAATCGTCAAACTCGTAAAGCATTTAATTGCTTTATGCTAAGATTCACGTACATTCTCTTTTGGTATTCCCATTTCTTTTCCTAAAACTTTATGCCATTTTAATTTCGGTTATTATACACGAATGTGACCGTCTATATTCCGTCCTTTCATCTTCACGACTCTATAAATGCGTGTATATTTCGCACTTATCATTCTCATTTTTATCCTCTTCTTCGAAAACTGATTTGCTGCCATCGTTTTGGCACTTCAAAGGTTGATCCAGAATTTTCATCTAAAATAGAAATGGATCATTTGATTCATCCATTTTGTCATCGGTCTTAAGTTACCTTTGGTATGGGAGGTATAAGAAATGTTCTTTGGCCAACGAAGTTCTTCCTATTATTGCAGCGATGTAATTAGGAAGGCGATTTTGAGGGTCATTTTCTTCCTTCTTGCTTGTTGAAAGTGATTTTCAGCCTCTCTACTTACCCTTGCAGCAGTGCGATCAGGATGGCGATCAAGGCCAGTTCACCCTCTTACTTGACGATCGACCGAGGAATTAGCCTGTTCTCAATTGTAGCTGTTAGAACATTTAGTACTTTGTATTTCATACTTTGTAATGAATATTTGATAATAATAAAGGACTTTTCTTGAACGTACTTCGAACCTGTGTTATTCATCTACGGTCGTTTGACACAATTTTGATTATACTTTTATTTGTTCACTTTCCCATAAAGAATGAACATATCTTTTTAAATATTTTTCATTAATAAATCTCACGTGCTTGGTGCCATCCAAATCTTCTAAATGATAGGCTCTATTAGACAACACACTGTTTACTTTATATGGCCCTTCCTAATTGGGCGACCATTTACTATATTTCGGGTCCTTGTTATCCAAAGAGAGTATTGTTTTTCAAACCAACTCGCCCAGGCTAAATGACTTGGCTATAAATTTTTTATTGTAAAACTTAGCCATTTTTTATTTCTGGATCTGTAACCTGTCTAGGACGTTCAATTTTAAATCGTTCAATTCCAACAAGTTTTGAATTAGTGACTCAGCGTGTTCTCCATCATTTACCTTATGTTGCAAACATACTCTAATTGATTGCACGTTGATATTCATCGGAAAACGGCCTCCTGTCCATAAGTAAGTTGGAAAGGGGTAACCTTGGTACTTGACCGAGGAGACGTTGTATAAGCCCATAGAGACTTGTTTAGACATTCATGCCAATTTCTGGCATTTTCATCTATCATTTTCCCTATAATATTTTTTAGAATCTTATTAGAAGATTTCGTCCGTCTGTTAGATTGAGCGTAATATGGTGTGGAGTTTACTAACTTAACTCCAAATTTGCCCAAAAATTCTTTCACTTGATCTCCATTCAATGAAGTTCCATGATCTACCATCAAAGTTTGTGGAATTCCAAATCTATAAATAATATGATCACGGATAAACTCTATGACACTCTTTTTAGTGATTTCTTTTAAATGTATCGCTTCTACCCACTTAGTAAAGAAATCAGTCGCAACTATGATAAAAGTATGTTGCTTGGACGATGGGGGATAAATTTTCCCTATCAGCTCTATCGCCCAACCCTTAAATGACCAAGATTTGATAATGGGTGTCATTTCCCTTGTCGGTGCACTCTGTATTGGACCATGCTTTTGGCATGCTAGACAGCTCTTCGCATATTGAACACACGATTCTCCCATCCTGGGCCAGAAATATCCACTCCTAATAATTAACAATCTCATCCCTTGGCCAATTTGATGAGCTTCACATATCCCTTCATGCACTTCCGTCATGATCATCCGGTTTCTTGCAAACTTACACATTTCAGCAATATACCATCAGAGCGTTTTTTGAATAACTCTTCATCTATCAATGTGTAATTTAGCGAACGCTACATCATTTTTTTATCACCTCGTTTATTAGGTCCTTTAAGAAATCTTTTGATCTCTGCCCTCCAATCTATTGCATCTCCATCTTGAATACAATGAATTTCTGTTCTTTTCGCCATTCTTTAGACTACGGGCAATATTACTCCATATTCAAGTAGAATCCCGATTTAAAATTTTTGAATACCCCGAGGCCATATGAGCCAACTCATTTGTTATGTCATTATATATCCTATTGACACATTGAAATTCTACTTGGTCGAATTCTTCCAGCAATTCTTGGACGATTTCATATTAATTTATAATGGAATCACTTTGTCACTTGAAATCACCTATTAGTTGGTAAATCACCAATTGAGAATCGCCCCTAACAATCACATTCCTTACCTATATATCTATCATTAATTCTAAACCCACAATTAAGACTGCATATTCAACTTGATTATTTGTGCATATTCTATCAAAAGTGAATGCGAACTTGTAACAAATCCCCAAAGGATTTATCAATGTCACTCCTACTCCTGCGCCTTTAGAGATCTTTGACCCATCAAAGTATAAAACCCAATGTTTTATTTCGAATGAGTTAATTTCTAGTTTAATTTCCTTAGGCATGTGAAGGCATGGATGATCGATCAAAAAGTGGGCCAAAGCTTAGTTTTTGATCGCCTTTTGGGGTATGTATTGTATTTCGAACTCTGATAACGCTAAAGTCCAAAGACCAATTCTTTGATGTAAAATAGGGTGAGAGAACATATATTTAATGAAATTTACTTTAGAAATCAAATAGACGGTTATAGGCCGTAAATAAGCTCTTGATTTTGTACATATGAAATACAATGCAAGATATAATTTTTCAATGGTAGAGTAATTACATTAAAAATTTTGTTAACCGTCTACTCAAGTAATAAATAGCCATTTCTTCTCCAAATTGGTCTTATTGTATGACCATTCCAGCTATTGATTCTTGTTCGGCCAATATATATACTTTCATTGGCCGTCCATGGATTGGTGACACAAGCACTGGTGGACTTGATAAATATGTCTGTAGGCTTTCGAAAGCCTCTTGATGCTTTTCCCTCTAGACGAATTCGTCTTGATTTTTCAACTTTAAAAGCCTTAGTTCGCCATGCATAATTAGAAATAAAGCGTCTTAAAAAATTTACTTGGCCTATAAACCTTTGTAATTCCTTTTTATTGCTAGAAGGTCTAGCCTCTACAACGGCCTTCGTTTTATTTTTGTCAAGTTCAATTCCTCTTTTGTGCACTAGGAAACCAAGGAAATTTCTTACATTAACACCAAATGCACATTTGAAATGATTCAATTTTAGTTTATACTGCCTCATTCACTTAAATGAACATCTCAACTGTTCAAAATGACCTTCTTTAATAGATTTGACCACTATATCATCTACATACACCTAAACAAACTTTCCTATCATATCGTGAAAAATCAAGTTTATCGCCCTTTGATATCTCGCTCCTGCATTTTTCAAATCGAAAGACATAACTAACTATTCAAAGCATCCTAAAGTCCAGGACATCTAAAGGAAGTTTTGTGTATATCATCCTCAGCTATATAAATTTGATTATACCTTGAATACCCGTCCATGAAGAAATATATTACGTGTCCGGCAGTTGAATGTACTAAAGAATCTACTGTAGGCATAGGATATCCATCTTCAGTGTGACCAGGTTTAGGTTTCTAAAGTCTATGCACACCCTCAGCTTACCATTCTTTTTTAGTACTAGCCAATATTGGACAACCACTCAACGTATTTGGCCATTATAATAAAGCCTGCTTTTAATAATCGCTCTATTTCTTTCTTTATCTCAGGAAGTACATTAGGAGCAAAATGCCCAGGGGGTTGTTTCTGAGGTTTGAAACTTGGCTTAGTTGGTAATCTATGTTTTACCAAATTTCTATCTAAACCAGGCATATGTTCATATTTTCAAGCAAAACAATCTTTGTATTCTTTTAATAAAGCGATTAATTTATCACTAACCTCTTAATTGAGCATCTGGCTGACGAACTTGGGCGATCTTCTCCTTCATTGCCAATATTCACTTTGACCAGAGGGTTTTGTGTTTGAGCATATCCAGACTTGGTGATCCCCATTACTTCATCATCCCATGTCTTTTACAGGCATTTCTTCCTCTAAATAGTCTACTTTGTTGATTTCTCGGCCAATATTTTGTTCCAACACGAACACTGCCAATTTGTCTCCCAATGCTTTCAAAGCTACTCTTCTTTTGTCTTGTCTTTACATTCTTTATTGAAAGCCATTAATTTGGCTTTGAAGGCCTGAATATCGGCCATTTGCTTTTGTTGTTTATAGCTCATTTAAAACTCTTTGATTAATTTCCTACCAATTACTGGCTCCTCCAGGGCCACTATGTTTGGCCTCCTTTGACTGAACAGTGAAAATGGCTCTTCACTCTGCGCAACAATTTGAGTTTCTTCTCTATCTTGGACTACTCTTACAGGTCCATAATTTTCCTCGTACATGAATCTTTCTACGGAGTTTGCTTTTGCGACAAAAAGTCTATGATCTGCCTGAACTACTTCTGCTTCGCCCTTATCATTCCAAAAAACCAAGCATTGATGGAGTAATGAAGGTATGCAGCGATTTCCATGTATCCAATCCTTTCCTAATAATGCATTGTAACTAGTAGGACCATCTATCACGAAAAAGACTGTAGTCCTAGTAGTTGCCCCAATAGTTATGTCCAATTGCATAACTCCTTTAGCTGAAATTGCTCTTCCATTGAAGCTCGTAAGGATGATTTCTGTTGGAATCATATCACTTTCTGTTTTCACAACTTTCCTCATCATCCTGATGGGATGGCGTTTATAGCTGCTCCATTATCAATGAATACTTTCATCATAGGTATGCCATTAATGAGAGCTTTAACATATAATGGCCTCAAGTGTTTGGTTAACTTGATGGCTGGCCTTTTGAAAATGACCATTTTGACAGCGTCTATTTCCATTTCTTGCTTGTCTTCTGTTGAACTATCCTTTTGTGATGAGTCAATGTGCAGTATGTCGCACTGAACTTCTGCTTCTCGGATTTCCTTTCTATTATATTCCGGAGCTTCCTTCTCAATTACCCAACCGGTGGGAGGGAGAAATATTCTTGGAGGTGATCCATACTTTTCAGAGCGAGGTTCACTCTTTTTCCTTTTGGGCATCCCGTACAGCACATAATAATCGAAAGAACGCTCAGATGGTTCCCCTAACAACTCCACCTCACGAACTCCCTCTCGATGTAGTTGCTTCAACAGAGTATTACGCGATACTCCTCTCTTTTTTATTTCTGCCTCTATATCAATTTCTTTTTCAATATCTGTCATACTATCATCCTTTTCATCATTGTATCCCCTCCGAAGGTTTGGCTTTCTTGACATTCCAATACACAAGCTTCTTCTTCATTATCCTCTTTGTTCTTGAATTTATTGGTTAGTAAATAATTATTAGCCATGACGGGAGGTAACGTACCAAACTGAATAGTAAAGGGTTGATCTGAATCTTCTTCATCCCTCCTGTCTCGCTCAAATTTCGATCTCCCAGAAGAACTTTCTTGCAAGTCTCTCATTGATTTGCCTGTACCAGTCTCTTCACTGTCCCCGAGGACATTTTGGTTCGCCATGTCTAGTATCTTAGGCACTTTAGGACATGCCAATCCCTATTGTTGTCTCATCATTCATCCATAATTCCGTTGAAAACGCCTTTGTTGGGTTCTAGTCATCTCGTTGAAGGGCGTCACCCTTCCTGCACTATACTGGAATGAATGCCATACATTTGGTTGGCGAGGTTGCGGCCTAAATGTCTTCACATTATTTGTTGGCCTGAACTGTCTCTTAAAAGGTGGTCCTCTATAGAATGACATACCTCGCCCTCTAACTGGCTGCGCGTCTGGAAACGGATTGGATCGAGAGGCAATGCTTATGCCCCTACTTTATTTATGGGATATTTGAAGAAGCCTGTTATCCTAGCATCGCGCTATGCGCTAGCACTTGTTGAGGGAAGAACTCAAAAAAGAATGCTGATCTCTCTCTTTTTTGTTCCCCTTGAACTAGTAGAGTGGATAGCGAATAGGTGCTCTCTCTTTTGCTAGGAGAGTGGATAGCGAGACCTGGTTAGCGAACTTGTTATAGCACTCTCAATATGGAAGTGAGTCAATGGCCGCTTTTTCCCCCCCAAAAATGCCAGTTCCACCATCAGGGCCTAGCAAGCGGGGGAATTCAAATTAGTCCAACTTCGTACCTTTTCGGCATAAACCATATATCTCAGAGAGCTCGTATTTCTTTGGGTTGGTAGTAATGGAATCAGGGCGATGGTAACGATATCCTGTTCCTGAGCTTCCTATCTTTGCACTCATTTCTTCCTTACATCTGGCACATAGGACATCTTCTTCCTACTTGGGTTCCTTTCCTTTGATGCGTTCAAAGACACTTGGGAGTGGCTCAAAATCCTCTTCTCCGTCATCTATGACCAATTTGAATTTTGACAACTTGTTTTTAAACCCAGTTGTCATCATATTTACTCCAATGGTTGTGGGAAACGGTTCTCATCCACTGCCATCTTCTTCTTATCTTCGAACGTAATTCATCCTGATTCAATGGCATCCTGTAACACATGACGGAAAACCAAACAGTTGTTAGTCACATGTGACCATGCATTATGCCACTTACAATATTTTTTACCCTTACTTGTTCAGGGTTTGGCAACTTGTGCTTATCGCTCAATTTTATCTACTTATCCTTATATAATTTATCGAATATAAGGTCAGCTTTGGTTACATCGAACGAGAACGTTCTAACCTTTCCGCCTTCATCTTTTATAGGCTCATCTTTTCCCGATGTTCTAGGCTTAGCCATTATAGGGTAAGTATATGCATCTCCTTTGATTAGTTCGGCCAAACATATTTCATTTTGGTCAAAATATTCATTATTAATGGTGTGAACGTCAAAATTCGGGTCTCTATATAAGTCCCCTTGTTAGCATTTTTCATTTGTTCTTCTTCTCTTCTTAATCGTTCATACCTAATCACGTTTGTGCTCAATTGGAACAAATATGGAAATTCCCTATCCTGGAATTTCTTTTTTAGATCGAAACTTAGACAGTTTTGAGCGATTTTGACAAATTTCTTTTTGGGCAGAGGTACAAAACACTTACTTCTTGCTGTTTTGAACTTTTGAAAGAAACTTTCTACCCATTCATTTGGCATTTGACGTAGATTCGCCAAATCGGCCAAAGTAACTTCGGATTCAGTTTTGTAAAATTGAGTATGAAACAATTGTTTCAATTGTTGCCATGCTTGAACAGAATTCGCTGGCAAGTTAATAAATCAGGAGAAGGCTACTCCTGTCAATGAACTTTGTTTGGGCCATTGTTACCATTGAATTAAGTGTTTAAACCATCATTAATACGTGAGGCATTCTGTAAATCATTTAGGAAATTATCCCTTATAATTAAGTTGCCTCCGAGGTTGGTAAACCCATTACCACCATTCGAGTCTGGCATCCCACTACCCCTTTGGTTCGAAGTAGATGGACCAAATGGTGGCTCTAGTCCTTGATTTAAATTCAAACCAGAAGAATTTTGTGGTGAATTATGTCCTACAATTATCCTGGTTTGAAAGTGGTTAGCAATAGGCATAATTGGCTGACACATTTGGCCTACCAACTTGTTCATTATCTCATTTAACGTGTTCAGTTGTTTGGCCATATTATCAGCATTCCCACTTTAGGTAAATCTTTCCATATTATGAACGTTTCGTAGATTTACATGTTCAACAACATCCTGTGTGAGTTCGCCGAGCAATGCACGCATAGTTCGAGAACTCAACTCTGTTATTGGTTCGTAACGACTGTGACTGCTTTGACTTTGTCCCTCTATTCGTGGAGAGCTTTGTTGCTCCTCATATCGCTTGATTATAAACTGGACTACTCCCTGACTTGCTGATTCTTTATCCGAATGTTTATGAGGCATAATGCTTCACTTGTTGTATCTTCAATACTAAATACCAATGTCCCACCGGGTGTGCCAAATTGTTTCGCGCGGGTAATCGCTAACAATTAAAAGGAAATTCAGACGATTGTGTAAGGGACAAACCTCTTGAGACAAAGTCCCAAAAATGGGTGATTTATTGATGAGAGTTACAATTGGAACTAAACAGAATGCCTCTAAGGGGCGCAACCACATGAGTACTGAAAGAATGATAATTAAAATTAATCTAAGAAATTGAAATTACATATTCTCTGTTTGAGATGTTTGATTCGGGGTCCCTTTCTCTATGTCCATCCTTTCCTTTTATATTCTTATGATGATTTCTGCGTGATAAACTGCTTCCAACTGCTACCCATTTTCTTCAGGGTGCCTAATTTGTCGTGGAACTGTCATCTCTAACTGCTACCATTACTCCTCGTTGTTCAACTGCCTTCAAAGAGGTTTCTTAAATCGTGGAATATGATAATCAGCTCGATAACTGTCTCAGTAACTGATATTTTGGATGACCATAATATTTCACATATTAAGATTTTGGGCGACTCGAAAATTTGAGCGAAAACGAGGTTATCGCGCTGAGCGACAGTGAGGCACTCCATTCGTCCAAACTCTGGGCGTCATGCAGGCTTGGACGATGATATTACTGTGTTCGTAGGCTCCTTCTGCACTTACCAATAACCTCATTTGGGCATTTGTCCTGGGCCTCCGACTGGGTTTCACTCTTTGTATTATTCAATTTGAATTGTATTTTTATTGTGTCAACAGTCTTTTCAAAATATTTTCATCATTAAAGTTCGACTTTTATTGCATTAGTAGATTGTGACTAGGAAGTTGGAGAAAACTTTTGATGACGTTTGGCCAAATTGTATAGTAATAAATGTAAATGTAATTGTCATTATCTCAAGTTTCCACCATAGACCCACCTTTATTTAAAAGGAAACCAAAGATATAAAGTGAAGGCAATCTCATCGTCGAGTAGTCGCATTAATTTTAACTTTCTAGAGTAGCCCAAATCGGGCCAAAAGGAAGGAATTTATTTTAATTTTTTTCTTTGTGTTGACGACCTCTACAACTTTGAGCAGTTGTCTTTGTTTTGAACTCTTGATAATACTATGCTAACTTGTACGAAATATAATTGTTATTTCAAGTAATATAAAATTATTTGTCGATGTCGATGTCGTATTTTATATTTATACTAGGTATAGCTTCTATTTTTTGATTCTCCAGTTAAACACAAAATATTGCATCGCAAAATGACGATAGACTTAAACTTTGCCTCGTTCATTTTCCTAAAAAGAATTAAATTAGTTAAGTACACTACTCTATACTTAATTCTCGATACTTAAAAAGGGTAGTTGAAGCAGGATATCATACTCAATATGTCGTGCACAATGGTGACCCATTTAAAAGTACAACTATTGAAATTTAACTATTGTTTTGATCTTTAAATGGAATGAACTACTTGTTTAAGCTTTAGATAGAACAAATATTCGTTTGAAATTCCTTTAAAATACACACATATAAATTACATTCTAAACATCGTTACTTAGCTTATGCTGAGCATATTAAATCTTAATTTCCACTTTTGAAAAAAAAAAAAAAAAAATCCAAAGACGAATAAGCATTCAATAAACAATGAGCATTCATAAAGGGCATCTTCTTTTAATTAAAAAAAAAATGAAATAGGAAAAGGTACTAAAAGCCATTGCTCAATGATAATGGATTCTTTGTGCATCGCTGAAGAAATCCAACATTTCGCTGTTCATATGGGGCCTAACGATGAGACCTATGATATGAATATATTAATTATTTTGTTTCTATCGTGAATATGTTAAAATTTCATTTGTGCTTGTACTCTATTCTTGTCTCGTATTATCTTGCCCTATAACTCTTAGAAAAAAAAAATCAATATATCATTGTATCATAACATTGTTTGTGTTGCATAGTTTATTACAAATTTACGAAGGATCGACTCCCTATGTTACAATGTTTTTACTGTCTAGAATAAACTATTATTTGAAAATTCTTTGATTGGTGATCCAGCCTTTTTGTGTAGAAAAATATGTGATAATTACTTGAGAGGATGGATCTTAATTTACTAAGGGAACGTTTGGCATGACTTTTAAGAAACCAAATAACTGGTAAACGATTAAAATTGAAGTCAAGATTAATACATTATTAACTATTATTACTAATTCTCATATATGCTCTTGAAATAAGAAGTTCAAACTTGACTTGTTCTATTATTGAACCAAATTTTGATTAGTTTCAACAAATATTCATTCACATAACGTGTTTGGTACGTTATGCACTATGTCATATATGACTATATAATATTAGAAAAAGTACACGTAACGAAATATTTTAGTTATATATCGAGTGCCGGCCAACTCAATGTCCAGATGTCAAAATTTATATATTTGAACTACTCACGTTCATATATTACTACACCGAACAACTCTTTTAGCACATCAACACTATTTTTGGGTTCTCACACCTTTCAAGCTCGTCTAGCTAGAGTTACCAAGCAAGTCACGTCAATCTATACATCTTTAGGTTGGCTATGTGTGGTCGCTTGTAGATCTAACACAATACTACTCGAACTTGATTTTCTATATGTTTCCAATAATCTAAGAGCCAAAAGTTATTGAAAAGATGATGTAATTGAAAATTGACAATAAATTATAGCTAGAAATAAAATATGATTGATTTGAACAGTGGAAAATATCTTCCATGAGTAGCCCCAAATCCTTGCACGCCATACAATAAGGCTTAGAAAAAAACATTCATGTTTAATTGCATGACAAGTGTGAAGGCAACGATGCCAAAAGTTAATTGATTATAAAATTAAGGTTGAGCTTCCCAACATTTGATGTAGTGTGATGGTAAATCCACAACCTTTAAAAATGAAATTTTGAGTTTCTAACATATTTAAATATTTGAGTTCGTGTCCTCACATGACCAAAATTATCAAATAGACGTTAAAACTGCATTTGAATTTCACATGAATGACAACTACATGGGGGCAAAAACTCCAAAATTGATAAATTTATCTCCATTTCAACTAAAAGTCGTATGTAA
This sequence comes from Fraxinus americana, assembly GCA_035079005.1. NCBI lineage: Eukaryota > Viridiplantae > Streptophyta > Magnoliopsida > Lamiales > Oleaceae > Fraxinus > Fraxinus americana. The sequence continues at coordinate 9,431,986 of CM068719.1, forward strand.
TTCTAATTTTTAACTTGATGGCATTTGTCACCTTGGGACTCACATTCATATTTTGAAATAGGTCGAGGATCCAAAACTTTATTTTGAAAGTTAGAGATAATCACACCAAGTGAAAAATTGAAAAGTCTAACCATAATTTATATAATTTATCCATAATTAAAAAGCACAAATAAATTTTTTAGTGATTTTTTGCCATGTTTTAAAAGACGCGCAAATGTGCCGCCTAGGGGCGACGCGAGTTTTAAACGCGTCGAATTCGGGAAATGCGGGGAAAGTGCGTTTCCATCTAAAAGGCGCGCATTATCGTATCCCCCTTTTTTAAATCTATTTTTTTATGATATATTAAAAAATTTATTTTTTATATAAAAATATGTTTAATACCTTAAAAATACAAAACGCATTATGGCGCTTATTCTTCGCATTGACACGCCTAAACTTGTGATTCTTGATTCTCGATCTCGAAGCATCGCAACGCATTACGCATTTTAGAACACTGATTTTTTGTTCTAGCATGTGATCACTCAACAATGATAATTTGAAGAGTGTGAAAGCACAAGAATTTAGAGAATCTGCTATTGTCTAATTTTTTTATTTTTTTTTTAATAGTTTTGACTCCTAATTTATAATAATATAACTATGTCGTGTGAAAATCTATTTCAATCTTGGCCAAGTCCTAGATTCTTGTTGCATGCTTCACGCCTTCTACGGTGTCTATTTTAGGTTGCAACAACAAATCAATAATCACATCATGTCGATTACATCTAAAATTGAAGCAGTTTAAATTTTATCTTCTACATACCTTTCATAAGTGGGTCGAATTTATCTTTCAGAATGATACGTTAAAAATTTAATTAATGAGTGCGAGTTTAAACAATTTTGTTATATATATATATACATATATACACACGAATTTTAATTAGTGCTTAGTATAAAATTAATATCGTGCTTAGATGGCAAACAAACTAACCACTAATGTAATGTGTCACTTAAGTACCGTACTTAGAAGATCATTACTAATATACGAATTTGATCTCCTAAACACCTTGTGTGTGTGTGTAGTAATGATCATAGTTGTCAGACTTGACCCGAACGCAAACTCGGACAATGCAGCGGGTGAATGGGTTAATGGTTCAAACAATGATCCAGTGGTTCAACCGGTGGGTCATTGCATAAAAATTTACAAAAAAATATATAAAGTATAATTTATTTCTTGGAGGCAAAATTAAAATTTTTAATTTATTTTTCACTAATTATTTAAGTCTATAAAATAAAGTAAAATGTTGGACCAAATTTTTTACAAGAATATTTTTATAAAAGCTATAAATGATTCATTAGATAGATATAAGTTATTGCATACAAGTAATACTAAGCCATTTTATATTCAAGTGATGAGGAGTTCATTATTTTTCTTAGAGATCCAATGTTCAATTCCCTTGGATCTAAAAAAATTTGTAAAAGGATTTCAAAACTCAATCAAACCAGTCAATCAGGCTAGGTAAATCGTCGGTTAACTCAGTCAAATCCCGATTTTGACTAAGTCAAGTACATTTCTATCAAATTAATATGTTCGGTCTGGTCAAAGGTTCGGGCCGCTGGTTTTCCGATCCGATTGATCGAGCGGGTCGGGTTTTATAACTATGGTAATGATCTCCTAAACACGGTGGATGGCGCCTAAACATGGTGCTTATATATATATATATATATATACACACACACACACACACACACACACACACACACACAATAAGCACCGATACTTAGGTTATGTTAAGCACTTGAGTGACATGACACACCACTGAGATATAATAGTTGATTACACAATTAATTACACCATTCAATGTAGTCTGTCACTTATTCGAGTAGCATAAGCTAAACACCGATACTTAGTGATTATGGTAAGAGTGATTATGGTAAGCACAAGATGACATAATACACTATAATAGGTGACGTGCCCCATCATCGGTGCTTAGCGTGCTTGGAAAATCAGTCATGTATGTGTATATATACAATGAGCTGATGGCAAAGATGTAAAGGATAAGAGGTATGCTAACAATGGCAACAAAAAAAAAAAAAAAAAAAAGAAAAAGAGAGACCAAACAAATGTTGCCAACAGCATCTGTATTATTTCTAATGGAACTGTTTCTGTACAAGAAGAATTAGTCAAAGGATAATGTCTTTATAACATTAAATCATTTGTTGATAAAACAATAATATAGTTATAAATAGTGAAAACCTCTTCGTTGTCGAAGGGATAGCCGCTTCGCAAAAAGCTGAAGGACAAAATTCTCGAAAACCACAAGAAAGGATATATTTGCCACACTTTTTATTGAAAATAATAGTTCTCATCAAAACATTTATCAGTTTTTACTTATGATAAGAGTATAGTCGATAAATTGAACGTGTTTAGTTGTTCTTATATGTAAACATAATTTAAAATTATTTAATTTTGTTAAAATATGGTTTTTTAAATTTTTATTATTAACAATTTTATTTTTTTACAACTAAGCCCCGTTTAGTCAGAATTAAAATCAGATTTGTAGAAGATTTTTAAAAGTTTATAAAATGGGTGGTTGAAAATTTGTGGGTCCCATAAAATGTGCGATTAAAATTAGTTATTGATTTTTACTTAAATTAAAGTCTAAATTATAATTTCCCCCAAACATGTTCTAAATATTATTTACCTTTTTAAAAGGGTATTTTTTAACCAAGGCCAAATATGTCAATGTTCATTCAATTGTGGTGAAGTGTATATCACAATTTGCCCTGATTATTTTTCTTAAACCTAAGGGTATACAATATACATGAAAATTTTCAAAAGGTTTCGTTCTGAATTATCTTAGTTTTAATAAAAATATACAATTATATATTTAATAATGCAGAAAAGAAAACGCATTGTAGAAATCCATACAACAAGATGGATAACTTCACAATTGAATTTTTTGATAGCATGTAGCAAGTAATTTATAGATAGTAGGGTTCATAAAATACGAGACGATCCAATAAATACTTGATCATATTTTTTCCTTTTTCGCCTCCACGTCGACACACTGGAGTTTCTTTTTCTTGGAAAAAAAGAATTAATCAATAAACAATGAAGGGCCAATTAAATAAAGCAGCAGACCCTGGTCAACTTGGGTAAATTCCGCGATTAACCTCCACCCATCACTGAGGGACCGAGGATGGATGGTCCAAGACATAATTTGGTGTAAGTTAGGATACCTGAATATCAAAAAAATAAATAAATAAATAAAAATAAAGCAGCAAGTTTCACGCCTCCTCTTGTCCAGACGTGGCCCCCACAAGTGCCATTAAATAGCCACCCTGTAGAGGGCAAGAATTCTTCACCTCAAGCGTGCTCTCAACACTTCAATTTTCTATTAAGGTAGAATTGTTACAACCCTTGTAATATAACCCCATAGTGTCGACATGGTTTGTCTCAAGGATCCATTGGTTCAAAAAATCTGCGAGTTTTACGAGAAAATTTCTAGGCTAGACAGCCTCAAACCCTCTGAAGATGTCGACATGCTGTTCACGAAGCTCGTTCTCACGTGCATGCCACCGTATCCAATTGATTGCACAAAATTGTGCCAGAAAATTCAAGAAATCAGGTCCAAACTCATTAGACTTTGTGGAGAAGCAGAAGGGCTCCTTGAAAAACACTATTCAACTACCTTAGGATCATTTGATAATCCTCTCGAGCATCTAGATATTTTTCCCTATTTCTCGAATTACCTTAAACTAAGCCTACTCGAATTCAACATCCTTAGCCAACACATCAAGGACGTCCCAAGTCGTGTTGCATTCGTGGGATCAGGTCCCCTCCCCCTTACCTCAATCGTATTGGCCTCGAATCACATGACTTCCACCACTTTCCACAACTACGACATCGACTCATCAGCCAATTCCATGGCGTCCTGCCTCTTGAAATCCGATCCCGACTTATCCAAACGAATGATATTCCATACTACGGATATCATGCATGTTACAAGTGCTCTCAAGGACTATGACGTCGTTTTCTTGGCAGCCCTTGTTGGTATGAACAAGGATGAAAAGGTTCAAATACTGGAGCATTTGAACAAACACATGGCACCAGGTGCGCTTTTGATGCTTAGAAGCGCCCACGGCGCGCGTGCTTTTTTATATCCGGTGGTTGATCCTCGTGATCTCCGAGGATTCGAGGTTCTTTCAGTGTTTCATCCGACAGATGAGGTTATCAATTCTGTTGTCATAGCTCGTAAGTCTTCATTTTCTATGCATTCATCAATTGATCAGGGATTTGGACCATTAATGCTTTGCAGCAAATGTGCTGAGATTCAAGTTTTCAATCCCCTAAACCAGATGAACATGATTGAGGAATTGGCAGCCGAGGAGCATCATTGTTGAAGAGTCTCCTCTCTCTAGATCTCTTTCACTATATTTATATCCGACATAGATCCTTTCATCGTTTTCCTTTCCATATATTGTTGCATGCTAATATGCTAGTAAAATTTATGCATTTGTGTTAATTTCAAGAAATAACATGACTCTTGGCACTTGTTCCAAAATCCTCTCAAGAGTGCAGTTCCGTCACATGGGCTAAAAGAGGAAGGTGTCGATAAAAACTATTACCTCGGTCGTTTGTTTGTCGAAATTTATCAATCGCCAATTCTTGGGAATGCCAAAGCAAGGCTGCCAAAAAGGGCCATCTCATATATAAAATATATCGAACGACGGATACTTGTTATCCGAATGATCTTGTAGACGTCTCTATTTATGATTACCGAAAGTTTTATGTGATAAAGTCTTGCTTGAATTGAACTAATACAATTCTATTTTCGTCTTATCTTCTCATATAAATGAGATACTAAGACGTGAAATTTTTCTACACAGTAATCATCACGACAACTTTATTGCTACACATACAAAACAAAGCATAAATTTTTTGCTTAACTTCAATCATCGTAAGCATAGCTTTTGCAAGTAAGATAAAATTTTTAGTTGCCAAAACAACTGGAATTTCATTATCATAAGCAAGTGCGATCTATCTTTGACATCATTGCTCAAAACAAGAAATTAAACGACAAAACGGCATCATTTGCTGTCCCATTTATAGCCAATTGTCCAATAAGCCCTGACACATTATTTTTTTCATTCTCATTCTTCTACTTATTTTCAATCAAACATTTTTTAATAAAATAATATTTTTCATCACGTAAATGATTTTTCCTTATTTTTCAATCACATATTCCTCATCACATCAAAGCATTCTTGGACTCAAAATGTGAACCAAACAGGGGTAATAAGATTTGAATGGTTTAGTGTATTTTACACCCTGTTTGACACCCATTTTCTTCTTATTCTCATTTTTTTCTCATTCTTTATTTCAACCACACATTCAATTAATAAAATAATAATACACATAAACCCAAAAATTCTCATTACTTTTTAACCACACATTCTTCCATCAATTACTATTCCATAATTTATTTTTTCTCCAAAATGGGTGTCAAACAGGGGCTAATGTCGTAAAAGTTAAGTAATTCCCTGTTTGAGCCACATTCTCATTTTCGTTCTCATTCTTCTACTCATTTTCAACCACACATTTTCAATAAAATAATATTTTCTATCACATCAATAACCTTTTTTTTTTCAACCACATATTCACCGTCACATCACAAAGAAAAATGCATTCTTTTCATTATAATGTGCATCAAACATAGAAACAGGCAAAAACTCATTTTCATGTCTTGTAGTTTGGAATAGGGGTCAGTTTCTTGGTTCTATGAAGCAATGTTGAGACAAATTATTCCCTAGTAAATTATAGTTCAAATATGTAGGTCCATTTTCATTTTGCAACTTACTATGATTTTAGAATCATTATCATTTTTTTTACGAGATGACTCTTTGAGATAATTACATGATGTCTTACCTTCGTTGTCCAATTATAACTTGTCCGAGTTGCGTGATGGTTTTTTTCTTAATATTGGCACGGTTCATTGTGACCTCATTTTTTTGTCCATGCACTTCACTGTGACCTCATTTTTTGTCCACATTACACGGTCACCGTTGCACCATTTGTTCGAAGTATGGCAAATCAATTCAACTGACTGATCCACCTCAAGTCACACCATTGATTAGAGAAGTACTACTTTTAATTTCGATTGTGCTACATATATATAATGATTTATATACACGTAATATGATGAGATACGATTGGATCAAAATTTCTTTCAAAAAAATAAAAAATAAAATTCCTCCCTCTTTATTTCACATCACATCTATATGTAAACCATTATATACAAATAGTATTATTCTTCTAATTTTTAGCTTGCACCGTGATAGGCATATTGTCAACTCATTCTCACATCCACATCGGGTCACAAGGTGACTCAAGCCATTTTACACTTGTAGTTTAACTGTTCATCTGACCATCCTCTATATGTATCTATAGTACCTAAAAAGGTCTCAATGTGGACTTGAGCAAAATATGGGGAAGAAATACCTGTTAAGTGATAGAATCTCATATCGAATAAAAATGTAAACATAGATCAACTTATAAAGGTTTTGACTACTCCTCTTAATAAGGTTGATATTTTAAGATGGAACTCCACATCTTAACATTGTACAGAACCCATTAAACTCTAACAAACAATTCGATCTGATTAAGACTCCAAAAGTGAGCATACGAATTTCAAGATTGGTCTGCTCAAACGAGTCACCATCTTACGGGGGTATGTTAAGGAATAAAATCTTACATCGAATAAAAATATAAATATAGACCCCAATTTATAAAGGATTTGACTACTCATCTTAATAAGGTTGACTTTTTAAGATAGAACCCCAAATCTTAACAATACCAATGTAAAAGAAGGTTTTCGCCTGACTAAAGATAGAATTTGTGGCAATTTTTCCGCATTCTGATAACAATTTCTTCTCAAATCCAAATTAAGCTCAGAATACACTCATAACTCATTCATGAGGAACCCTAACTGCACTAAATTAGGTTTTCTATGTCAATCAAAACACTATACTTAAAAATATATAATTAACACAAGGTTCTAGTTTATCTATGACAACGAAGTGCAGCATTACAGTCTCCAAGATAAATATTCAAAATGTTTTTTGTCGACGAACGTTAAAATTACACTAGAAACCAGTCGATAATGGCCGAACAAGCTGTTTTCAATTGTTCACATAAGATTGAATCTGGTGCACAGCCAAATCCTGATGATACATTCAAGTTGCACATACTATGCTATCATGTCAAAAGGAAAATAGAATGCATATTTCTTCACATATAGTAGTTGCATTCAAGTGCCAATGTCTCCAGTTCCGCCTGCAGCATCAAAGTACATGGATCCTGCAATGCCACCACTAACACCTTCTACCAAAGCAATTCTCATGTCCTCAGACGGTCTCCAGTGTCGCTTCCTTTGGTTTATGAACCAATTATTGATCTGCTTCTGGTCTAACTGAGTAATCTGTGTTAGCCTATTTTTCTCCTCTTCCTGCAGAGTACAGAAAATAACATAAAACTAGACGAAATTGTAAGACTGGGAATTCTCATGCATGTAATGATATAACCTTGAAGAACTACAAAATATCTTCCGTTTGAAGTCCAGCATTAATTGTTCCCATTAGTAAAAGAAAAAAAATTCTGTCTCAAAAAGACAAAAACTGATACTTCGAAACATCTTTTTCCAGTTTGATTTGCCTATAAATCAAGGAGATTTCTAAAATAAAGCTGTCAAGCAGGATTGAGATATAACATCCAATATGAATTTTGAATGATGGTAAAAAACCGATTTGCTAGTGAAGAACTAATTTTAACTATTTATCTTTCTCGAGATATTTTCTTACAACATTTGTAATATATTGACTCCAGAAACAATACTAAGCATCAGTATTGGCGTGATTCACTGAAAAGGTGAATGTTATCTACATATCTTGAAAAAGTTGAGTGCTAAATTATTTAGTCCACAGCTGTTGTCTATGAGAACGAAAAGCCTGTGTTGGTTATTATAGCAGTTCCTTCTATTCCTAGAAAACTAATTCTTCTCTCTTTGTCAGCTGATGAACTCCATGCTCCGTTTTGAAGCCTATTATGTTGAGTGCATCATCGATATGGATAATACACAAAGGGCCTGTCTAGTACGCATTATGGGACATCAGTTCACAGCTTTCCAAACATGGTAAAAATGAGATGAATTCGATATTACCGTGGGATATGGCCACCGGTAGTGTGTGTTCCACCAGTCAAGCAATGCAGTCCTTGCATCCTTTGGCAATTTGCCTTTCTTCCTTTTCTTCAAGAATTCCTGTCTCAAATTGCTAAGATAGCCGCTGTACTTGCGCATTAGCATTTCTTTGAGCTCCTGCTCACCTTGACGGGAATCACTCAATTCTTGACTTTCAAATATTTCAAATTCTCCACAGCTCATTTCCCCATCCGACGCACCACCTGCATCATCTGATAACCAAAGATTGAAAGCAAATACGAATACGCAAAAATCACATTCATTTCAAATTGTATTGCGCGGACACTTCAATTAGGGTGGCGTATCTATGTCGAACATGTGTTGTGCACTGACACTCATTGGACACTCAATCATGATTCATTCTCTTTCTTTATCCAAAATATTATATATTTTTAACTCAAAATTGTTATTAAATAACAAATAAGTACTATTATTTAAAAGATTTCAACAAGAAAAATAAATAACAAATATAAAACTAAATTTATAATATATAAATGAAGAATTTTAAAAAAACTAAACGACGTGTTGTGTGTCATTGCATCATAGATTTCAAATCAAGTGTCTATGCCAGTTTCAAGCAAATATTTTTATCTTCGGATAGTAAGCTCACCAATCTCCACTTTCAAGCAAATATTGTCTAAAATAACACACATAAACCCGAGTTTATCATGCACAAATACGATAAATGACTAGACAGACATGCAAAGATGAAAAATGCAAACCCGAGTTTATTGATTCACAGAGATTGCTGAATTGGATCGACAAAAGTCGGAGAATCCATGTTTTCTTTATTGATATGCCAAAACAAGCAACCCTACTTATAAGCTAGAAAAGTATTTATAAATGAGAATCACTAGGACTCCTACAAGAATTAATTAAACATCCTTTAATTAATCAAAATTCAACTATTAATAAAATAAAAAATAGTAAAACAGTTATAAAAAAAAAAAAAGGCATCAGCTGAGCCCTCCTTTGCCATGCTCCTCTTCTCCAAATATGATAGAGCCCCCTCCTCCACAACATCAATATATCAATAAAGACGTATGCCATTGAAAGTCATTAAAAACTGAGGATTTTTGTACTTATTGCCAATCATGTACCGAAACAATCACGATTTACTTGGGATTGTAAAGAAGTTGAAATTTCCCGTGCATCCCACTTAATGCATACCAAGTTTCAGATTAATTTATACTGTTTAGATATAAATATATACACACTTGTCCTCTCCATTGGATAGTTCTATGTAATGGAGTTTACTGCAATATATTCCTCCTCAAGTTTCAAGGAAATTATCGATTCGCATTTTTGCACCGAACCCTTTTTTTTCATTCCTCTATTCAAGCACAACTAATCTTTACCAGCCCATGCAGGCACTTCTACGCAAAATAAATTACCAAAACATATAAACTTGGATAAAAAAATATAGCATTTTCTCATCATGAATAACCTCACATTAATTGAGTTTGGATCCATCCTTTGATTGCAACTGTACAGGTTCTTACAACATTGGTTACAAGTGTAACAATCTCAAAGAACAACTTGAATTGATCAAAATATAGAAACTTTAAGTTTTGCAAAACCATGTTACAAGTAAAGAGAGATCAGTGAAGAAACCCTCACTGTACATTCCTCATTCCTTCTCCTTCATCATGTACCTTCATTCTGTAAAATGATCACTCGCTACCTTCATCATGGACGAAAACAATATGACAACAATGACCACTCGATACTTCCAATCTATCTTATTTAAACTTCTTTCGTGGTATATTCGGATATTAACACTTAAAGAGGGGTCATTATTTAGTACGGGTTTTACAAATTAGGCTTCTCTTCTATCATATTATATTTGCCAAAGACTTCCATTGGCGAACATATATACTTTGAACAACATACTAGTGGACCAACTCTAGAACATGTTTAGTACATGGATACTTGGTAACATACATATATGTTCTATTCATAGTAGCTGTAGAGTTTGTTAATCACCATAAAGGTCTTAGTTATATGCTTGAACATCCAAGTTCCTTCTATAACATGTTAAAGTTTAAGAGAGGCATGTTTATTTGCCACGACAAGTATATTTTAACCACACATTCTCCAACATCGTAAGAAGTGCAGGACTAGCTAGAGCATTATCAACACTTGATACTCCCGACAATCACCACAAAATTGCAACAGTATCAAAACTTAGTACAAACAATCTTTTCGAATAAGATCAATGATTAAGATTGCAAGTATATGAGGTCATGCTTGTGATTCATTTTTATGTGTGAACCATCTTGGTTTCACTAATAAAGTTTAAAGCCCCAAATATGTTTATATTCGTTCAATTATTATACGTGCATTCAATAATAAAAAATACGAAGTCTTGTAAAAAACAACAAAAGAAAGCGACGAGCAAGTGACCAAAGAATGTTGAAAATCCTACACTACATTGGACACAACCTGATTACAAGTATCCATACAGCATACAAACTACAAAATATCCCGTAGGACTTTATGCCTATGTTTGGGAAAGATGATTAGCTCCTGTTCAGGAGAAATTAAAAACCAGATCTTAATTTAAGTCAAAGTCAACAATCAATTATAATCACACATTTTATGGGACCTACAACCTTTCAACCACTCCTTTCATCAACTTTCTTCAAAATCTACTAAAAATCTGATTTTAATCCACACCAAACATGGGCTTAGTAACTTTTTGAATGTGTGGATGAGATTAAAGTTTTGAATGTGTGGTAGAAATTAGTAACGTTGGACACAACCCGGTTAGTTTCGAATGTGGTTGAAATTAAAATTTGACTTTGTCGTAGTAGAAGTGACTTCTAATTTCTAAAAATGTTTCCCAAACAGAAACTATTTTCAGCTACCTAAAAGTTGCATTTTTTACATTTTTTGGGGGAAAATCTTTCTTCGTTAACTTAATTTTCAATTCAAAATGAGGCCAGGGACACACACCCAAAGTGTCCAATAATCATAAAAAAACATCTTGCATGGTCCCTTGGATATTTACAAGCACTCATATTATGCACCCTAATATCCGATCAAACACTCATAAATTTCAACAGGTCACTGTGAATATCAATGGCTTTAAATACAAAATACTGTAGAAGACAGAATAATGTTGTTCACAATAAGGACTACCGGTGGTCGTCACACGTAGCATACATGGGCAGTTTGTATGCCACGTAGAGCAACTACCGATAATTATTTATTGCCTCATGGATCAAATAACAAATTGTCAAATGTATACGACGTAGAGTGCCTACCTATTGTTCTCACTATAAATAGCATTACTTGCGAACAAACTCTGACAGACTAGTAACCCCACCTTCTCAAAAATTTCAATTACCAAGGATTTACCAGCCAAAGCTAAGGGGGCTGAATCTTGGAACTTGTTGAACATTATTCTTATCGAGGAAAGCTGAGTGTACAATGGGGGCTCTCACAGAACACTCACAAAGGGTGTCTACACAACCATTGAAAAGATCAAGAATCTGAACAATCATTGTCAGGGCTCTCACATGACATCAGTACTTATTAAACGATGAACTGAACAGAATTGAACTATAGAATAAAACAAATTTTTAATTTCTTTTTTTCGTAATAGTGTCAAGAGCAAGTGCATATCAAGAAGCACGTAAAACAATAAGATGGGTCTGATAATAACAGGAAAAAAAAAATCTTTTTTTATTTTATATGGGCAATCATCTTGATATAACGAAGCTGGAAAAAAACTTTACCTAGAAACTGATATAGCAAACATGAATAAATAAAAATGGACAAATTTCTAAATCCGTTTACGCATAAGATTTTGCATCAGTATCAAATTTTAAACGACGCATAACTACTAGAAAACTTCGAAATGTTATGGAACATAAAGAGTTAAAACATGGAAAATCTAAAATGCAGATGTAATAAAAACTTCACCTGGAGAATTAAAGTTAGCAGAAGTGAAGGAAGAATTGGTAGTTGAAGTTAAGGTTTCTTTGCAGAGATCACGAAGCTGAGATTCAATGTTGCTCAAGAAACTTGTGGCTTCATCAAATGGCTTCGATATTTCCTCCGTGTATTTGTGCAAAACCTCACAATATGATTCCTCCAAAATCACACACAAAAAAAGGTTAAACTCAGTATAATACTTAGAACAACCTAAACCTCATTTCTGATATATCAGAAGTCCGCTACATGAATCTTTTTTCATCATCCCGTTCCACTCAAGGCAAACTAACTAGATATAATACAAGTTATGAAGATTTTACCATAAATTTATCAAGTTCAGGATCAGTTCTAATCTGAGTTGGGGCATAAATAGGGTGGGTTTCTTTGCTGATCTCTTCAAGAAGTGAGGACGTTTCTGGTGGTGCTCCCACCTACTAACATTTGAAAAAAAAAATTATGTAAAAACATTCTTACGCTACTGGCACACGGGGACAAACAGAAAAACATTTATGTGGGCCTTTATAAAGAACAGTGAAGAAAAGCGTGTCTGTTTGAAAATTATTCACAAACAGTTATAGTAAACAGGGTTACCTTTCGACTCTTGATGTAGGCAGATACTAAATTAGGATAGAGAGGATGATTAGCAATCTGGGCCTTGATTATATCTGAAATTTCTGATCCTGCGATCTCATGATGAGTTTGAGCTTGTTGTATTAAACCCAGATGATAGCTGTGATGATCACTAAACCCTCCAACACCATTATCAATAGGAAATGAAATCGAAGAATTAAGTCTGTATAATTCATCCATGACTAATGTTAATAGTACTTGTAGATATATGATATTTAAAGGATCGAACTATAAATTTGATTAATCCACCAAAGATTGTGACCACAAATATGATAGAAACAGTGATTCTTGAATATTGACGCCCACAGTAGTGCGTGTTTTTAGATAAACCCCCATGCTGAAAGATCAAGAATCAAGAACTCAGAACAGCTGAATCCAGCGGAAAGTTCTATGCTGGATTGTTAAGAAAAAACTGGGCTCAACTGCTCAAGTAGGGCAAAAATCATAAAAAGTTGTAGATAGATAGAGAAAGAAAAGATGGGGGAGAGAGAGAGAGTGAGAGTTTTTCCACCTGAGTAAAAAGTTGAAAAAGACCATACGTGAGTTTCTGTAGTAAACACGAGTGGGGAAAGACGTAGAAACACACACTCAGACAAACAGATTAGGCTAATAGGCTCCCACATTTTTGTGAAAAATAAGTTTTGTAATAATAATTATTTGGAGATATACGTTAGAAAGTAAGGAAAATTCTTACATTTACGTGTAAAATTTTTTTATTTAAAAAATATGATATTAAGGTGTTTGACGTTTATTATTTTAAAAAATTTTACTTTTCAGTCGTACATTCTTCAAAACTTCATTATTCAAATAATAATTTTTCAAAAAAATATGGCCACTAAATAAGGACGCAGTTAAAAAGTGAAGAAAAATTTTGAATTTACGTGTAAAATATTTTATTGTGTGAATGTGTGGTTGAAAATGAGTATAAAAAAATTTTTAAAAAAATAAGAGACAAACATGAGCTATATATTCTCTAAAAAATTACTATCCAAAACTCAATTTTCTTGAACAATCATGCAATGTGTACATTTTATTTTACATTATTTTTGACATTGTCACGTATCGACACATGATTGGATAGTTTAAAAAAAAACCCCCATTTTTTTATCCAACATTTTTTAAATTTTCACATGGACCTATTTGACACATTCTTTCAAAATTTATTTTCATCACATTTTTCAATAAAATAATATTTTTTATCATATTAATAATTTTTCTTTACTTTTTAACCACATATTTCCTGTCATATCAATATTTAAATTACATTCTTTTTTAATAATATTCATCAAACACACCAACAACATAAAAAATATTTACACCAGGGGATGTTCACTTAGATAACTCTTTCTTGAAATAATGCCATCAAATAGGGGCTAAAAATGAATTTGAAAAAAAAAAATGAGTCTTTTAGAAAGTGGAGCTTAAACAGGGCTGAAGATTAGGCTGGTTTCGGAATGGACTAAAGAAAGAAAATGAATGGACAGGGCAGAGGCACCAATGCGCTTTCGCACGTTCTTTATCACTGTGGTTTACTGTATAGTACTTTACTAGGATTCTGAAATAGGTTCGGAGATACATATAGAGAGAGGAATCGTATATCGTACTGTAATGACGTGACATTCCGCCATGTTTCGAAACAGAATTGGTTAAAATACATTTAAATACAGTGGTTTTTTTCACTTTTGACTGCATTGCTTCTTTTCACTGATCACTCACTTCTCTCGTCTCTTCAAAATAATACTCCCACAAGTGGTGGAAGTTCAGTTTTCCATTGTCCATCTTTCGTTGTGGGGATGCCCGAATTTAGTGGGGTATGAGCATTTGGTTTTGCTGTACATCAAGATGTACATAAACGTGTACATCACACTCACATGGAAATGGGACCCGCTTGAATAAAAAAATATTTTATACAAGTGGGTCCCACCTCATGTGAGTGTGATGTATACCTTTATGTATTCTTGATATACAAGTAGCATTTTTGATGAGCATTAATGGTGCAAAAAACCCCCAACTTCACTACTACAAATTGTGTTTACTGTTAACATGCGTTTAAGAGAAACGTAGCGGTCAATGGAAAGTTTATGAGTCTATAGAATTAAGCCGAACAAATTGTTCTCAATGCTAACAGAGCGAGTGAGAATGAAAATATGCAACGACAAAAAATACTTCAATCCTTGAATCGGACTAGGGTTTGTTATCAAAAGTAAGAGTTAAGCCTCTAATACAGGAGAGATTGGTAGAGAGAATTTCAAAGAGACAGGTGACGTCTATGCATTAGCTGAGGTAAAATTATTTTTTGTCTAAGCTTCAATGAACGCGCCCCACTTGTCCCCTGTAATGTAACCTGACAATTCTCCTTGTACATGTAGCGGGGTTGAAAAGCTAAAGGGATAAAATTTTGACATAGTGGGTATGAAAAAAATGACTAGAGTTGAGGAAGTAGGCCAAAAATACTTGAGCAATTCTCACCGCTTTTTTTTTGCTTTATTTTTATCATCTGTCAATGTTTAATTGTTAAGCGTGCATCAATAGAAAATCTGTCGAACTTTTTCTGTACGGGTAGTATCACTCAAAATTAGGGCTGTCCATGGGTCGGTTCGGTTCGGTTCTGAAGATACCCGAACCGACCCAAAACTTTCGGGTATTTAATAAATGGACCCGTCGGGTCCAAATATAATTATGGAACCGTTCGGGTTCGGTTCCGTTCGGTTCGGTTCGGGTCGGTTCGGTTCCGTTCGGTTCCGTACCATAATTAAATTTTTTAATATTTTCAGCAACACTACATAAATACAATTAATAACATTGCATTCGTAACTTTTACAAATTAACGTAGCCCAATTCAAAAAAATATACAAAACTAGCCGTCCAATAAGATTAATTCAATGCATACAAATACCAAAAAGTAGATATTAATATTACAGCAAAACTACATAAAGTATATTCATTTGCTTCAAATTAAAATGGGCTAATGGATTTTAAAATGATTTGGGCTTAAAAATTAAAATTATGAAATAATCTAATTTATTCAATTAATTTGCTAATTTGTATAGGAAAAAAATAAAATAATTTAATTAATTCAATATAAAAAATAAAAAAATTATTTAGTTTCGGTTCTTGTTCGGTTCTTCGGTTCTTGGTCTAGACCCGAGACCCGACCCAAACCCATCGGTTCTCGATTCGGGTACCCATTCGGGTATTTAATTTATGAAGAACCGCTCGGTTCGGTTCGGTTCGGTTCGGGTTCGGTTCGGTCCGGTTCGGTTCGGGACTTTTGGACACCCCTACTCAAAATTCTTTGATTCTTAAATGGAATTGACCAAGATGCATCATAACTATCCACATAATTGATCACTAACATAGCTCAATCAAGTTTTGATAGTACTGTTGAGAACAATTGAATGTGGCGAGTCAATAGTTTTGAGGACACATCTGGTGAACTTAAAAGGAGCACGTCTAGGGTCAACCACCACATAATTTAGGTTGTTGAATGATTTACCATGAATTGATGGAATCTGAGGACGGAGTCAAGAATGTAATTTAATGGGAGTAGAATGAATCAAGTAGAAAAATGATTAATCATTTTCAAGTTTATTGAGAATAATGTTCTTGGTTATGAATATCAACCAAATGAGATGATGAAAATTATTGCTTATGCCTTGCAATTTTAAGAATGCAAAGATCTTATCAAAGCATATTGTATCAAATAATCGGATTTGTCAAATTTTTGTACTACACATTCGATTCAAGTTTACAACTAGAGGATCAAGAGTGAGCGTGTTTTGAGAAGGTTACTAAAGTCCAAAAGCTTGTTGAGTAGAAATATAGATATTTTAAGTTGTTTAAGAAAAGCTCAAATTTTGAGCTTCAGAAAAAAAGCTTAAATGATTTAGGGAGGTGCATTTATTATTTTTCTTTTGATAAAATATAGTTGATAGGGGGTCCAATAAACTTTTACCACACAAGATCATATATGAAAGTCTACAAGAAGTACTATTCGTTCGGGGGCAAAACACTTCAGGAAATAGGTCCGCCACATGTTGAATGATTCTCACGACATTCTTCCTTGTAAGAATGGAGAATGGGACCTCCAACTTTGTTACAATGAATTTAGAGAAATATAACTACTTTTCCCAAAGTTATAGTTGATATGAGAGACAATAAAATCACTTATCAACAAGGATCAAGCTCAGGAATCTTTTGAGAATTGAGACTAATTTATCGATTTGCCTACAAAAACATTTTTCTGAAGATAATATAACAAGACAGAAAAATAGTGCTAAAATATTTAGCTGTATTAAAAATTGTTATAATCATATAAACTTTTGGACTCACTTAAACTCAAGTATAAGAGAAAAAAAAAATAAATTAAGTTTTACTACGCTTTCCACTTTTTACTCTTTATAGAAATGGTTACGCCTCGCCACAAGACTCAAGAAGACCATGTGGCATTAGGTCAGTAGCTCAATCGAAAGCCCACACTCCATGTCATGAAGTATGATGAAGCAAAGATGCCTCAACTATACTGCAAGTCACTGCAAGGCCATTCACCGCTTTATTCGAAGCGCAAGGCCCAAGCCATACTGATTGAAGTGGATTCGAAGCACAATGTATGAGGTCGAGATCCACATTGTCAAAGTGATGACCTCAATACAGATGAGCATCTTTAACAAGCCGCTTTTCCCAAGAGATCTTCTACACAAAGATCTTATGAGAATGATTGATGTGACCTTTTGTAGCAGCCTAATGTCAAGTTTTGTCAGCTTCTATCATAAATGCATTGTACACTGAACTAAGCCATAAAGTGGTTATTTTTCAGATAACATTAAATGTTGTAGGGCTTAAGATGTTTGGCGTGATGACCTATGATGGGACACTTCGACCGTTATGATGAAGCCATGTACCTCTTCATCCAACGGTTACCACTCTAACAATGCCACTATAAAAGCTATACCAATTCAAGGGTAATACAATTCTAATTTTCAAACATTGTAAGATTGTTCTCCTTTCTATATTCATACATATTCTTGGTGTTCAAACACTTTTGTGTCTTGCACTTTAAAGTATTAAAGTACGTCCCACACATTATATTCCTTCCCATCGACTGATTTGACCATTGGATTGCTCGCGGACGTCTTCCTCAACACGGGAGAAAGCCATGAGTGACTAACAATTTGTATAAGTGTATAGGAAATAAGTTTACGTGGACGCAAGTGGGCTCAAAATTTGTTGACTACGTTGGAGGTATGAAAATCAAGGTCAACACAAACTACAGAGTGAAAAAGAAAATTAAGATGTTAAGTTTTCGTTTTTCCCACTAAATAACTTTTTATCGTGTACAAAAGAAAATTCGGCATATTTTCCATTCCTCATGTGCAATTTGACAAAGACAAAAAGATAATGTTGCCAACTATTATTTCTCCCTTTTCTCAAATTAATTTGACATCTTTTCCAACACACTAAACACGAAAGGTTTTGTTCTTGAATAAAGAACAAGCGGAGGTTACAAAGAAAAATATAAGTGTTCCTAAGTATTTTCTGTTGACTTTGGGTGTTTATATTTCTTGAAAAAAGAGTATTTTGAGGCAAAAATCAACCTAGAAGACCCTCTATTTGAATAAAAGATGCGTCCATCCATTATGAGTTCAAACAATGAAGATGTCAATCCAAAGAGGACAAGTGATGTCTTTCAAGAAGAGGCTTCCCCAACCAATGTGAGACATCACCAACTTCACCACCATCACTGCCAAGGTAGAAGGATTGTGGCACACCTCACCAGAGAGGTGGTAGAAATGACCACCAACATGAGGAGTATCATGACACATGATGTCACTATGTAAGAGTTTTCATGCAAATGCAGGGACAAAAGGATATCAAATACCTCAAAATGAGCTTCAATTAGGCCTTTTCCATCGCAAGATGAAGAAGTGCAGAGTCAAAGGGCTGCTCCACAAGACATAGGAAATGTATCGCCCCGATGAAAGAGAAGTAAGGGTGAATGTGTCTTCAAACTACGCATCTGGACAAGCTATGAATGACCCGCTCTTTGGAAAAGATAATATCCATCCTAGTTATAGAGGTGCGAATACCTTAAAGGTCCGCCATCGTCTTTGATAGATTGGCCCTGATGTGCCTAATATAGGCCTCAGACCCCATCTCCCATGTCAAGCCTCATAAACAAATGCAAAGGCTCCCAAATGACCTCCCACCTAGAAATAGGCAAAAGAGAAGGTTAGAAGAGGCAATAAGAAATCAAGCGACAATCTCCCAACCACTTTGGTACTAGGGCGATGATGAGGACTCTGATAGACCATGCAGGTCCTATGAGCTTGACAATGATGACGATAACCTTCCATTCTCGCAGAAACTTTGAAGTGCACACATACCAAGTCACTTTGTGCACCAAAATATTCCTATGTATAAAGGAAGAGATGACCTGTAAAATCACCTCAACAATTATAAGACTCATATAAGCTTCAGAGGTGCCTCACCAGTATTAAAATGTAAAGCTTTCCACTTAACTCTAAGTGGGGCTGCTGAAATTTGGTATAGTAAGATACCTGTAAGAAGCACTCGAAGTTGGCATGATCTAAAGAATGCTTTCTTGAATCAATACTTAGCTAATAAGGATGGAGAAACCCCTATTCAACATTTACAAAATATGAGGTACGAAGCCATTACAACATTGAAGAGCTACTTGACTCGTTTCATCGATAAGATGACCTATTGTGAAAATGTAACTAAAAGAGAAGCTCTTTCTGCCCTTAAATGAGGTCTTAATATCAACACCCTATTTTGGTGGAATGTTTGAAACAAGAACGTTATCGCTTATGATGAACTAGTAAAATTGATGAGGGTTGAAATCATTATTGAGGAGATGATCGATTGTCCAAATAGGGTAGTCCAAGGACTTCTACCTTCCCAGAGGAAAATGGAAAGAGATCCCACCTCTCACTTGATAAACCAGCAATAGATCCAAGCTAGGCGCGTAATCATTCCTACCTCGGGCTAAGCCTTAGCAACTGCCACTTTTGACGTCGTTCCCACTTTGGCCTACAAAGACGTTGGACCAAGTGGTTACGTAGAGCCAAGAGCTACTCCAAAAAGATCTTTCCACCAAAAGAATAGAGGAAGATGCCACGAACCTAGAGGCCCTATGGTAATTTGCAATCATACTGCATTTTCCATGGATCTCACGATCATGACCCCAGTGTGTGCAAGGACATACCTCAATCCACAGAGCGAAACAGTCACCGAGAGAGAATCGTCCCTATAGGAAAATTCGTCACCGCCAAGGCAAGTATAACAGTGTAGGCAAGATGAGGCGATGCGACCTCCAAGAGATCATTCCCTTTATCATAGAAGGAATGAAGATAGTGAGAAGCCAATAAGTGGCTAAAAGAAAAAAAGAGATCTCCTAATCGACGTGGATAACGTACCTATTCGGGAATTAGTCACAATCATTAGAGGTCCACATGTAGGAGGTGAATCTCGAAATGTATAAAAAAAACTATGCTAGAGAGGCTAATGACTCTTCTATGGCCAGCTAGATAGTCAACAACCATCCCTACGGGGCTGGATATGTGTCACCCATCACCTTCACTTAAGAGTATGCATCGGTTCTACATTACATACCCAGTTATACCAGAGTGGTAAGGGTCGTAATAGCACGCAATGTGCTGAAGTTCATGTTGGTGCAATGAGAGTTCAGTTAACATCCTATTTGATACCACCTATGATAAGATGTTGGTGGATCATGAGCTGATCCCCATAACTTCTCCACTATATGGTTTCACTATTGACAGCAATATCTTAAGGGAAAAATCGCTCTTACAGTAGAAATGGGTGCACTTCCTCAGGTGGCTTGCCATTTTATGGAATTTCTCGTGGTAGATAGTAGATAAGCTTACCATGGAGTTCTAGGTAGACTCGACCTGAAGGAGCTATGGGTTATCACTTTCATCCATCATATATGCATAAAGTTCCCCACTGAATATGGCATTAAACTATTAGAGGTGACCAAATGGGGTCTAGAGAGTGCTAACTCAACTCCCTAAGAAAGACCAAACCACACACTGTCAACGTGGTGTTACAAGACATTAAAATGATCTATGCATTCGAATAAGGGTAGACCCCTGAATAACGAGAATACGCTGAAATGATAGATGCCCCTGAAGAAGGGAGGACCCTGAACTCATGTGTGACGAGTTAGACCAACACATCATCTAAGCTAAATCACAAACAGCTCCCACTGAAGAGATAGAAAGTTTCCACGTAGATCTTTAAGATCCCTCCAAAGTATTACAAGTGGGAAATGACCTACCAACTGAAGCAAATGAGAAACTTAAAAGCTTTTTAGGTAAGAACTTGGATGTCTTTGATTAAATGCACAAGGACATGATTGACATTAACCCAAAGGTGAGCTGCCACCACCTAAAGATTGATCCCAAATATGCCCCGTATAGACAAAAAACAAGAGCTCTCAACCTTGAAAGGTATAAGGCTTTAAAGGAAGAAGTGGAGATAATTAATGGCTTTATAAGAAAGGCCACATACTTAAATGAATTTCTAATCCGATCATGGTAAAGAAGCACACCAATAAAGTGGAGGGTCTATATAAACTTCTCCAACATCAACCAAATTTGCCCAAAAGACAGTTTCCCACTCCCAATGATAGGTCAACTCGTGGATTCCACCATTGGACATGAGTTGCTAAGCTTCAAAGACGCCTACTCGAGCTATAATTAGATCCTCATGTATCTTGCGGATGAGGAAAACACATCTTCATAATTGATAGAGGCTTCTATTGTTACAAGATATGGTATTCGAGTAAAAAACGCTAGAGCTACTTATCAAATGCTTGTCAGTAAAATGTTTGCTAACCTCGTTGGCAAAACTATGGAGGTCTACGTAGATGACATGCTGGTTAAAAGCCTCAAAATGAATGATTATGTCAAAGCCTCAAAATGAATGATTATGTCAAACACCTAGATGCTACTTTACAAATTTCAAGAAGGTACGAAATGAGGTTAAATCCCCCTGAGGAGCGTTGGCGTCACTCCCAAAAATTTCCTAGGTTACATGATCAACCAAAGAGGTATGGAAGCAAACCACGAAAAGATCAAGACCTTAAGATAAAAGAGGTCCCTCCAGAAACCGAAGGAAGTACAAAGCCTCACCGAGCAGGATGACAGTTTAGGCCACTTCATCTCTAAAGTCATCGATAAATGTCTTCTCTTTTTCAACATTCTCAAAGGAGGGAAGAAGTTCAATTGGCAGGGGAATGTGAAGAGACCTTTTAGGATTATACCGTTACAACAAAAAAAATAAAATCGAAGCACAACTTCGTCCATCAGAACATCAACTCTACATTAAGTTGATGGGTTTAAATTGATGCACAGCTTCGTCAACTCAAGGCATTAGCTCTACATCAAGTTGATTCAATTGAAGCATAGCTTCATCACTTCAGAGCATCATCTCTGCATCAAATCCAGCATAAATTGAAGCATAACTTCGTCACATCAGAGCCTTAGCCCTACATGAAATTCATCATAAATTGAAGCCCCAGATTAAATTCACCATAAAAAGGTCATATTACTATAAGCTCCAATCATAATATAAATATCTATACTTGGATTTGGTGGACTATTGTGTTGTATCAAAAATAACCATGGCACAGGGAGACCATCCACCCTAACAAAGACACGTTTGAATGTTGTTTCTTAAAAACACAAAGTCCATGCATGATATAAATAACCATACATGGACTGGATGGATTATTGTTACGCTTAACCACAGATGTTCAGAAAGAAGCCCATATGGCATTCGATCAGTAGGTCAACTGAAGCCCCATACTCCATGTCATTAAGGATGACAAAGCAAAGACGCCTCAACCGAGGCACCTTCTACTGTAAGTCACTGCGAGGCCATCCACCGATTCATCTGAAGCGCAACATGCAAGGCCAAAGCCATATTGATTAACGTAGATTTAAAGCACAATATATGAGGCCGAGGTCTACATTGTCAAAGTGATGACCTCGCTACAAATAAGCATCTTCAACAAGTCACTACTCCCAAGAGATCTTTTATACAAAAACCTTATCAGAATGATTCAAGTGACCTCGTTTACAACCTAATGTCAAGTCTTGTCAGCCAATATCATATGTACGTCGACCCAAGCCATTGAGTGGTTACTTTTTTTTTTTTTTGATCGGTAAGTGGTTACTTTTTTGATAACATTAAATGTTGCTGAGCCTATGACATTTAGTAATATGACCTATGATGGGACGCTTCTACCATTAGGATGAAGCCACGCGTTTCTTCATCCAACAATTACTACTCTAGCAATGCCACTATAAAAGCTCACATCCAACACAAATTCAATTGTAATGTGAATCTAATTCTCAAACATTGTAACATTGCCCTCTTCTCCTATATTCATACATATTCCTGGTGTTCGAACACTTTTGTGGCTGTACTTTAAAGCTCGTCCCACAGTCATTATATTTTTTCCTGTCAACTGAGTTGATCGTCGGAGTGTTTGCAAATGCCTCCCTCACCACTGAAGAGGATTACTAATGTTTTGTCCAAGTGTGTAGAAAAGAAGCGTACGTGGACCCAAGTGGGCCTAACATCTGTTAGCCATGTTGAATGTACACAAATCGAGGTCAACACAAACTACAAAGATTATTTCAATTTGGTTTTCACAAACTAAAACATGGATGGTCCATTTGGTTTGTATATCAATTTTCAGTTTTATGTTTTAAGGAAACGTGTTTGGCTTATCGTTTTGAAAAATTATTTCTAAAAACAGAAAACTAGAAAACACGATTGGTTTAAAGTTTCAAAAAATTGTTTTATGAAATTTCATTAAATAAAATTTGATTATTCAGTAAAAATATAACAATTATATATTAATATATTATCATGTAATATTACATTTTAAAGTTGGTGAATCTTACAATATTTTTTCTCGCTACAAAAGTAAAATAAAAATAAATAATAAATTGAGTTTAAAATATGTGAAATAAAAATAAAAATTAATGAAATGAACTAAACTGAACTAAAATGAGAATATTTTTATTCGTGTTCACTTAAATATTCTTTTGGAATTTTTAAGTATCTAATAAGAGTTTAAGCTATTTTTATTTATTACTTATTATTTTTTATAATTTTTATTTTTTAAAAAGTTTTTATAATTTTATTTTTAAATTTATTTTTCTTGATTTTTATTTTAAAATTTTAATTGCTAGAATTTTATAGTTATATTTTTTATTTTTAAAAAAATTATTTAAACAAACTTTTATTTAAACGTTTGTTTTCCATATTTTGAGTGTTTTCAGAAGTCTCACTGAAAATAATCAAACTGTCAAAAATGTGTTTTGAGTTTCATGCTATAAGTTTATCCATTATTTCGAAAATACATTTAAAAAAAATATTAGACCAAATACGTTTTAAGTGTTTTAAAAATTGAAAACTGAAAATAACAAGTTAAACGCACCCTAAATGTTTCTTTTTCCCACTATAAAACTTTTTATCGTGTATAAAGAAAGTCACTTTACAATAAAGTTGACATATTTTTCAATCCTCATGTCCAATTCGACAAAGACAATAAGGTAATGTTGCCAACTATTCTTTCCCCCTTTTCCATCTTTTACAACAAAGTAAACACGAAGATAATTTCAAATAATTTATTCAGCCTTTTCTATGTAGCTTCACCCGGTACTATTTTCTCACATTGATGGAGTTGATGCCTTTTACTTTTTGCCACTTGAAGGCAATTTTTCTACCCTTTTTACTTCACCCAAAAACGTGTCCAAACTTTGGATATCTCTTTTGCTACACTTGGGTCAGGTAACTAAGATAAATTTTGATAGTCTTAGTTCTCAAAGTAGAGAATTAACATGAAAGTATAATTGTTTAGAATTAATAAATTCTAAAAGCCAGTTTATGTCGGTCAAACTTTCTGAAAAATTATGGCGTACCCCTCTACTTGACTTTCTTGCGAGTATTGACATCATCATTACCACCACACATCTTGCATCATTAATATCAATCCAATGCCTGTTTGCAGAAATGTAAACTCTCTAGTAGTAGTACATTTGTTATCATGACAACTAACGCATGTCATGAGGTGCACATATCTTATTCAATTGACTCCACTGTCTCCCATAAATGAGTGACACCTTGTTCATATCTAACTTTGAGCAGTTAACCAAATTTACTTCACCATTTGGAGAGTTTTTCCTGACATTACCATGTTGTCCACAGTTCCAATAAAATATATTTTTTTCATGGAATATTCTTCCACCACAACTTTCTTTCTCAAATATTATTTGTTTACTCGTAACTTTTGCAAATTTCACATCTTTTTTCCATACATCAAAATGGGCTTGTATTCATATGATGATAGAACTGACCAGATGAATTTTGACGCTTTATCGTCATCATTAATTTTAACTCCAATAGCTTTTAGTTCATAATCGATAACAATTAGAACACTCCGATTGTCTGAGAGTTTAGTATATGCATTCATTCGCAAAGAATGGAAATGTTCCTTCGGGTGAAACCGATTTAAGAGGCAAGGTTTTTATTTCATTTTATTTTATTCAGAATTCCTTTGAAGCAGATATTCCATGAATATTTGAAAGAAACGTTTAGGCTAGATTGAGTCAATCGTACTTGCAACTATCAAATCCAAATTTTTCCTCGATACTCATTCCATTTTTCAACATCTTTGTTGAAACTAGGAATTGATTTCCCTTTGAAAGCATTGTGTAGTTCAGACACAATCAAACCATCATCGCATTTTACTTATTACAAGTCAAATTTGATTCGTAGTGTTACAAAAAAAAAAAAAAAAGATACAGCGAAGGAGACAAAAACTAACGAAGAAGATGAATATGTAGACGGATGAAGACTTGAACACGAAAAAATGTATCCTTGTCCTCAAACGATATTTGCCTCCTCCTCAATGTTTTTAAGGATTAAAATTGGCAAATAGTTTGTAGGATTAATCAAGCACAATTGAAAAACACTAAAAACAAAGCGTTTCTTCAATGTGAACAAGTGAAAAAATGGAAATTTAATTATGTAAAGTGACAAAATTTCTTCAAGGTTTTTTTTGGATGAATAATGGAATGAATTTTTTTAATTATTATTATATTTTGAAATGAAAACTATCATGTATTTATAGTTTCCAAACATACCATATGAAATGGTTCCAAACTCAAGTGAATGGTGCATTGATTCACTAATAAACCACCAAATGTTTTTGAAACAATCCAGCCAACGATCAAAAAACTTGAACTATGTGGTCGCATAGTTATAGCTCCTGGAGCACCAAAATTCCCTACGGGCGCCTATGCCACCACATAGGCCATTTTGTGGCGCCAATAGATTTTTTTCTTCCTTTTTTTCAATTCATCAATCCACGATCCTTTTAATTCATCAAATCACGATTTTGAACAACAAGATTCCAACAATCCCCCACTTGTTCAAAATCAACTTTAATCAAATAATCAAATATCAACATGCATGCATAAGAATTAGACATCTTTCGATTTGAATCTAACCATAGTGTAAATCTTATAAAGTATTATCAAAATTCCAGGTAGCTAAAACGCTTTGAACTATTTATTCCTTGTGACAATACCGATGAAATTACACACACAAGTGTTAAATTTTCACAAGTTCCTCTAACTCGCTTAATGCTAATATGACCTTGCATTTATCCTATTTCTTTGAATTTTTAAATAGAGAAAATTTCAACTCTCTAATGAGGCGGCACCACCTCGAAGTTCACATAAGTAAAGTTCTTCATTTATCTTTCTTACTTTTAGGGATACTTATATTTCGTACTGAATTTCATTAAGAGTTTTAATTATAACTCAACCCTTCAACAGTAACAACCAACACTATTTATTGAAAATAAGGTTTAATAAATTTAATAGTGTTGAAATCCATCCAGTTATCGAATGACTTGTTATTACCCCTTGAACCTAAATATACTTGTTTAGTATATTTTTGGTAGGGTTGCTATCATTGGTGAATTTAATTAAGGATTTTCAACCCCATCCTACTTGATGTCAATCTTACTAACTCTTTCGTGAGAGATTTATTAAACGGATCCGCTAAATTTTCACTAGACTTAACAAATGTAAGAGAAACTATTGCATGCTTTATTAACTTCCTTACATAATCATGTCTTAGACTCATATGTCTAGACTTTCCATTATATACTTCGTTATAAGCTCGAGCAAGAGTAGCTTGACTATCACACAAGATAGGTATTAAAGAAATATCATTTATATCTAAAGGTATTTCATATAATAAATCTCTTAACCACTCAACTTCTTTTCCAATTTCGGCCAATGCTACAAACTCCGACTTCATTGTTGAGTGAGTAATGCAAGTTTGTTTCTTAGATTTCCTAGTAACTGCACCTCCTTCAAGAGTAAATATTGAACCTGAAGTGGACTTATTTTCTCCTGCACTCGATATCCAACTAGATTTTAGGGAATCTAATATATTGTAGTCTAAGGTTTTTGATTTTCTTTAAATAACCAAGAACCCTACCAATGGCTTTCCAATGTTCGACACTTGAATTTCTAGTAAACCTACTTAATTTACTCACGAAAAATGCTTCACCGGGTCTTGTATATTGTGCTACGTACATGAGACTTCCAATTGCACTTGAATATTTTATTTGAGCTATTGCTCTACCATCGTTCTTTGTCAATTTGATACTTTGATCTAATGGGGTATTAGCCTCTTTAATGTTCAAGTGTTTGAACTTATTTATCACATTTTTAACATAATGTGATTGGCTCATTGTAAAACCCCAACTATCCTTTTTTTAATTTTGATTCCAAGAATAGTATCCACTTGTCCAAGATCTTTCATTTTGAACATGGAGGATAGAAACATCTTTGTTTCTTTGATTTCGTCTATATTGTTGCTAATGATCAACATATCATCAATATATAGACATATTAATATGATTACACTATCATTTACTTTAGTGTAAAGATATTTGTCTACCAAATTATGATTAAAACCGTTTGGCATTATTTTAAAGTCAAATTTCTCATGCCACTTTTTAGGGGCTTGTTTTAATGTATCTAAGGATTTGATTAGTTTACACACCTTATGTTCATTTTTGGTAGAAGAAACCCTTTTGGTTGTTCCATATAAACCTCATCTTCGAGATCTCTATTTAAGAATGCTGTCTTGACATCAATTTGATAAACATGTAAATCATATATAGATACTAGTGTAAACAATATCCTTATCCAATTTATTCTAGCCACATGTGCATATGTGTCAAAGTAATCCGTTTCTTACTTTTAACGATGCCATTTAACTACTAATCGAGTTTTATAGGCATTGAGTGTTCCATCAGAATTATATTTTCTTCTAAACACCTATTTACAACCAATGGATTTAGAACTCTTTGGTAAACCAACTATTTCCCAAGTGTTATTTGAAATAATAGAATTCATTTCATTGTTTATTACCTCTTTCCAAAATATGCAATCTCTAGAAGACATTGCTTCTTTTTAGGATTTAGGATCACTTTCGACTTGAAGAACGAAAGGAATTGTTCTTGCAACATCATTCCTATCTCCATCTACTAGGTAAATTGAAATAAGTTGGGAATCCAATTCATCCGATCCTAGACCTTTTTCTTTTCTAATTCTCTTACTTTTTTGAGGTTCACTTTCAAGATCTCTTGTAGGTGTATCTCCTTGTGATTCTCTAGAAGTTGGAATGTCTAAATAAGTTTCATTTTGAGAATATCTTGTTGTCAATACATTTTCAAAGAACTCCACATCCCTTGATTCTATTATAACATTTGATTCTAAGTTTAAGAATCTATAATCCTTATTATTTAAAGATATCCCATAAAGGCACATTCAATACCCCTAGGACCTAATTTAGTTCTCTTAGGATCCATATTCTTGTAGTAAGTAAGACACACCAACACTTTGAAATAATCGATATTTGGTTTCCTACCTTTTCGTATTTCATATGGAGAAATCTTATTCTTTTTCAAATGAATCCTATTTACTATATGACAAGCACTAAGTAAGGCGTCACCCCTATAAATTATAAGGCAATTTAGAATTCAATGACATGGCATTTGTCATCTCTAAGAATTTATTATCCTTTCTTTTTGCTAGACCATTTTGTTCAGGTGTTCGTGGTGCAGAACATTGATGTATTATTCCATTTTGTAACAAATTGAATTCATTAGAGAAATATTTTCCACCTCCATCACTTTTTAAAGTTTTAAGTTTCCTTCCTAATTGATTTTCAACTTTAGTTTTTATATGTTTTAAAAGCTTCATCTTTATGCTTTAATAAATACAAATAAGTATACTTGGAACAATCATCAATAAAAGTAATAAAATATTTATTACCACCTCTTGTTAGCATCACATATATCAGAATGAACAAGTTCAAGTAAGTATGTTGATCTTACTACACTATGAAATGAACTTTTAATCATCTTGGATTTAATACAAGTTTCACATTTTTCTAAGTTATCAATTTCACGTTGTATCAATCCACATTTAATCATTTTTTTCATAGTACTAACTCTTATATGTGCGATTACCATGCCATAAATTAAATGAATTAGTAACATAGGCAAATGATTTATTTTTATTAGAATTATACTCAAAAGTACAAAGCTTGATCATTCGATCAATAGAATAGCCATTTCCAACAACATACCCATTATGGGTTAGTACAAGTTTTCGAGACTCAAATACGGTTTTAATTCTAGGTTTTCCCAACAAACTCCACTTACGAAGTTCCTATTCATTTTTGGTACATGAAGGACATTGGTCAAAGTAATCTTCTTTCCCGAAGTGAAGATGATTTCCACATTGCCTTTGCCAATCACTTTTGATCTTCCTTCATTTCCCATTTAGATTTCTTGACCATCTTCAATATCATGATAAGTTTTGAAAAGAGACTTATCATAACAAACATGGATGGTTGCACAGGTGTCATACCACCAACTCAGAACCTTCCCTTGGATTACATTGATTTCGCATTGATTTCGCTCACCGTAACGATAATCCCATCAATGGAGTTCACTTTTCCTTCCTTCTTTTATTGTTTCCTATGCTTGCAATCTCTTGCATAATGTCTCGAATTTCCACAAACATAGCAAAGTCCCATGGATTTATTTTTGAACTTTCCTCGATTCTTTTTGGGACCAAGAAGTTTCCCTTTCTTCTTGTATTTGTTGGAGTTACCAACATTGTCCACGGTATTTGCTTTCTAAGAGCCATCATAAGAACTTTCAGTCTTATCTCTTGCCATTGATTCTACCTCTATGTAAAGATGTTTTTGAATTTGTTTCAAAGAAAAGTCTTCGGAATTGTGAAGAATCTTCTTCCTATATCATTTTCAAGATCCCGTGAGTTTAGCAATAATAGCTCCCATTTGAAAAGTTTCGGGAAACTCGATTTTCACCGCTTTCAGTTTGTGGACAAAGACTTGTAATTCGTGTTCTTGAGGCAACAAAGAAATATTATCCAAAAACTTGAAATCAAAATATTTATAAATTAAAAATTTCTTTTTACCTTCCTCCTTGGCCTTATATTTACTTTCAAGTGCATACCATATTTCTTTTGCCGAAGTGATGTTGGTGTAGAGATCATATAATTGATCCGATAGCACATTTAGAATGTGGCCACGACATATTAATTCATCCTCTTCCCATTTCTTTCTTTCAGCACGAACTTCATCAGTATCTTCTTCGGTTGCATAGGGAATATGCTCCAATTTTGGATCAAGCACGTAGAAGATCTTCAACGCCATAAGGAGGAATTTGAGTTTGCCTTGCCATCTAGTGAAATTTGCACCGTCAAATCTGTCCAAACATACTAAGTCTTGATTCATCATCTTGATTGTAGCAAGAGTAGATTCCGTCTCCATCGGTGTAAAATGAGAAGTTATTGTTTGAAAATGTTATAAAAAAAATAAGATACACAGAATGAGACAAAAAATAACGAAGAAAATGAATATGTAGGTGGATCAAGACTTGAACACAAAAAAATGTATCGTGTCCTCAAACGATATTTGCCTCTTCCACAATGCTTTCAAGAATTGAAATTGGCAAATAGTTTGCAGGGTTAATCATGCCTAATTGAAGAACACCAAAAGCAAAGTGTTTCTTCAAGTTGAACAAGTGAAAAAATGGAATTTGATTATGTGAATTAACAAAATTTCATTATGGTTTTTTTTTTTTGGATGAATAATGGAATTAATTTATTATTATTATTACTACATTTTGTAATGAAAACTATCATGTATTTATAGTTTCCAAAAATCCCATACGAAATGGTTCCAAACTCAAGTGAATGGGTGCATTGATTCACTAGTAAACCACTTTTTGAAAAAATTCAACCATGGTAAAAAAACTTAAATTATGCGACCGCATAGGCTATAACTATTCGGTCGCGAAGTTATATCATCTGGTGCCCCAAAATTCCCTATGGGCACCTATGCGACCGCACCGCATAGGCCATTTTATGGTGCCAATAGATTTTTTCTTCATTTTTTCAATTCATCTATCCACGATCCTTTTAATTCATCCAACCACGATTTTGAACAACAAGATTCCAACACATAGTCCAACTTCCTCGCATCGTATTTAACAAATGACTTGTTTTCTCTATAATCCAACTCTCTAAACGACCTCTTGTGATACCACTATTTAAAATTAGGACAAACTTCTCGATTTGCCCACATGCTATTTGTTCAAAAGTGTTTGAACCACATTATTTTGGAAAAATATATTTTGGAATAGTAGATTGATGGAGAATATGTGATTGAAAAAAAGGAAAAAATATTGATGTAATATAAAATATTATTTTATTGAATAATGTGTAGTTGAAAATGAGTAGAAAAATGAGAATGAAAATATTAATATGGCTCAAATAGGGGCATGATGAGGCAAAAAATTAAATATATGGAGAAAAAGAATTTATAGATGGTAAAAGACAAAGATTTTACTTTAATTAAAAATTGTTTCAAACATATAAAATTTCTAGCTCACCGAAAGGACGAAACTCTCATCACGAAAACATATATAATTTTTTCTTCTAATCATACACATGTACATAGGGTTAAAATTCAAACGGTCGTTGAACTTTACCCAATATTTTTTATTGCCCACTAAATTTTTAAAAGTATTTCAGATGATCATTGAATTATAAATCGATATCCAGTTGGACATTAAAATTTTAATTTTTTTTGGGGGGTGGTACCAAACTTATCAAATCGTTATTCCCTTGGCCATTTGGACGAAATCGTTATACCATCCTTCACTCAATAAACTCACCGTTAGAAAATTCGATGAACTTGCTGACATGACAAAATGAAACGTTGACATGATACATTATTAAAGTTAATTGACAATAAATAAGATCAAAATGTGATTAATAGAAAAAAATAATAGAAAAATAATACTAAATGAAAATAAAGATAAATAAAAGAAAAGAGACAAATGTTAAAATTTAATTGCGTATTTTATGACTGCTTTTAATAGATGAAATAATATTTTTGACTAATTTATCGTCAACCAACAACAATAATATATCATGTCGACATTTTCTTTTACCATGTCAACAAGTCCATCAATTTTTCTAATATAATTTAAATTTAAAATTTAAGTAAACTAAAAGAAAATAAGGAATAATATTTGGGATGGAGTGAATGTGAGGTGTTGTGGAGCATGACATTTTGTTATCCCGTAATTTATTAAATTTAAAATATTTTTATTATAATGCAAAAAATACAATAAAGAATGTCTAATTTTGTTCATTTATAAAAAAAAAAAAAAAAGATTATATAATGGTTAATTTGACAAATATATTAAAGTAATAATATGTGAAAATAATAAATGAGAAAATAAATATAGTTTTATATTTAACGTAAAGGGGAAATTATTTTAGAAACATCCCTTGATATTTATGATAATTTCAGAGACACCTCTATGATTTTAAGATTTTTAGAAACATTTATTGAGGGATTTTTCAATAATGGATTTTTTCATTGTTATTTGAAAGTATAATTTTACTTCATATTTTATCCTTTGCCCTTCGGTATTGATAATATAACCTGAATATATTATTAAATAAAATTTAACTATCCTAGTTTAGTCTTTTTTTCCTAATTTATAAATTTTTTATTTAAATTCTTTTTAGCTAAAATAAATATCATTAAATTTATGTACTAATGTTTCAATAATTATATATATTTTTCTCTTTATTTTCGCACTTAGAGTTATGCTACATAAACGGGTTCAATGACAGGTTAAAAAATGGGAGACACGTGTCGACACGTAATTTGACAGTTTAAAAAAAACACTGAATCAATTTTTGCCACCCCACACTGTCACCCAATTTTCCTGTCAAGCAACATTATTCTTGTACTTACAATAAATATAGGGATGACAATGGGGTGAAACGGGTTAGGTGGACCTACATGTACCTTGCGTTGCTAAAGATTTTTAGGTAGTGTGATGGGACGTGTCAAAGGATGATGAGAATTAGGCCTTGTATGGGAGGGATTAAAATCGGATTAAAATTGAAAATATAGTCGTTATTGTTGACTTTTATTAGACGAGTGGGACCCAATAACGGCCATATTTTCAATTTTAATTGGCTTTTAATCCCTCCCGAACAGGGCATTAATATATTTTTGTAGGGGCGACAAACTTTTCTGGCTCAACTCTCCCGGCATTTGTTCTGACTCTAATCTTTTTATTCTATTTTGTTTTTATGTGTTTCAATTTAAATTTTAGTTAAAAAAATAAAGATAATATTAAAACAAATAAATAATTAGGTAGATAAATGGAAATATTTTAACTCCCTACTCGCCTTGTCCCCTGAAAGTTCTTGATGGGACAAAAAGGTTCTTTCCGTTGTCATTCATATATCTTCGTTACTTATTTATTTATCTTTTAGTGTATATTTTTAATGCAATTTAAATAAAAAAATATATAAATATAATATAATAAGAAACAATAATCCAAATAGTTTTGGGGTGAAGCAAATGCGAAACTAGGCCTGGGCACGGTTCGTGTTGGGTCGATTTCAACCCCAATCCGAAACCAAAATCGACTAAGTTGGGTTGGATGAATTCCAACCCAAAATCGACTCAATCAAGCTCTTAAACCAAACCAACCCAAACCGAATCGGTTTAGATTGGTTCGATTCGGTTAGTCGGTTTTACCTTTGGCCTAAAATGAATTTCAAGGGGAAAAAAACTTTAAAGCTTTTGGGCGCAATTTGAGTACACCTAATCCTTTTTTTTTTAAACACAAACCAATGACCTGTTATTAATACACAATTTTGCAATTAACACATATCCATAACCTGTAAGCTGTAAATAAAGCAAATTCATAACCTATTATTAACACACAATTTTACTCAAAAGTAATAAATCAGATTTTGCACCCATTTTACACCATAAATAAAAAAAAAATTGAAAGAGCTAAATCGTGCAGTACTTAAAAATTAAAATTTGAAATACTATTTTATTACCTATAACTAAAGCAAAATTAATAACAAATATTACCCATAACCTTCATTCCAATTTCAATAACTAAAATTGGTCCAACAACCATCATTTAACATATAAATAACATCCTAAGCACAATTTGCAGGCCAAATTTCCATTTACAAGAAATGAAGATTAACCATTATCCAGTTTGAATCCCCTTCACCTACAATCATAAATGGAAACATGAATCATATTTCATTATAAAGCTAGTATCAAATGTGATGCATAAAAATAAAGTTACCTTCGGCTAACATGTGCAAAACTCATCTTTTAATCAATGATAGAAATGGATAACAAAAAAATTTGATAAGGAATTAAAATCAAAAAGTTGTAACGTAAATCACCTACTTGAAAAACTTGAGATATCGTGAATTATTTATCCTTGCCGCTAGAGTCATCATTTGTCTCTGTTGGTTCCGAAAGCTCTAAAAAAATGATTGAATTAACACTAAATGAAATTAAAACAAATATAATTAACAAACTAAATGAAATAGTTAACTACCTTCATCCAATTTGTTATAATACTCCACATCCTCCATGTAAAATTTGTCATCGCTTGGAGTAGATTTGAGCCAATTTTGGGTGCAAACTAAAACCTTGACCATCCTAGCAGTCAAAGAACTACGAAAGTGATCTAAAATTCTTCATCTCGTACTGAAAGCACTTTCTGAAGCGACCGTAGACACTTGAATGGCTAAAACATCTTTTGCAAGTTTCGAAAAGGTTTTATATTTACTTCCATGTACCCTCCACTAGTTAAGTACATCAAACTCCTTACCCTCTATATCTTCACAAGCATCCAACAAGTATCTTTCAACATTATTTTTTATCTCAACTGAATCTTTTGCTACTTGTTCTTTAAACTTGGAAATACGAGCAGAAGATGCACTAAAAGTGGATCTAACTTGACTTGCAGAATCAGAATCCATCGATACTTGACTACTTTGAGGACTTACCTTAGACCTTACATACCAATCATAAGCATATATCAAATTTTCCTTCAATGTTTCAGTCATGGTACTATCCAATTCCTTATCCTTATAAATATCACAAAAACAATACTGAACATAATCTAATTTATATCTTGGATGAAGCACGGTAGCAATCAATAACATTTGGTTGACATTGTCCATGTTTCCTTAGTACTTGTCAAATTTTCACTTCATGCTATTAGCCATTTCACCTAAAAGATAATTTTCAGTTGAACTCCAATCTTCCAAATCTGCTTCAAGTGAACATACTTCTTGTAGATAAATCGTGGAACTAACATGTAATGAAGTACTAAATTTTAAAGTCACATCATAAAAGCTTTTAAGGAATTTTACAAAAACTGAGGCATTTTCCCAATCACTTAATAAAGGAGGTCTATCCCTTCTTCTACCATCATCACCTTCTCGAAAATAGCCTAAGTAATGTCCATCATCTTCTTCTAAGCGTTCAAAAGCTTTTTGGTACTTCAAAGCAGCCTCCAACATCAAATAGGTGGAATTCCACCTCGTAGGCACATCTAGAAATACAAGTGATTTTGATTCAGTTTTTTCTTTAGTTGCATACTCTTTCCATTTTTCATACCTAGCTGGTGAAGATTTCTTATACTTCACTGCATTGCGAATGCTGACTATTGAATCATGTGCTTCCTACAACCCCTCACACACTATCAAGTTAATAATATGTGCACAACACCTCATGTGCAAATATTTGCCATCTAAAATGCACCCATCATTGCCCCCAACCAATCATCTTCCTCCTAAGATATGTAATAGCCATTTCATTTGCACTAGCATTGTCCACCGTGATTGTAAACACCTTATCAAGGCCCCATTCATGTAAGCAACTTTCAATAACCTTACCAATAGTTTCACCTTTGTGATTAGGTATCACATAAAAGTTCAAAATTCTTTTCTGAAACATCCAATTAGAGTCAATAGTGGGCTGTAAGAGACATACAATTTATATTCTGAATGGATGTCCAAGTGTCCACAGTAAGTGAAACTCTTTGACGTTGAGTAGTAAGGTTCTCTCTCAACTCCAATTTTGCATTCAAATACAATTGATGAATATCTCTAACAACGGTTCTACGAGATGATGGATCAAACTTAGGACATGCTATGCTACAAAAATGTCTAAATCCCATCCTTTGACATAGCTAAAAGGTAGTTCATCGATAACTACTATTTTAGCACATGGACTTCTACACGCTTTCTTACTAAACCTAATAGCAAGAAGGTTGGTCCCACCCCCCTCATCTTGTTTATCAAAACTTAAGATTTTTTGTCTTTTATCTTCCACCCTTCCAGAATACTTCTTACAATTTTTAATCAAATGAGTCCTCAAAATACTTGTCCCACACTTCTTAGCCCCAAAAGCATAAGAATGTCTACAATATTTGCACTTGTATCTAACATCTACCGCTTTTGGGTCTCCCATTATCTTGAATTGATCCCAAACATCCGATGTTTTCCTGCTACTTTTTTCTCTTTCATAAAAATGATGGTGGAAGTGGAGGACGAGTTGCAACATTTGTACCTACATTTTTTGTTGCTGGGGTTCCACCAACATATTGACATTCATCATCAATATCCATATTTAAATCTGTACAAAATAGGCATGTATATTAATAATAAGGAATAAAATTAAATGGAGAAAACAATAGTAGGTTTAGAACAAAACTTTGACAAGCAATAAAAAGAAGAACTTATTCATCAGTTCGTCCTTGAAATCATTAAAAAAACATGTAACATTATCTCCATGATTAGACAAGAACTTGATCTCTGCTTTCATATATATAAAATATTTCAGCACTTAGATCTAAATGATGTTTTCATTTAAATTGACTTTAATTTTCTGTGAATCCTAAACCTTTTCACTTTTCAATATGCGAAATCAAAAGAGAGCTCACAGAACATTAATTTGACAAGAAAAGTTGCACGTGCAAGTATTTTTCACATAAATGTATATGGTCTTAATGGTACGACATTGTTAAATGTTTTTTAATTTGACAAGAAAAATTGTAACTACTATTCATTGATGTTGAAGCATTTACCTTGTACTAAAATTCCGAAAATGGAGAAAAGAGCACAAGTTAGCTACATATCCCAAATTGAAAAAAATGTAAAATTATAGAAAAGTGTAAATAATGCATCACCAAATTTCATACGCAATAGCAAAAGGATACACATATCCTAAAAATCCAGAAAAAAGAAAAAGGGTACAAAATAGTTAAATGTTTTTTAATCAAATTTCCCTGACCTAACTTTTTGGGTACCTATAAATTAAGGCTGCTAATCTCAAAGACATTAAGAAAACGTTTGTGTGGTCAATATGTTTTTTTAATCAAATTTCACTTTTCAATATGTGAATTCTAAACCATTTTAGAATGTTTTTTCTCCTGTGAGTGTAGCAGCCAACAAGCTTAACTCATAATCACAAACTTAAGAAGCCAAGAAAATATGTTATTGTGGACAATAAAGAAAATTAAGTCAAGAAAAATTAAGAAATTGAACATAAAAATTAATGAAATACAAGGAATTAATTTAACATTTATTTCTACACTTGACTAAATCAAATAAAAAACTCTACATGTCTCCATTCGAACTGTCGAACCCCTAGTACTATAGTACGTCAAGAATATGCACTCAATAAATGGAGAGACAACCAGTAAAGGAGGCGGTAGAGACAAGGACAACAGTTTCAAACTATGGAGGCAATTAGATTTGATAGTTTTCACTTTTCACCTTTTTGGAACCACAGAGAAGATGAAAAGATTATTGAACGTATTTTTTTATATTAGGCATTGACTTTTGATTTATTTAATTTTTGAGTTAGGCTTTATCTCATAAATATAGTATACTAAAAATTGGAAACTCTAAACAAACCTTTAAAAATTGGGAACTATAAAAACTAGGACTCTTAAAAAAGATTTTATATATATATATATATATATATATATATATATATAATAATTGGGTTGGGTTGGGGCCTTGACCCATAATCGACCCAACCCATCATTTTAGTGGGTTTACATTAACCAATTAGAACCGATTTGCTCAACCAAACCGACCCGAGTCGGTTTGGTCAATTTTTCGATTTTTTTGCCCAGGCCTATGCGAGACATTGTGGGGACAAAGCATTTGCCATCCCACACTATATTAAGTTTAAGATATTCATATTATAATACAAAAAATATAATAAAGAATGTTATCAATTTTACTTGTTTATAAGGAAAAAAATATAATGGTCAATTTTGACAAATATATAAAATGTGACGATTTGTGAAAAA
Source organism: Fraxinus americana (assembly GCA_035079005.1). NCBI lineage: Eukaryota > Viridiplantae > Streptophyta > Magnoliopsida > Lamiales > Oleaceae > Fraxinus > Fraxinus americana. Next base: position 9,470,659 of record CM068719.1, read on the forward strand.
AGATAAATAAGAAAATAAATATAAATTTATATTTTATGTAAGAAAAATGGGTAAAGTGGAAAATTTATGCTAATAGGGAATGTTTCTAAAATTTTTAAAACTAGAGGACGGTTCGTTAAGGAGTGCAAATTGTAAGTGCATGTGTCACGTTCAAATAATAAAATAAAATTTTTGAATCCAGATCGTCGATCTCTCAAAGATTGTTTACCTTTGATTACCCAATTTTAGTCAATTTAATTCTAACAAATAAAACAAACTCACAATAAGATTTTGATTTTGAAACATAAAGAAAATAACTAAAATTCTACAAAATAAGAAAACATAAACACATGGAAATTTTGAAGAAAAACGTAGTTGAGATTCATAGTTCACTTAACCGTCGCTTAATTAATTTTTCTACAAGCTAATTAACAAATTACTCATTGTTAGAATAAAGCAAATGATGATAACGGATAGGAGCAACTAAATGATACAACATTTCACTTCCTTGATTTCAGGAATGGAATAGAAATTTGTTAGCTAGATAGTACAATCAGTTATGCATTGCTGTTAGCTCAATTCTAGAAGTTTCCTAGCTACCAAGACTTGTATAAATTCGAGTAATCTTATTGATGAATAATCTAAGTAAATTCAGCATCTTATTTCTTCAATTTCTAACTTGGTATCAGAGCCAATAATGGGCAACACTGGATCCGAAAATCAATCTGAGTTCAACACTGCATCAACCTCTCAGCTAGCTGCCGGCCAGAATCTGTCATTTGGAATGAACATTACACAAACCATGTAGTCAAGCTTGATAGGAACAACTTCCTCCTATGGAAAAACATGATAATGCCCATAATTAAAGGGCACAACCTTGAAGGATTCCTGCTGGGGGCAAATGAGTGTCCACCTGAGTTTCTATCCACCCAAACAACGGTCGGTCAGGGAGAAGCCATTGAAATGACTCAAAATCCTGAGTTTTTTAAGTGGGTTTCAGCTAATCAACTCCTCATTGGCTGGCTGTATTCGTCCATGACACCGGAGATTGCTATGAAGGTAATGGGCTGTGCAAGCTCAAACAAACTCTGGACAACTTTAGAGGAATGCTTTGGGATATTAAACAAATCACGAGTGATGTTTCTCATAAGTGAATTGCAGAGAATCAGGCTAGGATCCATGACAATAGATCAATATATAACTGCCATCAAACAGCTGGCAGACAATTTGGAAATAGCTGGAAAAACAATTGATCAAGGCAACTTGATTACACGGGTTCTATCAGGCCTTGATGAGGAATGCATACCTATTGTAGTACAGATAAATAGCATGGAAACCATAACCTGGTATGAGCTCTCTTCAGTGCTCATGACTTTTGAAAGTCGACTTGAGCACTTAAACCAGGTCAAGAACAATTTTCTAACACTCAGTGTCAACCAATCAAGTGTCCAATTGCTACATCGAGCTGGTCCAGGATTTGACAGAAGTTTTAGAGGAACCAGCAGTGGGAGATCATCAAACTTCAGAGGTAGAACTAGAGGAAGAGGCAGATCTACAACCGGCAGACAGAATGAAATCAGGGGCCATGTCAGATCTGTGGCCTAAGCAACCATTCAGCAAGTTGGTGTTACAACAGATATGATGAGAGGTACATGGGGAGTAAACCAACTAATTCTGGCCAACAGAACATCAGCCAATCACCCTTAGCCTATATAGAAATGCCTACAGTCCTTGATGACTCAACTTGGTTTGTGGATTCCGGTGCGAGCAATCATGTGACAATAGAAAAAGGTAACATGAAAACTATGGGAAAATACGAAGGTAAGGAAAAGTTACTTGTTTGTGATGGAGATATGCTTCAAATTGCTCACATTGGAAATGGAAAATCTGCACTATGAGTAATAAGACACTAGATCTAAACAAATTGCTGCATGTTCCCTCAATCAAAAGGAATCTAATTAGTGTTTCTCAACTCTGTGATGATAATAGTGTATTTATGGAGTTTTATTCTGACTGTTGTGTTGTAAAGGACCTCCAAACGAAGAGGACCCTACTGGAAGGAGTGCTTAAGGATGGATTGTACAAGTTGCAGTTGCCAAAACTCAAACCAGGGAACACCATTTTCGAGTCAAACCACCAAAATAATTATCACTGCTTCACAGCCAATTCTGGTGATGATCAGTTGTCTTCAGTTAAACAAACGTCAGAGTCTGAGCTTGATCTTTGGCATAGGAAACTAGGACATCCTTCAAACCATGTTATAAGTCAAGTTCTAAAGTTTTGTAATAAGATTGTTAAAGCTAATGAAATCTCTTTTTTCTGTGAATCCTGCAAGTTTCGTAAATCATATGCTCTTCCTTTTAAAACTTCATCCTCACATGCGTTAAACCCCTTGGATTTTGTTCACACTGATGTGTGGGGGCCGGCTCTCTTAAATTCTACCACATGGTATAGATACTATATAATCTTTGTTGATGATCATAGTATGTTTACATGGATTTATCCAATGAAGCATAAATCTGAAGCTCTAACCACCTTCATCCATTTCAAAAATCTGATAGAAAACAAGCTAGATAGGAAGATTAAATGTCTTCAATCTGACTGGGGTGGGGAGTTCAGAAATTTCAATAAGATAGCACTTGAATGTGCCATCGAACTTAGGCATTCTTGTCCCCACACCTCTGCTCAAAATGGAAGAGCTAAACGTAAACATAGACACATCACAGAGACTGGTTTATGCCTCTTGGCTCAGGCTCAAATGCCCCTCTATTACTGGTGGAAAGCTTTTAAGGCTGCCACTTACTTGATCAATAGGTTGCCTACATCTGTTTTGCATCATAGCTCACCTTTTCAGACTCTATTCAACTCAAATTTTGATTATAAACAGCTTAGAATCTTTGGTTTGCCCGTTTCCCATGCTTTAGACCCTAACAAAACCACAAGTTCAGTTTTCACTCCCAAAGATGTGTTTACCTTGGCTATGGTGATTCTCATAAAGGTTATAGGTGTCTAAGCCCAAGTGGTATAATCTATGTTTCGAGACATGTTGTATTTAATGAACAAGATTTCCCATTTAAGTCAGGTTTTCTAAACAAAAGGACTCAATCTCAAACTAGTGATACCACAGTGAGTTATCTTCCTTTCATTGATCTCAGCCAAAATCCAATCCCTGGTATGGCAACTGTTGCTCTTGCAATTCAATCTGAAGGCCCTACTGCAGTAGACCTCACTGATGTCGAGGTTAGTGGAGATATAGCAACTGAACACAATGATGAATTAAATCAGGAACCTGTGATAGGTAGTGAGACTTCAGAAGTTCAGGAAACCAAAATTGATACTCAAAATATGGCAGAAGGAACAAGTTTACAGGATAGAAACATGAGTCAAAACTTTGGACATCAGATGATTACTAAGAGCAAGGCTGGAATATTCAAGCCCAAAGTCTATTCTAGTCTATCAGTTGATGATTTGAGAGTAATTGAACCAGTAAATGCTGATGAAACACTCTCAATTGACTTCTGGAAAAATTCTATGCAGCAAGAATATGATGCACTCATGAAGAATGATACATGGACACTGGTTCCACCTGAGATTGGGATGAAAATCATTGGAAATAAGTGGGTATTTAAACTGAAACATGACCTGAATGGGAAAGTAGCAAGGCACAAGGCTAGGCTCGTTGCTAAAGGTTTCCTTCAAACCCTTGTATTGATTTTAGTGAGACATTCAACCCTGTTATTAAAGCCTTAACCCTGAAGATTATCCTAACATTTGCTGTGGCTGAAGACTGGCAGATCAAACAGGTGGATATAAATAATGCCTTCCTGACTGGCAGCTTGAATGAGGTTGTTTACATGGATCAACCACATGGTTTCATTGATAAGGAACATCTTGATTATGTATGTTAGCTAAAGAAGGCTCTGTATGGCCTAAAATAAGCCCCAAAGGCCTGGCATGATAAGCTGAAGCATACATTGATGAAGTGGAATTTCAGACAGTCAAAAGCAGACAACTCGTTATTTTTCTTAACAAGAGAAGCTGATATACTATTTGCTTTGATATATGTGGATGATATAGTTTTAACTGGAAACAATGATCAGCAATTACAGGAGTTCATTGATAAATTGAACTTCACCTTTGCACTTAAAGACATGGGGAAGCTAAGACATTTCTGGGAATTGAAGTTTAGAGGAATGAAGCTGGCTTACATCTGAAACAAACCAGATATGCAATTGAATTGCTAAAGAAATTTGGCTATGAAGACTTGAAGCCTAGTCTAACCCCTATGGCTGTAGGGAAACTGATCTCCAAGACTGAAGGGCAAACAATCAAAGATCCCACTCTTTACAGGAGTTCCATAGGAGGCCTTCAATACTTTATCCACATTAGGCCAGACTTGACCTACTCTGTAAACAGGTTAAGCCAATTTCTTCAGGCACCAACCAGTACTTATTGGAAGCTACTTAAAAGGGTGTTTAGATATCTGAAGGGCACTCTGATTTATAGACTAACTATACAGAAGAATGATGCTCTTCACATCACAGCATTCACTGATTCTGATTGGGCTTCTTACCCAGATGATAGGTGATCTACCGCTGGGTATTGTGTTTACATTGGAGACAACTTGGTGTCTTGGTACTCTAAAAAAACAACATATAGTTTCCAGGTCTATCACAGAAGCCAAATACAGAGCCTTAGCCCACTGTGCGCAGAAATAACTTGGATTCAATCCTTGTTAGAAAAGTTGGGATTTCCACAGCAGTCGATTCTAATTATTTGGTGTGATAGTCTAAGTGCAAGTGCTTTGGCTTCCAATCCACATGCTCGCACAAAGCATATAGAATTGGATGCTCACTTTGTAAGAGATAAAGTCCTAGACAATTAACTCAAAATGCACTATGTTCCTTCTTTAGACCAACCAACAGATCTGCTGACTAAACCAGTGTCTCAATCAAGGTTCCAATTGCTTAGGGACAAGTTTGGAGTAGTTGAACACACTCCACCTTAAGGAGGGGGTGATAGAATAAAGCAAATGATGATAACGGATGGGAGCAACTAAATTATACAACATTACACTTCCTTCTCAGGAATGGAATAGAAATTAGTTAGCTAGATAGTACAACCAGTTATGCATTGTTGTTAGCTCAATTCTAGAAGTTTCCTAGCTACCAAGACTCGATAAATTCGTGTAATCTTATTGATGATTAATCTAAGTAAATTCAGCATCTTCTTTCTTCAATTTCTGACTCTCATTTATGATATTCGATCCGATTTTTCAATTTTAGTTTAACTCTAATTGATTGGTTTAACCTATTATACTCTATGTCGAGCAAACCAAACAACTACATTAAATCCTTTTGAAAATAGTTCAATGGCTCACGTATGATTATGTGTATATCTCTATCATCTACACAAATTTAGGGTTTCTACTATTTGATCTAAAATGCATAATCTTCTTCCGAACGATATGCAAATCATTCAACATAAATCATTCATTGGCCATATATATAAAAATACAATAATAACAATAGTAAAAACACATGAAAATAAGTAACTTAACATTGAAGAGCAAATATCAAAATTAATTAAAAGTTAAAATTAGGTTAAATTTAAATCATAAATCCCAATAATAAAATTTAGCACATATTAAATATATGATAAAAAAAGAGAATATTTTATATAATAACATTACAAATAGATGATAATAATAAAAAAATACAAAAGAGAAGATAAAACCCTTTTTGGATTTGGATTCTTGATGGCTTGATCTTGATTTTTTCCCAACTATTTCTCCAAATGAAAAGGAAAAGAGAAAATGAAAGGAAAAGAGAGAAAATTAAAAGAAAAAAGGAAGAAGAAGATGGTTGAATTATCAGTGTCTGCGGATTTTTACATTAAAAACCTAGCAATATTTGCAACTAAATCCCCACAATTTTGGACATAGCAAAAATGTCCCCATAAATTTTTTTATTATTATTATTATTTTTTTTAAAAAGTCTGCCCAAAACCATAAATTGGTTTCATTTTTTCTTTTTTCTTTTTTCTTTCTTTCTTTTTTTTTTTTTTTTTGTTTCTTTGTTTTCTTTTTGCACACAAGTTCTTTAGCAATTTGTAATCAATGTGCCTCAACTTTAATTTTGTACAATTTGGTCCTCAAATCTTGACCCTTCTTTCAATTACACCATCAATAAATTGCATCCAAGGTCCTTCAAATTTTTGCACTGTGTATTTTGGTTCCCAAATTCATAATTTTGTACGCTCTTGATCCCCTTTCACCCACTTTTGTCTTGTTCTCTTTAGTCTTTCCATTTGGGGTCTATAACCTACAAAAGTCAAATTTCCCTAATTGTGAGTCGATTTGCTTTTTTTTTTTTTATCAATAATAAGCATATTTAGATATTTATTAAATAAGTATGCAAAAACACACTTATCAAGGATATATCTAAAATTTATTAAATACAAACCTAACGAATACGGTCTCTACACATATAATCCAACCAACACTTTATTTAGATGCCCAAAACCCAATTATTTAATTTTTTATTAAATCACTTTAATTTTGAGTTTAACTCTAAGATAGCCTTCGTACACAATTAATTACATATGTCGGCCCACATTGCAAATTAAATAATTTCCTGACAATCTCCCACTTGGGCCACATGTGTTACCTTATAAATGTATATAATCTTATTAGCTCAATACTTTTGCTATCATAACTAAAAGCATCTCCGAACAAGCGGGGTTCCTTACAAGTATCATAACTAAACCTATTAGTGGTCACGTATATCAACATAATCAATAGATCATGTGTGGATGTGTAGATGGAAATTACATGTAATGTGATCCAAACATGCCTATTTTCAACTAATCTTACCTTATCCTTTAATGAGATCAACCATAAACCTTAATTAGAGTGTAATTGTATTGAACTGAATACTTTATTTTTGAAATAAACAAAATATCCATGGATAAAAAAACTGTCTAAAACAGACAACATTCGAGTACAAACTCTCACTAAACTGGTATATCATCAAAGGTGCAACACCCATATGAGTATTATACTCATGAAAGACCTTGGGTGGTAGCCATTTAGTAAATGGATCCATGATTATGGAGTTTGTCCTAATATGCTTTATAAAAACATAACCGCTCTGAATTCTTTCTTTAACAATTAGGAACTTAATGTCTATAAACTTTGACATCATCAGGTTCATGTTGGAATGCAAAACAGTTATTGTCACAAAATAACTAAAGTGGTCTTTCAAATCTATCTAAAATATGCAGTATAGTGACAATATTTTACAATCATATTCCATGATCAGAATCAAAATATCCAATGATCTCCAATTGATCTGATTTACTTGAATGTGATCATGTGATCCGTTCTCTATAGATACTGAATAACCTCATGGCTGCTTTCCAAATTTTCATCCCAAAGTTAGTTAAATATCTGTCTAGCATTTCAACAATGAATGCTATATCAAAATGTGTGCAAACTTAAGCATACATTAAACTCTCAACTGTTGAAGCATAGGAAATTTCCTGTATTTCTTTTTTTTTAAATTTATCCTTGGTGTATTAATTGAGACTAAACTTGTCTCTCTTAGCAATAGGGGTATCACCTGAATTACATATTTGCATTTCAAATCTCTTAAAAAACCTTATCGATACAATTCTTTTGTAATAATCCAAAAATGCATCAAGAATGATTCTTGTGTATCTATATTCTTAATACAAAAGAGGTATCATAAAAAAATTTCATTTCAAAATTTCATGACAGAAATCTCTTGGTTTTGTGCAATAAGTTTATATCATTGTAGACAAATAATATGTCATCAACATACAATATCAAAAAATATGCTTACTCTCACTGAACTTGTGATATACACAATCATCAAACGAATTCATCTCAAAATCAAATGAGATAATTATTTGATGAAATTTGTGATACTATTACGGAAAACCAGCTTAAACCCGTAGATGGATTTTTAATTTGTAAACCATCTGACGTAGCTTAAGATCAAAATGTGTCTTAAACGTCATAATTGTTCTAAAAGAATCTTTCATAGAAATATGAGAAAAAGTCTCTTTAATGTCAATGCCTTCCTTTTGAGTAAAGCCATTTCCAACAAGACGAACCATATATCTCTCATCATCATCCTTCGAATCTCTCTTGATTTTAAAAATCCAATTACAACTAATAAGTTTCGCACCTTCAAGTAATGGGATGAGTTTTCAAACGTCATTGTTACTTATGAACTTTATCTGTTTATGCATGACATCAATCCACTCTTTAAAATTATTCATTTGCATGACTTGATGAAAGTTAATTGATTAGTTCTTCTTCCACCAATATGTGACATTCTTATTTTCTTGGAAAATACTATAAAGTCATCCAAAATTGCATTTCTCATTTTTATAGTGGATTTCCTTGATAACATCTGTTCTGACGTGTTGAGTTTGTTTTTCTGGAACAATCTATTGATTTTGTATAGGAGATTTTGTTATATTGTTTTGATTCGAAATTGTTTCTTGAACAAGATCTGGAACAAAAATTTGTCCATGATCCTGATCATTGTCAATTGCAACAGAAGAAATATATACATATTCTTTATCTAAGACAAAATTTTTAACCTTATAACTTTATCCCCCCCCTCAAAATCTACATTCTCAAAGAATCGAATTTCGAAAATTGACCTAATAGTGGGATTTTTAAAAATTTGTAACCCTTTAACAGTTGCTTTACTTGAAACTTTGTTGAGAATTTAAGTTACAGTCTTTAGTGCTTTTATCTAGAGAGATTTTGATGTACTGTGGGACGATTCCACATTCCTCTAGGAATTTAGCAAAAGGCCCTGGACTTTGTTTTCCTGATCCGTCATATCTGTTATAGTATTCACCACTATGGTAAAATCTAACTTGTTAAATTCTTTTGCTGAGTTGATTTTCAACGTCGGTCTTGTAAGCCTTGAATATGCCAAGTGTTTAAGATTTCTCATAGATGAGAAATATGTAGCCACAGTGAGAAAAAATCGTCCATGAACATAATAAATTATTGTTGACCATTCCAAAAAGTAGAAGTGAATGGCCCACAGATATCTGTATAAATTAGTTTTGAGACGTTCAAATTCCTATTGGTACCTAATCTCCTTAATTTTGTTTGTTTTCGCCTAATGTAATTGATATAAACACTCAAATTTGAAAATTAAGGGAATCAAAACTTCCTTCTGACATAAAATTTTTCATTCTCTTTTGAGAGATGTGACCTAATTGCTTGTGCCATAACGAAGTGGAATTCTCGTGGTTTATTAATGTTTAATACCATGTGAATTCACATACAAGATTTCTTTATAAGAGGTAACAGTATTAAACAAATATATGTTATCATAACCGAATAAAGAACTGATACCCACAATATTTGAATTAAGAAAAAGATTAAACTGATTATTTCCAATTGAACAAAAGTAACCAAATTTGTCCAATGTAAAATGAAAACCAATTCCGTCTAAAAAATAGTACCGCAAATACCTTTTTCATATTCAAATCATAGCCACTCTTTAATAATAACCTAAAAGTCCTTATAGCCTCAAATTTAATTGATTTGTCATCGCCCCACATAGATGAATCTTTTGGCATCAATTGAGTTTGACAGTTCAGGCAACCCGTATTGAAACTAAATTAACCTTTTGACAGTTGTAACTGACATTAATTAACCAAATTGTGTAAGAATAGAAATCAAAACTAAATGCACGAGCAAGTTATCAGATAGCTCAATTTTTAATGGTTTTAGTTTTAAACCAAGATAAGACATCTCTATGATGTACTCCCAAATATTTCATTTACTTTTATACCTTAGTGAAACTAAGTTTGCTAAAAGCGTACTAGCTTCGGCCTTATTGCCTTTTACAAAGCTTGTTTTTTAAAATTTCATTAATAAATTCTTTGGTAGTAGTTACATTAGCGCCCCTAAACGTTACTGGAATTCCATACTTCATGATCATAAAACTCATATGATTTAAATGATCCCACTTATTTGAGTTCATTTTTATTAGCAGAACTTTTATCCGTAAGATTAGTAGGTTGTTTAGTCCTTAATGCAAGGTCCAGATCGATGCTGCCAAGAACGATACAAATGTTCTCTTTTCAGCCCTAAAACTTTGGTTCTAACACAGGAATTAAATTGATGTTGGCAGAAATTGCAGAAGTTCATGGATTAACTCAATAGAGAACTTAAACCTAATTAACATGTTCACATAAGAATCCGTATTAAACAATTAATTAATTCAAGTAATGGTAAATCCCATTACAAGAGATAGAACACAATATTGATATTTAGTCTTTTAACAGAAATATCAACTTATAAGTAGTACTCTTAGTATAGTAATCAAATATTGACAATAACCTATGTCAAATAATGAACCTACCTTTGAACCGGTTTATTGTTCACATAAAACAAAACCTTAGAATTGATGCATATTTATTACCACATATGTGCATGTAATTCGGCCAAATATTTACATTCCTTTGGGCCGGTGAATATCTGCATGAATTACTAGCACACAGCCTTCCTAATATTCCAAATAAATTAATCTAAACAATAGAGGTTACTTCGGTAGCATGTTGTTTCAATTAATCTATTTTAGAAAATTAGTAATCCGAAAAAAAAAATTATTTTAATACCAAGATTTGACTTTTAATTGTTAATTCCTAATTCTTTTATTTTTATTTTTTGAAAAAAATAAAATAAAATAGAGCAACGATGTAGCGCCTGAAAATGGGCGCTGGGCCAAGATTTTGTTGAAAAAAAATATAAAAAATAGAGCAACGATGCAACTAGTGGTGGCAAACGGGTCGAGCGGCTCATTGGCCCGTGGGCGGCTCGAGCCGAGTAGGCTGGCTCGCCCACGAGCCTCGCCCAAGGCGGAGGGTTAATTTTTATTTTTTTAAGTTTATCTTAAAAAAAAAAAAAAAATAGACGAGCTCGCGAGCCGAAGCTCGACTCGACCCACGAGCACGAGCTCACGGGTTGAGCCGAGCTTGGCCCACAAGTAAGGAGCCGAGCAGAAGCTAACAAGCCACGAGCTCGAAAATGGGCGCTACGCCAAGATTTTGTTGCTGGGCACCAAAACAAATCTCACATAATGAAATAAAATTAACACCATTATGTTATTATCCTAGTCATGAGTCATGATTACTTTTCTTCAAAATCCAATCCTCCTTGATGCTCTTGTATGTGTATTAACAACTATATAAACACTACTTACAGAAAGACAGAGAATGGGAATTCCAGTTGATCTCTTTTGCTGATTATCGGAACTGGAACCTTCATATTACTAATTACTTATTTGGCAAAGCTAAAAAGCGGTTGAGTGTTTTATGAACAGTCCTCAAACATAGGCTAAGTAAGATTTAAGAGATTGTGATGATGCCAATAACTGCATCCCTAAGGTAAACCAACCAGAAAAAAAACTGATTTTCTTCCCACGAAATACCACCAATTCCTCATGCATAAATATAAATTCAACTTTATGATAATCACGATCAATTATAATTATACTCAAATTCAACAAGTAGTAAGTCCTAAAAATAATCAAATTTGAAAATACCCAAAATTTAAATGTCTGGGTTCGAAATTCACATCCCAAAATTAAGTTATCCAAATTATGAATTTCAACCCTAAAATTATTTCTTGAATCTCAATGGTTAACATGGAATTGGCTCTGACACCACTTGTTGAATTTTTTCATGAAACTTAAACTTTATAAACTTTACATAATTGCCAAAATCTCCATGTCAAGTCACCAAGAAAGTTAATTAATGCAGAATATACTTTGATCCATTGATTTGTATCTTGAATAACGAATCTTGAATCTTGATGTTTAAATCTTAATTTTTTGTTCTTCAATTTAATTGCTCCAAACCTTCTTCTTGATTCTTGATTGTGGATTTTTTTGGATCTTTCTCTTCAATACGATCTCTTTATTAATTCTTGTATTGATAGAATGACATTGAATGAAAATTGCATATGAATTGGAGATCATAATCCTATATATAGTTTACATATGTATTTGGCTCATCGTCAAATACAAACTCTAATGGATCTAATTTCTACACATATAATTCGGCCTACACTTTATTTAGATGTCCAAAACTCAATTACTTAATTATTTATTAGATCACTTTAATTTTGAGTTTAACTTTAAGATAATCTTTATACACAATTAATTATATATGTCGGCCCACATAGCAAATTAGATAATTTCCCAACATTGAACGCTACATTCTCAGTGTTTATAAGTTTGGTGCAACTTTATCGTTAACAAAGAACATTGATGAGGTCAGATGCATAAAGGTATTCATATTTCAAATCTTACCAGAACTGCTTGTTTCATATCCAAAACTTGTGATTTAGTTTTTGATGCGGCAAGTAGGGGTAAACAAGTCTTAATTTTTGATACCAAATATACAGCAACTAATTCAGTAGCATGCGCTGCGACAAAGGCCGGTTATCATTATGGCTATCCATCCTTTCACTACCATCTTCCATTTAGAGATGCCTATATGGTTTTTAAATTTTGAATTCTTTATAATTGAGTTAAAAGTACAATAATGATAAATATCAATCTTATGAAAGAAATGTCAACTTCATGATTTCTCATTGTACATTCATGATTTGGCATTCTATGTTAGGTCGATGTACGGAATGTTAACGCTACAAACCCAGAGTATAATAAGCTGTATTTGTAAATCGATTCCTCTAATAGAAAAGTCATAATTATCTACCGATGGATTTATCATTCATTTATATTTTACAAGGTTTGTCTCGAGCTTAACGTCATACATGTACACAAGTTCTCATACACGCAAGAGTATCAGTACACGACAATTTCATGTTAGAAATGAAAAAGCCGTTTATTTTATCAAACATAATTTTCTAACTTAATTCCAAATAGGGTAAGGAGGGTATCCTCCATGGAGATTGCGATGAATTTTAAAAATAATTCTAAATTTAGGTGTTCTCAATTGAAATTTTAATGAAATTCATTAAAATTTAGGTGTCCCTAATTGAAATTTTAATGAAATTCAATGAAATTATTTAAATTTAGGCATCCTAAATAATTAATGGATTTATAAAGATTTCACTAATATACAAATTTTAAGAGATTTGGATGGATTTTAAGCTTAAAAAAACATATAACTAAATCTTTGGAAATTTCACCATATTTGATCAGATTTTTATGAAATTTGTGGAAATCTATTCAAATCCACAAAATTCATTAGAATTTGTAATTTTTAAAGGGAAAATTGCAGCAACGGTCCCTAACCTTTCAGACATATGCATATCGAGTCCAAATGGATGGAAACCGTCCAGTTGACTAAAAAATGATTTTGACCAAATTTGGTAAGGACAAATTGATAACTTAGTTAATCTCATATTATAAAAATAAAAAAAATAATAAGAAAAGAAACGAAAAAAATGTTCTCATTCACTTCACAAACCCCTTTTTCCCACCCCCAAGGTCCCTCTTAGAGATGTCAATCCGTGTGGTTCGGGTCGGGACGGCCCGCCAACATATGTGCTCGATAACGGCCCGCGTGAAAAAAAGCTCACCCGCTACGATTTTCGGGCCGGTTCCGAGTCGACTCACAAATTTTGGACTACAACCCAGGCCCGCACGCTGACCCATCTGGGTCTAGCCCATGCGGGTCACGGATCACGCGGGTCGCGATTTGTTCCGATTTGACCCATATTATTGTATAAATAAAATTATAAAAATGTAGAATTTTTCATATTTATAGCAAAAAATATTTTTTTTGTTAAATGTAAACTAAGAATTGAACAAAATGATAAATTCTTATTTGTACCAAGAAATGTTTACATAGAATTCAAATTTAATGTTACACGAATTATTTATAATTTTGTAAAGTTAAATTTAATTTAAACATATAACAACTAAATGCATTTCTAATTACAATTATCAAATATTTATAGCATAAGTACATCCCAACTAGGTTGGTACACCTCCTCGACCTGTGAAGGTTACACCTCCTCGACCCGTGAACCGCCCGCTCGGGTCACGGGTCGGCCCAAGGTTCCGGGTCGATCCGGGCCGATTTTCACGGGTCAGGTCGGCCCGTCCGTCTTGATACCTCTTGTCCCTCCCCTGCAAATCAACTACAAGCACCGTTGCCTAATGTCGTCACCACCTCTGGTACTACGATCGAAATCAAAGCGATCAATTGCAGCGGCCATTCGATAATCCCACAGCTGAATCACACCGTTGTGAAAACTCGCCAAAATCCATGGCCGCTTACTGTGGAAACTCAATCTCTTCACTCTAATACTCTTTGTCTCAAACTTCATTAACATTTTTCAATTCTACACAACCAGATTCAACCTCGAGAGGCTCTATCAATTTCATAATCGAAATTTTAGATCTGCATTTCGTAATAGTTGGAGAAGATCTGAGCAAAAGATAAAAAAAAGTAACTCTACAGTAATGATTCTTGGTGCTAAAGATAAGTATTCATATATGAGATTTGAAATAGAAAAATGAACAGGTGAACTATGCACTAATTTTATTTTTATGCACACCAAATCTTCATCTCCTTCTCCTAATTTGATATTTTCTCCTGAGGACTGTGAAAATTAACTTTGAGATAAAAAATGAAATCTAAGAACAATCAATCTTGCTGTAAATTTGCTTAATTAATTTCATATTTTGCATAAGATTACAAGGTACAAATATATACACTTCACAAAAGAAAAAGGACAAATTCAGTTACAAAGAATATTCTTCTAACAAATCCATGTGCAAGCCAAACAGATTGTTTCCTTCTAGTATCTTCCATTGCTTAATCAGCATTGCCAGCTGATCATCCAAGCTGGGAGGAGCTGGAATAGATGAAAAGGAAGCCAGCTCACCTTCTTGATCTTCAGCTCGAGCTTCATCTTCCAACAGCCGCCCACAAGATGGAGAGCAGATATTTGTTACTCCCATCTTGACCATTTGATAATAAAAACTTGCAGAACTCAATGCCTTGGTTAGAATGTCTGCAACCTGTGAACCAGTATGCACATCTTCAGTCACGATTTCCCTAGCCTGTATCTTATCTCTAATGAGATGACAATCTATCTCTATATGTTTAGTTTTCTCATGGAAAATTGGGTTTGTAGCAATGTAGATGGCTGATTTATTGTCACAATGTAGGCTGGCTGCTTGAGTGTGTTCAGTCTGTAAGTCTTTAAACAGGTACCTTAGCCAAGTGAATTCACAACAAACACTCGCCATTGTTCTATACTCAGCTTCAGAAGACGATCGCGATATCACACTCTGGTTCTTTGATTTCCAGGAGGCTAGAGATTATCCAATAAATACGCAATAGCCTGTTACTGATTTCCTAGTATCTGGACAGCTTCCTAGAATCTGAATACCCCTTTAGCTGCAATTCAGAGGTAGAAGAGTAAAATAATCCTTGTCCTGCAGCTCTTTTAAGATATCTTAGCACTTTATGAGCAGCATTGAGGTGAGGTATCCTTGGCTGATCCATGTATTAAATTAGGAGCTGAACTGAGTAAGATATATTTGGCCTAGTTATGGTTGATACAATAAACGCCCTATCAATCGCCTGTAGATAGATGGATCAGCAAGTAACTCACCTCTCCCTTTTGATAGTTTGATATTTTGATCGAGCGGTACCTTAGCAGGAACTGATCCTATTGTTCCCAAATCTGCTAGAATGTCAAGAGCATACTTTCTTTGGCAAATGTGTATCCCTTCTTTTGATCTAGCCACTTCAATACCTAGAAAATATTTTACCTTTCCCAAGTCTCTAATTTTGAATTGTGCATCAAGTGCTGCTTTGAGGCTGTCAATGGTTTCTAAACAATCTCCAGCCACAATTATGTCATCAACATAGATTAGAACCGCCATAAAGGAGCTTTGAATGAATTTAACGAATAAGCTGTAATCAGCTTTGGACTGAGTAAAACCTTGTTGAAGAATGAAACTGGATAACTTAAAATACCATTTTCTCGAAGCTTGTTTGAGTCCATACAAGCTTTTGTGAAGTCTGCACACCTTTGAACTCTTTCATTGTCATAGCCTGGTGGCAATTCCATATATACTTCCTCCTCTAAATCTCCGTGTAAGAAGGCATTTTTTACATCCAATTGGTAAAAGAACCAACCCTTCAAGGCTGCAATGGCGTAAAGTTCGAACGGTGAAAAGTTTCGCCACTGGTGAGAAGGTTTCATGATAATCCAATCATTCTCGTTGAATGTATCTCTTTGCCACAAGCCTAGCTTTGTGTCTGTCCACACTTCCATAGCATTAAACTTAGTTTTGTAAACCCATTTATACCCTATTACCTTCTTCTAGGTGGAAAATCAACTATAGCCTATGTATCATTTAACTCAAGAGCCATAATCTCATTCTTCATGGCTTCATACCATTCAGGGATCTTGACAGCTTGTTGATATATTTGTGGCTCAGTTTGTATGGTGATAGAGGAGACAAATGCTTTGTGAGGTGCAGACAATTTATCATATGACACAGAAGAGTTAAGGGGGTAAGGATTACCTAAAGTTACAGAACTAGTCTTCTTGTCCAAAGTCTGAAATGGGGAAAGTAAGGTGGCCTTTTGACATATAAAATCTTGTAGTCTTGCTGGAAGATTTCGAGTTCTGGTGGATCTTCAAGGTAGATGAGGTGTGGTTTGATTGTTATGCTGGCTTGGCTGCTGTGTAGCTAGATCAACTTAAGTACAAGTTTGCTATGTTATCAGGTATGCTGAAGGATCAGATGTTTGATGATTTTCTGCTTCTTTAGTAGGAAGAGTAATGATGAGATTTTGAGGAAAACATAGATCAGTAGGAATTGGCTTTGTGGTTTTTGCTTCTTTGTATGGAAAAATTGTTTCATAGAACACAACATTCCTTGATATGAATACCTTATTTGTTTCCAAATCAAGAAGTTTGTAATGTTAAAGGGATAGCCTACGAAAATGCATTTCCTAGCTCTAGAGTCAAACTCGTGCTTTCCATTTAGTGGAGTATGCAAGGCATCCAAAGACTTTTAGGTGAGAGTATGCAAGTTTAGTTTGAAAATGGATCTCAAATGGACTCTTGTGATTTAAAACTGCTGAGGGGGTTCTGTTAATTAGATAGACAACAGTTAATACACAATCATTCCAATGTTTTAATGGCATCCCACTTTGGAATTTCAGGGCCCTTGCTACGTTTAGTATATGTTGGTACTTCCTCTCAACAATGGCGTTTTGTTGAGGGATTTCAACACAAGTTCTTTGATGAATGATACCTCTTTCAAGATAGAATTGTTTCATGTTAAATTCCCCACTATTGTCATTTTGTATTACTTTGATTTTGGTTTGAAATTGAGTATCTATCAGTTTCCAAAAATTTTGCAAAGCATTAGTAGCCTCAGATTTCAATTTCAGCATATAAGACCCCAAGTGCTCCTGCTAAAATCATCTACAATAGTCAAAGAATAACGTGATCCATCATAACTAACTTCATTGCAAGGTCTCCATATATCACAATGTATTAGATCAAAACACTTTTCAGATTTGTGCTTACTAATGGGAAAGGAAAGTTTGTGTAACTTTGCTAAAGGGCAAATGGAACAAGGATTATTGTGAGAGGCTAACTTAGGGATGGAATGTTCAAATGCAAGGGCAAAATGGGATGGATGTCCCATTCTATAATGCCAAATATCAAACTCATCAATGTGACTAACAGTAGAGACAGTAAGAGGACATGTGCTGGTTAAACGACTCAATCTTTCTTGGAGGTCCATAGGAGGAACTGGTTTTGATAGGATATGGTACAGGCCAGACCTTACTTCACCCATTCCAGTCGTTGTCCAAGTCGAAAGGTCCTGTATGAAACAAACATCAGAAAGGAAAACAACACAGCTATTAAGTGCCTAAGTGAGCCTTGTGACAGACATCGGATTAAAGGAAAAAGAAGGCACACATAACACGTCATGGAGAGTTAAAGTGTATGTGATGTGTGCAGTGCCAATGCTAGTTACAGGGACAGTAGCTCCATTTGGCAAGCTTACTGAGCAATTGATTGGAGATTGAATAGACGAGAAATATGTTGGGTTGTAGATCATATGATCTGTTGCCCCTATGTCCAGAATCCAAAGGGCTGCAGCATTGTTGATTTTTGTAGGATTAAAAGTGGATGAGCAAAGTGATATACCAGAAATTTTGGGAAGTGCATTGTCTGAATCTGTAGCAGCAATGCTTTGAACTTGGTTTGCTGAAGGAGTTAGACTCTGGTTTGCTGAAGATTTGAGAATGGTAATCAAGTGAGAGTATTCCTCTTGAGTTAGAGATACATTTGGCTTGTTGATCTATTGTTCCTGACTAATAGGCATACAGATGGATGCCTAATTTGCTGTTGGCGTGAATCTGTTCCTCCCTTCATACCTGTGACCTGGTGGATAGCCATGTAGCTTAAAGCACTTATTTGCAATGTATCCTGCATCTTACAGTGGGAACATAAGGGCTTGTTTGGATCCTTGAGACATCTCTCAAGTGAATGGCCTAAGACTTTACAATAGGTACAATAATATCTCTTCCTTCTTTGTGAATTTTGTTTGCCATTGTCTCTGAAATTCCCTTTAGCCAGCAATGCCATTGCTTTATTGAGGGAACCATCATTCGAGATCTCCCTCCTTTTCTCTTCTTGCTGGATAATAGCATACACTTCATTCAAAGATGGAAATGGCTTATTTAACAGAACTTGAGCTTTAATGGCCTTAGAGGATTCATCTAATCGCATCAAGAATTTCATCACCTAATCACGATTCTGGTTTTCAACCATTATTTTTAGACCTCCACACGTGCAGCTAGGAATAGACTCATAATTTAGCAGTTCATCAAGAAAGGTCTTGAACTTAGAGAAGTACACACTTACAGCTTCCTGATTTTGAGTCAAAGTAGTGATAGCCTGCTTGATCTCAAAGATTCTTGGAGCATTCTGCTGAGCAAAACGTTGCTCTAGCTCCTCCCATAACTAATGAGTAGTCTCAACGTACGTAGTGCTACACTTTATGTCAACAACCATGGTGTTTTGAAGCCAGGTGATGACCATATCATTGCACCTGAGCCAATGCTCCATCAGTGGATCGTTGGGGTCCTGAGGTTCATGAATGCTTCCGTTTATGAACCCTAGTTTATTTTTTATTCTGAGGGCTCTCTTCATCGATCTAGCCCAAGAATGGTAGTTGTTTGCCTCAAGGATATATGAGTGACTAGAATGGCTCCAGTGCCATCATTGTTTCCAATGTAATAAGGACTGCTAAAATGGTTTGGATCATGATTTGTTGAATTATCGTTTTGGCTTTGGTTTGCATTTGGTGGAAGGTTTGAAGATTGATTGTCTGATTCGGCCATGAAGATTCAGCTGGAATACTGGATAGCAGAGGCTCAGCTAGAAGAAATGAAGAAATGCTCTGATACCAAATTAATTTTGAGATAAAAAAATGAAATCTAAGAACAATCAATCTTGCTGTAAATTTGCTTAATTAATTTCATATTTTGCATAAGATTACAAGGTACAAATATATACACTTCACAAAAGGAAAATGACAAATTCAGTTACAAAGAATATTCTTCTAACAAATTCATGTGCAAGCCAAACGGATTGTTCCCTTCTAGTATCTTCCATTGCTTAATCAACATTGCCAGCTGATCATCCAAGCTGAGAGGAGTTGGAATAGATGACAAGGAAGCTAGCTCACCTTCTTGATCCTACATCATCTTCAGCTCGAGCTTCATCTTCCAACAGTAAAAGGGTAGGCAACTGTGGTTGTTGCTTGTGTGGATGGTTTGGTGGTGTGTAGTGTGTGGTGGCTGAAAGTGGTCAGAGCCGATGGATTGTGTGACTAGGTTGGTGGTGGTGTTGTTGAAGGTGGTTGGGGTGAGGGGAGGTGAAGGAGATAAAGATTTGGGATGGGAGAGCAAATTTATTTTTTTCTTTTATTTTTCTTTTATTGTTTTTAGCTTAATTTGATTTTTAAAAATTTTAATATGTGATTGACATAAATGCCCTTATCAAATTTGGTCAAAATCAATTTTTTGGTCAACAAACGGTCAATTGGATGATTTCCATCCATTTGGACTCAAGATACACATTTTTTAAAGATTAGAGACTTTTGCTGGCTCAAATTGAAGGTTAGGGTAAAGTCTGTAAAAATTGAAAAGGTTAGGAACCACTGCTACAATTTTTTCTATTTTAAAATCTATCAAAATCTTAATCGAGAACACACCCGTAAATCACAGCTAAAATACTCTTAACTTTGAAAGAATAAGATGCAAGTGAATTTTCCATATGGCCAAGAAGAAATTGCCCCAAACAGTGGGAATTGACATGTAGACGAAGCTACAAGAGTCCGGTTTCCAGATTGAGACAATTCGCTAAATGGACCAAACACACACCGTAATTCATGGATCTTAGTCTCCTAACTGTTCCATGTCAGAATCAAGAAACCTGACTACTTAGAAGTAAATATTTCGAACTCATTGGATTGAAAAGGATCGAACAAAGACACGAGAAATGTTTTTTTTTTTTCATATATACTTTTTGGCGTTTTTAACTTTATGTTGAGAGATGTGTCCAAAAGTAATAAGACTACTATGCTATAATTTCTGAGATTTCGTTTTGTTTTTAAATAAATACTTATTGTATTTAAAAATGATATCGCGCACATGCATTTAAGCAATCGATTAATTGCTTATGATCGCTTTATTATAATAAAAGTAAGGTGTTTGCATAGAAAAGTACAGTGAGACACTACTCTATCTAGGGCAGATCCTGATAATTTTGAGGCTCTTAAACGTAAATTTTTTTTCAAGCGTAAAAATAATTAAATATTTAAATAAATAATATATTTATATTTTAAATGAAAACTGGTACAATCCAAAAGCTAGTAAAAAAATGGTCTCGAACAACTAGAGAGACTAGGGTAACATAATATTTAACATAATTTTTCCTTGCTAAAAAATATTATCAAATTCTAAATAATAATATCCATGAATCATTTATTGAGAAACTCGAGTAAGGTACAATTTAGCAAAATTTATAAAATTTGGGGAGCTTTTGAGAAAGTCTTATAAACCGTAATTTGAAGTCTTGAGAATATTGTAAGAATGACTCGTAAGGAGAAGAGTAATTTTCAGAGCTTAAACTCGATATGAGACTTTGTAGATAAAAAGAAGTTCAAAATTTAGGGATTGGATTGCAAAATAGTGAGAAATATATATATTTTTAGATGATAATGTGACGAGTTATTGTTATTTAGGAATGAGAAACATAACTAGAATCTAAGAACTTTGATTCGTGAACCTTTTAAAAATTTTGAAATCTTGAGGGATTCAAGTGAAAATAAGTTTCGAAGTGAATAATATATTTGGACCAAATAAGTATTTATTGAAGGATCGAGAATAATCCTATCAATATTGTACTCGTTTCAAAATTCATAATAATCAAGAAAAAATTAATTTGGATAAACCAAATTGTGGTTATAACTCATTAAAGTAATGTACTTAGTGTATAATATTAGTTTCCAAATTAAATCATATTACCAACAATATTATGCTCATTTGGTAGCTCATAATTAATTACGTATATTAAACTCGAAAAAAAAATTATTTTGAATAAGATTAAACTAAGTTAGAATGGATAAAAAAATTATTGGGCCATATAGTTTGTTTCCATTTTGAGGCCCCTAGGATTAGGGGCCCTAGACCATTGCCTAGTTTGCTTGGGCCTTTGGGCCCGACTCTATCACCTGGGGTATAGGGTTTGTCTTGATAGTGGCCATTGGATCCCGAAATCTGGTACACTTGGAAGTGTATTAGACATGATCACATTGTAAAGTATAATTCTATAGCAGGACCTTGCAAAAAATTAAACACCACGTGATGCATTATGGATTATTAAAATTCATAACGAAATAATGGTTGCTACTCTCGAATATCATTGACGTGTCAGAGAGAGGCCCATTAATATGGTCAAATATCTCAATCCGTAGAGAAATTAGAGTGTGCAAAGTAGTGAGCACATATTCGCATTTGAAAACCGTCACTTGGTCCAAGGGATAGGCATAGAGATGTCAAACAAGCGGATAGCAGCTCATCGGCTCAGCTTGTAAAAAATCAACTCGTGGGCTGCACAAGCTCGTACTTGGACGAGCACAAGCCTAGCGGGCCAAGTCGCCCACGGGTGAGCAACTTGTGAGGCAAGCCATGACCCAATGAGCCGGCTCGTAAAAAATGAGCCCGTGGGCGGCTCGAGCTCGTACTTGGACGAGCACAAGCCAAATGAGCCAGCTCGTCAATGAGTGAGCGACTTGTGAGGGCTCGTGGCTCACCACTACAGTGATCGTTTCTAACTATAACGGTAAGGGTCACTGAATTTACAAAAGGCCACTTTATTTTATTTATTTATTTTTTTTTTCTTTCAATTTTTACTCTATAAATATTCCAACTCATTTCCAAATTTTTTCACCCACCAATAACAATTCTCACTTTCTTCCACATTCTACAATATACTACATTTATTTCTATCTTCAATTTCAATTATTCAATATTAATTATTACACGACAAATTTACAATTACAATCTTATGTATAAACTTTCTTTGAATTCTTGATTTCTTTTCATACTCTTGATTTACTTTCTTAATTACTTGCTATACAATACAAAATACAATACAAATTATATACATTTAATCACAATTCACAAATTGATTAACACTAATTTGTTGAGAGCTTGTTCGGTATCGGAGGCGAATACCTGCGTCTCAAAGTCAATTTCAAAATGAAATTGCTAGTCTTAACGAAGTACACATTCCCGAAAATATTCTAGATTTGGACACTCAAGGAAATAGTAATCCAATTAATTTAGATGACGTTGCTGTTTTCGAAACTAAACAGGAGGAATTAGATATTTCCGATACAAGGGGGAAGCGAAATTGAAAACTGAAAAAATATTGGAATCACTTTAAATTGATTCCAAAGGGTCGTGGGGTCAATGGAGTCACATAGTCTAAAGTAGTATCTAAATATTGCTGACAACGATTGGCTTAGCAAAAGGGCTTTGGTACCACCTACCTTAGCCATCACTACAAAGCATGTGCGGTCAAACATGAATTTTTTCGTGCCTCTCAAATGCAATTGCAATTTGGTAGTCCAAACGCTGATTAGGCTTCTACGACACTTTGCACATGGATGTATTCGAAGGAGAAAGCTCGAACGGTAATGGTGAAATTCGTTGTCGGTGCTGAATTGCTTCTAATAATAGCGGACAACCAACATTTTATCTCTTACGTGAATGAATATTTTCAACCGAGGTACGTTGAGGTAAATATAAACACTTTTCTTTCCGATACAATAGAATAATTTCTGAATACAAAGAAATAATTGATTGTTGATTTGCAAAATATATAGGAATGTTATATCTTTAATTTCGAGGAAGGGATTAATAAAAGATATTATATAGTTGCAACTACACACTACATAGACCTACTTTGGTGTATGCATAAAAAAAATTATTACTTTTAAAATTATTGAGTTTTCTCACAACGCTAACAATATATTTAACGCTATTATGAACATTATTAGAGAATATCATTGCAAAAGTAAAATTCGATCTTTTACATTTGACAACGTTGGTGTTAACAATCCAGTTATCGATAAATTGTGTAGAGTATTACAACCCGATTTCGATAATTATTTATTTCATATTCATTGTGTGTGTCATATTTTTAATTTAATTATGCATGACGGTTTGAAACATATTAAGCCATTATTTGATCCTCATTTTTTTAAAATATATTTTTTCTTTCTTCTTTTTAACTACACATATTTTAATAAAATAATATTGCACACAAACCCAAAATCTTTTCTTATTTTTTAACCACACATTATCCATCAATCTACTATTCTAAAATACATTTTACATAAAACAGGGGTTCAAACAGGCATTAAGAATGAAATTCAAAGAATTAGATATGTATTAATATATATCACGATTTCACCTAATAAAAAAAAGTATTTGAGGAATTTTGTGCCAAATTTGGGGTAATGAATACGTAAATATTTGTTAGTGACATATGATATAGATGGAACTCTACTTATTATTAAAATCATGCGAAAGATTTGAACATTTATTGACTGAATTTTATAACAATATTCATATTAGAAATGATGATAACACTATTTTGAATGAATCTGGCAGGCTTTTAGCTTTTAGAATTAAAAAAATTTTGACAAATTTTTATAACTACAAATATTTTATTTAGAGTGAACTATTTCACTAGATGTATGGTGCTTAAATGTCTTTATATAATTGTAAGGGTTTTTCATAAATACAAAAATAATCCTGATTTTGTTGAAATTATATATTCTATGGAATTAAAGTTTAGAAAATATTGGGAAAACTTGCCTGTATTATTTCCTTTAGCAAGCACCATGGACCACTGATACAATTTATTTGGACTAAATATGTAATTGATTAGATTTCAAAAGTTTTAACTTTTAATACACTTATCACTTATAGAAATTTAGATCAAACTTTATGTGAAATATATGAATTATATGTAGAACGAATGTGTGCAAATATTAGTTGGATGCCCTCTGTACCTACTCCTCCCGCTGATATTGAAGAAGACTACACAGAAATACTAAATTTATTTGAAGGCATTAATACGTATAGATATGATGTAATATGTTCTTCTAGTAGTAATATGTTTACCGCATGTAATTAGACATTAGACGCAGTCCAAATGCATTGCCTGTTGAATTGTTTGATTACTTTAATCATAATATGCCTAATAATAAATCAATTAAAAAAAGTTTAGAAGAAGTAATTGAATTTGGACGAAAGTACGAATGACGATGATCAGATGTTTCTGCAATTGCAAAAGACCTATTAATACATCCGGTTAGCACTGTAGTTTCAGAGTTTGCTTTTAGTGTAGTTAAAATGGTTCTGCCCGAAGTCAGGAGTTGACTGAAAGAAAATATTTTGGAAATATTAATGTGCATAAATTATTGACAAGACGCTCATTTCCAATTGCAAGATAAATATACTGAAATTGCATGTCATCGGGTATATGATATTTACTTTAACAATATTAATAAAATTTGTTATTTTATAATTTAAAAAAAAAATTATACACACAACAAGTTGTTTGTGTACAATTTTTACCTTTGCTTACTCGAATTAAGTAGCCGATCTCAAGTCCCAATGAAGGAAGATGGTCTTATCTAAAAAAAAAAAAAAAAAAGACGAACTCGTGAGTCAAAGCTCGGCTCGGCCCATGAGCCACGAGCTCGAGGGTTGAGCCGAGCTTGGCCCTCGAGTAACGAGTCAAGCTCGTGGTCCTCAACTTGACTCATTGCCACCTCTAAATAAACGAATCCACAATGAAATCACGCATCGAGGGGTAATTCAGCTAAAACCTCAATGTGATCAATTCGAAATGTTACAAGGCTAATTCAACTATCTAGTCATATCCACACTTTGCAGTTTCTAAATAAAACTTTTGTTATTTATAATGTCAAAAAGTCTATTTTTCAACAATTGGTATCATAGCATTCTAGATCAATCAATTTCGTAATATAATGTTTCTAAATTAATGATTGCATGTTTGTAGTCGTGATGCCTTGGAATGGATGAATGTATTTATTCAATTGTTTGTGACCTTAGATTTTTTGTTCAACTGTAATTCATTTTCGAGTTTGTACAATTTCCATCTTACTCTAATTTTGATTGCAATTAGATACACAATTGTGAGCCTTGAATTGAACTTAGGTTATCTATTGTAATTGTAATTTTTTAATTTCATTGCATTTTTGGAAATTTTGTATAACTTGGTGAAGAATTGAAGATTGGCTTGAAGAAGAAGGTGGTGGATAAATAGAACAAAGGAGGTGGACAACCTAATGATGGATGGAAGATTAGCTAAAGCATTTGGCATGGGGCACAATGTGTCGTTTAACTAATTTGTCTATTTTTTGGATTGTGCTACAAATAATTGATTTTTTTAAATTTAATTATTTATTCATATAGAAATTAGAATTTTCATTCATTATTCTTATAGATTATAAATTTTACATCGGTCATGTATCTATAATTTCGTGCATTTGTGTATGTATGGTTCTCTCTATGGAATTCTAATTTATATAAATTTTAGTTGGATCAATGTGCTCAATTTTTAATTATTTAAAACGAACGGGTCCCAATTTTAAAAGGGTAATGTTGTTTGAACAGGAGCCTACGTTGCCTTGTTCATGTAGTGCAGCTCTAAAAATAAACTAGCTTACTGGGAAAATTCTCATGGAATGGAAACATAACATAATATTAAGATAGTCTTCATTGGCGAAAATGTCATATATGTGGTTGAACAAGAATGTCCTTAGCCACCTAGTGAGAATTTAAGAAAGTCTCATAAGGAAGATTATGATAATTGGTTAAAGCCTGACATGATGATTCCCTGCTATATTTTAGTAGCGGAAGCGTGACCATAGGGAGACTTGTTATTACATTGTTAAAATCATTAAGGACATGTTTGGACACAGGTTAGATTATTGCTTGAATAAGATAAAATTGATGTTCAATAAGCGGATGAACCAGCTTCATAACGTAGAGAGAGCAGCCTGAAAGTAAAAGATGCACATGCTTTGGTTGCTGCTTACGGTTCCTCTCATCCTAAACTAAATGTCAAGGGAAGCATTATACTAGGAAGCAGATGAAAAGCACATACGAGAACAAATGAATGGTAGATCATCGGTTGCACAAGTTAAAAAAAGACATGAATGAGTTGATGAATCCGGTTTCATAGCATAGACACTAGTCCGTAAGTAAAAGATGCAAATTGTTGTTTTTTCTGGTACCTTTCATCCTAAACTCAATGTCAAGGGAAGTAAGAAGAGGAAGCATCATACCAAGGAGTAGATGAGAAATCGAATGAAAGTAGATTATCGCTTGCATAAGATAAACATAACGTTGAATGAGTTAACAAACCAGCTTCATAGCGTAGAGAGTATATAGCTAGAAAGTAAAAGATGCACATGATTTGGTTTCTGCTTGTGGTAACTCACATGTCAAGGGAAGCAAGAAGAGAAAGTATTATATTGAGAAGCGGGTGAAAAAGACAGGAGCAGAAAAAATTAAGGATAAATCAATTTGTACACCATAAACTACAGAATCTTTTAGAGCCTACTAAGGTGGCGTCAAACCCTATCTCCAGGGACTCTCTCCCCCACTCACAATCTCTCCCAATTGAAGACATCTCGCCTCGACTCTACCTCCGGCAAACAAAAGACTCATGCCAACTATTTGTGTACTCTTTCCTGCTGAAGTAATTCATTGTAATTCTTGGTAAATGACATTTTCTTTCTTTAAATGAGTAGAGTATATCTTTTCTTGCTTATTTCCTTGTGTGTCTTTCTTTCAATCGTCTGTGAGAGGTATTCCACCCGACACAAAATATGGGCTTTTTTTTTTTCAATCGTCTGTAAGGTGTCTGGCATTATATGTTAATTGCAAAAGTGTAGTTGCATTTAGAATTGGGTTTATTTGTTAATAGCAGAATTGGAGATTAGGCTTGATTTTACAAGTCCAGTAACCAATTTCAGAAGTGAGTGGTTTACAATTTGGCATTGTATTAACATATGTTCGATTAAATTCTGTAAATGTAAATAAATAAAATGAGTTGAGAGTCATCGTCATACGACAAATAATGTTTAATTTTGATTTAGTAGTTCTACCAAATTCGATATGTTGTAACACAAAAGAGTTTTGGATGATTTTCTATACCAGTTTTAACTAAGAAAGCAATTAAATGGAGATCAAGCATTCAAACAACACATAATTAATACATATTTAATCAAGAACACAATAATGAACTAAAATTACTCAAAATCTTGAATTGAAAACTATAAACCAAAAGGCTTTATCATCCATCCAATACATGAAGAATTCTAGCCTAGCATATCTATAATAAAATTACATAAAAAGAATTGTAAAGATATCACCCGAAAATAAGAAGTAATGAAGAAATATGAATTTTTCACGTTCTTGACTTGAATCTTTAAACCTGATGAAGAATATTCAATTTCTATGCAATTTGCCTTGATTTAATCTTGCTAGCCCTGTTTTTCACCTCCAAAATATGTGGAATATGATGAAATTTAGGTCTAATGAAGGTTTTCCACGTTTGGGTCAAGGTTTGGTGTTTAAAGGATGTCGAAAAGATTACATTGAATTGTTATCAAAACAAAAATAAGGAAAATCGAATTTTTTCCCTTTTTTACTCTGAGGCTTGCGGCTAGACATAACTAAGGCGCACGCCTAACTTGTTTGAGGCACCTCGGGTGCCCTTCTTTTGGTTGAGATGCACGTCTCGCCTGCAGACGAGGGCGGCGCACGCCTATCTTGTTAGCCTTGTTTTTCACTTCCAAAATATGTGGAATATGATGAAATTTAGGTCTAATGGAGGTTTTCCACGTTTGGGTCAAGTTTTGATATTTAAAGGATGTCGAAAAGATTACATTGAATTGTTATCAAAACAAAAATAAGGAAAATTGAATTTTTCCCCTTTTTACTCTGAGGCGTGCGGCTAGACATAACTAAGGTGCGCGCCTAACTTGTTTGAGGCACCTCGGGTGCCCTTCTTTTGGTTGAGACGCACGTCTCGCCTACAGACGAGGGTGGCGCGCGCCTCTTGGTCTCTCTAACAGGGCAGCTCTTAGTATTTTTGTCATAACTTTCTCTTTTAATATCCAATTGTGGTAATTCAAAATGCGTTGGAAATATAACTCAAAGGGCTATAATTCTTCTAGAAGTAATATTTTTTTCCAATTCAAACATTTGTTATTCCAAAAATGGTTTCAATATGAGGTTAAAAATTCGGAGGATAATTTTTTCGACTGGAAATTGATGTATGATAACACTTTGACTATAGTTCATCCCTTTTGCTTCTTTTCTCATCCAATTAATCCCTAGCACATCTCGAGTTTTAATCTTGAGATCCGACACAACTTTTGAGTATTTGCACTTTAGTTTTCGAACTTTAGATCTCTTACAATTTAGTCATTTTCACAATCTTTCTCCAATTTCGCAATTTTTCTCTATTTTTCCCTTGTTTCTTCCAATTCTTTATTCAATCATCGAGTTTATCTATTAAACACAATATAAAAAAAAATAAGCGGTATTTCATTAAAAGAACTATAAAATGTCATTATTTAAATCCTCGAATAAGTGTAGAAAGTACTCTTATCAACATATAAACCCAATTCTAAATGCAACTACACTTTTGCAATTAACATATAATGCCATGTAATTGAAACAAAAAATTATCATATAATGCCATGGAAATACACTTCTGCATTTAACATATAATGCCAGTCACTTGTGCCAGTGTACACCTTACAGACGATTGAAAAAAAAAACCCATGTTTTGTGTCGGGTGGAATGCCTCTCACAGACGATTAAAAGAACGATATACTAGGAAATAAGCAAAAATAGAAATAGTCTACTCATTTAAAGAAAGAAAATGTCATTTACCAAGAATTACAATGAATTACTTTAGCAAGCTAGAAAGAGTACAGAGATAGTTGACACGAGTCCTTTGTTTGCTGGAGGTAGAGTCGTCGACGAGATGTCTTCAATTGGGGGAGATCGTGAGTTGGGACAAAGTCGCTGGAGATGGGGTTTGATTTCAGGTCGGGCGTGTTCATGAAAAGGACGAGTTTTTCACGAGAAATTGGAGTCAAACTTAAATTAAGATATATTGATGCCACATCAGCAAGTTGTAAAAGATTTGTAGTTTATTTTGTACAAATAGATTTATTCGTATGTTAACCACAGTCGAAAGAGACAATGGGGGAAAGACTGCCCACAACTCCCAATTAAGAAGTATGTTGCTGATGAATCTTTTATTTTGAGTCATGTTTAGTGATTGATTATACTAATTCATGGGTTTTAGATCTCGGAGTCCTAATCATTTTCTATACAAGTTTTACAGAAAACCAGAAATCTTAACGAGGGAAATTTTTTTATAATTGTAATTTTTACACTTATTTATCGTTCTCTACTTGTACAATTGTCAGTCTATCCCTATTTTTCTCGAGTTTTCTTTATTATTATTATTATTTTTTTTTTTAAAATTTAGTAGATGGACTTAACTTGCACGAAAAATGAGGAGTCGAGAAACAAGATATAGAAGTAAAAGGCACGAAATATACATATATATAGAATAAAGCTTCTTGTATATTAATTGGTTGACATGGAGTTTGACACTCCGTGTATTTTCAAATACAAATGGGCGGGAAAGTGTATTTTATTTTAAAATTGTCCACTCACGTCATAACACGTGGCACAATGTCAAACTTGATGTCAAATGAAGTGTACATGTAGTATGATTGATATGTGTGTGTGTGTATTTTTAATCTTCCAAGTGTTACTTTCGAAATAAATAATTTATTTCTCTTATTATAACAAAAAATCCTTAATTTGCTTGTGAACTTATAAGTATTTCTTTTTATTTTAGCTAACTATGCACCATTAGTATTTTCAATTTTGTTGAATGATTATGTGTAAAATATAAGGCAACAGAACAAACAGAACTAAAAATAAAAATCCAAGGTTTTCAAAAGGGAACATTGAACTTATGTAGTATTTATTATAAGGAAATGCAAGTTGCTTTAAACCATAACCAATCTTTCATGCAATCACAAGGTGCCCTAAACACTGAAATGATAAATTAATTATTATGACACCATCTTTATTTTAAAAGGTTAACAAACCTTCTTTATTTTTATTTTTTATTTTTTTTTCCTAACATGTAATTACGTTGTGAGAAGGTTGATTGATGCGTTTCCGTTAAACATCTTTTTACGGTATAATTATCAAGGAACTTTCACTAGTTAAGGAGACGACTTGTGAAGTTGTGTCAGTGCCATCGGCCTGCTAGCCGATGCTAGATTCGTTTTTGACCCGAGAGTGCATGCAGCCCGAGACGAGAAGCTAACATATATTCCAAAAATGAAGAAGAATCATGACCTTTACAACAATGATGCATAGATCAATTTAAAATTAAATCCTAGGATGCATCAAAATGTACCAGCCTCGTGATTTCTAATCAATTCTGCAAGCAAAGAAAGTATTTTAAATAAAGTGGTTTTATCATACATCTGCAAGCAACAAGGTACTTAAGTGCTCCAAAGCGACGATATCTTGTTTTCCAGCTCCAACGCAAGAGGTTCTCCTCAAAGAAATTGACCAAAACTGGCAAACCTTAGGAATGAAATCAGTCCTCCAAAGCACACCTCCCATCATTGTTTTACACCAAACTTTAAGCGCAAATTACCAAGATTCTCTGCATAGTCGGGATTTTCCTTACTGAAAACTTCGTCCGACATCTTATGAATATGTGATTTCAAAGGAAATCCAAGTCGGTTAAATGGATTTAAAGTGATAATGGTGCAAACCAGCTCTCAAAAGAAGCCGAACTTGAAAAACTTGTCTATAATCCACTTCTCAATCACAGCAGCACCCTTAATTAATGCAAACAAAGTTACTGATATGGGACTAAATCCTAGACATCAACCTTAAAGGTAATGAAAGCCAGATTTCTGTCCAATTAATAAGGCTTAGGAACTAAGAAGTGCTGCAAGTATTGGGACGCGATAAACTTAGAGAAGGCGTGCACTAAGTCAGGGAGATGTAAAAATTCAGCATCCAATTGACACCAGTCCAATTAAAAGCTCTCACTAAGTATTGTTGGACCAACGAGATCGCTTATTTATATTTCAAAATTAATAAAATATAAAAAATAACGACAAGCAGCCACATATCAAATGATCATTTTCTTTCTTTTTGGTAATATGCTATCCGTTTCTGCCTTGTCATAAATGGAATAGGTGACATTTGAACAACTAAACTTATATTCAATTTTTTCCAGTCAAGATAAGTAATATTGGTCATATGGTGCAATTTCAACTATCATCATCTTCAAAGGCCACCACCACTGGGAAAAAAAAAAAAAAAAACAAATCCTCTTCTCCTGATAAACATGGCAGCTATTTAAGGGTATGGAATCCAAGACAAACTGCCCATAACTAAAAAACAAATAAGAAAGGCAGAGAAAATGATGATGAAATATTTTGACCTTCAATAAGTGAGCCTTTAGATTACGTGTCAATGAAATTGAAGATTACGGAGATCGTCGAAGATTACTATTATATTATTACAATTATACCATATATAGATAGATTGCTTAACCATATTTAGTTATGATTTTGGTTCTACATAATGAGAGAACCTCTCACATAGAGGGGCATCAAATCTTTTATTGAGTATATTTGACATGGTATCAGAGCTTCTTTCTTAGAATTCTTCTCTTGTTTTCTTTGTTGGATTTTCTCATGGTTGGGAGGAGCTTTTTTTTTTTTGCGTCCAGTCTTCTTCCTCATTATTTTAATTTTCATTAAATTCTTAGTGCTCCAACATCATATGGATTAGAACTCAATTCATCCTCAACGTGATTTCTCTCTCTTCCTCCGTAATTGCATCATTGGGTGCTGTCTCAACAATGGGCAGAGATGGAACAGCCAAAGCAACCGAGGTAGAAATCAAATCTGAGGCAGTGATATGTGGGTTATTTCTTTTACAGTTTTGGATGTGAGAGGCAAAGGTGTACGATGGATGCTCAGAGGTGATTAAATGGTGCGGTATATATACACATATCCCTCAATAAGCATACACATGGTCTGCATAAACAGAGCAAGTCGAATATGACGAGTAAGAGATTGAAAATTGTAAGACAGATAAAAAAAATCGGTGCTTTCTCATGGGATTGAGTCTTCTTTTTGGGTTGTTGGTGGTCAGAGACTTCAGTGATGATCTCGGTACCATCTTTGATTTCTATCAACAGTGGTGGTCTCTACACCTCCCTTGGACTGCTCTATCTTCGTCTATAGCAGTCGACATCTACGTTTAGTGATGTCAACGAGCCGAGCCGAGCCAAGCCCGAGCAGAAAAAAAAAAGCTTGAGCCGAGCCCGAGCTTTTTTGGACCGAGCTTTTTTTTTGCCCGAGCCGAGCCCGTCCAAAAACAATGAGGCTCGGCTTTTGGCCCGAGCCTTAGCGGGCCGAGCCGGCTCGATTTTTTTGATTTTTTTTTCTTTCCTAGCTGCCTTTGCAGGCAGCTAAAAATAGCTGCCTGCAGGCAGCTTGCAAGCTGCTGCAGGCAGGTTGCTGCCTGCTGCAAGTAGCTTGTGCCTTGCAAGCTGCCTACAGCCAGGTAGCAAGCTGCCTTCCAATTTTTTTTTTTTTAAGGAGGCTCGCCCGGGCCACGGGCCGGCCCGGGCTCGAGCGGACTCCCCAAAGTGGGGCTCAGCCCGAGCCTAGCTCGAGCTTTCCGAGCCTCCGAGCTTTTTTGCCACCGCTATCTACGTTGTTGTCGGCTTTTCCTTGGATTACTCTAGGTTCTCCTGTCGTCGCTTATTTTGGGTGGTTGGAGGCGTCTGTGGCAGTTAGGTTTGGATAGGTACTAGCTTTGGAAAGTTCGGGAGATTTGGCAGGTATATTGGGTCTAACTTGTTGGGTTTTAAAAACTTTCGTAACCAGTTTTGCTAGGCTCATATTGTTGGACTTCCTATTATTATTTCAACTGGATTTGTTTTCTATCGTTATTATTGAGAGTAAAATCAATGGATTTTTGGCTGAGATCCGAGGATTCTTAAGCGAATGGGATAAGAAAAGACACCAATTGAGTTATGGATTTGTTGGTTGGGCATGTTGCTTTGTTGTTTGGGCTTCATTATTTTTTGATGAATGGGTTCGATTTTGGAGACTTTAATGAATGCTTATGGGCCTGGGCAATTTTGAATGGGTGACTGGGATTGTATTTTGTTATTGGTTGTGAGCAATTGGGCGATAAATGGTGGTTTCTCTTCATGGGCTGATCTTTTGTGGACTAATTTTGTGTAAGCTTTGGAATGTGGCTTGATTTGCTTCCAATAAGAAAGTTGGGATCATATTGATGGGTCATAGGGATGAGAGAGATGGAAGTGCAGACCATTGAGTTTTGGTTGCTCAGATGATGAGTTAAAGTTTTGGTTTCTCGGAAGAGGATCATCTTTGGCTTTTTTTTTTTTTTTTTGTAGGCTGTTTTGTGGGATTTTTTTTCCCCACCTCCAGTAACTGGAGTTTTGGCCGATGTTTTGGGGTTAGAGCTTTTGTCGGAATCCGAATTATGTGTTCGACTAAGTTCCCAACAGATAGAACTCACTGTGTGTCGACACACTTTCTGAATTTTTTTTTAAAGTTCTTCTTGGGGAGTGTGAGTTCTCTGGAGTATCTTTCGAGTGTTCTTTGTTAGTTACTGCACTATTTGTTGTTCTTGGTCTCTCGTCGTCACTAATTTTCGTAGATGATTGCTTTGATTTGGATTTCTACTTCTTGGGCAGAAATATTGTCACTATCGCCTGCTCATGATTGCAAATTGATTTTTTACTAACATCAATTTGAGGGAGTGTTACGTTTTTGTGCTTGCCATCTTCAGCTGGTTAAAGCCCAATGATGAAGCCCAATTAGTAACAGCCCAGTGTGCAATCTCGTATTTCTATTATGCGACTTTGGTTCTAACTAATTAAGCTGGCTGAGATTGTGACACTTGGTAACGGCTGGATCGTTGGATGCACTGTGACTCTACACAATTCGAGACTCTTCCTTTTCTGATTCATTCTGTCGATTCGTTTAGGGTTTCAGTCTTGTTTGAGTTTCTCTCTGTAATTTTTCTCTTGATGAAAACTTATGGTTTTCATCTGTAATCTTGAGGTTAGATAATCTTGGTGATATCTTTGTATAGATTACAGTTTGGTTGTGATTCTAGTGTTCTTGGTGAGCATAGATCAGGTTTACTGTGTGTAATTCGAAAAGGGAAAAGTAGAGAGATTTGGGCTGAGGGTTGAGTCGAGTGGTTCTTTTGTGTCTCTGATCTGTACTTGATAAACTTCGTTTGAATTCTAGTGGATTAGAACGATAATCGCTCCGGTGAATGCTCAACGGGTGACTAGCCCTACTTTGGGGTGAACATCTGGGCCTTAGGGCGAAAAATCTTCTGTGTTCTTTTTGTTCTTGTTATTGTGAATGTTTTTGGGCTTGTAAAATACCAACAATGGTATCAGAGCTTCTCGATCTGAGACTGGAAATTTTCGATCTAAGGATTTTTCTTGGCGTTCTTGGCGATCTGGTAACTGATCTACACGGATCTGTACTGGGGGAGTTGGATCTTCAATTTTTGTAAAAGTAAAATAGTTTGGTTTTCACTATTTTACACTGTTGAACTGAGACACGTCTGGTAACGAGTATAGAACCCTAATCTTGTTTTTAAATTTTTCGATTTCTGGTAATTTTAGTCTTCTTAGTTGAAACCCACCCTGATCTTCCTTTGTCTAGGGTTTCATACGAGAACCCTAGAATCTGAGGGGACAGAGTTTAACGGTTTCTTCAAGACTGTCTTTCTTTATCTGCTTTTCGAATTATTACATATTGTGTTCTATTACTTAAGACTGTCTGCTTACTCTGTTCACGTGTATTATACAATCTGAGTGAACACTACTGCACACAAACACTTGGTGTGTTTTCTTTATGTGCATACTTTTTCATACTTTCTTTATTTGTCACCTCTGTTTATGTGTGTACATTATGGCAAGTACAAAAATTGATATTGAAATTTGGAATACTAAAGGAGACTTCAGTCTTTGGAGTAAAAAGATGAAGGCACTTTTAATGCAACAAAAATGTGCTAAAGCCTTAGATGAATCTTGGGATACTGAAATTACACAAACTAGAAGGACAGAACAAATTGAGACTGCCTGGAGTACCATATTCCTACACTTATCTGACAATGTGATTAGAGAAATAGGAGATACTACTACTGCAGCAGAAATATAGACCAAACTTGAAACCTTATACAAAAACAAAACTCTTCCCAATAAATGTTACTTGTGGAAACAGTTTTTCAGTTTCAAGTTTGACTCAAGATGTGATCTTGAAACAAACTTGGACAGGTTTAATAAACTGACCCAAGATCTCACAAACAGTAGTGAGACCTTATCTGATAACCACAAATCTGTAGCCTTACTATCATCACTGCCTGATAAGTATAAGGAACTTAAAAATGCTTTAGAATATGGTAGAACCTCTATTAGTGTTGATGATGTTGTGTCTTCTTTAAGGAACAAAGAACTTGAGTTCAAAAGTGAATCAAAAACCTCCATAACTAGAGTGGGTTATAACATAAAAGGTAGTTATCCCTTCAAGAAGAACAACAATCAATTTCAGAATAGAAATTTTGTAAAACCAAAAGTATATTCTGAAAATTTCTCTAAAGGTAAACCTAAATTCAATAAATTTAATAGTAAGGCTAAAGGTAAGACATGTTACTTCTGTGGTAAAATGGGTCATTATATAAAAGACTGTCTCAAGAGGATGAATGAACTGAAAAACTGCAATAAAATGGAGGGTGAAGCTGCAATAGCTTATGAAGAAGCTGCAGTCACTAATGGACAAGTCTATGTGACTTGTCATTCATCTGTTGGAGATGAATGGATTCTAGACTCATGATATACTTTTCATAGGACACCTTGTAAGAAGTACTTCACTGAATACTTAGAGACTAATGGAGGACAAGTAATAATGGGAAATGATTTTTCTTGCAAAATTAAAGGAATTGGAAAAATTGTTTTGAAACTTGACAATGGGAATGATCTGATTCTAAATAAGATCAGATACATCCCCAACTTAAAGAGAAATTTAATTTCTTTAGGCACACTTGATGATGAAGGTTTTAACACAATTATAAATAAAGGTACCTTGATTCTACAAAAGAATTTTGCTAAAATTGCTCAAGTTTTTAAATCAAATGGAATTTATATTCTGAAAGCTTTACAACAAAAGAATCAGTCTATTGCTGCTGCAGTCACATTGTCTGATAAATCTGAAATATGGCATAAAAGATTAGGACACATAAGTGATAAGAATCTGCATATTCTTAAGAAACAAGGACACTTAGGAAATGAAAAAATTGAAAAGGTATCTTTTTGTGAACATTGCATATATGGTAAGCAAAAGAAATTGCCTTTTTCTGCAGGCACACATAAATCTAAATGCATACTTGATTATCTTCATGCTGATCTTTGGGGACCAGCTTCTGTGAATACCTATTCTGGTTTTAAATACTATATTCTGATTATTGATGATTTGTCTAGGAAAAGTTGGGTCCTACTTTTGAAAAATAAATCTGATACTTTTCAAAATTTTGTTACTTGGAAAACTCTTGTTGAAAATCAAGTAAATAAGAAGGTTAAAGCCCTTAGAACTGACAATGACCTTGAATTTTGCAATGAGGAGTTTGATAATTTTTGCAAAGACAATGGGATTCTTAGGCATAGAACTGTAGTCTATACCCCACAACAGAATGGACTGGCTGAGAGGATGAATAGAACTCTGTTAGAAAGAGTTAGGTGTATGTTAACTAGTTCAGGTCTTCCAAAATTATTATGGGGGGAAGCTGTCAAAACTGCCTCATATCTCATAAATAAATGCCCCACCAAATCCCTGAACTATGAAACACCTGACCAAGTTTGGAATGGACAGCCTGCTAATTATTCTAAACTTAAAACCTTTGGTTGTTCTGCCTATGTACACCAAAATGAAGGAAAACTGGAGCCTAGGTCCATTAAAGGTGTTTTCTTGGGGTATGGTGAAGGTGTTAAAGGATATAGGGTTTGGCTGAAGGGTCGGGGAAGTTACAGAGTCACTATAAGTAGAAATGTTGTCTTTAATGAGTTAGACATGCCCTGCCACAAAGGAAAAGAGTCTACTCCAACTGAAACTGATCAAAATATAAGTATTATTCAAACAGAACTTTCTCCAGCTGATTTTAATACTGGAAATGAAGATCAGTTTCAGGTGGAGCATGTACCTGAGCAGGATACTCATGAACCTGATTCTGAAACTGAACCTGACCATCACATTAACCCTTTAGAAGATTATCTTTTGGTCAGAGATAGAACTAGAAGGGATATAAGACCACCTGCTAGGTACAGTGAACCTGATTTTATCACTGCCCTTAGTATTATAGGATCTTTGGAAGGTGATCCTACTTCTTATGAAGAGGCTGTTGAAGGAAAGAATGCTAACATGTGGCTTGAAGCCATGAAGGATGAAATGTTGTCTTTAGAAAAGAATAACACTTGGGTATTAGTCAATAAACCAAAAGGGGTTGAAGTCATTGACTGCAAATGGATCTATAAGGTTAAAGAAGGAGACCCCAAGGATGGTAGTGTTAGATTCAAGGACAGACTGGTTGCTAAGGGGTTTAACCAAAGGGAGGGAATTGACTATAATGAAATTTTTTCTCCGGTAGTCAAGTATACCTCTATAAGAATTTTGTTATCTATTGTTTCTCAATATGATTTTGAATTGGAACAACTAGATGTGAAAACAGCATTTTTGCATGGAAATTTGGATGAAAAAATTTTTATGAGTCAACCAAAAGGTTTTGAACAAAAAGGAAAAGAAAACTGGGCGTGCTCTTTGAAAAAATCTCTTTATGGTTTAAAACAAGCACCTCGACAATGGTATATCAGATTTGATACTTTCATCAAAAGCCTTGACTTTAACAGAAGTGAATATGATCCATGTTTTTACTATAAAGGAAAAGGAGGTCCAAATTCTTATTATCTTTTACTTTATGTGGATGACATGTTATTGGCTGGTTATGATGTAGATGAACTTAATAACATCAAGCAAAAACTTAAGCAAGAATTTGAAATGAAGGACCTAGGTTGTGCTAAAAGGATCCTAGGTATGGAGATTAAAAGAAATAAATCTGATCACACCCTGTTTCTAACACAACAGACTTACATTTTAAAAATGTTAACTAGATTTTCTATGAATGAGGCTAAAGGTGTTACTTTACCACTTGCAAGTCACTTCAAGTTTACCGTGGAACAATGTCCTAAATCTGAAATTGAAAGAAGTAGAATGGATAAAATCCCTTATGTTAATGCTATATGTTCTGTTATGTATGTTATGGTCTGCACAAGACATGATCTTGCCTTTGCCATAAGTACTTTAAGTAGATATATGAGCAATCCTGGTGAATATCATTGGGAAGCTTTAAAGTGGCTGCTGAAATACTTAAAATGGACTTCTGATCTGGGTTTAATATTCTGTAAAAGTGAAACTGAAATTCAACTTAAAGGTTTTGTTGATTCTGACTTTGCTGGTAACTGTGACAATAGAAAATCTACTTCTGCCTATGTTTTTACTGTGAATAATACCTGTGTTAGCTGGAAATCTCAGCTGCAAAAAATTGTAGCCCTTTCCACCACAGAGGCTGAGTACATTGCAGCCTCAGATGCTGTAAAGGAAGGTATTTGGTTAAAGAATTTATTGGATGAAATTGGCTTCTCTGGTAATGATGCTACTGTTTACTCTGATAGTCAATCTGCAATACATCTTAGTAAAAATCCAGTCTTTCATGACAGGACAAAACATATAGATGTTAAATTCCATTTCATAAGAGATATCATAGAAAAGGAAATTATCAAAATTGATAAGATTTCTACTAAGTGTAATCCAGCTGATATGGGAACCAAAATACTTCCTTTATATAAATTTAAAGATTGTTTAAATCTCCTAAATATTGTTACTAACTAATATTTTTGCAGCTACATGATCAAATGAAACCGGAGGAGGTGTTAACTTCTAATCTACAATTAAACCCGAAGATGTCAAGCAAGGTGGAGATTGTTACGTTTTTGTGCTTGCCATCTTCAGCTGGTTAAAGCCCAATGATGAAGCCCAATTAGTAACAGCCCACTTAACCTTTGAGTGTGACCCGTTTCCTGGCCCCAATGTGCAATCTTGTGTTTCTGTTATGCGACTTTGGTTCTAACTAATTAAGCTGGCTGAGATTGTGACACTTGGTAATGGCTGGATCGTTGGATGCACTGTGACTCTACACAATTCGAGACTCTTCCTTTTCTGATTCATTCTGTCGATTCGTTTAGGGTTTCAGTCTTGTTTGAGTTTCTCTCTGTAATTTTTCTCTTGATGAAAACTTATGGTTTTCATCTGTAATCTTGAGGTTAGATAATCTTGGTGATATCTTTGTATAGATTACAGTTTGGTTGTGATTCTAGTGTTCTTTGTGAGCATAGATCAGGTTTATTGTGTGTAATTCGAAAAGGGAAAAATAGAGAGATTTGGGCTGAGGGTTGAGTTGAGTGGTTCTTTTGTGTCTCTGATCTGTACTTGATAAACTTCGTTCGGATTCTAGTGGATTAGAGCGATAATCGCTCCGGTGAATGCTCAACGGGTAACTAGCCCTAATTTAGGGTGAACATCCGGGCCTTAGGGCAAAAAATCTTCTGTGTTCTTTTTGTTCTTGTTATTGTGAACGTTTTTGGGCTTGTAAAATACCAACAGGGAGGATGTCAATGAGATCGAATAAGATTACGGAGATCGTCGAAGATTACGATTATATTATCATTATAATTGTACCATATATAGATATATTGTTTTACCATATTTAGTTATGATTTTGGTTTTATATAATGAGAGAACCTCTCACATAGAGGGGTATCGAGTCTTTTATTGAGTATATTTGACATTACGGTCACCCGAAAGTCCCCAACAAGAAACCTCAAGCTGCTAAGCTGAATCTGGTGGGGCAATATCTTTTGCAGCTTCAGCCCTGGTGAGATCAGCAGCTCTGGCAGCAAGCTCTTGCACAGATGCCATCAATTCTTGCTTTCCATTTTTGTGTTTACTCTAAAAAAAAAGTTTCAATCAAAACAGATTACAATGAGTGAGAGAGAGAGAGAGAGAGAGAGAGAGAGGAGTGGAGCAGGAAATTTGAGACCAAGACACATATACTATGAATTTTACATCTAAAAGCAAATATGATACAAATTGTCCTCACTATCAGAATCTCTATTTATTGATATCACGTAAAAACAGCAAGATGATTCTTTATCTCAATCCCGGACATCATAGAATTTAACCAATCAATGATGCCTCATCATAGTATACTTTTGACATTAACCGCCAAGACTCTCCACGAGCATCTCACCATATGTTGTTCTGCCCATGGACAGATTACTTGTTCATCAAAATAAAAACCAAGAGTTGCAATCTCTATAATACTTGTATGGAGTGAATTTCAAACATATAACTTATTGTTTCCAATTTTTATTAAGAAGTAAAAAAGCTAGCTTCGAGGTACTATTTTCACAATTAAAAATAGGGAGTATTCATACTGTTGTCTAGCAATATTTTTTCCCATAAAAACTGCACAGAATAGGACCTGTTATCTGTTTGCATTATAGCCCAACATATTAGTTATTGAGCTATTAAAAGAATGACTTGATCATGGGATCCCCATCATTATCCCAGGAGAAGTAACGAGAAGAACTATAGAATGGACTGCCACCAAATCATGGATTGCAGGTGAAAGGAAATTTTATGTCAAGAGCTTTTGAATTGTCAACAATTTCTTATTACAAATGAATCCCAACAACTTCAAGAGAAAAAGAGGCATTCGCCTTTTACACAATGGTTCCTTCAAACTATTCTGTTTTCTTTTTCTTTTTGGACGATGAAGGGCAGATAATCACTAAAAGAGTGATATGTGGGCATGGGCATTCAACACAATCTTTTTAGTTGAAATGCAGCATCCCATCAATCCAGCCAGATATCAAAATATATGGGACTACGAGCGTATAAATTGGTGCATGTCAGTTTTCCACTTTTCCTATTGTAGTTGCAAAATTTGACCAACTTCTCCATCCAAGGGTATTCTTCAGAACGGTTGTAAATTTTTTAGCATCTTCGTCATTTTATTTGCACATCCATTCTCCATCAAGAAACCAATTTCGAATCACTGTTCAAAATAGGAGGGAACCCTTACAAGTTACTGAATGTTATGACAAAAAAATTTTCATCCTCAGACCAGGAACACAGCAAGCATGGGAAAACCCTACTATGGTAACAAAGATCTCTGATGCTCGGACTCTTCGAAATGGACGGAGTACCTGTGTCGGACACGACACGACACGAGTATGGGTATGGGATATATGTCGAATCCTCCAAGTTTCAATCGGACACTTCGTTGTTTCTGCGTCTTTCTTTTTTTTCTTCCCCTTTTCTTCTTCAACGACGACACAAGGTTTTCCCTTCTTTTTCTTCTATCTTTTCTCTTTGCCTGTTCTTCTTTTTTCATTTTCTCTCTGTATCGATGGTTTAGGAATTTCTTTGTATGAAATGAAAATGGGTTCTATATAGTTCAACTTGGTATTCCATTAAGTTTAGATTGTAATCAAGTCCCTCATTTTCTGTTTTATATAACATTTAGTAATTAACTTTCCATAATTGAAACCTAAACCCCAAAATTCTATTTTATTCGTTTTAACCCCTTATTCAATACTCATTTCCTTCTTTGTGAAGGATTGATTTTGGTTTATTTAAAATGACATCTTGGGTTAATAAAAAAATTAAAATTTGAAAGACATACCCACGTACTCGTGTCCAAAATTTGAACTCTTTTTAGTCATGTTCTCATATCTTATATTTTAGAAAATAAGGGATCTGACACTTGGATATATACCCATACCCGAGTTCGAGCATCATAGACAAAGCTCAAAACCCCTTTGGCTTTCTAACTAAAAATTTAGTCCTGTAAAATACCCTTAACCTGGTCACTCAGAATGTCATACAACACTCCTAAAATTCTGTATCGAATAATTTCCTACCTTGTGTCATCCTTCCATTTCCTCTGCCACTGCTATCTTCCACCTAAGTACCACTTTCTAGTACACATACACTCCTACAATACAGTGAATTCACAGAAAGAAGTTTGATCTGAAGTGGCAACTTAAAAATTGTTGGGTTAAGTCCACTTTAATGTGGGCTTGGGGCTTTGATAAAAGCTCAAGACAATCAAATAAAGCCCAAAACAAAACAAAACATAATTGTGCATAAATGGAGGTGTGTTTAGGCAGTTATAGACACACAAACACATTCAAGCTGAAAACCGACAGAAGAAAACAGAGAAGCAAAACAGGGGAGAAGAGAAAAGGGTAGGAAGAGAGGTTGTTTGTAAGATTCAACGGTGGATCCTTCTCCGATCTTTCTCAAATTTCAGTATATCATTGTCGACAACTCAAGCTACGTATCTACCGGTTTGGATCGTCGATTCCCTTCTTGTACTGTTTCATCTGTCGAGAGTTCCAAACCTTTAGTTTGATGTATATTTGTTGAAATCCACTTTTGTGTGAAGCTTGTGATTTTTGGATGTACCTCTAGTATTATCTAGAGAGAAACTTGTGTAACCCATTATTTTATAGTGGAGGTTTGAGTGTGGGTGGTTTACTGTCACCTCGTGGTTTTTTCCCTTCGCCTTGGAGGTTTTCCACGTGAACAATGGGTGTATTATTTTTCTGTGATTGTTTGGTGCATATTGGTTTATTTTCTTGATTGGTTTATCATCCATTTTTGACACGCGAAGAGGGAAAAATATCATTCTGCTGTGGCTGGTTTTTGTTGTTATAGAGCTCAGGTTTCTTTGTGTTGTAGTAGTTTTTCCCAACAAAGTGGTATCAGAGCATTGGGTTGCTAGGAGTTCATTTCTTGTGTGTTAAAATGGATGGGCAAGGGTCTGATGGAATGATTAAATTAAATTCAACTAATTATTCTATTTGGAAGTGTATGATGGAAGACTTGCTTTACTGCAAAGATTTATACAAGCCAATTACACGAGGCGATGAAAAATCAGATGATATGACACAAGGTGATTGGAATGTCTTGCACAGAAAATCGGTTGGCTACATTAGAAGATGGGTCGATCAGAATGTGTTTGAAAGTGTATGTGATGAAACTCTGGCTCATAATCTCTGGAAAAAGCTAAAGAGCATCTTTGAGAAGAAAACGGCAAGAAACAAAACTGCCTTGATTAGAAGACTTGTCAATCTGAAGTATAAAGATGGAAGCAGCATGGTAGACCACACAAGTCAGTTTCAAAGTATTGTGAACAAGCTGGTTGCCTTGGAATTAAAGCTTGATGATGAGGTTCAAGCTTCTTTACTTCTTAGCTCATTGCCTGAGAGTTGGGAAACGTTAGTTGTGACAGTTAGCAACTCGGCTCAAGATGGGAAACTAACCATGGATTTGGTTAAAGACAGTCTGTTAAATGAAGATGCAAGAAGAAAAGAACTAGGTGAATCTTCTTCAGGGGCACTTCTAACAGAGAAGGAAGAAAGAAATGGAAGAAGTCATAACAGAAATTGGCGTGGTCACGGTAAAAAGGATCACTCTAGAGGGAGATCCAAGTCTAGACCGAGGAAGAATATTACTTGCTATCACTGCAACAAGCCAGGGCATATGATCAAAGAGTGCAGAATTCTGAAGAGGGAACAAAACAAAGGCAAGAAGAACGAGAATGAGATGAACATAGTTAGCAAGGATGGTGATGTGGAGATTGTCTTCGATAGTGCCAATGTCAACCTTGTTTGTCAGGATACCGATTGGGTGATTGATTCTGGTGCATCGTATCATGTAACTTCTCATGGTGAGTTTTTCACATCCTACACTAGTGGTGATTTTGGGAAAGTTAGAATGGGAAACACAGATGTATCCAAGATTGTGGGTATTGGTGATATCTACTTGGA
Organism: Fraxinus americana; assembly: GCA_035079005.1. Taxonomy (NCBI): domain Eukaryota; kingdom Viridiplantae; phylum Streptophyta; class Magnoliopsida; order Lamiales; family Oleaceae; genus Fraxinus; species Fraxinus americana. The sequence goes on from CM068719.1 coordinate 9,515,423, forward strand.
AACTAACATCGGCAACAAGCTAGCACTTAGAGATGTCAGACATGTCCCAGATATTCGTCTCAACTTGATTTCTACCGGTAAACTTGATGATGAGGGCTTTGATAGTTATCATGGTGGAGGTAAATGGAAGCTTACCAAAGGCTCTTTAGTGGTTGCCAAGGGAAAGAAAATGAATACTCTTTATTTGACGCAAGCTACACTTTGCAAGGGAGAGGTAAATGCAATTCAGAAGGAGGTCAACATTGATCTTTGGCATAAGAGGCTCGGTCACATCAGCGAGAAGGGACTTCAAACTCTTGCTAGGAAGAAGCTTATGCCTCAACTACAAGGTATGTCTTCCCTCAAAACTTGTGATTATTGTATATTAGGGAAGACACATAGAGTTGCATTTAATACACATCCTCCATCTAGAAAGTCAGGTGTTATTGATTTAATACATACTGATGTTTGTAGCATGCAAAGTAGAACTCTAGGTGGTGCTCTTTATTTTGTAACATTTATTGATGACCATTCTAGAAAAGTTTGGGTTTTCAATTTGAAAACTAAAGACCAGGTACTTGATGCTTTCATGAAATTGCATGCCTATGTTGAAAGAGAAACAGGAAGACGATTGAAGTGTGTTAGACCAGACAATGGTGGTGAGTACAGGGGTCCTTTTGAGAAGTACTACTAGGGTCACGGTATCAGGCTTGAAAAGACAGTAGTGAAAACTCCTCAGCAGAATGGCGTGGCAGAGAGAATGAATAGAACCATTGAAGAGAGAGTTCGATGTATGCTTTCTCACGCCAAACTACCTAAGCCATTTTGGGGGGAAGCTATGAGAACCGCAGTTGATTTGATCAACCTTTCTCCGTCAGTTCCACTTAACGGTGATGTGCCTCAAAGAGTATGGACAAGGAAAGATGTCTCATATGATCACTTAAAAGTTTTCGGCTGCAAGGCTTATGTTCATATTTTGAAAGATGAGAGATCCAAGCTTGATGATAAGGTAAAGTTGTGTATCTTCTTGGGATATGGTCATGAAGAGTTTGGATACAGGTTATGGGATCCAGTGGACAAGAAAGTTGTTAGAAGCATAGATGTTGTATTTCTTGAAGATCAGTTTGGTGAAGACGTTGAAGAAACTGATAAGCCAGGATCATCTGCTAGTTCATCTATTGATCTGACACCAGTTCCTCCTCCTCCAGTGCATGATGATTATATGGGAAATGATCAAGAAGGCCATGACAATAATAGTGATAGAAATGATCAAGTAGATGAAGATGACGACTCTGTTGAAAATGAAGAACCAGAACCTCTACAGATAGGTACTGAAACTCCACAGAGAAGATCTACAAAGGTGAAACTGCCTTCTACGAGATACCCTCCAACTGAGTATGTGACACTTACTAATGGGGGAGAGCCAGAGACTTATCATGAAGTCATTTCACATGAGAAGAAAGAAGAGTGGTTACAAGCCATGCAAGATGAGATGAAATCTTTACATGAGAACCACACTTATGATTTGGTGAAGCTACCCAAAGGTAAGAGAGCATTAAAGAACAGATAGATATATAGATTGAAGATTGAAGAAAATAGCTCACAACCGAGGTACAAGGCAAGGCTAGTTGTGAAGGGGTTCAGTCAGAAAAAAGGCATCGACTTTGAAGAAATTTTCTCACCTGTTGTGAAGATGTCATCCATCAGAGTTGTGTTGGGTTTAGTTGCAAACCTGAATCTAGAAGTTGAGCAACTTGATGTCAAGACTGCATCTCTCCATGGTGACTTGGAAGAAGAGATCTATATGGAGCAACCTGAAGGATTCAAAGCTCAGGGCAAAAAAGATCTCATTTGCAGGTTGAGAAAGAGCTTGTACGGTCTCAAGCAAGCACCTAGACAATGGTACATAAATTTTGATTCTTTTATGGAGACTCATGGGCATAGTAGGACAAATTCTGACCATTGTGTATTTGTGAAGAAATTTTCTGATGATGATTTCATCATTCTCTTGTTATATGTGGATGATATGTTGATTGTTGGCCATGATGCAAGTAAGATCGAGACTTTAAAGAAAGATCTCAGTAAGTCCTTTGCTATGAAGGATTTGGGGTCAGCTAAGCAAATCCTTGGCATGAAGATTGTTCGTGACAGGAAGAACAAAAGACTTTAGTTATCTCAAGAGAGGTATATTGAGAAAGTTTTAGAGCGGTTTAACATGAGCAAGGCAAAACCGGTAGTATCTCCACTTGCAAGTCATTTCAAGCTGTGTAGTCAGCAATGTCCTTCAAGTGAGAATGAAAAACAAGATATTATAAAGGTACCGTATGCCTCCGCGATTGGTAGTCTCATGTATGCCATGGTGTGCACCAGGCCTGATTTAGCTCATGCAGTTGGTGTTGTTAGTCGATTCCTTTCAAATCCAGGAAGAGAGCATTGGGCAGCAGTGAAGTGGATTTTTAGATATCTCAGAGGTACGTCCAAGATGTGTCTGTGTTTTGGAAAGGGTAAATGTGCACTAGATGGTTTCACCGATGCAGATATGGCAGGTGACATGGATTCCAGAAAGTCTACTTCTGGTTACCTGATTACTTATGCAGGGGGAGCAGTGTCTTGGCAATCCAGATTACAAAAGTGTGTTGCATTGTCTACAACTGAGGCCGAGTACATTGCTATCACAGAAGCTTGCAAGGAAGTCTTGTGGATAAGAAGTTCCTACAAGAGTTGGGCCAGAAGCAAGAAAGGTTCATCCTTTACTGTGATAGTCAGAGCACCATACACCTCAGTAAGAATTCTTCTTTTCACTCTCGTTCTAAACATATTGATGTTAGATATCATTGGATTCGAGATGTCTTGGAAATGAAGTTGTTACATATTGAGAAGATCCATACCGATGACAATGGATCGGGTACAATAACGAAGACTCTGACTAGAGATAAGCTTGCTACTTGTAGAGAGATTGCAGGTATGGGGGAGCCCTATCCCACATGAAGTGGAAGGGGAGATTTGTTGGGTTAAGTCCACTTTAATGTGGGCTTGGGGCTTTGATAAAAGCCCAAGACAATCAAATAAAGCCCAAAACAAAACAAAACATAATTGTGCATAAGTGGAGGTGTGTTTAGGCGGTTATAGACACACAAACACATTCAAGCTGAAAACCGACAGAAGAAAACAGAGAAGCAAAACAGGGGAGAAGAGAAAAGGGTAGGAAGAGAGGTTGTTTGTAAGATTCAACGGTGGATCCTTCTCCGATCTTTCTCAAATTTCAGTATATCATTGTCGACAACTCAAGCTACGTATCTACCGGTTTGGATCGTCGATTCCCTTCTTGTACTGTTTCATCTGTCGAGAGTTCCAAACCTTTAGTTTGATGTATATTTGTTGAAATCCACTTTTGTGTGAAGCTTGTGATTTTTGAATGTACCTCTAGTATTATCTAGAGAGAAACTTGTGTAACCCATTATTTTATAGTGGAGGTTTGAGTGTGGGTGGTTTACTGTCACCTCGTGGTTTTTTCCCTTCGCCTTGGAGGTTTTCCACGTGAACAATTGGTGTGTTGTTTTTCTGTGATTACTTGGTGCATATTAGTTTATTTTCTTGATTGATTTATCATCCATTTTTGACACACGAAGAGGGAAAAATATCATTTTGCTGTGGCTAGTTTTTGTTGTTACAGAGCTCAGGTTTCTTTGTGTTGTTGTAGTTTTTCCCAACAAAAATAACTAGGGAACCCTGATGTTCACTTTAGATCTGAAAAGCAAGAAAGTTTTTATTGTTCTTAAAGAAATTGATAATTTTCCTCTTATTCAATAATGGAGAAATCATACAAAATAAATAGTAGAGAGATCATAATCTCAGCCTCTAATTATGGGATATGATAAAATCTTTCTAAACTAATTCCTTTTAAGTAAGGAAAATAACTAATTTAAGAAAACTAGGAATTTGGGTAACAACCTACCCAAATCCTTTATTGAAGAAAATAATAATTAGCTAAATCCCTAGAATCATGTGCCTTAATTACATAGATATTTCTGAATTTCTACGATTCTTTATAGTTCTCCAAAGGTTGACCGTATAACAAAGAAAAGAGCAGAAGAAGTCGAAAGCTAAAGTGTCTCCGAGTAAAGTATAAACATATATTTATGTATATCACTCCTAACCCACACAAGACACATACTATAAGTGAAGCTCGTAGCAAGGATCCCATAAGAAACCTTTACAGTCCCCAAAACAGCGCCCACATCAGATCTGTGGGTTCTCAGGCTACTGCTTTCGACTTCCACGAATGTCTTCGCTGGAAGTTCTCTATCCTGTTTACCAATTTTCAAATTTCAAGAAAATAAAATAGACATCATCCAGAAAAAGCAGTGCTATAAGATATAACCATAGTATAAGATGGAAAAATAATAACTATATTTTAGTCCCTGAAACAACCACTTAAAAATAAACCTTCTCATAATTTAAATATTTCCCAGGCAAACAACAACAAAATATTGCCCGTAGATATGCTACCAATTTGTAGTGTTCATGGCAAACCAAATTTCTTATCGCCAAAAAGTAGCATCAGGACATTCCTTAACATCACCAAAGATATCATGCTCCTGTTTGGTTTAGATAAAAAAAAAACAAATTTTTAGTAGAATTTGATAAAAGTTGATGGAATGTGTGGTTGAAAAGTATTGGATCCCATAAAATGTATGGTTAAAATTAAGTGTTAACTTTGAATTGAAATGTAATCCACTTTTTTTAGTGGAACCAAACGGGCTATATTCTTTCAGCAGGTACCTAATCAAAAGTTAGACCCCATAGAAGCCTTAACGGAACCCAAGTCATGATACTTTTGCTTCAGAGTCAACTAATTCTTCAGAAGATAACTGTTAAATCAAAAACCAAAATAAGTTAACCCCAGTTGTTCAGACCTCGGAATTATCCTTCCGAATCTCATCCACTCCTCCAGCAGCATAACTCGTCGAGACAGATTGGACCTTGTGAATAGATTTGCTCTTGTCCACCTTTAACTCTCTCACTCTTTGTACTCCTCGTGAAGAGCCTCCAGCTGCCCTAGAAGTCTTCTTAAGAATCTCCTGCAGAGTACATATAATGACAACAGATAATAAAAGATACAGAAAAAGAAACAGCAGCAGCATAAAGTGTCTAGAAGTAGACTTTAGCAAGAACCAAAAACAATGGGCTCAGAGATGAAGCCTTTACAGCACTTAAGCTACACTAAATACCTTGGAGTTTTACAGCCTCCACATGATCAAAAAGAAGCTCCGGAACAGTAAAGGTCGAACGAATAGAAACTATGGCACATGCATCTAAGCAATTGTAATAGATATTTCTCACTTCACATAGTACAACAGTCAAGACACATGTTCTTCCTTCATCCAACAGGTCACCCTAATATCCCACAAACACTATTCCTGCTTCTTCACTACCAAGAAATTCTACTTTTCGTCCTCTTTGAGCATAAAACGTTACCCATACTGAAGCTTCATAACCCAATACCTTCCCATATTTTCAGCAATTGACCTTGGCATGAACAGCCCTAAATGGCCTTCCCATTGCTGTCTATAATTGAGGGGCTTAGAGGCCTCTGCCTTACATATATACATAAACTGTATGCCATAAGGCTTATAAGATACTGACCTTATGCTTAACCAACATAAGTTTGAGAACACTTCTGTTTCCTAAGTTTTACCTGAAACAAAATAATGAAATATGTACAGCGTACTTTATGATGTTCTTCTATGAAAATGTTTCAGATTTAGGCACAGAAGTGTGATTGTGCACAAAAAGTCTACACAGAAATTGAGCCAAGAAACAGATGTACTATTCTTGTAGATTAGCTTTCCTCAACTCCAATTTCAAAAGAAAGTTTCCAAGAATCGGCCAAATGAATTTTTAACTTTATGATTGATTCCTATAGTTATGAAAAATAATTATACAAAATGCACTAAGGAGGCCATAGATATATTTCTTTTTTCCTCTTATGTACTCAGAACAGGGAAAGAACTTTCTTATGTATACGTAACGGTTATGTATACTTAACGATCTTAATACAAAACCAATCGAGCAATGAATTTTATGACCTCATTCTCCATCTGCTAGGTTACATATTAATAGAAGCCAAGATTTTCAACTCCTAAATGTACGGATTTCTCCAGCTCAAAAAAGAATTCAATATCCTAATTCCTCGTTTAATCTTCTCAACACAGTTTTAAGCTATCCATAACCCATCCAATATATTAGCAAGGCATGTTTCCCCTTAGTGTTGCAAATGACATATAGATCGTGCTTCGAGTTTCTCTACTATCCTCTACGGATATAATTGTAGATGCCATAAGTTAAGACTAATATGCAGTTCTTCATGTTAATAATTAGCAACATAAACTTACATTCCACACATTTTAAAATAAGCCATGCACCATAACCATAGAATCCCTGCAGATGCCCAAAGGTGCCTTGGGACCATCATATTAAGCGGTAAAAACAATTCTGACTTTTGACCCAGCCATGAGGGCAATGCTCAAACTTTCTACTATGAACCAATAAATATATCAAAACTATGAAACAATAGCATTCAGACCCGGCTAAGATAGGATCTATACCTTCTCCAACAAAAATTTGACTTCCGCATGCTGCTTCTTGATCTCTTGATTGTGTGGCTCCAATCTCAAAGTGAATGCAGCATCTGCATTTGGCTATAATTATTTGAAAAATGATGGTTGTACACCATGCCATAGCGGGGGCCCACCATGAATAAAAAATTTGTGGCCCCCTCTATGTGAGGGGAGTGTACAAGCATGGTATACATGTAGCAGAGTTCTAATTATTTCAGCCAGAGCGTATGAGAAAATTTATTGAAAAGATGTTTTAGTTTTAACATATCAATTTGGCTCTACCGTCAATGGATTCTTTCAGTTTTGCAAGTTCTTATATGCCTTTATGTAAATTTAAGGCCTCCGTACAGTCATTCTCAGCCTCCTGGAATCTAATAAATAAATAAGAAAAATATTGTCTTGTTCATTGCAAAATTCATAAATCATATGTAGAATAAATAGAAAATACATCCTGATTTTGACATAAGCCACTGCCCTGTTTGCATAAGCTACTGCAGTTGGTGAGAAAGCAATGTTCCTAGAGTAGCAGTCTATTCGAGTAACTACCTTTTCTCAAATGGCTCCACACAAATGGACGTTTTCAATAGTGAGCGACCCAGACAAATTCGTTAAATGTCCCATTGGGCTCTAGAATTGATCAATTCTGTACCGTGTTAGTTTGAGGCCAACTAGTCTGATCCCATTCAAGCAAACAAATTATTCAACATAGGAATTTTTCTGAACAGTAAAGATCCACAAATCATTCTGAGACTATATAATTTACATATGCTTAGGTGGAAATATCCAAACCAAAAACACCTTAAGATAGGTCAATTCATGGTTTAAACAACTCTATTTCCACTACGCTTTGTCTAAATATGAAATCTTGGTCTTGAGTCCCTGCTACATTATAAAAGCATAGTTACATAGTACAAACAAGGCCGACACAAACTTGCTGCAGGTGCTACTATTAGCATCAAGAGCAAGTCAACCAAATCAACAAGCAGACAGAGGTTGTGTCTTCTCGTGTATTGCCTTGTAGCACTGAAGGCTGCAAAGAGGGAGGTTCGACTCAGAATCTCGATACTTGTATGCATTTGAACACGAAGGGCCGGCACATTTCTCACGTGGGGGAGGATAACTGGTAGTCCACATCAAAAACCAAATCAGCAAGCAAAACATAAGATTGGCCACACAAAATATGAACTTTCACCTCTCGCACAGAGAGGCTGCACTACTCAATCCAGCATGGAACATTGTCTGGCTAAACTTGAAAATAAGAGAACATTACTTGCTCGCTCAGCATACTTAAAAACTAGTAAACATCGGTTCCAAGAAATCATATCTTCTACTTAGACTTTACCGAGAAGCCTAAGCCCTTGTGAAAGAAGCTGTTTGAGGAACAAATGGACCAATTCCTACTTCAAGAACAAGTCTAACATAAAGAAATTGCGCACTTTTATCATGATATAAAAAGTAATCATGTGTCTTGAAGTCTTTCAACCTATTGAAACCAAATTAAGTGGAAATAAATTGCATCCAATAAGATTTGAGCCTATATCAAAAAGATTTAGAAAACAACAGTATTGTCCAGTCTAAAAGTAACTTTTTATTTCCAAACACATTTGGATCAGTTGTTTTTCTGCAATAAGAGAATGCTTGGCTAAGCTTAAAAAGTAAAGTTGCTTTAAAGTAACTTTTTTGTCCCCAAACATGCTCGTATATTAAAGAAAAAATTTACTTTTTTGAAAGTAAATTTTACTCGGTGTTAAAATAAGTAACTTTTGTTTCTAACTTTCACCAATAAAACAAATGAAGTATTTTAAATTACTTGTTTACTTATAAGTAGACTTTTTAAGCTTAGCCAAACATGCTCACAATAAAAAAAAATTACTTATTTTGAAGTAATTCTTATCTTCTTGTCAATATAACTTATTTTCGATTTCATTCAAAAATTTATTTACTCATAAATGAACTTTTTAAGCTGAGTGAAACATGCTCTAGATCATAATTAGTGTGCTGGATCATGCCACTGTATAATACATATGAATTATTCACACTATATTGCTCAAAATAAAGTACTTTATTACCTGAAATGCTTGGGTTTGAATATACTTGGGAGGCCAATATCGTCGGGAAATGTCACAGTTGTCCCTGAAGGACCCATGACCCATCTAACAACATTTGATGCAACTGCGGCATTGGCAGCCTTCTCCTGCATTATTTTACATGACTAGGATAAACAAAAGGAAAATCTATTGTGCCATATGAAATATAGTATCTATGTACATCTTGTCACCTGTGCTAACTCCTCTTTCTGTTTCTTAATTTTCTCTTCTCGTCGTTTTCTACTGGAATCTTGACCCAGGATTTTCCTAATTGCTTCGGCCTGTCAATTCCAGGAATGTTTATCAGTAAATCATATCATAATACAATCCATCCTCCAGAGGATGTAAACATAGATTCTTTAAGGTAAAAATTGTCACAGTATACATATAAAAGTAAACAAACAAGTATATGCAGGAAATGGAAAGTACACCTCAGACTCACGAGCGGCCTTCTCATTTTGTATCCTACGCCTTTGAGCAGCCTCAGATCTTTTAAGTTGATGTTCAATTTCAGAGAGTTTCTCCTTTTGCTCTGTGGACCAAACCAACCACATACCATAAGCAAGAAGTGGACTCAGATATCTAAGGACGCAATGTCACTTAATGAGTTCAACAGGAAGGAATGCTCACTTCTTGGAGGGGCGGGAGGTAACCCGTTGGGAAACTCAATAATATTTGCACCTGAACTCATGGAGATGTCTCTACCCTTTTTAATGGCCTGTAGGCGTGTAGTTATTGCCCTTTCCCCCTTAAAGGATACCGAGACATCAAATGACTCCTTTAATTGTTTTTTCTTCTTGGGTTCTAGCTCACCATCAGATACCGACTCTTCCTCTTCTGCATAGTCGGTGTCTTCAGATACTCTATCTGGTCTGGGTTTCTTAATCTCTTTGCTTGAACTCGAAAAATTATAGTCTCTAAAACCTACATCATACCCATCAACGTCTCTTTCCATTACCCCAGAAATCTTCCTAAGTTTCTGTGCCCTTGGTTCGACTCCATACTCTGTATTATGAGAAGCTGACATTCTAGATGTTTTGAGCTTTTGAAGATACCGAATTTCATCATCGTCTTCTTCTTCTTCTTCAGATGCTTCATCAAATGAACTTTTTCTAGAGACATACTTGTTTTCTCGAGTTCGCCCATATTTATCAGCTTCCATGATCGCTCCTTGGGAAGAACTCACTTTCCCAAAACTAAAACCACTTCTAGAGAAATCTTTCCATGGCACACCCAACAAGCCACCTTTCTCATCTCTAACAAGCGAACCATCCTTTATTAAATTGTCCTGTACAAATGAAGAAAGATAGGATCAGTACAAACCCAACATTTTAGGCATAAATGTACCACCTAGAAGAAAAGTTGCTCTAATTTACAAGGGGCATTTTCCAATAGATGCCAGGATAGAAACTTCATATCGTAATGCAGTACAGGATCCCAAATCCATGTGGAGCAGAAAAATTCAGTTTTACAGACAGAAAAAAGAGAAAAATAGTACTCACAGATGTGAATATTCTAACTAAAACACTAACGAAAGCAATCAAATCAGATAGCATCATTTGTCTCGAGAACGTATTAGAGGTTTTTCATTCTCATTCAGTGAATGTAGCAAGAATAAAAACCCAGTTGGAGCTAGAAACTGCACTGGTATTCATTTTTAATAGTGAGAAGCATAAGAGCCATATGATAACGATAGTTTCACTGACAGAAAGAACGAATACCTGAAGACTCAGTTTATGACAAGGATATACGGCATCTGAGTTTGAAGACTTAGCTGAAGAAGTTCCAGCCACAGAGGATCCATCAGAGCTAGATTTTGAATGTATTGTACGTGTAACACCCCCAACCTTGAGTCTTACTTTATTGACTTTGTTTTCATTTCCAGTTCCATCTGATGATAGCCCAGAATTGTTACCACTTATAATTTCACTTATTTTCTCGTCTTTCATTTTCGCGCTCTTCCAGTAGTTATCATCTTCACTAGACTTCATAAGCTCTTTCAGGTCTCCAAATCCTCCATCTTCATCATTGTTTTTCAGGACAGTTTCAGCTTCAGTAAGGCTAGTATACGATGCCCTTGAAATGCAATGATTCAAATTAAGTTCCTTCCTCCAAGGTATAGCATCATGATCAGCACTGTCATCACTCAGGGCATCATTGAGGTGATCTGATGGCAGAGAATCATGGTAATCCTGAGGAGACTGAGATTCATTTGAAGGACGACGATTCATATTACTCCTCCTCCTCCTCACAGTTCTGGACATACTACTATTCCCGAAACCTCCAAAGTTATCCATGTTGGCCAAAAACACTCCTTTAGAAAATCTGAGTTACCAAAAAAATCCCGTGGCCTAATTATGATCAAAATCGACATACACAAAGTAAAAGATGTACAAACTTTGAATTTGCACGTATATGCAGAGAAAACAATACATCCCATAAAAATATGGATATTTTCCATAAAAAAGCACCTTAACAAGAAAGACATTTCAAGAACAAGCTCCATAAAGCATGGTGACATGAAAGAGAGTTAATACACACTTTCAATGTGCTTAGATAAATAAATGAGCTATAGATACTAATTATATACAAAATTCCTTTCATAGAGGGTAAGCAAACTAGTAGACTAGTAGTTGAGGACAATATTGAAAGCAAAAATTCAGGAAAACAATCGCAAAAAGATAGAAATAATCAGAAAAAACATAAAAAATGAATTATGAAACAATCTCAGTACAACAATGAAATAAATTACAAATAAGAAATTTTGAGAAGAGCCCTCAAACAAAAACCGATCAGAAAAACAAAGCTACAAGAAATACTAAAAATTCAACAAAAAATTCCACTGGCGAACCAAATATGTAAAAGTATACTTCCGAGTTTTGATCATCATATATCGAAAAGGTTAGGACGGAAAAGCAAGAAATTTGAAAATAAAAATCCGCAGGTTGGACACAAATCTAAAAGTACAATTTTAAGATTTAATTGACTACAAAAAAGTTGTAAAAAAAACCGTAAATGACAACAGAGTTGAAGATTTTACCTTGTGTATCTTTTCTACTCACCAGTAACCTCAGAAAATCTGCTTACAGCACCGAGAAAGCTGGATTACACAGAGAGGGTAACGGGACAAGGGCGTGGTTGTAATTTGGGATCATGCCACTTCTACAGGTTGAACGCGACTAGATACACATAAACTTAATTTTTTCACATATATTTTAACCATGCCTTCTCTGAAAAATCATTAATCCAAAACTCATTTTCCCCAACAAAAATCTTTATAATATTTATTAATAGAACTTCGAAAATAATGTTTAGCAATTTTTTTTAATTTCATCTACTAGTTAGCCCCTGTTTGTATGTAATTATTCAATGAAAATGAGTTTTGAAATAATGAATTTTTTAGACTGTATAATTAAAAAGTGGGAAGGAAATTTGAATTTTAAGTACAAAATATTTTTTTGTGAGAATGTGTGATTACAAATAAGTTCGAGAAAAAAAAATGAAGAGTTGTGTTGACCTCGAAAAATGGCTCCAACACGTGGCCAACAGAAAATGTCTTCAAGTCAGTTCTTCCTGCACACGTGGCACGTCGTTAGTCACTCGTGGCTTTTCCCAAAGGGGTTGGGAGTGGCCGCAAGCACTCCGACGGTCAAGTCAGTTTAAAGTTCAATCAGAGAAGAGTTCACCGGCAATGGAACTCTCACCGGGAAGTGGTTGACAAGAGCGTGTATCGAAAAGTGTTAATATTTAAGGGAAGAAGATACTTAATTTCACAATGTAGTGGTAGTTTTGAGTGTGTTGAATTCCAATCCTTCTTCAGGCATAAGGAATGAGCATTTATACCAAGGATGGGGAGGGGAGAGCCATTGGATGATGAGACACGTGTTGCCAGATCTCCAGAGTTCGTCCCATCCTGTGTATCAATCAATCCCTCCATAGGCTGGCTGGCATTTAATGTTTTTTACAAGATCAGCTGATTTGATCGTTTGAGTCCTGTCACGCGTCCCATCATTCGTGATTTGACTTTGGAAAGATCCTTATACAAGAGATCTTTGAGGAGGCGAGGCAGGTGAGGCGTTGCAGCCTTACAAAAGCGGAGTGCAGGCCTTTGCATCCGCACTATGTTGGCGGATGAGTCCGGTTCGTTCGCTGGCACCTATTCAGTTCGTCCTTCACGTAATCACTTCGGTGTGCGCACTCAGATCGTCCTATGGGGTAATCACCCCGGCTGACGCATGTTGCGATGGGGCAACCTCTGCTGACACGTGGCGCCGAGGTGGAGGGTCTGACACCAACCCGTAACAATAGTCCCGCAAGTCCATGTATGAATATTTATATAGTACAAGGACTTAATTTCAGTGACTTGAGTTTGTAGGTACGGGGACGAGCGCCAGAGGCGGATAGCCGAAGTGATACGGACTGGAAACTCGAGGAGATAAGTTGTATCAACATCAGATTCTATTCTGGCTGAAGTGATGTGGGTTGGCAACTCTATGGAGAGCTATTGCAACGCTAAGCTGTTGTGGCCGAAGCGATATAGGTTGGCAACTCTGTGGAGAGATGTTGCAAAGCTAAGCTGTAGTGGCCGAAGCGTTATAGGTTGGCAACTTTGTGGAGAGCTGTTGCAACGCTAAGCTGCAGTTGCCGAAGCGTTATAGGCTGGCAAATCTATGGAGAGCTGTTGCAACGCTAAGCTGTAGTGGCCGAAGCGATATAGGTTGGTAACTCTGTGGAGAGTTGTTGCAACGCTAAGTTGCAGTGGACGAAGCGTTATAGGTTGACAACTCTATGGAGAGCTGTTACAACGCTAAGCTGTAGTGGCCTAAGCGATACAGGTGATAAGTGTGTTTTTACACACTTATTTAGCACTTTTTGTATTTAATTGGGATTTAAATTGAGTTGATTTCTATACATAATTGTGTAATTTTGTATGTTGTAGGCTTTGTACCCGAATTCGGGAAGAACGGAGTGAAAAGATGAAAAAAGGGACTAAAAGTGCACAAATTGATGAAGTTAGGGACCGAGTTGCACATGCCACAAAGATGAAGGACTTGACATGCAATGTATAAAGGGCCTAACTGAAATGAAGATCAAAAGTCAAGGACCAAATTGTATTAAATTAAAGTTGAAGGACCATTTTGTCACTTTCCAAAAGTTGGGGACTTAGATGCAATTTTTCCTTTGATATTTTGTTTACTTAATTGTTAAGTAAACAAAATATCTATCCTTGATTTTTTAGATAGGGCTGGCACGTTTTTTTCTTTGGTAGGTAGTATATATATTAGTTTTAGTATTTATTAGTTTTGAGAGTTTAGTTTTGTTTTATAGTTTTTCTCTCTAGTTTCTCTAGCTTTTCTTTCTCTTTTCCTTAGTTTTCTTTTAGTTTGTTGGTTTGGTTGGAAGTTTGGCTCATCTTGGTGATCTCAATTGGATAGCAAAGGGATTAACACTTGAAGAAGCTTGAAGAAAACAATTAGAGGGACTCCAAGCAAGGAACAAGGGTTGTATCTTTACACTTTTGTGTTTCTCCATTTATTTCTTCAAAGTTTGGCATGTATTGTATTGTTAATCTCCTTTGTTATGATTTTATGATGATGAGCTAAATTATTTTGTTGGAATTTATCTAGTAACTTAACATAATGCTTCATTAAATGTCAATTATATGTTTGTTAGAATTTTATTATGCATTGATCATCAAAATAATAGTGTATCAATCATCATGTTTAAAATGATTTCATTTTTGGTGACGCTCAGATGAAATTGTTAGGTTTTACATCATTTTTGGTGACGCTTAAATGACTGTAATTAATTTTAATGTGATTGTTGCAAGATAGTTGCATTTAATAGACCAAAGTGTTCTATTCATCTAATTGACAACTAGATGAAATTATTAGGTAATTATTTGTGACCGTTGAACAATGATTGCATTAATTAGACCGAAATGATTGATACCATGGGTTTGTCTAGTATACTAGGCGCGTCTAGGTGATGTAGAAATACACACCTACCTCATGTGATCCGCTGAGTATTTTCACAGAATATCATGCAATTGGTCAACTTTGTATCGACATAGAAATATGTGGTATGAATTGACTAATTATGGTTAATATTCGCTCGAAAGAGGGTATTAGCTAAAATTGGAAAATCGGGTCTGACTACTTATTTTGATAATTAGCATCTGCACGTGATTGAATTGACATTAATGAAGTATAGGTTAAGCGAAACATAGATTCCAACATCTTTTCAAAACAAAAACCTTTTTAACTTTTAATCTGACTTTTTATCAGTTTTTAGTCTAATTGTAGTTTTTAGAATTTTAAATTCATTTTTTAAATCTGTGTGTGTGTCGTCGTTAAAATAGAGACTGATAAACGTCAAATTGAATTCCACACTCTCCGAGGGATCGACTTGGACTCTTTAGGTCCACTTTTACTACTTGTTCTCGACCCGTGCGCTTGCGGCATAGAATCGAAACCCGAACAACAGGTTCTGAAGTAATGGGCTCTGAAGGGAGCCTTGGCTTTTGTGTCAATGATTTGAAGGCTTTCGCGTCTTCCCAATGTAATCATGGGGGGCGTTTGCTGGCTTCCAAGGCACGCCCCCTTTGCCATAAATGGTAATGATGGCAACGATTTTTGTTCTTCCAGGCGACGTGATTGGGTTGCGCGTGTGCCTCACTGCTTCATCAAGGCCGTTGATTCAAATGACCCTTGGCATTAACGGAGATCCCTGTGCCTCAACTTTAGACGGCCCAGATGAAAGTTGGGTGATCTGATGGCTGGGATGAGTTTGGAATGCCTATAAAAGGCCTGTCCCTTCATTTTGAAACTTTTACTTTTGCAAATCTCTAAAGAATTCTTGTATTCCCTACGTTCGTGCTTCCTTCTCCGACCACCATCCAAGACTTCGGCGACTGATCTTACGAACTCCGGTAGCTGTCGAACTAAGTAACAAAACTTGATTCGGTTTCCTCCTCTTTTTCTTTAGATTCTACCAAAAATTACAATATGGCGACCGAACAGTCTGTTGATGGCTCTGGGAGTGAGGGGAGAAGAGGTTATGGGAGTTCTGCTCTGATGGAGCCAATATTGGTATCGTCGGACGAGTTGAGTAGGGCCATTAGGGCCGGGGACAACATTTGGAGATACCCAGCTTCTCCCGTAGACACTTCGGTTCAGTAGGGGGCTTCTAAGTACCCCTCTAAAATTACCAAAGAGATACTGGAGAGGTGCATGGTCATTTTTAGGATCCCTGATAGTATAGAGTTGATAGTACCGGAGCCACATGAGAGGGCCTGCTATCCGAGGCCAGGGTGTGTGGCTGTGAGCGAGAGTTTACTTAAGGCAGGCCTTAGGCTCCCCTTCCACCTCTTCTTCAAGTTAGTACTTAGGTCGTATGGGATGGCCCCGACGTAGCTGAACCCTAACTCATGGTCTCAGATGGTAGGGACATGGATGCTGTGGTGAAGAGCCAGCATCAGGGTGGATATGCCCTTTAGTGTATTCCATTCCATGTTTCTGCCGAAGTGTGTGGCTGGAGGAGACGAGACGAAGGGTTGGTATTATTTGGCGTCGTGGGGGTCCCACGCTCCTTTTGTAACCGGGCTTCTAACTTCTATAAAGGGCTGGAGGAGCTCCTGGTTCTGGGTAACCGGGAGGTAGGATACTATGGAGGGCGACCCCATGGCGCCTCTTACTATTCCCACTTCGTATTCAACTTATAGTAAGTTCCTTTCCCGAGTTGATTTCACTTGTGTATTTTGCTCAATTTTTTAATATACATCACTTGCAGGCTCTTTGCCGAGGTGTGAGCTATCGGAGGAGGAGTGGGATATCGTAAGCCAGCTCTACCAGCTGCCTCCAAAGGAAATGAGCTATAAATAAATCATCGACAAGAACAATCACTTCGTCGCCCACGGACTGATGTCGAATCAAGGTAAATACCCCGCTTCAACTCTTTCTGTGTTTTTGCTTTCGCCTTAAGTACTTATCAGTTTGCCTTGTTTGCAGGAGACTTCGCGAAGAAGAAGGCGTTGAGGCCCGATTTCGCTAGTATTCGCAGATCGGTTGCGGAGGCGAAGGCATTGAAAACAAGCTCGGCTGCATACAAGAAGCAGTCACAACGTTTGCTATCCCTCGGCAAAGTTGGACAGCAGCCTGCTGAGGAGAACGAGGTGGAGAAAGGAGCCTCCCACGTTCCGAGGAAGAAGAGAGCCGACCCAACCGGGGCTTCTACTTTTGTTCGATCTGATGCCGTTTCTCCTCGTCCACCTAGTTCCGGGATGACTGTGGCGGCTCCTTCGCCCACTCCTCAGGCCATTGTGCCAATCACTGCTTATTTTACTGAAGGCCCCGCCAAAAAGAGACTGAAAAAGCCTGCGGTAGCTCCGTCCCGAGGCAAGGCCACAAGTTTTTTGGAGAGTAAAGAAGAGGATCTCCCCGAGGCAGTTTTGGAAATACTGCCTCTCGAAACAGCCTCTGTAGCCCGGATCCATGGAAAATATTGGACCGAGGATTGGAAAAATCACGCCGCCTCATGTGAAGTAGAGGATCTGTTGGCTGCGAATAATGCGTGCGTGGCCAGGGCCCTAAGTATGGGCGCTGCGGTTGAGGATCTGGTCAAAGGCCTCTGCAAAAGGAACAACGAGCTGGATGAGAGGTTGAAGGCCTCCGAGACTTGGGAAGTCGAGGTGGCGAAGGCAAAGAAGGAGGTGGAGGAGGTAGAAGAGAAATGGATCATGGCCACTACCAAGCTGGATTCGACCGAAGTCCAAGTAAATCGGCTGAAGCATGAGCTTCATGAGTCTGTCTCCCAAGTGGCGGCCTTGACCAAAAGGATTGATCAGTCCAACGAGCATCAAAGGCTCGCCTCCAAGGCTCTGGGGGAGGCTAACAAGGAGAAGGCTGAATTGAAGAAGCTCTCCGAGGCCCAGGCTAAAGAGATTGATTCTTTGAAGGCCGAGGTGAAAACGGTTGGCGAAGTGGCAGTCCAAAATTACAAGGACAATTTTGAAAACACGGTAGAGTATGACGACTTCGCTAACTATTGGGCTTCCTGGGCGGCAAAGGAAATGATGTCTCGCCTCCGTGAGAGGCACCCTGAACTGGATATAGAGTTTTTGGAAGAGGAGTTTCGGGGCCCCACTGGGGGCTGACCTGCGATGGAGTACGAGGGGGAGGAGGCTCCTGAGGAGGAGGCCAACGTAGTGGATTTGGATTAATTTGTAAATTCCATTGCCCGTGTATTGGCTTCGGCCTTTTTATCCTTTCTCATGAATGAAATTTATTTTTCTATTACTCAAGTATCATCACATCTTCTATTACTGCTTCGAATAGACCACTAAGTTTAATCGCATCGCATCACCTCGCTTAACCACTTAATAAAATGGAAGTAGCCTGAACAAAGTAATATCGAATCGGCATTGCTTAACCACTTAATAAAATGGAAGTAGTCAATGAACAAAGTAATATCGCATCGGCCTTGCTTAACCACTTAATAAAATGGAAGTAGCCAATGAACAAAGTAATATCGCATCGGCCTCGCTTAACCACTTAATAAAATGGAAGTGGCCAATGAACAAAGTAATATCGCATCGACCTCGCTTAACCACTTAATAAAATAGAAGTGGCCAATGAATTTGTTTGATATGTACGTTTGTTACTTCTTCAAAGATGGCACCCGCACCACCTCTGACTAGGCAGAATATTGGGGGTGATTCCTGTGGAGGAGCTTGCACCTCACCCAATGTTGTTTGATATGTGCGTTTGCTACTTCGTCAAAGATGACACCCGCACCACCTCTGACTAGGCAGAATATTGGGGGTGACTCCTGTGGAGGAGCTTGCACCTCGCCCAATGTTGTTTGATATGTGCGTTTGTTGCTTTGTCAAAGATGGTACCCGCACCACCTCTGACTAGGCAGAATATTGGGGGTGACTCTTGTGGAGGAGCTTGCACCTTGCCCAATGTTGTTTTGATGCATTGATGTAAGAGTGAAGTGAAACAAGATGTTCATTCATTTGATTGCAACGTTCACATTACATGTTCTCTACTGATAGTACTTCCTCAAGTGTTCGATATTCCAGGGTGAGGCATTATTTTTCCATTCAGATCTTCAATTCTGTAGGTACCGAGTTTGACTTCTTCAGTTACGCGATATAGGCCTTCCCAGTTCGGCCCCAAAGTCCCAGTGCCATGATGTTTGGTTGAAGGGAAAACCTTGCGAAGCGCCAGGTCACCAACGCGGAACACTCTTTTCTTCACCTTAGCGTTATAGTAACGCATCATTTTACGTTGGTAAGAGGCGAGCCTTACATGAGAGTCATCTCTCCTCTCTTCGAGGAAATCTAGCTCAAGCTTCCTTAGATCGTCATTCGTTACTTTGTTGAAGTGGAGGCGACGGGGAGAGGGAACACCAACCTCTACAGGGCTCATTGTCTCAGCTCCATAAGTCATGAAAAATGGGGTCCGGTAGCTGTCTTACAGGTGGTTCTGATGGCCCATAGAACTTGGGGGAGCTCATCAACCCAGCCTCCTTTGGAGGCATCCAGCTTCCTTTCAGGGTGAGCTTTATCGTCTTGTTAACCGCATCTACCTGGCCATTCGCTTAGGGATGATGGGGTGAAGAAAAATGCTTTCTGATTCCAAGCTCATCACACAATTCTCGGATCTTCCTGTTGTCGAACTGTTTGCCATTGTCTGAAACCAAGGAATGAGGTATGCCGAACCGACATATGATGTTTTTCCAGAAGAACTTAGAAGTGTTGGCCCATTAATCTTGGCCAAAGGCTCCACCTCTGCCCATTTAGTGAAATAGTCAATAGCGACTATGGCGAATAGAGCGTTTGCTCTCCCCTTTGGCAAGGGGCCAATGAAATCCACACCCCACTTGGCGAACGGCCATGGGCTGGATACAACTATAAGTTCCTGAGATGGTCGCCTCTGCTCATTGGAGAAGCGTTGGCATTTATCACATTTGCGTACGTATTCTATAGAATCCCTTTTAAGGGTCAGCCAGTAATACCCTTGCCTAAGTATCTTATGAGCCAAGGCTGGTCCACCGGAGTGATTTCCACAAACCCCTTCATGCACTTCTTTGAGGATGTAATTCGCTTCTTCCCCCCTGTACATCTAAGAAGGAGAGAGGAGAAGCTGCGTTTATATAGGATATCATCCTGTAGAACGAAGTGGGCAGCTCTTCTTCGAAGCTTTCGTGCTTCAGCTTCATCCTCTGGCAAGGTTTGCTCTTTCGTACGCAAAGATAGGTAGCATCCAGGGTGGTGTGCTTTAAATCCACATCAGTTCTTCACCCTTCTTGGTGGAGAGTTCGACCAGGTGTTCAATTGGCACCACCTTGAGCAGCTCCGAATCTTTACTACTGGCCAATTTTGATAGAGCATCCGCATGGGAGTTTTCCTGGTGTGGTACCTGGATGAGCTCAAGCTTTTCGAAGTTAGGTATGGAGTCCATAACCAACTTCAGATAGGCTGCCATATGTTTTTCCATGGCCACAAAGTTGCCATTGACTTGATTCACCACCAACTGTGAATCACTGCTGATAATCAATCTCTTCACCTGCAATTCTTTGGCTAACTGAAGTCCGCTAGAAGGGCCTCATACTCAGCCATGTTTTTGGAAGCCTTGAATTCAAGTCTAACAGCGCAGTTAAGCTTGTGCCCCTCTGGACTTTCCAGCACGACCCCAGCTCCGGAGCCTGTCTCTCTTGAGGAGCCATCAACAAAGAGGTTCCATATTCACCTCGACTTCAGGAGTTTTAGCAAACTCCGCAACAAAATCAGCTAAGGCTTGACCCTTTATCGCAGTTCGAGGGGCGTAGGTTATGTCGAACTCGCTGAGCTCGACAGCCCATTTCAGTAATCTCCCCGAGGTGTTTGGATTCTGTAACACTTGGCTCAAGGGAAAATTCGTCAAGACGTGAATGTTATGGGCCTGGAAATATGGCCTCAGCTTTCGAGAAGCGGTGACCAAGGAGAGGGCCAATTTCTCCATGTCTGGGTAACGCGTTTCGGCAGGCAGCAAGGCTTTGCTCACATAATAGATTGGCAGTTGATGCGTTTCTTCCTCTCGCACAAGCACTGAGCTGATCGAGCTTTCGGCTACTGTCAAGTATAACAACAGGGGTTCTCCTTCCTTCGGTTTGCTGAGGAGAGGTGCTCGACCAAAGTAGTTTTTCAACCCTGGGAATGCCTCCTCGCACTCCGGGGTTCATTGGAACTTGTTGTCTTCTTTGAGGACTTTGAAGAAGGGTAAGCACTTTTCAGTGGCCCTTGAGATGAAGCGATTCAGTGCGGCTACCCTACCAGTGAGCCGTTGCACTTCTTTAGGCTTATGTGGGGACCTCATTTCGATAAGGGCTCTGATTTTCTCCGGGTTGGCCTCTATTCCTCTTTGATTCACGATGTAGCCCAAGAACTTTCCTGAAGCTACGGCAAAAGCACACTTAAGGGGATTTAGTCTCATGTAATACATTCTCAATGTATAAAAGGCTTCAGCCAGATATTTGATATCCTCCTTAGCTAGGAGGCTTTTTACAAGCATGTCGTCGACATGAACTTCCATTGTTTTACCGAGCTGATCAGCAAACATTTTGTTGACTAACCTCTGGTAAGTGGCTCCAGCGTTTTTCAAGTCAAAGGGCATCACCTTATAACAGTAGAGTCCCCTATCAGTAATGAAGGAGGTGTTCTCCTCGTCGCTTGGGAACATATGGATTTGATTGTAGCCTGAATAAGCGTCCATGAAGCTTAGCAATTTATGCCCAGCAGTCGAATCTACCAACTGGTCGATTCTTGGGAGTGAGAAATTATCTTTTGGGCAGGCCTGGTTAAGGTTAGAGAAATCAATACAAACCCTCCATTTGCCGTTGTGTTTCTTCACGAGCACAGGGTTTGAAATCCACTTCGGATAGTTGGCCTCACGGACAAAACCATTACTGACTAGCCTCTCCACCTCTTCTTTCAAGGCTTCGTACCTCCCAGCATTCAATGCCCTCCTCTTCTGCCTGTGTGGAGTACAGTTAGGATCAATCCGCAAATGATAGCAACTGACTTTGGGGTCTATTCCGATCATATCTTCATGCTTCCATGCGAAGATATCTGAATTTTTCCAAAGGAAGTCCTTCAGTTCTTCCTTAATTTCTTCTTCTAATCCCTTTCCGACCTGCAAGACCTTCGATGTGTCTTGAGGGTCCACTGGGAAGGTCTCAAGCTCTTCCATTGGGACAGTTTGGGATCCCGACACAATCACCCTGGGATCCAGTTATTCCAAGGACACTTTGGATCTGGCCTTTGCCATGATAATATTTTGCATTGGAGGTTGTCCTTCTTCAGGGGCCTCTGACATTTCCGCATCCAACACTATGTTAACTCGTGGCTCTGACTTTCTCAGGGAATTAAGATAACATTCCCTGGATCCCATCTGATCGCCTCTGACAATGGCGATTTCTCGTTCGGTAGGAAACTTCATGCAGAGGTGATGGATAGAAGTGACTGCCCATAGCTCCTTCAGAGCAGGTCTTCCCAAGACTCCGTGATAAGCGGATCGGCGGTCAACAATTAGGAATTCCATGAAGTGATGTGCCACTTGGGGTGATGTACCCATTTCGACAGCCGAAGTAATTTTTCTTCTAGGAATGATGCTGTCTCCGGTGAATCCATAAAGGGGCGAGCTCATTGGAGTTAGCTCGTGATCTACTGCCATTTTGTCAAAAGTCGGCCCAAACAGGATGTTGACCGAACTGCCGTTATCTACCAGCATGCATTTCAGCCCATTGCGAGCTACCACGACTCTGACTACCAGGGCGTCGCAGTGTGGGAAGTGCACATTTGCAGCATCTTCTTGGGTGAATGTAATAGGCTCCGCAGCCCTTCCGATGTGTGGTTGGTTGATTATATAGCTAGTCATTGGTGGGGATCTCGCCTCTCTAGAATAATTCTTTTGTGCATTTTTTGATTCACCTCCCACATGGGGTCCGCCAATGATTGTGTCGATCTCGCGAATGGGTTGTTGCTCATTCGAGGCGACTGGCTCTCTTTTAGGACGTTGCCTATTTCGGGGCCTGTCCTTATCATTGTTTATGTCACTGTTGGAGGAAGTGTCGCCTCGTTTCACCCCTTCGAGGGGGGCTCCGTTTCGGAGTGTTATCTTGATAACGGTGATCCCTGGAGTCACGAGGGTTGCTTGTGGGCCTATTCGCCCCTCTACATTCGCTCTTGTCATGGCCATAATAGTGATGTATGGTGCAGTAGGGCCGCACTTCCTGGGGCCTATCTCTAGGCCTTCCCCATCTTCCTCCATTTCTAGAGGATGAGGGTCGTCCCGTATTTCTAGTTGAATTGCTTGTGTTTAGCCCAACATTTTCATAAGCCAAGGCGGGGACTGCATTCAGAGTGGCAGTGACCAGTGTTTGTCCCGAAGTGGGAGCCACAGTGTGTCCGGCCTGAGTCCACTGCTGGCTCACTATCTGAGAGGTGGGTCCCCTACCTATTTGCCTCTGAGGGGGTGGGAGTCCTTGGGCAGCCATGTTTCTGTGATCAATCATTTCTTCATTAACAATTTCAACTTTCATCATTTCCACTAACTCATCATATGTCAAAGGATTTTTGCTTCGGACATCTCTCCAGAACAAAGTGTTCATGTTCAACCTTTCTTTCAAGGCTGAAAGGGCCTCCTTATCTGTAACTTGTTCACAGTAGGTTATCTCATCAGTAAAGTGAGCAAGGTAATTTTTAGGGTCTTTCCTGCTGCTTGCCTCATGTCCTGCAAGCGTTGAATTGGCGCCTCCCCCTCTTTCCTTGAAAGATATTGGTTAAGGAATGCCTTTTTCAGGTCTGGCCAACTCCTTATGCTGAGTGGTGCCAATCTGCTGTACCACACCTCAGCAGCTCCACCAAGAGTTAGGTGGAAATCTCTGCATTTTAAAGCTGGTAAGGCGCCTCGGAGGCTCATTTGTGTTTTGTGCTTGTTGAGATGTTTCTCCGGATCGTCCTTTCCTTCCTATTTGGGAATCTTTGGAGGGACAAAGTTATGAGGTATCGAAAAGGTGCGAAGCTCCCTGGAGAAGGGCAAGTTGTTATCGTCATCATCCAGCTCGAATGACCTACATGGTTCATCATAATCGTTCCCATCCACTGCAGGGCGATGTGGATGTTGAGCTGTTTCAACTCTGTTTCCCCAATCCATCAGGTTCCACCTCTCTCGCCTATTTCTAGGGGGAGGGGCCTGAACCTCTTAATTTTGCACACGCTCCTACTGTCGATTCGTTTAGTGCGGGGGCTGGTTCTTATTCCTAGGCATCCGCCCGATTCAATCAAACACACTGGTAGAACGTTGATGTTGTTCATACTCCAGAGGAAAGTTGTACTGTCCTCCAGGGGCGTCATCAGTCGGAGCGCCAGTATAGTTGGAAGTATCCATTCCCACTTTCCTTTCAGTAGGCACTTCTTCCTGCGGGCTCAGTCGAGTTCTCCTGTTAGATTCGGCATCAGTTCGTCTATGGGCTGAGTATTGGTGGTTTTGTGGGGCTTGAAAACCGTCCCGATTTTGCACTTGCATGAGGAGCTCTTGCATAGCTGCATTCTAGGCTGCAATGGTCGTCATGTTGGCTGCCATGTGAGCCACCTCAGCTGTTAAACGAGCGGCAATTCTACCATCCCTGCGTAACATTCATTCAGATGACCTCTTCCTCAGAGACATCCCTTGCTCTTCTTGTATTCACCTCTTCGTTACTAGAACTCATGACCTGAGGTGACAAATGTAACGAAATTTAATGTGCAGATTCTTTTTCAAGAACCAATCCCTTTGTCAAGGGATAGCCTCAACCGGCTATGCAAGTAACTTTTGGTGGGAAGACTCGTGGTTAAAGTAGTTTCCCACAGACGGTACAAATCTGTTGACCTCGAAAAATGGTTCCGACACGTGGTCAACAGAAAATGTCTTCAAGTCAGCTCTTCCTGCACACGTGGCGCGTCGTTAGTCACTCGTGGCTTTTCCCGGAGGGGTTGGGAGCGGCCGTAAGCACTCCGACGGTCACGTCAGTTTAAAGTTCAATCGGGGAAGAGTTCACCGACGGTGGAACACTCGTCGGGAAGTGGTTGACAAGAGCGTGTATCAAAAAGTGTTAATATTTAAGGGAAGAAGATACTTAATTTCACAATGTAGCGGTAGTTTTGAGTGTGTTGGATTCCAATCTTTCTTCAAGCATAAGGAGGGAGTATTTATACCAAGGATGAGGAGGGGAGAGCCGTTAGATGAGGAGACATGTGTTGCCAGATCTCCAGAGTTCTCCCATCCTAGGTATCAATCCATCCCTCCTTAGGCTGGCGGCATTGAATGTTTCTGACAAGAGAAGCTGATTTGACCGTTTGAGTCCTACCACGCGTTCCATCAGTTAGTGAGTTGACTTTGGAAAGATATTTGTACAAGAGATCTTTGAGGAGGCAAGGCGAGGTAGGTGAGGCGTTGCAGCGTTACAGAACTGGAGTGCGGGCCTTTGCATCCACGATATGTTGGCGGATCAGTCTGGTTCGTTCACTAGCGCTTATTCAGTTCGTCCTTCACGTAATCACTTCGGTGTTCGCACTTAGATCGTCCTGTGGGGTAATCACCTCGACTGACGCGTGTTACGGTGGGGCAACCTCTGCTGACACGTGGCGCCGAGGTGGAGGGTCGACACCGACCCGTAACAAGTTGAAAAATAATGATGGACAAACAGATGTTTTATATCTAGTTTTTTAAAAAAAGTATGCAATAGTATGAATAATTGTATAGAAATTCAAAACATATTTTTTAATATTTGTAATTTCTTCATCATGTAAAATCTACAACTAAAATCTAAAAAAAGTCCATTCTCTTTTTTTTTTCATTTATTTAAATAATATCCTTATTTTTTTTTTGTTTTATTAAATTCAAATAAAAAAAAAGTGAAATTTTTGCAATTAGGACAGAAGAGACAACTGAATGCCCAACTACAATGTATCATCCTCTCTTTTGTCAAATTGTTTCTTAATTACAATTCAATTATAAAAACAATAATATTTCCTCTGTGTTAATGACACATTTTTACTCTTGGATTCTGCATTCTTTAAGAAAAATCATGTATAATCAAGAGAGAAGAAACCATTGAAAAGCCCACAACAAAGCACCGTCTACCTGTTTTTCTTAATTATAAATCTTTTTGGATCATGCACTCTTTAAGAAAATTCGTATATGCACAATTACATTTTTATCATAGCCAAGGATCTTTTCATCATACGAGTGTTAAATGCATCGACTTGTCTACCATCTAGCTCGATTGAACCAACCACTCGAGTGGGCTCAGCTCAACCTTTGATGGACTAATAGATTCATGAGTCGATGGCAAGCCAACTCATGAGAGCCGCCTTTGCTCCTAGCCTCGTTGGTCATCGGTTGTCCAACTTAACATCTCTATTTTACCAACAAATTATCTTGCTCAAACATCTTTATGGAAGTCTCAATTACATTTATAGTGGCTAATTTTATTTACAAAAAAATTGGCCTATATACTATGCACATTATGTTTGTATATTATCTCAATTTAAATTTGAAATTTATTGTATAAATTTATGATAACACATTATCTTAAATCAGAGTACACGCTTATTTCTCATATTTCAGCAAGTTTATTTTTCCAAGGTGAATATTATGTGCATTAATTGTTTAGAAATATCTTGAGCTAAAATTCGGTTCCAAAAAAAAAAAAAAAAAAAAAATTAAGAAGAGAAAAGTAAAATCAGTGATATATTACACCAATAGTAGTATACTATTTGTATGTGGGATTTTATCGACTATTGTCACATTTAGGTAAGTATAGGTTGTGCACAAAAAAGAGAGACAAAAAGAATTAGGTTCCATTGGGGTGTTTCTAGGGAGAGATGATAGCGTTTTTGAACTACAGAGAAGGAAAAAGTGGGAATACGAATCATAGTCCTTAACTCAGAAGACTGCCGTCACATCGGGTAAGTAAAGGTTGTGCACAAGAAAGAGAAAATTGTAAAAATCGTAGGTTCCATTAGGGTGTTTCTTAGGGAGATGTGATGTTGTTTTTGAATGCAGAAGAGGAAAAAGTGGGAATAAAAATCATAGTCCTTAACTCATAATTGCATTGATTTTGCACGTTGTTTCGTGTTTTAGGAATACCAAATATAGAATAAAGCTTCTTGTACATTTCATAAATGACAATGTGGATGACATTGTGTACAAATTAAAAATGAATGGGTGGGAAAAGAGAGATGCTACAATTACCGGGGGAGGGGGTTGACAACCCCCCTCACAATAGTTGGGGGCCCACCCGTTTTAAAAACAGGTGGCCCTCCCTACTATTGTGAGGGGCCGGTGAGGGGGTTTTCAACCCCCCCCCCCCCCCCGGTACAAACATCATTTCCCGTGGGAAAGTGTGTTCTGTTTTAAAACAGGCCACTTGTGATGCGACACGTGGCACAATGTCAAACTTGATGTCAAAAAAAGTGTACATGTAGCATGATTGCCAAATATATTAACTGATCTCAAATATCAGTAAGTATAAAAATTTTAAAATAATTTTTTTAGTGAATAAAGTTAAAAGATAATTACCTCTTCATCCTTGTAAGTAATAGAAAAGTAATTACTAAGCATGCTTTGAAATAAGAAATTATGCTAATTGTACATTTTTGAATCACATTGTGTGATATGTGAAAATCTGTGCCGTTTATTTGAATAAGTATTATTAAAATTAATGGCTTAAAGTGTTGATACATCAAACAATGTCATTCATGATGTCAAACTTAGCCCTTGTTTGACATCCATTCTATTTTTTTTTTTCTTTTTTCATTTTAACCACACATTTTATCAATAAAATAATATTACATATAAACTCAAAAATTCTTCATACTTTTTAACCACACATTCTTCCATCAATCACTATTCCAAAATCTATTCTTTCCCCAAAAATGGGTGTCAAATGCAAGCTTAATGTACATGTAGCAAAATTGTTGGAATAGAAGGGATAATTGCAGCAAAAGTTTCAAACCTTTGAAATATTAGCAGACTTTTCTCAAACATTTGATTTGATGCAACCGTTACTCATAACATTTTCAAATGTTGCAAATGAAGCTTTTTTAAACAGTTTCCATCCATAATTCCGTCAACCAAAAAAATTAACTTTGACCACATTTTTAATATTTTAGAAAGGGGTAAAAAAGTAACTTTTCATTTATCACATTATATAATTAAATAAAAAAAACACACACACACATACACACACTCGTCTTCTTCCTCTCAACCCTCACTTACCTCCACCTCAAATCCAAAATCCACACCAATCACCGCTACCTCCACCAACCACCTGCTACAGGCTGAAAAGTTTAGCCCCAATCAGATATTTTCCCAATCGAATATTCTAACTATCTTCAATAGTTTCAATTTCTAAGTTCCAGCTTCGGTTACAAAAACGCAAGGAAAAGAGGAAAACTCATTAGCAAATAGAATCGAATCAGAGGGAACTTTGCTAAACGAACTAATCAGGCCTAGTGAGAAGGCGTGGAGTTGGAATGGACGATGTCATTTGCACCAAGGGAGGCCATGGCAGCAGTCATAGAGGACTCAGTCACGATGTCTATAGGGGAGGCGACGCAAGGAGTGGCAAGGGCAACTCTACAACTGAGCTTGGTAGAGACAAAGAGACGACATCTATTGGGAAATCGATGTAGTGGAGAAGGAAGATAATGTCGTCATATGTGTATGAGTATCCATGGTTGAAGAACCTCGTTGTCGAAAACCCATCTTCCATCATCGGAGTTCCGCCCATGGTTGTCGTAGCGGCCAAAAATGGGTTTCAGATATTGACAGTGAGTAAAATATTGGTTGGGACCTGAACTTTTCGGCCGGTAGCAGGTGGTTGGTGGAGGTGATGGTCGATGTGGATTTTGGGTTTGAAGTGGGTTGGGTGAGGGTTGAGAGGAAGAAGACGCTTGTATGTGTATGTGTTTTTTTCTTATTTCTTATTTAATTATTTAATGTGATAAATGAAAAGTTACTCTTTTGTCCCCTTTTAAAATATTAAAAATTAAAAATGTGGTCAAAGTTAAATTTTTTATCAACGAGTAGAATTATGGATGTAAACTGTCCAAAAGGGTTTCACCTGCAACATTTGGAAATGTTATGGGTGACAGCTACAACAAATTAAAGGTTTGGAAAAAGTTTGCTAATATTTCAAATGTTTGGAGCTTTTACTGTAATTATCCAAATAAAAATGGGCAATCTTGAATTCTAGCCAAAAGTAACTCTCTCAAGTGCATTTACTAAAACACATTTTTTGTAAAATAGCCAAAAAAATTCTCGACCAAGATTTTCTAGTACACAAATCTCGAGCAAGAAGTAATAGCTTCATATAGAAGATTTGCAAGGGCAACATAACTTTACGATCTAATCCATCTTCTAAACAAAGGAGATTAAAGTGTTGAGAAAATCATAACAAATCTGAGTATCTGGATCTTGACCTCATTTCGAATATCGAATTTTTTGCTAAAATCTAAAAAATACTCTAGCATCCGGCAACTCGGGCCCTAAAAGTTCATAGTTTGTCATCCTTTAGCAAGCTCCTTGTAAATCTCGAGTTTTATCTAAAATCTCGAATTTTTTAGGAAAGTTGAGTAAAATTTTGTCCCAAAAATTAGTAGTTTGTCTACATGAAGCAAAAAATTGAGATTTGAATCTAGTTTCAAATTTCGAATTTTTTTATGAAATCTCGAAAATCCTAGACAATTAGGTAAATTTAGGACTCAAGATTTAGAACTCATTAAAATCTCAAATTTCTATCAAATCTGAATTTAAATATATGATAGTGATAAAATTTGTACAATTTATTTTGAGGTTTGTCAATCGCAATGGCAGTTCGAGAAATGTAACTTCAATAAAATCTCATATTTGACCTTATTGAAATTTAATGTATCATACATGTTCTATTTACGTACAAATTCATGAAATTCATATACAAAATGAACCTGCATAAAGGGAATACAATAACAAACTTCAAATAAAGGATATTAACAATATGGTTACCACACCATTTCGTCCATTTGCTCCCCTCAAATGGTCGCGTGCAGTCCATTCGCATTATTTGCCCATAGGTAATTTGGTCAAGACATTAATTGACATCTTTTCCTAAAAACTTGTTTAACATGTTGAAGAAAAATTCAAGATTTGCAACTCAAACACAAAATATCGAACTCTGGACGAGCAAAACTTGAATTGATATTAAAATTCAACTTAAATCTCTCGTAAGGTAGATATCAAGTGTTCGAATTACAAGAAAATAGATAAAAAAATTCGTGAAGAATAAATTCCCTTAAAATGAACAATAAATAAGAGAGCAGCTATATCATTTCCTCTCGCCTG
The DNA here is from genome assembly GCA_035079005.1 of Fraxinus americana. Taxonomy (NCBI): domain Eukaryota; kingdom Viridiplantae; phylum Streptophyta; class Magnoliopsida; order Lamiales; family Oleaceae; genus Fraxinus; species Fraxinus americana. The sequence goes on from CM068719.1 coordinate 9,545,519, forward strand.
TGTAGAGGTTCTTCCCTGTGCCTGTGCAGGTTTCATCCTCGAGATTTCGAGGTTGGCTCCATGGAATCGGATATTGCAAACATGTGTGAACAGCTTTCCCTCACCGAACAGGAAGAAGATGTATTAGTGGTTGCTGAAGCAGAGGTACTAACTCCCCAATGCAGTGCTAAATGTCTGCTTTTCAAACTTTTATCTACCAAACACTTCAACAAAGAGGCCTTCAAGAACAACATGACGTGTCTATGGCGCCCAAATAGAACCTTGACATTCAAGATATTTCTCCAAACCTCTTTCTAGCAGAATTTGATGATAACCGGGATAAGGAACGTGTCCAGCGTGAAGGTCCATGGATTTTTGACTAACATTTGGTCTTAACCAAAGATGTTAATGGTCTAGAGCAAATCCACGAGGTTTCCTTCTCTGAGGCGAACTTCTGGGTCAGAATTTACGACCTACCTATCATGGTTCGCAACTGGAAAATGGGAGAATCTATAGGGCGCCAACTTCGAAAAATTCATTGACATTGATATTGATAAAAATGACATTGCCAGAGGTGACTACCTTCGTGTTCGGATCTGCCTGGATATTTCTAAGCCCCTGCTCCGTGGTAAGAAGGTTTGTGTGGGCTCATACAAACCGTTCTGGGTTCGCTTTGCCTATGAACGGCTCCCAAACTTCTGTTACTTAGGTGGTACTCTTGGACACAGTCAAAAGGAGTGTTCCCAATGGCGTTCTGCTATGGAGGCATATACAAATTCTGATTACGCCTACGGACCTTGGTTACGTGCAGGCAATATTGGTGATTTTGGAGGCCCTATTCGTGATCGTCAGCTGAATTCATTGGCCCCTGACCCTCCGACGAACCAGGCAGTACCATACTCCGGCGGCATGGGAAATGATAAGGATGTATCCGCAATGGAAATTTCCCATAATACAGCGGAAATTCAGGAGAATTTACAGGAATATAATTCTAGTGCTGATATTGTGGAGATATTGAAGGAGACAAACGTGGAGCAATCCCAAAAATCCTAGGATTGATAATATGGAATTGATTAAGGTGGCAGATTCTGGGCAATCACAGGACAATAATTTAAGGAAGGAGGCTGTAGTAAATATAAGTGCGATAAATCAGGAGCAAGGTACCATACAAACTGATGCGTTAATTGCCAATTATATGGAAGGAAAGTCTGGTAATTTCGTTAATACTGATAGCCTGTCAAAGGCTACTACTGCCATCCTAACAACAGATACTATCTTGCCAAATTAGACGGGGATCCAACTACAGAGAGGGGCAAAACTGTCCCAAGACGATGGAAAAGACTCCCCAAAAATCAGACCAAAGGGCGTACCACATCCACCCCACTTGAAAGTCTTAAACGGCCTTTGGATACTTCCGATACTGATGGTGGAGCTGCTCGAACTTCTAAAAGGGGGAGAGGTAAAGATAAGGCTCATGGAAGTACTTCTAACCTTAAGTCTCAGGAGATTTCGGTGGTGGCTGAATCTCAGCCCCACCGGTCACTATGAAATTGCTTAGTTGGAATGCACGAAGGATTGGGAACCCTCGTGGCATTCGCACTCTTTCTGATCTTATCAGGAAGAAAGATCCCAATGTTTTGTTTCTGCAGGAGACAAAACTTACTGTTACGAAAATGGAACTCTGTCGAATAAAGTTAAAGTTTTATGGTTGTTTTTCTGTTGATGCAATTGGACGTAGTGGTGGCCTTGCACTTCCTTGGAAACCTGATATCCGTCTATCTATTCTTAGTTACTCTAAGAGCCACATTGATGCAAAAATCGAATCACCACAGTACGCTGGTTTTTAACAGGAATATATGGTCAGCCCGAAACAAATAAACGAATGGAGACCTGGGATTTATTGCGGTGACTGAAAAGAGATAATCTGGAAGCTTGGCTTGTCTTTGGGGACTTTAATGAAATCCTCTCTAACAATGAGAAATGGGGAGGCCGAGAGAGACTTAGTCAACAGATGGAAAATTTCCAACAAATGTTCTCTAATTGTGAGCTCCGTGATCTTGGGTTCAAAGGCCCTCAATATACATGGCATAAGGGCAGACATAAGTCTACACAAATTTTCGAAAGGTTTGATCGCTTTGCTGCTAACACTCCATGGTGTCAACGCTTTACTTATGCTAAGGTTACCCATGGCTCATCAGTGTATTCTGATCATCTCCCACTATGGATCCAACTTGATGGGGCTCATCGAAAATCGTTAGAAGCTAAACCATTCCGTTTCGAATCAATGTGGCTTGGTGAAAAGGCCTGCTCTGATATTGTGCTGAATCAATGGTCTAGTAATAACCCTCAGATTCTGGAGGGTATAATGGAGAATTTAAGCTGCTGTAGTAATCAACTCCAGCAATGGAACCGAACAAAATTTGGCAGGGTGCATATTGAACTCAACAAAGCACGATCTAAGCTAGCCAGAGTCCAGAATCAAGATCCTCTACATATAAATTCTGATGTTCTTCAAAATACGGCTGATGAAGTGCAAACTTGGATGGATAGGGAGGAACTAATGTGGAAACAAAGATCTAGAGCTGCTTGGCTTGAGGGAGGAGACCAGAACACCCATTTTTTCCATGCTAAAGCTTCTCAGAGGAGAAAGACGAACATGATTACGAAGCTTTTGGATGACCAAGGATGCATGCAATAGCTTAATCGTCAACTATTATTCTGACCTGTTCTCCTCCAATGGCTCGAACAACCAGAACGCTGTAGTGGATAAAATAGAGAGCAAGGTAACCCCTGAGATGAACAACGCACTGATACAACCCTTTAACGCAGCTGAAGTTGCACAGGCTTTGAAGGAAGTGCACCCTACTAAAGCGCCGGGACCGGATGGTATGCCCCCTCTCTTCTTCCAAAAGTTCTGGCCTCATATTGGTTCTTCTATCTCAAACGCTGTCCTACATGCTTTAAATACCTTCGAGTTTCCCCAAGAGCTGAATCACACTTTCATGACACTCATTCCTAAAAATGAAAATCCCCAGAAAGTCAAGGACTTCAGGCCTATCAGTTTGTGTAATGTCATGTACAAATTGGTTTCTAAAGTGGTGGCTAACAGAATAAAACCGGTACTTCCTTTAGTAATCTCAGAAATACAGTCGGCTTTTATTAAAGGATGGCTGATAACGAACAATGTTCTGGTGGCCTATGAAATGCTCCATTACTTACGAAGAAAGCGGAAAGGTAAGAAGGGATTCATGTCTCTTAAGCTGGACATGAGTAAGGCGTATGACAGAGTTGAATGACCTTTCCTACAGGCGGTTATGTACAAATTGGGCTTCCACGAAAAGATTATTCAATTAGTGATGAAATGTGTTACTACTCCCTCTTTCTCAATTCTTATTAATGGCAGCCCTACTGGTCACATAGTCTCATCCCGAGGTTTAAGGCAAGGAGATCCTATCTCTCCTTATCTGTTTCTTTTATGCACTGAAGGACTAATTAGCCTAATGAATGAAGCGGAGAGAACCAGTAGGTTGACAGGTATTCAAGTGTGTCGAAGAGCTCCAAGAGTGAGTCATCTTGTCTTTGCGGATGGTAGTTTAATTTTCTATGAAGCCAAGGAAGAAACCATGTCCCGTCTACAAGCTATCCTAAGTGTGTATGAAGAGGCTTCTGGGCAACAACTGAACAGGGAAAAAACATCTATGGTTTTCAGTGCTAATGTGCCACCAGATAAAAAGCAAGCTATCATGGCCTTATGGAATGCTCCCCAAGTCCAACAATATGAAAAGTATCTTGGATTACCACCAATGGTGGGTAGATCCAAGACTCGAGCCTTCTCTGAAATAAAGCACAAAGTCTGGCAGCGGCTGCAAGGATGGAAGCATAACCTGTTTTCCCAAGGAGGCAGAGAAGTCCTCCTTAAATCAGTGGCCTTGGCGATCCCCTCCTATGCTATGAGTTGCTTCAAACTCCCATCTACGTTATGCACTGACATCGAAAGGATGATGGCCCGTTTCTGGTGGGGAAAAAAAGGAGGAAAGGAAGATCCACTGGCAATCCTGGAATAGCATGTGTAAATGGAATGGGCTTCAAAGAGCTCGAGGTTTTCAACATGGATGCTTGGCAAACAATCCTGGAGGCTTATGCAACACAAGAACAACCTACTTCATAAGATATATTCGACCCGTTATTTCCCTGATGGCAATGTGTTAAAGGCATCAATAGGTGGAAACCCTTCTTATACTTGGCGTGGAATTTGGGAGGCTAAGAATCTGTTATTCCAGGGAGGAAGATGGATTGTCGGCAATGGCACCACTATCCATATCCTGAAGGACAAATGGATCCCTGGTATAAGTGACTTGAGTAGGGAACTAAGGGCCAATCTACAACAACATTATTACCAGCAAGCTGATTGTCCAGTGGCGTCTTTGATTGATCCTCATTTACGATGGTGGGACTTGGCTAAACTTAGAGCTCTATTCAACCCAAAACTTGTCTAGGCCATTCTGAAATTACACCCAGCCATTTGAGGGAGGAGGATTTCTGGGTATAGGAGCATGAAAAATCTGGGATTTATTCCGTTAGTAGCGCATATAACTTCTTCAGAACTTGCCTAGCTCCTGACCGTGGCACCTGTTCAAATGCTTCTGAGAGAAAGAAATTTTGGGATACCATGTGGCGGCTCAAGATCCTTCAAAAAGTAAAGATCTTTGCCTGGAGAGCTTGCCGGGAAATTTTACCTTATAACCAAAACCTAGCTCGAAGAAATATTCACATTGCTCTTCATTGTCGCTTCTGTGATTACCAGGTGGAAGATATTTGCTATGTCCTACTTTACTGCCCTTCTGTCCATCAAGTCTTAATAATGCAATTTCCAGAACTACAGAATAAGACATTCCATGGAGGCTTCATTCAAGCTGCTACTGCAATACTGACTAATGGTTCAAAAGAGGCTCTCTCGAAATTTCTGCTCATTACTTGGGGCTTCTGGTTCCGCCGTAACAAGATGATTCATGATCAGGTGAATCTCCCACTCCCACAGGTAATTACTACTGCCCTCGCCAACAGATTGACTGCTGAATCTGACCATCCTCTCGTTCATTCTCCTGGGGTGCTCTCCCGCAAATAAAGGTGGTCAGCACCACCTCAGAATGCCGTTAAGCTAAATGTTGATGGCGCATTATTCTTTGATCTCAATAAAGCTGGACTTGGAATTATCTTACGTGACCACGAAGGGGAAATTATTTTGGCGGCAAGTAGTCTTGATAATTCCCTATTGGAACCTGAACATATTGAAGCTGCGGCACTTGTGAGAGGTCTACAACTTTGCCTTAACCTTGGGATGTCTCAATTGCTAGTGGAGAGTGATTGCTTATTCCTTGTGGATGAAATCAATAAATCAGAATCAACCTCCTCATTAATCCGGTTTTTGGCAGTTGAAATTAAGGACTTGATCAGAAGATTCCCTCATTGTAGCCTCCGTCACTGCAATCGTCTTGGCAATCAAGCAGCCCATTTTTTGGCGCGACATGCATGGTCTCTTGATGATATGATCCTTTGGTGGCACAGTGCCCCTTCTTTCATTGAAAATGTAATTTTCATTGATAGGCACCATTGTACCCTTTCCTAAGGCTTTTTGCCATTATGAATGACATATTTTTCCATCAAAAAAAAAAAAAAAGAGAGAGAGAGCAGCTTGGTCACAAGCTAAGATCGTTAAATAAATATTTAATTGTATAATGGAGTAGTATTGTAAATATTTTAAAATGTTCCAGGCTTAGAATTATAGATTTTAATTTTTAATTCCGTCAAGTTTATAAAGTAAATATTATAAGTCGAGATAACTTATTATAATATAAATAAAGTATTACTAAATATAAAAGAAAAACATTGAAATTACTAGAAAGTTAAAAGACTTAAAATCCGAAAAATCGATATTATTTTTTTCGTGAAACGCACTACCTGAAGCTCGTTATAACTTTTTTACGTCAGAACTAGTCAGAAGCACGTGCAATGCACGTGCCATGATTTAGTTGAGTATGTAATAGCGTAGGTATTAAAAACAAATATCTATGTCAAACATTAGTTACATAAAATTTTCTTATAAGTTGCTAAATATTTCGAGGCAACATGAAATGTGGAGATGAAAAAAATCACACCCACAGTTATTGAAGAAATCGAGGCTCACCTTCCACCACAGCCTCCAGTTATCGAAAAATATCTTCTCACCAATCCCCGATATTCAGTCATTGTCATTCATTTCATAAACCTCTAATCAATTTTTAAACAAAAGAACAGAGAAAAAAACTCAAAATAAATAAGTTTATTATTATCACATTTTAAATTTTTTAAAAAAAATTGAAATCGATCCAAATGGATATTCATATCGTGAAATATCGAATAAAACGAAAAATTGTAGGAAAATAAAGTTCGAAAAAAAGACATTGGAATGAGGTTGGAATTGAAAAGAAATATAAACAATTACGACGTTACGTTTCACAATTAATGTAAAATTATTTTGATATTTAAAATTTATCGATCATATATTATCATTGTTGCACTTCAACATTTCCAACAAATTTTAAATCACTTAAAACAAATATCTTTAACTTAAAATATTGAATCAAACGTAAAATAAATAAATAAATAAATAAATAAACAGGGCTTAGCTGAGTCGAGTCGTCAAGCCATTTGGCTGGTAAATAGTAAACAAAACTAATAAAAAAAAGGTTAGCCGAGCTGTAAAGCCATTTTTATATTTTAACTTAATCGAAAAAAAAGGTTAAAATAACTAATAAACTCAAAGAAATTGAAAAAAACTAATCAACGTAAAAAAAAAAAAAAAAAAAAGCTTAGCCAAGCCAAGCTATAAAGTCATTTTTATATTTTAACTTAATCGACAATATATTTATTATTATCACATTTGAAGTTTTTTGAAAAAAATTGAAATCGATCCAAATGGGTATTCATATCGTGAAATATCGAATCAAACGAAAAATTTTAAAAAAATAAAGTTAAAAAAAAACATTAGAATGATGTTGTGATTGAAAAGAAACATAAATAATCACGACTTTACATTTCACAATTAATGTAAAATTATTTTGATATTTAAAATTTATCGATCATATATTTATTATGGCCGCAATTCAATTTTTGATATTTAAAATTTATCGATCATATATTTATTATGATCGCACTTCAACATTTTAAATTGCTTAAAACGAATATCTGTAACTTAAAATACTGAATCAAACGTTAAAAAAAAATAATAATAATAAAAAAAAAAAAAAAAAATAAGGCGAGCCGTAAGCCATTTGGCTCGACTCAGCTCACGGCTTGTGAACAGTAACCCTAACTCACTCTTTTATATTTAGTTAGATATTGGCACAAGAGTCAAATTTTACCTCTCTAACCATTCTAAACTTTTAAATAAAATGACTCAATACCTCTAGCCATTAAACTCAACCTAAAAAAGGATTTGTTGTAAACAAATAAAGTTCTCTCTAATCATAACCTGACTTAAACATCAGAATGTGAACCACTGTTCATCCTCACACTTGTATGTAATTTGCATAAAACAATCAAGTTTAAGGTTAGCGTAGAACTCGTAACAATTTTGCGACATCAACACTATCTATTTCTACTTCTAGTCATAAACACAGTTTACATACAAACCCTCTTCCAAATAATGGAGCTTTAAAACTAGAACATCAGTTCACAATTCAAATGGGAAGCATTACTGCAGAACAAAATAAATCTCTAGATAAATCTTATTTATTAAAATAAAACGAAGTCAAGAGGAAGTACGTAATTTGACGTTTCTCTCCAATAACAATAAAACCGGCGAACAAAGAATATCCTATAGACATCTACCAAAATGTAAATAAGGAGAAAATAGAGTAGGAGAGGGAGGGCAAACTCGAAAAATGTAGAAAACCCATTAAAGACGATCAATAGGGGTAAAAGGTATAGATTTTTTTGTTTTAGAAACCCAATACCCAACAAAAATGGATACACAGAAGGCAACGACGGATATGAGTAAAGCAAAACCAGAGGCAGCATCCCAAGAGCTCCCAGATGCAACTTTGACGTGTGAAGAGGAGCCAGGAGTTACGTCCAGCGGTACCCAATCACAGCTGACAGTATAATGCCCCGAACCGTGCCATGGATTTCCATCAATAGGGTACCAGAAGGCAGCAGAAAATTTGCTTGATTTGCCGATTGTAAATTGTACATCCTACATAAAGAAAATGGAGTTATTTAGTGTATTTAAAGTTTTGAGAGCATGGCCAAGATACCAAGTCAATCTTTTAGTTAACTAGTAAAGTTCTTCGTCAGAGGAAGAATAACATCATTCCCTTTTTTCGTTTCAGAAGTCTCAGATCGCTTCATCCTTCTTGCCCAAAACAAATTGAATATTATAGTTTCAAGAAATGTACCCTCTTTTAAGCAACCGCAACTCGTATATTTTAGTACCATTTATCAAGTTTGTCAATTAATGTAAGTTGAAAGGCCAGCAATTGAGAATTCAAAATTCTAATATCAATTTGCAAGGTGACTTAAGTCTTTAACGAGCAAGCAACAAGCAAAGAATGTGCACAAGAAAGCAAGCAGGAAAAAACGAGCAACTGAAAATATAAAACAACCTGCTGAAGACGATCCATGGTTCTCATAGGCCTGGTGAATTCAAAGTAGTACGTACCCTTCTGACCAGATGATGCATAAGGAATATCTTCCTCAACATAACCTGTCAGGCAAGTATGTAAAGACAGATAAGAAGAAAAGGTTCCATGCTTACTAAAAACATCAAAAGAATTCTCATCACAGACATTGGAATTATCATCTTACTGTCTAGAATTACCTTCAAGAATAATCTAAGCCTTACCTAGTTAAACTTGGCGTTACGTGCGCCCTTTTCTACCACTTGAATTATATAATTCCAAATTGATTATCTGGTCTCTTTCAATTATACTTTAGTCCATGCTCAATCAATCTGTCCCGTAAGGCCATAGTTTGATAGTATAACACAATAGTTAATAAATCCATGCTGCTTAATCTTGAATACCATCTCCATTCTTGTAAATATACACTAACACAACTCTTCCACTCCTCGAGCATCTTTTCACTAAGATCTCATTTTATAATTTCATCAACCATAAAATACCCACCTTATTCAAGACATTTCAATACTTCATTAAAGATTCCTTACCACTTGTTTTTCTCATCTTCACCCTATTCATAGCCCCCTCTTAAATACGAAATTGGGATTCTTCATGTATAGTCAACATTTTTATCTTCAATAATATACAAAACTATATTTTTGTTATAGAAATTCTTTTATGACAAAAATAAGATAGTGATGCGTTGGAGGAAAAACATAATTTTCATCAATAGTTTAGATATTAAAAACCTCTAGATAATCAAATAAACTTCAAAAGAGGAAGCAGAAAGGTAGGACTGCAGAGTTATTTACTTGGAAGTCCTTTTACCCAATATACTTCGATGCACCTCAGTCAATTTTTGGAAAAAGGAATTAACAATTCATTCAGAAACATGCAAAATATTCACCTGAATGGGTGGTGAAACTGCTATGCCACCATGCACCTTTCCAGTCATTCATCGCTGTAGATTCATTTCCTGAAAGTAAAGCAAACAAAAGCTTTTAAGTACTACGTGCTTCGGTCCACAAATAGTCAGATCGAGACAAAAGATAGGACAATTATTGAAAGCTGTGTCTACGTGAATCCATATGTTCTAACCAGTGTACTAACACCAGATTTTAACGGATAACTTTCCTTTTTATTTTTATACTATGACCAATTGAAAACCTAAAAAATATGTAGAGACCAAATATTAATTTCTGACAACTCCAACTTGTCCACATGTGCCTCTAGGTTCTGCATCATGAGATGATTTATGCATATTTTATGGAATTCATTATGGCTGTCAGAAAGTACAAGATCAAAATCATACTAAGCACATACAACAAACTCCTAATTCAATAACACGTGGCATAAGAATGAAAGTTTAGTCCTAAATCAGATTACAAGATTAAATGTTTGTTTCTGTGTCATATAAGTTGCTAAAATTGTAATGTGGGAAATGAGTGGTGGATAAGTGGTAGAAGTTGTGGGTCCTATGAAACATGTTATTAAAATTAAAGTTAGACTTTGACCTGTAAAACATATGGAACTTATAATGAAACCCAAGCAAGCTTTTAAATGATTTTAATCAGTTAACAGTTAAAGCTCAGTTTCTAAAATGTTTTGAAATATCAAAGTACCTGCTGAACCAATGCCGTCAAGGTTCCCACAGTGTGGATTCCAAGCAAACATATCAACCAAACCAATCCTGTTCAAGAGAATTCATATAGCACGTGACATCCACTATTAATTAATTTACGAATCTCTGCACAATGATTGACAACCCAAATAGTTTACCTATCAGTATTGTTACCATCTCCTGTGATTGGGTTTTCGCCATACAGTCTTCCCGGGATAGAATTTCCAATGGAGAAATGCATGATGTCGACTTCATATCCACGGCACGTCTTGTTGTTGCATGAACCACGTAATTCTTTACACCCACCCATCTTGTTAAACAAAGCCAAACCCATTTTAACTCAAAAGATACCCAAAAAAGGAAAAAATAAAAAAAGGAAAGGAAAGCAGGAGATTGAACTAAATGAAGTCACAATCTAACAAAAATTTCAGTTTCCTTAAACAACTTACATCATGATATGAAGCACTCTCACCAACTTGGAACATCAGGGCTACTGATGGGCATTTATAGTTATCTCTGCATGATTAAAGAGCAGAGTTATTTGAATTAATTGTTTATGCAAGTAAGCTTGCCTTAATTTATAAGGCTACACTGAGAATGAAACTATGAGCAAATATTTACTCAGGAATTAATCAAACCAATATATATTATTGACCATTGAGGTAGTTATCTCACAGTGGTTAACACTAAGTTTGTTTGGTTTTATATCTGAGCTAAAGATGAGTAGTTTTCAATTGTAAAGTTAGTTATTCTATTGACAATTGTGTATGCTGAAATACCCGGCTGACATGCTGCCTGATATGGTATTTAGAAACAAATTTAAAATTGTAAAGCGAAAATTTCTCTACGGTGTGTTCTTACCACAGATAGAATACAACCTATATAATTTACTAATTGAGTGTATGGTGATGAAAAATGGTATAATACCAGGAAACAAAATCAAATAAATTAATACAATGTCCAGAACAATATTATTTCAAAGGTTTATAATTTTAAAAAATTGAACAAAAGTTTCTTTTATCCTGCACCGTTGGCACATTCTAAGAAGCAGGTAATGTTAGGTTCCCTATTCTCACTCTTTGATATCAAAGTTTTGGCAAAGCATTTATTAAGACTGTCGTAATATTCTAAATATATTCATATGATTATCAGTAATATGACTGGCAATACAACTACAGAGATAGAAAAATGCCAGTAAAGTAAACTTTCAAAGCTTTTCTTGAGATAGCTCTATTTACAATCAAAAATAATTTCCCAAATATATTCATACAATCATAGGTCTACTGGGATTCGCAATGAAGAGTATAATATCAAATTGAAGCTCGAAAAAGAGAGAGAGAACAAGGAACGCTTCCAAAAGGAACAAAAAATGAAGAAGGAATGGCAGGATCGATTTCCCATAGTTAGAAGTTGAAATGTGATAGGGAAAAAACTCACCCTTTTGAATACACATAATCTCCATCTACTTGCAACATGAAGTAAACATCCTTTCCATCATGCAGAGCCTATAATGCATTATCAAGAAACTTATTAACACAACATACAAAACTCACACATTTACTTATTTCATGTATCAATTTCAAATTCAATTTCCTCTAAAACATTTCCTGTTTCAATTGAAATTTTTCCAGGGCGTTATGTGGTAATGGATTTTTCTAACAAAATAAAAAACTTAGGAAAGGATCATACAGTACAAGTTCTCAAATTTGGTTCCAATTAAATAACATATATATCCATCTATTAGCTCCCTCAAAGATTAGTGTGAACCATTCATCTAAAAGATATAATGAATTCATTTTCCTATGCAATTTTTCTTAAATGGGACTTGAATCTAGGTTTTTCATTCTCCATATCATCTATTCAATTATATTGTTTGAATCTTTTTTTCAACAATTAGCAATGATACCTTAACGGTCATTTTTCCAGCTTTGTACTCCTTATCTTCATCCGGATCGAGAGCTGGGCGGAGTGGAAAATCGAAACCATCTACATCAGCCCAGTCATCAGCATGTCCATCAAGAGTGACAAATCCAGGCTTAAACTCGGCCACAATTCGTGCCTCGTCATCGGGCTCGCAGTGCCAGTCACCGGATTCTTGGTGAGAGGCCACGAATCGCAGTTGCCTTGAACCCGAGAGGGCGGCACATAAGAGGAAGAGTTGAAGATGAAATAGAAGCGACATAGTAGGCGGAAACGGCAACGTTTTGAAGGAGTAAACCAGGTAGAAAAACCACAGAAACTTGGTATTTGGAGATTCGAAGGAAAATTTGAGCCGCCCAAGGGGAACGACGACAGTTGACTTAGACATTGGCCGTTATTATTCAGCTAATCTTGCCCAAAATGTGTTGTGCCACGTCATTAAAAGTGTTAAAATAAAATTAAAAAAAAAACACGTTTTTAACGGTTGTGCTACGTGTACAGGGGATCTGTATAGATAGTCTTATAGGTGTACGGATGGTGTGTATCTATAAGTGGATTTGAAAAATAAACTTTCCAAATGGAGAACTAGTAGAGGATCAAGAAGCTCAAGAAGTCAAGACGTTTTAAATATAATCAAGGGGTTAAAAAATAAATAAATAAATAAAATTGAAGTGTTTGATATCAATTGGATGGCTCTCTAGGCAAGTTCGAGTCTATGATAGCATTAATTTGCTAAATCATGCTACAATGACATAATCATTGACATAATATCATATGACACTTTTTTATTGTACTGTTCTAAATACAGTAAGTTTTTTCATCCAATGACATCTTGCCAACTAACATTTTGTCACTTCATCTGTCAAACATTTTCTGGCAAAGTGGCATATCCCTAATTTGATTGCTGTGGTTTTTTCTATACTATGATGTTTTTTTTCTTGGTCGGTACTTATGCTTTGATTCAGTTAATGGTTTTCTTTTCTTTAACTTTTGAAATTATTCTTCTTCATTCTTGATATTGGATAAAAATGTTGATCTTCAAATGTCAATCTTGATTTGAGTTTGATTAAGTTGTAAGTTATAACAATGCCTTTGTCATCTATTGAAGGATTCAAGGATCTCTTAAAGAGTTTTATTCTATTTAAGGATTGTAGGATCTTTAAGAGTTTTTAGTCTTTTAGATATCTTCGTTAGTACTTAGTTTTGTGGTGTCATCCAAACCTTGCGGCCAACACTGCCACAATACTCTTTGATTGAAGGGGGTTTTCTCAGAGGCGTTTTAACTTTTAACGTGTGCGATTTGAGGGCCTCAACTACTTGTGTAATCAGTAATGTACGTTCTGGCTATAATATTGTTCTTGCTTTTTAGCTCAACTTGTTTGTGTGAAATTTTTGCTGCTGAATTTTAATAGCGCATTACAGTTCTTGGGTAGCTTGAAATTTGAATAGATTTGGTAATGGAAGTTTAAACTATTGTATCAAATATTCATGTATATACATTGCTCTCTCCTGTCTAATATTGAAGAAAATAGAATAAGATCGTTTCAAATTTATTTGAGGTGAATATTTTATCTTGGGATTTTCAATCTTTCGTCTCCATTTTTCCCAGAATACTTTTTTTTTTTTTGCCTGATTAATGGCTTCGTCGTCAAGGAAAATGAATGTGTACAATGTACTAACTAAGTTTAGGGTCTCATTGGGGCCCTTTTTATATCAGGTTAATTACATGTACTTCTGCAATTGGGTGAATAGCGATTTATTTCAGTTCCAATAACTATGTCATTCCATCATGGATGAACTTTCTATAATCTGCAGGTCTAAGAGTGGATGAATAACATAGGGGAGAGAGAGAGAGAGAGAGAGATTGAGTGCTGGATTTACTAAAATTCGATGGAGAAGATCTTTCAAGCATCGGAGACATTATTGAAGCTGCTAAACTGGAATTGGCTAACCATCAGGATGACCACCAGTTACACTGGTATTCAGCTCGATCTGATTGCTAAACTGCTTGCAATTTCAAGAGCTGAAGAATGCTTCCTGAAGTTGCCAGATTTCTTGAAGGACAATAGAATTTTTGGTGCTCTCTCGAATCGTATGTGTAAGTGTTATGCCCTAGGTCCAATCAACTTTGGACATAAACACTTTGAATATATATAATCAATGCATATGTATGGCAATATCTATTATTTAATTGAATTAATATTCTAATAAGTTAAATAATAGAATCCGTAGATTCAAGTCTTGGTGATTTGTTAATCACAAGGAGTTGTGATTGTGAGATACAAATTACATATGACTGAATCTTAAATCGTCCGTGGTCGAGGTAATAACGAGATACGGATATCGTTATTACGGATAGACTATCGCGTGTGGCATTCTTACTTGTAAAGTAAGTAGCTGATCTCACAAGCTAAAGTGTGGTGACACTTGAATGAACACGTGGATGTTTTGTTATAGAACAAAACATTGGAGACCACGAGAGATTCCACATGGATAACTATCTAAGTGTTAGTGGTTAATCTCTAACGTTCGGTAGTGGGATTGGTCCTTTGACTTGAGGTCATCATAGTACCTTATATGAGGGCGATCATACTTTGGTGATGTTGGATGTTGCTCTGTCAAGGGTCGCTAATACAAAGATCGTTCGGGTATGTCAAGAATCATATGAAGGTTGTGAATGATCAATAGAGGATTCGTCACTCTTAGATAGTAAGAGATTATGATCTACATTTTATCCAGTTAAGTTGATAATGAAATCCTTGGCCAAGGTGAACTCATAAGTCGGAAAAGAGTTTTCGACGTACATTGACTTAACAGTAGGATAAAAGATATGATCGATAATTGAGATTGACACATATCCATATCTCATAATTGATCGGATCATATTGACGAAAGGATTATAGTTTCACGGTAAACGAACAAGTTTGGTTTTATCATGCTACGTGATATTTCCCGTCACATGTATTGCCCTGATACATTGCTAGATGTCAATGCAGGACAACGAAAATGAATTAGTGATAAATTAAAAGGGGCGTTTTAATTTATTGATTTTGATTAGATCAAAATAATAATTCACGTCGTTCGGCATCGTGATCGGGAACCTAATGGGTCACACACAAAAGAGAATCAGAAGAATGAGATTTACCAATTAATTAATTGACAAGTGTTGGATAATTAATTAATTGGGTTGTTTGTTAATATGCCCGAATTAATTAATTGGATTAATTAATTCATGGACCAGATTTAATTAATTTGGACCGGGTTAAGTTTAATAGATGGGCCGAGCCCATCTGGACTTATATTAATAAGCTGTTAGGGTTTGAAAAACAGTAGAGAAATTCATTATTCTTGCTAGCACGAGAAAAGAAAAACCCTAGCCGTCATTCTTATTCTCTGTGTGGATCACCATTGGAGGCTGGACAATTGGACAGCTTGGATTGCAGATCGTGATCATTGAAGTTCAAGGAAAAGCAAAAGAGTTTGTGGAATTCATCAAAGGTATCATTCTCATCACAGTTTCTATCTAAACACATTGCAGATCCTCGTTTGGGAATTGAAAATTGTTTAATTTCCGCTGTGCATGATAAGTAAATTCCCAACAGTGGTATCAGAGCCTACTTTGTGTTTGTTAGAAATTGTTTTGCATGTTTGAACAATTAAAAGTTAATTGTTTAATTTTGTTTCTTGAATCTAGCAATTTAGAAAATTATTTTTCATCTTCAAAAATCTGTTTTGAAAATGAAAATAATTTTTTCGTACAAAAAAAAAAAAAATTTGGATCTGAAAAACCGGCGGCCACCGGAGTTGGCAGCCACCGTGGCTGGTGAGCCCGAGCCGTCGGCGCAACGTGCGCGATGACGACCTTGCAGCAATGATCGTCGGCTGCCGTCATCGCAACGGGCAGCAGCGAGAGTCAGCAGCGAGCGGCGACTGTCGCGCTCGCTGCGAGTCGCCGCTCGCTGCTCGTTGCAGCAGCGACACGCTGCTGCAACAAGGGGGGGCAGGGGCTGGTCGCCGGTGAGCCCCTGCCACGGTGAGTTGATATGGGCGCAGCCGGTAGCGTGAAGAAGCGCCGGCGAAGGGGCGATTTTCTTAGGGTTTTCAGACGAAAAAAATGAGAGGTGGAGGCGGGGGCTCTTGTGCAATTTTCTAAATTTCAGGCCCCCGTCTGCAATAATGGAAAAGGGGTCAAGTTTGCAATTATTTGAAAATGGCCTATTCCACTATTTATGAAACTTGGAGGCTTTGTTGTAATTTTAAACTGGGGTCAACTTTGCAATTTTCGAAAATGAGTTTTGAATTTAAATTTGAAATGGTTTTGAATTTAAATATTAAAATGGTTTTAAACTTGTATTTTAAATGGGTTTAACCTTAAATTTCAAATTTGACCCGTTTAAAATTTCATTTAAAATTGACGACTTTTATGTTTTCGTTAAAATTGGATTTTAACCTAAATATTAAACTTTGACCCTGAATTGAATTTTATTTTATTTAGGAGTTTTATCCTAAATTAAAATGTTAATTCATTTTATATTAGAGTTAGACTTTAATTTAATATTTAATTAAAATTTGATTTTAATTAAATTATCCACCCTCGTATGTTGTTGAAATTAGAGTTGGACTCTAATATGACATTTAATTGAAATTTGATTTTAATAAAATTGTCTCACCCTAAATTTTTCTTGAAATTAGAGTTTGACTCTAATATGGTATTTAATTAAGATTTGATTTTAATCAAATATGTTCGCCCTAATATCTTGGAATTAGAGTTTGACTCTTATTTTGTATTTAATTAAAATTTGATTTTAATTAAATTCAACCATATTAATTTGATTATAATTAGAGTTGAACTTTAATTTAACGTTTAATTAAAATTTGATTTTAATTAAATTGTTTTGCCCTAAAATTTTATTGGAATTAGAGTTGGACTCTAATTTGGTATTTAATTAAAATTTGATTTTGATTAAATAGTCCCGCCTTATATTTGTAGAATTAGAGTTGGACTCTAATTTGATATTTAATTGAAATTTGATTTTAATTAAATAAGTTCGCTAATTAAATTAATTAATTAATTTGATTAATTAATTATTTAATTGTTCCGATCCATTTGTCTAAATTAGTTTAGACGACTTTAATTGGTAGAAACTTGAAACATGTTTGCATATAATATTAGATATTATAGGAATGCATTTATATGATGAATGTTTTATTAGTGGATGATTATGGACTCGACCATGTGGATGTGTTGAATGGTTAGTTTTATTCTTGTTGTTTTATGAGCCTGCGAGCTCTTATTTATTTTGGACATGCGAGTCCGTTATTATTATTATGGGCCTGCGTGTCCAATATTATTTAGGCCTGCGTGCCAACTAGTATAGGATACAAGTTGCAGCTGGACTAATTGGAGATACAAGAAGAGGAGGAGACCATAGAGATGGAGCATTGTATGAACCAATGCTATGCCCCCTAGGAATTGACCGACTAGTCTTCCTTATGGCTCGGGAAGACTAGATAGTATAAGTCCATAATCGTCCACACTATTATATGTATGTTTATTTGCATGTTAGATGTATAATAAAATATATATAATTATTACGATGAGACCTTTTGCATGCAAAACCCCTCGTTAAAATATTAAGTCAATTTGATATTTGCCTTCCATCATTATAGTGAAAAACGAGAGTCCTCAATCGATCTAAGCTTGTTGAGTACACTCAAGGCTGGTCGATTAGGGATATGTTTGACACTATGAAATATTAGATATTTCTGAATGATGGGTTTGACTTAACTAATATTTATCTTTTGTTGAGTACACTCAAGAAGATAAATTTTAGAGGCATGTTAAAATATTAAGTCATATTTATATTTGCCTTCCATCATTATAGTGAAAAACGAGAGTCCTAAATCGATCTTAGCTTGTTGAGTACACTCAAGGCTGGTCCATTAGGGATATGTTTGACACTATGAAATATTAGATATTTCTGAATGATGGGTTTGACTTAACTAATATTTATCTCTTGTTGAGTACACTCAAGGAGATAAATCTTAGAGGCATGTTAAGCTAACACATAAGATGTGTGAAGACAAGGAGTTGTCGGCTTAATGATCTGAGAGTTGTATGGAGATACAATTGATAATAGTATCTACCCAAATGTTTTATTAGGGCTTGTTGAGTACACTCAAGGTTTTAATATAACAAATGGGATCCCAGCCCACTGGGAATCAAGTACGGATTCCATAAATTTATGTGAGAGGGTCATAAATTTGAGTTAAACAGTGGGAGCGAAATTAATTTAATAAAAGGCCATGTTAAATTAATTCATGCATTATATATATTATTTCTTTTACTTTTCGTCGTTTACATTTATTGAATCATGAGTAACCATATGTAAGAGGCATATTGTATGCCAACAATCAAAGCAAATTTTCTTGATTGACGCCGCAATCTGAGAATTGTTCTCAGGCATGAAAAAAAAAAAAAATTGGTTGTGTCCTTGAGTAGTCCTTTCTAGAGACACATGTTGATGACTCGATAAAAGAAGAGGTGGCTGCTATAATAAACACAGTGATGACAATAGTACTACAACATATGTGATGTTTGTAACTATGTCACCTGAGTTACAAAGCAACATAAGAGTATAGATGCTAACACATGATTTTTCATCTCAATATGTTGAATGATGAACAATCATACGAGGAAATATATGATATTTCCCAGCAACTATACCAGTGCTTAATGACAGAAGAATCTTCAATCGGTGCTTGTGTGCTGAAGATGCAGACTACTTTGAAAAGTTGTCTTGATTGCGTTCAGTCGTGAACAATGAACTAAGTATAGACTTGGTTCTGCAATCTCTGTCAGAGAGTTATTCATAACTAATTATGAATTTAACATGAATAAACTCGAAGCACGCTCATTGAGATGCTGAACATGCTTGAAACTGTTAAGTCCAACATCTGTGTTTGTAGTGGACAAATCTTAGTCATAAATTCTTATATGGAAGTCTAAAGGATGCTTTGGGAAAGTAACCAAGATGACTAAGACAGTTAAAGCGAATAAGGACAATACCAAATCTGATGATCCTTATTATCATTTTGGAATGATGGGTCATTAGAAATGTAATTGCAAGGCTTAAATCTACTTCATCAGTTTCATGGGTATTAGATACTAGATATAGATCTCATATTTGTATAAATATGCAGAAACTAAATAAAAGTAGATCGCTGCAGAAAGGAGAAGTTGACCTACACGTTGAAAATGAGCAAAAGTTGCCGCATTACCTGTAGAAGCATATTTCTCGCAATTGCCTTTAGGCTCGATACTAGAATTAGAGAAATGTTAATTTTGTTCCCACCATTACCAAGAGCATTAAATAAATTTCATGTTTTGACATGAATTATTCTAATGTTAAGGACAATTGTTGTTCCTTTTTATCTTGATAAGATCTTAATGGTTATGGTAAATTACAAAATGACATTTATATTCTAAATGTTGAGTGTTCTATAATGAGTATAGAAATTGAAAGGCATAAAAATGATAATCTAAATAACACCTATATCTGACATTGCAGATTTGGTCACATAAATGAGAATGCAATTCCAAACTTACATGGAGATGTATATTTGGGTCAAATAATTTTGAATCATTTGACAAATGCGAATCATGTCTGTAAGACACAGTGACCAAATCTCCTTTTACTTGAAAAGGAAAATGATCTGCACATAGTGATGTATGTAGATCCATATCAATTAATGTCAGGTGAAGTTTATCTTATCTCATCACATTTACTAGTGATCATTTCAGAAATGATCATATATATTTGATGAAATTCAAGCATGAATCTCTTGAAATGTTCAGGGGATTCAAGCTAGGAATAGATAAACAAATAGGTAAACATATTCTTATACTAAGACTTGTTCGAGGTAAAGAATATCTAAAATAGAGAATTTTAGATTATCTAAAAGAGAATTAGATTCTCATGCAGTGGATTCCTCCACATACATTGCAACATAATGATGCATCTGAAATGAGGAATCGTGCACTATTAGATATAGTGCAATAGAGAACCAGCCATGCAAACATTCAAAAGTCGTTTTGAAGTCATGCACTGATTGATACGTGTTGCGTACTAAATCGTGTCTCATCTAAATCGGTTGACAAAACTTCATACGAGTTATGGAAATGCCCAACTTATCTCATATGAAAGTTTGGACTGTGACGCTTATATGAAGCGCATTCGAATCGGATAAGTCTGAGACTAAGTCCGATAATTATATATTTGTGGATATCCAAGAGATAATTGGATATCAATTCTATAATCTCGTTGAGAAGAAGATGTTCATCTCAAAACATGTCATACTCTTAGAGAAAGTGTTTACTCTAAGAGAGACAGTGGGAGTAGAATAAATCTTGAATGAGTTCAAGAGTCCACGGATATAATTGGCCGAATATATGAACCTGAGTCTTATCCCACACCAGCTGAGGGATATACTCTTGATCAGGAAGTGAAGACTTCTGAGAACACGTTAGCTCAGTGTAAATCTTGTAGGATCATTTGACCTCCTAGAAGGTACGAATCCATGATTGCTAATCAAGGATAATGAACCTACTAATTACGTAGAAATAAAGTCAAGTGTTGACTTCAAGAGATGGACTTGTTGTATGTAACCGAGGTTTGACCTTGGTCGACTTGCCTAATGGATTAGAACCCATAGGTTGTAAATGAGTTTACAAGAAAATGTCAATATGGATTGAAACAAGCCTCTTGGAGCTAGAATCTTCGATTTGATACAAAAGTCAAAATGTTTGATTTTATCAAAAATGAAGATGAAATGTGCGTTTACAAGAAGATAGTGGGAGCATTGTCGCATTCCTGATATTATATGTATGAGACATATTACAGGAAACGACGTCTCTATATTTCAATTGTTGAAATTATGGTTGTCAAATAATTTCTCCGTGATGGATGTGAGAGAAGCAAGTTGATCTATAGAGATAGATCTAGAAGGTTACTTAACTCATCCCAATCTATACAGATAAAATCTCGAGAAGATTTTATATGGAGAAAATGAACTGAGAGTTCATGGATAGAATGATGCTAACTTCTAGTCAGACTAGAATAATAGCACATCTCAAAAAGGATATTGGTTTACTCTTAAGCGGTGTGTTGGAAATGTTCCAAATAACCGTTGATTCAATAATGGAAGCCTTATACATCATTGCTTTACAAAGCAACAAAAGTTGTGGTCTGGATCAGGGAGTTCATTACTGAACTTAGAGTAGTTCCTAACATTGTTGTTCACACGCTTATGCATTGTGATAACAATGGAGCCATCGTGCAAGCAAAGGAACTAAGGTCTCATCAATGATCCAAACATATGTTAAGGCAGTGTTATCTCATTGAAAAGATAGTACAAAGAAATGACGTAAATAAAGAACGAATTCCCACAAGTTATTAAATTGCAGATCCACTGACAAAGAGTTGTCGCAGTATAAACATGATCGTCATGTAGACTCTTATGGTATAAGATACATAAGTGATTGGATCTAGTGCAAGTGGGAGTTTGTAAGTGTTATGCCCTATGTCCAATCAACTTTGGACATAAACACTTTGAATATATATAATCAATGCATATGTATGGCAATATCTATTATTTAATTGAATTAATATTCTAATAAGTTAAATAATAGAATCCGTAGATTCAAGTCTTGGTGATTTGTTAATCACAAGGAGTTGTGATTGTGAGATACAAATTACATATGACTGAATCTTAAATCGTCCGTGGTCGAGGTAATAACGAGATACGGATATCGTTATTACGGATAGACTATCGCGTGTGGCATTCTTACTTGTAAAGTAAGTAGCTGATCTCACAAGCTAAAGTGTGGTGACACTTGAATGAACACGTGGATGTTTTGTTATAGAACAAAACATTGGAGACCCACTGAGAGATTCCACATGGATAACTATCTAAGTGTTAGTGGTTAATCTCTAACGTTCGGTAGTGGGATTGGTCCTTTGACTTGAGGTCATCATAGTACCTTATATGAGGGCAGTCATACTTTGGTGATGTTGGATGTTGCTCTGTCAAGGGTCGCTAATACAGCATCGTTCGGGTATGTCAAGAATCATATGAAGGTTGTGAATGATCAATAGAGGATTCGTCACTCTTAGATAGTAAGAGATTATGATCTACATTTTATCCAGTTAAGTTGATAATGAAATCCTTGGCCAAGGTGAACTCATAAGTCGGAAAAGAGTTTTCGACGTACATTGACTTAACAGTAGGATAAAAGATATGATCGATAATTGAGATTGACACATATCCATATCTCATAATTGATCGGATCATATTGACGAAAGGATTATAGTTTCACGGTAAACGAACAAGTTTGGTTTTATCATGCTACGTGATATTTCCCGTCACATGTATTGCCCTGATACATTGCTAGATGTCAATCTGGGACAACGAAAATGAATTAGTGATAAATTAAAAGGGGCGTTTTAATTTATTGATTTTGATTAGATCAAAATAATAATTCACGTCGTTCGGCATCGTGATCGGGAACCTAATGGGTCACACACAAAAGAGAATCAGAAGAATGAGATTTACCAATTAATTAATTGACAAGTGTTGGATAATTAATTAATTGGGTTGTTTGTTAATATGCCCGAATTAATTAATTGGATTAATTAATTCATGGACCAGATTTAATTAATTTGGACCGGGTTAAGTTTAATAGATGGGCCGAGCCCATCTGGACTTATATTAATAAGCTGTTAGGGTTTGAAAAACAGTAGAGAAATTCATTATTCTTGCTAGCACGAGAAAAGAAAAACCCTAGCCGTCATTCTTATTCTCTGTGTGGATCACCATTGGAGGCTGGACAATTGGACAGCTTGGATTGCAGATCGTGATCATTGAAGTTCAAGGAAAAACAAAAGAGTTTGTGGAATTCATCAAAGGTATCATTCTCATCACAGTTTCTATCTAAACACATTGCAGATCCTCGTTTGGGAATTGAAAATTGTTTAATTTCCGCTGTGCATGATAAGTAAATTCCCAACAGTATGCTGGTGACAGAATGAGGGAAAAATCTGAATCGTTGACCGATAAAATGAGAGAGATAATGCTTGTGATGCAATTCCATTTAATGTCATGATGACACTCTGTATGGACCTTAAAGATTACAACAAGGTTGAGTTAATGATCTCGGAAATGATAGAGAAAAACGTATCTTTAGATATATATTCCTATAATATTTGGCTGTCAGCCTGTGGATCACAAGAATCTCTGGAAAAAATTGAACAAGTATTTGAACGGATGCAGGGGGACACCACCATCAGTCCCAACTAAACTACATTCAGCACAATGGCTACTATGTACATTAAGTGTGGGCAGCTAGAAAAGGCTGAAGACTGTATAAAGAACGTTGAGAGTAGAATCGTGGGTCGGGATCAATTTCCTTATCGTTATCTCATTAGTCTCTAAGGTAGGTTGGTAACAAATGGAGGTCGATAGTGCTTGGAACATTTACCAGGCTACCTTTCCGACTTCCTAATTTGGGCTACCATGCTGTAATTTCTTCTCTGGTTAGATTGGATGATACTGAAGGAGCTGACATGATCTATGTTGAATGGTTTTCAGTGAAATCATTTTGCAACTCTACAATAGGAAATCTTCTACCGGGTTACTATGTTATAAAAGGGCTTTCTGAAAATGCCAAGACTTTCTTTAACCATATGATTGAAGCAGGAGGAAAATCAAATTCAACGACATGGGAAATGCTGGCAGAAGACCACATAATAGAGAGGAGGATTTCAAAGTATTGAAAGAAAAAAGAGAGGAAGAAAAATGGAGGGAAAATGTTCTGAATTTTCTATTGATCAAAAATCATTTTACAATACAATCCATTGTACTATAAATAGAGGAAAAGATTCTAACTGACTGACTAACTAACTGAAATTGTACAAACCAATACAATATAGACACGTGGATTAACTAACAAAACTAACACAACTGCTCCAGCTAATTCCAACTCTGCTCCAGCTCCAATTAACTCCATCTGGCTCCAGCTCATGCATTCTGTTACTCCCCCTCAAGATGGACAATGGAGGTTGATAACGGCCATCTTGGATAACAATGGAGACAAAAGAAAAGCTAGCAAAACTTTTGTAAAAGCATCAGCTAACTGATGTTGTGATCGAATAGGTAGCAACTTAAGAAACCCATAAGTTAGCTTGTCTATTACGAAATGACAATCGATCTCTATATGTTTGGTACGTTCATGGAAGATAAGATTAGAAGCTATATGAATAGCCGCCTGATTGTCATAGAAATCAGTGCAGGATCAGATTTTGAAACCTGAAAATCATGAAGTAATTGATTAATCCAAATCAGTTCACTTGTTGTAGATGCCAATGCATGATACTCCGCCTCTGCTGATGACCTTGATATAGTAGTTTGGTTCTTGACTTTCCATGAAATTAACGAATCCCCAAGAAACACACAAAAACCTATAACTAATTTTCTGGAATCAAGACAAGATCCCCAATCCGCATCCGCAAAAGCCTTTAACTGAAAGGAACATTGCACAGGGAATAACAGTCCTTGGCCTGGGGTGGATTTGATATACCTCAAAAGATGATGTGTTGCATCCAAATGTGGCTGCCTAGGCTGAGATACAAACTGGCTCAGCTTATGAACTGTAAAGGTAATGTCAGGCCTTGAAATAGTCAAGTACAATAAGCGGCCAACAAGACGCATGTACATTGATGCATTAGCAAGAGGTTATCCTTCAAAAGAACTCAGACGAACCTTGGGATCCATAGGTAATGCAGCAGGCTTACAACCCAGAAAACTTGTGTCTTCAAGTAGTTGAAGAGCATAATGGCGTTGGGATAGGAAAATGCCTTTACGTGATCTAGCAATTTCCAATCCTAAGAAGTATTTTAACTAGCCAAGATCCTTTAACTTGAATTGACTGTGCAAGAATTCCTTCAAGGAATCAATTGCCTGATGATCATTCCTCGCGATAACAATGTCATCCACATAAACAAGCAATGCCACAAAGGACTTTCCAGACCCTTTAGTGAATAGAGAGTAGTCAAAGTTTGACTGATGAAAACCATGAAGAAGAAAAGCATTTGAGAATTTTGAGAACCATTGCCTTGAGGCTTGTTTCAAGACATAAATTGATTTGTGAAGCCTGCATAACAATTTCTCCCCCTATTGACCAGCTCCAGAATGTTTGTTATAGCCTAATGGCATATCCATATAAATCTCCTCAAATAAATCACCATTGAGAAATGCATTATTGACATCCAACTGTGTGATATGCCAATTATTTGTTGAAGCAATGGCTAATAAAACTTCAACAGTTACATGTTTAGCCACCTCGCTCTTGATCAATCTGATTAGGAAAAATAATTCACTAAACTGAACGGCAAAAGATAGAGTGAAACAGTTGGAGCAATCACTGAAACATACCAGAGATATAACTGCATCCCTTACTTTTCCATTTAACTCTATGTATACTTGAAAGAGAGTCCAGGTTCGAACACGGTTTATGAACTTAAAAGGTGACAGAAAAAAGGAAAGAAGTGGAAAAACTAATCAATTGTTTCAACTTTGAAGGAATACAAATAAAAGTTACCAAATCTTGAAAGCATGTTAGACCAACTTCTTCAAGAGCAGGAAGTGACCTCCTAGCAATAAAATACCTATCAAGTTAATGGAAGAATCGCGACAGCCACCGGACCATGATTTTATGATTTGATCATCTTTTCACGAGCTCTCTCAACATGAACTCATCGTGCTTCTCTCTCAGTAAAGGAAGTACCTAAATGAAAAACAAAAGATTTACAGAATCGGTAAAGGTCAATAATAAAAAAAACAAACTGTAAAAGGATGGAGCAAAATGAGCCAAAATATGAGGAAAATTTTGACCAGATCTCCTAGGGGAATTCCATACGTTGCTTGGTTAGCATCGTCCTTGAGACAAAATAGAGCAAATTCGTATGTAATGTTCATTGAACTGGGTTTCACGGTGATGCTACTGGATTTTTCACTGAAAAATAGTGGGGAAGTTTTATCTTTTATTTATATTTTCCAAACAAACCAAAGCTTGTATATATATTGGATTTTTGGGGAAGGGGAAGGGGAAGGGTCATTGCTCTTGAGACAAGGAATCGTTTGATATGAGAGCAGAAGAAGATTGGAGGGGTTGCAAGCAGTTATACAGCATTTAACCAAAAGGTTTTACACTTAATTCTCAATACTCACATTACAAATTGGAGAGAAGGACCTTTTTAGAATTATTATATGATAGATGACACATGCACACCATAGCAATCTTTTCACAATGATTATTGTTATAGATTGTAATTAATTCTAAATTCCTTTTTTACATACTTTTCTAAGATAGTTTCCTAGGTTTTGTATATATATATATGTGTGTATCGTCTATTCCAACGGTGTAATGAGAAGAGAATATTTTCCAATCTTTCCTTAATTCACATGGTATCAGAGCCCTAACCTTTTTCTCGAGCGTGTGGTTGATCTTCATACACAATCGGCGTCAATTGCAGTAGGTACTCTTGGGTTTCCGAACGGTCCCTTCTCAGTGGCGTGATCTTCGTAGTATTGGTGTGATCTTCGTAATTTTGGGTCTTGGTTAGAGCAATCATTCTGTTCCGCCGTCTGTGAGTAGCATCGGCCTCTGTATGGGTAGTGTCGACCTCTGTATGTGAAGTGTTTTTCCATCATCTTTGTGACCGTCATCAAGTGTGGCCTGTTAGGGTGCTGCAGAGTCTGTGTTCGGCATTCTCCACCGTCGAAGAGATTGGAGTCCGGTTGGTGAATCAATTGATTTGGGCAGTGATTGTTTTGGATTTTATTTTGGTCTGGCCTTTGGTAATATCAATTGATTTGGGCTGTGATTGTTTTGGATTTTATTTTGTTAGTAAGGTGGACTGGGCTGGCTATTTACTGGGCCTATATTTAGTGGTTTAATTAGGCTCACTATTATTGGTTGTTGGGCCACTTCTATATTATTTGGGTCTAAGTTATTTGTGATTAATTTGATTATTGGGCTTGTTGGGCCTTCTTGGGTTTACTGCCTTGTATCTCTGCTTCGAAGTTATGGTTGAAAAGAAACCCATTGTTGCGTTGGATATGGTCCCTGTGATGTCCAAAATCACGGACCATAAACTTAATGGCTCTAATTATTTGGATTGGAGCAAAACTGGTCGACTTTATCTAAAGAGTATTGACAAAGATACTCATTTGACTGAAGATCTCCCTACAGATGATTCAAAACATACGTGGCTTAGGGAGGATGCGCGTTTATTCCTACAAATTCGAAATTCCATTGATGGCGAGGTAATTGGCTTGATCAATCACTGTGAGTTTGTTAAAGAGTTGATGGATTATTTGGATTTCTTGTATTCTGGTAAAGGGAACCTTTCTCGCATGTTTGAGGTGTGCAAAGCATTTTATCGTGCAGAAAAACAAGATAAGTCTCTTAATATGTTACTACCTTTTAGCCCTAATATAAAGGTTCAACAACGCCAACGAGAGCAAATGGCTGTTATAAGTTTTCTTGCTGGCCTTTCCTCCGACTTTGAGACTGCTAAGTCACAAGTTCTCTCTGGTTCTGAGATCTCATCTTTACAAGAGGTATTTAGTCGAGTACTCCGCACTGAAGGTACTCCACTTGTTCAAATCAGTGGTGCTCTAGTCAGTCGAAATAATAATTATGAGCCTGGGAGATCAACCAATCAACGTGGAAACAACGGAGGCGGCTCGCAAGGTTTGAAACTCGAACACAAGTTTCTGGAGGAATTGTGTGTTATTATTGTCACAAGCCAGGACATACGAAGCGTGATTATAGAACGCTCCAGTACAGGAATCAGAAAGCTCACTCGGCCCATGTTGCGTCCACTAACGAGACTTCTGAAAAGTCAATTATTCTCTCTGCATATGAATTTGCTAAGTTCTCACAGTATCAAGAATCACTAAAGTCTTCTTCTCCCTCAGTCACTGCTATTGCTGATTCAGGTAAACCAAATACGTGTTTTATTTCCTCATCTTCCAAATGGGTCATTGATTCTGGAGCCACGGATCATATGACAGGTAATTCTGGACTTTTTTCTACTTTTCAGTCACACTTCCACTTCTACCGTTACTCTAGCCGATGGGTCACCGTCTTATGTTCGTGGGTCTGGCACGATTATACCTACCCCTCTGCTTCCTCTGTCATCTATCTTACAATTACCTAATTTATTCTTTAATTTGATCTCTGTAAGCCAGCTTATTCGCACTCTTAATTGTTGCATTTCATTTTTTCCTGATCATTGCTTATTTCAGGATCTTATGACGAAGAAGATTATTGGTAAAGGACATGAGTCTGGAGGCCTCTACATTCTTGACACACTAATACCTCAATCAGTTGCTTGCTCTGGTGTCACATCTCCTTTCAAAGCACATTGTAGATTGGGTCATCCATCTCTTCCTTTGCTCAAGAAGCTTTGTCCGCAGTTTAGTAAGGTATCTTCTTTAGATTGTGAGTCGTGTCAGTTAGCTAAACACCATTGTCTTAGTTCGAGTCCTAGAATCAATAAACGTGCTAGTGTTCCCTTCGAATTGGTTCATTCTGATATTTGGACCCCTTGTCCTATTTTATCTAAACCTGGTTTTAAGTAATTTGTTACCTTTGTGGATGATTATTCTCATGTCACTTGGTTATATTTAATGAAAAGTCGATCTGAGTTGTTTTCTCTTTTTTGTGCGTTTTGTGCTGAGATTAAGACTCAATTTAATGTTTCGATCCGTACTTTGCGAAGTGATAATGCCAAAGAATATACGTCTGCTTTATTTCAATCTTATATGGTTCAAAATGGCATGCTTCATGAAACTTCTTGTGTTGATACTCCATCTCAAAATGGAGTGGCAGAAAGAAAAAACAGACATTTTCTTGAAACCGCACGAGCCCTATTATTTCAAATGCATGTTCCCAAACCTTTTTGGGTCGACGCAGTTTCTACAGCATGTTTTATAATTAATCGTATGCCATCCTTTGTTCTTCATGGTGAGATCCCTTACGAAATCATTTTTCCCAATAAGCCATTGTTTCCTATTGAACCTAAGATTTTTGGTAGCACTTGTTTTGTTCGAGATGTTCGTCCGCATGTAACCAAATTAGATCCCAAGTCTTTGAAGTGTATATTCCTTGGTTATTATCGTCTTCAAAAAGGTTATAGATGTTATTGTTCTAATCTTAACAAATATCTTGTCTCTATTGATGTTACCTTCATAGAAGACACCCCACATTTTCCATCTTCTCATCTTCCCGCCCATCAGGGGGAGGATGATGTTTTGTTAGTCTATTCTATCACATCATCCGGTTCTGTCTCGGAACAAGCTCCTATCAGGCCTCCTATAAATTACGTCTACTCCAGGCACAACCCTCCTGATTCATGTCCCGCACTTGCTCATTCGTCATCAGATCCAGTCTCAAACGATGATCTTCCTATTGCGTTATGCAAAGGTAAACGCCACTGTACTTATCCTATTTCTTCTTTTGTTTCTTATAACTCTTTGTCGTCTTCCTCTTCTTATTTTATTGCATCCCTCGACTCTATTTCTATTCCTAACACTGTCCATGAAGCCATATCTCATCCTGGTTGGCATCATGCAATGATTGAGGAAATGAATGCTTTAGATGACAATGATACTTGGAATTTGGTCGATTTACCTTCAGGGAAACGGGCTATCGGGTGCAAATGGGTGTTCATAGTTAAGGTCAATCCGGATGGGTCAGTTGCTCAGTTGAAGGCACGTCTTGTCACTAAAGGATATGCTCAAACCTATGGAGTGGACTATTCCGACACTTTTTCGCCTGTTGCTAAATTGACATATGTTCGTTTGTTTATTTCTATGGCAGCTACTTATCATTGGCCTTTGCATCAACTACATATCAATAATGCTTTTCTTCATGGTGATCTTTAGGAGGAAGTGTACATGGAACAACCTCCTGGTTTTGTTGCTCATGGGGAGTCTGGGCGAGTTTATCGTCTTCGAAAATCTCTGTATGGTTTGAAACAGAGTCCTCGTGCCTGGTTTGGAAAATTTAGTCAGGCTGTTGAAAAGTTTGGTATGATGAAAGGCAAGTCTGATCATTCTGTGTTCTACAAACAATCGGCAGCTGGTATCATTCTTTTAGTTGTGTATGTGGATGACATTGTCATTACTGGAAGTTATACTACAGGAATCTCATCCCTTAAGTTTTTTCTTCATACTCAATTTCACACGAATGACTTGAGGATGCTGAAGTATTTCCTTGGTGTTGAAGTCACAAGGAGTAAAAAGGGAATCTTCTTATCTCAG
Organism: Fraxinus americana; assembly: GCA_035079005.1. Classification (NCBI taxonomy): domain Eukaryota; kingdom Viridiplantae; phylum Streptophyta; class Magnoliopsida; order Lamiales; family Oleaceae; genus Fraxinus; species Fraxinus americana. The sequence continues at coordinate 9,576,086 of CM068719.1, forward strand.
AGAAAATATGTCCTTGACTTATTAACTGAAATAGGCAAATTGGGGGTGAAGCCTTGTAGTGCTCCAATGACTCCAAACATGCACCTTACAGGCGATAGAGAACAAATTGAAGATCTATAGAAGGTTGGTTGGAAAGCTAAATTATCTTAAGGTAACTCATCCAGATATTGCATATTCTGTTAGTATTGTTAGTCAGTTTATGTCATCCCCCATTAGAGCATATTTTGTGCTACTTGAAAGGAGCACCAGGATGAGGTAACTTGTATGAAAATCATGGGCACACTCATATTGAATGTTTTTCAGATGCAAATTGGGCAGGTTCCAAAGTGGATAAAAGATCCACATCAGGTTATTGTGTTTTCGTTGGAGGAAATCTGGTCTCATGGAAGAGTAAGAAGCAGACTGTTGTGTCAAGATCGAGTGCAGAGGCTAAATATAGGGCTATGGCACAGTCTGTGTGTGAGATAATGTGGATATGTCAGCTATTAACTGAAATAGGTCTTAAAACTTCAGTACCAACGAAACTGTGGTGTGATAATCAAGCTGCTTTTCATATTGCATCTAATCCTGTGTTTCATGAACGAACTAAGTATATTGAAATTGATTGTCATTTTGTTCGCGAGAAAATTCAACAAGGTTTGATTTATACAAGGTATGTGAAGACTGGAGAACAATTAGGGGATATTTTCACGAAAGCGTTAAATGGGGTTCGGGTTGATTACCTTTGTAACAAGTTGGACATGATTAATATCTATGCTCCAACTTGGGGGGGAGTGTTATAGATTGTACTTAATTCTAAATTCCTTTTTTACATACTTTCCTAAGATAGTTTCCTAGATTTTGTGTATATATATGTGTGTGTATCGTCTATTCCAACGGTGTAATGAGAAGAGAATATTTTCCAATCTTTCCTTAATTCACAATTATCAACCATTCTTTGTGAGTGGGACAGTGAGTATCGATCAAATGCTCACCATTTAGTAGAGTGGTGAGTAATCAACTTCCAAGAATGTGGGACGAAATAAGATGATCTAATAAATTCTAAGATAGCCACATAAGATCAAACACTCTCTCACCCAATATTATTTACCACAGTTGGACTTTTTTAGTCAAATTGACCTTGTAGAAGCAATATCTGTAATTGTTCCTTACAAGTTACAACACCGACGACAATGGGACAAAAATATAAATTACAGCAAGCACTCTCACCATTGAAGACCCAAAGCTTCATGTACGATGAAGATACTGAATAAAATAAAATTGAACATACAGGTTCATAAATACCACTCTGTCTAAGAAATAAACAGACAGAGTCATCCTTACTGTTGATATAATGTACTCTTCAAATAACTAGCAATCATGGGCGGAGATAGGGGTGGGCTGTAGCCCACCCTTGTCCAAGACCAGGTCTTGTAAAAAAAATAAAAATTTGGTCATTGTTCAAGCCCAAAAAATTACAAACCCAATTTGCTATGTGGTAATTACATGAGGCCCTACTTTTCAAGATTCAAATTCCAAAATCAGATTTTGAGTTTTAATGTTCAAAAATCAGATATTTTTATATATAGATATATATTTTCTATATTTAATTAAATAATAATAATATTATTATAAAAATTAAATTATATACCCCCATCGCACACCACTCACCTCGCATTAAAATTGAAATCCCTAATTTCATTTCTATTTCAGATCTCCATCTCCCGATCAACTCTCCTCTCTCTCCGCCGTCTTCTACTTTCTTCTCATCACTGTCGCCGTCGAGACAGCCGGCACATTGCCGCCGAGATAGCCAGCCAGCCACCGTCGAGACAGCCGCCCCAGCAACTCAGCTCACAATCCAGGAGGCAGCAGGGCAACCGCCATGCTCGAAGCGCCGCAGCGCGAGATATCGCCGCTGTGCCTCACCTTCTCCAGCACCGGCGATCCACAACCACCTACCCAATTGTTCTCCTTTCTCGGACAACTCCGCATTCATTTCACATCTAGCTTTCCTTCTCAGGAATCTTCTATGAGTTCTTCGATTTACAGCAGGCCTCCACTCACCAGAATCATCGTCATATTGACCCTACGATGCATCAATTCCATCAGCAACCATCTTTTTCCCTTTAATGTTTATCTCCTTTTTCGGTAAGTATCTCTAGGGCTTAGTGAATCCACCATGTCATCCTCCTGATTTCCTCCAGACTGTGATTCACTACCATCTCGAATAGAACTGTTTTCAGTACCGTGTTCATCTCTGGGGCAATTTTACAATTGATCTAATTTTGCCTAATTTTACAATCGAGAGAAATCTTTGTTTTGCGGTGGTTGTTCAATGATTTTGTTGGCGGTGGTTGTGTTTGTGCTGGTTGTGTTTGTGGTGGTTGTTGTGATGGTTTTTTTGGTGTTGTTGGTGAGGTGGCTTTTTGACTGTGGAGGTGGGACGGCTTCGGTGGTGGTTTTTGGTGTTTGGTGTTTTGTTGGTGGTGGTTTGTGTTATGGCAGCGGCGGTGAGATGTTGGTGCTGTTGGTTCTGGTGACAACAGCGATGTGGTGTTGGATGCAGTGGTGGCTGTAGGTTTGGTGCTTGTGGGGGCGGTGATGTTTGGTGGTGATGGTTTTTGGTGGTGGTGGAGGTGTTTGTTGGTGGTGGTGTTGGTGGTGGCGGCGTGACTCACAATTAATTAAGTTGTGATTGAAAAATTAATCTGTGACCGAGAAATAAGTTGTGACCAATAATTTGATAATACGTGACTAATGAAATAAACCGTGACATACAAAATTTTTTATTTGTGACCTCTAAATAATTTGTGACCTACAAAATTTTTGATCTGTGACCGATAAACAAATTGTGACTTGAGTTGTGACCTGAGCTGTGACCTGTGACCTGAGTTGTGACCTGGGCTGTGACTTGTGAATTGAACTGTGACCTGGGCTGTGACTTGTAAATTGAACTGTGACCTGAGTTGTGAGTTGTGACCTGGACTGTGACTTGTGACCTGAGTCGTCGGAATCGGAGCAGTCGCCGGAACGATCACCGGAGCATTCGCCGGAACAATCGCCGGAGTAGTCGCCGGAATATTTCCCGGAGCAGTCGCCGGAGTATCGCCGGAGAGGTGGGGGTGGTGGAGGTAGGGGTGGGTTAATTGTAAATTGAACTGTGACCTGAGTTGTGACCTGGATTGTGACTTGTGACCTGAGTCGTCGGAATCGGAACAGTCGCCGGAATAGGCGCCGGAGCGGTCGCCGGAATCGGAGACGTCGCCGGAGTGGTCGCCGGAGCAGTCGCCGGCGTGGTGGGGTGGTGGTGATGGGGGTGGGTTAATTTTTTATATATATATATTTATTTATTTATTTATTTATATCTTTTTATATATTTAAATAAATAAATAAATATTTATAAATATGTGTATATATAGGTCAAAAATCTGATTTTTGAAATGTAAAAGTTGTTTTGTTATTTTTGAAATAGGGTAAAGATAAAGTAGAGAAAGTGAATTTTTCCCCTTTGCTATTTATCTAAAAACCCAAAACCCATTATCTGTGCATCTCTATTCTTTGATTCTCTCAAACCCAAAACCGCCGCATCCTTCTCTTGCAATTTCGATCCCAAGAATCCAAACTCCAAAGTTCCAAACCTTCAATTTCAAGTTGAATTAGATGGAAGAAGAAGATGTAAGTTTAAAATTTACGTTTTTTTTTTTAATTTCAGTTTTTTGGGAGTGAAATTATATGAATTTCAGTTTAGATGGAAGAAAAAGATGGGGTAAATTTCGATTTTTTTTGGTTTTTTTGTGAATTTTAGTTTAGTTGGAAGAAAAAGAAGGGTGAACTTCAGTTAGATGGAAGATGAAGATGGGTAAATTTCGGTTTGTTTTTGGTTTTTTTGTGAATTTCAGTTTAGTTGGAAGAAAAAGAAGGGTGAATTTCAGTTAGATGGAAGACAAAGATGGGTAAATTTCGGTTTGTTTTTTGTTTTTTTGTTTTTTTTGTGAATTTCAGTTTGGTTGGAAGAAAAAGATGGGTGACGTTCAGTTTTTGGGGAGTGAAATTATGTGAATTTCAGTTAGATGGAAGAAGAAGAAGATGGGTAAATTTTGGAGTTAAATGTTTGAATTTTAGATGGTGTAAATGAATTTACTTCAATATGCTAGATTACTGCAGAATATAAAGATGGAACATACACCAATTCCTTTATCCTGAATAATAATTTTAACGCAAGAAAATTAATTCTCAAACATCCAAGTCAAGAAGGGCTGGTATAGATCTAATTATATTGTCCACCGAGTGTCAAAATAGTCTAACAAATATCAATGAAGATAATCCTGGATGATATATATATTTAGACCATTTCAATTCAATGGGCTAAGGCTTGTTTGGAAATTGCACTTTACAATGAGTTGGCATTTGATTTTTTTATTTTAGAGAGAGTTAACAGTCACGTATGCATTCCATCATCCACATAGGCACAATTTAGAAACGGAAGTTAGCCGGTGTGTAATGGAGTGTAAATGTATAACATTTTCTTGCTGGTTGTTTAACACTAATCATTGAACGAGAATTTAGTATTAAGTTAGATCTAGATTCTATTATAGATGAATTTTATACTTTAAAATATCGTCGGGTACAATTGTAATAGGCAACGTTATATTACAATTATTTCCATTATATATAAATTTTATTTGTACGTTACATTTTAAAATCATGGGGAGGCTTTTGTGTGCACATGTTATAAATTGTCTTGTACTCAAAATTTAAGGAAAATAAGAACAAACAATAAGGTCATGAGTGTCTACAAATCAAAAGGCTAAACTGAAGACTTGGAATATAAAAGAAATACGTGTAGAGCATCATATCTTCTGAGCTGAATTGCGGCTCAGTAGCCCTTCTAAAAAGCTTTTCAGTTTTGTAATCTCTTTTTGCATAAAGTCCCATCCCTGTTCTAAATCAATTGTATTTCACTGATTCATCGTCATTTTCTGTACCAGCTCAAGTTGAATTGGCAAACAAACACTAATCCCTTCTAGAAGAAACTATAGCCTGCCAATAACACATAAATTGGTAAATTAATCAATAGAAAGCATCTAAACACTGTAAATGACTATAGCCAAACAGAAATCAACTGAGAAATAACACCACCCTAAAATGAAATCGAAGAACCAAAAGCATCATTCATACCCAGTAGTTATTAACTAGTACTACTTGATGTCAAATTTCTATATTCCTATTATAGTCTTGACTTAGTTCTCCATGATCTTCTTCAAAATTAACAATTTTAAGTATCCCATCAAAAAAAAAAAAAAAAAAACTACCTTCTCTTCTCTTACAAAAGATACCTTGCACCCCATTAGCAACCTATATGGCTATATCCATATTTATTAGCTTAACATTATCATTTATCAATTATCATAACATGTTATTAAAAAAAAGAGGGGGGGTGGGGGGTGTATGAGTGTTGCTAGTTCATGATAATCGCATTTACTATCAAACTAAGCCAAACGTAATATCATTTGTAACGACCCAAATTTTTACCTTTGGAATCATTGTACATGTACCGTAAAAAAATACTTTCATAGACAAAAGAAAAACATAATATTTTCTTAACATGCGAGGATTTGAAATTAGTTTTAAGAAAAATACAATAAACATTATTAAAATCCTTAACTACATTATTTATTCTTCATTTTTCACCCACGCAAGCACAATCCACCTCCGATAGGCTCGAACCCGCCTTTTTAGTTAACTATAAAAATTTTAACATATACATATGTGACATAAATCTCAATAAATGAATAATAACGAATTGCATCTCATATTTAAATACAGAAAATTATGACAAACGTATGAAGACACGACAATTAAAATCCAAACTTCGTAGCCTTTATCATAACTTGGATTTTTGTATCATCATATTCATAACATAAATCTCCATAATTCAAATATTGAAATAAAAATTTGTACTAAACTTATAGACTTACAATTGTATGGAAAAATATCAAGGTAAATCGAGGAAATAGTCTTGTTAGACTTTCACTCCAAAATCCTTTGTACACCGTGAGTGTTAAACTTTGTAACGAGAAAGTGTATGTGAAAAATGAGTTAAAAGAAAGAAAGATGTAAAAGTACAAGATAAGTTGTGTGTGTAAGTGATATGAGGAGGTATAAATAGGAGTTTCTAAGGTTTGACCATATTATCTATTTTTGGTACCAACGTTCAATCCCTTGTTAATGACATACGTTTTCCATATAGAGTGTAATCAATCACTCAACCAATTACCCAATTAATTATATTAATAAATATATAATTGCTACTAATAAGGTATTGCCATATAATTAAACATTTGATTTAAATTACGTCAAAATAAATATTCTAACATATCATATAAAAATATGAGATTGTTAATTACACATGCATAAATAATGTTTCTAATTTTAATAAATGAAAGTTTCTCGAATTATAATAATTAATCAATTAATTATGTTAATTGACATACAATATTTAAATCAATTATGCAATCATATTACTAAGATTTAGCCAAGGAAAAAATCTACACAAAAGAAATTGCTCTATGGTCCTACACTATTGGCCAATATTTATTTAGGTCCTCAAAAAAAATTACTTTTAGCCGCTAAATTGAATTCTAACAGCTACCTAACTTGTTTTCGGATGTTATATCATCAAGCTACCCAAATTAACAAGATAAACTAAAATCACAAATCATATCAGAGCCTTAACGTTGAAATCAACAAAGACACGCATGCAAAAGGAAGTAACACAATAATAAGAGTCTCCAATTTCACCAAAAGTTTAACATTAAATAATAGAAATATCTATTTATAGAATCACTGAAAGACCTTCAGTAAGAGAACTTTGTTAATTGATACAATCAAACACACAAAACAAAAGGCTATGTTCAATTTTAAAATCTCATTAGTTGATATTCAATTTAATATCTTAGGGAGTAAGGTCTACAAATTAGAATGCCAATCCATTATTGAAAACTAAAATCATCATAAGCTTGATAGTTTATCTAGGAAACCCAGAACACAGATAAAGAAATTTGACCTATCAAACCATCATCTTATTCATTAGTTAATGTACTAATGAGTCAAAATTTACTCACCAAGCTACATGAAACAGATTCTGAAATTCCAAAGAAATTTTAATGCTAATTTGCCAAGTGATATACTGATAAACACACAAAAAAAACATGTATATTATTAATTTAATTGGTATTGTTTGTAGTAACATCACATATAATAGAACAAAAGAAATCATCTGCATAAGCTCCTACAACTAAAGAAATCCAACAGAAATTATTCGACGTTAAAACCATAAGGGACCGCTTGGGAATTTTGGGGTACCTGTTATAGGGTTTTTATAGTGCCAGTTTCAGGTGTATGTGAGTGAGGGGTCCGATTTTCGATGGTTTCAATTCGGTTTGTAAAACAGTCCACCGCATGCTTGAGAGTATATTATACAGGGGTTCTAAAATTACATATATACACATATATAAAAAAAAAGTAGACACGTGTAAATAATATGAAGTAAATGTTTATGTCACTCTTTAAAATTTAATATAACTCTACATAGTTTACCATATCATTTTGTGTATGGACTAACCTATGGACTTATTATTGTTGCTTTGACTAAGCTCTTACATGCCAATTATTTTCTATTGGACTATAAGATGAAGTAAAACAAACATATTATTTGAAAAGGAATTTCTTTTCTTTTTGTCTAAGCTTCACTCCTTTTTGGGTAGATCTAGATATAATTATATTAAAGGAAAGTAGAAAGAAATTTTGAAAAATAGCCAGAAACGACTGATTTGGTGGGTAAAGATACACAATCCAAATTACACTACATCCAAAAAACTAAAACGTAGTGGTTTTTACCTCACATAGACAATGCCACCCAAAAAACTGTGAAAACTGGCAAGCATGCCCTAATAATCAGTAGAATTGCAACTAAACGAAGCAGATACCTAAATTCAACCCCATTGTCTAATTCCTTAATACACAATCACGAATTATTTGACTTAAAATAAATTCAATACACCTCTAAAAGTCAGGATTAAATTCCATAGAAAATCACAAGGGAAGTCAAATCAATCGCAAATAAAAGAAATTGTGTACAAACTAATCTAGACCCATAACCACACACACAAAACACGTATGTTGTATTTGTACATACATATATATGTAGAGAGAGAAAATACCTGAATAGGAGATTATGGGTGAGACGTGAATCTCTCTATTTCCTTTTTCTCTTGATTGATTTTATTTTATGTGCACTTTAATTTTCACGAAACACCCTCAAACTTCTCATATCTAACGGTCCGTTTGATTGTAAAGGTGTAAAATGAGAGGAAATAAAATATTTTACAGGGAATCTATTTGTCTAGAAATTGTTTTACTGAGAATTGTAATTAATTGTGTTTGACCGGTATAATTTTTCATTAAAAATGTTGAAAATTTGGTGTCCGTTTGACTTCATTTTTTATGGAAATTGTCCATTAAAATGATAATATTTTTTACCATTAGGTCTAGAATTTGTTACAATTGCCAAAAAAAAAATTGAAAAAAAATAACCATACCAAATACCATTCGTTTGGCTTTATTTTGCATGGAAATTGTCAATAAAAATGAATTTTTTTTAACCATTGCATCTAGAATTTTTTCCAATTGCAAAAAAAAAAAAAAAAAAACTGGAAAATATTTACCTACCAAACATCAAGAATTTATTTTCTCAAAAAAGTGGAAAATTTGGAAAGTTGGAAAATGGAAAGCCATGGAAAATGTGTGCTATCAAACGGGGCTAAGTTTCTTACCCACATAGTTTGTTGTTTATTCTTTTGGCACCCTCGAGAACTTTTCATATTTACGAGAGGACCCCAATATTTCATAATATTTGATTTTCCTACACGGGGTTTCTAAATGGAGATTTTACACCCTGTTTGGTCCGGTTTAAAAATCTAATTTTAATCCAAGTCAAAGTCAAATAATCAATATTAATTACATCTTCATGGGTCCCACAACTTTTCAACTACATATTTCAAAAACTTCTATCATAATTTATTAAAAATCTAATTTTAATTCTCTCTATTTCCTTTTTCTATAGATTGATTTTATTTGATGTGCTCTTTAATTTTCGCGAAACACCCTCAAACTTCTCATAACTAAGCTTCTTACCCACATAATATGTTGTTTATTCTTTTGGCACCCTCGAGAACTTTTCATATTTACGAGAGGACCCCAATATTTCATAATATTTGATTTTCCTACACGGCTCTAAATGGAAAATTTAATGTAGTTTGAACAAGTTTATAAAGTCTTTAGTTTATTATCATATGTTAAAATAGTATTTAGTCATCGTATAGAAGTCAATCTTTTTGTAACAATGTAGTGTATGTATTTGACTATGATTAGAAATTTTGTTACATAATTCTGAATTGATGGACGTATCGCTTTTGTACAAATTTAAAAAAACTTATATGATTGACATACCTATCTCAGAATGGAAGAAACAAGTAAAAAATGTTAAATAATATGTCCTTGTATATCAAATTATATAAACTGCAATCGTTATCTCTGGAGCATGTTTGATGTGAAAAGCTTACAATGAATCTCCTAACCTATTCTTGAAAAAAAAATATTAGTGTATAATAAACATAACCATGATGTATAAGAGTAGCAATACTGAAATATTACCTATTTTGAGATAGTTTATAAAAGAAGTCATAGATAGGCATAATTCAATATATTGCTAATTGGCAAAGCAAAGAATGACTTGATTTTGACCCCCTTCCTCTTTCATTATCAAGATTTATGTGGCCTCAACTGGAGTTATTAGCACAAGTTAAGATTGTACATTTATTAAACTGAAAAGAAAAAAGGGGCTTGATTTCTCCCAATTCAACAATTAGCAAACAAAAGTGGCAAAGTTTTTCATGGGAGTTGATTATTAAATTCTTACTTTAGAGCTTGTTTGTCTTTCATTATAATTTTCTAAAGATCAAAGTCAAATTTTAATTTTCATCACACATTACTTAGAATCCACAACTACTACTCACTTGTCCACCATTCATCTCTATCACATTATAATTTCAACAATCTGTAATGAAATCCAAACAAGACCTTGATTTCCAACTACATTGTAGTAAATGATCGTTCACGCCCTGAATGAGTTAAGTGCCTTATTATAAGGAGAGAGAGTATTGAAACCATGTTCTAGAGGCTAGACGAATGAGAGAGCCAATTATCGGAAATTTTATTTCTTGACAACTTCAACTGGGAAACAAGTTATAGATAGCGATCGAAAATAAATATATTTATTTTCAAAATTTACTTTTGCTGCTTATTCGTAAACATGGCAGACGGTTTATTAGAGAATAAAATGGTGAGGATAACAATTTTGAAATGGTTCAAAATTTCATATGAGTAATTTTCTAATGGTCTTCACATTTTGAAAAATTACTTAGTGATCGATGTCAAACCATAGTGTTAAAAATTAGGTGAAAACAAATATTAAGGTTCTCTTTTAGTAGAAGTCGATATATGTCATTTAGTCTGACGAGGGTTCGAGTTCAACTACAGGGGTTAGTACGCTTGGCATGACCTAACCGTGCCCAACGGTAAGTCATGATAATTAATTGCATCAAGTCTAGCTACTACTACATTTTTAAAGGGTCGAACTAGGTTATGGGCCTCGAAATTAGGTCATGACAAGCGAGTTGAGAAATATAAGATAGCATCGAGATTGCTAGTAATCATTGCGTTCTCAATAAACTAACAAAAACTAAATTTGTAATACTGCAGCCTGGTGCTTAACAGTATATATATATATATATATATATAACTTGAAAACCTAATAATTTGAAAATACTTGTGTAATTCAAGTAACTTGAAATTTTGGCTCTCTTATTCTAGGAATTCCTTAACCTATATATTACAACAACAAGAGGAAATGTCATGTTGTAAATAACTCACTTTTTCGACAAAAACAAAAACTAAAAAACAAAACAAAAAAACAAAAAAAGGGGCTTGGCTCATCTTAGGAGTGAGCTAGCTCGAATTGGCCTATGGCCACCCTCGGGCATAGAAAGTTGATCATCAGAAAAAAAAAAAATATGCAAATCATTAAGTGAAAACAGAAATTAGATAAGATTACCCCTAAAAGATCACATGGTCGGTAGAAAACTGCAATGAAATAATATATGAAATAATATGAATTTACGTGTATATACAAAAAGAACAAAACCAAAGGAGCAACCTTCTTTATATACAATTGAATCAGACGCCTTCAAAACTTTTCTTTTAATTATACTGGAAAAAGTGATAAAGATAGACGGGAAAGAAATAGCAAGTCCTTAATAAGAATGGACCAGTCATAATACCTTGCAATTCTACGTCAAATGTCAGACTAATTGCTCTAGATCTGTAGAAATGTAAATGAAGACTCCAATTGAAGAGGAGGAAATGGCGGAAGAGAGAAATTGATTCAATTGGGAAATCTGAAAATCCAATTTACAATGAAATCGAGCCCAGCACTTATACTGTGCTAACAGAAAAAAACAGAATGGAAGTGAAGTAAAAAGACATAAATAACCTTCCACTAATTTCATATAATTTTATATTTTAACACTCCCTCTCAAAATGGCAAGTGTATGTTTAACACTCCCATCTTGCTAAGAAGTGAAGTAAGCCTAGTTCCAGCAAAAGGTTTGGTCAGTAAGTCCGCCAGTTGTAGTGAGCCATTGATCTATATTCAGCCTCAGCTGAAGACCTTGATACGGTGTGTTGTTTCTTAGATTTCCATGACACTAAAGAATCGCCTAAGAAGATGCAATACCCAGTAATTGATCTCCTTGTATCAGCACATGCTGCCCAGTCAGCATCACAATATCCTTTAAGTTGAAGATCAGACTTGCTGGGAAAAAATAAACATTGTGCTGGTATGCTCTTCAGGTACCTCAGGACATGATAGGCTGCCTCTAAGTAAGGCTGTCTTGGGGATTGAAGAAATTGGCTCAGAAATTGTATAGGGTAAGACAAGTCTGGTCTAGTAATAGTCAGATACAAAATTCGCCCAACTAGCCTTCGATAAACACTGGGATCAGTAACGGGTTCTCCTTCATCCTTTTTTAACTTCAAATTGCATGGCAAGGGAGTATTTGCTGGTCTAGCACCAAGAAATCCAGCATCAATAAGAACATCCAATGCATATTTCCTTTGGCAGATGGATATCCCAGTTGAATTCCTTGCCACTTCAAGACCTAAGAAATACTTCAGAATTCCTAAGTCTTTATGCTTGAATTGCTTATTCAACTCATCCTTCAACTGATTAATGTAAGTCAGATCATTTCCTCCAAGTATTATATCATCCATATTTATCAATAGAGTGGTAAATGAGCAGCCATTTGCCTTGCTAAACAACGAATGATCAGACTTGGATTGTCTGAAACCTTGTGACAGAATATAGGATTTGAGCTTCATGTTCCATTGTCTCGAAGCTTGTTTCAATCCATAAATTAACTTGTTTAGCTTACAAACCAGCCATTCACCTTGCTCCCCCTACTACTCATAACCTGGAGGTATAATCATGTAAACCTCCTCAGCCAACTCACCATAAAGGAAGGCATTGTTGATATCCAACTGATGAAGGTGCCACTGCTTAGCAGCTGCAACTGCCAACACTTTCTTCACAGTAACTAACTTCGTAATAGGGGAAAAAGTTTCTTCATAATCCAACCCCGCTTGTTAAGTAAATTCCTTGGCAACTAGACGTGCTTTCCTCATTTCCTCTGTGCCATTGGAATTCATTTTAACCTTGAAAACCCATTTGCAGGCAACATGAGTCTTGTGATCAGGAAGAGGTGTAATATCCCAGGTATTGTTAGAAACTAAGGCATTATAGTCTCATCCATGGCTGTAACCCAATTAGGATGCTGAGATGCCTCTGTGAAGGTCTTGGGCTCGAAGACAGTGGACAGGGCCAATGTATAATTTTTGTGATGAGGAGACAACAAATTGTAGGCCAAATAATCTTCAATGAGGTATTGTTTGCTAGAGTCATTATCCTTCTTCATGGAATCTGAATGGGAAGACATCTGAGATATGAGACTACAGTGATAATTTTTCAAGTATGAGGGAGCACGTTTGACTCTTGAGGATTCTCTGATGTGTGGTGAGGCATGACTAGGATATGAGCTATTTGTAAAGTCTTCAATGGGAGATATAACAGAAGGGTGAAAAGGTGAGTTGTGGGAATTGGGAGATAGAATAGAACTATCAAGAGTATCTGAGACATGTTTGGAAATAGAGTCATCTATATCAAGCTATGGTCTAATGGAAAATAACATAAAGTTGTGTTTAATGGAAATATCATATTTTGATAAGAGATTAAACGAAGTCGGATGATGAAAAGGAAAGATGTTTTCATAAGAGGAGACATCTCTAGATACGAAAACCATATTGGTTTTCAAATTGAAAAGCTTATAAGCTTTCATTCCAAAAGGACAGGCAAGGAAGATGCAAGGAACAGCCCTGGGGTTAAATTTTGTTATGTTCCTTTTTAAAGTAGAGGCATAGCATAGACACTCAAAGACCTTGAGAAGGATATAGAAGGGTGTTGTCTGAAATAGGATTTTATAAGGTGTTTTGTTGGCAATGAGACTGGTAGGGGTTCTGTTTATGATGTAGTTAACAGTTAGAATGCAATCTCCCCAAAAACGATGGGGCATGTTTGCTTGGAATTTGAGGGCTCGAGCAACATTGAGCGAGTGCTGGTGCTTTCTTTCAACTACACCATTCTGCTGTGGTGTATCAACACAACTTAACTGATGGATGATGCCCTTGGAAAGGTAGAAGTCAGTCATTTGAAACTCCAAGCCATTATCAGATCTGATGGTGTTTATGGTGCATTGAAAATGAGTTTGAATGAGGTAATAAAATGACTGAATAAAGGTTCTAGTTTGAGACTTGTTCCTCATGAGATAGGTCCATGTCATCCTACTATAATCATCAACAATAGTTAGGAAATACTTTGAACCGTCTAAGGAAGTGATAGAATAGGGTCCCCAAATGTCGCAATGAATGATTTCAAACAATTATAGGAGCTTTAGTGTCACTCGTAGGAAAAGATAGTCTATGCTGCTTATCTTGTGGACAGAAAATGCAATGTAAATCCTCATTGATATCAACATTAGGAATAGATTTATTTAGAATAGAGAGTTTGGAAGCTGGTAAGTGTCCCAAACGATAGTGCCAGACATTAATATTCATTTTGATATCATTACCATCAATGGTATTAAAAACAAGAATGGACTTATTACAATCAAAAGGAAAACTATAATGAGTAACATCATTAAGAATGACAGCAGGTTTTTTGATGTTGGAAGTATCAGGCATAGAATTGAGTTGATGAGGATTTGGATGCAGAACATTGTTGGTCAAGTGAGGTTGGAAATGATATAGTCCATGCTCAAGTCTGCCTACCCAATCATCTTCCACGTTGAAGGATCCTAAATGAAGCAACAATCATTGAAAAACATCAGATAACACTGGTGTTGAAGTATCAACTGACTAACTGAAATCAAGTTAAACTTAAAGGATGGCACAACAAGCACATTTTGGAGACATAAAGTAGGAGACAACTTCACTTCTCCAATATGAGTAATAGCAACAGAGTCACCATTAGGTAATTTCACGAAGCACCAATAATAGTAGTTACAGCTGCCAAACACTTGATTGAATGCACCATATGTTCTGAAGCACCAGTATCTATTATCTATGTGTTGGATACTGGTGCATCATTGGACTGAAATTGATTACTTGAGAGAGCAAATGTATCGAATCTGTGGTAGGAGGTGAAATCATATCCTGAGGCTGTTGAATTCGGGTAATCTGACTTTGTAAATGAGGCATCAACATAGACAATATCTGTTGGCACTGATTAGGAGTGATAGTGAGATGTGACAGAGAATTCATTATTTCTGAGGCATCACCACGAGATGTTTGACCATGATATACTTATCCTACAGCATTGGCAACAGGAGGTTTTCCTTTGCCAGTAGATGAATTGAAACCAGTTCTATGATTGGGATGATAGCCAATGAACCTGTAACATATGCCTTTGATATGGCCAGGCATCCCACAATGACTGCAAATAGGTCTCTCTCGCCTCTGAGAAGGATTTGTAAAATTGAACATCTGGTTAAAAGGCCTTTGTATGGCTTTGCTTGCGAAAACAGAGGCATCATGCGTTCCCAGCCTATTAGCCACTATCTTCTTTTGCCTTTCATCTTGCACAACAAAAGCAAAAGCTTTATTCAACGTAGGTAACGGATCCATCAGTAGGATCTGACCTCTAACACCAGCAAATTGATCATCCAATCCCATGAGAAATTGCATAATTTTATCCTCACGCTTGTATTCAGTGTTTTCAACTCCAGATCTGTAGTTCTCTAACTCTTCCCAAAGTCCTTTCAGCTTATTAAAATAAGAATTGACAGAGTTGTTCGCCTAAGAAATTGAAGCAATCTGCTTCTTCAGTTCATAGATCCTAGGGTCATTTCCTTGACTGTACATATCATGCAATTCAATCTATATTTCTCTCGCCGAGTCCTTATGCATTACACTAGGATAAAGTTCCTTAGGAATTGAATTAATGATCCAAGACGAGACCACATGATTGCACCTCCTCCAAGCTGTAAATAGAGGATCATCCTAAGAAGGTTTTACAATAGATCCATCAATGAAACCTTCTTTATTCTTCACGTTGAGCACCATAGTAGCTGCTCGACTCCATGTGGCATAATTTTCTTCTGTAAGAACGATCGAAATCAACTGCGTTCATGTATTATCTCCATAATGAAGGAAGTATGGACTGCTTGGATCACTTACCAAACGATTAATCATGGAGACTACATCTCCTCCAACTGAATCTTCAGCGACGACTCCACGAACGAATTCATCTGCTCAAACTGATTTTGAGCATCTCAACGAACACTGGATTCATTCGCCATTAGTAATTGATCGATATTAGAAGAAAAGATCAATAGATCTACAGGCAGAAGGAGCTAATCTGCTCTGATACCATGTAGAAATGTAAATGAAGACTCCAACTGAAAAGGAGAAAATGGCGGAAGAGAGAAATTGATTCAATTGGGAAATCTGAAAATCCAATTTCCATTGAAATCGAGCCCAGCACTTATACTGTGGTAACAGAAAAAAAAAAGAGTGGAAGTGAAGTAAAAAAGACATAAATAACCTTCCACTAATTTCATATAATTTCACATTTTAAAAAGATCTCTATAATACTCTCATTCTCTATATACCCAAATAAAATATAACCCAAAAATCAAATCTACACGTTCACATAAACTCCAAGTCTTGTCCTTAGACATGTAAAAATTCCATGTCTTGCTATGTCCCATGCCGTTGAATCTAAATTTTGAGCATGTTGTGCTCTTATCTTGCTAAAGAAGCTGAACGTTCAAAAATATATCATAAAATGGTGAACCAATCTCATGTTTGTAAACCTCCAGAAACATAACACTCTATTAATGTTATGTTTCTTCCCCAAACAGCAAGTGCTTGGGCACAAACTTCCAACTTGTGTCCAAAGCCAGCTCACACAGAGAATATGCTAGTGAAAGACAATTATATATAGTTGCCTACTCTCTATTGCCATTGAAACCTTGACAATTGACGGCCTTAAACGCAAATCGTACCAAATGTACAAGGTCCTCTACATTCTGAAAGCTGAAGTCGATGACCCTCTTAACAGAAATGATACCCTCTTTATTCTGAGCATCTTCTGGAGGCCTCCATTGCAGAATTCACATCTTTTGCCTGTAAGAGAGATAGCGCATTTGGGATTCTTACCACATTGTTTCCATAAAACATAATGTCATCAAAACACACATTGAAGTCTAGATCTATCAGTAATCCTAAAGAATATAAAATTTGTCACCAGCAATAGGAAGCAAAAAATATTTGTGCATCTATCATTATAGGCCACTTGAAAACGCAAGGAAACATAATAAGAAGATTGAACCTAAGTACCTCAACAAATTATATTAACTCTAGTTGCCTTCATCTGAAGTTAATATGACACTCAAATTGTTCAAATCAAATGCCAATAAGTATTGCAAAAAAGAAATAAATATTGTAAACATCAAAATCCACTTACGAAGTCAAGTAGCCAAACAAGGTTGGGGCGGTTTCAAGGAACTATAATATGATTCCCAGCTTGAGAACCATTTCCTTTAGACAAAACAGCTTTATCCACCATTAAATTGTTCAAGTTATCAATGCCAGATGCGGAAGATGATGGAGATTCACCTACATATGACATCATAAACAGTCATTTAGAATAATTTAGATAAATCAGCTAATGCAAGGTAAAAAAAATAAAATCAACGAAATTGCATTAGCGAAGGTAGTTAGGGATAACTTTTATCAAAGTAAAACAGAACTAGATTTTCAACAAGATCACTATCGTCTATCAATAATCTGAAGATAGGATAGGATGGGAGGGCGAGGGCGAGGGCGAGGGCGAGGGCGAGGGCAAGAGAGAGAGAGAGAGAGAGAGAGAGAGAGAGAGAGAGATCATTCTTTTCTTGAAAGTGATTCACCAAGTGATAGCCCGATAAGCCAGGAAAATAAAGCCGTTAAGGAGCAATAGATAAGGGCTTTAAGCAAGGTACTACAACAAAAATGATCAAGTCATCTGTTGATAATAACCATACAGCAAAAGAAGATGACAAAAAGTACGAAACTAATACCTTGTCTTCACATGCTATTATATGATCATACTTTGTAGAGCTGATGGCAAACTTGTTTGCAAATCATGTAAAAATCTACATGTACTCGAATTGTTGCCATAAACTGTTAGAAATATTACTAGTTGCAATACAGCAAAGTGCAGAAATAAAAACTTATCTACTGATCGAGTCTCGTGACAGCACAATATCCTAAAGCAAAATTATTCATCAATAACTGCTGCGACCTCTGTGGATAATCAATCACCTTCAGGATACAACGATCAAATAAACCAATTGTACAATAATCACGAATGGTTTTCAGAACTCTCAAGTTTACTCCAAAAAATATGTAAAATTGAGTATAATATTTTACTGAATAGGAAGATTCAGTTTCGTATTTGTAGTAATTTTTTAATGCTCAAATGTGTATTTATACATGCAGAAAAATGATGTAACTGCATCTACCATAATCCAGTATTATTTGTAATTTTTATGGCTAGTGATAATATATTGTTAATATTGGACAGTTAAAAACTGTCATATTTTACTGGCTAGTTGACCCATTAAATAATTCCGAAAATGATTAAAAATAATAATTTATTATTAGAATCAATTAAGCCCAAGAGCCCAAGGCCCCAATCAAAGACATTTTAATATAATGCGTGAAGTGTGACTCGAACCCCCGACCTCCCACACAAATTTCACACTTTTCACCAATTGGGCATTTCATCTGAATTAATTATTTATTTCACATATTGTATTTATAGTATAAATATCTAACAATCCCCCACATGAAAGAAATAAGATAAATATAAATACTATTCTGGAGTACGATAGAAATCATGCAGGCTTAGGTGTCTATCGACTTGAACCTTGACTTTGTATATTCTATTGAGTTTGCTAACTGTAGAGTGAATTATATCTTAAACTCCACAATTATGGTTGCAAACTGAAACAATAGAACACACACATGACTTCTAAAACAATCATTGAGTTCTCGCGGTTGTGTTCATTTCGGCTGGGAACTTTCCTGATTTATTTGAGTGCTCTAGAGAATTAGCCTTAATTCCTATAGGAAGCGGCACCACTTCCACACTCAAATGGGTGCTTCTATCAAGGGTACACTGTATCTAAACACCCCCACTGAATATCAGTTATAGTAAGCATTAAGAGCATTTGCTTATCCTCTAATCAATAC
Source organism: Fraxinus americana (assembly GCA_035079005.1). Lineage (NCBI taxonomy): Eukaryota > Viridiplantae > Streptophyta > Magnoliopsida > Lamiales > Oleaceae > Fraxinus > Fraxinus americana. The sequence goes on from CM068719.1 coordinate 9,595,037, forward strand.
AGTTGGTACTATTCATCATAGGGAGGGGTTTGGAATAAATTCAATGTCTCCACAGACAACTCCAATAACTTTGTCATCCCATTTATTCCTCTTTCCAAAATCTCGACTTAATAAATAACATTGTCCATGGGATCTCCAATCGCAAGGTTGGGTTTCCATTATAGCTGATCTAGATTGTAATAGGCTTTAGCCCCATCCCCTTCGATGTTTTCTGAACTAGCTCTCTAGCTAGTCCTTTGGTTAATAGGTCATCAATATTATCACTTAACTTCACATAGTCAATAGCTATAACCCCATCCTTAAGTAGCTGATGCACAGTATTGTGCCTCCTACAAATATGTCTAGAATTTCCATTGTAGGATGAATTTTGAGCTCTTGAAATAGCTGCTTGACTGTCACAATGGACATAGATAGCTGGAAGTGGTTTGGACTACAAAGGAACATCCATAAGAAAATCCCTTAACCATTCAGCCTTTTCACCTTCCTTATCCAATGATATGAACTCTAATTCCATAGTAGATCTCGTAATGCAGGTTTTCTTAATAGATTTCCAAGATATAGCACGACCTACTAATGTAAATACATATCCATTTGTAGATTTACATTCATTGGTATCGAAAATCCAATTAGCATCACAATATCCCTCAAGTACAGCAGTAAATTTAGTATAACGTATTCCCCAGTCTAGAGAGTATCTCAAATACCTCAAAACTCGAATGAGAATACCCCAATGTTCACTGTTAGGATTACTAGTATACATGTTAAGTCTACCGATGACATATGCTATATCAGGTCTGGTACAGTTCATGAGATACATAAGACTACCGATCACTCTAGCATATTCTAAAGCAGAAACACTAGGATCTGAATGTTTTCTCAAATGACAGTTGTGTTTTAGCAGGAATACAATTGTATTGGTTAAACTTCTTAAGCACTTTTTCTACATAATGTGATTGGGTTAAAGTAATTCCTTCAAAATGTGTTACTATTTTAATTCCTAGAATAAATTCAGCAATACCCAAATCTTTCATTTTGAAGTGCTTTTTCAGAAACTGTTTAGTCTTATTAATCACATCTGAACTAGTTCCCATTATCAGCATATCATCAACATATAAGCAAATTATCACACCACAATTATAACAAATTTGCTATATATGCATTTATCAGCTTCATTTATCACATAACCATTAGATATAAAAACTGTATCAAAATTTTCATGCCATTGCTTAGGGGCTTGTTTAAGGCCATAAAGAGATTTTTTAAGTCTACATACTTTATCATCAAGGCCTTCTACCACTAATCCCTTAGGTTGGTCCATATAAATTTCTTTTTCTAAATCTCCATATAAAAATGCAGTGTTGACATCCATTTGATGTACAGTAAGATTATACAATGAAACAATCTTAATTAACATTCTAATAGATGTAATCCTAGTAACAGGTGAATACCTATCAAAAACGTCAACTCCTTCTTTTTGTTTATAGCCTTTAGCTACAAATCTTGCTTTAAACTTATCAATCGAACTTTCGGGTTTAAGCTTTTTCCTAAATATCCATCTACACCCAATGGTTTTACATCCTCGAGGTAAGTCTATTAATTTCCAAGTATTATTATACATAATGGAATCATATTCACTATTTATATCTTCTTTCCAAAATATAGAATCTGGCGAAGACATAACTTCATCAAAGGTACTAGGATCATCATCTATTGTAGGTTAGAAAGTCAGGACCAAAAGAAGTAGTAGTCCTAGGTCTTTTGCTTCTCTTAATTTCAGCTTCTTCTAATTCGGTAGGCTCCTCTCTAACACTAGGAGGAACACTAAAAGAGCTGTTTGGTCCTACATACTTTTCTTTAAAAGAGAATCTATTTTTAAAAAATCCTGCATCTCTAGTTTCAAAATTGTGTTCTTTTCAATCAAAATATTTGATGAGTCAATGACTAAAAATCTGTAGGCATTACTGTGAAGAGCATAGCCTATGAAAACACAATCAACAGTTTTTGGACCAAGTTTAGTTCTCTGAGGTGCTGGAATAGAGGCCTTAGCTAGACACCTCCACACTTTAAGATATTTATATGAAGGTATTCTACATTTCCACAATTCACAAGGGGATTTATTGTTTTTCTTATTGGAAATTCTGTTAAGAATATAACATGCAGTAAGAAGAGCTTTCTCCCACATGTTAAAAGGTAATCCAGAAGAGTTTAGCATTGAAATGACCATATCCTTTAGAATTCTATTTTTCATTTCAGCAACACCATTAGATTGGAGAGAATATGGTGGAGTAGTCTCATGAATAATATCATTATCAACACAAAATTGATCAAACTCACCTGTATATTCTCCTCCCCTATCAGATCTTAAAATTTTGATATTTTTGTCTAACGGATTTTCTACTTTAGTATGAAATAAATTTTGAATAACTTTCATCCTTACTCTTAAGAAGATAAATGTAACAATATCGAGAGTAATCGCAAATGAAAGTTAAAAAATATTTATTTTCATCACGAGTAACATATCCTTTTAAATCACATAAATCAGAATATATTAAACTTAAAACTGAAGTGGTTCTATCAACACGTGGAAATGGTTTTCTAGCATACTTAGATTCAACACACGTTTCACATTTTGTATTTGGAAACTTATCAGTTTTGGGAATGTCTCCCAATCTCGTTTATTTTATAATAGAATTTATGTTAACGTGTCCAAGTCTAACATGCCATAAATCATAAGAATCCAGCAAGTAAACAAAAGAAGTAGAAGCTTTATTATTAATCACAGAAACATTTAGTTTAAATAGACTCTCATCTGCATACCCTTTCCCAACAAAAATACCACCCTTATAAAGTACAACTTGACCACTCTTAAATGCAATTTTAAATCCCTTTTTGACTAAAATAGATCCAGACACTAGAATTTTCCTAATATCAAATACATAAAGGACATCCTTCAAACTAAGGATATTTCCAAAAGTAAATCTAAGTGTCACAGTTCATTTTTCCTCGATTTTGGAGGAGGAAGCATTCTCCATCACTAGCAGGAGTGAATGAAGAAAATGCACCTCCTGTACAGCAAATGTGTTTTGTAGCTCCAGACTCTACCCACCAATCTGTCATGTTGCTTACTAGATTGACTTCTGTCACCCTAGCGAGATATTCCCATCTTCTACTACATACGCCAGATGCTTCACGGTTTTTTCTTTTCTATTTCGACAATCCTTTGCAAAGTGACATGGTTTACTACAAACAAAACAGTCACTGATAGTTTATTTTTAAATTGGGGCTTAGACCTATTATTATTTCCTATGAATTGCTTTCCCTTGATTTTGCCTTTAAAGTTCTGACTTTTGGTAAAATTTCCAACAACTTTTTTACTATTAGAACTTCATTCAATAAGATTGACCTTTGTATCCAAATCTGGTCTCTCTCTACGTTCTACCATTCCATTGTCCTCCTCAATCCTAATTCTGATAATCAAATCCTCTAATGGCATTTCTTTTCTTTTATGCTTCATACTGTTTTTATACTCTTTTCAAGAAGGTTGTAATTTTTCAATTATAGCAGACACTTGAAAACCCTCACAAATTTTATATCCCTTAGTAATAATTTCATGAATTATAATCTCTAATTCTTCAACTTGACTGACCACCATTCTAATGTCATCCATTTTAAAATCTAGAAATTTCCCCGCAACAAATTTCTTAGTTCCAGCATTTTCAGTAGCATATTTCTTTTCTAATGAATTCCATAATTTTTTAGCAGATTTACACGACCAGTAAACATCATATAAATCCAACGTCAAGCAATTCAGAATATAGTTTCTGCACATATAATCCTTATGTTCCCAATTAGCTAAATCTGATATTTCCTTATCAGTGGGCTTATCAGCAATTTCAGAAACGGGTTTATCAGATTCAATAGTATCAACAACTTTAAGAGTTGTCAAATAAAATCGCAACTTCATTTGCCATGTCTTAAAATTATTTCCATCAAATAATTCAGGCTTTTCAAAATGTTTAGGAACATATATATCTACTACAAACATGGCAACTAATTAAAAATGTAATTTCGCTTTACATTGTTAGAAATATTACTAGTTGCAATACAGTAAAGTGCAAAAATAAAAACTTATCGATTGATCAAGTCTCGTGACAGCACGATGTCCAAAAGCGAAATTGCTCGTCGATAACTAATGTGACCTCTGTGGACAATCACCTTCAAAATACAATGATCAAATAAACCAATTGTACAGCAATCACAAATGGTTTTCATAACTCTCAAGTGTACTCCAAGAAATATGTAAAATTGAGTATAATATTTTACTGAATAGGAAGATACAATTTTGTATTTGTAGTAATTTTTTAATGCCCAAATGTGTGTTTATATAAGCATAAAAATGATGTAACTGCATTCACCATGATCCAATATTATTTGTAATTTTTATGGCTAGTGGTAATGAGTTGTTAATACTAACGGTTAAAAACTGTCATATTTTACTGGCTAGTTGACCCATTAAATAATTTCAATAAAAAATAATAATTTATTATTAGAATCAATTAAGCCTAAGGCCTCAATCAAAGACCTTTTAATATAATGCGTGAGGTGCGACTCGAATCCCCGACCTCCCACACAAATTTCACACTTTTCACCATTTGGGCACTTGATCTGAATTAATTATTTCTTTCGCATATTATATTTGTAGTATAAATATCTAACATAAACTACCCTCATGTAAGCCATCTCCATGCATTTGTAGGCCAGCGCAGCAGCAGCCATTTCTTGGCATTTTTCATATTCAAGGACATAGGTTCTGCAAGGTATGCAAAGTTCATTATGAAAGCTAGAAAGAGGATAGCGTGTTCGGAAAGCATCTTACCTATCGCAGAATTTCAGAGTAGTATTACAAGCATGCTCAAGATATGTTCATAAAACACAATTCTTTAACAGGTAGCTGAATCAAATTACTTCTCAGTTTTCCAATGGATCTAGTTGTGGGTTTTTTCGATTTTTTGTCAAACCCAATGAAAAATTGCCATCCTGTAAAAAGCGTGGACATGTTTTCCTATACAAGTAACGTGACTTTTTCAGTTTTAGGGTTGAAGTCACTTTTGAGTTTCTGCTCCCCTCTCCAATACATGTTTATATTTAATTCATGTTTAACCAATTAGAAAGTTAATAATTTATCCGTTAATAATTTCGCCTTTGAACGATACGGATGATAAAATTTTGCAAGACCCGACCCGCATTACCCTGACCAAAATAGTAAATGGGATGGTAACTAAAAAACATAGTCCGTGCCTCGAATTCCTCTATCCATATCAAATCTTTTTATTTTATTTTCATATTTTTCAATTTAAATCGTATTTCAAAAATAATAAAATATATAGGTCAATAAGTGAATGAGCTACAACAATTTGGAAAGTGAATAGCGGGACTTGCTTTTGCCCTGTTCTCGATTCGCTGAAGATCAAAGTATTGTTATATATATATATATATATTGTTCAATATTAATAAAATGAAAATGGAATGTAGAGGGAAGAAGAAACGGTAAAAAGAAAAAAAAAATTGAACCATGCGATGACCATGTAGTCACATGGGTCGCATGGTACAAAATTCTGGCCTTTTTTGCAGTTTTGACAGTTGGTGTTTTTGAACTTGGTGCCTTTTCACATATTTTTTGGTACTATTTCGTGCATCTAAACTTGACCTATATATAGGACATTGGTGTTCATGGATTGCACAATGAAAAACAAATGAAGTTCATTTACATTCTAAATCAAAGATTAAAACTCTTTCTTTCATTCATATTCATCATTTTTCTTTGTATTCTTGAGTTTTCAAGGATTATACTTAATTGCTTGAGTATTAATCCTTGCAAAGCTTGTTTAAATCCTGCAAATCATTTGCCATCATCCCTTCAAGCATTAAATCAATCCTAAAGGGGGCAAATATTGTTTGAAGACAACGGTATCATGATCAAGTCTTTGGTGGAATTCTTCAAGTTTAATTTCTTGGTTTCAAGTTTGTGATTTGTTGCTACATATTTTGTAAGTTTCTTCTCCAAAATGGTGGTGTCTCCAACAATCTAAAACAATAATTGTAAATGGAGAATGAAAGCACAATGGCTACTATCAAGTTGATGAATCAAGACCTTGTACAGTTGGATCGCTTCGATGGAACAAATTTCACAAGGTGGCAAGACAAACTGAAGTTTCCACTTACAACCTTGAAGATCTTCTACATACTTGATCCGGAATTGGCACCATTACCAGAACCTACAAATGGAGAAATAGATGCAATAAGGGTTGAAAGACAAAAATGCCAAGAAGATGAACTTATATGTTGAGGTCATATCCTAAATGCTTTATCAGACTGACTATATGATCTCCACACCAACACTTCACCGGCAAAGGAAATCTGGAATGCTTTGGAGAATAAATACAAAGCCGAAGAAGAGGGAATAAAGAAATTTCTAATTTCAAGGTATTTTGATTTCAAGTTTCTTGAAAACATTCCTCTACTTCCCTAAATCCATGAATTGCAAGTACTTGTGAACAAGTTGAAGGCGGTAAAGATTGAAATTCTGGAAACTTTCCAAGTGGGGGCTATCATTGTCAAACTTCCATGAACTTGGAAAGGATACCGGAAGAAAAGCATCCATAGTTCCGAAGATCACTCTTTGGAACAATTGCAAAAACATCTTCGAATTGAAGAGGAATCAAGGGCAAGAGATAATAGTGATAACTCTTATGAAGGCACATCTAAAGCCAATGCCGTGGAGAAATCTGAGCCGTCTACTAAAACCAACAAAAGAAAGCCTTCAAGAAACTTCAACAATTCCAAGAAGAAGACCAAAGGTAGTTGTTTTGTTTGTGGAAAATCTGGATATTATGCAAAGGAATGTCGATACCGAAAAAAGAACAACACCGAAGGAAAAGTGAACTCCATCAAAGAAGACAATATTGTGGCCATCGTTAGTGAAATCAATGCAATCAAGGGAAAGGTTCCCGGGTGGTGGTATGATACATGTGCAACTATACATATATATCATATGATAAGTCATTGTTCAAGACTTATTTCGAAATTGATGGAGAGCAAGAGATTCAAATGGGTAACGAGGTCAGATCCAAGGTGTATGGAAAAGGAAACATGGATATCATCTTCACTTCTAGCAAAACGGTTACCTTAACAAATGTACTACATGTTCCTAATATGAATAGGAACTTAGTTAGTGGAGATCTCTTAGGAAAATGGGTCATAAAATGTGTTTATGAATCCGGTAAACTCGTACTATCCCTAAATGGAAAATTTGTTGGTAAAGGCTATTCTAGTGAAGGAATTGTCAAACTTTGTACTATTGACAAGTCTTTAAATAATAAAGTTGACTTTGTTTATATTTTTGTTGATTCATTTTCATTATGGCATGCTAGATTAGGTCACATAGGTAAAAATACTATGAAACGTTTGTTAAAATGTGACATGATTTCATATAATGAAAATTATGCTTATAAATGTAAGATATGTATTGAATCTAAAATGATTAAGGAGCAATATCAAAGTGTTAATAGGACTTCTAGTATTTTAGAATTAATTCATACCGATATATGTGAATTAAATGGAATGTTGACTAGAGGTGGTAATAGATATTTTATTACTTTTATTGATGACTACTCTAGGTATACATATGTTTATTTAATTATAAACATGAAACTTTTGATATGTTTAAGACATATAAAAATGAAGTAGAAAATCACCTAAGTAAGAAAATAAAAATTCTACAAAGTGATTGAGGAAGTGAATATTTTTCTAGTGATTTTAACTCATTTTATGAACAACATGGCATAGTACATCAATGTTCTGCACCTAGGACACCCGAACAAAAATGGTTTAGTTGAAAGAAAAAATAGAACTTTATTTGATATGCTAAGTTGCCATTTAATCTATGGGGTGAAGCGTTATTGAGTTCATGTAGGATTTTAAATGGAATTCCTTCTAAAAACACTGAGGTTTCTCCTTACGAATTGTGGAAAGAAAGAAAACCAAACATTGGTTATTTCAAAGTGTGGGGGTGTCTTGCTTATTGTAAGAATACAAATCCTTATCGGATCAAGTTGGGTCCAAGAGACATTAAATGTGCCTTTGTAGAATATGTTAACAATAGCAAATCCTACCGGTCATTGAACTTAGAAATCAATGTGATTATCGAATCAAATGATGTGGAGTTCTTTGAGAATTCATTGTCTTCGAATAATGAATTGAGGGAAATTCATAATGATATCGCTAGCTCAAGTGGAACACGAGATGAAACATCTTTTAAAGATGTTAATAAATCTAGTGAACCACGAAGAAGCAAAAGAACTCGAATTGCGAAGTCCTTGGGATCGGATGAGATTGACTCCCAACTTATCTCCTTTTATTTGGTAGAGGAAAATAGTGTGAATGTTGTAAGAACAATTCCTTTTGTTCCACAAGTGGAAACCGACCCTAAAACTTATAAAGAAGCTATGACTTCATGTGATAACATATTTTGGAAAAATGCCATTAATGACGAAATGGATTCGATAATGTCAAATAAGACATGGGAATTTGTTGATTTGCCACCCGGATCTAAACCTATAGGTTGCAAATGGGTGTTTAGGAGAAAGTATAATACTGATGGTTCTTTTAATACCTTTAAGGCTAGATTAGTAGCCAAAGGTTATCGACAAAAGGAATGAATCGATTATTTTGACACATATGCACCGGTAGCTAGAATAACATCTATTAGGATATTATTCGCTCTAACTTCGATATATGACTTGCATGTTCATCAAATGTATGTTAAGACGGTATTCTTGAATGGGGATCTCGATGAGGAGTTCTATATGGAATAACTTGAAGGGTTTGTTTTACCTGGAAATGAACAAAAGGTGTGCAAGTTAGTAAAATCATTGTATGGTTTGAAGCAAGCACCTAAGAAATGGCATGAGAAGTTTGACTTAGCAATAATGTCTTTTTGTTTTAAACATAACAGTGTAGATAAATGTTTTTATTGTAAAGTATGTGAAAATTATGTGATATTTATTTGTATATATGTTGATGACATGTTGATTATGAGTAATCACATGGCTGGAATAAAAGAAACTAAGAGGTTTCTATCTTCCATTTTTAATATGAAGGATCTTGAAAAAGTGGATACTATTTTAGGTATCAAGGTTACCAAAAATAGTGGGGGTTATTCTTTGAGTCAAACACACTGTATAGAGGGTGTGATAAATAAGTTCAAACATTTAAACATAAAAGATTGTAGTACCCCACTTGACCCAAGTTCAAAGCCTATGAAAAATGATGGAAGAGAAATTGCTCAACTAGAATACGCAAGTGCTATTGGGAGTCTCATGTATGTTGTTCAACACACGAGACTGGATATAGCATTTGTAATTAGTAAACTTAGTAAGTTTACTAGTAATCCGAGCAATGATCATTGGAAGACCATTAGAAGAGTTCTTGGATATTTAAAGAAAATCAAGAATTTAGGTCTACAATATACTAAATTCCCTGCTGTATTGGAAGGGTTTACGGATGCTAGTTGGATATCTAGCACGGGTGAAAGTAAATCCACTTCAGATTGGGTGTTTACACTTGGTGGTAGGGCTGTTCCTTGGAAATCAAAGAAATAGACATGTATAACACACTTAACTATGGAATTCGAATTTGTTGCACTATCGAAAACCGGGAAAGAGGCTAAATTGCTTAAGGATCTCTTATATGAGATACCTTTGGGACCGAAGATGACATGTTCTATACCTATCATGTGTGATAGTCAAGCCACATTAGCAAAAGCATACAATTAAGTATACAATGGAAAGTCTTGACATATGAGTCTGAGACATGATTATATAAGAAAATTAATCCAGAGTGGAATAATTTCCCTAAATTATGTAAAATCAATTGAGAACTTGGCGGATCCTCTAACTAAACCTCTAAATATAGATTTAGTAAATTCTATTACGAGTATGATAGGGTTGAAACTCTTGAACGAAAAAGATCCACCAATGATGGCAACCCTACCCATCATTACTCAAAAGTAATCCATGGGTTCAAAGGGTAACAACAAATCATTCGATATGTAGATAGTTTCAGCATTATTGATATCCGCAATAACCCTATGCTAGTTATAATGCTGGTTGTTACTGAAATGATGGATGAGTATTAAAACTCTTAATGAAGTTTAATATTAAGTACAAGTATCTTAAAAGTAACAAAGATATTGGAAGAATTTCACTTAAATAAACTTCGAGGTGATGCCGCCTCAATAGAAAGTTAGAGTTTTCTCTCTTAAAAGTTTGTTGAAAAAAGGATTAGCGCAAGGCCATAATAGCGCTAAGCCAGTTTGAGAAATTCAAGAACGTGTGATACTCGTGTGTGCGTTCGAACAGGTATTGTCATTTAGAACAAATGGTTCAAAGTTTCATGCTACCTTTGATTCCGACTTTGCTTTGTTTGAATTACACTACAGTTAGATTCAAATCGAAAGATATCTAATCCTTATGCATTAGTATCGTATAATTTTGAATATGAAATTTTATTAAATTTTGAACAAGTCTATTTTATGCATCTAAACTTGGCCTATATAGAGGACATTGGTATTCATGGATTGTACAATGAAAAACTAGTGAAGTTCATTTACATTCCAAATCAAAGATTAAAACTCTTTCTTTCATTCATATTCATAATTTTTTTTTTTTTTTTTTGGATGGTGGGTCGAAGGATCATGTCACTGCTGAAGAGCAAAGCCGCCACCGCCGTACCGTCACTACCAGCACAGGCCAAGGAGGCAGAAGAAGGGAAAACAAAATCATGGGGTTTTAAAGTTGTTTCAGGGGCATTAATTTGTTTGACAGGAGGCGTGGCTTTGAGCGCTCTTGATGATCTCGCCATTTACCATGGCTGTAGCAGCAAGGCCATGGAGAGAGCCAGTAAGAACCAGGCTATAATTGATGCCATTGGTGAGCCTATTGCAAGAGGTCCTTGGTACAATGCATCACTAGCAGTAGCTCACAAACGCCATTCTGTATCATGCACATTTCCTGTTTCTGGACCCCAAGGCATTGGAATCTTTCAGTTGAAAGCAGTTCGTAATGGAGAGGATTCTTGGTTTTCATTTTTGCGGTCCCGTGACTGGGAAATCCTCATTATGGAAGCTCTACTCCATGTCCCGGAGAATGAAGAGAAGCAACAAACATTTCGGATTAGTGTTTCCGATTATCCTTCTCCTTCAGCTTGCAAGTGGATGCCATCCACTGATTGCGGGTGTCCACAATCAGAAAATTTAGAGAAGAAATAATATCAGCCCGGTTAGTATCAACAGGCTTATCAAACAAAATTGAAAACTCAGCCTTAATGTGTTAGAAGTTTCTTTTACTTTGTTTTTGTTCCCTGGTTTTGTATTAACTTTTCCTCTTAAAAGTTCTAAGAGTAATTTGGAGAAACTTTGTAATAGAGGAAATGGTGTTCATAATTCTGTCGGAAATTTTGCACATTTATAATAATTCAAGTGAAGCGCCGGTGTTACTGAGAAAAAAAAAAAAAAAAATATATATATATATATATATATATATATATATATATATATATATATATATATATATAATTTTTCTTTGTGTTATTGAGTTTTCAAGGATTATACTTAATTGCTTGAGTATTAATCCTGACAAGGCTTGTTTAAATCCTACAAATCATTTGCCATCATCCCTTCAAGCATTAAATCAATCCTAAAGGGGGCAAATATTGTTTGAGAACAACGGTATCATAATCAAGTCTTTGGTGGAATTCTTCATGTTTAATTTCTTGGTTTCAAGTTTGTGATTTGTTGCTGCATATTTTGGTAAGTTTCTTCTCCAACACGGTGGTGTCTCCAACAAGTATTCCAACTAAAAATTTGGTTAGATATGCAAGGGGGCTAGAGTTGTTTAAAAATATTGAGACACTTTATGAAACTAGAGATCAAGTATATTCATATGCCAATAATCTAAAAACTTGTATTTATTGCAACCGGGTGAGGAGAAAGACGAGGTAAAATTGCATGATGCTATCAAAGATTTTTGTTTATAGATGGCAACTAAAGACAAATGTGGATATCCGGCCAAACATGATGGTTTGAAAGAGTGGTCAGAACTTGATAATGACGAATCGTGCGGTGCCATCTCAATTATATTTGATAAGCTAGATCAGCTTCACAGTGGGTTGAAATATCGGAATGTTAAGTTGTTAGATGTCGCGATTTCAGACAGTGTAACAGTTTCAAAGATTTTTTCGAAGATACAAAAGAACTCAGAGTTCGTGAATTGAAATTGATGAACATTCAAATTCATCATCAATCGAATTGTTGACAGGTCTTTGAACTTTCTGCCTGATTGGCTGTAAAATACATGAATTGTCAATGATGGAGAGTCTAAAGAAGTTGGAAATTCTCTCTTTCTATCATTCTTATTTCAGGGATTATTTCCCATTGAATTGGCGAATCTTAGAAACCTAAAGTCACTTGATTTGAGGTTTTGGGAATTATCCTGTCCATTTCTCACCGTTGTTTTGTCAGGTATGAAGAAACTGGAAAGAGCTGTACTTGGAAGATTACATTCCAATAGGTGAAGACCAAAGTAACAAAATTGAAGATCTAAGGTCATTGACTTCTCTTCGTACTTTTCAAATTTCCATGCACAATACTCAGATTTTGATGCAAATATTACAAGCACTGTGCCTCAAGAGTTTGGAAAAATTTCAAATCATCAGAACTACAACACCACTACGTAGAATTGAAGATCATCGTTTCACAGAGAGCTTGAGTCTTTTAAACGGTATTGAGGCAACTATGCTTTTGTAACCCAAAATTAAATTGTGGATGAAGAGAACTTACCATCTTCATAATGAAGATGCCAAGATATTGAAAAATCTTGTGAGTGAGATAGAGATGGCTTCATTAACTTGAAGATATTGATTTTATCAAGTGTTGACTTAGAGTATCTTACTGATGCCACCAACTCTATTCAAAGTGACACCTTCGGTAAATTGGAGTCCCTCAAATTGAAAGGTTTACCCAAGTTAACATAGATATGCAACGAAAATCTTCCAAGGGGTGTGTTCTAACCTCCCTTGTTTTGTAACCTTAAGATTGTTAAGATGTGCGATTGTGACTCAATTAGAATCTTGTTTCGGGAGTCAATTGCAAGATGCTTGGTAAATCTCCAAAGTCTAAAAATATACAAACGTCTGATGTTAAAGGAAGTTGCTTTCAGCAGATGCACAAGAAAATGATGTAACCATAACTTGCAAAATGCTTGAGTTTCCAAAATTGAAAAAAGCCCATTTTGAAAATTTGAGAAGATCATCTCAATCAAATAGCTGTGTTGTTAGTCAAACATCGTTCAACCAGGTATTCACTTTCTTTTTATGTGCATCCAAGGGTCCCTATTTGTTATAAAGTGTGTTTAGTTCGTATGTACCAAATATGAAGAATGAGACAAATTTTGGAAATCCGATATACTAAAAGATTTGGTCCAAATGAACCATATCATAAACAATAGAGCAATAATATTGTTGGGAAAATTGGGTATTATTAGTTGGTTTGACCAACTTTTGACCAATTATTTTAGTAGATCCCGCTAATTAGACAAAAGATTTCTTTGGCCAAGTGTATTCTACTCCTGAGTAGTTAATGTAATGTATTTAATTTTTCAAAACTAATTTAGGGTGAATGAGAAATTAAGGTCAAAATATGACAACTTGAAGTTGAAATAAATTGGAATAAAAATTGGTGGGAAATTGAAAAAATGCTAATCTCATGTAGGAAAGCTAGAAGAGTAAAACACTTTATATTGCTTAAGTTTGGGACTTGAATTTGGACCCCAATGGGTACCAATAGTCTTTGAAGAGAAGAGAACATACATGCTAGTAGGTTGGACCAAAGCTTATGCGCGAGTCGCCGCCGTCGTCCGTCCGACCAGCCGACTCGACTCGGCACAGCACGAACACAGGTCACGGGTCGTGGGTCGTGGTCTTGGGCTTGGGTTTAACTTGGACCAAGTTGATATATATTTTTTGGTAAAATAATATTTGAATTATTTGAATTTATTATTATTTAAAATAATAATATATTTAATTTATATTATTTTTCCTCGAATTTTCTGTGCGCGACACATGTTTTCATCTAGAAGATGGAGGTTGACAGTTAAAACTGCATGTCCAAACGGTTTGTGTCTGTTGAAGACACAACTTTTCCCTTGTTGTGTCTTTTAGACACAACCTTTCAAATTCTATAAATAGGTCTCCATACCCCAGTTTTCATTCTTCAAAAATCTGAATTGATTTTATTCTTCTTTCAAAATTATTCTTTCGTCCCTACATTATTCATATTTTGTAATTTAGCCTCAAAAGTTATTTTTGTGCATTTTAGTTCTCAAACTTTTAGAGAGATCAAAATGTGAGTAGGTTCGCCAAGTCTTGTAATTTGGGGTGCTACTATTACAAGTCGAGGTCGTTGTATCTTGGGAGACGAGTGCTGGAATATTGTCAGCACCAGTGCCGTACATTATTATCTTAAGGAGAAAGAATCAAACTCTTGCATCTACCATTAACATTTTATATTGTTCATTTTTGTATGACGTTATTCTGTCCAAATCAATTCACGTTGAAATCATTATTTTTCAATAATTTTAAGACGATAATGGAAAGTAATACTACATTTTGTCGTTCTCCCTAATAATTCTCACTAGGAGAAATCAGAAAAATTCACAGGAGTCAATTTTAAGAGATGGCAATAGAAAATGATGTTTTATCTCACGACTCTGAATTTGACAAAATTCTTGAGTGGAGATGCTCCAACTGTTGAGGATGATGAAACAAATTCTAAAAAACGAACAGCATTCGATGCATGGAGTCATAGTGACTTCTTATGCAGGAACTACATCCTAAATTGTCTTGACAACATACTATACAATGTGTATAGTTCGGTCAACACAGCTAAATTACTATGGGAGTCATTGGAAAAGAAGTAGAAAACAGAAGATGTCGGATTGAAGAAATTCATTGTAGGAAAATTCCTGGACTTCAAAATAGTAGATTCTAAAACAGTAATGAATCAAGTCCAAGAACTACAAATTATCTTACACGATATACATACAGAAGGTATGAAACTCTGTGAGTCATTTCAAGTTGCTGGGATTATCGAAAAATTACCACAAACGCGGAAAGATTTCAAGAACTGCCTGAAACATAAACACAAGGAAATAGGACTTGAAGATTTGATTGTACGATTAAGAATTAATGAAGATAGTAGAAATTCTGAAAATAAATATGGAAAGCTCCAAATGGAAGCTAAAGTCAATCTAGTAGAACCAAATACTAGGAATAAAATTAAGTACTTGGGTAATGGTAAGCAAAAGAGCAATGCCAAGAAATTCGAATGAGATTGCTATAACTGCGGTAAATCTGGTCACATTGCAAAGGATTACCGACAAAAAAACAAAATAAAAAAGACAAAGTATACTTGACCGAGGAAGACAGATTGTCTAACGGGTGTGTCTGAACTAATGCTCTCAATTGCTGTATTTAAAGCAAACATGGTGGACAATTCGAGAGAATGGTTCGTTGATACTGGCGCTACTCGTCACGTTTGTGCTGATAAGGAGATGTTTTCATCTTACACTCATATCAATGGATGAAAACTATTCATGGGCAACTCGGCAACATCACAAGTTATTGGTCTAGGTAAAGTAGTGCTGAAGATGACATCAGGGAAATAAGTAACACTCATCGATGTGCTGCATGTTCCCGATATTTGCAAAAACTTGGTATCTGGAGCTTTGCTAAGCAAGAATGGGTTTAGGCTATTATTTGAATATGACAAGTTTGTACTCACCAAAAATGACATATTTGTGGACAAAGAGCACTTAGTCAATGGGCTATTTAAATGAATGTAATGCCTGTACTCCGTAATTTTGATATTAATAAAAATAAATCTTATGCTTACTTGATTGAGTCTTCTAACTTATGGCATGATAGGTTAGGACATGTAAATGTTAATTCTTTACGTAAATTAGTAAGTTTAGATTTATTGCCTTCTATGTCATTTAATCAAAATCATCGATGCAAAACATGTATAGAGTCTAAATTAGCTAAAACAACGTTTCATTCGGTTGAAAGTAACTCAAATCCTCTAGAACTAATTCACAGTGATATTTGTGATTTAAAGTTTGTGCAAACTAGAGGAGGTAAAAAGTATTTTATTATTTTTATAGATGATTACACAAGGTACTGTTATGTCTATTTGCTAATGACCAAAAATGAGGGTTTAGAAGCATTTAAACAATACAAGAATGAGGTTGAGAATCAACTAAACAAACAAATAAAAGTTGTTCGTACTGATAGAGGTGGGGAATATGGAGCATCGTTTGAAGAATTTTGTTCAGATTTTGGAATTATTCATCAAACTACAGCTCTTTATTCACTTTAGTCGAATGATATTGCGAAAAGAAAAAATCGTACTCTGAAAGAATTGATGAACGCTATGGTAATTAATTCTGGTTTACCTCAAAATTTGTGGAGGGGGAAGCAATTCTCTCAGCTAATCACATTCTAAATAAATTACCACACAAAAGTAAGAACGAAACTCCTTATGAGTTATGGAAATGTCATAAACCTTCGTACAAATACTTAAAAGTGTGGGGGTGTTTGGTTAAGGCAGAAATACCAAAGCCTAAACAAGTTAAAATAGGACCTAAAACAATCAATTGTGTATTCATTGGATATGGTAATAACAGTAGTGCTTATAGGTTCTTCGTACATAAGTTTGACATTCCTGATGTACATGAAAATACTATCATTGAATCTAGGAATGCTGTATTTTTTTAGGACAAGTTTCCTTGTAATGATAGGAAATAGACAAGTTTGTAAAAACAAACTTATAATACTACAATTGGTAATCATCAAAGTCATAAAGAACCAAGACGAATCAAAATGACCAAAACATCTACATCTTTTGATCCAGATTTTTTAACTTATTTGTTAGAAAATAAACCTAGGACATTCAATGAAGCAATGTCTAGTCCAGAAGCTCCATTCTGGCAAGAAACTATCAATAATGAAATTGATTTTATTATGCAGAATCATCTTTGGGAGTTGGTAGATCAACCACTTGGTAACAAACTGTTAGGTTGTAAATAGTTTTTCAAAAGAAAATTAAAAAGACTGATGGATCAGTTGATAGATATAAGGCCAGAATGGTAGCTAAAGGATTTAAACAAAAAGAATGCCTTGATTTTTTCGATACATACTCACATGTGATAAGGATAACATCAATTAGAGTATTAATTGCAATCGCAGCATAACATAATTTGGAAACCCATCAGTTGGACGTCAAAACAGCTTTCTTAAATGGTGAGCTGGAAGAAGAAATTTACATGGAACAACCTGAAGGGTTCATTGCTACTGGACATGAGAAAAATGTGTGAAGACTTGCTAAGTTGTTATATGGACTAAAACAATCGTCAAAACAATGGCATGCAAAATTTGACAAAACTATGTTGTCAAATGGTTTTAAAATTAACGAGTGCGATAAATGTGCTTATATTAAAATCACACATAATGCATATGTAATCGTATATTTATATGTTGATGACGTGCTAATTATGAGTAGTAATTGTGAAATCACAACAAATACCAAGAAAATATTGACAAAACATTTTGACATGAAAGATATGGGTATTGCAGATGTAATTTTAGGAATTAAAATACTTAAAACATCCTAGGGACTTGTCCTATCTCAATCTCACTATATTGAGGTTGTATTGAAGAAGTTTCATATATATAATGAAAGTTCAGTTAAAACATTGGTAGACTTAAGTGTACATTTGGCCAAATATAAAGACAAACACATATCTCAATTAGAGTACACTCGAATAATAGGCAGTCTAATGTATATTACAAACTGCACTCTTCCGGATATTGCATATGCAGTTAACAAACTTAGTAAATATACAAGTAACCTAAATAATGACCATTAGAAGGCACTAGTAAGGGTTCTCAAATATCTACGATACACCTCAAATATTTGATTACATTATATAAGATATCCAGCTATATTAGAAGGATACAGTGATGCTAAATGGATATCAGATGCAAAAGACTCAAAATCCACTAGTTGGTAAGTTTTTACCATTGGTGATGCGACTGTATCTTGGAAATCCTCTAAACAAACATGTATAGCTCGATTCACGATGGAATCTAAGTTCATAGCTTTAGAAAAAGTTGGAGAGGAAGTAGAATGGCATCAAAAAAAATTTAAAGGATATTCCATGTTGGCCTAAACCTGTGCCTACAATTAGTATGCATTGAGATAATCAATCGGCTATCGGTAGAGCACAAAGTAGTATGTATAATCGTAAGTCTCGACATATTTGTCGAAGACATAATACAATTATGTCGTTGATCTCAAATGGTGTTATTTCCATACATTATGTAAAGTCTAGAGAAAATCTCGCGAATTCACTTACCATAGGCTTATCAAGAGATTAAGTATACTGCCTATCAAGGGGAATGTGCTTAAAGTCTACTACCCAAGAATCTCTGTAATGGTAGCCCAACCTTGCTGACTGGTGATCCCAAAATCTTGGTTCAATGGAACAACTAAGTTATGAAGATTCAAAGAAGCACTTTGGAGTTAACTCATACTCATTCCTACGATAAGAAAGTGTTATCTGCAAAAAGTTTTAGGTTAAGTTATACTTTTAATGATTCTTATATCTTGGACTATCTAAGTGGGGTATGTCAGGTACTCTTAATAGTAGATCACCTATATAAGTGTGAAGTGTGGCCGCTTCTCTAAGAATGTTTCAAAAGCTTAAATTCTCAGCACTTATGAAATTCAAGAGATGTTCAGGGCAAAAATGAACACTACGGTGAGAACTCAAAAATGTTAGGGAGGTTATTGTGTTGATACTATTGTCTTGGTTTACACCAACGGTTGACAGTTCAGTACACCACGTTCACTGATTAGTCAAGTAAATTTGATAGTATTCTACTACGGAAGGTTCAAACCCATAAGGTACCTGTCCGGATGTGATAACATTCCGTCTAAATGCTCTGTGGGATCTGCATAGTCTATTGCATTAATTTCCATTCATATGGGGGATTGTTGGGAAAATTAGGTTTTATTAGTTGGTTTAACCAACTTTTGACCAATTATTTTAGTGGATCCCATTAATTTGACAAAAGATTTTTTTAGCCGAGTGTGTTCTACTCCATATGTAGATTAATGTAATGTATTTATTTTCTCAAAACCAATTTCGGTTGAATGAGAAATTAAGACAAAAAAACGGCCACTTAAAGTTGAGATAAATTGGAATAAAAATTGGTGGGAAATTGAAAAAATACCAATCCCACGTAGAAAAGCTAGAAGAGTATAAACCACTTTATATTCTCAAGTTTGGGACTTGGAGTTTGGGCCTCAAGAGATACCAATAGTCTTTGAAGGAGAGAGAACATACATGCTAGTAGGTTGGGCAAGAGCCCACACGAGCGCGTCGCCCCCGCCGTCCGTCCATCCGACCTGTCGGCTCGGCTCGGTCACCGATCGTAGGTCGTGGTATTGGGCTTGACTTGGACTTGTACCAAGTTGATATATATTTTTTGGTAAAATAATATTTGAATTATATTATTTTCTTATTATTTAAAATAATAATATATTTAATTTCTATTATTTTTCCCCAAATTTTCTGTGTGTGACACGTGCTTTTCTTATAGAAGATGGTGGTTTATGGTTAAAACTGCATGTCCAAACGGTTTGTGTATGTTGAAGACACAGCTTTTCGATTGTTGTGTCTTTTGGACACAACCTTTCAACTTTTATGAATAGATCCCCATACCCCGATTTTCATTCATTCCAAAATCTGAATTGATTTTATTCTTCTTCCAAAATTATTCATTCATCCCTGCATTATTCATATTTTGCAATTCAACCTCGAAAGTTATTTTTGTGCATTTTAGTCCTCAAACTTTTAGAGAGATCTAAACGTGAGTAGGATCGCCAGGTCTTGTAATTTGGAGTACTACTATTACAAGTCGAGGTCGTTGTACTTAGAAGACGAGTGCCAAAATACTGTCGCACCAGTGCTGGGCATTATCATCTTAAGGAGAAAGAGTCGAACTCTTATCTCGATCATTAACATTTTATATCGTTCATTTTTGCTAGACGATATTCTGCTCAAATCAATTCGGGTGAAATCATTATTTGCCAACAAATATAAGAATTGTCATTAGAGAAAAATTAGATTTTTAGTAAATTTCGATAAAAAAAATGATGAAATGTGTGGTTAAAATTAATTGTTGATTTTGACTTAGATTTTAATCAACCTTTTTAGTTGACCTAAACATGGGCTAGTTTTAGGAAAAACATTACGGTTGTAGCACCTCATGCACAAAATTAATTTATAAATTGTATTTTATATTAAGTTCATAATTATAACTTTTTGTGATTTCAATCAATGATATAATACTTATAAAAATGTTTTGTAATAAACTTCGAAATAAAAAGACGCGAGTAAATTTTGGAGCTAAACATTCGAGACTAAATTAGGTAATAATAAAAGGAGAAATTCATATTTATTTGTATTGGGCTAGATGATTTAGTCAACGGAACAAAGAATGTGTCTTGTAATACAAATGAATACATACAGTTGTATAGAATGACGTAGCTTTCCTTAAACAGAATCAATTCATTTATATAGCATAATGGATGAATTTTGGTTGACTACAGTTAATTGAACTTCGTAGGTTACCTTTCCTTACATGGAGGAGTTGAATGTCGGTAACTTGGATTGTATAGTAAAGCTACTAGGCAAGGAAATGCCTATAACATCTCTGCCCAAACTAAAAGACATGGGGTGGGGTCTTGTGATCAATTGCTGGCCATTGCAGAATCTGATTCAATTCAGTTACTGCAAAATGTTGAAAATCTTTCTGTGGAGGTATGTGAAGCACTTGAAGTATTGTTTGACTTTGAGGGTATAAAGGTCACTAATGATGATGCAGAAATAAATATGCTTGGTCAATTAACAATATTGTTTATGTTCTCTTCTCGCTACCAGAATTGGCAAACATTACAGAATTGGCGAACATTACAAGGATGGTTCCAAAAGGAATTCGAGTCTTCCAAAATTTGAAAAAACTTACAGTTCTAAATTGTAAGAGTTCAAGATACTTATTTTCACCATCAATGCCCAATTCTCTTGTGGCTCTGCACGTTCTACATGTTTCAAATTGTAAATCAATTGAAGAGATTGTTGTAAAAGATGAAGAAGAAGGCACTTCAGAGATTAAAATACTTGAAGGAATGAAAATCATAATTGTGTTTCCTAAGTCGTCCGATCTACTACTCATGAATCTTACAAGTATTCAAATGTATTGCTCTCAGAATTATGATCATGTGTTCCGTTCAATGACAAGCTTGATCATTCGACGTTGCCCGATGATGAAAAAATTGAGTCCATTGCCACTAAGTGCATCAAAGCTTGGTAAATATAGAAGAGAATGTGTCATATTGCTCGATATTCATGATTTGTCGGATGAGGCGGGTATGTATGTATTCTCAATTCCTAATTTTCATCCTGTAATCTAATGCTATATTTCCTTTTACATTATTCATTTATGTATGAATAATTAAGTGGAAATTAGGTGAAATACCCTCTGTGCATAGTTAATTACGTCTTCCTCCATCAAGTACCTCTACTTTACCAAGAGTTTGTTCAACAATTTTGCTTGGCAGGAAAGTGACTGGAACAGTTGTTTAAGAGGTAGAGTTTGTGTCTTTTTTTTCTGAGAGCTTGAACATTGAGATGAGATGTCAATGAATGGAGGTGCAAAATAAATCTTTGAGAAAATTGCAGCTGAGCCCAAACTATTTTATCTGTTATCTCTTTTGTTTTCAATGTTTAAAATGAAAAGTTTTAGTCCTCGGACACATGATTCTAAAGGATGGTTTTTGTTCAAATAATCGTTAAATTTGCTTGAGTCATACAGGATAAAGGTGGAAAAAAAGTAAAGAGTAAAAATATAATTCCTGATAGGAATGTAAAATACATCTTTTCCCTCCTCATTTTATGCGCTCGTATGATTATTTTGTGCCAAAATATACTCATTACGTTCATATTTTGATTTAGGTAACAATTTAATGGAGATAGCGTAATTTGGAAGAAATAGTTGAAAATGGACCAAAGTGAAAGGAAATGAAAATTCAAGGACTAGCGTGCAAATACACAAAAGTTGTGTCAAACCAAGCAATGAAGATTTGAGAGTCAATTGGCTGAAAGAAGATGTGAAAGGGATGAAATATCGTGAAAGTATGATCACACATCAATTTCCAATCGAAAAATTATACACTGATTTTCAGTCTCAGTTTGAAACCCAGTTTTGATATAATAAACGATTGAATTGGAAGATAATATCTGAAGTAACGTTGTAACCCTTTGGGTTAGCTTTCCAACCCATCTTAAATCGTCTCAATCGGATATCGAGAGAAGACGATATGACCAAAATACTGAAAGTTGTCTGAAGGAAGTTTCGTAAAACCATGCTGTCGCATGACTTTAATTTATTGCGACCGCATAGACCATTACCGAGAGTTTGAGGGTTGAATTTATTTGTTCTATGCAATAGCATGACTGTATACTGTGCGGTCACATAGAAGACTTCCGACACAAAATTTTGATTTTCGAATTTAAGTCAATTACCTATGAAAACAACTATAAATATATATTTCAAAACCTAGAACAGAACCAGAACATACAGAACGCCTCCAAACTCCATTCGTTATTATTTCTCTCTTAGATTTATGAATTGTAACTAAACTTTTACACTTGTTCGAAGGAAACGGAAGTCTCAGAACTACATATTGTGATATCTAAATAGTTTTTTCTCATTGTTTGATTTATATTTTGTGTATTGAATGTTGTTTTGCATTTATTTCTATGATTTGTTGCGTTTAATTGCTAGAGGGCTCGCTAATTCATTAATTGTAACAATCTACTGCTAAGTTAAACATCAAATCAGTAATTGTTTGATCCCTTTAACTTGTGAAGCACTAAGATTTGATAATTTTCTGCGATAGATATTATTGAATTTTAAGAAGAATGTTTAAATAGATTGAATGCAACCACTGGTGTTTGTGTTATCTAGTTCATCGATTTCGCTATTGTGTAAAGCTGTCATTAAATTGAATGTTGAGCGCTGGTTTGGGGTTATTTAATAATTAGGGTTAATTAGAACGCTGGTTTCTAACTAACTAAATTTAAGGAGAAATTGGAATAAATTCCAACGATAAATTTTCAAAATATGAATTGAATTATCATTGCAACTATGATCAATCGTGGATTTCCGATGGTGGTTGTGGACTTAGACAAGGTTAGTCTTTTGATTGTTTTCGTTAATTTAATTTTTATTGTTATTAATTGCGCTATTTACAATTCTTTAAATACAAAAACCCCCCATATAATTGTACGAATCATAAAATATTGAATTACATACTCTTCGTGGGATCGACACTTACTTTCACTACTATATTAGTTTTAGAGGTTAAGGTATTATTTTTGGGTACCTGCGATAGCATACACCAGTTCCCCAATGGTGCATGCAGGACGCATTAAACGCGCTGCGATGGGCCATAATAGCAGATGCCAAAGGTTATGGTAAACAATGTTTTCCCCGACTGGTGCCCAGGGGCAGAACTTTAGCCTGGGTATTCCCTTAAAGGCATGCAAAGTGTTATTTTCGATTTTGTAGCATATTCACAATCTTTCGTTTGAATAGAAAACATTCCAGCAACTTCTTTTATTTATCAAAATCAAGTTCAACTCCTTCAAAGGCTCCCAATCCATTTTTCAATTCACAATGGCTCACTACAAGTGCCTCAACAGCATTGCAATCTAGTATCCGCAGAATCACAAGGGAGGGCAAATGTAGGTTCCTCAACGGATGCAGCTGGAGCAATTTGTTGAGGCTTTGAAGAGGAAAAGTGTGGACAAGCCATTTTGTCATGTGCGGCAATGATTTTTGTA
Organism: Fraxinus americana; assembly: GCA_035079005.1. Lineage (NCBI taxonomy): Eukaryota > Viridiplantae > Streptophyta > Magnoliopsida > Lamiales > Oleaceae > Fraxinus > Fraxinus americana. The sequence continues at coordinate 9,619,120 of CM068719.1, forward strand.
TAAATTATACCACTGGTAAATACATAGGGGTACTTTTAAAAAGGGCCCAGTCAAAGGCCCATATTTTCGGTTTGACTTTTTCTTAAAGGTATATTTCCACATTGGCCTATTTGAGGTCTAAAGACAAAAATGTCAATTACAAAATATGGTTTTGTTAAAAAGACAATACTATCCTTTTAGTTAACAAATAAAAACCAAACACTCCCTATTTAAAATTTCAAAATCAACTCCAACACAGATAAAAACTCTCTCATCTTCTTCAATCTGAAAATCTCAAAAATATCGATAGTTGAAGAAAAAAAAATTTTTATGTCAATCACTTCGAATCGGTAAGTATATTTACAAACGTTTAATTCTGTTTTCGTTAAATGTGTATACGTTTTTAATCGATAAATTAAGATTCGACATAGATAACACAGGCAGATAATTTTTTTTAGCAGATGTATAATTTTTTTAAGCACGAACGGAAAAAAAAATTCATCTGCATGTTACTTTCCGATTAAACGCAAAAGAAGGGCTGTTAGAAAAAACAACCGTCCGACTGTACACAATCGATAGCCGGCTGTGTGCTAGCTGTTAATGTATTTTTTTTGTTTTTAACAAATTTCTGTTCCCACCGTAAGCCGAATTTTTGAATGAATAAACTACAAATTTTGTTTCATCATAAAGATATGGTGATTGTACTCCCGATTTATTATTTTGGTGATTTTGAATTTGATGAAAATAATCGATAGGCATGGAAATGGAAGAATGACATACAAGGTGGTATGCGGACACATATAACGGAGACTACATCATACGAGGAACAATACCTTGATATACAAAACAAATGGAACGTTCATTCATCTTAATACGATGTGGTACTGGGACTTCAATTCCAATAGTATTTTCCATTTTCAATTCCACCTATGAAGGTTACATCTGATATTGAAGTGAATTATTTGTTTGAGTTGAACAAAATGCTAATGACACTGATTTGCGTGACTTTAGTGAGGAATGACGACACGGAAGGTAGAAGTGAACATTCGGATGGAGTTGATGATAATGCAAATGATTTTTGGGATATAGCGGAGATAAAGCTAATATTCCTGAGACAGTTGTTCTTCATCGTGACATCGATGTGACGTACAGAATTCAGTCGGTAGTTGAGGACAGCGAGAATGAAATTAATTTACAAATGAGGATTTGATTGTCTTATCCCGTCAGAGAGATGAGCCGGGTGGGAGTTCAGGGGCTGGAACGAGCGGACTGTCATCTAATTTTTCACACGTGGTTCCCGATGATGAAGATTTGCATGTTGAGCAAATGTTTCAAAAGAAGAAAGACTTGTAGGAAGCTGTGCACCTGTTGGCATTGAAATTCAACTTTCAGTTCAAGGTAAAGAAATCAAACAACTCGTTGTTGACACTTATTTGCGTCGATGACAAGTGCCGTTGGCGGTTGCGAGCGACTAAGATCGATACGAATGAGTCATTTGTAGTTCACAAGTATACACGGGAACATACTTGCGAATTGAGGATTCGTCAAAATGATCACAGGCAAGCTCGGTCATGGTTTATTAGTCCACGGACGATCTACAGACCTTCAGACATCATTAACGATATTTGACAAGAGTACGGAGTGGTCATGAGCTACCAGAAGGCCTGGAAGGCCAAAGAATGCTAGTTGGAGGATTTAATGGGCTCGGCCGAGGATAATTATGTTAAATTGGTCAGGTACTGCCATAATTTGGGGACAACTAATCACGGTTTCATTTTTTTCATTGAGACGGAGTGCGAAAATTGCTTTTAAGTATTTTTTTTCATAGCTCTTGGACAATGCTTTAGAGGATTTAAAAATGCAATGCGACCCGTAATTTTAGTCGATGTACAACTCTGAAATCAAGATACGAGGGCAAGCTAATTATTACTACATGTCAAGATCCCAACATCAAGATTCACCCACTTGTATTTGGCATAGTCGACAGCAAGAATGATATGTCAATGCGTTGGTTCTTTACGAAGCTTAGGGAAATGATCAGGGAAGTCGAGGATCTTGCATTCGTAACTGGTCAGGGTCAGTCTCTAATAAATGCTATCGCTGAAGTTTTCCCCGATACACATAATGGGTACTGCAGTACCATATACAGGGTAATCGGAAGACTGGATATTGAGGCCAAGGCATCATTGCATGGTTCAGGAGAGCGGTCGAAACTTACAGTGTCGAGGAATGTAATAAGTCTATGGTCGAGATAGAAAGTAAGTCATACCCAGCATGGAATTATCTTACAAAAGTGGAGATAGAACATTAGGATCGGTCACATTTTCCAAGACGTCGGTACAACTTGATGACGTTGAACAACGTGGAGTCTCTGAAAGCATTGTTCAAGAAGGATAAAGAATTGCCAATTCTCGCAATGATGGAGAACATTCGTACCAAGTTGCAGCAATGGTTTCATGTCCGACGTGCAGAATCACAGAATTGCACGAGCGTGGTAGTCTCGGATCAAGAGGATAAATTGTTGAAAGTTGCAGAGGTTGCGAGAAAGTTGATCGTGGAACCGCTGTACAATGTGCACGTCATGCGACCTAACTGACAACACGTGCACTTGTAATCGATTTCAGCTGGAGAGTTTTCCATGCAAGCATGCAGTCGCGGTAGCTTTAAACAGTGACTTTGCAGCGAGAACATTATGCTCTCCTTATTATACGACTGATTATTGGAGAGCAACGTATGCTGAGACTATAATTTCCCTACCGAACGAAGCCGATTGGGAAATTCATGACCATATTCTTTCACTTAACAGTTTGTCACCATCGGTAGTTGAACCGCGTAGCCCTGGGCGCCCACTTACTTCCAGAATACCCTCTACTGGAGATGTAGAGTAGTCAGACATACTAGCTAAATTTGTATGAGTCAGATTCCCCAAAATGACAATTAGTCGAGTCTGTAATATTAGCATTATTTATAATTAATTCGTATCTGAATATTCACAATTTTTTTCATACATAAATAAATGAACAAATTTCAATTTACAATATTTACAGTATTGATAATTTACATTTACAAAATTCAATTTACAAAATTTACAAAATTCAATAATAAAATATACAATATTTACGGATCACACTCGAATTTATACAAATCGCACGCTAATTTATTCCTTCAAATTTGTATCCATGATTAGTTGATTCCATCAACCTTGTGTCATATACTTAAAAATTCAATATATTTAATTGCAAACATGCCGTAATCGCCCCTACAATAGAATAATAACGTTTTAGTTCGATACCGTATAGCTAAAACTAAGTTTACAAGCTAAAAACAAAATATAAATACTTACGATCTCGACTGTCTCGCCATCGTCGTGTCTCGCACAATAGCTAGCCTGTCATTCAAAATCACACCGGCTCGGGCAGCCATCAAGGGAACGATCACTGAAAGAGGCTCTAAGCCTTATGTCGGTAGGAATGGTCAAAGTCGTACACATATATGTGGAGTCAGTAAAAAAATCTTCACTGCAATGCAGTGATGATTCACGATCACTGGAATGTATATATGCGTACAACACTCCCATAGCTTTCCCCCGAGTCTCGACCACATCCCTTTGGGCAGTACATACTCATTACCCATAATTTGAAATGACTAACACTCAATGGTAACAGCACGTACGAACTCAATGCTCAATATGAGTCGGCCGAGAATATCGAATGATCTTGGATATCTTCGAGCTCAATCACACAAGAAGTCAATGGACAGATCAATGTGCTACATCAAGAAACACCAATAATAACAAAATGACTATTTCACTTACATCGTCTGCGAGCCAAGTCCCCGAAGTGATGATGTCGTAAAACCACTTATAGGTTTCCGAGATCGTCCTCCCCCCTATGTTATTGCGGCTAACTCTGAAAAAAAAAATGTTCAAAAATATATAAATGAGTTATCGTAGAGTACTTCACTAAAATTGTAAAATACTTACCCCGAGCATAATTCACCTCCACTCCATCTCGAACGCTTTCCATTTGGCTGCGTCCACCACTCTGAAGAGATTAGGGTACGTCCTGTCGACAAATGTCCTCCTCTTCGCCTCGGCCATGAAGGGAGAAACAATGTATTGCGCTGGCAACCTGACCTGCTTGTCGACCACCTGCTCCGGGCCGTCCAAGACATGTTTTTCCCCCTCAGCCACGTCACTCGCACTCTCGAACTCAACCACTGCCTCAATCGTGTCCTCCCCAGCCACCCCTCTTGTCTATGTCCGGGCTACCGCCTTCGTCCTATCCTCCCCAGCCACCCTCTCCTGCTCCATAGATAACAAAAATGATTCCAAAGCATCATCCGTCCAGAACTGTCCGTGACCTCTCTACCCATCACCCTCTCCGTCACCCCGATTGTTACCCCGTCTCAGGCCCACTATATCGCCTAGGAAGGATGCGACCTCATCCTAAAGCTCTAGCAAGTGGCTACGTAGAACTCCAACATCATTGGATAAATCGTCGACCCGTCCTATAAACTTTCGTTGCATCTCGTCCTTCTACTCCTTCAGTCAGTCGTACTGATTGTCGACCCATCGTATGAACTCTCGTCGCATCCCGCCTATCTGCCCCACTATAAATTCAGTCAGGCGATCATACAGATCAGTGAAATACTGCCTCTGACTGTGTGCAGGAGATCCACGGGGATATGTGGGTGGACGGGGGAGAAGGATACCTGATTGGCGGCGGTGATGCCCTCAGCGACGGTAATGCCCTCGACCGAGATGATAGCCTCTACGAAGGAGATTCCCTCGATGGAGGTGATCGTCAATCAACTGGACCACGCTCCTACACGAATGGGAACATTCAAAATTATTTTTTAATGCAAATCAGCTAACGCATACAAAACTGTAATCAATAAATTATATTCAATTCACATACCTCATCTCGGTCCAGAATGGAATCGGACACCCGATCGTACTAATTGTGCAAAACGATCAATTCATGCACATAACCACGAGCCTCTTCCTCGACCGATGATATCAACTCAGTTATGACTTCAAGCTGGCATATCCACATTTTTAGTAGTGTTAGATCATGTGATAAGATTTTGGAGCTACACAGAACATAAATCGCAAATGTATTAACTCATTCGAGTGTCGTCAAGTAGAGCTGATAACTGTTTGCTAGTTGGACATTCATCTGCTCTAGATGCTCGCCAATGATGCATCTGAGGGGAGCGTGTCTTCCCTCGCCTAGCAAACCGGGCACTTAGGAGGGGGACAGTCTCATACGCCCGAATCTGCAACACATATAATAATTATATTCATATTTATTATAAACAATATTTTAACGTTAATTATGTCAAACATTTATCTACACTGCTAGAGACAATCCATATGTATCGTACTTACGCATGGTCTCATTCGGCCTCGAGTGTGATCTAGTGAAAACGTGCACAGTGTCCTTGAAACATATCCGGCCCCACGAATATGTGTGGAAGACATCGAGATCGTCAAAGCTCTCCAGATGGAAGAGGTCGATCACAGTCTTCCTATGGTGACATCTCAATATCCTCTCAAGGATGTAGACTAGGACGAGCTTCAGTATGTCTAACATATGGTCACACCCCCTGATCGCATCCATCAGCTATGGCAGGAGCACCGTCCCATGTCCATAGAAGTAAGCATCGAAAAGCATGCTGCCTCTCTGAGTACCATAATCTCTGGTCCAGTGATCATGGCAAACTCGAACATAGAAAAGCTAGCGACTTTGCCCCCGAGGTCGAAGTGGAGGGCATCATATCGAATGAATTCAGTAACTGACACAGTAGGGTATCGATGATCTGCCTCGAGGACTGTACAGCTCTCAACTCATACAAGGGCCAAAGAAAGGACCTGCGTAGCATATCTTCATACTGCTCATCCAGTAGCTCCAACAAAACGGCGTAACTATCGAGGCTACCGTTCCAGGTAGCCTTACCCGGTATCTGTCTCGAAGTCGCACAACGAACATAAATTAATGGAATACAGCATAATCTCAGAAAAATTAAGTGAACCTAATTTTAACAACTGTACGGAAGAAAGAATTTTAAATTAAAAAATCAAAGAAAAAATTAATTCGCTAATTTCGTTAAAAAGAATATTTCATTTTGGTAATTATTAATTTAAATTTCTTCATTTAATTATTATTTAATTACATTTGAAAAAATTAAAGATTAATTTACAAAGAATATTTAATTGAAGAATTTTAAATCAATTAAAATATTAAAAGGAAAAAATAAGAATTTGCTAATTTGTTAAAAAATAATATTTCATTCGGTAATTATCAATTTAAAATTATTTATTTAATTTTATACATAAAAATTAAAACAAAAGAAAAATATTAAAATTAAGTAAACAATTTAAATATTATTTAATTACATATGAAAAAAATTTAAAGATTAATTTACAAAGAATATTTAATTAAAGAATTTTAAATTAATTAAAATATTAAAAGGAAAAAAATAAGAATTTGGTAATTTGTTAAAAAATAATATTTCATTTCAGTAATTATCAATTTAAAACTATTTATTTAATTATATATATATAAATTAAAACAAATGAAAAATATTAAAATTAAGTAAACAATTTAAATATTATTTAATTACATACGAAGACATGAAAGATTAATTTACAAAGAATATTTAATTGAAGAATTTTAAATTTATTAAAATATTAAAAGGAAAAAAAATAAGAATTTGCTAATTTGTTAAAAAATAATATTTCATTTCGGTAATTATTTATTTAATTATATATACATAAATTTAAAAAAACGGAAAATATTAAAATTAATTAAAAAATTTGAATATTATTTAATTACATTTGAAAAAATTAAAGATCAATTTACAAAGAATATTTAATTAAAAAATTTTAAATTAATTAAAATATTAAATTAAAAAAATAATTTGCTAATTTGTTAAAAAATAATATTTCATTTCGGTAATTATCAATTTAAAATTATTTATTTAATTTTATATATAAAAATTAAAACAAACGGAAAATATTAAAGTTAAGTTAACAATTAAATATTATTTAATTACATTTGAAAAAATTAAAGATTAATTTACAAAGCATATTTAATAAAGAATTTTAAATTAATTAAAATATTAAAAGGAAAAAAATTAGAATTTGGTAATTTGTTAAAAAATAATATTTCATTTCGGTAATTATCAATTTAAAATTATTTATTTAATTTAAAATTAAAACAAACGGAAAATATTAAAGTTAAGTTAACAATTTAAATATTATTTAAACATTGGAAAAAATTAAAAATTAATTTACAAAGCATATTTAGAGCATACCAATCTTAAAATCCAATTAAAATTGAAAATATAGTCATTATTGGATCTCACACATCTAATAAAAATCAACAATAACAGCTAGTTTTCAATTTTAATCCTATTTTAATTTCTACTGAACGCGTCATTAATTAAAAATTTTTAAATTAATTATAATATTAAAAGGAAAAAAATAAGAATTTGCTAATTTTTTAAAAAATAATATTTCATTTTCGTTATTATTAATTTAAAATTATTTATTTAATTTTTTACATATATAAAAATTAAAACAAAAAGAAATCATTAGAACAAAAAAGAATACAAGTATTATTTAATTAAATAAATAATTATAAAAATAAAAATGAATTAATTTATTTTTAAAAATTAAATACATAATAAAAATATTTTTTCATATTCGAAATATTAAATTATTAAAAAAGTATAAAAAAAGTCACAATTGGCCGACTTAACAACCGACCCAAAATCGGTCTGGTAATAGCCAATTGGCTCCCTCTCAAGTTCCGGCTGGAAATGGCGATTTATGGCCGGAAATCGTCATTTTCGAGCATTTTGAGCTCAAAATTGAGCTAAAACATCCCTAAAAAACTACATTTTCTCCCCAATCACTAATACCAAGTTAATTTATCAACAAATAAACTGTAAAAATCATTCAAATTTCCTTATATGAAAAACACAATTTTAATCACAAAAACTAACATTTTGTCACGCCGATGACAGAATCCTCTTTGGGGTTGTCGACGCCGGTGATTTCACGGACGATCTCGTCGATTTTAGAGGTTGGTTTGTCGGTTTTGGCTATGAGAGTGTTAGTTTTTGGGGGTATTTTTGCCTTTTTCTTAGTATAAATTATGTTTTGGCTTTTTTTTTTTTTTTTTAATACTGTTTACTGATTAAAGGCCATTGTGGAAATATGCTCCATTCAACAGGCAATTTCCCACTATTTCCTCTAAATACATAGCCAACCCAATCTCAAACCAATGCAAGGTAAACCCTAACCCGACGTGTCCGAAGCAAAAACAATGGCTAATAATTAGGTCCCCGATGGTGGTTGCCGCTCCTTCTGCTTCTACAGCGTCGCTAGAGGCCCAAGGGGAGGGTCTTGGGAGGGCATGTGTCCCCCCAACTTTTGAGATTTTTTTTTTAAATCATGTTTGGTATCGATTGAAATCTAAATTTTAATCTAAATCAAAGTTAACAATTAATTTTAATAATATATTTCATGGAATCTACAACTGTTTAACTTTTATTAAAATTTACTAAAAAATTGATTTTAATCTTCACCAAATAGGGGCAAAATCACAATAAATTTAAATTTCGATAACATGTTAATTTTAAAAATTCTCCGACGATCGTAATCTACAAATTATTTATATCATCTCAAAACTTATTTTGAGAACTATATTATGGGCATATCTAATAGTCCAAACAGATATCGAAAATAGTTAAAAATACGTTAAATGTGAGTCTTAAAGAAAGACGTCTAACTCGCATTTTTTTAAAAAAAAATCAATTATTTCATTAACATTTATTATTTTTACGATACAAATTTCTCAACGTAATTTTTATCATTTTATTAAGAAATTTTATATGGAATATAATATCAAAAAATTTCGAAATTTTACATCCGAAAAAGTTATATCCCATGTAAATTTTTGGATCTAAAATTACACGGGGTATGATTTTTTTGGACGTAAATTTTCGATTGTAAAATTTCTCCCAACTTCTTTGCAAGTTTAATTGTGCCCCCTAATTTTAAAGCTTTGCGTCCGCCCCAGCCAATACATGATAGTTGCTGAAATCGCCGCCTCAACGGCTGTAGTAGGAGGCAGTGACGTTCAGGGTCCGCCTCGATGCCCACTAACAGAGGTCACCATGTATCGCATAAGGTCAACCAGGCCTTGGAGAGAGAGAGTCTGGTTGGAAAATTTCATCGAGCAATTGGATTGCACTTTTACTACTAAGAGTTCTTTTATAAAACCGCAAATGCTCTGGACCATAAAAATCAGGCAGTTGTAAATATCATTTTGCAGCTGGTGGAGGTTACCTCGATGGCTTCTGCCGGAGACTGCAGGATGTCTCGACGGTGTCGCCGGAGGCGACAGTGACCTCGATAAAGCTAGCAATTGGATCCCGGGGATAATATTCCCTATCGCAACTAGAAGGTGGAAGTCGGGGTAGTGGCTTTCGGTGGTAGCCTCAACACTCATTGCTGAGAGCTTTGATAGTCTCGGCAATCGGGATCCAAGCTGCAGCCATTGCTCCTTTTTCTTATTTGATTTAGGCTCCATTACAACTTGGTTTGAGTGACCAAAAATCAAAATGACACCGTGGTGCTCTTGGTTTCACATTTTCCCTGATTTTCCTTTTGCATGTTCTTCTTTATAAATTCCTTCCTGGACTGGATGTCGGAGGCTCTCCGTCCAATGTTTTCCTCCGGTCACCTCTAATTTCAATCCGGTGGTTCCTTTTTCTCTTATGTGTCTAATAGTTCAGATTTGCTTCTGATTTTTCCATCTTTTGTGCCGGATCCCCCAGCTTTCATCTTTTTTTTATTCCAGCAGCACATACTTTTTTAGATCTACCTTTTCAAGCCCTAAACATGTTCTTCTATTCAATGATGGTGCGTGGTCTCATCTTAACGAGCGAGCATCAACCTCATAAACGTCACCTCCATTGTCTTGGCCCTTGTATGAGTTGGTATTAAATTATCTACCCTATAAAAAGTTGACTAAGCTCCTGTTTGGCCCCCATTGTTTGGTATTTTTGATAGTTGAATATTTTTGGAATAGTGATTGATAGGATAATGTGTGGTGGAAAAGTAATGAAAAGTTTTAGATTTCTGTGTAATATTATTTTATTTGATAAATGTGTGGTAGTAATGAAGAAAGAAAAAAAATTAATGTAATGTAATTTAATTTAATGGAGGCCAAACAGGGACTAAAAGGCATTTGCTACAAATATGTCAAATCAATTAATCGTACAAAGAATCTCTTTCATGAGACAAATCTATGAAAGATTCCTTGTGAAATGAAGGCTCATAGCTTCGAAAATACGATTGTAATGATTCGCCTCGAACATGGAGGTTCGGTCTCCACACATCTTGTTGGGTCGACTGGGACATTTAGCTCACTTCGGCTTCCTTTGTTCATGGCTTCGATTAGGCCGGGTGAGCAAAGTAATGTAGATTGCCGGCCTTAGGTGGATTCTTGTTGTTTCCTTAATTGGCTGTAATGTTGCCAATAATAAGAGCCTTGTACAACGAGGCATAATAGTTACTAAAAAATGTGAAGAAGAAAGTTCACTTAATTGATTAAATTCATTGCATAGATTCACTTAGCCACCGAAATAAACGAACATTTTATTCACCTATTTCTATTGTAAACTAGAGAGGCAATGGATCTAGACCCGTAAGTTATTTTCTTATCAAACTGTCATGTAGGTTCACCAAATGTTTAATTGTCGTGACTATGAGAAAAAGAAAAATAGAATGGCTATGCGAATAAAAAACACATTGGATGGTTGGGTGATTCAATTGTACAGAATTTTAGTCGTGTCCTCTTGAAATGTAAAAGAATATTGTTAAAATTCCTAGTTTATATTATTTATTTGCTTGCTGTCAAATTAGATGCAAAGTTGATCCTTAGCTTTTGATCTTGTAGAACTAACAGGAAGAAAAGAATAAAGTGCAGTAATAAAAATACGAAAGTGACAATAATGAGTTTGGACAAAGTTACAAGCAACATTGTAAAGTTAATTAATTTGGTACGAAAGGAATCGAATAATTTGATTAGCAAGTTATCCTCAGTGCCAAAAGTTGCACTATAAAACGATGTCTCGTTCTCATTATAATATATCAACATAAAACACAAGGCTTTTGTCTCTGCACTTATTCTCGAGATTGTCTTCTTATGCAACAGATATATAATTAAAACACTACAAATTTTCATTCTCCATTTTATAATATACATATTTCGATCAAACTCGAAAGCTTGTGTTATTGCAATAGGGCGTGTGACATCCTCGAATCACAAGGTATCTGGTTTTTCATAATTATCTATGTTTATTCCAATCTTTCTCCCCTTTATATATTTACTCCATCTTATAGTTACTCCAATTTAATTAATTTTTTCAGTATTGTTCATTAGAGTGGTTGGGCATCCTCGGAGCACAAGGTAGGTACTCTCACTGCATTTTTATGCCTCTAAAAATTTAATGCATGAATTAATGTGAATCATGAAGAATGAATAAGGGCATTGTTGACCAAAAACTGAAACTATAGGGACGAAAGGGGAAACCGAATGTTTCTCACACATACTTACATATGTATAATTTTAATTTACAAAAATTTATATATTTGTATATGTTTAAATTTGCTTTTAAATTATCCACTTTTAGTTTATTGATTTTTTAGCCTACTTTCATCACAAAAGCAGGTTTTTGAATAATAAACATGGAAGATGACTATTTACCTTTCAGACTGCAAGAATTTTTAGTTATTACTTTCGCGCATTATTTAATAAAATAATATTACACGCAAACTTAACTTTTTTTCTTATTTTTTAGTTATATATTCTTCAACAATCTATTATTTCAAAATGCATTCTTAACCTTTTAATGGGGCTCAAACATGCTCTTAATCGATTTGAAACTTTGTTCTCATTTTTTTTCAATATTCTTCCCTTTGAACAATACGGATGATAAAATTCTACTCTACTCGACCCGCATTACCCTGACCAAAATAGTAAATGGGATGGGGATGAAAACACGGTCAGTGCCTCGAATTGCTCTATCCATACCGAATCTTTTTATTTTATTTTCATATTTTTCAATTTCAATCGTATTTCAAAAACAGAAAATAATAAAAATATAGGTAAATAATTAAATGAGGATCTTTTAATTCTTGTACTGTCTTTTTGTCATCCTTATTGAACAAAGTATCTATTGATCCTGGATAGTGACTCGATCAACGCCAAAATGCACCAAAACTCATAGTCAAACAAAATTATAATGAATATAAGAAGATTGAGACTTTTAAATACTTTTACATATTTTAAATATCTGTATTCAATGTAGTTTTTCATAGACTTCTAAAATCTTGAAAAGTGACGGGGTATTAAATTAAAACTCTAGTCCTTAAAACTCAACGGGGTATTCACAATATTAATAACTTCTAATGACTTACAAAATGCTCAACTTACTAACTTTTACATAGAAAATACAAATAAAAATCTTACAATTTGTTTGGCATTCACTCGAGAGATTTTGAAAGACTTTAACAAAAGAAAAGAATGATTCTCTTCCATCTTTCGTTCTGCGAACCCTACAAATTAAAAACATATCAGTTTTTTCTCTCCATTCACCCTGTTAGTTCTCTCTCTCTCTCTCTCTCTCTCTCTCTCTCTCTCTCTCTCTCTCTCTCTCTCTCTCTCTCATTGTCTCTCTCAATTTTCTTTAAAAAAGATCAATTTGTCACTTAGATTCTTATAAGATTTTATTAAAATAGATTGATTTGTTATATTGGTTTATTGTTAGCTTAATAACTTTCAAAAAATTACTTTCTGCAAGTTTGTCGTGATAATTATTAATTTTTTGTACTATATATTTTTAAATTTTGTCCATGGTCTGTTTTTTGTTTCCTTTTCTTTTTGTAGCCTAGTGAGAAACTTATTTTTTCCTTTTATCGACGAGTATTGATGCCTTTCTTATTTATTTTTCGAATTGAGATTAATAATATTTTTAAAACATATTATATGTTTTCTGAATCATTTTGTCATGCAGGTATTGATTTGAAATAGTAACGCATTGCACTTTTAAAATGAATAATTTCAATAAAATAAAATATTTGTAATTATTTATATTGACGTTTCATATAAATTTTTATTCTTTCCAATAAAAGTATGTTAAAAGTCAAATGAAAATCTATAAAAAATTTATTTTGTTTTATGGGCTACCATATTTCAAATGCAATGATAACGAATAGATGCAACTTCACTTGTTCCTATTTTCTCATTTGAGAATGCTAAGATTTTACAATTATCTATGTTCTCTTATTGTAATTTTCTCAATAACTCTGTAGAGATAATCATCACTAGCAACTAAGGAAATAATCTGCAAAAGGTTAGACAAAAAGGAAGATAATGGCAGAGGGCATAGCATTTTCCATCGTTGGGAAGCTTGCAGAATACACAGTCGATCCAGTTTTGCGCCAAATCAAGTACTTGTTCTTCTTCAACAGTAACATTCAGGATTTGCGAAATAAAGTTCAAGAACTTGAAAATAAGAGAAATGACGTGAAACTACAGGTTGGTGCCGCCGAAAGAAATAATGAAATCATCGGGGAAGAAGTTTCGGCATGGTTGCTAAAGGTCGATGACTTAAAGGAAAAAGCTCATGAAGTTTTGAACAGTGTGGCAGGTTCTGAAATGCGGTGTCTATTCAATAGATGTCCAAATTTGAAGTCCCGTTACTTATTAAGCAGGAGAGCCACAAAGAAGACTATTGAGGCTGATAAGCTCAAAGTGGAAGGTACATTTGAGAGGGTGAGCTATCCTCGACCTCCGGTGCAAGTGTTGAACCTAACTTCCCATGAGAGTTTTGAAACAAGGTTATCAACTAAGGAGCAAATCAAGGAAGCTCTAAAGGATAAAGATATCAGCATAATTGGGATATGTGGCATGCCTGGAGTTGGTAAGACAACAATGGCAAAGGAAATAGTCAATGAAGTCAAAGATGAGAAATTATTTGAGGAGGTTGCATTTGCAGTTGTATCTAACGATCCAGACATAAACAAAATTCAGGACCAACTTGCGGAAATGCTTGGTCTAAGAATTGAAGAAAAGACAAATGAAGTGAGAGTCAGACGACTTCATCAAAGACTTGAAGGCAAAGATGGTAAGAGCATTCTTGTAGTATTAGACGATGTGTGGAAAGAAATTGATTGGGGAACTATAGGAATTCCATCTCCACATGATCGCAAAGGGTTGAAAATTATGTTTACAACGCGAATTGAAGAAACGTGTAGTAAAATGGAAGCCCAAAGGAAATTCGAAATCAAAGTTTTGGATGAAAAAGAAGGATGGCAACTTTTCAAGGATACGGCAGGGATTTCTGATGATGAAACTGATGCCGAACTCGTAAGCATAGCCAAAGAAGTTGCATATGAATGTGGACGTCTACCTCTTGCACTAGTAGTTGTTGGCAAAGCACTGAAAAACAACAAGGCTGCACATAAATGGAGAGATGCACTTCGACATCTACAGAGGTCTAGTGCTACCAATCTGGAAGGAATGGACAATATCGTGTACAAAAGTATAAGATTGAGCTACGACTATTTGGTAAGTAATGAAGAGCGGGACTTGCTTTTACTTTGTTCTCTATTCGCTGAAGATCAAAGTATTCCAATTGAAACTTTGGTTAGATATGCAAGGGGACTAGAGTTGTTTAAAGAAATCGAGACACTCTGCGAAACTCGAGACCGAGCAAAGACAATTGCGGATAATCTAAAAAGTTGTAATTTATTGCAACTAGGTAAGGAGGAAGACGAGGTGAAATTGCATGATGTTATCAGAGATTTTTGCTTACAGATGGCATATGAAGACAAATTTGGATATCTGGTGAAACATGCTGGTTTGATAGAGTGGCCAGAACATGATGCTCATGAATCGTGCAGTGCCATCTCAATTACATTTGATAAGCTGGATCAGCTTCCAAGTGGGTTGAAATATCAGAACGCTAAGTTGTTAGGGGTGATACGTCGCGAGTTCGGAGAATGTAACATTTCCGAAGAATTTTTCAAAGATATGAAAGAACTCAGAGTTCTTGAATTGAAAGGGATGTACATTCAAATTCCATCATCAATCCAATTGTTGAAGGGTCTTCGAACTCTGAGCTTGATTTACTGTAAAATACATTCCCAATTATCAATGATTGGGAGTCTAAAGAAGTTGGAAATTCTCTCTTTCTATCATTCTTCTTTCGGTGATTATTTTCCTATTGAGTTAGCGAATCTTAGCAACCTAAGGTCACTTGATTTGAGGTTTAAGGAGTCATCCTGTCCACTTCGACCTGGTGTTTTGTCGGGTATGAAGAAACTGGAAGAGCTGTACTTGGGAGGTAGCATTCCAATAGAAGGTGAAGACCAAAGGTACATAATTGAAGAGTTAAATTCATTGACTTCTCTTCATACCTTCCAAATTTCCACACTTAATCCAATTCTGATGCAAATATTAAAAGCACGGTGCCTCGAGAATCTGGAAAATTTTCAAATCCTTGGAACCACAACACCACTACGCGGTACTGGAAATCAATATTTCACAAGGAGCTTGAGTCTCCGAGACGGTATTGAGGCAAGTATGCTTTTGCAACCCGTAATTAAGTCGTTGATGAAGAGGACTTACCATCTTCATATAAAAGAAGCCAAGGTACTGAAGAATGTTGTGAGTGAGTTAGATGGAGATGGTTTCATTAACTTGAAGACACTGATTCTATCAAGTGGTGATTTCGAGTATCTTATTGATGCCACCAACTCTATTCCAAATGGCACCTTCGGCAAATTGGAGTCTCTCAAATTGGAAAAATTACCCAAGTTAATAGAGATATGCAATGGAAATCTTCTGAGGGGTGTCATCAAACCTCAATTGTTCTGTAACCTTATGACAGTTAAGATGTCTTCCTGTAATGCAATTAAAAGCTTATTTCCAGAGTCAGTTGCAAACAGATTGGTAAATCTCGAAAGTCTATTCATATTGAAATGTGTGATGTTAGAGGAAGTTGTTTCAACGGACGCACGAGAAAATGAAGTTACCAAAACTTGCAAAAAGCTCGAGTTTCCAAAACTGGAAAAAGTCAGGCTGGTGAATTTGAGTAGATTTAAGAGCTTCACATCTCAAACAAATAGCGGTGTTGTTCATCAAACATTGTTCAATCAGGTATGGTATTCCACTTTCCTTTTCTGTGCATCCAAGGGTCCTTATTTGTTATAAAGAGTGTTTAGTTCGTCTGTATCAAATCTGAAGAATAAGACAAATTTTGGAAATTAGATATACTCGAAAATGTGTTCCAAATGAACAAATCATAAACAGTGGAGCAAAAATATTAGAATGGTCATTTAGTACAAATCAATAAAATTTAATGAAATGTGTGATTGATAAGTTGTAGATATGTGATTAAAATTAATTACTGAATTTGACTTAAATTTTAATTTACTTTTTTAGTTGAACCAAACACGGGCAAAATTTAGAAGAAACAGTACCGTTGTAGCGCCTCATGTTATTTTAAGTTAACAATTACAGCTTTTTCATGATTCCTATCAACTACATACAAATTCCAAAAACGTTTTGTAGAACCGTGGTCTTAACTAAGAATTGAGAGAATAGGAAATCTCTTTGATTTTCCAATCTTAAACCATATAAACTTAGAAATAAAAAGATGCGTGTAAATTTTGGAGCTAAAATTTCGAGATTAAATTGGGTAATAAAGAAAGGAGAAATTCGGATTTATTTCTGTTTAATCAACAGCACAATGAAATAAAATGTCCTACAATTGAATAGATAGATACAGTTTGTATAGAATGACATAGCTTTCCGCAATTCATTTATATAGATAGCAATCATAGCATAATGGATAAATTTTGGCTGACTACAACTAATTGAAATTCGCAGGTCAACTTTCCTAACATGGATTTGTTGCGTGTTGATGGGTTCGATTGTATAGTAAAGTTACTGGGCAAGGAAATGCCAATAACATCTCTGCATAAACTAACAGACATGCGGGTGCTTGATTGTTCTAAATTGCTTACCATTGCAGAATCTGATTCAATTCAGTTACTGCAAAATCTTGAAAGACTTCGTGTGCGTGGATGTAATGCACTTGAAGTATTGTTTGACTTTGAGGGTATAAATGTCACTAATGATGATGCAAAAATTAATATGCTTGGTCGATTAACATCATTGTGGCTGCGCTCACTACCAAAATTGGTGCACATTACGAGGATGGTTCCAAAAAAAATTTGTGTCTTCCAAAATTTGAAAAATCTCGATGTTTGTGCTTGTGAGAACTTAAGATACTTATTTTCACCTTCAATAGCCAATTCTCTTGTGGTTCTGGACTTTCTAAAGGTTTCAAATTGTGAATCAATTGAAGAGATTATTGGAAAAGAAGAAGAAGGCACTTCAGAGATTAAAATAGTTGAAGGAATGAAAACCATAATTGTGTTCCCTAATATGAAACGTCTACAACTCGAGGATCTTTCAAGTATTCAAATGTTTTGCTCTCAGAACTATGAACTTGTGTTCCCTTCATTAGAGGACTTGACCATTGAACAGTGCCCTGAGATGAAAAA
This sequence comes from Fraxinus americana, assembly GCA_035079005.1. Lineage (NCBI taxonomy): Eukaryota > Viridiplantae > Streptophyta > Magnoliopsida > Lamiales > Oleaceae > Fraxinus > Fraxinus americana. The sequence goes on from CM068719.1 coordinate 9,636,755, forward strand.
ATTGAGTCCACGGCCACTAAGTGCACCAAAGCTTAGTAAACATACAAGAGAACATTACCAATTTTTTGATATTTCCAATTTGTTGGATGAGTCAGGTATGTGATCTTGATTCCTATTTTATAATTTCTACTCTACGTTATTTATTTATTAATATTCCTCGTTTCTCAGGCGGCTCGCCAGAGGAGGAACCAGTTAGTAACAAATAAAACAACAGAATCACTTGAAGTTTCTTATTTCCTGAGTATATATTCTGATGAAATCCTTTCTTATCCATAGATTATCTATTTGAATAATATGTATTGACTCATTTAATCACTGATTAAATTATTAGAACTCATGTAATAAATATTCTTACTCTTATTTGAAATGCTTGCAATATATTATGACAAGTTTCCTCAGGAATGATTCTACCTATCTACCATCCATTACATTATCGTTCTATAGCTAATGGTCAGTTAACCCTGAATGTACATTTCATATTCCATAATGTTTCTAAGGGTTTTTATAGAGTGTTTTATCCAAACTATAAGGCGAAGTGAAGATTAGAGAATAAAACAAGTAAATTACTCATGCATCCCAAAGTCACCTACCGTTTTACGAGTGAAGTGAACGCAAACACAATTTCTAAATAAATAAGAAAATGTTTTATCGTTCCTTGCTTGTCCTTTTTTCAAATTGAAATTTGATTTAACATTTTCAAACGGACATCTATATGTAGGTCACCCTCATCGTTTTTGGCACTTTTGGGGCTCTTTTTTTGAAACTTAACGAAGACATAATCACATCGTAAAATTGTTCTTTAAGTTGAACATACTGTTAAATGTTGTCCAATTCACAAACTATTCTCAAATGAGCATATGCCAAACACATTCATAAAGAAAATAAGTATGAAAGAAGGAATTGGAGAAAAAAAAAAGGAAAAAGAAAAACAACCATTTCATCGAGACGAACTCCCACCACCTCCCCCACTTCATGTCCATCGAACCCCGATAATTCACCCTTCACAAAAATTTGTTATAGTTAAAATATGTGTTTTATCAACACCTCCACCAAGGCTTAAAATCTTGGATTTTGATATGGAGAAATCTCTAGAAACCTTATAAATTTCTAAAGCATTGATAGGAGCGTCAATGTTGTACCATCAAATAGAAATGAAAGCTATATGGTAGCGGGTTGAAAATAGCTTGACCTTAAATTAAGACATTCACAGAAAAAAATATAGGAAAAATTACAGCCACAGTATCAAACATTTCATTTAATTGCACAATTTGCCTAAACCTTTCATTTGTGACACTCACAGTACCAAACATTTAAATAACTCACACTTGGAGTCCAATTGACAGAAACTGTTAGGTTGACCATTAGTTGACCAAAAATCAAAGGTTCGATCAATTGTTGACTAATTTTAAAGGACAAATGGGTATAAAAAAAATTAAAATAAAAGAATTACATAAAAAAATAAAAACTCAATCTTCTTCTTCTCCATCTACCCCCACACATACCCACGCCCACTGCCACACACTGGCGGACCCAGGGGGTCCTGGGGGGCACGTGCCCCCAACTTTTGAGATTTTTTTTTTATTGTTTTTAAAGTCATGTTTGGTATCGATTGAAATCTAAATTTTAATTTAAATCAAAGTTAACAATTAATTTTAATAACATATTTCATGAAATCTATAACTGTTTAACTTTTATCAAAATTTACTAAAAATTTGATTTTAATCTTTACCAAACAGGGGCAAAATCACAATAAATTTGAATTTCGATAACATACTAATTTTAAAAAAATTTCGACGATCGTATGCTAATCGAATTTACAAATTGCTTATGTCATCTCAAAGTTTATTTCGAAAACTAAATTATGGGCATATCGAATAGTCCAAACAGATATCAAAAATAGTTAAAAATACATTAAAATTGAGTCTTAAAGAAAGACGTTTAACTCGGATTTTTTTTTAAAAAAAATCAATTATTTCATTAACATTTATTATTTTTATGATACAAATTTCTCAATATAATTTTCATCATTTTATTAGGAAATTTTATATGAAATATAACATCAAAATATTTCGAAATTTTACATCCGAAAAAGTTATATCCCATATAAATTTTCGGATGCAAAATTACACGGGGTATGATTTTTTTAGACGTAAATTTTCGATTGTAAAATTTCTCCCAACTTCTTTGAAAGTTCGATTGTGATCCCCTAACTTTACAGCTCTGCGTCTGCCCCTGCTGCCACACATACCCATCCCCACCCCACCCCCATTTCTTTTGGCAGATCTTTAGGGTCTGGCCGTTGAATCAGAAAACCCCATCCGGGTTTATACATTTGCTTTTGTGTTTTTACAGCCAAAGATTCAATCTTTGAATGCAAATATTATCACAAATTGCAAAGAAAAATTCTGATCATACAGTTTCTATTTAATTATTTTCTTTTTGTCTAGTTAGATAAGCATGTGGTAAGATTGATCTGTGTTTATTTGAGATTACTGCCTGAATTTTTTTCTTGAAATTTATTCATATTTTATAGTCAGAAACTTCAATGGAGGGTGTTTTGTTGAATGCATCAGCTGAAAAACCTGTTCCTCCCTACAAATCCCATATGAGAAACCCCAACAAAATCAACCGTCCACTAATTTCTAGACCTTGTGATGGAACTTTTTGCCGACAAATTTGTACGCCACCTGCGGTCTTTTAGAGGCCCCACCACCGTTTCTATATCACTCCTACCCTTCATTTTCACTGAAATCACCACCTCAGCCACCCCTTCTTCCTCTTCCCACAACTAATCCCCACCGCCCTCTTGCGTGGCATCTTGTGCCCTCTGGTTAATCGAAGGGCAAAGAGTTATCCCAAGAAATCATCAAAATCCACCACCAGAAATCCCAAGAAAAAAGAGAAAAACTTGGGAAAAATAGCCTCAGGATTTTATTTTAGTTTTTTTATATAAAAAATGTAAAGTTGCTCATTTGCCCTTTAAAAATTAGTCAACAATTGGCCATATTTTTTATTTTTGGCCAACTAACTGTTTCTGTCAATTTGAACTCCAAGTGTGAGTTGTTAAAAGGTTTGGTGCCGTGGGTGGCACAAATGAAATGTTTGGGCAAAGTCTGCAACTAAATGAAAGGTTTGGTACCGTGACTGCAATGCTGTCAAGAATTTCAGACTCCATCTGAAATTTATTTTTCCATCTAATAGAAAAATGACATCTATGGATGCTCTTAAATAAATGCAGCGTCTTTAAATAATCTTGAAAGTAGAACGTAAGATGAAGACCAGGGCACCAAGGTTTATACCTCCTTGAAAATATGGACATCAGCCACTTCATTCCTCCGTCCAAGAAGTTTTGAATGAAAAATCTAAGCACTGAAATTTATGGTACACGAATGGATGTCAACTGCTAGATTTTCCTTTCTAATCAACGGGGAGAAAACTGTGTTGATTATAGGGTTGGACATGATCCGATTCGGTTCGATACTGAAGAGAACCGAACCGGATATTTATTAAGTGGAATCGTCAGGTCCAAATTTAATTTTGGAAATGTTCGGGTTCGGTTCGGTTCGATTATATTCGGTTCTCGGATTCCATACAATAATTAATTTGTTTATATTTACAACGCTACATTAATTCGATTATGACATATTCAATCTTAATTCTTATAAAATAACGTAGTCCAATATGGCAATATCTTTTACACATTTTTTTGTTGAGTTCTTCATAGATTTGACTGTTAAAATCACAGGAAAATGAAGATAGTGAGCTTACAATAATAGAACGACGGAACGACACTACGGTAGAATAAGAGATTTTGGTAAAATTTAGATCAATTTGATGAAGTTGGGTTTGGCTGAAAATTGAAAATAGTAAAATCATATTTTAGTTAGCAAATTCATTTAGAAAAAAAATAAAATAATTTGACTTATTTTAGATAAAAAAAAAAATTTTAAAATTAAGGAGATTCGATTCTTATTCGGTTCTAGGTCTAGAACCGAACCAAACCTGTCGGTTCTCAATTTAGATACTCGTTCAGGTATTTAATTTAATTAAGAAGAACTGCTCTGTTCAGTTCGGTTCGGGTCTGGTTCGGTCCAATGCGGTTCGAGAATTTTGTCCAATTTTAACATAATTTCCCCTAAACTCAATTTTAACCACACATGGAAGGCATTCGTGAACAGCTCCCCGTTACTCTATGTTCTGCTCGAAAGATAGAAACACGGGTATTCTCATGTAATTCTCAACTGCCTAACATGATCCTATCAGAAACCATGGCCTATCTCACGAGGGACTACAAAAGGTGAGTAGGATGACAACATCGATATTGCCTAATGCAGAGAGAATCTGGGCACTACCACCAGCAAATAGTCTGAAACTTAATGTTGATGCTACTGTTGTCAGAGTTTGATGACTAAGAACTGACTGGCATGATGAAAACGAAAAATGGAAGCTGAAATCTTCGACTGAGCAGAAAGGGTTATATTACATCTTTTTCCTCAAATAGTCTGAAACTTAATGTTGATGCTACTGTTGTCAGAGTTTGATGACTAAGAACTGACTGGCATGATGAAAACGAAAAATGGAAGCTGAAATCTTCGACTGAGCGGAAAGGGTTATATTACATCTTTTTCCAATCCTCATAATTTAGTGAAATCTGAAGCCTCTGTGTCTAAGAAATCATTGAAAAAGTCACTCAAACATTCGACAACACTTACAATACTTTAAGGTTGATGAACATGCATGTCCTCTTGCACAAATTTGCATGCATATTCAATTGGATTATCAAAGATCCGAATCACGCCAAGTATTTAAACAAGTTAGCACTATCCTTGTCTCTTTCCAGAGAGTCCCTAGTAATCAAATCTTCGATCCTCTTTTTGATTGCTTTAACATCAGGCTGTGGGGAGAACATTTACATTTTAACAATATTGTCAATTGATTCAAAAAGCATGTTTGGCTAAACTTAAAAGTAACTCTTAGGTAATTTTTGTTTCTAAACATGTTTGCATAAGTTAGTGTGTTTTATATACAAGTACAAAATTTTACATATTTTACCTTGAGTTGGGGGTTACTTCCAAAATAAGTAAATTTCTAACTTTGTTAAGTAAAAAACATTAAACTTGCCTACCTACTTGCAAGTAGTTTTACTTAAGCTCAGATAAACATGCATGTGAAGTAGGAGGAGGAGACATCTGAAGCGTCACGTTGAACATGCGCCCCAGCTACTCAACACACTCCATAACCAACTGCTGATAGCCCAAGACTTTCCTACTCTTCATGATACGTACAATTGAGGCATCAATAGCATATCGTCTGTCCTTCTCAACATCTTCGATTACTTTCTTCTTTTCATCGACAGAAGGGAGAAGGATCTGCAAATTTCATTGAAATACTCTATGTTGCTCGAACTCTCCAAAAATAGAGAAGTATCCCTGTCGACACGACATGACATGGATACTGACATGGGATATGGGTTGGATACTTGGTCGTACACTTGGACACGGCAGCAGAGAAGAAGTGGACGGGGTGGAGAACAGTGGACGGCGGGAGAAGACCCATTTCTTTCGAGTCTTGTGGTAGTATTTTGCAGAAATTGATGGAGGATGTTACGGGAATAAAGGAGAAGAAAACGGCTAACAGGAGCTTGGCAGCAGAAAGGAGAAATTATGCAGAAGCGGAGAAGACGAAGAAGACGAAGAACTGTAGGTTTAGTTGGGTGTGAAATGGGCTTTTGTCAAGCCCAATGAATAAGTTAGATTTAGTGGGTGTTAAATGGGCTTTTGTGTGGCCTAATGAATAATTTAATTATTAAGGAAATTATGTGGTTTCAAAAGTTAACAATTTATACTATCAAAATTTGGGAATTGTCTCTACCAAATTTTATAATTTATTGTAAGTGACGTGAGTTATCGTTTTATTTAAGATAAGATTAATTTAATATTTAATTCTAAATTTGTTTGATTCAATAATTCAAGCTAAACTTATTCATTTTGAGTGATTTAAATATGTTAGAAAGCTTAAAAGGCATTCACGATAAATATATTACGGGCAAAGTATAAATGTTGAAAGTCGTCTTTATATGAATTATTGAATATCTCAATATAAATTGTTTAATACGTAAAATGTACAAATGTAGCCTATATTTATTTTATACATATATGGAAAAAAAAAAAAAGACACGTTTACATATATTTTAATATATTGAAATTCGTTTTATATAAGATGAGATTTGTCTTTACAAATACAATGTATCGTCATGTCACTTTTTAATATAAAGTAAAATTTGAATTCATATTCATAATTAAGTTTTCAAACACCTTGTATGTATATCTTTAATAGATTAAAAACGAAATCAAATGAGATAGTCTTCGATTTTTTTTAACAAAAAGTGACGACAACTAAGGTGTTATATAATGTCACTTTTTTAATGGAAAGCATCGATTGAATTCATATTCATGTTTAAATTTTCACAAACACCTTATACGCACATCGTTAATCTATTCAAAAGGAATTCAAATAAGATAGACTTTTGAAAAGAATTTAACGAGTGATTACACAACTTCACGTTAAAGGTCCTTAAACCATAAATATCATAAATCATATCGGCCACAACTCATTCTAATCCTTAAAAGTAAAGTAAAAGATTTGTGAATAGTCAAATCTCCGTCTACGTACAACTCGATCAACTTGTCGCCTATGGTCGATCTTATTTTTTTTAGAGTTCAATCACATAGCTTCTCGTTAAACGTCCTTAACCATAAAAATACTAAATCATATCTATCCCAACTCATCTAATTTCTAAAAGTAAAGTAAAAAAGATTGGTGAGCAGTCAAATCTCCATCTACGTACAACTCGTTCAACTTGTCGCCTATGGTCGATCTTATTTTTTTTAGAGTGCAATCACACAGCTTCTCGTTAAACGTCCTTAACCATAAAATACTAAATCATATCAATCCCAACTCATTTAATTTCTAAAAGTAAAGTAAAAAGATTGGTGAGCAGCCAAATTACCGTCTACATATAACTCGATCAACTTGTAGCCTACGCACGACGTTAATCAATCTTATTCTTTTTGGAGTGCGATCGCACAACTTCATGTTAAAACTCCTTGAACATAAATATCCTAAATCATATCGACCCCAATTCATTCTAATCTTTAAAACGTAAAGTAAAAGATTGGTGAATAGTTAAATCTCCGTCTACGTACAACCCGATCAACTTGTCGCCTATGGTCGATCTTATTTTTTTTAGAGTGCAATCACACAACTCAAGAGTGAACACTTGTTTCTTCTACGTACAAATCGATCAACTTGTCGCCTATGCACGAGTCTAGTCAATCAATCAAGAGGGAACGATTGTTTAATATAGAATAAAATAATACTGATAAAACGAATTGGCCAATCTAATATGTATAACCTAACGCTTATTCTAGAATATTTAATTACTAACCACGCATTAACAATTAAAATTGGGAAACAAAATATTATTTATATAATATTTACTTACTAATCAAGATTAACAATTGAAATTGTGAATCAAAATTAAAATTGAATAAATGGTACAGGCCAATTTATGTGAATAATTTTTGACATTTTAGTTTCTGTTTAACTGTTATTAACAATTACAATGGGGAAACAAAACTTATTTATATAATATTTACTAGTAAATCAAGGTTAACAATTGAACAAAATTAAAATTGAATAAATGGTACAGAATTCAAGCTCTAATTTTGACATTTTGATTTCTTTTTAACTGTTTTTGCACCAGGTTTTATGTTCTTTTTAATGGATGAACTCTTGGAATTGGAAGTGGGCGTATTAGCTTCCTCTTCAAATTTCCAGAATCTTGCTTCCTCTTCAAATTTGCACCAGAAAACAATTTCTCGAGCCTTGTTTCCTCTTCAAATTTGCACCAGAAAAAAATTTCCAGAGACCAGAATCTTGCTTTGCTTTCTCCTAATTTTCAAACATGAATCCATCTAAATCTACACTAGAAACACCTCAACGACCATCAAATCTTCGTGAAAATCAATTCGATGATAAGCCACTATTGAACCATGTGAAGGTACTCACCACAACAATGAGCGGGGGTGGAAATCGGACTTGGAGTTGCAACTATTGCAATAAAAAAGTGACTGGATCTTACACTAAAGTGAAGGCTCATTTGCTAAAACTTCCAAATCATGGAGTTGAGTGTTGTAAAGTTATAACGGACGACATTCATCAATCAATCAAACGGGAACACGAGCAAGTTGAGAGGAAAAAATTACAAGATGAGGTCCATGAAAGGAAAAGGGCTAAATATGTTTCATTACCAAGTGGTTCTGATTTATTGCAGCAGAAAAGAAAAAAAAAGAGGAGAAATTGGACCTCTAGAAAAGACATTCAACATGGTGCAAAGGGACACGGCTGATAAAGAGGCTGCCAAAATATTTTTCGCCGGTGCATTATCCTTCAATTTTGCAAAATCTCCTTACTTCAGACAGTTTTGTAGAACTTTGGCCAATAGTAACTTGGCTGGTTATACCCCTCCAACTTATAATAGATTGCGTACAACATTGCTTGCACAAGAGAATGAGCATATCAATAGAAAACTTCAGCCTATTAGAGATTCATGGAGGAAAAGGGGAGTGTCTATTGTTTCTAATGGTTGGTCGGATAAACAAAGGAGACCTCTAATAAATGTAATGGGAGCATCAGCAGGTAGAGACATGTTTATTAAAGCAATTGATGCAAGTGGCAATATAAAAGATGGAGAATACGTGGCAGCAACGTTTATTGATGCGATCAAGCAAATTGGAAGCTCAAATGTTGTTCAAATCATAACAGACAATGCAGCCAACTATAAAGTTGCAGGGTTAAGCATTGAAATAAGGTATCTTCATATCTTTTGGACTCCTTGTGTGGTACATAGTCTAAATTTGGCTTTGAAAAGTATGTGTGATCCTTCTGAAAAATCACCACAATATGCATATTGTAAGTGGATTGCTGATTTGGTGAGTGATGTGGAAAATATTCGTAATTTTATTGTTAATCATGAAATGGCATTATCTATATACAATAAATATTCTAAGTTGTGTTTGTTGAGGGTGGTTGATACAAGATTTGCATCTGCGATTGTAATGAGTAAACGATTAAGAGCAGTTAGGCCAGCACTTGAAAAAATGGTGAAGGATTCAAATTGGAGAATCTATAGGGACGAAAATAATGAAGGCAAATCACAAGAAGTGAAAACGTGTGTAGTCAATGATGTTTGGTGGGATAATTTAGATTATTTTTTTATCTTTCACTGATCCTATTCATAATATGTTACGAGTTGCTTATACGATTCTCCAGTTTTACATTTAATATATGATATGTGGGATTCAATGATTGAAAATGTGAAAAAGATTGTATTTGAGCACGAAGGGATAGATATAGTTTCTGGGCATTCAGATTTTTTTTATGCTATTCATCAAGTTTTGGAAAGTAGATGGAAACATTCCTTTGCATTGTATGGCACACTCTTTGGTTCCTAAGTATTATAATGAATCTTGGCTTCAAGATGGAAGTAACGGAGTTCTGAGAATTGCACCACATGAAGATCAAGAAGTTTCATTGAATAGAAGCAAATGCCTCAAAAGGTCGTTTGAAGATCCCGTTGATTTGAGGAAAGCATATGCTGAATTTGGGTCCTTTTCTAGTAGATCACAGTATTTCAATCAATCCCATGTTATTGACGCAAGAATGTACGAAGAGCCAATCTCTTTGTGGGCCAATCATGGTTCTTCAGTACCTTTGTTGCAATCTCTGGCATTTAAAATGCTCTCACAACTGGCATCCTCTTCTTGTTGTGAACGAAATTGGAGCACGTATTCACTAATCTAGAGTGAGAAACAAACCGGCGATGAGTCGGGTGGAAGACTTAGTATTTGTTCATTGTAATCTTCGACTCCTGTCACGAAAAGAAGATGAGTACAAAAATGGGCCAACAAAATATTGGGATTTGTGTACGTATGCGATATTCTTATAATATTTGTTTTCTTGAGATATCTAGTTTTTTTACTTTAATATTTATATATCTATATTTTTTGTAGGCGGAGATCAAATTGCATTGGATGGACAAGGTAGCATTGAGATGGCGGAACTATCCCTTGATGAACCAGAATTGGAGGCAATTACATTTGATGAAGAAGAGGAGTAAAGTTTGATTGGGAATGCTTTTTTAGTTTGATTTCAAGTGGAAAACTTCTTGCTTTTTATGTTATGACATTTTGGACGTTTAACTTTATTTTGAATTGTGTTTTGTTTGAATTTGGATTTTATCATTAAATAAAACATTTGTATTTCAGTAATTTGTTGTTTAGCTTTAATATTGTAGTTGTTTGTTTTGATTAAATCATTTTTTAGATAACAAAAAAAAATAATAATAAAAAAAAATGTAAGACATGTCCTCGTACCCTTATCCAAAATTCGGATCATTTTTAACCGTATCCCCATATCTTCATTTTTAAAATAATAAGGATCCGACTCCTGGATATGTACCCATATCCGACACCCACACCCGAGTCCGAGCAACATAGACTAAAATCACAAATCATATCAAAACCTTAACGTTGAAATCAACAAAGACACGCATGCAAAAAGAAGTAACACAATAATAAGAGTCTCCAATTTCACCAAAAGTTTAACATTAAACAATGGAAATATCTATTTATAGAATCACTGAAAGACCTTCGGTAAGAAAACTCTTTTAATTGATACAATCAAACATTCAAAACAAAAGGCTATGTTCAATTTTAAAATCTCGTTAGTTGATATTCAATTTCATATCTTAGGGAGTAAGGTCTACAAATTAGAATGCAAATCCATTATTGAAAACTAAAATCATCAGAAGCTCGATAGAACGCAGATAAAGAAATTTGACCTATCAAACCATCATCCTATTCATTAGTTAATGTACTAATGATTCAAAATTTACTCACCATGCTACATGAAATAGATTTCTGAAATTCCAAAGAAATTTTAATGCTAATTTGCTTAGTGATATACTGATAAACACACAAAAACATGTATATTATTAAATTAATCAGTATTATTTGTCATAACATTACATAATCATCTGCATAAGCTCCTACAACTAAAGAAATCCAACAGAAATTATTCAAAGTTAAAACCCTATGGGCATGCTTGGGAATTTTGGGGTACCTGTTATGGGGTTTTCATAGTACCGGTTTTAGGTGTATGTGAGGAGTCCAATTTTGGTGGGTTTTAGTTCGTTTAGTAAAATAGTCCAACACATGCTTGAGAGTATATTATATAGCGGTTCTAAAATTAAATATATACACATATATAAAATAGGTAGTTACGTGTAAACAATATGAAGTAATGTGTATGTCACTCCTTACAATTTAATATGACTCATTTTTATGTAGACTTGAATATAATTATATTAGAGGAAAGTAGAAAGAAATTTTGGAAAACAGCCAGAAACCACTGATTTGGTGGGTTTGAGATACACAATCCAAATTACACTACATCCAAAAAACCTAAAAAGTAGTGGTTCTACATAGACAGTGCCACCCAAAAAACAGTCAAAACTGGCAAGCATGCCCTAATAATCAGTAGAACTGCAACTAACGAAGCAGATACCTAAATTCAACCCCATTATCTCATTCCTTAATACACAATCACCAATTATTTGACTTAAAAATAATTCAATACACCTCTAAAAGTCAGGATCAAATTCCATAAAAAATCACAAGGGAAATCAAATCAATCGCAAATAGAATAAATTGTGTACAAACTAATATAGACGTATAACCAGACACGCGAAACATGTATGTTGTATATGCACGTACATATATATGTAGAGTCTAGAGGGAGAAAATACCTGAATAGGAGAGTATGGAAGAGATGTGATTCTCTCTATTTCCTTTTTCTATAGATCGATTTTATTTGATGTGCTCTTTAATTTTCACGAAACACCCTCAAACTTCTCATAACTAAGTTTCTTACCCACATAATTTGTTGTTTATTCTTTTGGCACCCTCGAGAACTTTTCATATTTACGAGAGGACCCCAATAATTCATAATATTTGATTTTCCTACACGGCTCTAAATGGAAAATTTAATGTAGTTTGAACAAGTTTATAAAGTATTTAGTTTATTATCATATGTTAAAATAGTATTTAGTCATCGTATAGAAGTCAATCTTTTTGTAACAATATAATGTAAGTATTTGACTATGACTAGAAATTTTGTTACATAATTCTGAATTGATAGACGTATCGATTTTGTACAAATTTATAAAATTTATATGATCTACATACCTATCTGAGAATAGAAGGAAAAAAGTAAAAAATGTTAAATAATATGTCCTAGAATATCAAATTATATAAATTACAATCGTTATCTCTAGAGCATGTTTGATGTGAATAGCTCACAATCAATCTCCTAACCTATTCTTGAAAACACAAGGTTCATATCGAAAACATGCATATTTGATCGAATTTAAAAAAAAAAAAATATATTAGTGTATAATAAACATAACCATGATGTATAAGAGTAGCAACGCTGAAACATTACCTCTTTTGAGATAGTTTATAACAGAAGTCAAAGATAGGCATAATTCAATAAATTGCTAATTGGCAAAGCGAAGAATGACTTGATTTTGACCATCTTCCTCTTTCATTGTCAATATTTATGTGGCCTCAACTAGAGTTATTAGCACCAGTTAAGATTGTTCATTTATTAAAATGAAAAAAAAAAAAGGCTTGATTTCTCCTAATTCAACAATTAGCAAACAAAAGTGGCAAAGTTTTTCGTGGGAATTGATTATTAAATTCTTACTTTGGAGCTTGTTTGCCTTTCATTATAATTTTCTAAAGATCGAAGTCAAATTTTAATTTTCATCACACATTTTATAGAATCCACCACTACTACTAACATGTCCACCACTCATTTCTATCACATTATAATTTCAGCAATTTGTAATGAAATCCAAACAAGACCCTGATCCCAACTACCTTGTAGCGAATTATCGTTCACACTCTTGTTGAGTTAAGTGCCTTTTATAATGAGAGAGAGAGAGAGAGAGAGAGAGAGAGAGAGAGAGAGAGAGAGAGAGAGTATTGAAACCATATTTTAGAGGCCGGACAAATGAGTGAGCCAATTATCAGAAGTTTTATTTCAATCAAATTTTTATCGACAATCTTGAATTTCTTGACAGCTTCAACTGGGAAACAAGTCATAGATAGCAATCGAAAAAATTTTAAAATTTACTTTTGTTGCTTATTCGTAAACATGGCAGACAAGTTTATTAGAGAATAAAATGGTAAGGATGACAATTTTGAAATGGTTCAAAATTTCAAATGAGAAATTTTCTAGTGATCTTCACATTTTGAAAAATTAATTAGTGATCGATGTCAAGCTATAGTGTCAACAATTAGGTGAAAACAAATATTAAGGTTCTCTCTTAGTAGAAGTTGATATATGTCAGACGAGGGTTTGAGTTCAACTATAGGGGCACATACGTTTGGCATTACCTGGCCGTGCCCCACAGTAGGTCGTGATAATTAATTGCATCAAGTCTAGCTAATACAACATCTTTCAAGGGTCGAGCTAGGTTATGGGCCTTGAAAGCTGGTCATGATAAGCGAGTTGAGAAATATAAAATTGCATGAAGATTGCTAATAATCATTGTATTCTCAATAAACTAACAAAAACTAAATTTTGAATACTGCAGCCCGGTGCTTAACAGTAATTTGAAAATACTTTTGTAACTGAGATTTGATTGAATGAGCAGAGAAAATTCGTCTGCTATAATGTATTTTTCATTGATTACATAATGAACAAGGTTACAAAGGTATAAATATAAAAAATTACAACAACTTGCTTATGTGGCAATAACCAAATTCTGTTACATAACAAAAAGAATCATTCCTAACTTCCTTCAGTCTAGTGCTAGCACTCTCTTCATTCTAGCAGCTTCCAGATCTTCCTAGCATCTCTAGCTTCACATTTTGATCTCCAACAGCCCCCCTCAAGGTGGTGAGTAGATGTCCTCTACTCCCATCTTGGACAAATGCGAGTGGAACACGGCAAAGCATAGAGGCTTAGTAAAAATGTTTGCGATTTGTGAACCAGTTCTTACATGCCTTGTAACAATACTTCCTTCTTGTATTTTATCTCGAATTAAATGAAAATCCAACTCAATATGTTTGGTTCTCTCATGAAATACCGGATTGGCCGCAATGTGCAAAGCCGCCTGATTATCACAAAATAGCTCAGCCGCTTGTGGGTGTGGGATTCGCAAATCATTGAGAATGTATCTAAGCCAAGTTAACTCACAACAAGTGGCTGCCATTGCTCTGTATTCTGCCTCAGCAGACGACCTCGAGATGGTGCTTTGTTTCTTGGACTTCCAAGATATTGGTGAAGGCCCAATGAAGACACAATAACCTGTTATCGACCTCCTAGAATCTGGACATCCTCCCCAGTCTGAATCAGTATAAGCTCAGAGCTGTAAATCTGAAGTTGACGAGAAAAATAGTCCTAAGCCTGGTGCTTTCTTGATGTACCTAAGTATCTTGTGTGCAGCGTTCATGTGTGACGATCTGGGATCTTGCATATACTGACTTAGTAGGTGCACTGAATATGACAAATCAGGCCTGGTGATGGTTAGATAAAGCAACCTGCCTACTAGTCTCCTGTATAAAGTTGGGTCAGAAAGCACTTCCCCCTCATTTTTGGATAATTTGGCATTTTGATCGAATGGAATCTTGGCTGGAGTGACCCCAATCGTTCCTGAATCTAATAGAATATCCAGTACATACTTTCTTTGACAAATTTGAATGCCTTTAGTTGATCTAGCCACCTCTATTCCAAGAAAATATTTTAGATTTCCTAGATCCTTAATTTTGAATTTCTCATCAAGAAGGTCTTTGAGGGAATCAATTATCTTCACATTACTTCCCGCAATTATTATGTCATCAACATAAACTAGTATGGCAGTGAACTAGTCATCCGTGCTTCTGGTGAACAAACTATAATCTGCCTTAGATTGTTGGAAACCTTGTTCAATGATGAAAAATGATAACTTGGAGTACCATTGGCGGGACGCTTGCTTCAAGCCATAAAAACTTTTGTTGAGCTTACAGACCTTTAACGCTTCATTACTGTGAGACTTTGAAGTCTGATCAGCAGAGTACCCAGGGGGGATCCCCATATATACCTTCTCTTCTAGGTTTCCATGTAAAAAGGCATTATTTACATCAAATTGATGTAAATACCATCCTCTTGCAGCTGCTACAGCTATTAACATTCTTACTATCACCAATTTCGCCACGGGAGAAAATGTCTCGTGATAATCAACTCCCTCTAAATGAGTATATCCCTTTGCTACGAGCCTTGCTTTATGCCTTTCAATGGTTCCATCTGCATTAAATTTGATTTTGTAAACCCACCTGCATCCTATAGGAACTTTCCCAGATGGCAAGTCAGTCACGGTCCAGGTTTTATTTAACTCAAGAGCATATATCTCATCCTTCATAGCCTCATACCACTCAGGAACTTTGACGGCTTCTTGATAAGTTTTTGGTTCAGAATGCATAAGAATGGATGATGCAAAAACTTTATGATGTTTAGATAATTTGTGATATGAGACCGTTCCACATAGAGGGAAAGGAGTACCTGAAATCACAGTCTCTTTCTTCTTTCAAACGTTTGAGAGTGGGTGAGTAAGGCAGCTTGTTGGCAATTAAAATCCTGCAAATAAGTAGGTGTTTTCCTGCTTCTTTCAGACCTTCGAGGAACATATGAGTCATTGAGGAATTCAGGTTGAACTGCAGGTTCAGGACTAGGCTGATCACCTTCTGAGGTTTTTATGTTTTGATCAGTTTCTGGATTAGATTCTACTGGCAATTGAGGGTTAACAGGAAGAGGATAATCTAAGTTGTCATTGATAGGTTCTGGATAGGATAGTTGAGTGGGAGTAGGTAGCTCATGATTAATATTTGAATTATCAACATAGCCCTGATTTTCGCAATTTTTGAAGGGGAAATTGTCCTCATAGAATTTGACATTTCTTGATATAAAAACCTTATTGTTCTCTAAATCAAGTAGTTTGTATCCTTTAGTTCCAAAAGGATATCCCAAAAAGACACACTTCCTTCCCCTTGAGTCAAATTTGTGCCTATTTTGCGTGAGTGTGGTGGCAAAGGCTAAACACCCGAAGACTCTGAGGTTGTCATAGGCAGGTTTGTTTTTGAAAAGAATTTCAAATGGAGTCTTGTTATCCAGGACAGGCGTTGGAGTTCTGTTTATCAAAAAAATGGCAGTTAGAATGAAGTTACCCCAATATTCCATAGGCAATCCACTTTGGAATTTTAGTGCTCTTGCTACATTCAATATATGTTGATGCTTTCTCTCAACCACGACGTTTTGCTGAGGAGTCTCAACGCATGAAGTTTGGTGTATTATTCCATTGCTAGAATAGAATTGTTTTAAGTTAAACTCTCTTCCATTATCAGTCCTAATCATTTTAACCTTAGAACAAAATTGTGTTTCAATCATAGTATAAAAACTTTGTAAAGCAGTTGAAGCATCAGATTTCATTTTCAGTAAATAGACCCAAGTGCATCGACTGTGATCATCTACAATAGTGAGAAAGTATCTTGATCCTTCATAAGAAACATCAGTAAAAGGTCCCCACAGGTCACAGTGAATTAAATCGAAGCAGTTCTCTGACCTGTGATGGCTAGTATTGAAGGGTTTCCTATGAAGTTTAGCTAAGGGACAGATAGGACAGGGTTCTGTGGTATGTTTGAAATTGGAACTTTGATGTAGGTTGGTCAAATGTAACCTAGGATCAGAAGGATGACCCAATCTGAAGTGCCACAGGTCACAGCCTTCATGATTAGTTGCAGCAGACATAGTTATTTTGCTGGCGAGTTCTGGTAATTTCTGAATCAAGCTATCAGGAGCGATCTTATTTTGCACTAAATGATATAAACCCTGCCTTACTTCACCCAGACCAATCATCCTCCAAGTTGAAAGGTCCTGCATAAAACACAGATTGGATGAAAAAATGAGGCAACAATTTGATGTTTTAGCAAGTTTCCTAACAGATATTAGGTTAAATGAAAAAGATGGAACAAAAAGAGCATCATGAAGGTGTAAATTCTCTGTGATCCTAACATCTCCTATGTGAGTGGCAGTAGTGGCATCTCCATTAGGTAGTCTAATGGGATGTGAAACCTTTGATTTTATTTTTGTAAGGAATGAGAGGGAGCAGACCATATGGTCAGTTGCTCCGGTATCTATGATCCAAGGAATGGATAGAGTCATCCTATTTTCATCATTGTGAGCAGATAGGCATATACAATTACCAGACATTTTGAGTGCATCAGTATTTTTGGTGGAAGAAAAATTCGAAGCATGGCTGGCAGAAAGAGAGTGTGAGTGATTGATTGGTGGTTTGAGCAAGGCCATCAGTTGAGTGTACTGCTCTTGGGTTAAAGCAACCTGATTCCCATCACAGACTTGCTCTTGTGTAGTCCTTGCAGCGTCTGTGTTTTGATCAGTAATAGCAGCATTTGCTTTGATCTTTCCATAGAGTTTGTGGCCTGGAGGATAGCCATGAATCTTGAAACAATTGTTGATGGTGTGACCTGGCATCTGGCAATGTGTGCACATTGGTTTGTCCTTGTTGGCCTTAAAACATCTCTCAAGTGAATGGCCAGAGATTTTGCAAAAAGTGCAGAAGTATTTCCTTTGAGGCCCAAGATCCTTTCTCTCTGTTTCTCTCAGGTTATTCCTTCTTGCCATCATTGCCATTTCATCAGAGATGGGCACATCAGTAGTGATATCTCTCATTTTCTCCTCCTACTGTATGATGGAATAGACCTCATTCAGTTTGGGAAAAGGTTTTATCAGTAGAATCTGAACCTTTATGTCTTTGAAAGAATCATTCAGCCCCATAAGGAACTTCATCACCCAATCCCTTTCTTGGTTGCCGATCACGGTCTGCAAACCTCTACAAGCGCAATTAGGAATTGACTCATAGTTCATGAGTTCATCAAGTAATGTCTTGAGCTTTGAAAAATATGTGCTAACAGAGTCTTGCCCCTGCATTAATGTTCTTATTCCCTGCTTGACTTCAAAAATTCTAGGAGCATTTTGCTGAGCGAGGTGCTGCTCCAACTCCAGCCAAAGTTGGTGTGCTGTCTCCGCATAGAGTGTTCTAGCCTTGATGTCAACTGACACGGTGTTTTGTAGCCAAGTGATGACTATGTCATTACATCGAAGCCAATGCTCCATCAGCGGGTTATCAGCCTCAGTAGGCTCACAGATGCTTCCATCAATGAAGCCAAGTTTGTTTTTCATTCTAAGTGCCCTCTTCATCGATCTTGCTCAGGAGTGATAGTTGCTGGAATCAAGCAACTGAGTGACAGAAGAGCTCCAGAATTCTCGTTTGTCCCAATGAAATAGGGGCTATTAGGGAGAGACGGATCATGAGTGTTTTGAATAGGATTTGAGTTTCGAAGTGGAATTTGGTTTTGATTTGTAACACTAGCTCCTTCATTATTAGCCATTGCTCTGATACCATAAAACAATTTGATTAAGAAATGTAACTGAGATTTGATTGAATGAGCAGAGAAAATTCGTCTGCTATGAATGTATTTTTCATTGATTACATAATGAACAAAGTTACAAAGGTATAAATATACAAAATTACAACAACTTGCTTATGTGGCAATAACCAAATTTTGTTACATAACAAAAAGAATCATTCCTAACTTCCTTCAGTCTAGTGCTAGCACTCTCTTCATTCCAGCAGCTTCCTGATCTTCCTAGCATCTCTAGCTTCACGTTTTGATCTCCAACAGTTATGTTGTAAATAACTCAACTCACTTTTTCGACAAAAAAAAACCAGCTGGCTCGTTCTTAGGACTGAGTTGGCTCGGATCGGCCTATAACCCACAGGCATAGAAAGTTGATCAGCAAAAACAAATATGAAAAGTGAAAACAGAAATTAGATAAGATTATCCCTTAAAGATCACATGGCCTGTAGAAATAGAGAGTAGGCAACTGTATATAATTGTCTTTCACTAGCATATTCTCTGTATGAGCTGGCTTTGGATACAAGTTGGAAGTTTGTGCCCAAGCACTTGCTATCTGGTGAAGAAACATAACATTAACAGACTGTCATGTTTCTGGAGGTGTACAAACATGAGATTGGTTCACCATTTTATGATATATTTTTTAATTTTCCGCTTCTTTAGCAAGATAAGAGCACAGCGTGCTCAAAATTTAGATTCAACGGCGTGGGACATAGCAAGACGTGGAATTTTTACATGTTTAAAGACAAGACTTGGAGTTTATGTGAAATTGTTTTGATTTTTGGGTTATAATTTATTTGGGTCTAGAGAATGAGAGTACTATAGAGATCTAGATCAATTAGTCTGACATTTGATGTGGAGTGACAATGTAATTATGACTGGTCCATTCTTATTAAGGACTTGCTATTTCTTTCCCATCTATTTTTATCATTTTTTCCGGTATAATTAAAAGAAAAGTTTTGAAGGCGTTTGATTCAATTGTTAATAAAGGAGGTTGCTCCTTTGGTTTCGTTCTTTTTGTATATACACATAAATTCATATTACCTCTATGAAGTCCAATCCCTCTTGTTGAGTATACTCTTTTTCAACTTGTTAGGTTTTAGATGTTGTGTAATTGGCAATTCTGTAAACGAAAAGACTGAATTGTACTGTGTTTAAAAAGTCAAGGAGTAATGTGCAAATAGTTAAAAATAGGGTTATTAGGTCTACGATTCGAGAATGACAAAAAGAGGAAAACGGCCCGAATTTTCACTAGACTGTCGCCAAGGTTTGGCTCGAACTACAAAAGTAGAAACATTATCGCTGGACTATCGCCCCTCCTTCGCTCGACCTTCACTCGAGCGACGTGGTTCCGGAAAATTTTTATTTCGCGATTTAAAAACTTTTTACCCGACCTATTCGTTTTCTAACCTACATATATATACCAAAACACATCTGTACGAAAACTGCAGATGTTGAACATTGAGAAAGTTTCATCTGTGAAAGATTCATTCTATTTTATCTTTCAACATTCATCTACTTTGATTGTTTTGGTAAGAAAAAAATCGTTCCTATAATCCAAATAACAAATTGCATTTCCTCTATATCTGGTCAGAGTTCTGAAAATCGAGAAAATTTGACTGGAGTTCCAGTCTGTGAAGAACAAGGTGTTCTTCTTTGATCTACGGAAAATAGAGATTCCACAAGGCTATGAGTGCTGCAAGGTAACAAATTCCACGGAGAGTTTTGGCAACAGCAGTTATGGATTGGTGCAGGAAAGCACGGGATCCAGTGAGAGTTGTAAGGAGTTCAGTCAAGAGATCAGATAGTACGGTTCGTCTAGTCTGATAGACTGTAAGTTGTTTGAATTTTTTATAGTGGATTGCCTGGCAAAGTGCCAGGAGTTTTTCTCAGTTAGGTTTCTCCGTGATCATCCTGGTGTTGATTTAATGATTTTGTTATTGTTTATTGATTGATCATATAAACAGCGGTATTCAGACTTAGGACTAAAATGACTTGCATGTTTAATCATCTAGAAAAGAATTAAAAAGTGACTTGTTGCTGTTTAATTCATAAAATATTTTTAGTTCCGCATAATATACATATCCACCCCCCTCTAGGTATTGTTAGGGTCGAACTGCATAACTTTCAATTGGTATCAGAGCCTTAATTCAATTCCTGACCCTTTGTAACTCTAGATGAGTCAGTCATTGTCTGTGCCTCCATTTTTCGACGGAAGCAACTATGCCTACTGGAAAGTTCGAATGAATGCCTTTCTTAAATCTTTGGATGAACGTATTTGGATTACCGTTCAAAATGGGTGGACTCCACCTTCAACAACTGTTGCTGGTGTTGTCACACCCATTAACATGTCTTTATGGACTAAAATTGACCTTGTTGAATGCAACTGGAACAGTAAAGCATTACATACTCTGTTCATGGCTGTGTCTGCTGAAGAGTTTAGGCGAGTGTCGATGTGTGAAACTGCTAAAGAAGTTTGGGATATATTAGAAACCACACACGAGGGTACTAAAAGTGTTAAAAACTCTAAATTACAGATGTTGACTACTAAGTTTGAAGAGATTAGGATGAAGGACGATGAATCGTTCGATGAATTCTATGCGAAAGTGAATGATATATTTAACTCTAGCTTTAACTTAGGAGAAAGGATCCCCGAGTCCAAAATCGTTAGAAAAGTTCTTAGATCCCTGTCCAAGAGGTTTAGACCTAAGGTGACTGCGATAGAAGAGAGTAAGGACTTAGATGCGGTTAAGATTGAAGAACTCGTAGGATCACTTCAAACTTATGAACTCACTGTCTCGCAACCAAAAAGGGTTAATCTATTGCCATGAACACCATTAGAAAAGAGGAGAGCGAGTCTACCGATCAGTTAGGGACGACGAAATAGCTTATTTCGTAAAAAGATTCCAGAAAGTGATGAGAAATGGGAGAAAACCTCAAGAACGAAAAAGTGAATTCCCTAGAAAATTCGTGAAAGATAATCGTGAAAAGAGTAACTCTAGGACTGCTAATAAGAAAATCCAATCTATTAGATGTCATGAGTGTCAGGGTTACTATCACTATAGGAATGAATGCCCTAGCTTGAAAAAGAGTTCTAACATTGGTAGACGTAAGGCTTTAGCTGTAACCTTAAGTGATGATGAATCATATTCTAGTACTCAGAGTGATACATCTGGTGGTGAAGATAATCAAAAGTTTATGGCCTTCACATTTATAGCTACCATAGAATATGATAAAGAATTTGAGAAGGTTTGGGTTAAGAAGATTGATTTATCTAGGTCAGATGATCAGACGAACTGTTATGTTGCCCACGTTGCACTTAAGGCTCAAAACGTTTGTGTTGTACCTTGATAGTGCTTGTTCTAGACATATGTGTGGTGACAAGGCCCTGTTCTCTTCTCTTGTTGATTGGAATGGCGGCGTTGTGACTTTTGGAGATGGGGTCACTGCACCTATACTTGATAAAGGTGTTGTTACTATATCTGGACTTCTTGACATCTCAGATGTGCTTTATGTGAAAGGGTTAAAGTCAAACTTGTTAAGCAGTAGCCAAATATGTGATGCTGATTTCGAGGTTAGTTTTCTTCAAAAAAGATGTACCGTATATGATTCTACTGGTAATGTTGTCCTCGAAGGTGTAAGAACTTTAAATAATTATTATGGAGTCCTTCTTAATTCTGACTATGTGTGCAGTAGTGCCAAGATTGACGTAACTGAACTGTAGCATCAACGGCTTAACCATATGAACTATAAAAGTTTGTCTAAACTCTCCAGAAGGAACTTGTAAATGGCTTACCTAAACTTGAAAATACTGATACCACAGTATGTGACCCGTGTCAACAAGGTAAACATATCAAAGTTCCTTATAAACATACTTCTAAGATTTGACAAGCAAGCCACTTGAATTACTCCATATAGACTTAATGGGACCATCTAGGACCGAAAGTCTTGGTGGTAATCGATCTATCTTGGTTGTAGTTGACGATTTTTCTCGATACACATGGATTGAGTTGTTGAGAGATAAGACTGAGGTGTTCGGTCTTATCATCTCATTGTGCAAAAGGCTTAGAAATGAAAAAGAGTTTACAATATCGCGAATTCGTGGTGATCATGGTAAAGAGTTTGAAAACTTTAATCTTGAGAACTTCTGCTTGGAAAAGAGAATCCAACATGAGTTCTCATCATCGATCACTCCACAACAAAATGGGGTTGTTGAGAGGAAAAATCGTGTGCTTCAAAAAATGGCAAGAGTCATGCTTCATGGTAAGGATCTAGCTATGCATTTCTGGGAGGAAGCCATCAACACAGGTTGTCACATTGTTAACAGGGTTTATCTAAGACCTAAAACTGATATGACACCATATGAGATCTGGAAAGGTAAATGGCCAACTGTCAAGTATTTTCGTGTGTTTAGCAGTAAGTGCTATATACTGAGAGATAGAGAAAATTTGGGCAAGTTTGATTCTAAAAGTGATGAGGGAATCTTTCTAGGTTACTCCAGAAATAGTCGAACCTATTGTGTATACAACTCTCGTACACGAGTTGTGATGGAGTCCATCAATGTTGTGGTGGATGATGTTTGTAGTTAGGGGAGACTGGAAGCAATGAGGTGGAGCTGGAACACCTGAGTGTTGATCCTGTCATGATAGTTGAACCCAAAGAAATCCCTGTTCACGATTCCCCTCGTACTTCTAATGGTTTAGATAGTCCTACTAAGGAATCTGTATCTAGTGATAAACCTGAACCTCCAAAAGAACATTCGTCCCTCTTTAAGACGAATCACCCTAAATTGAATATTATATGAGATTTGGATGAAGGAATGAGACTTTGAAATAGTGTTTTGAACAATCTGACGTATGCTAGTTATGTATCTCAAATTGAGCCTAAGAAATTAGAAGAAGCTCTTAGGGATGAATTTTGGGTTAACGCGATGCATGAAAAGCTAAATCAATTTGTGAAACAAAGTTTGAGATTTAGTTCCTAGGCCTGATGATTGTAATGTTATAGGTACTAAGTAGATATTTAAGAATAAAATCGATGATCAAGGTACTATAACCAGAAATAAAGCTAAGTTAGTAGCCTAAGGATATACTCAAGTCAAAGGAGTTGATTTCGATGAAACTTTTGCCCCGGTAGCTAGGCTTGAATCCATTAGAATTCTTCTGGCTGTTGCTTGCACTTTACGTTTTAAGTTATATCAAATGGATGTCAGGAGTGCCTTCCTAAATGGAATGCTTCAGGAAGAAGCCTATGTTGAACAACCTAAAGGATTTATTGATCCTAAATATCCATATTATGTTTATAGGTTGAATAAATTTTTATATGGTCTGAAACAAGCTCTCAGAGCTTGGTGTGATAGGCTTACTGCATATCTCATGGAACATGATTTCTCGAGAGGTAGTGCAGACAGAACCCTATTTATAAGACATACTGAAGATACAATCATGATAGCCCAAATCTACGTCGATGACATTGTCTTTGGTTCTTTTGTTGATTATCTTGCTCATGATTTCGCTAAGTGTATGAAGCAAGAATTTGAGATGAGCATGATTGGAAAATTAAATTACTTTTTAGGGCTTCAAGTCAAATAAACTGATGATGGCTTATTCATTTCTCAATCAAAATATGCCAAAAATCTTATCAAACATTTTAGATTAGACAGCAAGAAGCATACTAGAACCCCCATGAGCATCAGTGTCAAGTTAGGTCATAATCATATAGGTAAGAGTGTTGATAAAACTCTTTACAGAAGTATGATAGGTAGTTTACTTTATCTCACTGCTAGTAGACCTGGCATAGCTTTTAGTGTAGGGTTTTGTGCACGCTTTCAGGCTGATCCCAAGGAATCTCACCTGAGTATCATACGACGTATCATCAGATATGTCAATGGAACTGTAGATTATGGGATCATGTACTCTCGAGACTCTAAGCTTAATCTTACTGGTTATTCTGATGCCGATTAGGCTGACAATGCCGATGATAGAAAAAACACTTCTCAAGACTGCTTTTACATTGGAGACAATCTTGTTGCTTGGATGAGTAAGAAACAAAATTCTATCTCATTGTCCATGGCAAAGGGTGAATATATTGCAGCAAGAAGCCGTTGTACTCAACTACTTTAGATGAAGAAGATGTTGAGTGACTATGGGATTGAACAGGGAACTATAACTGTGTTTTGCGATCATACCAGTGCTATTCATATTTCGAAAAATCATGTTCAACATTCTCGAACTAAACATATTGATATTAGGCATCATTTCATTCGAGAGCTTGTGGAAACTCAAATAGTTAATTTGAACATATTTCTACTGAAAACCAATTAGCTGACTTGTTTACTAAATCGTTGGACGGGTTTCGGTTCGAATCTCTTAGAACAACTATTGGTATTTGTGTGCCTTATTGATTGAGTTTAAATGATGCATGCTCGTATTCTACTATTGTGTGACATTGAGCTATGCATGCATCATGTTTATTTATTTATTTATTCTGATGCATTTCTACTTTCTTTTTTTGTGTTTTGTTTGTGTGAATTTTCGTGTGTTTTGTGTGCTTGGTGCATTCATTTTTTTTAATTAAAAAAGGGAAACAAAAACAATTTTTCATTGTTATGATTTAAAAAAAAATTAACAAAAAAAAAACAGAAATCTTTTATGGAGGAAATTATTTTACAGCATGATATACAATACACTTAATTTTGTTGGTCGTAATCTAGCATGAGTTTATTTAGTGAGCTGTAATATAATTCTCATTACTAGCTTAGAATACTTTTGGAGTATTTAATATAGATCTCTTCATATATCATCTGCACTGCACGCACTATGAACTTGAAAGTGGGACTCTACCGCGCGTGTGAGATTTGGGATGGCAGTCACGTGTTAGTAGGGTGACTTTGAACATGAATTGATCAACTTATTTAGACCTCAGCTCGAGATTATCCCTGCAATAATAAATAAATATATAAAAAAATTATTATTACAATAACAGAGCTCATTATCTTATGCTACTTTTCGAAGCCTACTTGATTTGAGTAATTAAGCATGCGGGGTTTCTCATAACCTGGTGCCTATGGTCAACTGACTTGGGATAACCGGCATAAAGCTCGTTACAGGATCATGTTAGTTGCTTAATGAAAAGAAGCATGCACTTAAGATGAAACCTATATATATATATATATGAACATTCCTGCTTACTGTTGTGATATAAGATAAATGTTTTATACTAAAAGTCAAGGAGAGAAAAGACATTCTCCATAACAATGAGATTTCTTATGTAAGTTCTAATGTGCTTTACTGATTTGACTTTCATAAGTAGAGGAATATACTTATTAGCAGTGATGTGTTGCAAGTCCTTTCTCACAAAATTAAGGTTTGGAGTCCCACTACCAGATGATTAGTGACACTTAACACATAAGGGTCACTTATATCATTTACTCAATGGGTAATTTGAGTTAGATTTGTGGGAAAGTTTATTGTTCAGTGCATATACTTATCACTGCTTATGCCTACATTCTTAAGATGTTGTATGTTATTCTTTATCCCTTGTCATTTTGTATCAAAAAGGAGGGTAGAAAATTAGAAAATCATGTATGCGCTGCATATTACATTAACCTGTTTGATTTCAATATCATGCTCACTGATCAAATAAATCATGCAAGCACTGCATATTGCATTATGCGCTGCATTTATATTTTTATTTTAGTTCTACTAAATTAAATTTGATGTTTAAGTAGTATCAATGTGTCTTGGTGGTATGTTGGGTTGGATTGTTACTGCTCCTTGATTTAGCATGCATATTAAAACTGAACAAATCTAATTTATTCATAAATTGACTAACTTATATAAACTGCTTGAACTGATTTATTATACTGTCTTCCACACATTTTACACTGGGTGTTAGTTATTTGTTTCAGGAAACAGGTGCTAATTAAACTGCAAATTGTTCAAGTTAGTCAGTTGTCATAGGTTTTGAGTCGTACCTTATGTTTGATTACTGCCTTGACTTAGTTAGTAGTTTTGTTACAGAATACCAAATGGAGAGTTTGTTACGTTTTAGATGTTGTGTAATTGGCAATTCTGTAAACAAAACGATTGAATTGTACCGTGTTTAAAAAGTCAAGGAGTAATGTGCAAATAGTTGAAAATATGGCTATTAGGTCTAGGGTTCAAGAATGGCAAAAAGAGGAAAACGGTCCGAATTTTCGCTAGACTGTCGCCAAGGTTTAGCTCGAACTACAAAAGCAGAAACATTATCGTTAGACTATCGCCCCTCATTCGCTCGAGCGACATGCTATCGCTCGACCTTTGCTAAGCCCTCACTCGAGCAACGTGGTTATCCGGGAAATTTTTATTTCGCGATTTAAAAGTTTTTTACCCGGCCAATTCATTTTCTAACCTACCTATATATACCAAAACACATCTGTACGAAAACTATAGAGGTTGAACATTGAGAAAGTTTCATTTGTGAGAGATTCATTCTATTTTATCTTTCAACCTTCATCTACTTTGATTGTTTTGGTGAGAAAAATATCGTTCCTATAATCCAAATATCAAACTGTCTTTCCTCTACATCCGGTCAGAGTTCTGAAGATCGAGAGAATTTGACTGGAGTTCTAATCTGTGAAGAACAAGGTGTTCTTCGTTGATCTATGGAAAATAAAGATTCTACAAGGCTAGGAGTGCTGAAGGTAGCAAATTCCACGGAGAGCTTTGGCAACAGTAGCTAAGGATTGGTGTAGGAGAGCACGGGATCCAGTGAGAGCTGTAAAGAGTGCAGTTGAGAGATCAGATAGTATTATTCGTCTGGTCTGATAGACTGTAAGTTGTTTGAATTGTTTATAGTGGATTGTCTGGCAAAGTGCCCGGAGTTTTTCAGTTGGGTTTCTCCGTGATCATCCTAGTGTTGATTTACTGCTTTTGTTATTGTTTATTGATTGATCATATAAACTGCTGTATTCAAACTTAAGACTAAAATGACTTGCATGTTTAATCATCTAGAAAAGAATTAAAAAGTGACTTGTTGCTATTTAATTCGTAAAATATTTTTAATTCCGCATAATATACCTATTCATCCCCATCTAGGTATTGTTAGGGTCGAACTACGTAACTTTCACAACTAATCGAGCCTTGTATCGATCTATACTGCCATCTGATTTATATTTTATCTTGTATACCCATTTACAGCCAATAGAGTGCTTATCCTTGGGCAAGTTTGTAATGGTACAAGTGTTATTCATTTCTATAGCTTGCAGTTCAAAATCCATAGCATCCCTCCAATGACCAAACTTCACAGCTTGGTGATAGAATTGAGGCTCAAAGTTTGAAGGGATAGAGAAAAGGAAATGATTATGTACAACTAAAAATTATTTGTAGGAGATGTGTTTTGAGAGGGGATGACTAGAAGTAACAAAAGTTTGCTCTGAATTTGTCAAGAGATTACAGTGATAATCTCTGAGGTATGAAGGAGGATGGCTCATTCTAGATGATTTTCTAACTGCAGTAGGTTCTAAGGAATTACTTTCAGTATGGGTAGGATCAGGCTGCAACTCTTATGAATCATTTTCACATTCATTTTGTACTACAATGGGTGATGAATCTGGTGAAGAAGAAGGGAATGTGACATGAAGAATTTTTGGCAGAACGAGGCCATGAAATGGATCAACTTTATTGGAATCGTGAGTAATGGAATGAAAAGGGAAAAATTGCTCATGGAAAATAACATCCCTGGAAATTAAAAAGGTTCCAGACACTATATCATATAATCTATAACCTTTAATTCCCGGTGGATAACCAACAAAGATGCAAGCTTTAGCCCTGGGATGAAACTTTGATCTTTGAGAAAGCAAGGTTGAAGCAAAACACAGGCATCCAAAAGTTCTGAGGGAAGTATAGTCAACTGGGGAATTATACAATAAGGAGTAAGGAGATTTATTTTGTAAAATTGAAGTAGGGGTTCTGTTTATGATAAATGTAGCAGTGAGAATACATTCTCCCCATAACTGAATGGGGATTTGTGATTGAAAATATAATGCTCTAGCAATATTAAGGAGGTGTTGATGTTTTCTTTCAACAATTGAATTTTGTTCAGGCCTCTCTACACAAGAAAATTGATGGATAACCCCTTTTGAATTAAAGAATTCAGCAAACTGTAATTTAGGAGCATTATCAGATCTAAAACATTTAATGAATACTTGGAACTGAGTTTCAATCATTTTGAAAAACTTGGGAATGATACATATAGCATCTGATTTGTTTTTCATTAGATAAACTCAAGTGAGACGTGTACAATCATCCACGAGAATGAGAAAGTATTTGTAACCAGAATGTGTGGGAATATGATAAGGCCCCCAGGTATCACAATGTATAAGATCAAAGGCATTAGGTGACGTGGTTGTTAGAGAAGAATGATAATCTTCTCTATTTGGCTAATGGACAAACATCACAAAATACTGATCTTGGATCTTTATGTTTATCACAAAACATATGCAATTGATCCTTCATTAGATTCAATTTTGAAAAGACAAGTGCCCAAGTCTATGATGCCAAACATGAGCATTCACATTATTTAAACGAAGAAACGGAAATGAAATTCTGAGAATTATTCCGAGAGACATTATTAACATCAATTGAGTCATCACTTAAGATATAAGCCTTCCATTCTTCTAGCCTTGCCAATCATCCTCTAGCTGTATAGGTCCTGAATCAAGCAGGAATTAGTGAGAAATCTGGCCTCAATATTTAACTTCTGGTTAAGGTAATTACTGACATAAGATTGAATTTGAACTGTGGCATATACAGTACATCTTTCAGTATCAGATTTGTCCCAATCTTCACTGTTCCAATGAACTCAACAGCAATTCTCAAATGATTTGGCGTGATGACAAAATTATTCTTTACTAATT
Organism: Fraxinus americana; assembly: GCA_035079005.1. Lineage (NCBI taxonomy): Eukaryota > Viridiplantae > Streptophyta > Magnoliopsida > Lamiales > Oleaceae > Fraxinus > Fraxinus americana. Next base: position 9,666,251 of record CM068719.1, read on the forward strand.
TCATGTTAATAAATGCAGACTTAATGAAACATATGTGGCTAGTAGCTTTTGAATCAACCACCCAATTCTCGGGATAATTCATCATAGGATTATTAGAAATGGAAAGGCAGGTACCTGATATCTGATTTGAATGTGCATCAACTCCAATTTCAACTTTAGCAGAGGCTAGGTAACTACTCATCATGCTCATCAGGTGTTGATACTGAGTCTGATTTAGAGTTTGCACAAAGTCTCCTACACCATGTTGTGCCTGCTCTGGAATGGCTCCAGACACTTGGTTAGTTGCAGCATAGTTTGGTGAATAGTCGATTGACTACTAGAAGTTGCCTTTTGCTTAGCCTTATAGCCAAGAGGATAGCCATGAAGTTTGTAACATTTGTCCACGGAATGTCCATTCATTCCACAATATGTACACATAGGCTTTTCTTTCCTCTGAATCTTGTTATGCATCTATCCAGAATTGGCTCTCTTGTTTTAATTTCTGGCATAAAATGCCATGGAGTCAACATTGTTACCAACAACATTAACGTTTAAGCTTACACTTCTTTGATGTTCCCTTTGACAGACAAGGGAGAACACTCTATTAATAGGAGGTATGGGGTCCATGAGCAGTATTTCTCATCTAACTTGAGCAAAAGAGTCATTTAAACCCATCAAAAATGACATTACATATTCCATTTGATAGTGATCAACGAACTTCTTAGATCCTTCACAATCACATTTTCCACATATGTATACTGGCATGTAATTGCTAAGTTCTTCCAATATAGTTTTCAATATTGTAAAGTATGCCCTTACAGAAGATTGACCTTGAGAATGATTCATCGGTTCGCGTCTCAGTTGAAATATGCGAGGTCCATTACGTTGCAGATATCTCACCTTCAGATCAATCCATATATCCTGTGTTGTTTCAGAATATATGATACTAGCAGAAATCTCTTTGGATACTGAGTTTAGTATCAATGAAATCACTATGTTATTGTTGCGATTCCAATGATGAAGTAAATCCTCGTTGTCTTGAGGTTTAGATATGGATCCATTAATAAATCCGATTTTGTTTTTCACTGAGAGAGAAATCACCATTGATCTACTCCATGAGGTGTAATTATCACCTATTAGAGGCTGAGAAACCAGTACCAACCCTGGACTATCAGAGTGGTGAAGAAAGTATGGGCTAGATCCATCATCAATTGTGGAATGACTTATTGATGAAGGCTGCAAATCTACTGTGGAAGCCATGATGAACTAAGAAAAGAAATTAACTTAATCGAAATCACAGATGAAGCAAAAATTGCTCTGATACCATATTGAAAGAAACGAGAGAGTGAGAAAAATGGAGGGAAAATGTTCTAAATTTTCTATTGATCAAAAATCATTTTACAATACAATCCATTGTGCTATAAATAGAGGAAAAGTTTCTAACTGACTAACTAACTGAAATTGTACAAACCAATACAATATAGATACGTGGATTAACTAACAAAACTAACACAACTGCTCTAGCTAATTCCAACTCTCCTCCAGCTAACTTCATCTAGCTCCAGCTCATGCATTCTGTTACGAAGGGTCAGTCTTGCTTACAGAATGTTGTTTTCCCTAAAGGCTCAAAGAGCTGGAAGCAAAACCTGTGAATGTCTCTTCCATTCTCAAGATTTCTGAGCAAGAATCCGATGTGGCTAGTAAGGTCTTGAGGCAAGTGGTCTGTCTCAGGGACGGAACCTGTACGTCAAGCTCAATGATGATAATGTGGCAGCGTATGAAGCCTGATGATACTGCGAACTAATCCCTTCAACCACGACCTTTTCTTTAGATGTATATTGATTATTCTTAACATGTATTAGGTTGCTCTAAAATTCCTGCTAGATAAAGGATTTTTTGAGAGAGTCATTTCTACGTACAAGAGAGATGTGAGGAAAAACTTGTTTTCTTCTTTCTCCATCATACCAGTAAATTCGAGCGAGTATAATGCTCACATTTGGGGTGTACTGCTATAATTTGTTTGTGCATAGTTGTTTTCTCCTTACTTTTCTGATTATTATTGCTCACAAAAGTAAGAATTAGGTTTATCCTCCGTTAGATAAATTTATAAATGATCAAATTTCATTTTTCACTATACATTTCAATTGACTCACAAATACTATCTACTTATCTATACTTTATTTTTATCTATTTATAACTTAGAGTACTTATTAATTCTTTCCAAATGGTGGCTTCATTATAACAACATAGTGGCAAACATACTTCATGGCCATCCCTAGGAAAGCTTGTGAGTAGATGGGAAGTTAGGGGATGACAACTTGTTTTTAACTGAGCTAATACATAGAAAAAAAAAATTCCATAATATTTTATTTTTCCGTATGAAAAAATTAACTGGACTACCCCTATCTAAGTCCAAGCATGTAAGTATTCAGTTATATTTTCATGATAGTTAAATTGGTTTACCGAGTTTGATGTAAGGTACTTCCTCTTTGAGGTATATTCGGGGATGACAAAAAAATTCATTCAACATGATACCTGCAAGGCCCCATTCCGAAATGGGAGCGGGGCAGCGGTCGTTGCTCAAAAGCGGGTACGGGAAACTGGTCCACATCTCGTTTAAATTTAATTTCAAATTTAAATTTTTTATCAAACAAAAAATAAAAAGTTTATCATCATGTTTTATGAGACATGAGTTATTCTTAATAAATTGGGAAAAAAAAAGTATAACATTCACAAACTAAAGATATAAAAAATAAAGCCAAAAAATAAAATAAATAATAAATAAACAAGACAAAAAATGGGGCAGCGGCCCCGCCCTCATCCCATCCAGCTTTAACCGGGTATGGGAACGAGGCATGATAACAAAAATACCCGACATGATGGGGGACCGGAATGGCCGACCCGCCCCATACCCCATTTGTTGCCATCCCTAGTTATATTTGTAGACTTTGAATTAGTAATGTTACTCATATTGGTGCTGTGCATTAGTGTGCGTGGTATCTAAATAATACCAAATGATAGATTCATTTAAGTGTAAGGTCACATAATCCATTTTATCAAATTTCATCATCTAATTTGGTGATTTAACACTACTGATACTAAATAATAGTATTCATCATGAGTTCTTCTTGAAGGGCTGTAAATAGAAACGCACAAAACACATGTTCAAATAAAAAGTAAACATAAAGTGATAAAATTTGTCATACATTAACATTATTTACTTCATTTTCCTCAATAACAAACTAAGACCATGTTTTGCTTAGCTTCGAGTACACATAAGAAGCAAAAATGGATTTTCTTTACAATATCATGATCATGTTTGGCTTAGCTTTAGAAGTAATTTTTTTGACAATATGAAGAGCATATTTAAGGAGCTTCTAAGCTTAGTGAAACTTGCTAGAAGTGTGACATTGTCGAAAAAAGCTACATCTTTTATATATAAATCAGAGACAAACATGCTCTAAGGGCCAATGAACTTGTGCTTGATGTGATCATATATTATCCCACTCAATTGTTTGGGCTTTCTTGAGGCCACTTAAGTACCACATTCCATGCCTTTATTTCAACATGGTCCTCTTTAGGAAAGGAACATATAACTATTTTGGGTACCAAATTAAACTATTTTCTCCTCACTATTGGGATTGATAAGTGTATTTTATACACTTATTCGGAATCTAAAATAGTAATATTTGATAGTTTTTTTGACAAAATATATTCTAATTTTTTGTATTTTATATTATATAGGTAAAACACAATGGTTGGACGAGGAATTGAAAGAAATAAGCGAAAAATGGTGAAAAATGACAAAATCCAAAGTTTGGGGATCAAATTGCAAATAGTCAATAGTTGATTCAGACCAAAAGATGAGTTGGAAGATTATTAGGAGACAATTGGATGGAATTTGAATTCAAAAAGGAATGGAATATAATCAAAATATTATCACAATCAATATCCAACCGCAAAAGTTATATTCAAGATTTTTTAGTCAACGATTGATACCCAATTTTGGCATAGTAAATGTCCAAATTGGGAAAAATCTATTTCTATCAAAGTTGTATTCCTTCGAGTTATCTTTCTAACACATTTTTTATAGCTTCAATCGGATATCGAAAGAGAAAGTTATGTCCAAAATACTGATTGTTGTGCAGAGACAAAAAAATCTGCGCGCGAATGCAACTTTCCTTATTCAATTGAAACTCTTTTAGAAGTCAATTTGGACATGATTTTCCACCAATTTTCGACTCCTACAAATACATAACAGCAGAATACATATTGGGACCTCACATGCACATATTACACTCCATTATTTATCAATTATTATCATCAAATGAGGAAAATTCATAATTTTTGTGAGAGATTGAAAAAGATTTGCAAGAATTCAATCAAGTGAATATTCAAACCTAATTTCTGGGCAAAGAAAAGAAGTCGCAAGTGGAAATTCATCAAGAAACAATTGAAGAGATTCAAGATTTCAAGATTCATCTTCATCTTCATCTTCTCAATTTATCAAAAATCCGGGTGATGTCTTTTCACTTAAATATGATTTCTTATAATTTCAATATGTTAGACTAATTTTATACATTGTTAGGATGAGATGAACCCTTGTTATGATATTTTTAGTTTTTAATTAATTATTTTGACTTTAATTTGATTTGATTTGTAGATGTTTATTATCGTTTTATTGTTCTTTTCAATTGCTTGATCACCAATTGAATTGTTAGTGGATTTTATTGTTATCGAGAGTGACAATAGGGTTTAAGCACATTATAATAAACATTGTAAGGTTCAATAGAGAATAGAGATATACTTATACGCTTTATATGGTTTTAATAGATGTTTTAGTACTTGTTAATACATTTATCATGTTTGCATCTTTCATCGAGAGATAGAAAGGTCACATGAGAGGAATATATTTGATCGCTATCGAGAGAGGCTTTCAATTAAATTAGGAACATTGACCAACATGAATGATTTCAAATTGTCAATTTAATTGTTACACTAAAAATGGAATAACAAGTGGAATTCGACATTTTAGCAATGCATCTCACATATTTGAATAAAAATACATTTACTTATTTTCATTAGTTTTAATTAATAATTTAGGGATTGGTATAAAAAATACAAAACTTGTTTGCTATTCGATTAAAGTTACAATTAATTTTAACTCAATCAAATACATAGTTCTCGTGGGTTCGACAGTACTCTATTCATCACTTTATTACTTGACCACAATCTCGTTCACTTGCGGGAAATCAAACGATCAAGGATCACATTAATGTGAGATTTTTGGATTCAAATGAGAAAATGGATAAATAATTTTGGCCTTAATATTTAGAAAACACGTTCCACACCCTATATGAGAGAATGGACGTTGCTAACTGTACAGAAAGGTAGCATGACACGCGTGCATTTGTCTGTTTATCTAAATTTTTGAATACACAAATGCATGATATGCATGCAATTGTAATTCTACTTGTATAAATTTTCTGTATAAATAGAATAATCCATGAGAGAATATGATGAGTGTAAATCACTCATCAAACTAATACCTTTAAAACATAGTTTTCGGCTTGTTCTTGAGCACTTTTGAGCATTTTGATGTGTTTGTTCATGTTGTTTTGTAGTTTAGGTAATTTGAAGAAAATGACGTATTATGGAGCTTGGGATGGAGCCACGTGTTGATCATAGAAGTGGACTTGAAGAGGAGGTGAAAGAAAAAGAAAAATGAAGTTGAAAAGAGGCAAAAATGGAAGCAAATAAATGAAGGAATTAACGGGTGCCACAGGGATTTATAACGTGATTTATGGCGCAAGCATACGGTGTCAAATTTTGTAATATAGTAATGGAGTTAAAGAGTCGAACCTACAGGGATTGTATTTAATTTCTACTAAGTACTGTAATTATTTCAACTTTTACTTTATCTAGAAAAATCAAATCTAAAGTCAATATTTTTATACTAAAATAACGTGGATGTGTGACAATTCAAGTAAAATAAGACAAATTATAGGAGAATTATCAATGTGAGAAGGCCTAGGGATTGATTTCACCTCACTATCAACAATGATTTTCAACTTCTATAGGTTAATTTTATCCTCTCTCTCGAGTGCTGAATAAAACATATTTCTATTTTAATTTCAATATCTCTATTCTGAATTAAAATTATAGAAATTATCCTACGCATAGTTCTCAAATGGTATAAGCTTCAAAGATTTTATATTTTCTCTCGAAATCTACAAAATATGGGTTATGTTATTCTTAGATCATGCCTAAATCTCCCTCTCTCGAGTACCCAAATTTAAGACATCAAATCATTCAATTATTGATCAGGTAATTGAAAACATTGCGTAAGAATCAACACAAATAAATTAACGAAAAAATCAAACGAAATAACTATATTAGAATCCAAACATGTCTCAAATTTAGTTACATCAAACCCTAGATAATAAAATTAGTTCATGAATACAAGAAACGCCATATTAAAATCTAAAATAAAGAACATGGAAAAGAAAAGAATAAGAAAAACTGTTTTGCCGCTTGAATTCTTCTCCAAATTGTTGTCGTTTTTTCTCAATGATTCATCTTATTCCTTGCCTCATAAGCCGTCTTCCCCTCCTTAAGTAGGTCTTCAAGTTTGTATTTATAGTCTCTTAAAGTATCAAGACAGATTGGAGTTGGACCGGACCGAAAAATTTACAAAAATTTTGTTTTCTTCTTTCTTGAGAAGCGACACCTCGAATTCTACAGCTTTTATCCTGGTTGGGCGCTGCAGCGCCCAGCTTGCTACTGATTCTTCGTCCCACTTGCAGCGTTGTGGTGCCCATTAATCCTTTCATTTATTTGCTTCCATTTTTGCCTCTTTTTCACTTCATTTTTCTTCTTTCATCTCCTCTTCAAGCCCACTTCTATGATCAACACGTGGCTCCATCCCAAGCTCCACAATACGCCATTTTCTCCAAATTATCTAAACTACAAAAGAACGTGAACAAACACATCAAAATGCTCAAAAGTGCTCAAGAACAAGCCGAAAACTATGTTTTAAATGAATTAGTTTGATGAGTGATTTACACTTATCAAACACCCTCAAACTTAATTCTTTGCTTGTCCTCGAGCAAACACAGAACAACACGCAAATAAGACTCACAAACACACAAAGAAAACACACTACCAAAAGACTTAAATACATATTTAGCTGGATAACTTGTTTTTTTGCTCAGCATTGAAGATGTGATATCGAATTCATGAACCACTTCAAAGTTATAGTACAAAAGCCAAATTTCTACCTTTCCAACGCAAAATGGGTGTGTGTGAAAAATCAAATACAGCGATGTACAGTTATAAGTCGATTCAATTCCCGACCTTAAGAGTCAATTATTTCATTTCTCCGCTTGTGGGATTCACACACCCCTAAACTTTAATTTCCTTTAACTCTTTTCCCGATGGCGCAATCTAAGATTAGTTTTCAAATCACTACTATTTACCCTCTCTTGTTTGGGTAGATATTACTGATTGCACTTCACATATCAACAAATGAGGATTCTCGTTATTTTTTACTGCATCAACCTCCAAGAATCAATTAAGTTACTAATCCATTATCAAAGGTCTAATCCTCTAAAAAACAAGTGTTTGGGGCTTAATCAAGGCATGTGGTGCATCTTCTATTTCATGCAACTTTTTTTTCCACATATATATATATATATGTGTGTGTATATATATATATATATATATATATATATATATATATATATATTCTTTAATCTATCTTATGTGCGGACGTGTCTCCACTAAGATTTCTAAATTACCTCTATAGCGAGTTTTAGACCAATGACTCCCAAGTCAGGTGACTTTAGGGTATCAGGTTTTAAACTCTTACAGGCTTACTCACTCGAGTCATAAATGTTTCGAAAAAATGTTTCACAATGACATTGTTAAAGTTGTCCTTATATGGATCTTTTAAGGTAGTTTCACAACATTTTTTTCCTTTTATGCAGTGATTAATACAATGTCCCTTATAAAACACTCATTCTCGAGAATTTACCTCTAACTTAAGGTTTTCACCCAATTTTCATCATATTGGTCTCAGACAGTCCACACAAACTTTAGCATACTCCATGTACATTTATCTTCAAGTTTTCCTACAATAACTCAACCACCAAAACATTCTAGATTTGGTTAAAGGGTATGATAATTTTTAGAGGTTGTGTGAATTCAGCTTCTACAGTTACTAATTCAACCTATATCATTTATGAATCAACTTATTCTTGTCCAACAACATTTTCAATTCACGTGCATTTATGTTGCAATTTTCTGCAAAGGTAAGTAAAACTTCCACTCAAGCACATAATTTATTCATAATTCACAACTATGTCATGTTTCCAAATAGCTGCATCATTGCCAACAATACTATCCAACCCACACAAGCATGCGAATTTTTATTTTTATTTTTTATTATTATTTTATTTATTTTTCTAAAATAAATAAAATACACAAAAGCAATTATATCGTTAGACAACAACTATGTTAAAGTATGTGAAAAAGACCCCCAAGTTATGTCGAATTACTGACATGGCAATACCCGGTTGGCTCGTTTCAAAAATTTAGGTTCATTAAGCATTTATTTCTTAGGGGCCTACACAAATATAACTTTTGTTAGTGAAGGGTCATATTCCAAGGCTTAGGCGTGAATGATCATAAATTTTGGACCCCTTGAAGGCCGTATTGGGTATTGACCGTTGTGACTTTTGTGTGAATGACCAAATGGATCGTGCATTTCTTTCTAGTATTTAACTAATACTATGGAAGGCCGACAATATAATATTGGACGATATTAACAAATAAATTAAAATCTTGTTTGATATTATGTCTAGTTTATATGGTGTTACGTACCAAACAAAGCATGTTTGTTGATGCAGAGAAAATCGTGATCTTTTATTTCTTTTATTTCGTTGCTTTAAATTTATATTGTCTTATGTGGTATAAAATGTGATATTTTATTTCCTTTATGTGGTTGCTTTTATATTGGCCTTCCTAGTATTTATTTTGTTAGAGCATTTTTGTCCTTATATCGTCGTATTGCTTTTTTAAGGTTTTGTCACCATTAAAACTCTGTTACGATATAGTTGTTTCTTGGTTATTTTTGATAAGTTAATACAACATATTGAATTTCTCCAATATGCGATCTTTTTTCGATATTCTATTGAATCAACGGATTTAGATTAAGCAGTCTTGCGTTGCATCAGTTACAGTTAATGTTGCATAGTATCAAGAATAAAATTTTAACTTATTTTCTTCCTTAATTACTTTTAGTGTTTTCTTAAATGATAGATGGAATTAAAAAATTTATTTAATTTCATTTTTCATTTAACATATCATCTAGCGTCACTTAAATTGACGTTGTAACCTCGGTGAGGCTACAAATGATTATTCTTTCTTAATAGTTATGATGTTATATTATGTTACTGTGACTAAAATTAAGAAAGAAAGGGTATCTATTTCTACATGAGATCGTGTGTTGGAATTAAATACATCTATATGAAAATAAGATATTTAAAAATAAATAAATATAAAAACGACCCGACCCGATCCGACCCGACCCTCTTTACCTCTCTATACAAATGGTAGGAGGTGGGGATGGAGGAAGCACATGGAGAACACATGGATGACGAATTTGAGAGGTGAATACAGTGAATAAAAGATTTGTGTACAGAAATTGAATTGGACAACATGAACGTGCTTTTCTTTTGTTTCACTCCAAAAACAAGCTTTGGCCAGCTTGGAATTTTACTTTTTTTCCATGTTACTTTTAATTATCCTTTTATTTCCAAAGTTCATGAAAAAAAACACACTCTCTCTCTCTCTCTCTCTCTCTCTCTCTCTCTCTCTCTCTCTCTCTCTCTCTCTCTCTCTCTCTCTCTAAAAAAAGTATTCAACTATATATCCATTATCACCAAAAAAACAATAGATAAATAAAAATGCGTTGTTCATCGTACTAAGTATGTTGTAATTATGATAGGTACGCACTAAATATATTATAAGCATGATTATCAGACCCTATCCGGTCATCAACTCAGTCAAAGCATCGGATCGCATGATCAATAGTTTAACCTACGAATCATTGGTTTAATCGACATGTCATTATCACGTCGAAAATTAAAACAAAACAATTTTTGTATCAAAAAAATTCTTTTAGCATTTAAACATTTACAAGTACTCAAATGTTCTCTTTTATTTCAGTCGCTATTTTGCCAACAAACAGATGAAGCCTAGTCGAAGTAGGCTTCCTCCATCAACTATGAGGTCATGAATTCGAGACACGTGCCCTTCATTGGCTAATTTTGCGAGTTACGATTCGACCAATTTGATAAAATTGCCCGTTTCTACGAGTCTCGAACGGTTTAATTGTTAATTGATCCAAGTGTGCTAATTGGACCCGACCATGCTCTAATTTACAAATTTCCTGATCGAGCCGTTGGTCTGATTCGAATTTAATAACTATGATTGTAAGTGTTGATGATTTTTAGTGCTTAAGCGTAACTATTACGAAAGGGTAACTAGTCGACTTATCATTCATCCCAATAATTGGTCCTTCATCAAGAAAATGATTTTCCGGGTTCAAGTTTAACCTCTTGATAGTCCTATACGTTAATTCGAGGTAAAATAGACGTAATACGCTTAACAAAAAGAGAGATAATATATATTACATTTAATAATCTATAAAAGAATTTTGGAATAAAATATATCCTTCATGTTTATATAAGTGTCACCAATAATTGCATCCATTTCTCAAGTGAGCTGTCTTTCGACAAACCTTGTACATTTTCACCATATCTAGGGTTTAAATTAAATTGAACAATTCATAAATTTAGTAGTTGGAAATATACCAAACAAGCCCTCGTTCCATGCTTGTACACATTATTGAGCAAAATAAGTTTTAACTTTTATATAGCAATATTCAATTTACCTTATCAAATACGTCATTGCACATTAAGGCCCTGTTTGGCTTCCATTTTCAGATTTTCAAACATTTATTTTTTCTTTATATTCATTTTCAGCCACACGTTTTACAAGGTCCACAACTTTTATCAACTGTTTAACCGTACGTTTTCCAATTTTTATGAAATCTATTAAAAATCCAATTTTTAACTAAACCAAACATGGCTAAAGATATTATTTATTAGTACTATATCCTTTATTATGCACTATGGATACAAAGTTCTTATTTATTCAAGGAGTCACCTTCGAACCAAAAGGCCAAATCAACTTTCTTGCATTAAAAACGTCACTATAAAGATATTATTCTGATACAAAATAATTTCTCTTTTAAGAATTGTATTTAGATTAAACCACATTATTGATTGAGAATTAATTAAAAAAGGAGAATTTACAAAAATGGACAATTTCATGCTTGTCAATTGAGAAGTGTCTAATTTTGATAATTTTTGCAAAAATGACCAAATTTGGTACCAAATTATCTATTATACCCTCAATGAAAAGTAAAGCGATTTTTTTAAAAAAATTTATCACGTGTTTCGAGAAGAATAAGTAGCTTCCATGAGAAGCTACATTAATGATAGCTAATACATAATGATAGCTAATACATAATGAATTTTGGAAAAGAAATGAAGAAGATGAAGTAGAAAAGTCATTAACACTAAAAAATAATTATATGCTTCCAATTCATAAGAAAATCATATAACTTCATTTCAAAAAAATTTAATCTCATCCAAATTTGCAGTTGATTAGGCTTTTCACGATTCTCGGTGTAATTTTTCTTTGGAATTTTTTTTGTTGATAAGTTGTGTTTAATAGTTGTTATTCTTGACATTTCATGACGTTCTCAACATTTTAAAAGCCATTATCGACATTTGAACCATGTTTATCTTGACACTTCATTTGTTTAGAACGAAATTTCATTTTGAACATGAGAGTTCTCTACATTTCATAATGTTCTTGACATTATAAGTTTACTTCTAAGATTTCATAAATATTTTATTTACCCACTTAAAGAGAGAAATGTGCATTTAATGCATGATTAACGTTGTACTTTTTAAAATTAGTATATGTTATGTGTCGAGTTATTATTGATTAATACAATTTTTAATCATATAAATAAGTTTGTCTTCATTGTGAAATTTAAAATTGTTAATAAGTGCATTTTGGTCTATATTATAGTAAAATTGACATTGAAGAAATTTTGAACATTTTTACAAATGACTATGTAAGAAAGGACATTTTTTGCAATTTCCTCTTGAAAAAATTTGTTGCATCTTTCCATGTGGAGTAGAAATTGTCAAATTGAAGCTAAAACACAAATCTAGGATTTGAGCTTGAGGATTTGGTAATAGATCTAATCACTAATTTAAGTATTGAGTATACTAAATACAACTCATACTTATGATTTTTTTGGATTTTTCCTGCCATATAATTATATTAATTAATTACAGTCAAGCATGAGCTAATGCTGTGATGGATTGAAACAAGCCCTCCTTGTGTCTCATAATTGTACATAGTATCATCTTGATATGTAGTACTAAATGACACTATCTTGAGATTTGGATAGAAAGATTTTCTTAATTGGTTGGATCTATGGTTAAGAATGAGATTTGAATAGAAAGATTACTTTATTATCCGTCGAGTTTAGGGATGGCTACAAGGTAATGACTACAATGTCCTTATTTATCACCTGTTTACTTATTTATTAATATTTAAATATTATTTAAACTTGAAAATATAAAAAATAAGAGTAGGAGTTGAGACCGAGACCATATTTTGCCATCTCTGCTCAATATGTAAAGGGAAATATTCATTTTCACTTTCCCACCAAAAAGCATAGCCAAGAGAGTACCATTAACACAATTTTCACTATGGAGAAGGACGTTCTAGCCATATTTAAAATTTCCAAGGACATTTTCGTAAACTCAACTAACTTGCCAACCAACGACCACCGTACAGGTTGTTAGATATACACACAGTAAAAACGAACACTTATATATTCAACATCATAACAAATTCATCCCTCTTTCAAGATTCACCTTCAAATCAACAATGGCGGAATTAGAGAGCCCAAATGTGATGCCTAAACTCATCAGTTACCTCTCTTCTCTCCTACACAGGGTGGCCGAGTCGAACGATCTAAACCCAAGTTTCCAAACCCAGAAAATCTCTGTCTTTCACGGCCTTACTCGACCAACCATCTCAATTCAGACTTATTTGGATAGAATTTTTAAGTATGCAAATTGTAGCCCTTGTTGTTATGTCGTTGCTTATGTGTATCTTGATCGGTTCACGCAGCGCCTGCCCACCTTGCCAATCAATTCTTTCAGTGTTCATCGCCTACTCATCACTAGTGTTATGGTTGCTGCAAAATTCATGGATGACATGTAAGTTTTCTCTTAAAAGATATTTTTCTTGAAAATGCTTTTGGAATTCAGTTTGATCCAGAGGACTACGAAATTTTTTGGGTGTTTTCGTTAGTATGTTGGAATTAAAGCAGTTTTTGGGTGTTTATATTTTCATTAAGTTCTTTTGAGTCAAATTCTTGATTATCTCAAGAAGATAAATAGTTAGATCCAGCAATCAAGAGATCAATACGGCTTTCCATAAATTCTGTTTTTTATTATATAATTTTAGTTCTTCAAATTAGACAGCCACTCATTGTGGCATCCAGGGTCTCAATCTTACATTCATTTCTGAAAGTTACATTCCAACAATGACTTAGAATTTAGAGTAATTCATTATAATGCATGCAAAATTTGGACCAGTAATTTTCTTTTTGGGTTTGTTTAAAAAAGTCGATTATTCAGTACTAGACAATATTTAGAAACAATAAGACATGGGATATATTGTGTAAAATCAAGATAAATAACCAGATTTTTATCTTGTCCGTCGTACATGTAGAATTTCAAAATATGATATTTGTATTGAATCAACACAACTCATATTTGTCTTTTGTGGGCCATAACATGTGCAGATATTACAACAATGCTTACTACGCTAAAGTTGGAGGAATCAGCACAACTGAGATGAACTTTCTTGAAGTGGATTTTTTATTTGGATTGGGATTCAACTTGAATGTGAAACCCAACACTTTTTATGCATATTGTTCATATCTTCAAAGAGAGATGATAATGGTGCAGCCTCAAGTTGACATGGCAGAATCCTCCTTGTGTACAGCAAGATCATCAAACCTCCATTTGTGTTTCAATGAAGACGAATCATCCCATCAACAACAACAGCAGCAACTTGCTGTTTAAGCTTAATGCATTTTTAGCGTGTTTGGTAATGTCGACTATAAAGTACAAGACGAAAAAAGAAGCTAAAATCTTGTCTACTGCACTATCTAGTATTATGTACCATACATGTCATTGAATTTGTTAGAACCTTTGTAATTAGAATAAATTGCTGAGGTTATTTCTGTCATTTTACTTCTTCATTTTTCTATATATACGGTAGCAGCTTACATACCGTATATACTTGGTGTAAATACTGTTGGTAATTGAAATTGGGGAAAACGTTTTTCTCCCGCCAATCTCTCCTCTCTTCCCATTCTCTCTTCATCTATTTTCTCATGGTATCAGAGCATTGAACTCAGCTGCGATGGAGCCCCAGGGATCTTCAATTGGAGAAATGATGGGAGAAGAAGTAAATTCGTTCAATCACAAATCGATTACAGATCCGAATAATCCTTATTACCTGCATTATGGAGATAACACAGGAATGCAGCTAATTTCTGTGGTGCTTGCAGAAGATAACTACGCGACTTGGAGTCGTGCTGTTGTCATGGCTCTCAGTGTGAAAAATAAAGAAGGATTTATCGATGGAATGATCAAGAAGCCTGCGGTCGAAGATCCATTATATAGCGCCTGGAGAAGGTGCAATCATGTAGTATCTTCATGGATTATTAATTCTATTCCAAAGGAGCTTTATCCTAGTGTGATGCATAAGGATTCAGCCAGGGAGATATGGATTGAGCTGAAGGAACGTTATAGTCAGGGTAATGGACCTCGAATCTATGAATTGAAGAAACAGATTTCTACGATTTCACAAGAGAATGGTTCGGTTAATTCCTATTTTAATCGATTCAAAGGATTATGGGAGGAATTGGATAATTATAGACCTGATATTGCTGGATCTGATTATAAACAGGAAGATCAGGTCATGCAATTTCTAATGGGCTTGGATGAGCATTATTCAGGAGTAAGAGGTCAGATTTTATTGATGGATCCCCTTCCACCTTTAAATAAGGTGTTCGCATTGATTTTGCAAGATGAAAGGCAGAAGGAAGTTATCACAAAACGGCAACCAAGTTTTGAAACTTCTGCTTTTGCAAGTAATGTTGGTCAAAGATACAATGGAGGTCAAAGGAGCTCTAGATTTATTCAAACTCAAAGAAGAGACAAACCTATCTGCAGTCATTGTGGTATGATAGGACACATTAAGGCGAAGTGCTTTAAAATTGTTGGATATCCTCCTGCACATCCTTTGGCTAGAAGTAGAAATGTTGTAGCCAATGCTGTTGGACAATCCTCTGACAATATTCCTCGAACCATAGTGGAACCTTTTTCCAATCTCACCATCACACCAGACCAGTGTAAGCAAGTTTTGGCAATGCTGATGCCTCAGTTGAAAGGACAAAGAAATTTTGACAGTGCTAATCCTCGAGTGCAAAATCAGTCACAACCTCAGGATGTGCCAAAAACTGGTTATTCTGTACCAGATGCCTTTGCATTTTCAGGTAATCATCTTTGTTCTAACATTAAAACTAGTGCGGTAAAATGGATTATAGACACTGGAGCTTCAGAACATATGGTATGTTCTGTTTGGCATTTAACTTCTATATCTCATAAAGTTAAAGCTATTGTTAGATTACCTAATGGTGAAACTGTCGAGGCTACACACATTGGTGAGGTCAAGTTATCTGATACATTGGTTTTGACTGGAGTGTTAGTGGTGCCTTGTTTTACATTCAATTTAATTTCTGCCAGTAAACTGATTCTGAGGCATAATTGCTTTCTGATATTCATGCATCAATCTTGCTTTATCCAGGATCTTTTAACATGGAAGATGATTGGAATGGGTAAACTTGAAGATGGATTGTATACCTTTCAGATCCCCCAGATTCCTGCTCAGAAAATCTTTGAAAAACATTCTTCCAGTTGTAAAACTCCTGAAATCAGCTCCTCTGTTTTTTCTAATTCCAATTACAGTTCTGATGTCAGTTCACAATGTAATAAATCTAAACGTTTTTCTTGTAATTCCATAAGTGATATCAATATAAATTCTGACATTGATTTGTGGCATTGTCGTATGGGACATCTTCCTATCTCGAAATTGTCTATTTTACATGATATTGTTCCTACCATAAATTTCAATAAACACATCCATTGCACTATATGTCCTGTTGCTAAACAACAAAAATTATCTTTCCAACGAAGTGACAACAGAGCTCTTAAAAGATTTGATGTTATTCATTGCGACATATGGGGACCCTACTCTACCCCTTCTTTAGATGGCTCTCGATTTTTCTTAACTATTGTTGATGACCATACTCGTATGACCTGGACTTACTTAATGAGGGATAAGTCACAAACCAGGCCTATAATTCGTTCCTTTTATCAGATGATACTCACTCATTTTGATTGTAAAATTAAGGTCCTCAGATCTGATAATGGTTCTGAATTTCTTATGGATGATTTCTTTCAGTCTCATGGGATTTTACATCAGTTGAGTTGTGTTGAAACCCCTCAACAAAACGGTGTTGTGGAGAGAAAACATCAACACCTTCTTAATGTTGCTAGAGCCATCAAGTTTCAGGCTAACCTACCTCATAAATTCTGGGGGGATTCTGTCCTTACTGCCACTTATCTCATCAATAGAACCCCTACCTTGATTCTTGGAAATAAAACACCTTATGAGATGTTGTATCAAACCTCTCCCTCCTATTCGCATCTGAAAGTATTTGGTTGCCTTTGCTACGCATCTAGCATCAAACGAAACCGTACCAAATTTGATCCTAGAGCCATTCCTTGCATTTTCCTTGGTTATCCTTATGGCATGAAAGCCTTCAAGCTGTACAATCTGCTCACTCATAGTGTTTTCGCTTCTAGGGATGTTGTATTTCATGAGACTATATTCCCCTTTCATCATCCAAAACTTCTTGCTTCTCTATCCAAATCTGATAATTCCTTTACATCTGATTCACTCTTTCTTCCATCACAGGGTTGTGATTCTTCTGTCCCTGCTGTATCTACTCCTGATGTTGATACTGACAATTTAATTGATACTACTGATATCAGTTCTAATCCTATCAGTTCTAGTCCCATTTCCAATTCCATTCCAATCACTGATCCTCATTCAGCCCCTTCTCCTGCTCATATTACTCCTATCAGACATTCCACTCGTTCTAAAAGAGCTCCTACCTATCTCAAAGATTACCACTGCAACCTTACATCTCAGGTGCCTCATTTTCAATCAGATTCCATGAAGAAGGATCACTTGGCTGGCAAACAGTACCCTATTGCTGAGTTTCTGGACTATAACAGATTATCCCCTGCTCACAAACGGTATTCTATTGCTCTATCCACTTTATCTGAGCCTAGTTCGTATGAAGAGGCTGTCAAAAGTCCTGAATGGCGTAAGGCCATGGAGGCTGAATATAATGCTTTGACATTAAACAACACTTGGACTGTCACTCCATTACCTTCAGATAAAAGACCTGTTGCGTGCAAGTGGATTTTTAAGGTAAAGCTCAATTCTGATGGAACTGAGGAACGAAAGAAAGCCAGGCTTGTTGCTAAGGGTTTCACGCAACAAGCTGGTCTTGACTATGAAGAGACATTCTCACCTGTTGCTAAATTAGTCACTGTGAAAACCTTATTGGCAGTTGCTGCTCATAAGCATTGGCATCTCCATCAATTGGACATAAACAATGCTTTTCTTCATGGCGAACTAGATGAGGAGGTTTATATGTGGCTGCCTAAGGGTTATGAGCAGCAGGGGGAGTGTGGTGAACAGCTTGTCTGTCGTTTAAACAAATCCATTTACGGACTTAAGCAGGCGTCTAGACAATGGAACACTAAGCTCACTTCATATATCATTTCACAGGGTTTTAGCCAATCTAAATCTGATTACTCCTTGTTCAGCAAACAGGAGAAAGGATCTTTCACTACGTTACTTATTTACATTGATGATATCATCATAGGAGGAGATAATCTCTCCTACATTGAACACTTCAAACGAGAGTTGAATGAGCATTTTAAACTGAAAGACTTGGGAGTTTTGAAATTCTTTTTAGGACTGGAGATAGCAAGATCTGCGAAGGGGATTTTGGTTAATCAGAGAAAATATGCCCTGGATGTGTTGTCTGATGCAGGTTATCTTGGTTCTAAACCTGCCAAATTCCCTTTGCCACAGAATTTAAAACTCAGTAAAGATCAGGGAGAACTTATTAAGGATGCAAGCATGTACAGAAGATTAATAGGGAGAATCCTATATCTAACCATAACGAGACCAGATCTGTCATATGCTGTACAAGTTCTCAGTCAATTCCTTCAGTCACCAAGGGTTCCTCATCTGGAGGCTGCTCATCATGTCCTCCGTTATTTGAAAGGAACTCCAGCACAGGGGTTGTTGTTTGAAAGTAAGTCTGACATGATTCTTAAGGGGTTCTGCGATGCTGACTGGGCAGCATGTTCAGACACAAGAAGATCCATAACTGGATATTGTGTTTTTCTTGGCAATTCATTGGTATCTTGGAAGTCAAAGAAACAGGTTACAGTTTCAAGATCATCGGCAGAAGCAGAGTACAGGGCCATGGCTGCTGCTGTGTGTGAGCTAAGCTGGCTGAAAAATATTCTCAATGATTTTGGGATCAAACATGACACTGCTGCACTGTTGTTCTGTGATAGCAAGTCAGCCATCCACATTGCAAGTAATCCGGTTTTTCACGAGAGAACCAAACACATTGAGATCGATTGTCATCTTGTGAGAGATAAGGTACAAGTTGGAGAAATTAAAATGCTTCATGTTCCATCTCAAGATCAGTTGGCAGATATTTTGACGAAAGCATTGGGAGGAAATCATTTCAAACATTTGGTAGATAAGATGGGATTGTTAAATGTTCATCTCCCATCTTAAGGGGGAGTGTTAGAACCTTTGTAATTAGAATAAATTGCTGAGGTTATTTCTGTCATTTTACTTCTTCATTTTTCTATATATACGGTAGCAGCTTACATACCGTATATACTTGGTGTAAATACAGTTGGTAATTGAAATTGGGGAAAACGTTTTTCTCCCGCCAATCTCTCCTCTCTTCCCATTCTCTCTTCATCTATTTTCTCAGAATTCGTGATGCATATAGGTTAGTGCCTTAGAGGTAGTGTTTTTCTTTACATTTCCTCTTACTTTGGGTTGGCAATTTAAGCCCGTAATTGTACCATATCCTTATTCTCTCTGTTATATTTTCAAGATTTTGAGGTAGCCATGTTTTGGGGTATATTTGTAAGTAATTCATAGGCATATACAGATATTGTTGTCTGTTTTGTAAATTGTTTGATTTTATATGCTATACTCCTAGATCTAGTGATTCGTCAAAATTGTAGTTAGTTCGATAATGCTCGGCCGGCCCTCAGGTAGTCTTGTCTATGGTGTTTAACTCACCTTTCAATGGATCGGCATAAAGCACGAAAGCCAATACTTAAGGAAGTGGATCCTTATGCTAGATCTACTCTTTCTTGAAAACAAGAAACTTTTTTCTTATCCTAGCAAGATTCTAATACTCCTTTTATCAGTAGAGTGACTAAAAGTTCACAAGTTGATGGAAAGGGACATGAATGGTGAGGGTGCGATCTAATAAAAGGTTTGTTAGTAGAAAAGTGAATGGTTTGATTTTTGCAAGTGAAGACAAGTGGGACAGTTGTAATTTGATTCTGGAGGGGAACACACTGCATGTGCAAGCATATATGCCACTGTAGTTGGGCATGTGACAGCTTCACCCCAAAAGGGACAGGGACGAGAGAACATAATAATCCTTCTTCTTGATCTAGATTTACATATAGATACATAATATATACATATATATTAACAATGTATCTACATAGTTACATGTATATATAGCAATCAATGTGCAGAGATTGGCACAACATCCGGGGAGGGTAAGATTGGAGAATTACGTAGTTGATTCTCGACCTTTCATTGTAGCACATAACCAGACAATCATGTGATTCGTAAGTGTTTAATTTTATGGAGTTAAGTTTTTATAGTTTGACTGGTACTTAAAACATTGAGTGCAACATATTTTCCAAGACGACCAAGTGATAATTTAACAACGGACAATGTCATTTGTACACTCATCTTTGTACATTATTGTTGAAATTGCAAATGTTGTCAACAATTGATTGAGTGAAAAAATTGTCTTATGATGTATTATCACGTGACAAAGTGTAAAAAATAGTGTATACCATGATGTATACCAAGCACGATTGTTTAACAAATATTTGGATCGTTTCATCATTGGAATTGATCGTGCAGCTTGAGGGATTAACTTTCTCATTTTCAAAAGTCATGGATGAATTTGCTACTTGAATAAAGTTTAGACTAATGGGCAATTTCCTCTTTTCCTAATTATCAAAATACTTTTGCATACTTGAACATACCATTAACGGCATATTTGGTATGAATGATTGGGAAGTATTGTAATTATTATTAATAAGAAAAGAAATTAAAATCTTTGATATCATGCATACAAATATTAATTGAATTATGTTACAATGTAGACATACTAATACAAAACTATGTTAAAATATAAAAAAATTAACCGAACAAGTATATAATTATATTTATCAAAGATTATCCACCATGAAGAATTATACATGGTAAATTAGTACTAGGTTCTCAAACCATTCATCCAATGTGGTTATATTTCTTCAAAAGTGAGTTTTTGGTTCCCCAAATTATTTTAATTGGTCAATATGAGTATCAAGTGGCTGAAATCATCAATTTCGAAGTTAAAATCGTATATAATTTTCACATGACTCAGATATAGGGCAAAAACTATCAAATTACATTCATCTCCAGTTCAACTTAAAATTCGAATAGAGATGGCACTCAGCTCGGCCCATCTACCCATGAGCTCGAATCGTCACTTTGACTAGCAGAGCTCAAGCTCGTTCGAGCCCGAGCCAAGCCGAGCCCACGAGTTTTGTTTTTTAAAAAAATTAATTTTTTTTTAACTTTTTTCTTTCACATTTTTACGAGCTCACTAGCCCGCGAGTCGTTCGCGAGCAAACCCCCAGCTCGACTCATCTCAAAACGAGCCTAGGCCATCCATAGACCGAGCTGACAAGTTACACGACCCTTTTGACACCCCCTAGCCGCGTACAATTTTAACTTCAAAATTGACGATTCTATACGCGTGGGAACCCAAAGTTACAAATTCAAATATGTTGGGAACCATAAAATTTAAGTCTATACTACGTGAAATGTTGAAAAGCGTAGTTCTAATTTACTTATTATAAATATAATTACAAACAATAAATTAGAATTGGCCTTTGGATGTATTTCTTCATAGAGGAAATTACAAGTTCGTTTTTTAACTTTTCATTTCAATAATTAGGTACAAAGATTTTTCTTTCAAAAATCAAATGCACCACACCCCGCCCACGCCACCCACCAACTCCGACCACCGTAACAATAAACCAGCCATCGTCTTTACCACTCACAATCAATAGTGGATCGGAGCACAAGATTTGCACTCACTGCCTCACTTGCATCATCTATGGTCATCATCGTCATTTGTCATTGTAGCCAAGTTCTCCCTTTCGCACCTCATCTCAAAGCTCCCTTTGTTTTGCAGTATTATTGCAATGTCGAGGCCTTCAATTGATATCAAACTATAACACGTGAACTAGGTCAATCAAATGTTTGATACACAACACCAAACCCACCATTGAACTCCGTAGTGGTCGCTGCCAACGGGCCATTGCTAATTTGGACAACCTTGTTCAAGCTGAGCATTGAAGAATCCTCCACTTCCCTGTGATCCACCACTGAATGGATTGCACTTGGCTAGGTGAGGTGGCTACAATCTCCGGCAATACACTCACACACGTCCATAGAACATTTTTCCATGATGGTAGTATTGCCGATATGTAGAGATTGAGGTGGATTAGCTCAAAATCGGCCATAGCATTGGATTTGGTGGCAGTGGTGGAGTCTTGCCTCCTTTCGGAACATAGATTGGTGTTATTCCCTGATATCAGTGCCACGTGCCAGCCGTGTCTGTAGAACCAGCGACCACCAACATCAGTGCTTTCTCCTTGAAATTATTGGTGCTCCAACAAGATGAAATATCACACTGTAATTTGTTTCTTACTGACCAGCAGAGCTCTAAACCCAACACCCCCTTCCCCCTCAAAATCAAATGTTAAAAGCATCCCCTACGCTCGAGAACCAAATCCACAAAATCCTTCTTAGACCAAAAGAAATCCTTAACAAAAAAGATATTACAGAATAATAAATCAAAACAACATTAGAAGTGGAGAAAAAATCAACACGCACTTGTAATAAAATACTGAATAATACTTGCACGTATAGATTCAAGATTTATGTTCTTCACTTGATCTTTGAGGATAAATGAAAGGTTTGTGTTTTTGAGGGAAGGTTGTGGTGAGGTGGCGTAGGTTTTTGTTCCCCTCATTTTTGTTTCTTAATCTTCTTCCTTTTTCTTTTTTCTTTTTGCTTTTATCATTTTCTTTATTCACTTGTTTAATCATATGGTTTTTACAAATACTGGTGTTAAATTGCCTAAATAATAAATCCTCCTTTATTAAATTGGTTACCAAACAAGTAATCCAAGTGTATAACAATTTAGACCTTCCAAGAAACAAATCAAGTTGCACATTCTTCAATGAGCAAATCATGACAAGAAATCACAGCTCCTCACCTAGACACACTGAATTATGGGGAAAAAAAAAGTGAAGACAAATTTCATTTCATTTTATTATTTTCTGTTGCAAAGAGAATTACAACCCCGAGCACGAGTTAATGCGATAAAAGAATTACACCATTCTTGCAAAAGTGATGCTGTAAAGCCTCCACGCTTCCCGGAGAAATTTTGAGTTCCTAAACCCTTCAACTTAGACATTAAAGGATCAAGTGTACAACAGGCTAATAATGATTTTGCAGGATGCAAAAGTAAAACAAATATGGAAAATGGGAGATCCAAGTCTAATAGCATCCCAACTATGTCTACGGTCAAAGCATAATTCACCACATAACAAGCCAAATTATGATCTGATCAAATGAAAACATGTCTTTGGTTCCTACCTACGCAACAGTACAAGTTTTCCTTTCAAAGGGATTTGCAAAAGTGGTATATGACCTAATGCAAGTAAAGCACGTCATAAAGAGATGCTTCATCCACACAAAAGCTCAACAAAGATAATAGCTCCATGATAAGAGAAAATTTATTCAACTAACCCAGAGCATATATCATACAGTTCCTGAAAATGCAGAACATAATTAAAAAAGAAGAACGTGCTACCCCTTCTGATGAAAGGAACTGAATATACTAAAACTAACCTTCAGTACGATGCAAAATTTACGGAGATTAGCCTCATGAACACACCCACAAATTCCCTATCTGGAGATCCATATTAAGTGCATATTTGGAAAGCTTACAATTGCTTATAAGCTCATCAAACTCTAATTCTTATCCATAAATTCCACACGACCCACAACATTAACCTAATTTTTAACCACATTCCTTCGGCACATTAGTTATAAGCACTTAAAATCTTAGCCTAACAAGCTATGAAAAGCCAGTACTGTACGACAGTGAATTGTCGTATCCCTTGGCCAATAAATTATATTTGTATTATAACTACTTAAAAGAGTTTTGTCCTATTTCTTCCAAGATTCATTAGGCAACAATGTATCAACACAAATCAAAAGGGTTGTGATCAAGTTTGACTTATGTGAAAATGTTCCTCTGCAATTCAGGTAACCTTTGGAAAATCTCTATTAGTCGTATACAGCACGCAATAGAACAATATTTTAGGGACAAGATTTCAGGTATTCAGTGCTTTTAAACAAGACGATAATACCAATCACAATTGCCCCGCACCAACAGTAAGTAAACCAAACCATGTTCTACATCCACGCCTATCACCGGGTGAACCGAAACTATAGGTCCATCAAAAACTCGGACACGTGTCACTGATGCAAACAAATTTGAGGGATTTAAACTTCATTTCAAGTAAAACCTGGTATGCTTTCTTTAGCACTCAAGTAAATGATTCCGAGAAAAAGCACCATGCAGTACAGATCCGTGATGAGTATTAGAGAATGACATGAACAACTGCACGGTACAGCAAAATCACCTAAAAAACCAGTGCCACCAAGAACAGGAGGTGGTACCCTGCCAAATCACGTGCAGGCACAGCATATGAAATATTGAAAAGGCTGATTGCTACCATTAGCTTGGTAATTTTGCTTTTCCTAACACTTGTGGCCATAATAGAAAGTCCAGAAGAACAAAGCTTTTTATCGTATTAATTCAATTGAGCAAGAAGCAAGTCCCGTCTTAAAAAAATGTCATCCCAAGGATCCAAATTTAGGACATCCATCTGCTAACTTCTTATTGAATATAAAACACAAAGCCAACTTGTCTCGTGTCTAAAATTTGTAAAAGGTCAATCCACAATTGCTTACTCATGAGAGAATATTATAGAAAACCTGCCGGAAGCCTCATAGATGCCCTTTGCCAACTTATTCCCAGGATCTCTAAATTATCAAGGCAGGTAGAACCTTGAAGAAAAAATGAAAAGAAAAACGATTTCTAACTGAAAGTTCTTGCTCATCCAATAAAATCCATCTGGTAATGGAGACAATGGTCCTTAAGTAAATGCAACATAGCTTGCAGTGTTTTCCATTATGCTCACCCTCTGAAGCAAATGTTACATACCACCTCTTTTACAAGCAAACCAAGGAGATAGCACTAGTAAACATGCATTTATAAGGTAACGCATATTGAACAAGTCTATTAACCTCTGAAAAACTCAGAGTTCCATTACAGCAGAGAAGTACCAAGATAAAATATCCTAAATGCAGATCTTTAGATGGTCTGCTGCAATACACCAGTACTACTGAAATTTGTCTTTGAGTTTCTTCTCGTTGAACAACAGAGAGGCTTTATACTTATACAATGCTTCATCCGAAACTTGAGTATGAAAATTCACAACCTTCAAATAATCTTACATCCTGTAGAAGCCTCCCTCAATTCCAATCTCTGTCATAGACAAATCAAAAGTAACAACAATGCTCCTTTTCCGTCAAGCACGGTTCTAGTCACTAAGAAATGTAAGCTACGACTCCGGCAATCGTGATTTAGACGAAAACAATTCACAGGTAAAATAACAAAGCTTCCATTTGCCTCATTAAACTATTTCAGCAAGATAATACGAAACAACAAAATGGCATACCTCAATAGTATGACCCTGAACCACCACTTCCCATATAACTACTACCACCCATGCTCCGTCCAGTGTAGAGTGATGAGTAAGAGCTACCACCGACCTAAAGTTTCAGAAACAAGCATGCATTAGAAAGTACATGAAAACAGTACAAACTCTGAAGAAAAGTAAGATTATAATAAACGTACATCACTTCCACGGGACATGTAATCACTACCATAGCTTGATGAGTACATCCCACTAACATCACTACCACCATAAGAGCCTGCAGTGAAGGCAGCATGCACAACATGACATGTGAATGACTTGCATAACAAATATCACAAGGGATTAATCATTCTTTTTTAGAATAAATATATGAGATCAAAAGCAGTTCATCCAAACCAATAAACTTGTCAATTTGCAACATAGAATTTACCTCCACCATAGCTCATTCCCTGACGACTACTGTAAATCCCATGAGAATCTTGACTGGAGAGGGAGCTTCGGCTACCACCATATCCTAGATTTGACCTACTAAGCCTGCAAATCATATGAGAAAGTTGAAGTCAAAAAAGGGGCACGGGATCCGAGAAGGAAAAAGAGTTACATTTTTCAAGCATATACACGATAACAGACCTATCGCTGTAAGCATCCCCATATTGAGAAGTACTTCCACCAAGATCATAATCCAAACGAGCACGTGAATGGCGCACTCCTGCCTCAGCATAGCGTGGAGGAACATCATCCTTGCATGCATAGTCAATGTCAAATTTAATTTTGATAAAAGTTTCGAAAGTATGAAATTGAAAGTCGCATTATACAGAAAAATGTTCCAAAAGAGAGTTACCAATGCAGCATACGGACGTTTTGACCCAGATACAGAATCATATTCACGCCCTCGTCCCTCGCGGTAAGTTGGAGGTGGCCTTTCATACCTTTGGCTGTAAGTATCATCAACATAAGCTCTTCTTGCTGCAGTGCGAGATGTACCACCTCTTGGCAAATCAGGGTAACCGGATCCACGAGGAGAATAGTCATCCCTATATGACGAGCGTCTATCCGGTGGACCTCTAGAATTATAGTCCGTGGCAGCCCTGCTCCTAGCGGGAATCTCCTCACGGTGACCGTAGTCCCTCTTCAAACCACTCTTGGGATAAACTGGAACTGAACAGAAAAAGATTTGTCAACACTAAGAGTTGTTTACAGCTGAATGGAACTTACAACGATAAATACCAGGTGGTCTCCTGTCATAAGACCTCGGTAAGGGAGCTGGTGGCCTGCTTCTTGGTGGCATTGTCATAACTGGTCGTCTATCTCGAATACTAGCAGGCCTTTTGAAACCACGATCGACTAAAGGTGGCAAACGAGGTCCAGAGCCCCTTGTTCGGTTGAAGGGGATACTACGTGGAACTGGACGGCTCCATGGACTTCTAACACCTCGAATCGGCCCACGGCCAGGCCGAAAATCTCCGCGAGAAGGATGTTTACCTTTGCCTCTTTGGAGTGGTCTGGAAAGCCTGGCCCTAACTTTAGCCTGAAATAAATAACCATTAAGCACTTGCTGCAAGAGGCATAACAACATAGAAAATCAACATATCTTTAGGGAACAAAACCTTAGTATCTCCTTCACCCAAATCCTCATTATTGATGCTTTTAGCACAAGTCACCGCTGCATCATGGGTATCAAACGTGACAAATCCGAAATCCTTTCTCCTAGCAGATGGCATGTTGCGGGCTAGCTCGACTTTTTCAATTGCCCCATATTTTCTAAGAAGTTTCCGAATGTGATCCTCATCCCAAGAAGCAAGAAGACCATCCACAAACACAGTTTTAACCTGAACCAAGATTATAAGTAACGTCAGCATAAAAAGGTATGTTGCATCAAAAGGAGAGATGAATTAAAGACCTACTTATTACCTCCCAAAAGAAAAAATAATAATAAGCCTCTACTCTTTTTCTATTCATACCATGACCAAGTAAAATATGACCAAGTAAAATATAAATCAACTGCCATAAAATGTACAAATAGAACAACAATATATCAAAAAGAACACAATTCTAGTTGTTCAAGCTGTTCAAAATGTTACCAGCACCATGATAGACCACAATTCAAGTGCACAATGATCTACAATATGATCTAAACCAACCAGGCATCGTGATCCTTTCAACCAAGCAGAAAAGCTCATCCAAGTATGTACCTGAGCCATGATTTCATCACCGGGGTCAATGAAGGAATCTGCAAAGGAAACCTTAGCAGGTCTATCCACTCCAAACGTGACATCCCTCTTCTGTAGACGCTTAAAAGCATCCATAGCATCGGATCGTGAGGAGAATTCCAAGAAGGCAAAACCTCGATTCATCCCTTGGTTGTTAGCGTCTTCGATCAATGTTAAATCGTCAATGTTCTCCACATCATAGTGCTTCAACTTCTCTTTCAACTGGAAGCACATCAAACATAAGTAAGAAGAGACTAAGCAACTCCTTGAAATCTAAAGCACATAAATATGCTTAAGGATTCCTAATCGACTTACTGCTTCCTTTGTCCATGTCTTGCATATGTTACCCAAAAACAAAGTATCACTGTCTTGACTCGGAGTAACACCACATTGCTTTCCATGAACCTGGAATATGGTTGTCAAGAATTTACAATTCAATATAGTACTAAAAAACAGTAGCTGGGAGAACAACGTGATTAAGGAAGTACCACTGGGTTCTTCAGCTCAGTACAAGCTCGTCTTGCTTGTTCTGCTGTTGCAAAACGCAAGAATGCAAATCCTTTATTCTTCTTAGTCTGAGGATTCATCATAAGTCTGACTTCAGTAACCTCCCCAACTTCACTGAAGACTTTCCTAAGATCATCCTCAGTAGCATCCTTGTCCAATCCCCCAACAAAAATTTCAAATTCCTTACGCTTGCGCCTTTCTTTAAAAACTTCATGATGCTCTTCTTCTTCAGCAGCATCAACCATCTCAGCATGCTCATCTCCAGCATGCTCATCTTCTTCAGGCTCAAGTTCTTCCTGCACACCTTCCATATCCTCTTCAACCATATCACCCTCTTCTTCTTCACCAATATCCCCCTCCTCGAGTTCTTCACCTACTTTGTCTCCCTCTTCCTGAGCATCTTGCTCACTTTCCTTCTCATCATAATCTACACCACCATACTCTTCAGGTTCATAGTCAGGCTCATTATCCTCCAAATCTAATCGTTCACCCGTTTCATATTCATCAACAGATTCTTTCACCTCGTCATCCTCTGCCAGGCAAAAAAGGAGATACAGATATTCAGTGGACAGTCAACAGACTGAAACCAAAGAAATGTTCAGGACCATTTGCAACCAACTTTCTATTGTAGGTTTTCATAAATCCAGAAAGACACGCGTTTGCACTGTAGTAATTATCTAAAAAATATACTTCTAGAAAGTAGATGTCTTCCTAAAACAAACAAGAAAAGAATACAAAGTTCTGCCAGTGAAAAATACTTTTAGAGCGAAGGTCGTTGTACAATTAAATGACTGCAGCTATAATCTCTCTCTTCTTTCCCAGAAGCAAGAAAGAGGAAGAGAGAGAGAGCACCAAACCCATAATTTTATAAACTGAAACTGCACCCTACCTCAGAAACAGGAGAAAATATCTGGCAAGTTTATGGTGCTTAGAATAATCACTCTGTCAAAACAACATCATTTGTATGTGAAAAATATATAATGAGAAATTCTAATTTACCCACCATCTTTAGACAATCCTCACATATAGAACTTCTGCAAGTTTAAGAAAGATCAAAAACTTCCAAAAAAGAAGGATATCAGTACGTCACCAAAAGACACTCTTTTTAGTATCGTTCAAGAAACTCAACCGATAAAACATCACCTTTACAGTGTACAAATCTAAAAAGCCATCCTGATTTCCCAATTTTAACCAATTTATAGCCTGTTGACGGACCTCTATGAGCATAAAACTAGAGGGAACGAGAAACCATAAAGACCAACACCCATAAAAGAGGCTTCTTGACTTGGTTCAAGATATTCTAAATTTACAATAACAAAGAAATTAATATTTAGGCTACCCTGACAAAAATATTTGAAATTTGCATATACTGCCCTAGTTAAACAACATCTTGTACTTATAGGGATCTAAAATAAATAATCAGTAATCAACTTGCACATACTACCAATCATCGAAATCTTTTACTTACTCTGAACGGAAGCCTCTCCATTATCCTTCGTCTTTGCCTCTTTCTCGGGCTCCGCTATCTTAATCTCTTTTTCCGGCTCCGCTACCTTCTTCTCCTCTATCACAACCACGGTCTTCTGTTCCTCCACCGCCTCCTCGGCCTTCACGTTCGATTCCTCGGGCTGGACCTGGGTCTTCTGCATTGCACGAGCTCGCGCAGCCCGCTTCGTGCCTGGTCCTGGCGGCATCTTCCTGGCGGTTCTCGGGGGCATCTTCCGATCAAAATTAACCTCTATCCAACAAACAATCTAAGATTTTGAGACCCTAAATTCAACTATTGCAACTTGTGTCTGCGCAAATATGTAAAAGTAAGAAACCCTAAATCTGACCAATATATTTGTCAATTAGGGAATCCCCGGATCTATATAAAGGTGTTACGTGTAGAATAATTTTCCGCGCGTGGGGAACTCTACTGGCGGTATAATAATAAGAAATAAATTTTATCACGAATTTTGTTATAAGCTGATGTTTGTTTCTCATTTTCTCTCCAAAAAAAAATACTACTATTGCATAGTCCCACTTTGTCGGAATTGTTGACTTTCATCTCACATTATTTTTGAAGTTGGTGCTCCAACGGTAACAAAATTCATTTTCTACGGCTAAAAAATGGACAGCAAACAAATGCTAAATATGATTTTTGGGATAGCTGTAGCATTCGTCTCATACCTAGCCCCTGTTTGATATAGATTAAAATAAGATTTTTAGTAAATTTTGATAAGAGCTGATTAAATGTATGGTTAAAAAGTTGTGGATCTCATAAAATGTGTGATTAAAATTAATTGTTAACTTTAATTAGAAATTTTAATTGAATGTTAATCCAAATCAAGCAGGGTCCTATTTTTCTTGATGTTGTGATTGCCAAGACGCCAACCTATCAATTTTTGTGGATAGTTGGTCCTTCTTAAAGGATGATATTTGGCTCGTTGGGCACGATTTTTACTTTTATTTTTATTTTACTTATTGCAAAAAAAAAAAATCTAATGAAGTTACTCCTGTTTGTTTCGGATTAAAATTAGATTTTTGAGCCACATTATTTTGAAATAATATATTTTGGAATAGTAAATTGATGGAGAATGTGTGATTGAAAAAGAAGAAGAAGTTATTGATGTGATGGAAAATATTGTTTTATTGAAAAATGTTTGGTTGAAAATGAGTAGAAGAATGAGAATGAAAATTTTAATGTGTACCAAACAGTGACTTAATCTAAGTTAAGGTCAAACAATTAATATTAACAATATCTTTCATGAGTCCCACAACTTTTCAACCACACATTCCAAAAAATTATATCACAATTTACTAAAAATCTAATTTCAATGTCTACCAAATACCTGCTTAATTTTTGTTTGAAAACTAATTTCTAAAGGCCTATTTAGGAGTTTTTTCACCAATTTTGAGTGATCGTTTATGGGAAGTTAGAAAAATCGATACTTACTGTAATACCTAGACCAGAAAAGTTTAAATGATTTAATAGGTACTACTGATACCAATAAGGTGCACCTTCTTTTCCGGAAGTCTATCGTTAGAAACTCTACAATTAAGCGCGCTTGACTTGGGGCAACTATATGATGGGTGACCCCCTGGGAGGATAAAACATGCTGAAAAGACCCATGTTGGTACAGTGGAAACAGTACGTCTTCGATCTAACGATCGGGACATCCCGTTAAGTGGGACCCGAGTCGTTACACTTACTAGTTTTTTTTTTTTACACCAATTTTGGATGGTTTAAAATCGACAAAAAATAGTGTAGTATAATTTTGATTGATTCTCTTAACCCACCAAATTGAAGGATTTTGACTGTTTCTCATATTTTCTTTTATAAGGTAATTATTTACCATTCACATTGTTTCTTCAAAACTAACTTGTTAATAAAAATATATTAATTAAAAAATAATTATAAGTATTACTTAAAAGATAAGAAAAATTACCTTATAATTGAAAATCACTTTTATGTAAAAAAAAAATTGTTTATAAAATAAAAATACTACTAAAAAGACAAAAATTCACTTATAAAATATAAATAGTTACTTATAATATAAGTAAAAAATTCACTAAAATTATATAAAAGTATAAAATTTACTTATAATTATAAAATCTACTTATAAATAAAAAAATTTAACTTAAAATTTTAAGAAAATATTTAACTTTATTTCATTTTTTAAGTTAAATATCAACTTATATGTTAAAAAATTTTACCTATAAATAAAATATCACTTATGAGAAATAAATTTCGTATAAGAAATTATAAACTGAAAATATTGCTAGGGAACATGTTTATTTTTTTATTCTTTCAAAAAAAATTCAAAATAGGTTGATAATAAACTTCTAAAACATAGGCTGGACAGTTTTAAGACTCGCTACTAAAATCACTCAAAATCGATATGCTCATAAACGCTCAAAATCGATCGTTCATAAACGCTCAAAATCGATCCGTTCATAAACGCTCAAAATCGGTATTTTAAAAAACACTCGTAATCAGTACGCCAAACTTATACCAAACGAATCCCTTATCTTTACCCCCCTTAAACAAGCACGTGCAATTCACGTACTATACTTTTAAAAGGTAACTCTCGTTGTAATAATAAAATATATATCACTCCTTCACTTAAAAGAGAGAATGTGAGATTCACTGTTCATTTTTGTCACATTGGTTTTCACATTGATCTGGTTCGAAACTGGTTTCGTACTGTTCAAAAAAATTGGCCGACTTCATCTGTAAAAAAAAAAAAAGGAAACAAAAAGTTGGGGATCATTTTCCCAGATATTTCATATTATTCCATTCAATATTCTATTCAAGAAACAAACAAATTGGGAGTCAAAAATGTAGGCGCCGTGATATATTTTTGTATTTCATATCCCAATTATTTACTGTTATTATCCCTACTATGTAAAGAAAAGGGCAAAGAAAATATTTATAAAAAATAAAATAAACCTGAAAACCGACTTAGTGCAAACCGTCAAATGCAGTTGATATTTTATAAAGATCACGTATTGGAGAAGCAAAGCAAAAATAAACATGCAAACCGACTGAAAAGATATTTTTTTAGTCGGTTGATTTTTGTAGTCGGCCGAAGAGATTATTCTATTTATATAGGAGAACTAATGAAGAAAAATTTATTCCATCATCGAGAATTTCTTAACCTTCGTTGCTGTTTACTGTAAGTATTTATATGTAAAAAATTATTTTAGTTTCTATTATTATTATTTTGTATGTTTAGTATTTCATTAAATAAATACAATTGTGTTCCATCATTAAAATTTTCGTAAGTAGTTAGGTATAGTTAATTTTGTTTTTTGTATATTTAGGATGCAAATATCATTATGTTGATCTATAAATCTTGAAAATATTTATTTTACTCCATTATATTCTTCAGCTTGTACGACTAAATTTTGAAACTTTGGTATTGCAGCAGAACATAAACTTTTACTGTAAGTATTTACACGTAGAAATTATTTTAGTTTCTATTATTATTATTTTGCATGTTCAGTATTTCATTAAATAAATACAATTGTGTTCCATGATTAAGATTTTCGTAAGTAATTAGGTATAGTTAATTTTGTTTTTTGTATATTTAGGATGCAAATATCATTATGTTGATCTATAAATTTTGAAAATATTTATTTTATTCCATTATGTTCTTCAGCTTGTACGACTAAATTTTGAAGGTTTGGTATTGCAGCAGAACATAAACTTTTACTGTAAGTATTTATACGTAGAAGTTATTTTCGTTCATATTATTATTATTTTTGCATGTTTAGTATTTAGTATTTCTTTAAGTAAATATAATTGTGTTCCATGTTTAAGATTTTTGTAAGTAGTTAGGTATAGTTAATTTTGTTTGTATAGATTTAATATTTCTCTATATTTCACAATAAATTCTGAAGCATATTAGGTTAACTTAATAAATTTGTCAACATATCATTTTAGTATTATCAGTATTATTACTGGGTTGTCAACATTAAATTTTTACTACTTAAATTACAACAATTAACAATACTTAAAATTGTTGAAAAATTGAGTAGGAAAGACAATAAAAAAGAAGAAATATAAAAAAAAAAAATTACTTCCCGTGCGCGCACGGGGAGATATGAAGTCCCCGTGCGCGCACGGGGACAGCCAAATTTTTTTTTTTAATATTTTTTTACGTTTTTTTTTTCCTTCTTTTTTTTAGCTAAAAATTCTATTGATTTACATTTTACAAAAACTATAAATTTAATTTCACTTATTACAAATTTAAATAAAAAACGGTCGATCCCCGTTGGGGGCGTTGCCCCCAAACCCCCACGAGGGGCGCTGCCCCCTCGACCCCCGAACCCCTCGAGAGATGCCACTTCTCAATTTGGTAAAAAAAATATGTGACTTTCTTCAATTTACTTCATATACACTTCGATTTTTTATTTTTATTATGATTTTCTTTATTTGTTGTATTCTTAGTCATTCATGATTTTGTCAATATTAAATTTGTTTCCAATTTTTTAAGTTACAAAAAAACCATTCTCAAAGTAAACATATTAAAATTTTCAACATCGATTGAATTGTACTATCTTCAGGTATAATATTTTTTTTATTCTTTTCTAGATTTCGTAGAGTTTAATCTGTAATTAATCTTTGTATTTTTTTCCTTAAAGTTCATATTATATTATTGTGGACTCTAATTCGTATTTATTGTTCTTCTGTATATAATGTCCAATTGTATTTTTCGATAGTTATAATTGACTACAGTAATACACTATACCTTCATTAATTTTTGTAATAAATTGTTATTTGTTTAACTTTCTTTATGCATACTACTTTTCTTTCCTTTTGAAATATATTTTTAGTCATTTTTCACAAATTTCGATATTTCAACCTTTACTTTTGCTGTATATATGTTTTAACACATGTAAGATTATTTCTTTCAGAAACTTTTACTTTCTACAGCTACATTTGAGAATTTAAATTAATGCATTTTATAAATATTATACTAGAGTTTTATGACTTTCACCCATCATTTTTAAATCACGTTATGCTAAAGTTGGTATTAGTATTATTTGTTAGTTGTTTGACTAATAAAATATTTTTTATTTTATTCAGATCGGTAGCATATTTATTGGCCCGATGAATTCTCTGGGAACTGGTAATGAGGAGTCTGAGTTTATTAATCTTGAAAGTATTTTCGAAGGCACGAGTAAATCATATAATGCTTTCATACGTCAACAACAAAATCGAAGACAAGCAGATAGGAGGAATCGAGTTCAAACCGTAAGTGTTGATCATCGTAAAAGGATAAATGATCCTATGTTATCTCAAAATAATAATTTTGGCGTTGCTTATGTGCATGAATCTTATTCTGAGGGTTCTACTTCGAATGAAGAATCGACGAATATTTTTGATTATGAATTATGTAGAAGTTTTAACCTTTTGAACATACCAACTACTGCATATGTGTTACCAACATGCACCTATTGTAAGTATTGTGGTGCGAAAAAATTTCATAGAGAAACAAAAGGTTTTTGTTGCTGTGATGGAAAAGTTAAACTTTTCATGCCTGATTCACCAAATGAATTGTATGATTTATTTATTTCTAAAGAATCTACATGTATGGAATTCAAAAAACTTTCACGCGGATATAATATCCACTTTGCATTCACTTCATTTGGTGTAAAGTACGACAAGGAACTCTTTAAATCATACCGAGTTATTTACACATTCAGAGTTCAAGGACAGATATATCATTATGTAAATCAACTTATGCCACAAAATAATATGCCACATTATATGCAATTATATTTTTATGATACAGATAATGAAATTCAAAATCGTATAAAAATTTCTGAAAATTTAGTAGAACCTACTTTAACTCTTCTAATTGAAATCTTAAAAAGAAATCCATATAGTAAATTTTTCAGGTCTTTAAGTAATATAACGAATTTGCACGACCATCGAATACAAATAAAATGTCACCACGGACTCGATCAAAGAGTTTTCAATACTCCTTCAGCGTCTCAAGTAGCTGCTGTATGGGTTGATGATGATGAAAATGCAAATAATCATGTTCGTGATATTACTATATATGGTCATTCTGGTGATTCGCATAAGGTTCATTATTATTATGGTTGTTATGATCCTTTACAATATCCTTTGCTCTTCCCATTTGGTGAATCTGGTTGGCATGAAGGCATTCAAAGATATAAACACACATCTTCTCAACCTGAGAATTTGGCTGACCATGTTGCTGTTCCTAAAATAATAAATTCTGCAGTTCAAATGATTGAAAAAGAAGCTGAAGGTTTACTTATATACTTTGTCATATATTTTCTAATTTTAAAAATATCGATGTTTTAGTTACATATATAAAAATTGTTTTATTCTTCCTCATGCAGTGTTTCATAAAATGAAGAAACGATATCATGTTTCATGTCGTGAGTATTATGCATACAAGCTACAGATTAGGCTTACAGGTAAGTTTGTGTTGCTTCATACTGGTAGACTTTTTCAACAATATGTTGTAGATATGTATGTTAAAATCGAAACAACGAGATTAGATTACTTTCGTAATAACCGAGAAACAAATTCGTGTTGAACTTTATCAAGGTATTGTAGATAGTGTCGAGAACGGGAAACAAGAGGGTACAAAATTGGAAAGAAATTTGTTTTACCACAATCCTTTACTTGCGGACCTAGAGATATGCTAAGGAGATACTTAGATGCTATGGCTCTTGTTCAACGTTATGGAAAACCAGATATATTCTTAACTATAACATGTAATCCGAATTGGCCAGAAATTAAGCAAGAATTGAAACATAATGATGAGGTTCAAAATCGACCGGATTTAATTGTACGTATATTTAGAGCAAAATTAGAAGAGCTTAAAAATGATTTGTATAAGAACAATATTTTTGGTCCTGTTGTTGCTCATATATACATGATTGAATTCCAAAAAAGAGGGCTTCCTCACGCACATCTACTGATAATTTTTAACCGTGGCCATAAGATTTCTTCTGCTCAACAAGTTGATAGGATAGTATCTTGTGAAATTCCTGATAAAAACAAGTACCATCATCTTTATTCAGTTATTGTAAAGCATAATATACATGGCCCTTGTGGAAATCTTAATCCCATAAATGTATGCATGATGACAAATAGTGGTTGTAAGAATAAATATCCAAGAGATTATTGTAATAGTACTATATTTGGAGATAATTCATACCCATTGTATAGACGTCGTAATAATGGTATTAGTATTAAAGTTAGAGGTCAAATGTTAGACAATCAATGGGTTGTACCATATAATCCTTATTTAAGTGCAAAATTTGACTGTCATATCAACGTTGAAATATGTTCTTCTATTAAAACTGTAAAATATTTGTACAAATATGTATACAAAGGACATGATCGTATTAATTTTTTCGTTAGCAAAGATGAAAAAGAAAAAGATATTGATGAAATATCTGCTTATCAATCTGCTAGATGGATATCTCCACCTGAGGCTATGTGGAGGATTTTTTCATTCAATTTGTCAGAAATCTATCCAATTGTTTATTCTTTACAACTTCATACCGAAGATCATCAACAAGTTACATACAAAAATACGGATGATTTATCTACTATTATTGAGAATGAAAATACAAGGAGAACAATGTTAACTAAATTTTTTCGATTAAATAAAGCAAACGAATTTGCTCGAACGCTTTTGTATCGAGATATCCCAACATATTTTGTTTGGAATGCAAATAACAAAATTTGGACTCCCAGAAAGAAACAAATTGTTATCGGACGAATTGTCTCAGCGAATCCATCGGAAGAAGAACGATATTTCCTTCGCATTCTTCTTAACCATATTAGAGGACCAACATCATTTGACGATATAAGAACTTTTAATGAAACAATTGTTGGTACATTTCGAGAAGTAGCACTTTTACATGGTTTATTAAGTGGAGACAATCGTTGTGAAGAATGTTTATCCGAAACTATTATTTACGAAATGCCTTGTTCTTTAAAACGACTTTTTGCTACACTTCTTACATTGTGCAATCCTAATCATCCAAAGTTACTGTGGGATAAATTTAAATCTTATATGATGGATGATTATGTACATCAAAATATACCTATTGAAGTCGCTGAAATACGAGCTCTGGAGGATATAAGTTCTATTTTAGAATCCTTGGGTAAAAATATAAATGATTATGGAATTGTGCCGTTTAATGTAAATATAAATGAAGATGAAAGGTTGACAAGAATGATTGCAGAAGAGACAATTAATTTGGAAATTCAAGAAACCTTTGCTTGTGCCGCAATGTTAAATAAGGAACAACAATTTGCATACGATACAATTATGGAAAAGGTAGAATCTGAATCAAGCGGTGCTTTTTTCATCGACGGTCCAGGAGGAACAGGTAAGACTTTTTTATACAAAGCACGTTTAGCTGGTGTAAGGTCTAGACATTTTATTGCTTTAGCAACTGCATCGTCTGGAGTAGCTGCATCTTTATTACCTGGAGGTCGAACAGCTCATTCGAGATTTAAAATTCCTTTGGAAACAATAGGAGAAGTCAATTGCTCTATTAGCAAACAATCAGCTTTGGGAACTTTGTTGAAAATGTCTAAACTAATAATTTGGGATGAAGCACCTATGGTAAATCGTTGTACTATTGAAGCTGTAGATAAAATGCTTAGAGATATTACTGATTGTAACTTACCTTTTGGTGGAAAAGTAATCGTTCTTGGAGGAGATTTTCGACAGGTTTTACCAGTTGTACCGAAAGGAAAAAAAGAAGACATAATGAAAGCTAGCTTGGTTTTCTCATATCTATGGCCTTTGTTTGTACATCTACCATTAGTTCATAATATGAGAGCAAAGTTCGATTCTACGTTCTGCGATTACTTGCTTAGAATTGGAAATGGAACAGAACAAGAACATACTTGTAAATGTATTAAGCTTCCAAATAGTATAATTTTACCATTCGAAGATGAAATCACGTCTCTGAAAACTTTGATACATTGTGTTTTTCCAAATATAGAAGCTTATGCCGATCATTTACATACCATGGTAAACCGTGTTATTCTTACACCTACAAATGAATGTGTTGACTATATTAACAAACTTCTGCTTGAACAAATTCCTGGTCAAATTTTCACATACTATAGTTTTGATGAAGCAATTGAAAAATCAGAACAGTGCGTGCAAGAAGATTTCTTAAATACTTTGACATCAAATGGTATTCCACCTCATGAATTGAACCTTAAAATAAATTATCCTGTAATGTTATTGCGGAATATTAATCCTTCTGAAGGGTTATGCAATGGAACACGTCTTACTTGTCGAAAATTTGAGAGAAACGTTATTCTTGCTGAAATCACTACTGGCGAATATTGTGGAAAACATGTTTTCTTACCGAGGATCCCTTTTATACCACTGAAATCTGATCGAACCACAATTCCATTTAAAAGAACTCAATTTCCCATTAGACCATGCTTTGCAATGACAATAAATAAAACCCAAGGTCAAACACTTGATTTTGTCGGTTTGTATCTTCCAGAACCAGTTTTCTGCCATGGTCAGTTATATGTAGCGTTATCAAGAGCAAAAACAAGCAAATCTCTAAAAGTTTTACTGAAACCATCAACCACAGATACTTCGCACAACTCATGTACTGAAAATGTTGTCTATAAAGAAATTCTTTCATTTATACATTCATAGAACAACATTCTCACAGGTATATTTATTTCGTATATTATATTTAAAATACAGCATTTTACTATGCATAAAATAATATTTTTCATTTTATATACATGTTATCGAAATTTCTATTGATGTTATTCGAAAGTTCAAATGAATTCTCTACTGCATCTGTATATTTCACAGGTATGAATTAATTTAAAAATAAAATATAATTTTTTTTATGAACATCTAATACACTTTCATTATATTTTTCCAACATTTCTATAGTTCTCAAAAAATAATTTTACATTGTTTTTTAGACTATCTGTCACATTTTCTTGGAAATAAAATATTAATTCATCAACAAAAGATGTCATATTAGTGTAAGTGGTGATACCATCTAACATGTTTTTTCTAAATAAAAACAAGTACACACATGTGTTGTATATAATAATCTCCGTATTTCTCTTATTCCATTGCCATATATGTACTATTATTTATCATTTCGCAAATTCCTCCGAATCCATTTTTTTGGTTTGTTCACTACACCTTTAATATAGAATCTTCCATATATCAACATTGGTTTTATAGGTACCTGATCTTTGTGATCCTCCATTCAAATTAATGAAACGAGTTAATATATTACCCTAATCTTTAAAATTTGCAGTTCAATAAATTTCTCAATTATGGTTAGTCTATTAATAATGTTTTCCATTACTTTAGTAGAATATATTCATTGACATTTTGTTATATGATTGGACACAGGTTTTCTGTTATTAGCAAGAGTTCCATCTTCTCAAAGGCATCCACGATTATTGTATTTGTACAATTTTTAGTCTATCAAAATCTTTTAATGTTGTCATATGACATTTTACATAAAGCGTGTCTTTGTGGAGTACAAGGGAACGAAACAGAGAAATTTCTTTCCTATTTTAAGCCATGTATAATACCCCAAAGAATGTGGAGTTGCTTCAGGTTTGAAGCATATGGAGGCCAAAAAACATAAAACATGTTGTATATATGCAAAGGAAAGCACATTGTTCATATGAAAGAGGTAAGTTTTATGTTTCTCACTCTTCCTGGTCATAATACATCATAAAAATCTTTTTAGTAACAACTTCTTATATCTTTGACAAATGTGTTTTGCTTGATCTTCACTCAATCATGATGACATCTTTATTGTCGATACTAAATATGAAATCTTTCAGTTCAACGAATCCGACTCATGTAGTCAAGAAAGGGCAAGAAAGGGCTAAAACACTGGAAGTTTTAGTGAAAGAACGGGAAGGAAATGATTTTTAAGAGAGGTAGACCATCTGCAATGTTTCTAAGATTTGGAAATTACAATGAGATTCCTGAGGATTCAGAACTGAGGAGACTTCTAGCCGGTCCCAACTCATTACACCATAATTGCCATACTCCAACAAAGCCCCGGACGCCATGAAAATTAAACTCTTCTCTCATTTTATTTTAAGTTCCAAAGACAGCAAAAAAAAAAAAGAAGAAAAACAAACAAAAAAAGTCAGTCTATAAATTGGTCTAAATATAATATATATGTTTGTGTAGAGTAACTTGGGTCCTTTGCACCTTTTTCTTTTGTTTCTTTTTGTCTTGGAATTTATGGAGGACCTTATGATATATGTAAGTACTTGTAAGCTTTTTAAAATTTCAAGGGGACATTATGCCCCATTTTGTTACATGCTGTTCATGGTATTTGTTAGGGTGTACACACACAGGTTAATTAATAGTTAATCTTTTCAAGTATTTACACGATTATTTTGCATACCTTCACATATTCGCATACGTATGAAGTGAAAACACAAGAAATTGAACTTATGATCGTTTTCAAATATAATTTTGACAGCATAATGACAATTAACCATAAACCACAGTAGTATCACATTATCTAATTTTGTAATTTAGTTAAACATATTACACACAACACATTCACGAGAATTTCTTATGTTCGAAAGAAATTCTTAACATTCACAATGCTAATATTTATTTACCTTTAAAATAACACAACCTGTGCATTGCACGAGGCAAAAACTAACATGAAAACAAACTTCCCATAATAATAACACTACAAAATTATGGAACTT
This sequence comes from Fraxinus americana, assembly GCA_035079005.1. Taxonomy (NCBI): domain Eukaryota; kingdom Viridiplantae; phylum Streptophyta; class Magnoliopsida; order Lamiales; family Oleaceae; genus Fraxinus; species Fraxinus americana. The sequence goes on from CM068719.1 coordinate 9,707,647, forward strand.
ACAGATCCTTCAAAATTTAAGCTTCACCAGAAAACATATTTTGTTTGGATTATAATTTCGCTCTTTTTTTTTGTAATATATAAAATTCAATCTTATATCTCTTTCATTCTTATTATTTTATTTTCTTTCTAAAATTATATATACTTGAGACTTCAACTTTTATTTTTTATTGTGTGTATATATATATATATATATATATATATATATATATATATATATATATATATATATATATATATATATATTATGCATTCCATACTTCAGAAAATGGTATAAAAAAATGCAGATAATTTTTTTTTTTTGAACGCTAACATTACTTCCGTAATCACATTGCCCGTGCATTGCACGGGCAATAGACTAGTAAGGAAAAAAAACTCTATTGCCAAATTCACACCTCAACAACCCTCTCCCCTCCCTCACCATGTGGCACACCCCTACATGGCTACATTAACATTTTATATTCATTTTACATATCGAGTAATCTCAATCTTCTTATCCTGTTAATTCTCGTACAGGAGTGCCGTGGAGAAAAGAGCCCAACCACTTATTTGCAAGCTTTAGGCTTCATACGTTCTTGCTCGGGGAAGAGGAGAGCCAATACGAGTACAGATGATGATAGGTAGCAAGATCTATAAATTTTTCTTTTGAACCACTTATCTTTGTGAAGTTAAAAGATCGAACCGAATGACAGCGAAAAATTATATTTATATATTTACGTATCACGTGCAATGCAGAAACATGGGGCAAGAGCGTAATACGTAAACTGAATTGTATTAACAACCGACGACATTTTTATTTGTTCAAATGAGCATATTTTGCAAAGTATATTTGAACAATTTACTTTCAAAAAATCTCTCTTACCATATTTTATACGCGTGATAGAAGTTAATTATTTGTAAGTACACTATTTAAATGTAGCCAAACATGCATTTTTCCTAGAGCATATACCCAGAAGATAGATTCATTCTATTCCTAAATCATTTATCAGAAAAAATTTATTCGCATGAAACCCGCAAGCATAAAGCATCGTTGTATAAGTAATAAGATTTGTGAGTTAAGAGTATCGTTCCTACGAGAAATAAAGTCTAATTTATAATTCAATAGCTACTATTAAATTCAAATTGTGGTGATATCAAAAGGGTTGTGATTTGTTGTTATTTATTCTAATACTACTCTAAAAAGCGATAAAAAGTGATTAAATATAATTTAATGATTGTATTGGATTTATGTATCCCCTATTTGTATTTATTTCAATTCTCAATGACAATTCTATTCAAATCATGCATATTTAACAACTGATAATACTAATATGTTAAATACTTTTTTTAAAGATATATCAACCTATAACTAACACAAGACAATCATATTTATAATCTGAATTCATATAAAAGTCATGCATTCAGTTTAGATTATTAATAAGATTGCATATGTGAGAGTGATTATTCCTAATTCCAACTACATGCATTAACTTTACCTCATTCTAGACTCTATGTGTCTATTTTTAGTTTTTTACACTAAAACGAGCAACTAACTACTTAATTGGTGATCAGGTAATAAGTAGCGCAATGAGTATGTAAAATCAATCAAATAATAACACGAAATTTATAAATTAAAGTCTTGAATTGAAATAAATGAAAATATAGTTCAAACATTTTTCTACTACAATTGGAAAATCTAGCAAACCATCATAATTATTAAACTATACAAGAAATATTGGAAAAATCACATGGAAATAAGAAATAATGAAGGAAGTTGAAAAATCCAATTTCTTGACTTGAATCTTGAAAAGGGAATGAATATTTTTTAATAATTTTGTGTAATTAACCTCGACCTTGATGTTTAACCTCGTTCTTCGTTTACAAAATACGTAGAATATGTGATTTTTAGATCTAAGGGAGGTTGTGGACGTTCTAGACGTATTGAGTATTATATAGAGTACCAAGATGGAACAAAATAAGAAAAAAATTCCTTCGGGAATGAACTATGCATACACATGGTTCACTTTGAGTGTACACATTGTTCATTCAATTTAGCCCCAATCTAAGTGGGTGTTTAGTGAGAATTAAAATTAGGAGCATGTTTGACTAAGCTTAAAATCCAATTAAAATTGAAAATATAGCCGTTATTGAGTCCCACTCGTCTAATAAAAGTCAACAATAACGACTAGTTTTTCAATTTTAATTCGATTTTAATCTCTACCGAACATGCCCTAGATTTTTAGTAGATTGTGATAAAAAATTTTGAAATGTGCGGTTAAAAAGTTGTGGGATCCATATTGATTGTTTGACTTTGATTTAGATTAAAATCTGATTTTAATCATAAACAAATGGGGCCTAATAAGGTTTAGGTGTACACATGGCCTGCGGGTCTATGCTTATACACGGTATTACCATTTTTGGATCAAATTGCATATTGGTTCCGGATCATTTCCAAGCGTGTATTTTGATCATTTTCGACAAATTTTTTCATCTCATTGGCTTCTCTTCACCTTTAATTGACCACTGGCATTCTTGAATCGCCGTCTTGCAATCCGACACAACTATTGGAACATTGTTCTTTAGTCCCCATAGTTTGGATTTGCTTCATTTCAGCCATTTTCTCTTATAACGTTGTTCATTTATCTTTTAATTGACTATTTGGCATATTCGATCTTCATTTTTGTCGCCCAACTCATCTATGGATTGTTTTCAATTTAGTCCTCGACTTTTGAATTTCACAAATTTTCACTTTTTTTGCATTCTTTTATCAAAATTTTCGTTAAACATAGGATTTTTACCTACAAAATGTAATATAACACAAGGTAGGTAGTATTTTATTTAAAGAACAGTAAAAATATCATTATTTAGGATCTCAAATAAGTGTAGAAACTAGAAACTGTACTTATAAAAAATATCTGGAATTTTATGTGGATTATCTTAAAGAATAAAACAAGCACATAAACAATTATCTTAGGAAAACAAACAAGAACATAAAGAAGTGGAACGCACAAGAATGGCACACACAACTTAGAAGATGTTTGGTGGGGATTAAAATTAGATTTTTAGTGGATTGTGATAGAAGTTTTTGAAAAGTGTGGTTGAAAATATGTGAGATCCATGAAAAATGTGGTTAATATTGATTGTTTGACTTTGATTTAGATTAAAACCAGATTTTAATCCGGCCCCAACAGCCCTTAATATATACTTCGTATGAATTTAAAAAATTAGAAAAATTGTAATTCTCTATTTTATATTACGCTCACAAAAAGAGATCATATATATCATACTAAGAAAAAAATGATACTGCGAAGTTTACAAAATAGTAAAATACGAGCTAGGCCCACAATTTTATCAATACTTTTGCTTGCATAGGCCACCGTTTCCCTTCCTCGTGTATCTTATTGTTGGGTAAAGGATGAATATATAAGAATTAGCCCCTGTTTGGTGGGGATTAAATCAATTTTTTTTGTCAAATTTTGATAAAAGTTCATGAAATATGTTGTTAAAATTAATTGTTAACTTTAATTTAAATTAAAATCTAAATTTTAATCGATACTAAACACGAGCTTAATATAGAAAATTTATAATTAAGATTCTAATATGAGTATGGACCTCATCCATATTTCATAAAATTTTTATATCCATCAAATAATTACAAAATCCGATACAAAATTGTATGAAAATAAAACTATAATTTACGTTTATTGTTACAATATATCGAAGGTAAAGATACCGGAATAGGATGTACAACTTTTTATTATTTCTATTAATTCTGACCTCATCCTTAATTTTTTTTTCTTTCGATGAGGGTATCACTCCATACCATTAATTATTTGTTTAAAAAAAATATAAGTCTGACTAAACACTAGGGGTGGGCGCGGGTCGGTTCAGTTCGGTTCGATTCGGTTTTTTTCGGTTCCAGAAATTTTCGGTTCTTTAGTAAATGGAACCGTCGGTTCCAAATATAATTTTGGAACCGTTCGGGTTCGGTTCGGTTCGGTTCCATACTATAATTAAATTTTTTAATATTTAAAATAATACTACATAAATACACCTGAAAGTAGATACTAATATTAGCCCCTGTTTGGATGGCATTTTTTTCCCATTTCTAGAAATTTTCTTACCGTTAGACATGGGGCCAGCCGAAATATTTGACCAACTTGTGAGAGGGAGGGGCCCACTAATTTGAAAAAAATGGTCAAATTCTTCATTTTTTCTTCACAAGAATGTTGGCCAAACAGGGGCTTAATAACAAGAAGTAGATACAAATACGAAGTTCGATCTTAACAACTAAACCATGAACCCAACCATGAATGGCTAAAATATCAACTAAAGCCTAGCCCAAGATTGAAATCAAACCCAATCTAAATTAAGTCCAATAGGAAATAAAAACAAAACTACAAACTAGACCAAAATTAAACCCGTGTTAGGTTAAGGAATATATATATATATATATATATATATATATATATATATATATATATATATATATATATATATATATATATATATATATATATATATATATATAATAGTTTAAAAAAAAATTGTTAATTTGTTTAGAAAAAATAAAATAAATTGATTTATCAAAAAAAATTCGGTTCTTATTCGGTTCTTCGGTTCTAGGTCTAGAACCGAGAACCGAACCAAAATTTTTCGGTTCTTCGGTTCTCGGTTCTTCGGGTTTTTAAGTTAAGAAAACCCGCTCGGTTCGGTTCGATTTGGTTCCGGTTCGGTTCGGTTCGGACATTTTGCCCAGCCCTACTAAACACGCTTTTAATAATATATTTTGAAAACTTCAAGGACTTCAATGAAATTAAGCTTAAAAAATAGTAAAAAAAAAAAAAAAAAAGGATAACTACAAAATGTAAAAATAGTAAAAGAAAAAAAAAATTAAGAGAAAAAAAAAGAAAAACATCCCACTGAGCACCCATCCCTCCATCCCTGTAATCAGAGAAACCCCAGTTCTCACAGTCTCTCTTCAAATCCAGGATTTTTTGGTTGTTCGATCCTTAGTGTAAAATCCGGAAATCCCTATACACTGCTTTATTCATGCACATATGGATACAACGAAGTAGTGATATATACATTGACTTAGATAAATATGTATAGAGATCGATTGGGAGGGGGGTCGTCAAAGGGAGGGGAGATGCTGGATCGGAAGCGAATCAACGATGCGTTGGATAAGCACTTGGAGAAGTCTTCTCCTTCCACCTCCAGGAACAACCCCTCCGCCGTTGCTGTACCCTCCGCCGCTGTGAGGCATCTCGATCATCGTGACACTCGCTCCTCGTCCACCCTTGCCACCAGCAAGAAAAAGTTTTCTGACAGTATGTGATTTTTCTGTTTATTGGAGTTTGTTATAATTCAATTTTGTTGTCCTTTTTTTTTTTGGATTGTGGTAATTTTTGGATTTTCTATTGACCTTTTAGAGGAAAAATAGGTGGGTTATTTGTTCTGATTTAAGATTGATAATGGTTTCATGTTTTTCGTTGCAATATTTAGAATTTTTTCATTTAATTTTTAAGAATGTTTATTTGTTAAAAATAAGGAACCCTTTTTGAAAACCAATTTCATTTTACAGATGCCTCAAATTTTACTTTATTTTTGTGAAAAGTGTTCTGTTGCATCTCAAATCTTGAGCTAAAAGAAATTTGATTTCGACATTTGTGGGAGTGTAGTGTTGAAGTGGATTTGGAATATTAAGGCAGTATTTTAATCTATTTACAATTTCATTTTTTTGCTTTCTGATTCAGGTGGAGTCTATTGTGAAGGTTTTCTGGAAAAGAGTTGAGATTATGGAAGTCTCTTATTGAAATAGTTTACGAATATGATGGTGTGAATTAAACTTTTGTTTGCTCACATATGAATTGAAGATTTGCCTAAATGACCAGTCATATCAGCAATGTCGTAGATGGGGTTTCATATGTTCATTGTCTGTGCATCACTTAAATGAAATGAATGGTGATGTTTTATAATTTGTGGAAGTTTATGGATTCTGAATTAGTGATGGTCTCAGCTTTTAATATCAGCATAAATTGAAGAGCTGCAGACTTTTTATCGACTTTCAGTTGCTGTCTGTAGTTATATCTCAAAATGTAGAAGATTACTCATATTTTTGGTCTCTGGATAAAATTAGAATATTCATAAATAGTTATGTCTGTTGATATTTCTGACTGTATGTATGTATGTTGGGGTGGTATATAACAGAGATTTATCAGATCGTAATGCTGACTTTAACCTCTTTTTCAGATGAATCTGACACAGATAGCGAAGAATCTGATGTTAGTGGTTCGGATGGGGACGATACATCCTGGATTTCATGGTTTTGTAACTTGCGGGGAAACGAGTTATTTTGTGAAGTTGACAATGAATATATTCAAGATGATTTCAACCTCTGTGGGTTGAGCAGTCAAGTTCCGTATTATGATTATGCTCTTGACCTTATTTTGGATGTTGAATCCTCCCATGGTAAGATTTCAGCTCGTTTAGACCTTTTTCTGGCTGCTTAAAGGAAAACTTTTGGGTTGATTGTGCTTTTGAAGCTGTAGTTCTGTTTGGACACTGGTTAACTTTTCTGCAACTCTTTAAGTTTCAACTTTTTTCTATTCACTCTTTTCACAAATGGCCATAATTAGTCAAAACCTGAGAATTCTAGCTTGGAGCAACTGTACACAAGCGCACACATATAAAGGGGAATGGGCGAAAGTTGAAGGAAATACGCTTTCCAAGTTTGGTTAGGGAGTGATTGTGTAATTAGAGGGAACGAGTTGAGGACTAATTTAATTGTCGTATCATAATGCTGTAGAAATTATTTCGGCTGTTTTTATCATTTTTTTATTCCTTTTTTTTTTTGTGGGGTGGGGTGGGGTGGGGTGGGATGAGGAGAATAAATTACAAAGCTGTTAGTTACTAAGTCACGAGGTTAGGTGGTTAGTTTCTACTGTGAATAATAAAGTGCAAAAATTTAGGTATATCCCTTTAAGCAATAGAATTATATCTTTCATTGTGTTTTCCTCTGTTGGGTTTATTTTCATCTGTGCCATATTGAATCTAGAAGATGGGGAAAAATAGCTAAACCCAGGCTTAGTTCAAACTGATATATAGCAGATTGCTTTCAAATTTTGAAGAAGATTTACATGCTCTTTCATGATCATGCATTTTTCAGCTTCTGCACGAGGCTTTGGTGCAATCTTATTAATATCGAATGTGTTGTAACATTACCTGCAAGTCCAGATGTCTCTAGTGAAAGTAGAATTCAGCTTAGTCTTCAAAGAAATTTACTTTCCTATTTCTTATTAAGCCCTTGTTTGAGCCCCATTTTTTCCATCAGAATGTATTCTTGAATAGTAATTTGACCTCATTTCAACCACACATTCTTCAATAAAATAATATTACACGCAAATCCAAAACTTTTCTATATTTTTTAACCATACATTCTCCATCATAATATTATTACAATATGCATTTTTTGAAAAACAATGTGGCTCAAACAAGCCCCAATAGTTGATAAGGTAAAATTATAAGGATTCAATTTCATGTTTAACATGGAATGAGCAGACTATTGGCTGTATTTTATGAATTCAATTGTTTGTTAAGAAAGAAAGATAACTATTCACCTTTCTTCTCTCTTTTTTCAATGCAGTAAAATGAATTCTTGTTGGTTGTGACAACCTCGGTTGAATATATTATGGCTACTAAGACTAAAATAACACCAGTATTGAATGCTGCCAAGCAATTTTTATTTTGTTGCACCAAGAAAACATTATAATTGAGAGCCTAGAATCGGTAGTGAGGCGCATGTAGTATGCCTCGAGGCGGTATTTTTGAGGCTAAAAATCTGAGGCGCATGCCTCCAGGCGCGCCTCACTACTGTCTTTTGTAGAAATTGAGAGTAGCGAAGAGGAAGATGATGAAGAAATTAGATATGATGATGATTCCATTAACGATGCTAGTAACAGTGACGATAGCGTAGACTATTAGACTTTTTTTTTGTTTAAGCTAATTCTTTTTTTCCATTGCATATGGAGTGATTTCTAATTTCTGTAATTTTTTTTTTTTGCTAAATATCTTCTTTCTTTAGGTGGACTATATCTCAATATGCTAATAACTATATATCCTATTTACTATATGCTCAAACTTTGGTTTTTTTGTATTTTTGTATTATTTTCTTTTACTTAGATTTTTTGTTTTTTTTGAGGCTTACGCCTCAATCCGCCTCGCCTCATAAAGAAAAAACGCTTCAGTACTTAGTTTCGCATTTTTAAACCTTGGCCTAGATTACCATAAAATTTGGACTTCTCTAATTTAATATAGGACCTTTTCCTTCTTAGATCTTGCCTATTCAGAACTTCTAAGATGCTCTAGCATGTATGAGAATTTTGTTGTGGCTCTCAACTCAAGTTTCCCTCCTGCCTCGCTATTAGGCTGTACACGTGGAAGAATTGTGATAATTAGGTAACTCAAGTATGTAGTTTCCTGGCTATATTAACCACTAGTACTATTACTAGGAACTGTCCATTTTAGTGTGGGAAAAATAATTGGGAAACATAGCAGGAAGAACAAATGCAGAACTAACGAAAGATATCGGAATGGTGCATAGGTTTATCGAATGGGTTTACACAAACCTCTCCTTCATATTGTTGATGATAAGCTTTCTTTTTCAATGGTAGGGGCAAAAACTCATCTTTACAATAAATTTTATCTTTCTCTGAACTTTAATTTACCGGGTTGATTAATGCCTAAAAATCGAATAAAAATTAGCCAATGTGAAGGTCTAACCGCAAAACCGGTCGACCCATAACTGGTTTTACTGTTTTTGGCTTTTGTGTTTTCCTATTACTTTTTGAAAACATGCTTCTTTGTTAGGCCCAAGTTTTAAAGCCCAAATATTATACCTATGTGGAAGCGCCCAGCCCATTTTATAACTTTCTTCTCTAGTACTTTAATTCTAGGAAACCTGCGTGGGATTGTGAGGGAGTTGGTTTATTATCTTCTCCACTTATTAGCCAGGGTATCAGCACAGTGGAGGAACCGAAAGTCTTTGCATTGCTTTAATTCATTACCTATATTCACTGTGAATGATTTAACCTGGTTAGTTCAATTTTATTTATTTTTCTTATTAATTTGCAGATTTTTTTAGTGTTTAATCTGAGTAAAAATCTAATCAAGTCTTGTGAATTGAATTTCAAGAAAAATCTGTGGAATTTTTTGGTATTGTTGTGCTCTTAAGTTCTTATTTCGATATTGCTATTGATTATTTTGATTAAGTTACATGATTTAGGGAATATCCCTGATATGATTATATAGCATGTAGAAAGAAGGGGATGTAAAAGAGGTTGATTATGATTATATTGTTGTGCTCTTAAGTTCTTATTTTGATATTGTTATTGTCAAATTATTTTTGATAAATATATATATTAATTATTTTATTTATTATCAATGGTTCGATCCCAGTTGAACCTTTCAACCTTTGACCCTTTACCTTTTACGGGTTTATGTCTGGGTCTGTTTTCAAAACATTGATACCAACAACTAGGTGGCTTTTGGTTAACCATCTGAATTGAAATCTGAATCGGAATGCAATGCTTTTGGAATCGCATCTAGACCAAAAAAAAAAACACACCCAATTTGGTTCAACCAGGAATCATGACATAAAAATGTTGTTTTGTCTGCCTATGAAATCAGAATTAGAATTTAGAACAATCTACATTTGACCATTGTTCCCTGGGAAAGAAGATGAAGACTTTTTTGGCCAAGACAATATATAATTTTACAACCTACAATATAAAAGGGAATTTTTTTTTTTTTTTACCTAAGATGTTAAAGGGTCTTTAGACATCTTCCATCTGAAGTTGGTTTGGATGAGTGATGCAGACATGAGCGAGATAGATCAATAACATGGGATCACTAACTGTTGATTCGCATACAAATACCGGTTGGATCGAGAATTTAAAGAAACTCTTCCAAAGTTTATGAGCCTCAGATGTCCGAAAGATTGCGAGACTATGAGGACTTCTAGTTTTGTCTAGAATAGGATTACCAAGCTTAGAGAAGTGTATTCGAACTAGCATGAGCAAAGAGAAGTCAAGGTTGAATGTCTAGAGCTGGTTGAGATGATAGTACTAAGGGAGGTGAAATTGCAATTCCCAGGCTTTATTTACTTTCATTAATTCTAGGCTCTTTATGGCATTGTCGGCCTTTATTAACTTTGGTTTTTATTATAAATTTGGCATTGTGTCCATTACCGAATTCTTTTTTCTTTTTTTTTATTATTATTTTTATCTAATTTGATTTGATTTAGTGCCCGTTTGACCTCATTATTCCAAGTTATAACAGGAGGAATATAAATTTTTTGGAGAATGTGTGGTTAAAAAAGAAAGAAATTTTTTTGGATTTACGTGTAATATTATTTTATGGAGAATGTGTGATTTATAAGAAGAGAGGGAAAAATGAATTATAATTTAATGGGGAATGATGGGGGCCAAACTGGGGCTTATTTGGACCACCTAAGTTTTTGTGAATGACAGTTCTATCAGCGGCTGTTAGCTTTTAAAAAGTCTCTATTATCATTGAGCTGCTAGTTAACTAGTTTCATTGTTAGCCAATATGCGAGTTGTTAGTTTTCCTTGCCTATATACATGTTGCTGACAGTTAATTAGTGGCACCTTTTCGTTCGCCCTCTGTTGCTATTTCCATAAGTAGTTGCATGCTTGTGCTAATTGATTTTCAAGCATTCCCATGATGAATTTGCTGCTGAGGTTCTTTATTAATTTTGTTGATTTTCCCACTCTGCTTGTACTCATTATTCCAGTATGTTGTCATTGACCTGTTCTCATCTCTCTCTTTCCCTGAGTTATATGATTCTGGATATAACATTTTCTCTATTATGGGCACACATAGGTGACACTTTTACTGAGGAACAGAATGAGTTGATTGAATCAGCCGCAGAGATGCTGTATGGCCTTATTCATGTCCGATATATTTTGACAAGCAAGGGAATGGCTGCAATGGTAACATTAGTAGCCAGATTTTTTTTGTCATTGGCTTTCTCCCTCATGATTTTCAGTTATCTTATTTAACTTCCTGAGATGGAACTGCTACAGTTAGAGAAGTATAAAAACTATGACTTTGGAAGATGCCCAAGGGTTTACTGTTCTGGACAGCCTTGCCTTACAGTTGGACAATCAGACATTCCTCGTTCAAGTACTGTGAAGTTATACTGTCCCAAGTGCGAAGATATTTACTACCCTCGATCTAAGTACCAAGGCAGTATCCTCATATTATAATAGCTCTTTTAATCTTTTATCTAAGCCTGGGCTAAAAAACCGAAAAACTGACCAAACCAATCAAAGCCAGTTCGGGTCGGTTTGACACAGATAATTGGTTTGATTTGGGTTTTTTTTTTTAAACAAAACCATGGTGGGTTAGTTCAGCTATGGTTTAAAGCCTCAAATCGTTGGTTAACCGAGCCGATTCAACCCACTTACATGTTTACCCTTTTTTTTTAAGAAAAATAAAAATCGAAACATAAACCCTAATCTTATAACTATATCTTGATTCCCTCCAATTTATGATGTTGCTAGTAAGCAATAGCACTTGAAATTTCCTTTTACAAGCTCACTATATTATACTTAGCATTTTTTCTCTACTCAGGCGGTCGGGCTACATAATGCATATAAAAGCAAAAAAAAAAAAATTCTTAAGTTTTCTGTTGATCTGTCTCTATTAACTTGATTTTATTCGTTAGTCAATAATTCTTGTAATATAAAGTTATTTAATAATTTTATTTTTTGTAATCCAAGTGAGCTCAAAATCCAGACAATTTTTTTAAAAAAATTCAATTTGGACTAAAAGTCCAAACTAACTGATCAAACCAAACCAATTTGGTTTGAGTCGTTTATGTTTAAGAGCTAGAGTAGGTTGGTTTGCGTTGAAATTCTCCCAAACAGACTAATTTGGTTTTGGTTTCAGGTTGGAGTCGAAACCGATCCAAGCCAAACCGCGCCCAAGCCTGGTTTTATCATTTGCTTCTTTTGCCTTCTTGTCCGAATAGGGTGCATGTATACACTTGGATACACACAAACATGCTTACAAAATGTGTGCACCCATCTAAGGACTTGTGACTTGTGAGCTAGAAGTGAGGGAAACAAGTTTTAGATACTTCATTTTTGGGGGTGGGGATGGCGATGCTTGACAGAGAAAAAACATCACCCTTGATTCTTGTTAAGTTTGCATCATGATTCGACTTGTACTTACCTCCACTTTTTCACACTAAAAGGCACTGGCTCTCAATATTTCCCTTGCTTCTGAAGATTGGAAGTTTCAAACGTTCTCTCTGATGATGTTGATAAGATAGATTTCTTATTTATCTTTCCAAACTTGTTATAAAAGTAGAGACCATCCACCATTTCTCGATCTTATATCACTTAAAGAACTACGAGTGTCATTAATGGCAGCCTTCTAGATTCCTGCATGAACTGGAACAAGACAATTCACCAATATCATTATTTCAGCTAACTGCCTACGTTGTTGAAGAAAATATCTGGAAACTGACACCCACTACACTATTCTTTTTCCCATAGAGTATTTGCATTTTTTCTCATTCTTAACATTGTATCTTGGAAAGGTCAAGTCTACTTTTGTGGGAAATATTTCCTTGACTGTCGTAGATATTGATGGAGCTTATTTTGGAACCACATTCCCTCATCTCTTCTTAATGACTTATGGGCACCTCAAGCCTCAAATGGCGACACAGAGCTATGTCCCAAGAGTATTTGGCTTCAAGCTTCACAAGCCTTGATGGAGAAGTTTCCAATTGCACCATATCATCTCAATTTTTCTGTATCTGTTTCTCCTTCGGCTTCCACGATGTTCAAGTGGGTTGTAGCAAGCCAGGTAAAAGAACAGCTATTCATTTTTGGAAATTGATGAAAAAGCAATTCTGGTCCATCTTTCAGGCAAATTCGTCGTAAAAATGTCTCTGAATTCAACAGAGCATATGTAAGTTTTGTTTTCCAGGTCGAATACCATTTGAAATGTTATTCTTCTAGTTTGCGTGTGCATAATTATTTGTAATATATTATTATGGGTATTAGAATTCTATCAGCTAAAGTATATGAAGGGCCCATTTGGCAGGCTTTTGCTTCTATTTCTTGTAAAGAGCTTCTGTGAAAACTTTTTTAAATCCGCTTTACCTAAAAGCTATTCTAACCAAGTAAAGCACTTCTAAAAAATTATTCAACATGTTAAAAAAGTATTTTTAGTCTTCGAAGCAGTTGAATTTTCAAAAGTCTTGCCAAATAGATCCTAAATTGTCCTTTTCCAACCATTGGTTTTAATTTATATACTAACAAAATTTGATTATGATGTAACACAACTGCAGTGGTATTAGACATTCGTAGTCGCATCCCCATAACTCTGGAGTTCGAATGCCTCTCAACATAATCCTATTTCCCAAACTTTACCATCTGATCCCTGCAGGGATCTCAAACTTATTACATTTCTTATAAACAACGTCTTTGATCTATAGTGGAAAATGTAGTTGGTAACAAAGCATATTCTGATAGCTAAAAAAATTCAGTTCATTTATATTTGTACAAGTCTCGTACCCAGCCGCTTCTGCCTCTCGTTTTTTCTTTAAATTTTTCCATATTGGTTTAGCGCTAATAGGTAAAAACAGAGAATTTTGAGTACTTAGTTGATATGGCGTAACTACATTGAGCTAAAATATCATAAATTTTGCAGCTTATATATATATATATATAATTGATGACCTAATAGGCTAATACCATGAAGTGTGTAAAAGATAAAACAAATAAAATTATAGTGACAAAAATGAAATAATAAAAAGTTCTCTCTCTCGTCGATAGCATAGCAATTTTATTCCGCGGTACAGAACTCTAGAAAATTAAATTACCAAATTAGTGTACTTAAATGAGTGTATGTTATACCAGCCTTGAAAGAAATCTCCTTTTTAATTAAAATTGAGACACACTTATCAAGCAAAAATAATAATAAAATCATTATCTTAATTCAATGAATATAAATCTATTACACAACAAAAATATTTCACTTCTATATTTTTTTTTTCTAGATTTTTGTTATTTACCTTTTTGGGTGATGAATACAATTAACTATCTATGTTTGTATTGTTAGCATCATAGGCTGAACACTTTATGTTTAGGAGGATGATGTAAACTTAGCTCATATTTTGATTCAGAACTTTTTTCTTTTAATTTTCAATTTATGTTGATTGCTTCATGTCAAAATTTAAATTTTCATTTGAATGAATGATCAACTTTTAAACATGTTTGAATCATATTTTGTTTTTGGAAGGTTCAAAGTAAGTATGATTCGTACTTGGCAATCAACGTAAGGTCCCACAAATGTTATGAATAGTTTTCTTTGAGTTGTGATGTGAACATCAATAAATGTAAAGTAATTTATTGGTCAATTTAGAGGCAAAAAGACATGTTCGTTGTTGGTAATCTAAAAGAAAAATACATGATCATCATGTCATTATAAAGTATGTGAAGATGGGGTAATCTGATTTTGCATGAAAAATTCGAGCTCTCTCTCGTGGGGGACCATATTATCTCTATCTATATAGTGGGCGATCACATTATTGGCCGACCTTAGTCTTGTCAGTTATAGTACCGTTCTAGAGATGTGTGCCATTTATCAAAGTTTTAGCTAAGTTGATTGGTTGCTGAGGTCAGTCTCGTCAGGTTATTATTATGTCTAGGCTGTAGTGGTGCCATCAAGTATTGATGGCATGATGTCACATGATCATTGCTTGTAGTTGACTCGTTAGATAAGAGGTGCTGATTTCAGAGATGCCAAGGGTCATGACACGATCGGTAGGTGGAGAGGTGTGGCAGTGATGGCAGGGTTTCAGGCATCGTTTGGGAGGTACTCACATGGGGTGATGTGGGGATCTTTGAAAAATATTTCGACATCTGGGACTGTAATGGAAGATAGCTGGCAACACTTCTTTAACAAGCTTCTTTCAAAACTACTTAGTTTTGGTTCATTCTATCTGTGCCCTCCATTTTCCCTCTCTTTTTTTTGCATCTAACGTCTCTGATCGTACCTGTTGGCCTTCTCTCCCTTTATATATATTTTCTCTCTATTTCATTTCCACACTTTTGCTCTCAAGTTTTCTTTCATAAAGGAAGAAGAAAAAATTATCCCGCCCTCATCATTTGTCTAAGTGAGTCCGCCACCGGACCACCCACGTACATCCTTTATAGAGATTTAACCTTACTTTTTGCATAAAATTTACCTCATCTTTGTATGATAACGGATGATTCTAGAGTCCATTCTTGGGCAAACCAACAGAAAGAGCCCATTCCTTCTTTTACCTCCCCGTCTAGCTTGGACTTCAGGAAATATTCACTCCAATCCTAATTTCTATAGTTCACCCTAGGGACAAAGGTCAACCTTTAGTGATGGCACATAATATGGTTGAGGTTTGGGGACGGGGAAGCGAAGCAGAGGTGAATTCCCATAGCGAGGAAATAGGTAACACTTCGAGTGGGGGAATGAGAGGCTTCATCGTTTAGTTCAGTGGTATCTGAGGATAGATTGACAATGTGGGAGGCGAAATATGGTATCCCTAGTTGGTAGAGATGGTTATTCCCAGCTCCTTCAGTGGAGCTGATGATCCTCCAAGAGGGTTCGTGGCACTTAATCCCGCCATTCAGGATGTTGGGTTGAGGCTACCCTTTCCTAGAGCCACTACTCAGCTTTGTCCTAATGGGTGGAGGACTCTAAGCCCCTGTTTGGCCCCGTTTTTGCTCATTAAATTTCATTTTCGTTGGTCAAAAACAGTAGGCTGCGGGACCCACTGACATATGAACTTGAAGGATGTGTATGTTTCTGCAGGTGGCTACTGAATTCTCAATTTTTTAATCCCTACCATCTAGGCCACTAATTCCAATACTACCCCCAACCTTTTTGACAAAGTTGACAATATTGTGGAAATATGAAAGTGAGAGAGGGTATTTTTGTCCTTCACTTACCAAACGGTTGTATTGCCATTGTAAGGCCTGACACATTATACAATTGATTTAACAAGGGGTTGACTGATTGGTTTGTGGAAAAGTGTGCAAATAAAATTTAATGAGCAAAAACAGGGGCCAAACAGGGGCTAATAGCCATCTTGATTCTTTGTAATAGGCTTGGTCATCCAGAGTTGACCATAGATCAGTTTAACTCCTTATATGCCTTTGAAGAGGACGAAAAGGATTTTGACTGGTACTATACTAGTGTTAAATCTAGGATTGGGAGGGGTTCATTGGTTTCGGACAATCCTTCTATAAAGAGGTAGAAAGAGCTTTTATTTGTATTTGGGGAGTGGCAATTCCGTTCATCTGAAGTGAATAAGGACGACGACGTCGTCCCCACTCGCTACAAGTTGTATAAGTAAACTATAAATAGTTGTTGGGTGCTTTATATCCTTGGTAAATTGCTTCTCTATTATCCTAATTTTGCTTTCTTCTTGGCAAAATTACAAGACTACAAAGGTGACTCCAGTTGTTAAGCACGCTTTTTCAAGATTGATTGTTCAAGAAAATGTTAACAATGAATCGAAAAAAACAGAATTATTGAATTTATTGAAGAGATTACAAGCAAATTCTATTTATTAAAAACAATAAAAAGAGATTTCTATATTTTTGTTGATAGTTTTATAAAATTCTATTTTATAAATTGTTTGAAGTCAACTAGTGGTGGGAGACTGCTTCTTGTCGGTAGTGGTCAGCAGGGCGTTTTTTCCTTGCTATTGTGTTTACTTTTCTTCATTAATTAGTTTTCAACTTTTGCCTGTTGTACCACTTGAGCTAAAAAATTAATACTATAATAGAAGAAACACATAGCTTTACCTTTACGTGATTTAAACGCATCAAGGAAATAATTACACAATTGATGCTACGCCAGTTACATGCATTCATAAAAAAGACAAGACAACTATCATTTAAAACTCTGCAGCTATCCTTTAAAACTCATAATGAAGGAATGCAACTATCTTTTAAAATTCATTAAAAGCTACATGTCTGCTTTATTTGAAAAATTTAAAAACAAAAAAAGAATTATGTACTCTTTCCTTAAAGACATACCATTCTCGTACATGTCCTCGATTCTTCTACTCATCTACTTCGAAGGAAAAAGTAACTATTTGATACCTTCATTCTCGTAGTCTCATACTTTGAAGAAACAAGTAACTCTTTGCTAGCTTCTCATATATTTTAAAGTCCTATTTTTTGAAGAAAAAAAGAAAAGACTTATCAAATGTACAAAATCAAGTTGCATGAATTGTGTGAAAATATGAATTTCACCTTGGGCTCGTGGTTCGCCGAGCCTACCCGACGAGCTTGGCTCGTGGGCATCTTAAACGAGCCGCTCAAACTGGCTCCAGGAATCTTAAAGGAGCCCATCGTTTGAGCAGCTCGTGGACGAGCCCACGAGCAAGGCTCGCCAGCGTGCTTACCGTTCGCTTAAAAATATACCGCAACTGCACGGGTCGCGTACAAGTAATAAAATGGGCTTTTAAAGTCCGAGATATCGATCCATCGAGGAATGACTATTTAATTGTACAAGAGTTGAACTAGTTCTAGCAATAGAAACACACACAATTCATTCTGAGTTTTTAAAATAAGAGTAAACGATCTATATATAAAAATAACAAAGTTAATTTAAAATAAACAAGGTTCGAATTTGAGAAGAGTTGGGAGGTTGAAATGGTTGAGATTCATGATTTCACTTAACCATCATTTAATCAATTTCCAATAAGCAATTTAGCAAACCACTTATTTTCTATGTTAGACCCGATTCTCCTATTTTAGCCAATTATCTCTCTCGAGCGTCAAATTAGCCCTAATTAATTGAATTAATATACTATATCTTTATGTAGATTAAAGCCCAAAGAATTGCATTAATTCGTTGTGAAAATATCTCAAATGGTCACATAGGGTTAGGAGTATATCTCTATCTCCTACAAGAACTTAGGACATTTGTTATTTGGTCTAAATTGCATAATATCTCTAGATTATTATGCACTTCACTTAACACAATCATTTAATGACCAAATAAATGAAAGGAAATCAATACAATAGCAAACACACATGAAAATAAGCAACTTTTACTCAAAAGGCAAACATTGAAATTAATCAAATTAGGTTAAGCTACATCAATCATTCCAACCTCAATAAGTTTAGCTCATTGTATAAAAAGAGTGAAAATTGTGAAATTTAGAGTATCACATTACAAAGTGAACAAATCAAAGATTAAAATTCAAGATAAAGAAATGAACCCGTCCCTTGAATGAAATTCTTGAAATGTTGCTCTTGATTTTCACCCAAAATTCCACTTTTCTTGTTTTTCTCCTCCTCCTCCTCCTCTTCTTCTTGTTTAACCAAGGCTTTTTGGAAAATGAGAACTCTAAAAAACTAGGGCTTGAGTCATGAGATTTGATCATTAAATACTCCCAAAACCTAGCACAAACAAATGCCAAAAATGACCTCAAATTTCTGATTTTCGTCAATTTTCAACGCACAGGTGCACGGGTGCACACTTTGGTGAAATCAAAAATTGCACATAAGGTCCTCTGGATAATTTGCATAGTTAGTCCCTCAACTTTGATAAGTGACATTTTGGTCCTCAACCTTTTGATTCCTTCATTTTGACGATAAACTTCAAAGTTGGCTTTTCAATTAAGATCCAATCTCTTTCATTTTGCTTGTTTTCCTTTCAATGTGGGGTTCACCTATACAAGACAAAATAATCACAATTATGAGTAGAAATTCGCTCACTTTATCAATGCCTCTTCAATTTAACGGCTCTAATAAGTGTGTAAAATCACACTTATCCCTTACCTAGCTAACATGCTCGGCACGTGCTCTTGCTTGATCGATGTTGGACCTCTATGATTTGATATGAGTGAAAAAAATTTCCTTTAGAATGACCTACCAAGATTAGATCCTCTTTCTGTTAAATCGCCCTAATCCGAATCGCTTTCAATCTTGATGACAAGCCATTTTCAAAAATAAAGAAAATAATACGGAACCATATCCCACTAATTTTTGTTGTTCGAAATATAAAAATTGAGAGCATCATGCAATAACCGTTACTCTTACTTTAAACATTTTAAAAAAAAAAATTAAACATGATGAAATGAGCATTTAAGATATTAAGCATGTTTTTTAAAGATTGAATGTTCAAGAAAATGTCAACTATGAATCGAACAAAATAAAATTGTTGAATTTATTGAAGAGAATACAAGAAAATTTTATTTATTATAAACAATAAAAAGAGATTTCTATATTTTTGTTGATAATTTTATAAATTGTTTGGGGGTCAACTGGTGGTGGGGGGCCGATTTTGTTGGCAGTGGTCAGCGGGGCGTTTTCTCATTGCTATCGCGTCTTCTTTTCCTTTGTTAATTGATTTTCAGCTTTTGCCTGTTGTACCGCTCGAGCTAAAAAAATTAATACTACAATAGAAGAAATACATAGCTTTACCTTTACGTGATTGAAACGCATCAAGGAAATAATTACGCAATTGATGCTACGATAGTCACATGCATTCATAAAAAAGGCAGACATCTATCATTTAAAACTCTGCAGCTATCCTTTAAAACTCATAATGAAGGCAAACAATTATCTTATGAAATTCATTAAGAGCTACATGTTTGCTTTATTTGAAAAATTTAAAAACAAAAGAAGAATTATGTACTCTGTCCTTAGGGACATACCATTCTTGTGCACGTCCTCGATTCTTCTACTCACCTACTTTGAAGGAAAAAGTAACTCTCTGCTACCTTCATTCTCTTAGTCCTATACTTTGAAGGAAGAAGTAACTCTTGTTGAAAAACAATGGAGAATACACCGAGAATTGAAGAATAAACAAACCAAAGTTGCAGCAATTAAACACGAACTCGAAGACAAGAAATCAAACTTGAAATATCCACCAAAAGACTTGATCACGATACCGTTGTCCTCAAACAATATTTGCCCCCTTTAGGATTGAAAAATGCTTGAAGGGATGAAGACAAATGGTTTGCAGGATTTAAACAAGCCTTGCAAGGATTAATACTCAAGCAATTAAGTATAATCCTCCAAAATTTAAGAACACAAAGGAAAATATGAATATGAAAGAAGAACAATGACTTTGATCTTTAATTGGAACGTATTTATGAACTTATCTTGTTTTTCATATATTAATCCTTGAACACCATTGTCCTATATATAGGCAATGATCAAATGCACGAAATAGTGCCAAAAAATAAATGAAAAGACACCAAGTTCAAAAACCAAACGGGAAAAAACGGCCAAAAAACTGCCAGAAAAATTGTACCATGCGGCTGCATGGTACAAACCCATGCAGCCGCATGGTATAAAATATACCGGGACATTTAGTCCCGGTATATAGCCATGCGGCCGCATGGACCAATGAACCATGCGGCCGCATGGTTCATTATATATGTATATTTTTAATTCTTTTCCCATTTTAATTCCAATAATCATTTTATTAGTTTTGAACAACTTATTTCCAACAATCCCCCATTTGTTCAAAATCTAATAAAATCTCATATTCAAAATTGTACGATACTAATGCATAAGGATTAGATATCTTTCGATTTGAATCTAACCATAGTGTAATCCAAACAAAGCAAAGTCGGAATCAAAGGTAGCATGAAGCTTTGAACCATTTGTTCCAAATGACAATACCGGTTCGAACACACACACGAGTATCACGTGTTCTCAAATTTCTCAAACTCGCTTAGCGCTATTATGGCCTTGCGCTAATCCTTTTTTCAATAAACTTTTAAGAGAGAAACTCTAACTTTCTATTGAGGCGGCACCATCTCGAAGTTTATTTAGGTGAAGTTCTTCCAGTATCTATGTTACTTTTAAGATACTTGTTCTTAATACTGAACTTCATTAAGAGTTTAAAACTCATCCATCACTTCAGTAACAACCAACGTTATAACTAGGATAGGGTTATTGCGGATATCAATAACGCTGAAACTATCCACATGTCGAATGACTTGTTATTACCTTTTGAACCCATGAATTACTTTTTGAGTAATGATGGGTAGGGTTGCCATCACTGGTGGACCTTTTTAATTTAAAAGTTTCAACCCCATCCTACTTGTAGTAGAATTTACTAAATCTCTATTTAGAGATTTAGTTAGAGGATCCGCTAAATTCTCAATTGATTTTACATAATTTAGGGAAATTATTCCACTCTTGATTAATTTCCTTATGTAATCGTGTCTTAGACTCATATGTCTAGACTTTCCATTATACACTTCATTATATGCTTTTGCTAACGTGGCTTGACTATCACACATGATAGGTATAGAAGATATTATCTTCGGTCCCAAAGGTATCTCGTATAAGAGTTCCTTAAGCCACTCAGCTTCTTTCCCAGTTTCCGATAGTGCAACGAATTCAGATTCCATAGTTGAGTGTGTTATACATGTCTGTTTCTTTGATTTCCAAGAAACAGCCCCACCACCAAGAGTAAACACCCAACCTGAAGTGGATTTACTTTCACCCGTACTAGATATCCAACTAGCATTTGTAAATCCTTCAAATACAGCCGGGAATTTAGTATATTGTAGACCTAAATTCTTGGTTTTCTTCAAATATCCAAGAACTCATCCAATGGCCTTCCAATGGTCATTGCTCGGATTACTAGTAAACCTACTAAGTTTACTAATTGCAAACGCTATATCCGGTCTCGTGCATTGAACAGCATACATGAGACTACCAATGGCACTTGCGTATTCCAGTTGAGCAATTTCTCTTCCATCATTTTTCATAAGCTTTGAACTTGGATCAAGTGGGGTACTACAATTTTTTATGTTCAAATGTTTGAACTTATTTATCACACTCTCTATATAGTGTGATTGACTTAAATAAAAACCCCCACTATTTTTGGTAACCTTGATACCTAAAATAGTATCCACTTTTCCAAGATCCTTCATCTTAAAAATGGAAGATAGAAACCTCTTCGTCTCTTTTATTCCATCCATGTGATTACACATAATCAACATGTCATCAACATATAGACAAATAAATATCACATAATTTTCGCATACTTTACAATATAAACATTTGTCTACACTATTATGTTTAAAACCAAAAGAAATTATCGCTAAGTCAAACTTCTCATGCCATTTCTTAGGTGCTTGCTTCAAACCATATAATGATTTTACTAACTTGCACACCTTATGTTCATTTCCAGGTAAAATGAACCTTCAGGTTGTTCCATATAGACCTCCTCATCGAGATCCCCATTCAAGAATGCCGTCTTGACATCCATTTGATGAACATGCAAATCATATATCGAAGCTAGAGCAAATAATATCCTAATAGATGTTATTCTAGCTACCGGTGCATATGTGTCAAAATAATCGATTCCTTCCTTTTGTCGATAACCTTTGGCTACTAATCTAGCCTTAAAGGTATTAAGAGAACCATCAGTATTATACTTTCTCCTAAACACCCATTTGCAACCTATAGGTTTAGATCCGGGTGGCAAATCGACAAGTTCCCATGTATTATTTGACATTATCGAATCCATTTCATCCTTAATGGCATCTTTCCAAAAGATGTTATCACGCGAAGTCATAGCTTCTTTATAAGTTTTAGGATCGGTTTCCACTTGTAGAACAAAAGGAATTGTTCTTACAACATTCACACTATTTTCCTCTACCAAATAAAAGGAAATAAGTTGAGAGTCAATCTCATCCGATCCCAAGGACTTCGCTATTCGAGTTCTTTTGCTTCTTCGTGGTTCACTAGATTCATTAACATCTTTAGAAGATGTTTCATCTTGTGTTCCACTTGAGCTAGGGATATCATTATGAATTTCCCTCAATTCGTTATCCGAAGATAATGAATTCTCAAAAAACTCCACATCATTTGATTCGATAATCACATTGGTTTCTAAGTTCAATAACCTGTAAGATTTGCTATTATTAGCATATCCTACAAAAGCACATTTTATGCCTCTTGGACCCAATTTGGTCCGATTAGGATTTGTGTTCTTACAATAAGCAAGACACCCCCACACTTTGAAATAACCAATGTTTGGTTTTCTTCCTTTCCACAATTCGTAAGGAGAAACCTTAGTGTTCTTAGAAGGAATTCTATTCAAAATCATACATGCACTCAATAATGCTTCACCCCATAAATTAAATGGAAACTTAGCATACATCAACATAGCATTAATCATATCAACTAAAGTTCTATTTTTCCTTTCAGCCAAACCATTTTGTTCGGGTGTCCTACGTGCAGAACATTGATGAACTATTCCATGTTGTTCACAAAATGAGTTAAAATCACTAGAAAAATATTCACCTCCTCTATCACTTCGTAGAATTTTTATTTTCTTACTTAGATGATTTTCTACTTCATTTTTATATGTCTTAAACATATCAAAAGCCTCATGTTTATGCTTGATTAAATAAACATATGTATACCTAGAGTAGTCATCAATAAAAGTAATAAAATATCTATTACCACCTCTAGTCAACATTCCATTTAATTCACATATATCGGTATGAATTAATTCTAAAATATTAGAAGTCCTATTAACCCTTTGATATGGCTTCTTAATCATTTTAGATTCAATACATGTCTTACATTTATAAGCATCTTTTTCATTATATGAAATCATGTCACATTTTAATAAACGTTTCATAGTACTTTTACTTATGTGACATAATCTAGCATGCCATAATGAAAATGAATCAACAACAATATAAGCAAAGTCAACTTTATTATTTAAAGATTTGTCAATAGTAC
This sequence comes from Fraxinus americana, assembly GCA_035079005.1. Taxonomy (NCBI): domain Eukaryota; kingdom Viridiplantae; phylum Streptophyta; class Magnoliopsida; order Lamiales; family Oleaceae; genus Fraxinus; species Fraxinus americana. The sequence continues at coordinate 9,731,444 of CM068719.1, forward strand.
AAAGTTTGACCATTCCTTCACTAGAATAGCCTTTACCAACAAATTTCCCATTTAGGGATAGTACAAGTTTACCGGATTCATAAACACATTTTATGCCCGGTTTTCCTAAGAGATCTCCACTAACTAAGTTCCTATTCATATCAGGAACATGTAGTACATTTGTTAAGGTAACCGTCTTGCCGGAAGTGAAAGTGATATCCACATTTCCTTTTCCATACACCTTGGATCTGACCTCATTACCCATTTGAATCTCTTGTTCTCCATCAATTTCGAAATAAGTCTTGAATAATGACTTGTCATATGATACATGTATAGTTGCACATGTATCATACCACCACCCGGGAACCTTTCCCTTGATAGCATTTATTTCACTAACGGTGGCCACAATATTGTCTTCTTTGATGGAGTTCACTTTTCCTTCGGTGTTGTTCTTTTTCCGGTATCGACATTCCTTTGCATAATGTCCAGATTTCCCACAAACAAAACAACTACCTTTGGTCTTCTTCTTGGAATTGTTGAAATTCTTTGAAGGCTTTCTCTTGTTGGTTTTAGTAGACGGTTCAGATTTCTCCACGGCATTGGCTTTAGATGTACCTTCATAAGAGTTATCACTCTTATCTCTCGCCCTTGATTCCTCTTCAATTCGAAGATGTTTGCAATTGTTCCAAAGAGTAATCTTCGGAACTATGCATGATTTTCTTCCGGTATCCTTTCCAAGTTCCGGGAAGTTTGGCAATAATAGCCCCCACTTGAAAAGTTTCCGGAATTTCAATCTTTACCGCCTTTAACTTATTCACAAGTACTTGCAATTCATGAATTTGGGGAAGTATGAGAATATTTTCAAGAAACTTGAAATCAAAATACCTCGAAATTAGAAATTTCTTTGTTCCCTCTTCTTCGGCTTTGTATTTGTTCTCCAAAGCATTCCAAATTTCCTTTGCCGATGAAGTGTTGGTGTAGAGATCATATAGCCGGTCCGATAAAGCATTTAGAATATGACCACGGCATATAAGTTCATCTTCTTGGCGTTTTTGTCTTTCAGCCCTTACCGCATCAGTTTCTCCATTTGTAGGTTCCGGTAATGGTGCCAATTCTGGATCAAGTATGTAGAAGATCTTCAAGGTTGTAAGTAGAAACTTTAGTTTGTCTTGCCACCTTGTGAAATTCGTTCCATCGAAGCGATCCAATCGTACAAGGTCTTGATTCATCAACTTGATAGTAGCCATCGTGCTTTCGTTCTCCATTTAAAATATTGTTTGAGATTGTTGAAAAACAATGGAGAATACACCGAGAATTGAAGAATAAACAAACCAAAGTTGCAGCAATTAAACACGAACTCGAAGACAAGAAATCAAACTTGAAATATCCACCAAAAGACTTGATCACGATACCGTTGTCCTCAAACAATATTTGCCCCCTTTAGGATTGAAAAATGCTTGAAGGGATGAAGACAAATGGTTTGCAGGATTTAAACAAGCCTTGCAAGGATTAATACTCAAGCAATTAAGTATAATCCTCCAAAATTTAAGAACACAAAGGAAAATATGAATATGAAAGAAGAACAATGACTTTGATCTTTAATTGGAATGTATTTATGAACTTATCTTGTTTTTCATATATTAATCCTTGAACACCATTGTCCTATATATAGGCAATGATCAAATGCACGAAATAGTGCCAAAAAATAAATGAAAAGACACCAAGTTCAAAAAACAAACGGGAAAAAACGGCCAAAAAACTGCTAGAAATATACCGGGACATTTAGTCCCGGTATATAGCCATGCGGCCGCATGGACCAATGAACCATGCGGCCGCATGGTTCATTATATATGTATATTTTTAATTCTTTTCCCATTTTAATTCCAATAATCATTTTATTAGTTTTGAACAACTTATTTCCAACAACTCTTTGCTACTTTCTCACATATTTTAAAGTCCTATTGTTTGAAGAAAAAAAGTAAAGATGATCAAAATGTACAAAATCAAGTTGCATGGATGGTGTGAAAATATGAATTTCATGTTGGCTCGTGGTTCGCTGAGCCTACCGACAAGCTTGGCTTGTGGGTATCTTAAATGAGCCCCTCGTTTGAGAGGCTCGTGGACAAGCCCACGAGCTAGGTTCGCCAAGCGTGCTTACCTAGTCAACACGCTAGGCACGTGCTCTTGCTTGATCAATGCTGGACCTCTATGATTTGAAATGAGTGAAAAAAATTTCTTTAAGAGAATGACCTACCAAGATTAGATCTTGTTTGTGTTAAATCGCCCTAATTCGATTTGCTTTCAATCTTGATGACAAGCCATTTTCAAAAATAAAGAAAATAATACATAACCATATCCGACTAATTTTTGTGGTTGGAAATATAAAAATTGAGAGTCTCATGCAATAAATGTTACTCTTTCTTTAACTATTTTTTTAAAAGCTTTTAAACATGATCAAGTGAGCATTTAAGATATTAAGCATGCTTTTTCAAGATTGAATGTTCAAGAAAATGTCAACTATGAATCGAACAAAACAAAATTGTTGAATTTATTGAAGAGATTACAAGAAAATTCTATTTATTATGAACAATAAAAAGAGATTTCTATATTTTTGCTAATAATTTTATAAATTGTTTGGGAGTCAATTGGTGGTGGGAGGCCGATTTTGTCGACAGTGGTCAGCGGGGCGTTTTCTCCTTGCTATCGTGCCTTCTTTTCCTTTGTTAATTGGTTTTCAGCTTTTGCGTGTTGTACCACTTGAGCTAAAAAATTAATACTACAATAGAAGAAATACATAGCTTCACCTTTTCGTGATTGAAACGCATCAAGGAAATTATTACGCAATTGATGCTACGCCAGTAACAGGCATTCAATAAAAAAGGTAGACAACTATCATTTAAAACTCTGCAGCTATCCTTTAAAACTCATAATGACGGCAAACAACTATCTTTTAAAATTCATTAAGAGCTACACGTTTGCTTTATTTGAAAAATTTTAAAACAAAAAAAGAATTATGTACTTTATCCTTAAGGACATACCATTCTCGTGCACGTCCTCGATTCTTCTACTTACCTACTTTGAAGGAAAAGGTAACTCTTTGCTACCTTAATTCTCGTAGTCCCATACTTTGAAGGAAAAAGTAACTCTTTGCTACCTTCTCACATATTTTAAAATCCTATTTTTTTAAGAAAAAATGAAAGATTATCAAAATGTAAAAAATTAAGTTGCATGAATGGTGTGAAAATATGAATTTCACTTTGGCTCGTGGTTCGTCGAGCCTACTGACGAGCTTGGCTCATGGTATCTTAAACGAGCCCCTCGTTTGAGCGGCTCGTGGTCGAGCCCACGAGCTAGGCTTGCCAAGCGTGCTTACCTAGCCAACACGCTCGGCACGTGCTCTTGCTTGCTAGATGCTGGACCTCTATGATTTGAATTGAGTGAAAAAAGTTTCCTTTAGGAGAATAACCAACCAAGATTAGATCTTCTTTCTGTTTAATTGCCCTGAATCCTAATCGCTTTCAATCTTGATGACAAGCCATTTTCAAAAATAAAGAAAATAATACATAACCATATCCTACTAATTTTTGTGGTTGGAAATATAAAAATTGAGAGTCTCATGCAAAAAACTGTTACTCTTATTTTAACTATTTTCTTTAAGATCAAGTGAGCATTTAAGATATTAAGCACACTTTTTCAAGATTTAATGTAGGGCTGTCCGTGGGTCGGTTCGGTTCGGTTCTGAAGATACCCGAACCGACCCAAAACTTTCGGGTATTTAATAAATGGACCCGTCGGGTCCAAATATAATTATGGAACCGTTCGGGTTCGGTTCCGTTCGGTTCGGTTCGGTTCGGTTCGGGTCGGTTCGGTTCCGTTCGGTTCCGTACCATAATTAAATTTTTTAATATTTTCAGCAACACTACATAAATACAATTAATAACATTTCATTCGTAATTTTTACAAATTAACGTAGCCCAATTCAAAAAAATATACAAAACTAGCCGTCCAATAAGATTAATTCAATGCATACAAATACCAAAAAGTAGATATTAATATTACAGCAAAACTACATAAAGTATATTCATTTGCTTCAAATTAAAATGGGTTAATGGATTTTAAAATGATTTGGGCTAAAAAATTAAAATTATGAAATAATCTAATTTATTCAATTAATTTGCTAATTTGTATAGGAAAAAAATAAAATAATTTAATTAATTCAATATAAAAAATAAAAAAATTATTTAGTTTCGGTTCTTGTTCGGTTCTTCGGTTCTTGGTCTAGACCCGAGACCCGACCCAAACCCATCGGTTCTCGATTCGGGTACCCGTTCGGGTATTTAATTTATGAAGAACCGCTCGGTTCGGTTCGGGGCTTTTGGACACCCCTAATTGAATGTTCAAAAAAATGTCAACTATGAATCAAACAAAACAAAATTGTGGAATTTATTGAAAATATTACAAGCAAATTCTATTTTTTATGAACAATAAAATGAGATTTCTATATTTTGTTGATAATTATAAAATTCTGTTTTATTAGTAATTATTGCAAGAAATTGTTTGGGAGCTGGTGGTGGGAGGCCGTTTCTTGTCGGTAGTGGTCACCAGGGCGTTTTCTCCTTGCTAATGTCCACTTTTCCTTCGTTAATTGGTTTTCAACTTTTGCCTGTTGTATCATTTAATCTAAAAAATTAATACTATAATAGAAGAATAACATAGCTGTACCTTTACGTTATTTAAACACATCAAGGAAATAATTACGCAATTGATGCTACGTCAGCCATGGGCACCCATAAAAGAAGGGAGACAGTTATCCTTTAAAACTCGTAAAGAAGGCATACAACTATCCTTTAAAATTCATAAAGAGCTCCGTGTCTGATTTCTTTCAAAAATTTAAAAACAAAAAAAGAATTATGTACTTTGTCCCTAAGGACATACCATTCTCGTGCACGTCCTCGATTCTTATACTCCCCTACTTTGAAGGAAAACGTTACTCTTTGCTACCTGCATTCTCGTAGTCCTATACATTGAAGGAAAAGGTAACTCTTTGCTACCTTCTCACATATTTTAAAGTCCTATTTTTTAAAGAAAAAAGAAAAGATTATCAAAATGTATAAAATAAAGTTACATGAATGGTGTGGGAAATATGAACTTCAATTTTGCCCAACTATAGGATACTATGAGATGGCCCATGTCATTCTCCTTAGTTCACTGCATTGTTGAACTTATGGGCAATTCTTTAAGACTACTCCCATTCTTTGCATGTGTTCTAAGAACGCTCAAGATCTTGGGGGCATAAATTGTATACCAACATTTTGTCAAGCAACTTTCTCCATTTGGCCTGCAGCTCCTATCCACTAGTGCCACCGCTCATCTAAATGTTGATGCTCAATCTGTGGTTCTAGCTCCTCTGTTGGAGAAGCCTCCAATAGATGCTCTAATAGTTGCTACATTTTTTGCAGTTGTGCCAAGTAATGGAGTTCCAAATTCAAAAGCATATCATGTAGCTATAGCTCCAGATCTCCCTTGGATATTGCAATTTTGCCACCACACATCCCACCTGCTAGTAAGTTTTATCTTTTTAGTTTAAAAGTTATAAAATATATACATATGCAAGCTTTATAAACTTGATGAAATTTGAAGGGTTATACTCTGTGGGTTGATTGTCGTATAACATTTCATGATAGGATTTGAAAATCACAAAATGTAGAATATTTAACTTTTACATAGTTTGTGCGGATTTTCAACCTCCTAACAAAGAGATAATACACTCAAACTGTAAAGATAATGCCACTAATAGGATTTTGAGTTCATGTTGGATAATGGAGATGAAAAGGAATAAACAAAGATGACTTGTATAAAGCTCACGCATGAACCAATGCAAAATTTTGTTATGGAAAATTTGATGCTAAAATGAACCAAAAATGAGAAGGTCCATAACATATTCTTAATTAAAAAACCACAATGCAAATTATTTAAATGATTAAAACGACAATACCAAGTCATTCTTCAACAGTTATGTACAAACTAGGTACTAAATGGTAGTAGAATCATTACAATTAAATCTTAAAGAGAAAAAAAATGTTAAATAAATGGAGGAAGTGTTATATGCTGTTAACTTATAAGAACAAAGGAGATAACTCAAGATAATACGAATTAATAGTTATTATTTGTTCTTTTCTTAAACCTTCTGAGGATTGCTTTCCACCTATTAACACTATGGTTTCAGCCTTGGTGAGGGTTCCGAGTCGGTGGAGCGGAGAGAGCTGGCTGGTGGGATGTTCTCTATTGACAGGGGTGAAGTGGTTGTATAGAAGGGTTCAAAATCATTTCTCTCAGTTTGGCCACATATTTTTGTAGCTAAACTCGCCAGATTAAGGATTCTACCCGCTCCTTCAGATTTTTGCACTCATCTGTATTAAGCCCAATTGACCTATGGTATCTGCAGTACTTGTTTTGGTTGTTTCCCACCAAGTTCTTTTGAGGGGGAGGTCTGTGAAAGACTTCATTGTCTCCTACTTACATAAAACTCCATCCAAGGTAGTATTTGGGGGATAGTACTTGAAAGGAATTTGTTGGCACAATGATGCAATAACCCAATGGGCCATTTGAGTTTAGCCCAGCTGGAATTTAAGCCCAGCCCAATAATCTGTTAAATGGTGCAAAAAACGTGTTTTCTGGAGAAAGCTTGAAACCGTGTTTTACTTACCTATTTTGGACGCCAAGGATGTCACCACGTGTCACCTCCAATGCCGTTGGATTGGCGACTGTTGTGTGACTCTTTTAAAAGAGGCATCTAGGGTTTGAGTTGTTCACTTTGGCTTCTCGACTCTTCCATTCTTCTTGAGCTTTCTGCACCGTTTCTTCGTGTTCTTCTCTCATTCACTGTAGAAATCAAATACTCTTAGATTGATTTCTGTTTTCTTCTCAATAGCTTGTTGTCTTGTGTGATTTCATCCTTTGAGGCTTGGTTCTTGTGTGAACCGTGTGATGTGTTGTGAAGAGAGTTATCTTGTGTGATATAAAAGGGTCAGTCTGAGTGTCGATCTTTTGATAATCTACCTTGGGGTGTGATTCGAGCGTGGTGGTGTTCATTCTTGTCTGATTGAACGGTTGATTTGAGACCTTGAGGAGTTCGGCCAGTGGGGCTGAAAAATGAAGATAAGTTCATTTTTCAGATTGATTGTTCTTGTCATTCTTCTTTAGTTTGTGTACTGATATTTGTGAAGTTTATTCCACATTATTGTAGTTTCCTGATTCTTGTAATTTGTACATTGAGTTCGGGTTTACTGTGAATATTTACATCTTCGATTGTGTTCGATTATTGAAGTCTTTATTCTGGCAGATTACTTAGTGTTTTGTTCAGATGATTGAGTTCTTGATTTACAGTTCGGTTTTGTTACTTTTGCACATATATTTTGTTGATCATTCTTGAGCTAATTGTGTGAACTCCTCCCAACAGTACTCCTGAAATTTTTTCGGATAAGGACGAGGTTCAACAAGTATGTCTATTGTAAAAAGGAGAATGTCGATTGGTGAAATATTCTTCTATGGTGCCTTTATGTTTAGCTTTGAGGTCGGCGATGCGTTTCCTCAACAGACTCATCTCAAGTTTCTCACCTTTAGAGGGATCCTTTGTGTTAGGTTTTAGTTGATTTTGTATTTGGCAAATTCTGTGGAAAAAAAGGACTGAAATTGACATACTGTAAAAGTTCAAGGAGTAATGTGCAATTTGTTTAAAAGTTAGTTAAATAGGTCTAGGGTTTCGAATTTGGAATAAGGAGGAAAAGTACGTGGATTTTCGCTAGACTGTTGCCAAGGGTTGGCTCGAGCTACAAAAACAGAAACTGCATCACTGGACTGTCGCCCCTCCTTCGCTAGAGCGATAGCCTGTCGCTCGACTATCGTTGAGTCTTCGCTCGAACGACAGCTTTATTCGAAAAATTTTTATTTCTCGTTTTAAAGGCTTTTTCCATTGCCCATTCATTTTTTGACCTACATATAAATATCAGAATTCACCTATACGAGATTCTAAGGTTGAACATTGAGAGAAACAGACCAGAGAGTGATTCCTCCATATCATATTATTCAACATTCATCTTGTGTGAGTATTTTGGTCAGAAAAACATTATATTCAGCATCCAAATATCAAACCACTACTTCCTACATATTTGTCAGAGGTACTGAAGATTGATGAAGACGACTGGAGTTCCAGTCTGTGAAGAACGAGTTGTTCTTCGTGATCTACAGGAGATAGGGAATTCTACCAAACTAGGGACTGTTGCAGGATAGTGGAGTTCCATGAGAGCGTTGGTGATTGCAGTTGGAATTGGTGTAGGGGAGCACAAAATTCAGGAGAGTTGTCAGAATTGCAGTCAGGAGATCAGATAGTTCGTCTCGTCGTCTAGTCTGGTAGACTGTAAGTATATAATCGTTTATAGTGGATTGACTGGTAAAGTGCCTGAAGTTTTTTTCCAATTGGGTTTTTTCGTGATCATCTTGGTGTTGATTACTGCTTTCATTATATTGATTGATTTTACAACTGCGGTATTCAAACTTAGGACTAAAGTTGACTTGCATGGATACTAATCTAGAAAAGAATTAAAAAGTGACTTGCTGCTGATTAATTTGTTAGTAATTTTAAATTTCGCATATTACACATATTCACCTCCATCTAGGTGTTGTTAGGGTCGAACTGCGTAACTTTCACTTTGGATCGGGTTTTGTTTGTCCACCTTTAGATGTTAAGGAGCTTTGTGAGCCCAACTTGTCAAATACAATCCTAACTTTCTTAGTAGTTTGTCATGTGGGTGGAGACACTCTTTACTTCGTCAGTTTTACCTTTGGACTATTCTTCCCCTAAAAATGTAGACTTCTTTTGGTGGAGGGTCGCCCGACTCTTTCTCTGGTAGGTGATTCTATTTCTGTGTTAGCTAAGGGGGAAGTGGTAGCCTGATTTCGTTTTGATATGTTAGCAACATTAGTCGAACGTTCTATGGTTTCCTTCATAGCGACGAGATGGGGGTTGTTGTTCCCAGCTGATTCGTTTCTCCGAAAATCACGTGGAAGCTAGTTTCGTTAGGATTGGTGTAAGTTTGGTTTCTAGAGGTCGAGCTTTGGTTCATTTTGAGTTTTCGTGTAGGACATAAAGTTAGTTTTTCAGGAGGAATTTTGTGGAGAATATGGGCTATTCGTACAAGATGGGCCCTTTCTCTAGCGATAAATTGTTGGGGTAAAAAAATGTAAAGTAATTTTTGGGTCAACTTAGAGGCAAAAAGAAATGTTTATTGCTAGTAATCTTAAAGAAAAATACATGATTACCATGTTGCTATAAATTATGTGAAGATGGGCAATCTTATTATGCATGGAAAAATCGAGCTCTCCCTCGTGGGGAACCATATTATCTCTATTTATAGAGTGCACGATCACACCATTGGCCGACTTTAGTCTTGTCGGCTACAGTACAGTTCTAGAGATGTGTGCAACTTATCCAAGTTTTGGCTACGTTGATTGGTTGCTAAGGTCGGCCTCATCGGGTTATTATTATGTCTCAGGCTACAATGACATGATGTCACATGATCATTGCTTATAGTTGATTGGTTAGATAAGAGGTATTGTCGCCAAAGATGCCAAGTGTCATGACACAATTGGTAGGTGGAGAGGTGAAACAGTGACGGCAGGGTTTCATGGATCATTATGTCTCTAAAAATTACGACGGCCTTTAACTTGGGTTGACCTCAAATGTGATGCTTCCAACCTTAGTATTTTAGAATTAGCAGAATGATCTAGTAAATATTTTTTTTAATTAGGTTGGGATACATATATTTCAGATCGTATGTGAAAATAAGTTTAACTCTATTTGGAAGAGATTGTTAGATTATAGAGGATAATTGATTGTGAATCTAAGCATAAATTGAGTTATAAATATAGAAGTTGAGAAGTATATTGGGTATTAACGGCGGAGTCGGATTCCTAGCACTATTTTTCTAAATCGATATTTCTTCTCTAAAGTTTTCTTTGCATTTAGATAGTTAGTAGTAGTGTAATCAATTAGAATCATAGTTAATAACATTTAATGATCAATTTTATGTTTATTTATTGTTAAGTATGAATCGATCAAATTTAAGCTAGAATCTAACTATTACTTGTCAACGATCTTGCAGGTGCAATGATAGATATGTTGGAGATATTTTGCCCATAAGTAGCATGGGAATTAATGAAGACAGTAGCACGTACCATATTTGCATACAATACCAACCTTCTTGGTTCTTTTGGCTTGCATATATAATAAAAAAATAGTTGTGAAAAATAGATAACTAAGGGCCTGTTTGAAAAGCCAAATTTTCCATGGAAGTTGGAAAAGCAATTCCATTTTCTTGGTTTTTGTTTGTTTGATGAGTCAAATTTTCACTGCCAAATGTTTTCTTGTGTACCGCTTCACGCGCCAGAATTCCTTGTTTTTAAAGAATTCCTTTTCCTACCTAAAAGGCGGGAAAATGAATTCCATTTGCTGCTGTTTTTTAATTTTTTTTGCTGATGGAAACAAATTTCATAACCAATTGTAAAAAAAAAAAATTTCACTTTAATGGAGAATTTTAATGTAAAATAAAGCCAAGCGAACACTAAATTTTGATAAAAAAAATGAATTTTTAGGGGAAAAAATGAATTTTTTTTTTTAACTTTTTGACAATGGAAACAAATTTCATAACCAATTGTGGAAAAAATTATCACTTTAATGGACAATTTTCATGTAAAACAAAGCCAAACGAACACAAAATTTAAAAATTTTCCTGGTGAAAAATTATACCAATCAAACACACTTAATTAACAATTCCATGCAAAATAATTTCTAAACAATTATTTTCCGTGGAATTCATTTTCTTTTCACTCATTTTCCACCCTTGCAATCAAACGGATCCTAAGTTTCAATGTGTGATGTATGCAATATATACGGCAAATACTTAATCACTCATTTTATTTATTGGGAGAGTTAAAATGAAAATGGAATTATTAAGTTAAATACTTATGTAAGGAATTTATTTATCTGATTATCTCAAACTCTCCTAATTATAAAAATACGAGATGCCGACAAATTGTTTTAAAAAATATTTCATTTTTAGTCTAACGAAATCAAAATGAAAAATAAACACCCGTATAATGTTTTAAAAAAAAAAAAAAAAAAAAGGTTACCGACGGCATAGTTCTGACGCGCCTTTACGCGAGACAAAGAGTCGGTAGACGCGCGATGCATAGGATTTCCACCTGTACTGTAGGGAAGTTTGTTACACCAACAAATAATAAAAAATAAAAAACTCATACAGATGCACAGCAGTAAAATTTCACAAAAAAACTCTTTCTTTTCCTTTTCTTCTTCACCTTCAATTCATCTCTCTCTACACGCAGCGTTGCAATGGTTCCCGCCACTCCCCTTTCCCAATAAAACCCTAACACCACTCTCCTCTTCAGGTAAATTCGCCAGTTAATCACAGAGCACTTTGAATTTTATGTAATTAAATGAGGATAAAAGTTTTGATTTTTGTTACTTTTCTGACCTTTTTATTTCATGATCGACGGATCTGTGTAGGGTTAACGTGTTACTATACCTTTTGGAGAAGAGGCTTGCATTCAAAGTTTAGAATTTATGTCCCATAATCAATCAAGGGCTGAAGGGAACCAGTCTACGCAGAACAGGAAATTCGGTCGATCCGGTAGCTCTAATCAGCAGCGCCAGTTCTCAGGAAACGGATCCAATAAGGGCGGAGTAGCCGCCGCCCTTGCTTCCAGTGGCAGGTACTCGATAATATTTTTGAAAATTAATGAAAGCTAGGGTTTCTTTTATGTACAATTTACCTCTACGGGATTTGTATGAATATAGTGAATTTGGGTCTAAGTTTTGTTTTGTTTAATTTTTACGCTCAAACTAGGGTTGTGTTCGTTTTAGATTTCTATGATTGAAAATGATATATGTTTTTTTTTTTTTTTGGAATGTAGCTTTAATAAGTTTAATAAAAATGCAAAAGGAGGGCAGTCTAGGGCAGGAACGGTGAGTTCAGATTCCCGTACTTCATCCGAAGCTCATGTTATACAGAATGGTAGTAATCAACTGCAGCCGAGCAATGGTATGTGATGGGATTCATTTTCCAGTTAAACTTTATTTTACTTTTTATTGGAATAATGTTGACTGAAGTGATTTTTATTCCTCCATTTCGCCATCGATTCTTTTTTTCTGATACAAATGCAATTTCTTCCTTCTATTGGGGTTTGTTGTAGGAATATCCAATGCACCAGTTTCAAGTACAAGTGCAAATGTCAAGCCCGCCAATGCCCCACCTCAAAAAATCACCCAAGTTGTTCCGAGAGGTCCGCCTTCGAATGTTTCTACTGTTCCGTCTCATGTTTCGACTGCCAGTTCTGAGTTCAAGGCCCCTGCAACACCTGCAAATGGTATGGCTCACATTCACTTCTAGCTGTGAAGTAATTTTGTTTCTCTGCGGATACTGAAACACTTCGTTTCTTATACATTACATTAAAATGTGCAATTTTCATTGTCTACGTAAATGATCATTTTTTATGTTGTTTTTGGGCTGCAGGAGATACATCTGGGTCATTTTCCCTACAGTTTGGGTCCATAACTCCTGGTTTTATGAATGGAATTCAGGTTAGTGTCAATGCATGAAGGGCAATGTGCTCTGTTTTTTCCTTTCTTTTCTCTAGTCATTTCTTGAATTCTCTTTCCCAAGGATGGAAAATTTTTTACTCTTGTTCTTTTAGATACCTGCTCGAACAAGCTCTGCTCCACCAAATTTGGATGAGCAGAAAAGAAACCAGGTTTGTTGGTTTTTTTTTTATTGTTGGTTCTTGTCTGGTTGTTTAGCTGGCATAGCAAGTTGCTTTTATCTACTATGAAATTAGAGTCACACCTTTACATCATTCAGTGCTAAAAATTATTAAAATAAAATAATATTTTACTGGAAGGGAAGAGTAAGTTATGAAGGGAAAAGGAATGATATTGTGAGGATTAAAATTAGTATTCTTCTCATTTGGATGAAGGAAGGAAAAGGAAGACTGCTACTAGAAAAAAGGAAGAGAAAACGGAAGAAAATTAAAATAAGTTCTTCTGTTTCCTGTCTCTTTCTCTAAATAGAGAAGCTAGAACTCCTCTCTTTCCTTCTGTTATTTCTGTCAACATGAAGTCTTTTACGTCTTTGTGTGTATGCTTTTATCCAGGGCTCAATTTAAGGTAGATTAGTATCCTGTAGCATCTCCAAAATTATCCTTTTGCCCACAGAATTTGGGTGAACACGAACATCATTTTTAAGTTGAAGACCACCGTACAAGCATCTTTTGGCAATCAGTGCTTAGTTGTTGTTAGTGGACCTAGTGCTGCAATTAATTATATTTTTTTTTCAAAGTATACACTGGTAACAATAGAAATTATTATAATTGTTATCACCAACTAGAAATTATTATAATTGTTATCACCAACTAAATTTTGGTGGTGGATTTCGTGATTCTTTTCTCACAGGCTCTTCATGATTCTTTAAGATCTACTCCTGCAATGCCGACTCCATCCATACCCAAACAGAAATTGACAAAAAAGGATGCAGGGGTTTCTGACCTACCTAATTCTGGTGAAGCTCACTCAGTGTCGAAATCGAAGAGGGATGCTCAAGTTTCATCTGCACCACCTTTGAACCAAGCTCAGAGGCCTTCTGTACATTCTGCACCTGGGATGTCCATACAAATGCAGTTTCATCAGCCACATGTTCCAGTTCAATTTGGTGGCCCCAATCCCCAAATTCAGACTCAGGCCATGACAGGCACATCAATGCCAATGTCAGTACCTATGGCTTTATCTTTGGGACATTCACCGGTGCAGCAGCCAATGTTTGTTTCAGGTCTACCACCACACCCTTTGCAGTCTCAAGGAATGATGCATCAGGGACAGAGTTTGAACTTTTCATCAGCAATGGGGTCTCAGCTTCCTTCTCAGTTAGGTAACATGGGAATTAATATGGCCCAACAATTTCCTCCGCAGCAGGTAGGAAAATATGTTGGTCCTCGTAGAATTGTAAAGATTACTCATCCAGAGACTCATGAAGAATTGAGACTTGATGGATCACCTGTTCCAAGGTCAAATCCTAATGTGCCGCCTCAATCACAACCTATTTCATCATTTTCTCATAATCATCCAATGAACTATTACCCTAATTCTTATAATTCCAGTTCTGTCTTTTTTCATGCTCCGAACTCCGTTCCTATGAACAGTGCCCAAGCTCCTTCTCAGCCACCAAGGTTCTATAACCAGGTTAAGGTCAGTGAGTGCTTCTTGTGCTTATCTGATGTTATTAGATGCAACTCATGCCTTTGACATGGCATTGTACAATTATTAGGTTAGGGGTGTTAGAATGTTGATTATGTAATAACCTAACCTCTTTGCCTGTTTATTTCCTGCAGGTGACAGTGAAACCACCTGGCGGGTCTCATGGTGAGAAAGACCCATCGCCATCTGCAAGCTTGCTTTCTGTTGGCAAGGGAGAATATTTGAAACCTTCAAGGCCACATGAAGAACATTCAGTCGGTCCACAGAAGGGAGTTGAGCCTTCATCTTCAATCTCTTTGCAGCAATCAAAGCCTAGTTTAGGAACATCATCTACAGCAGTTCCCATGGCAAGTGAAGAACCTTCTGCTGTGTCAGGTTCCTTCACTGTGGAGTGTGCATTGCTCAGTACTTCGTCTTCTGTTTCGGGCACCATTGATATTTCAGCATCATCATCATCAACCAACTCTGCTGAAGAAGCTGAAAAAGAAGCAGTTGCTGGGCTTGAATCCATTAAGGATAAACAGAAAAAAACAGGCAACAGAGCTCAGCTGGATCAAGTATTTTATTGCTTGTTTATTGATCCAATTAGTATAGATCCCTCCATCAGAGAGTTTAACTTATTTATAAGCCTAGTTTTGCATTATTATTTGCAGGTTGGTAAGCAATCTTCCTCTGTTTCAAGTTTGCCTTCTCAACTGCTAAAATCTGGACCTGTGGAAGCTAAAGTCACTTCATCGGGAGATAGCCTGCCATTGCAAGCTGCAAAAGAGTCAACATCGATACCTACTGCAGCTGCATCAGAGTTTGTGGAAGGCAATACAAGTGAATCATCTGAAGTATTGGGTATAGAATCTACAAAGAGCAGGCAGTCAAGTCCTGAGAAAGTGCGGATAAAGGAACACGGGGAAGTAAAAATTTCTGATAGTTCTAATCCTGATAAGCGTAGTTTGGAGACATCTTTAAAGTCTCTTTACATAAAACCTACCTTAATCATGGGGAATAATAAAGAGAGCTCTTCTCTGGAGATAACATCCACCAGTTTTGGAGGTTGTTCAGTAGAAACTGCAGAGAAAAAGATGGAAGAATCTTCAGGTTGTTGCTTTCATGATGCTAGAGTGGCAGACGATTTAGTTACACCTGCTTTGGTACCGGATGGTGCAAATGCTGAAAGTTCCATTTCAGTGATTGGTGTATCTCCTCATTATGATAGAACCTGTACTTTAGATGCTTCTTTTAGTGTGCCAGATGTCAAAGATCCTAAAGAAACCACTGTTACGAACTCTGCTACATCATGCGAAGACTTTGCCCCCATTTCAATTCCATCTCCTTCTGTGGCTGTTCTAAAACTTGAAAATGAAGATACTGAGATTAATAGTAGTGGCTCGCTTCCTTCACCATCAGGTTTTCAGGAGAAAGCCTTGTCAGAGCCTGTGGCTAAAAGTTTGACGAGCTCAAAAAAGAAAAGAAAAGATTTTTATCGAAAAGCTGAAGCTGCTGGTACAAGTTCTGATCTTTATATGGCATACAAGGGTCCTGAGGAAAAGAAAGAAAATGTAACCTCTGCAGAATGCACAGAAAATACTGCAAAGAAGAGCTCAAAGCAGATATTTACGGATGTGGCCCAGAGTAATGTGATGTCAAATGTGAAACCTTCTCAGAGTAAAGCGGAGCCAGATGATTGGGAAGATGCTGTCGACATCTCCACTCCGAAGTTAGAAACTCCAAAGAATGAAAATGAGACTAATGGTTCAGATGACAATGGATTGACTACTAAAAAATATTCCCGTGATTTCCTCCGCAAGTTTGCAGCACAATGCACCGATCTTCCTGAGGGTTTTGAAGTCACCCCGCACATAGATGATGCGTTGCTGGTTTCTGGCATCGGTGTTTTACGTGAGTCATACCCTAGTCCTGGAAGAAATATTGACAGGTCAATTGTGGGATCTAGATTAGACCGTCGTGGAAATGGCATGGGAGGTGATGACAAAAGGAATAAACCAGAGCCTCTTATGTCAGTGCGAGGGGATATACAGATGGATAATGGTTATTTAGGTAATGTAATAGGTTTTCGACCTGGTCAAGGTGGTAATCATGGTGTTCTTAGGACACCACGCCCACAGACACCTGGCCAGTACTCTGGGGGCATCTTTTCTGGGCCTACACAGTTCCCAGGTATGGTGGGAGGCTTGCAAAGAAATAACTCTGATTCTGATAGGTGGCAGCGTGGAACTGCTTTTCCGAGGGGTTTAATGCCTTCTCCTCAGACACCATTACAGTTGATGCACAAAGCCGAGAAGAAATATGAAGTAGGTAAAGTGTCGGATGAGGAAGAAGCCAAGCAGAGGCAGTTGAAAGCTATCCTAAACAAGCTTACTCCCCAAAATTTTGAAAAACTATTTGAACAAGTTAAGCAGGTCAACATTGACAATGTTACTACGCTCTCTGGGGTGATCTCACAGATATTTGATAAAGCTCTGACAGAACCCACCTTCTGTGAGATGTATGCTAACTTCTGCTTTCACCTTGCTGATGAGTTACCAGATTTGAGCATTGAAAATGAAAGAATCACTTTCAAGATATTACTCCTGAACAAGTGTCAGCTGGAATTTGAGAGAGGAGAAAGAGAAGAAGAAGAGGCAAATAAAGCTGATGAGGAAGGTGAAGCTAAACAGTCAGAAGCAGAAAGGGAGGATAAGAGACTCAAGGTACGAAGACGCATGTTGGGTAATATAAGATTAATTGGAGAACTATACAAGAAGAGAATGCTGACGGAGAGAATAATGCACGAGTGCATACAGAAGTTGTTGGGTCAGAATCAGAATCCCAACGAAGAAGATATTGAAGCCTTATGCAAATTGATGAGTACGATTGGTGAGATAATAGATCATCCCAAAGCGAAGGAGCACATGGATGCTTATTTTGACATTATGAGGCAGTTGTCAAATAACATGAAACTGTCTTCCAGGGTAAGATTCATGCTGAAAGATGCAATTGATCTGAGAAAGAATAAGTGGCAGCAGAGGAGAAAAGTTGAAGGCCCAAAAAAGATTGAGGAGGTGCATAGGGATGCCGCACAGGAACGGCAGACGCAAGCTAGCAGGCTAGCTCGTGCTCCGAGTATTGGGACTTCTGTTAGAAGGGGACCATCTATGGATTTTTCTCCCAGAGGTTCTAATATGTTTTCTTCGAGTTCCCAGATGGGTGGTTTCCGTGCTGTTGCCCCACAGATACGAGGTTATGGTTCACAAGATGCGCGGTTGGAGGAGAGACATTCCTTTGAGAACAGGACCACATCTGTTCCTTTGCCTCAAAGACCTCTTGGAGATGATTCCATAACCCTTGGGCCACAAGGTGGCCTTGCTAGGGGAATGGCTTTTAGAGGGCAGCCAACAGCACCTAGCGTTCATTTGGCTGAGATGCCAAATCCAGGAGATGCACGGAGGATGGGATCTGGTCTAAATGGATTCAGTTCTATGCCGGAACGGACAACTTATGGTCATAGAGAAGATCTCATCCCAAAACACATGCCTGCCGGGTTTGCTAATCCGACCATTTACGACCAATCACATCAACAAGAGCGGAATATAACCTACGAGAACAGAGATAATAGAAATATAGATAGCCACTTTGATAGATTTCTTGCATCTCCACCTACACGGGGTGGGCCAATAAATTCGATGCTAAATATTTCTTCGGAAAAGGTGTTGCCAGAAGAGCGCTTGCATGACAAGTCCATGTTGGCAATTAAAGAATTCTACAGGTATAATTTTGTCTCATGTCGGACATTTTGTAATTGTCTTATAATGTTTAGACTACAAACATACACATTAATAAGAGAGGACTACTAATCAAAAAGGAAAACACATGATTACATGATAAACACACCTTCCTTCAGGCCCTTTAGTCATAGTGAACTGAAGATGCTAAATTGTTTGATTTCTTGTTTCTATCTATCATGCCGTTTCGTTGGATTAAGTCAATAATAACCTCTTTTGTGGACTAACTAACTACTTTCGTTCATGTAACTGTGGTTAGTCCAGCATTTTCATGTTTGTGTCATAGAAATAATCTACAGGTTGGTTGTGGACCTGTTGTCATTTAAGTTGATCAAAAGATTCTTTTGGACTTATGCTTAATTCAGTTCTGTGGACAAATATATCTTCATGTCTAAATAATGATCTGACATTATGCTATGTATGTTTAATTGCAAGTATACTGATAATATTGTTCACAATCTAAACTGCTAAAATTTTGGGGAGTAGGGTTGTACAATCAAAATTCTCGAGTAATTGGCTTTGTCGTTCTATGATTTTCTGCAATTTTTATGACACAACATGAAATTTGAAAAAGCCTTGGTATTTTGATATTTGCCTTTTGACATTTTGAATTGGTTGTATTATTGTTATTCCTTATTATGAAGTTTTTACCATCCAAGTGCAATTTGGATTGGCCTATGGAAGAGAAAGTACAGAGATATATCATCAACTTATCTAGCAATGTAAATTGAGGATGACTAGGAAAGACAAACGAAGAGGATTTGTAGGTTGCTGAAACAATGCGATATAATCTGCCTCCTAAAGATTAGATGCAGTTCTCCTTCTCTGTACGTAATCATCTGTAGATATTCAGGTAGCCTGCGACAATTTGTGATTGAAGTTTTTGTATTGCTGTTGTAACCCTTCACTTAGATGATAAAAACTCAGACCTGACAATTTGTTTCTGACTCTCTGTAAGAAGCTAACCAAAATCAGTCTGGTTAATCCTTTAGGAATCCTGAAAGGGTTAAAACATCTTATGGTAAGAGTTCATAGTTTATCTTCTCTCCCTCTTTTCTGTTTTAGTAAAAGATGAAACAATTCGGTGATGATATATGAGACCATACTGGTGAGGAACAAGAAGATATGCAGTTGAGCATAGATGTTCTTAAGGGTGTGTTTGAGCCACATTATGTTGGAAGAATCTATTTTGGAATAGTAGATTGATGGAGAATGCGTGGTTGAAAAAGAAGGAAAAGTTATTGATGTGATGTAAAATATTATTTTATTGAAGAATGTGTGGTTGAAAATGAGTAGAAGAATGAGAATGAAAATATTAATGTGTGTCAAACATGGGCTAAATCTATTTTGGAAAGATTTTGTTACAAAATGTTTTCAGGGTCACTTGGGGTCTATGTCATTTAATTTCATACATTTCAAGAACTGTGTTAAAACTTGTAACCTATCATGCATTTGAGGAAGAGCGGACTAGAAGAAATTAACCTCCCACTGATCACAGTTGGATGACTTGATTAAACTTCGTAGTTTTTTCTGGGACTTATTTTTCTACACCATAGTCAGAAAATTCCTACTGCATGGAGCTATTGCAGAAACTATTAGCCCAAAATTTACATGGTGAGGAAATATGGTTCTAAAAAGTGTTCTTGATTAAGTCAAACCAAGTCTTTTAATTGTTGACAGACTCCCTGTACTCTTACCATCCGGGATTGACTAAATCATTTCCTTTTTGGTTGTCCTGAATTTTTATTCTCTTTCTTTAAATCGACAATTTCAGGAGTATCCTTCCTTGAAATACATATTTTGACTCGCAAAGATTTCTGGCCCCATTTTTATGTCAAAAAAGAAAAAAGAAGAAAAAACTAAGTTATATCAAGTTCAAAGCTCTGTGCCAATTCAAATAGGAACATTCAATTTTCTGGCAGAGGAAATATTTCCTTAGAACTGCTAAAGTGGGACTTATGCCTGCATTCAGTATTCTTATCATTGCAAGGCCACTTGGGTATTGCCTTCAAAAAGTTGGAATTATGCCTGTATTATTGCTAAGAGTAGATAACAAATCTTTGTAAGGCCATTTATGTTTATGGTGAGGATTGATTTTTTGGTGCTCTCACTCTATCTTCCATGGAAATGTGAGATTTGGTCCTCTAACTGTGCTGATATCCACTTTTTAGTAATATCTTTCTCTTGAGTCCCCTTGGAATGGACGCCTTCTATTGCAGTTTTGCATATATATGGACGTCAAGACTGCAGCGGGTTTTTGATTTTTAACTTTGTGTAGTTCGGGTCGCATATTGCGAGGTTGCTTGCCTCTTGCTGAGATGCTTAGTGGAACAATATTGTTGAAGTGCAGGAGTGGTGAAATACAAAATTTTTTGGGGTTGTTTCTTGTGTGAATCAGATTATAAAAGTGGAATGAAAGGATGTGCATATAGTTGCCGAAATCTACTACCGACTAAGTAGAATCTTTTTTTTTTTTATATAAATTTATTTATTTTCGATCCTAAGTTTTATCACCTGGTTTTAGTTGCCTTACACTTTCAAAGGTAACTGTTTTCCATTCAGAACATGTGTGGGGAGATTCCATTTGACTTCTTCTCGATTGTGGCTCGATTGACCTGGTTGTACTCATGTTTTCATCTTAATTAACTTTTTGGGCTTTTTTGGGTTACTGTATCTAAATTTATCAACTTTACCAATTTGCCCAGTTTGGAGAGGGAGGTTTTTCTTTGGTTTTGGCTCTAAGTGGCTTGATTCCTGGATCGACCTGGTTGAAATATATGTGTTCATGGTTGTTAATTTTTTGAGGGATATTTTGTGTTGTTTTATCGAATTCTATTATTAACTTCATCATTTTCCCCTGTTTGGGGAGGTTTTCCTTTGATTTTGGCTTTGTTTGAGATTTGCCCAAGGTTCTGGTCCTTTTGGATATCATATAATTTTGCTCAAGATACTAATTGGCAACATAATTATAAAAAAGGGTATTCTTATTAATATGGAACTAAGGTTCCAATTTATATTTATTTTTTAACTTTTGGTCCCGTAAGATATTTAACATGTTTTACGTCTTTGAGAGAGGTCCATGATATTTTTCATCGTACCTCACACAGGTTCAATATTTTCGGCAGTTTAGATAGGTGTTGATTATTAATTTCGATTGTTTGATTATACTTCTTTCCCTTTTAATGATATTTTGCATTTATTTCACTGAAAAAATGCAAGGGGAATAATATATTGCTCTTCTCTCTATTACTTTTGGCTTTGTACTGGGTTCTACAGAACTGAATTGGGTGTAGGTAAGGAGTTTGAAAATTCTATCCGAACTTGTTTATTTTGATTGATTTAATTACGTTCATACGGGCAATGTAGATCATATTCACTCTCTTGTTTTTCAAAGTTTAGTTTTATCACGGAACATTTATTTATTAGGGGTCTATATGTAAATTGAGTATCTGTATTTTCAGTGCAAAAGATGAGAATGAGGTTGGTTTGTGCATCAAGGAATTGCAAGCCCCCAGCTTTTATCCATCGATGATCTCCATCTGGATTACCGATTCATTTGAGAGGAGGGACATGGAGAGAGATCTCTTGACAAAGCTTCTAATTAATCTTGCAAAACCTCAAGATGGCATTTTAAGTCTAGATCAATTCATCAAAGGGTATGCTTTCTCATGTTTGTGCTTAGTACATTCATATGCATATCGACACTCGTTTTGATGTTCATATTTCCCTCAACAGGTTTGAATATGTTCTTGCTGGGTTGGAAGATGCTGTCAGTGATGCCCCATGGGCAGCAAAGTTTCTTGGTCGCATCTTTGCCGAAGTCATATTAGAGGACATCGTTTCATTTTCTGAAATTGGACGGTTGATATATGAAGGCGGGGAAGAGCAAGGTCATCTTGTCAAAATAGGGCTTGCAGCAGAAGTCATTGGTACTATCTTGGAGACGATCAAAACTGAAAAAGGTGATTCTACATTGAGAGATGTCTGTTCCGGCTCTAATCTACAGCTCGAAAAGTTCAGGCCTCCTGGTTCTAACAAATCATGCAGAATAGACAAGTTCCTTTAGAGGACACTGATGCTCATTGTATCTGGTGAAGAAAGTCATCTCCAATTTTTTAGATCACCTTTTGAAATCGACAGATAAAATTATATTCTGGGCAGATGGGAATTTATGTAGAGGGTTACCTCAATGTTTTTACATTATTGACTGAAATCTCTCGAGGTTCGACTGAGCAACCGATTATTCTCTTCCAAGTATATCTCAGTCTTTACGTCAATCATTTTTTTCTTGTTTCTATATAATCTTTAAATAGGTTGCATTCAGTTAATTCTGGAATTGAGCAAGGTGTTTGAATTTCACAGTTAACTTTTTGCTTGCTTCCTGTGAATTATTTTTTTGTACTTTTTAGAGCCTAAACTCTGCTTATTAACTTTTGCTGTGATTATCAGATTAATATCTTGTATCTGTAAGTTGGATGATTGCTTAAGTTGTTGCGCAGATAATATTCTAAGGGAGTCGAGGTATTGTGAATAATCTGTATTTATGTTTGTACAGTGATTCATCACTGATGCACAAAAAATGGACGAAAGTTAATTACCAAATATCTTTGAGCTATTATTGTAATTAATACATGTTTGGCTGTGCTTATAGGCTTACTTAAAAGAAATGAAGTTAATAATATAAGTAATTTTTTAGTCGATAAAAACAAATTGGATGGTCACCAACTTATCAAAATTGTCATTGATTATTAAACTTTAAACATTTTCAAATGATCATTGAACTAATCAAACCATTATCTCATCAATCACTATGTAACTTAATGTTAAAAAATTCTAAGATTTCGTTGACGTGATAAACGAAAACTTGAAATGGCGCATTATTGCCATTAGCCAGGACAAACCAGTTAAAAATAAGCTTATAAAAAATGCGATTAAATTAATAAAAAAATAATACTAAACGAAAATGCGGATAAATAAATTAAAACAATTAGAGGTTGAAATTCAGTCTCATCTATTTTCAAAAATTTTAATAGATGAAAGCGTTGATTTGTCGTCAACTAAAAATAACAACGTGTCAATTCGAATTTTCTAATTGTGAGTTATTGAGTGATGGATATGATAATGATTTATTAAATTTGTAGACAATTTGAAACACATTTAAAGTTTAATGACCTATGAGTGCAAGAACACCCGGATAGAAGAAAGAGGAACACTTTACTTTTGTTCTTTGTTTCACAGTGAAAAACATATAGAACTTTATCGAGTTAGTGAATGAAGAATCCAAAGCATAGAGTCAATTCAAAGATCCTATCATTTTAGGTCATTAAAAGTTTTCACCAACCAGAATGGGAGAGTTAAAAGGACATTGATTATAAGATTTGACATACTAGTTTTGATTAGAATTTTTCACCCCGTTTGAATGATCCACATTCTTCTCAAAATTCATTCTTTTAAAATTCATTTTCAACCACACAATTTTCAATAAAATAATATTATACGCAAATTCAAAAATTTTTCTTATTTTTTAACCACATATTTTTCACCACATCACATTATAAAATTTATTTTTTTCCAAAAAAATGTGCCTCAAACACCCCCTTTATCTTGTAATAAATTGCAAAGCACAAAGGTAATTAGTTGATATAATTTTTAACATAATGTCACATGCCAACTTATTATTGGACTGTTTAAAACATAGACAACTTTTTCATCAAATCATATAATGCCAACACATATTCTGTCATTCTCTCTTTCATACATTTTCCGGCACACAAACATTATTCAATTATTTAGTCCCGTTTGACAGCAATTATTTGAATTTTTTTCTATGCACTCATTTTTAACCACACATTATACAATAAAATGTTCTGTACGTAAATACAAAATTTTTTCGAACTTTTTAACTACAAATTCTCCTAAAAATCATTATTCAAAACATTGTTTTACCCAAATAATGACTATCAAACATGTGCTTAATTTGATACCATTGTTATCCCCTCTTTCGAAATGTTTTGGAGCGAGAGTGGGACGATCGGAGTTTATTGTTCATTTTTTGGCATTTCTTTTTCGAAAATGTAGGTAACTTTGGTAGTTATAAGAAAAATATGCAAATCAAGATAGAATAATGATATTTAGCGTCAGTGGTGCTAGAACACCATATGTTCAATTAAATGAATTATGTTACATTACTTTTAAATGAATTTATAATTTAATACCACGCGATTCCCACCTAAACTGGTGTTTGATATTAGTGATGTTGAATAATATTACTCATCAATATTCGGCAAATTAAACAGTAAATTAATTGTACAAGTATACATAACTTTGTCAGACATTTTAATTTTTGTAGGTAATGTTGAAATTCAAAGGTCAAAAACACCCTCATTTTTTAAAACCAATTTCCAAAAATAATCATGCCATTCAACTTTTAAACAACCTCCCACCATTTACTTGAACAGTAGAAATCACATTCTTTGACTTGCCACAACACAACTCCCCAACAGTCAACCATGGATTGTGTTTGTCTCAAAAATTATCAGCAATTCATTAAATGTGGCCCCCACAATGCAGAAAATGAAATCGACAATTCATTAAAAGTGTGTTTGATGCACATCAAAATGAAAAGAATGTATTTTTTTGTGCTGTGATGGTGAATATGTGGTTGAAAAAAAAAGAAAAATTATTGATACGATGAAAAATATTATTTTATTGAAAAATATGTGGTTGAAAATGAGTAGAAAAATGAAAATGTGGTACCCACAGTGCAGAAAATGAAATTGGCAAAAAATCGGAATAATGGGACTCAAACACAAGGTAAATTTTCTTGGGATTTGTTAATTCAAAAATGATTTTTAATTTTTTTTTTCAAGTATCAAGAATGATGGAGCTAAAAAAAGGCCAGCTTGTTTTGTAAAACTTACCAATGTGCAAGTAAACCTTTAAACGTAGATGAGTATGTTCGTAATATATCTAAAAATTTGTATCACAACGATGTTGAATAGTATTTTTTAAAATTTCGAGTAGCCCATAACCATGCTTAACTAGCTCGTGTCAAGCGCTTCTACTACATGAAAGGCAATTTACTTAAACCGCATGTCGTGTACGTAGATTTGTAGATCTCTAAAAGATAATTTTTTTTAAAAAAAAAAAAATCGACTAAGAGATAATTTAGGAATGTAACGTATGATAATCGAGTTTAACTAAAGATGATATTCGAGTCTCTTCCATCAAGTTTTTCAAAGAAAGTAACCATCCTAAAATGGTCCAACTTGGCAGCCACACTCCCGAAGCCATCGACATTGACTTCTTACATATATAGCCCCCCAAAAAAAAAAAAAAAAAAAAATCTAATAATTTTGAGGATTTTCTTCTAGAAAATCACAATTTTGTTCTGTTTTATTTATATTATAAGCTTAAACAGTTAGAGACTATGCACATTTATACACGTGTTCTTTATAAATTTTGTTTTCAAAACACAAACAGGAGCGGAAAGGGACCGTACAAGTTGGAGGTATTCATTAAATTCTATGAAAATGACTTTTTGGAACACATTTGCTTACTTTTGAGGATGGATGTGGTCCCATATAGTTCGATTTCAAATAGAATCGAAATTGAATACACAATCAATAATTTCTATATAAATTGAACTATTAAATTACATTGGTAGTTATGAAATAGAACCATAAGGTTTTGATTTGTTTTGGTTCAATTCAATCGAAAATTCTAATCTTGACACAAAATATTGTCTAACAAATTCACCAAATAAACATAATTAAGCTCCCGTTTGTTACATATATTTTTTTCAAACTCATTTTCAACTACACATTTTTCAATAAAATAATATTTTTTATCGTATCAATAACTTTTCTTTACTTTTTAACTACATATTTCCCATCATATCACTATTTAGCCCCTGTTTGTTTGGCATTTTAAGTAGAAATCTGACGGTTGTGGAGGGGTTCAGCAGCCATTTTTGACCAATCTCTCTCGGGGGTGGGACCCACAAATTTGAAATAAACGGTCCAAAAATTCATTTTTATGTTAAAATAATGTCAAACAAATAGGGGCTTAAAATACATTTTTTCCTCAATAATATCTATCAAATACACCATAACTATAAAAAAAATAGTTGAATTAGAACTTGATCTTATTTCTTGGTGCTAAGTATTAGAACCGAGATTGAACAAAAATTGACAGGTTGATACATTTAAAATTTAAGTATAATCGAACCGAACCAATTGGTTCAAGTTTGATTTAATTGGTTAAATTCTTTTGCCCACCCCTTACTTCTATAGAAAGAATTATCGTAATCGTGTTTAGATATATTATTTTTTCTATTGCATGTTTGACTAAGCTTTTAATAGTTAATACATTCGTATTGGCTTACTTGCTATTGAAATTATTAAAGAAATTTGTGAAATTGTTATCGAGTATATCTCTTTGAGGGCACATATTTCAGTCTTTGCTCATTATAATACATTTATGTCAAATCTTCTTGCTTAAAACTAATCTTTTTTATTTTATTTTATTTTTTGCAATAAAATTTAATGAAAAATTTAAATTGAGATATCGAGCTATTACAAGTTAAAGCAAGAAGGTTAGGTGTCCAAATTTTTAGATCTCTAACCTTCCAGTTCCAGTTTATAGCACTGTGTCCCCACCAACATAGGTTCTCTCTTTAACCATAGAAACGCCATTTTTTGCGGCCATTAAAATGTCAAATTGTACGTAAAAACATCATTATACCTTATTTTTGTCAATAGATCATGGTACCTTTAGTCTTCGTGCCTATTATCGCACCCCGAAATCTCTCGGACACCCGCTAATCACTATCACCCACCAACTAGAAAAGTTTGAGTCGAATTGTCCTGTAAGCTTACGTAGTTTGCTTGTCCACTCAAAAAACGGCAACTATACTTCGTAATATTTAATTTTACTTGTATCCTTGTTTTATTTTTATTTCTCAAACTACTCAATCATACGAGTAAATGAATTAACATAAAATATCTAATTTTATTAAAATATTGTCATTGGTAAGAGGAAAAATGATAAATAATAGTTGGCACAAACAAAACTTTCCATTTATAAAGATATTATATATTCGTGTTAGGCTAAGCTAGTAAGCTCCCTTATAAGGAGTATCTTTACTAGTCAAGAATATCCATCGATTGAAAAAAAAAAAAAATAAATAAAAAAATTCTATGGAGATGAAAAACTATAGCTGAAGATTTTAAAATAAAATTAGGGATGATAAATACTCCTCCTCCGTCTCGTCTCGTCTCGTTTCATCCCGTCCGACGTTGTCCCATCTTGAATAAAGTAGGAATTCCCGCTTCATCTTCGATCTGCCCCAAATCTTGCTTTTTTCTTTTATATATATATTATTTATGTTTTTAATCTCCATCTCAACGGATTAGACAGTTCCGCTTCACTTCATTGCCATCTCAGAATAAAATAGTTTATATTTAAATTACTGAACATATGTTTCGCTCATATTTGTAAATATTCAATTAATTTTTTAACTATATGTTTCGTATGATTCTCAAGTGCTAACTACTCATTT
Organism: Fraxinus americana; assembly: GCA_035079005.1. NCBI lineage: Eukaryota > Viridiplantae > Streptophyta > Magnoliopsida > Lamiales > Oleaceae > Fraxinus > Fraxinus americana. The sequence continues at coordinate 9,759,081 of CM068719.1, forward strand.
ACCATTTCTTTCTACTTTTTATAAACAAAACCGTTTATAAAGTAATTCTCAAACACAATTTTATTTTATTAAGAGTGTGTTTGGTAGGGATTTTTTGGGGAAGAATTGATTTTTGAATAGTGATATGATGAGAAATGTGTGGTTGAAAAAGAAGAAAAAAGTATTGATGTGATGGAAACTATTATTTTATTGAAGAATGTGTAGTTGAAAATGAGAATTAATTTACTGCAGAAAATGAGAATCTGTACCAAACAGGCTCTAAATGTTGATTTTCAACTTAAAAAAGTCAAGTTTAAATACCGCAAAATGTCTCTCACCTGCTTGAGTCTTTGTCGCCGTTTGCACATTTTGAGTCTAAGAATACATTTTTTTGTTTGATGTGATGAGAAATATGTGGTTGAAAAAGAAGGAAAAGTTATTGATGTGATGAAAAATATTATTTTATTGAAAATTGTGTGATTGAAAATAAGTAGAAGAATGAGAACGAAAAAATAACGTGAAATTTGGTCTATACATAAGGCAGGAGTGGATCGTCCGTACTCCCCAAATATCCACTCGACAGCGATCCAAAGAGACGCAAGTCTACAATACAATAGTTAAACACAACCAAAATCAAGTACAAGTTGATAAATTTTCATACTATAAGAAGAAAACCAATAAACAAAGGAAAGACAGTCCAAGCGATTGTTGAATGGAAGCCAGAAATGAAAAATTTACAGGTTGTTTTTTCTCTCTTTATTCCGCTTTTTTTGCTTCAATATATTTATCTGGGTTCAGTTTATTTTTTTAGTTTGCTTTTCTATTTCTCGCAGTTCTTCAATCTGGGTACACCTTCTTCTTCTTGAATTTTCCGTTTTACAGTTTTTCTGAATTTTTTTTATAGATTTGATTATTTTAATCTTCTGCTATGTTATTTTTGCGCTAGTTCTTTTCATCTTCAGCTATTTACAGCAATAAATTAAGCCTTATTGGGTTCTTTACTTCTTTTTCATTTAATATTTAATGATTACTGTTAGATTTCTTTATTCCTTTTACTGGGACTCTTCAATTTATGTGAATTGGATTTTTATTGAATTCTGAATTTTTTTTTTATATATATTTAACAGGTGTTCAACGGAAGATTTAGTATTCAAAATTGAATCTTGAAATTGCTTTTTATTTTGGAGAAGAAAAATGAAGTGTTTCTATTACTTCAAGGATAAGAGTCGAGTCAATGGACAAAGATCAGCCCCTTTGAAATACCAAAGCAAATCCTATACATCAGAAGCTGAGAGTGTGATCAAATCTTCATCTTCAGCTCCTTCGCCTCGCAGTTTATCTGAATTATATGAAGAAAAAGCTCAAAACTTGAGAGTTTTTAAGTTCTCTGAGCTTAAACAGGCCACTAGTAACTTCCATAGATTACTTAAGATTGGTGCAGGTGGTTTTGGATGTGTATATAAGGGAACTATCAAACCCGTTGATGAAAAGGGCGATCCTTTTGTAGTTGCCATCAAAAAACTCAACACAGATGGCAATCAGGTATATAAATTTTGTCATACTTTGATGAAAAACAAGTTGTTGTTTTATATGCTTGAAGTATTTTCTTTGATTTAGTATTTGATTAGAGAACTTCTGTGTGCTAAAGAATCATGTACGTGCCTCGGAAGAATCTTCTAGGATAAGTTACTTTTTTCAACTTATAAGTGAGAAAAGTTACTTATTTTTGATGGGAAAGTAGGGCTGCAAGTAATTTACTCATATTGAACTTGATCGATAAAAATATTACTTATCCCTTGTTTGGAAGCCATTTTCAGCAGATTTTTAGCAAAATTTTGCCTGTTAAACAGTAAAAAGGCAGGTGCATCTATTGACCAAACCAAGCAAAATTACCTTTGTACCCTTTTGACATTTATTTCATTGTATTTGAAAGATGGGCATTTCAGGGAATTCATTTGATGTTGAGTCAATAATGATAGTTGCATAGAGACTCACGTATTGTTCAAATAGTCCAAATTATTCTTAAAATCCAGTAAGAATCGTGCCCAGACAAGGGTTTAGTCCACCTTTAAGTAAATTTTAAGCTTAGTCAAATTTGTCATTGGCATTTCTGTTTTTTGTCCTAACTTATCCTTATATTTACTTACTCTTTTGATTGCAATTATTCTGGTCAATTGCAGATGATCATGCGAAAATGTTATTGGATTCAGATTATGTAATTCCTTGTAGGATCAAACTTTTTATTTTTGGCTGAAGGAATTAACTCTGAGGTTCTCATTTCCAAATCTTATCTTGCATAAGTCACATGCTTGGCACATGTAGAAGCGAAGATACTGTTACTTTCTATTACTTTCTTAGCCTCCGTTGATCATCATATTAACATTGTTAACGATGAAATCCATAAAAAAATTGTATGGAACTAAAGATGGGCTAAAATCTTTGGAGGAGGCATTTTGTATTTTATAAGATCGAAAAATGATGAGTTTGGCTGATATCTTCATTTTTATGTTTATTATGCTGATGCAGTTGAAATGTAATGTTAATTCCATATTTAATGCCATGAATGAGCTCAACATTGAATCATTGACTACCAGTTGAAACCTTTGCACCTGTATTGTGTTACTTCTAGCTTCAGCCAGATTTCCTGTTTACTTACTCTGGTAAGATGTATAATTGAAACACTATTTTTTCCTGGTTTTTTAGGGTCATAAAGAATGGGTAACAGAGGTGAAATTTCTTGGTGTTGTGGATCACCCAAATCTCGTTAAACTCATTGGATATTGTGCCGTGGATGGTGAGAGAGGTATCCAGCGGCTACTAGTATATGAATACATGCTGAACAAAAGTTTGGAAGATCATCTTTTCAATACGTCATTTCCAACTCTTTCTTGGGATCAAAGATTGCAAATAGTGCTCGGAGCAGCTCAGGGATTGGCTTATCTTCACGAGGAATTAGAAGTCCAGGTTTTATCTTCACCGTAGAATACCAATTTTACTTTTTATTTTCTGCTTATTACGTAATAAGCTGCAATTATTCTAAATTGATCCTTTGATCACCAAGATACACTTTCTTAGAAAATTGACGATCTTCCTTGGAACTTACTGTTGTTTATATAATTGATTAGGTTATATATCGGGATTTCAAGTCATCAAATATTCTATTGGATAAGGATTTCAAGCCAAAGCTTTCAGACTTTGGGCTCGCTCGGGAGGGTCCAGTTGATGGAAAAACTCACGTTTCTACAGCGGTAAATTCACCTTTGGTCATAATGGAGTTTTGCTTCTTGTGTGATGGGTGAAAAACTTCATAACAAATTTCTAATAAATATCTAGATAAGTTGAACAAAGAGATGTTAAAAGGGTAGTTCTGTTCTCATGGTGTTTTGAGCATTATCAGATATGAAAGTTGTTTAATTTTGTTAATCAATTTAGAGTGGTAGGGCGGGCATGGTCCGGTTCCAAAGAGAACCAAACCAAGAATTACTAGGTATCTTGTGAACGTAACCGTTGGATCCAACTTTAATTATGGAACCAAATTGGTTCATTTCTGTACTGTAATTAAAATTTTAAATGTTTTCATATTTCCAGCAACTATTTTCATTCTCCTAATGTTTGAAACCACACAACATATATGGACAAAAATAGGGTGGATTAACTCTTCTGTATTGTATAGGAAACGGACAAAAATAACGTATCTTAATCTTTCAAACATCAAAATGAAGCTTTCCCATGATAAAATCTCATTTATGTGTATCATGTTTTGTAACTGATTGTGGCAGGCCTGTTTTCTGTGATTAGGTCGTCGGAACATATGGATATGCTGCCCCAGATTATGTTGAGACGGGACATCTTACTTCTAAGAGTGATGTTTGGAGTTTTGGCATTGTATTGTACGAAATCTTGACTGGTAGGCGATCAGTTGAAAGAGAGAGACCAAGATCAGAGCAGAAACTGTTAGCTTGGGTGAAACAATACCCCCCTGACAGTCGGAAATTTGGCATGATAATGGACTCGAGACTCGAAAATCAGTATTCGCTCAGCAAAGCTCGAGAAGTTGCTAAATTGGCGGATCATTGTTTGGTAAAAAGCACAAAGGACCGGCCAAAGATGAGCCAGGTCGTGGAAAGATTAAAGCAAATAGTTCAGCTTTCAGCTGACGAAAGCCCGTCGGCCAAACATTTCGAGGGCATTGAAGATGAACCGATAGAACAAAAGGCCGTTAAAAAGATGGGAGTCTCGGAATCGGCCAAAAGACGAATGAAACATTTGGCTAAAATAAGTGAAAATATAGATGGTGTAAATAGGAGAAGATTTATGATCATGCAGGGTGCTAAAGTTATATAGATATGCATTTTTCTTCTTCTTGAAATATGTATGTTTTTTGGGCTTCTATGTATGTAGTAGAACAGAGCAGATGAAAAAAAAAAAAAAATTATATATATATATATTACTAGTTAAAAAATTGAGATTTCGACTTCAAATCTGGTTTTGTTAGTCTGATTTGTCCAAAACTGTTGAACCGTGTTGTCTAAGTTATAAACACGAGAAAACAACTTTGTTTAAAGTCTAAACGTAAGAGAACAAATATATCTATTTAGCACTTCTCTTTTCTATTTCCATTTTAGCTAGTCTTGAAGATAGGGGATGAGTGATGCCACCATTTGAAAAGAGACAATGCATGATGCACGAGATAATTTAGTAGCAGTTATGGTTTTCTAAGTACTTAGGCCATCTTCAGTGCTACACCAAATTTTGCACCAAACTAAAATTCATCTCCAACCATTACACCAAAAGTTACATCAAATGAACAACGTTAAATCATTTTCGTGTCTTTTTTTTATTCTTAGTAATTTATTTATTTGAAATATTATTTATTTTTTTATTTTAAAAATACATAAAATTTAGTAATTAATTCAATAATTATTATTTTCAACATTTAAAATTTATTTTTAATGTAAATAATAATAATAATAATAATAATAATAATAATAATAATAATAATAATAATAATAATAATTATATAACACAAATGACACAAATACCCTCCAATAATTCTTTTAGCAAAATGAAAAAAATGGGCAAATTGGACTTTGCACCATTTTGGTGCAAAAATGAATAGTGTTGGACCACAAAATTTGGTGTCACATTGGAGCACTTTTACACCAAGTTTTGGTGCATTTTGGTGTTTTGGTGTCTCCATTGGAGACGCTTTACATGCTAGACTCGATTATGAATATTTATAGAAGTTAAGATCAATTCTATTCAATTGGCAAATAGTACAGCAATGAGTGCCATGTCCTAATGAGGTCGCCCAGAATGATACTTTAGCGCCATTGGTACTAAATAACACCGTTCTTACAAAAATAAAAATTTCACGGTATGATAAATTGCTGATGTGGATCGCCATGTCATCATGATGACACATTGCTATCTGACGTGGCAAACTTACATGTCTGTCCCCCTCAAGGTTGACCACGCAAACTCGCGTTGCTCCGCCCCGAAAGGAATGAAGAAATCTCCGAAGAATAACCAGCGGATCTCGGACATTTGGTGGTTCGCACTGGTTGCCGCTGCCTTGAAACTCCTCCTTATCCCCGCCTACCGGAGCACAGACTTCGAGGTCCACCGCCACTGGCTGGCTCTAACTCACTCTCTCCCCTTCTACCGCTGGTATTCCGACACCACCAGCCCATGGACACTCGACTACCCACCTTTCTTCGCTTACTTCGAGAAATTCCTCTCCTTCTTCGCTTCTCTTGTGGACCCCACCATGACTCATCTCCATAATGGCCTTAACTACGCATCCCCTCTCGCAATCCTCTTCCAACGCCTTTCTGTTATCTTTTCAGATGTTGTTTTAATTTACTCCATCCATAAGTTAAGCAAGGATCTTAAGAAAACTGAGAAATTCTTGATCTGGGCTTTGATTATTTGGTCGCCCGGATTGTTTATTGTTGATCATTTGCATTTTCAGTACAATGGGTTTTTGTTGGGGATGTTATTGTTATCCCTTTCTTATTTGGAGGAAGGGAGGGATGTGATGGGAGGATTTGTTTTTGCTGTCTTGCTGTGTTTTAAGCACCTTTTCGCAGTGGCTGCGCCTGTTTATTTTGTGTATTTGTTTAGGCATTATTGTAGGGGTGGATTCGTTAAGGGGTTTGGTAGGTTGGTGGTAATGGGAAGCGTTGTTTTGACTGTCTTTGCGGCAGCTTATGGACCTTTTGCATATTATGGGCAGGTAAAGATTTCTCCTTTTTAAGTATCAATAGAATTTAAATCTGAACCAATTGTTGATTGCTTGCAATGCGAGAAAGAAACTGTGACACAGGATTGTTTCTTGATGTCGAGTTGCTTGAAGTTTGTGTTGACTGCTGATTCTTGCTTCTTATGTGCCAGATACATGTACATGGCTTCGATTGTTTCTGGTCTGAGACCTTTGTGTTACTTCATGAAATGTTTATGTTCTATGACAACAAGCGTGAGAATTGTAGTATAGTTAATTGGACTTGGGAGACTGGAATAGCAAGTTGCGAAATTGTCTCTGTTTTGAGTGTGCTAATTTGAATCTCGACAATATCTCCTAAGGAGCAACCTACATAATATTGCCATAATTTTGATCATTGTCATTTTGAACTGGGGCCAGTGCTTAAATGATTTCTTTTGTCCAATTTGATGATCATATTTTATTTGATTGTGAGCCAGGTGTTGTTTTGTACAATAGTTGTGCTTAACAGTGAAACTAAAGGTTTTTGAATCGAGTTCAATGTTTCATTTCCTTTTGTGCCAATTGGAAGATATTTCAAAATTGCATGAAGTGGACATTTTTACTTTCTGATCACTTTATTGCACAAGTATTTTATCAAACAGTTGTGTATAGATTTGCATCATTTTTGTACTTTTCACCTTGCAGATACAACAAGTTTTCCGCCGCATGTTTCCTTTTGGCAGGGGACTCTGCCATGCGTATTGGGCTCCAAATTTTTGGGTATTCTATATCATTTTGGATAAATTGCTTGCCTTTTTGTCTGTGAAACTGGGGTTTAACATCCAAGCACCAACAGCTTCATTCACCGGTGGGCTAGTAGGGGATTCTTCACCTTTTGCTGTATTACCCACGGTAACAATGTCTAGTCTCTTATTAAATGTACTGTGGATCTAACTTCTGCCATTGTTTTCAAACCACCTAACCAAGTCATTGATAAGGAATGTTCAAAACTGATACAGAAATTCAGGCACTCTGCCTATAGTCCTGCAATTAGAATGCTGTCTGAAAAATCAGACCACTTGCAGAATTGTTTGTTGTCATGTTGAACATTCTTTATCAATGGGTTAGGCTAATATGCAAAGCATAAGGTTTCTCTTCTGGCATGGTTTTCTGTTCATCTATTAATCTCTTGATGATGTGAAACATGAAAAACAATAGTCTATTGATTCATTAGATGACAAATGCAGATCACCCCTTTGATCACACTCATCACGGTCCTTCTTGCAATAACTCCTTGTCTCATAAAGGCTTGGAGAGATCCCCAACCAAGGATGGTTACGAGATGGGTAGCCTACGCTTATGCTTGTGGATTTCTATTTGGGTGGCATGTTCATGAAAAGGCATCGCTTCACTTTGTGATTCCCCTTTCCATTACTGCCCTGAAAAGTGCAGAAGATGCTAAGCATTACTTCTTTTTGTCCACGGGTACGATAATGCTCCCTCTTTATTCTCTTGAAGCACTTGTACTCTGTGATGAAATGTATGCACATATTTTATGAGTGCTACATTTCTTTGTCTGGATTTTAACCCTTTATTTTTTCACTTAATGATATAGAAAAGAGTTGGCACCGCTAGATCAAGATTATTGACATTGGTATGATTATTTAATTGGTTCTCCTGAAATTATATTCCAAAGCACACCCCTTATTTCTCACAGTGCCTCTGTGAAGGCTTTAACTCCCTACACTACCTTAGCAACATCACACCATACAACATTTTCACATAATAAGCGTACCTCGTTGTGCAGAGCCGTATAGCCTGTAAACTATTATAAACTTGATTCATAAGATCTCAATTTAGTCATTGGGGTGCTGTAATGTTTTCTCAAGCATTGATATCACGGTTGGTACGTTGAGAACGTCTTTAGTGATCGTGAATATTGCAGATGATGTCTTTTTCTTGAATGCATATACTGCTCCTCAATTTCTGTATTTCTTTATATTTGTGTAGATATGATTTTAAAGTTTCCTTATTTTTCTCTCTAAAATAGTAATTCTGAATTTGTGTATTTCTTAAGTTTTGTAAAATTTCTGCCCACACACATACACATATAGGTGTTGTTTAAATATTTCAGACCATGGATCTGGTGCATTGGTGGATAGGACTGGGGACTTCTTCAATGGGTTTTGGTTTTATTTTTGGAGCAAAATACGGTCTTTCTTTGGGGTTTGGGGTATAGCAAATGTGTGCAAGGATAATGTTGTTGTATAATGGGGTATGATGATTTTGGAAGCTTGAGGGGAGTGGAGGCTGCCACCTCCCCTAGGTCTGTCATTTTAGTCATTCCCTGCAAGCTCTTTGTTCATGCCTTCTTTATCCCCTGTTTGAACCCCATTTTAGGGAAGAAATGTTTTTTTTTTGTTTTTAAGAATGTGTGGTTAAAAAATAAGAAAAGGTTTTCGGTTTACGTGTAAAATTATTTTATAGGAAAATGTGTGGTTGAAAATGAGTTTCAAAAAAATGTGTTTTTGGAAAAATGGAGGCCAAACATAGGCTTAATAATACTGCAGCAGTGGGAAGATGAACAGTCCAATTTCTTCTTATAACATACTGGAAACATATGTGTAACTGCAGTGCTATTTAGTACAGTTCATTTTTAAAGACCTTTATATGGAGACTAATGCACATCTCTCATTTGCGCAGTGTCGTGCTACTCACTCTTTCCTCTTCTATTTGAAGCTCAAGAGTATCCCATTAAAGTTTCATTACTTCTCCTACATGCTATTCTCATGTGGTTTGGCTTTTCCTCTCATTTCTCTGAAAGTAAAGTTGGAAAAGCAAGTTCATCAGTGCCGGAAAAAGATGACAAATTAAGAAGTCCTAATATTGATAGGAATGCCGAGTTTGTAGTTGGATGGTGTGGCAAGGCCTATCTGTTCGGCTTATTTGTTGTTGAGATATGGGGACAGTTTCTTCATCCTCTCATTTTTGGTAACAGGCTTCCGTTTCTCCCCTTAATGATGATTTCAATTTATTGTGCACTAGGAATGACATACTCTTGGATATGGCAATTAAGATATATCGCCAAGTCTCGTTGATTACACGTTTCTTATAGCCCTTCTCATCCCAACACACATCACATACAGTTTTACTAGGTTTTTGTTGTACTTCGAGGGAGTTTACCAGACAGCCAATTTTACACAGTAACAGAAGTGACTCGATATTCTTCATCTTTTTTTTTTTCTGAACTGAAGTCTTGTCAGGTTTTTTTTATATTTCTTTTCTAATCTGCTGACAACATGGAATAAGGCTTAAAGGGCATGCTTATTTTGGATCAGATGACATCCAACTGAATACAAATCTGAATTCTGTGTATTTGAAATATCTATGGGGAATAGAACAGATGTTTTTGGACTGATTAAATGTGTGTTACAATAAGGTCACATTGATCTATAGATCCTCGACCAAGAGACTGTATCCATGCTCCGTGGCCAGTCTGCTTTCTTTGAACTTTTCAAACAATACCTACATCCGGCATTTAGCAGTGCTGGAGGATAAAGAAAGACTTTACAGTGCTGGACACTACGTTTTGAGCTCTATTCTTGAGAAACTCATTTTTCATTAAAGTTATTTTTATTTACACATTTTTTTCAATAAAATAATTTTAAATTCAATATTTTTCCTTACTTTTGAATCACACATTTTCCAAAAAACTATTATCGTAAAACTCAAATTTTTTTTTTCACAAAATGGGGCTCAAACAGAGCCTTCACTGCATCCTAGAACTCAAAAAATGTTAGTTCTTTTGTTGGAGAAAAAATATATCGTGTTTTCACAATTTGAACTCAGCACAAATGCATCTTCAGGCATTCTCAAGTAACAAGCATTTGAATCAATTGAATTGAAGCTATGTATCAGTTTTTTGGCGTCATGTCGGCCGTTCTACCTGTAAGTTAGGGGTAACAACAGACGAGATGACCCTTGAGCCTAGAGCTGAATGCGATTCGGTTTGGGCGGTTTGTACAATATTTTCAAGTCAAATCATATGAAGCGGTTTGAAATTTTTCCAAACAATATTTTTTTTTTCAAACCAAATCATTATTTGCGGTTTGGTTCGATTTTAATCCACGGTTTATCTATCGAAATTATAGTAATATATTGAAAGCAAGTTAACATATAAGTTTAAACGAGAACTAATAGTATTAAATGTTAAATTATATTCATATTTATCTGGAATTTAAAACACGTTCTAACCTCTCATTTGATATTAATTGGATCAATATCCTCTGTTGTAACACATGATTCGACCTCTGTATAATATGCAAATATTAAAATATTTATTAATTCTTATTAATTATATTGACAAGCAATTAAAAAATAATATGCATAAAAATACCAAAAATTGATAATAGAAAATAAATGTCACCTTCTGCAACTTTCTCCGAGTCATCCATTGCCTCAACCTCATTCAAATATTGATGAAGCACTAAAAGTTTCTTGTTGCTATGCAACCATTCTTTGTGAATATTAAGGCATCAACCATCTTTGCACCCAATGACCTCCTAAAGGAATCAAGAATTCAACTACTCGTGAAAAATGTCGACTTTGAAGCAACAATGGATATTTGAATTGTTAATACATCTTTGGCAATTTGGGAGATAATTTTGTATTTGTGCCCACTCAATTTCCACCAAAGTAATACATTAAAATTGAGATCGGTCAAATCTTCACAACGATTAGACAAATAATAAACCAAATCATTTTTTTCAGATTGCATATTTTACATAAATCTAGCTTTAAAACTAGAAGAAATGGGTTTAGAAAGACCTAAAACAGGTTGTGAATGACTTGTGTTACTACTTTTGGTAGTCTCCCTTGATGAAGCTAACAGTGGAGTGATTGGAGTCACCATTTCTTGATAGCATACATACAACTTGTGGAGTGTCTCTTCAACTTTTTTAACAAGATTTTTGCAATACATTTTAAATAAGTTCAAACCCGACTTTAAGAAGTTCCAACTTGCATCTTGGGTCAAGAACTGTTCAGTGAACAATAATTAATTAAACTTTCCAACATTGCCTCAATACTTATCATATGTTTTTTTGCACACTAATTGCCATGAAGCCAATCAAAGTGTTAGGCTCTTTAGCTAATTCATTCAACTCTTCATGAATTTCATATATTTCTTTAAAGAAATAGTTAGACATTATATACTTCAAACCACTAAATTTTAAAGTCATTTCATAGAAAGTTCTCAGAAACTTAACAAATACTTTTGTTTGATCCCAATCGACAAGTGTTGGTGGTCCATTCATATATCTTCCATCGGATTTGTTTTCATTAAAATAGTTTGTATAGTTTCCATTGCCTTTCCAGAACAACAAATACTTTTTTCAAACGTCATAGCAGCTTCAAACATCAAGTATGTGAAATTCCATCTAATTGTGACATCCAAACACAACAAAGCTCAGGACTCAATATTTTATTCCTTGCAACTCTCCTTGAACCTTTTTAGTCCTTCTAGTAACAAACCTCATCGCATTACGAATAGTTGAAATAGCATGACTTATTTTTTTCAAGTCATCACAAACAATAAGTTTGAGTATATATGAACTCAACACCTCATATGAAGCATTTCTCTCCCCCCCAATACTAGGCCTTTCTTCTTCTCATCAAAAAACTCTTCAAGAGAAGTAATGCTACATCATTGGAGGAGGCATTATCAACAGTCACACAAAAAATCCTGTTGATTCGCCAATCTTTATGATAAGAAATCAACTCCTTTCCAATCATATATCCCTTATGGCTTGGGACATAATGAAACTTATAATAATTTTTTGAAGTCTCCTATCATTATCAACCCAATAAGCAGTTAAACACAAATAACTAACATTCTGTATTGACGTCCAACAATCAGTAATCAAACACACTCTATGTTGACCCAACTATTTCTTCAATTTCTTCTTTTCATTTAGAAACAAATTATATATATCCCTTGCCAATGCCATCCTTGTAGGAAATTCAATTTTTGGGAAAGATACCTCGTATAACATTGAAAACCTTCATTTTCCACACGTCAAAAAGGTAACTCAGACAATATGAAGTACCTTGTAATATGTTCTCTAACCTCTTTGTGAACAAATTTGACAGGTTCTTCACAGCTATCAATACCCTTGGAATGTTTACCATACATACTATAGCTAATCATTCTCCTTTTCTTTTTATCTCGAACCCTATATGGATACTTCTTGCACAACTGCGTGAGATAATTCCACAATGTACTAGTTCCACAGTTTTTAGAATGATGCTTATATGTTTGTCCACTACAATTATATTATGAATTCTCATCTCCGCGAACTTTAAAATGATCTCACACTTTGGACCTATTATTTTCCTTCTTGCCTATCCCATCCATTTTCATATTTTCAGGGTCATCCTCTATTGGAATTGCATCATCGGCTTCTTCCAAAATTGGATCCATATCTGTAAAAAGAAAAAAAAGAAAGAAATTAGAATAAAAAACCTTTCCCTTGAGATTGTTTCATTGGTAGGCTATGGTAATTCATGATTATTATAAGAGTAATTTCATCAGAGATGCCCATTTAACACTACACTTGAATTCTGGTTATCCGTTCTAGTTTGTAAGAGTACGGTGTGACGCTTATCAGTATTGCAACCAATAATGAACCATGGACATACAGAAATATTAAATAAATTCTCTCTAAGAAATGTTCCTTCGCCAATAAGGGGTGTGTAACAAAGCAAGATAATAGTTTTCACTATATTTGGAGCGAGTTATGTGAATCTTGTTAACTTTTGTTGGTTCATTGCAACATCCATGGAAGATATGAGACAACTATATCCATAGAAACTACAAGAATCATTTTAAAAATCTCAACTTGACAATTATATAACATGACAACACAATTTATTTTTGGAATAATACAACTCGGTAGGTAAAAAACATCTTTGGAACATATATATCACAATAAGTTGATATGAGTACAGGTTACACTTCAAAACAAAAAACTTAAACTCCCATCATTAGGTGAAATACATGGGGGTGTAGTTGCTAACTATCCTTAAGGTGACATTGAGGATGAAGTCCTAATACTAGATTGGAAACTGGAGGATGAAAACAAACTATCAAAAGGCCATGGAAGGGGAACCGAATTACAATTCAATTAAGAGTGTCTTTGGTAGGGATTTTTGGGGGAATAATTGATTTTTGAATAGCGATATGATGAGAAATGTGTGGTTGAAAAAGAAGAAAAAAAGTATTGATGTGATGAAAAATATTATTTTATTGAAGAATGTGTTGTTGAAAATGAGAATTGATTTACTGTAGAAAATGAGAATTTGTACCAAACAGGCTCTAAAAAAAATCCTCTAAACACAACACAAAATTTACCAAATGCCAATACTTTGATTCAACTTATGCAATAGTTTTTTCTAGATATCAATATTTTGATTCTTTCTCATAGATTTCACATGCAAGTAAATATCAACAGATTCAACTCCAACTTCTATATTCTATAATATTGTATTAGATAATCCGAGAACTCCAAGACAAAAAATTTGGCCGCAAACTTTATTATGTATTTATCATATTTCAGAAGATAATATGAGATTTAGGGTTTGGTTTGGGGCTGATTCTTTTTCCTTCTAGTTCATAAATCGACGATGATGGATGGGAAATTGATTCTATCATTCTAATTGGTTTTCTTCGTTGATTTTAATCAATGGGTTGTACATATTAATTGACTTAGAATGGGCTGTACATATATTTTAAGAAGTGGAAATTACAGTAGACTAGAGTTTTAAACTTCAAATTTCAAAATTAAGATTTACTAGTTTTCTTTTCAAAATCTGATGATAAATGATATTTTAAATGTTAATAATTATAGTACAAAATATATAATTCATTCCACCTAACCTATATCCAACCACCCACACAAAACCCTAATAATTTTCATCATCTCTATTATCTCTCTTCTCTCTTACCGAAAGTCGTCGCTGGAAGCCATTGCCGGAGAGCGCCATCGTCGACATCGCTATGCAATCTGCTGTTGCTGCTACGTGATCATCTGTTGCTGCATGTTCCTTCTTCTCGCTCCATCCCAGATCTATTTTTTTTTATTTCCGATTTTGGTGGCCGACGATTTTTTGTGCGGTTTGATTATAGTATGATGTAAGTGCGGTGTTGCATTGTGGTTGTGCTATACTATGCTGCGCTGTGCCGTGGGTGGTAGTGTATGGTGTGCTCTGGTAGTGGTGGTGTGCATTGGGGAAAGTGTCCGCGTCCATTTATTTGGGTGGTTATGGTGGAGTTCGACGGTGGTGGAGATGGTGGTGCAGGTGAGGTGTTCGACAATGGTAAAGATGGTGTAGATGGCAGGTGCAGGTGATTGTATTTAGCGGTGGCGAAGATAGTGTAGATTGTGGTTGTGGTGGTCACGGTGGTTTTAGTGGTGTTTGGATGGTGGTGGTGGTTGTGGGTGGGTGGTGGTGATGATCTTGCTGTCGGGAGGTGGTGGTTTTGGTGGTGGCGGAGATGGTGTAGATTGTGGTTGTAGGGGTCACGGTGGTTTTAGTGGCGGTTGTGGGTGGGGTGGTGGTCACAAGTGATTTGGTTGATTGTAACCAAGAAATTGGTTGATGTGTGACCAATAAACAGTACGTGACCAATAAAATAAATAAGTTGTGGCCAATAAATAATATGTGATTTAAAAATTTGTTAATTTGTGACTACTAATTTGATAATTTATGTACTAAATATAATCTATGGTTAATTAATTTGATATTTTGTGATCATGAAATAAGTTGCGACTTATAAAATTTGTGATTTATGGTCAAAGAATAATATGTAACCTATTAATTTGATAAATTTGTGACCGTGAAATAAATTGTAACCTATAAATTTTTTAATTGTAACCGAGAAATTATTTGTAATCAATTAATTCAATAATTTGTTACCTTATATTTAATTTATAAAATATACTTTTAATTAATTATTTCAGAAATAAAATTAAAAAAATCCAAAATTTGAAATTTTAAACCTTTTATCTTAGTTTTGAAATGAGTTATAATTAAACTCTTAGTAATAAAATTTTCCCTTTTAATAAACATACTACCTACTACCTGAGCCTAATTTTGTATTTAATTTTGTAATTTGTATGCATATTAAATTCTAAAAACTCTAGATAAATTTGTTATTTAATAAAATTTATATTTGAAAATTTATAATTTAATAAAATTAATTTTTAATTAAAAATTTAAAAAAAGTCCGGTTCGATTTTGTGCTGTTTTTGATAATTGAAACCTAAACCAAACCATTTTAAAATTGTTTGATTCGGTTTGAGAGGAAAAGAATCCTGGGTTCACGTGGACCCGAATCAACAGTTTCAAATCAACGAGTTCAATTCGATTTTTTTTTCGCGGTTATTTTGTGCAGCCCACTTGGGCCCTGCTTGTGATGAACTGAGCGTGTTAGTTCATGAGCTTTTCAATTTATTTTTACATCAAATATAGAAAAGTACGAGATAAAAAATAAAGAAAATAATTTAATTAAATAAGAAAATGAGAAAAAATAGGGCAAGGTATGAGCGTTTGAGCTTTATTTGCTAGGCTCGACTCGACTCGTCTAACTGAAAACAAACCTTTGCTCAGCCCATGGGCTAGTGATGGAATGAGCCAAGCTGAGTGACATGGGTCTATTATGTATTGCGTTCACCATTGATGAGGCCAACAAAAGGGTTTATAAGCAACAATTTTTTAGAATTCAATTTTAAAAGTGAATTCTACCAAAATATTTATGTAACAACAGTCAAATGATCTAATTTCTTTCTATAATTTGTAAGAAAAAAAGCCATGTGTATGGGTTTTTTTTTTCCCAGAATCAGCACCTGACTGGCATTTTTTTTGGGGGCTAATTGTCAATGAAAAAATAACAATTATGTACATGTAGCATAGTTGAATTTGTAATCCTACAGCTAGAACATGATATCAGGTTGAGTTTTTAGTAAAAAATGTAATGAAAACAAAAATTTACGAGGAAACAACCAGGGAAAATGTCATCAAAATTACTAGTGAAATACATTTGAGTAATTAAATTTAGTCTTATTTCAATGACGTCACACAAATTTTAACTTTTCTTACAAGGGAAAAAATCATAAGTAAGGTGTATAGGTTACACCAATTCAAAAATCAGGTTTATAGTTTGAAAATTCAAAAATCAGGTTTGTTTTTTAATTTTTATCTATGAAATAATAAATTATTAAATATTTAATTCTAATATAATATAATATAATATAATATAATTAACCCACCCACCTACACCACCTTATTCCGGGGACTTCACGGCGACCATTCCGACCATCACTCGTCTCCAGTGACTGTTCCGGGGACTGCTTCGATTCCGACAATTATTCCGGCGACCATTCCGATCACAGATTTACAATTTAGTTAGTCACATATTATTTTTTAGTCACGAATTATTTTACGGTCACAGTTCAAAAATTTTGTAGGTCACAATT
The DNA here is from genome assembly GCA_035079005.1 of Fraxinus americana. NCBI lineage: Eukaryota > Viridiplantae > Streptophyta > Magnoliopsida > Lamiales > Oleaceae > Fraxinus > Fraxinus americana. The sequence continues at coordinate 9,775,800 of CM068719.1, forward strand.
AATTCGTTGGTGACAAATTTCAAAATTAGTTGGTCACAAATCAAATTTTATAGGTCACACGGTCACAAATTTCAAAATTAGTTGGTCACAAATCAAAATTTATACGTCACACGGTCACAAATTTCAAAATTAGTTGGTCACATATTTTTTCAAGGTCACAGTTGTATAATTTTTAGGTCACAGATAACAAAATGATTGGTCACGGATTATATTTTAGTCACATATTACTGAATTTTAGTCACAGAACTTGTTGCTGGTGGTGGTGTTGTTGAGTTGGCAGTACTGAAGGTGTCATTGTTGCATTTGATGAAGATTGTAAAACTAAATTTCCACCATAACCATATCCAGCACCGTCGTCACCACCACCTCAACAACACCACCACTACCACCTGCAAAAACCATCTACAAAACCGCATCCCAATCACAGCACAACCACCGCAGTCGCACCAGCACCGCCGTCAACACCACCTAAAAAACACAACCACTACCACCTGCAAAAACCATCCACAAAACCTATCCCAAGTCACTGCACAACCATCGGCACCACACCGTCACCCCACAACCACACTAACACTCAAACCCACCATCACCGAGCCAAAGTTTGCTGATAAACCACAACGGCCATCTTCAAAAAATGAATCTCAGTATAAAGTACCAATTGTAGGCCTAAAACTCATCACACTGATCATCTAAAAAAAAAAAAAACAGAGCAACAATAAAATTTTCTTACAAATCAAATTTTTATGTTTTAATCAATATTCATCTGCAAGGTTAAGGAAAGAACAATCAGATGAATGCATTTGAAAACTATATTAATCCAGCCCACCATCACTGAGCAGATCTCACCCATCGCAAGACCTAATCACCAGCGCCGCTCCAATCGTCGATCTGAGCGCACAGCAACACAGGTCGACGTTGAGAGAGAAGCCGCACAGATCGGCATTGCTTCGCCGCTGCACGTGAAGATGAGCGTCGCCCATCGGGATGATTGGAAGAAGATAGCGATTTGGTAGTGGCACTTGTGGGAGGAGGTGCATTAGCTGGTGCAGCTTAGTCGTCGGTCGCCGGAGTTTCAACGGTTGTGGCGCAGAGGAGAAAGAAATGAGAGAATGGGAGATGTAGAGAGAGAGAAAATGAGAATTGGTTTTATTAGGGTTTGTAAATTGGGTGTGTAATATTTAATTTATAGATACCTGATTTATGCATAATGAAACTTTAGCCCTGATTTTTGAATTCTGATATTTAAATACCTGGAATTATGTATTTTCCTCTTCTTACAATCAGGTCCTAGTTTGAAGCAGTTAGTAATAGCCGTTAAGAAACCAATAAGCTAACTACCAATAAAAGTAAAAGTAACATTGATTTTGCACTTATTTCTACGAAACTTCCCAAGTCCGGGGCAACGACTTTATTGGCAATCACTCGTTTGTTTTGTGTCATCAATAATTTCTTGGATTCTCTTGAAGCTGAGGAAAAGAAGAGAGAATATGTAGTGAACAAATGATTATTACACTTTGACAGTTTAAAATGTAGTGGACAAATGATTATTACAACTACAACATGGAAATATAAACTCTCGAAGTGTAAAATCGAACCAATAGACCCAAAACTTCTTCAACACCACTAATGGAGTGTCATATGATGTTGAGCTCAGATTTTTGCCACGATCATGCACTGTCTTCCACGGGAATGATAATGGATATACTGAGAAAGAAATTCATTGGAAGCCATCAAGAATTTCACCGAAGATATGAATTCCTTCCACTTGATTACCTCTCTATGCTTTCTCTATTTTGTTATGCCGGTCCAAGTGAAACAAGTGAAGGAGTCTTGTAATTATAGAGCCAAAAGAACCATTTGAATTCAAATTCAAATTCAAATATTGTACTATGAAAGAGACATGACTACTGACTAGTATGATAATTGACCACATTGGATTTAATCTATGGTCCATAATACACATCAATTAGCACAATCATTTCAAAGTGTTTAAGACAAATACTCATGTGCCAAGTGGATTTAAGTGAGTCACCTCACAAATCTTCACCTTGGATCACATATAATCTACCGCCAAATTCCCTTAACAAGTGTTATCCATTACTGTGGTCTTATTTCATCATCATTGCTTACTCCAGCTCAATACCTGCACAACAATTAACCATTATCAATACTCAACATTGAAAAACATTTGTTGAATACTAACTGCAAGTACTTTTGTTCCAACATTTGTAGGCTTATCATCAATTGCAATTTTAAGCAAAATAAAATCATCGGAAGCTAAAGTGATACGTCACTTCAATATGCTTAAAACGTTCATGATAAATAGAATTTTTACATAATGTCAATGAACTTTGTCTATCAGTAAAAATCATATCATTATCATTTAAGAAGTTTAATTTACATAGAAAGCCTTTTAGCCACATGCTTTCTTTTACAACTTTAGTTAATGTAAAATATTCTACTTCTGTGCTGAAGAGTGTAACTATATGTTGCAATTGTGATTTCCAAGTGATACAATTATCACCTAAAGTAAAAAATTATGAAGTGGTAGATTTCCTAAGATCTTTATCCCCTACAAAGTCAGAATCTACATAACCTTTTAGCTCTAACTTATTACTTCCATTTTTAAACACTAAACCCCTTTATAAAGTTCCAGTTAGGTATCTTAATAGTCATTTAAGTGCAGTCCAATGAGACTTACCTGGTTTAGACATAAACCTACTCAAGAAACTAACTACATATGCAAGGTTCGATCTCGTGATAATTATAGAATACATCACAGACCCAATGACATTAGCATATGGAACATTACACATTTCATGCAATAATTCTTCAGTTTTAGCTGCACAAATTCATGTGTGCCGCTAATGGTACATTGACAAACTTAGCAAATTTCATACCAAATTTGGTTATCATTTTATCCAAATATGACTCTTGATTAATAGTCATCCTATTATCAGTCCTATTTCTTTTAATCATCATGCTAAGAATTTTTCTTGCCTTTCTTAAGTCCTTCATCTCAAATTTCAATTTTAAAAGGTTTTTCATCTTTATGGTTTTAACTTTACTAGAACTAGCAAGCAATATGTCATCCACATATAACAATAAATAAATTTCACAACCTACTTTAGAGTTATTAAAGTACAGACATGCATGAAATTCACTCTTCTTAAAACTAATTTGAAGCACAGAAGTATCAAATCTTTTATATCATAGCCTACGACTTTGTTTAAGACCATACAAGGACTTTCTAAAAAAACACACAAGTTCCGATTTTTCCCTCACCTCGAACCCTTGAGGTTGAGACATGTAAATCAATTCATCCAACCCCCACGAAGAAAAGCCCTCTTAACATCTAGTTGCTCCAACTCCCAATCATACTGGACAACTAAGGCTAAGACTAACCTGATAGTTTTATACTTAATGACCGGTGAGAACACTTCATTATAGCCTATCCCCCCTCTTTGAGTAAATCCCTTTGCAACCAACCTAGCTTTATATGTTAAAGGGTCTTTAGATCCTACTCATTCTTTCAACTTATAGATCCATTTACAATGGACTACCTTTTGATTCTTTGATTTTTTAACCAACTTTCAAGTCTCATTTTTGTTTAGAGATTAGATCTCCTATCTCATAGCCTTTTTTCAAATTTTCAGAATTTCTATAGGTAACCACTTCCTCAAATGAAGTCTCGATTCAATTGATTCCAAAGCTTCACCTGAAACTATGACAAATTCCATCAAATTTGAAGAGAAGTATTTCGTATTGGGCTTCACTTGTCTTCTCTCCCTATCCCTCACTAATTGTAAGTCATCTAAATTAGTACCTACAAGTGTTTTTTGATAAGAGACAACTATTTTAGGAATTTCAAGTTCTGGTTGTTCTATCACTGCTTCTTGATCAGATTCTTTTTGAGGTTGGATTTCACTATCATCTGGATGATCATCTAATCTCTTCACCTCAAACTCCATCTTCTATCCAGTAGAAGATTCCACTTCCTCAGTCTATTTGTTCTGACTGGCTATGTTTTTAAGGCAATGCATATCAAGTTCATTGAACTTCACATTTATACTGTTAATAATCTTAATACCCTTCACACCTAAAACCCACAATCTATATTATTTCACTCTTTCTGGATAACCTAACATGACACACTTAGCAGCCCTATGGTTCAATTTGCCATCAATGTGCATAAGCCGCACAACCATACACTCTAATTTGTGACAAATCTGGGGTTTTTCCAGACCACAACTCTTGGGGGGTCTTGAAGTTAACGGAACTAGAAGGTGACCTACTTATCAAATAGGAAGCATTATACATGGCTTTACCCCAGAAACCTTTAGACAAACTTGAACTAATCATCATACATTTGACTTTATCCATTGAAGTCCGATTCATCCCATCCGCCACCCCATTTTGTTGGGGGGGGGGGGAGGGGTTATCTCACACTCTTGTGCCTCATTATACCCTTGCAGAGATTATCAAATTCAAAGTTGCAAAACTCTAAACCATTGTCCATCCTAAGAGTTATCACACCATTTCCCATTTGATTCTCAACTAAGGCAAGCCATGACTTAAACTTACTAAAAGTTTCAGATTTGGATTTAAGGAGATACACCCAAACTTTTCTCGAGTGGTCATCAACAATGGTCAGAAAAAATCTGTTCCCTCCATGTGTGGGATGTTTTTCTGGACCCCACAAATCTGCATGAATATAGTCCAACGATTTCTTAGTGCTGTGTTCACCTATCCCAAAGCTAACCATGTGTGACTTTCCTAGAACACGTCTCGTAAAAACTTAAAGGTGTAACACTATCCTTACCAAGTAAATTCTGGTCACTAAGATATTTCAACCCCTTATTCCCATTGTGTCCTATTCTCTCGTGTCAAAGATCTGATCTATCTTCACAGACAGAAGATAATGCCAACTTCTTATTGCTTAAGGCTTCACTTTGAAGGATATATAGCCCATTCCTCTTGGGACCTTTCATAACCACTAGAGACCCTTTACAAATCTTTAAAGTACCAACATGAGATCTGAACTCATAACCTTCTTCTTCTAGAGTGCCTAAGGAAATAAGATTTCTTGCCAGGACATACCTAACACCTCTAAGGGGTCTAATGATGCCATCATGTATTCTAATAGAAATATCACATACGTCCTCCACATTGTGTGTACGATCATCCCCCAAGTATACTTTGCTAGGATTCACATCTCTATAATTATAGAACCAAGACTTAAAAGGACACATATGAACAATGTCACATGAGTCTAAAATCCACTCAGTGTCAAAATCAATATTAGAAATATTCATGATATGTATGTTATCACGGGCATGATCTACATCAGTGTCAAAATCTCCTGACACAGTTATAACATGTAGACAATCAAGGGAATCACCTACAACAACTAAGTTCTGATAATCACTCTACTTCGGTCTCTATTTCTTCTTAAGGTCATTACAGTCTCTCTTAAAATGCCATAACTTACCATAATGAAAGCATTTTTTAGCACTCTTATCTCTAGACTTGGACCTACCCTTCTTACTTTGAAAGTTGTTCTCTTTCACCTCATTCCTCCATCTAACAAAAAAACTATCTTATCTCGAGCTACTATTCGACTCTTTCTTGAGCTCTAGCTCCCTAGCCCTCAAAGCATCAGTTACAATATCTTGGGTCAAAGTATCCCTAGCATACGTGATAGCATTTCTAACATCTCTATAGAATTCGAGTGTAGCATTTAAAAGTATAACTGCTAGATACTCATCATCAAAATATCTTATCATTGTGGGCCAAACACTTGACGAGTTTGTTAAAGTCACTCAAATTGGATTTAAGATCGTTTTCCAGGTCCAAATTAAAAATGAAAAGTTTTTGAAGCAAATATATTTTGTTTGGAAGAGATTTTTCCAAAAATAACTTGTCAAGTGCTTCCCACAACTCTTTGACAGTCTTATGCTGTTCAACTTGTCATAACACAGAATCAGATAAATGCAATATAATCAAATTATGTGCAATTTCATTCATCTCAACAATTTCATCTGATTTAGCTTTTAATGCATCAAGATATTTTTTTGGGTTGTCAAAAGTTTTAGAAACTTTTTGTTGGATTAAAATGGCCTTCATTTTTACTTCCAAATGGAATAATCTCCCTTATCATTGAATTACGTCAATTCAACTCGAGAGACCATGGTAGCAAAATAATGTTTTTCGAAAAATGTTTTACTTAAACCAATTTATCCACACACAAATGCAAGCTCAAACCAATTTATGTATAAATTACTTTTAAAGATGAAACAAGCGATGATATTATAACAAGTAACACATAGACAATATCACAAGAGTTAAATAACAATATGATAGCAAATAATAATATATCAATTGTAAATTCGAGAGGGTGTTAGAACACGCCAATCGAGCAAACTAATATGTTGGTTTGTATTTTAAGGAGAGATGCAAGTCTTTATCGATTGAGGGCCTCCACTAATTGTCCTAAATTATCCAATAGCTGTGTAACCCCATGAAACACCATCGAGCCGCCAACGGAAAAGCTTTCTCCACTTCACCTTTCTGCCTGAGGCTATATTTGCTTCCACAGTGCACCAAACTGAAGTAGGTGCATCTGTCTCACACACGACATCAACACTTCTACTTGTCGTCTGGAGTCTGGTGGTGGTCGCTGTTCGCCCACCAGGTGTGTGGTTTTGTCGAAAAATGCGTTTAAAGATTCGGGTTTACTAGTTTTCGACCAAACCCGAACCCCTTCGACTTCCAATCCGATTTTCGGGTTATTTTAACACTTTGTACCACTAGCCTAAGCTCTGATACCATTTTTAGAGTTTAAAATGTAGCGAACAAATAATTATTACAACTACAATGCGGAACATAAAATCTCAAAGTGTAAAATCGAACCAATAGACCCAAAGCTTCTTCAACACCACTAATGGAGTGTCATATGACGTTGAGCTCAGATTTTTACCACACCGGATCATGTAGCATCTTCGACGGGAATGACAATGAATATGTCAAGAAATAAATCCGTTGGAAGCCACCAAGAATTTCGCCGGAGATATGAACTTCTCCCGTTTGGTTACCACTCTATGCTTTCTCTCTTTTATTATGCCAAGTTTGAGTGAAACAAGTGAAGGAGTCTTGTAATTATAGAGCCAAAAGAATCATTTGAATTCAAATTCAAATATTGTACTATGAAAGAGACATGACTAGTATGGTAATTGACCACAAGATTAAATCCAAATCTATGATCCATAATACACATCAACTAGCACAATATTTTCAAAGTGCTCAAAACAAATACTTATGTGCCAAGTGGATTTAAGTGATCCACCTCACAATAGGTTCAAGCAGCAGTTTGATTGTTTCTCCATAGTCATCAAGAAAATCTTCTGGGTTTGGTGGGTCCAGGCTAAAACGCACCAAGCGTAGACTTTCCTTTCAAGTTTGCGGTGCAACCTCCCACTTCTCAGTTAAATCTTGAGGTAGTATATACGAGTGATCCATAAGGTGTTTGTAGAAAGGTCTATGAGAATATACACGTGATATTTTCTTGTAAACATGATGATTGGGAGTTTTGATGTCAAAGGAAATCTACTGAGTGACTTGGTTTGACTTTTTATTAGTCAATTTCGGATCTTTTGTTGAACGATTCAGATTGATCGGATTCCTCGTGAAATTCTGTTGTCATCAACTAGAAAATGTTGGGCAATGATTTTAGTTTGTGCCACAATAATCATAGCTCCAAAGTGAAACGACGCATCTCTTTAATCTCAATTTTTTTTTATATTTTATTGGGACTTAGAACTTCTGACTTGATAATATGTAAAAAAGTGTATTGCAAGTTGCAATTAGAGAATAACATAATGGTTGGCAACATTGAATTGATCCTTCGGAATTAGAATTCGTGAGGAATTAATTCAATTATAAGGCAAAAAACTCGTTCAATAGAAATAAGATGGATAGAAGAGTCTCTGAGGGGAAATATGGTATTTCATAGACAATTCTAAACAGCAGCCTATCGCTACAGAAGTATTATAGAGTAGGGTAAAGATATTTGTACACAAACCTTTCTGTCCAATTGTTTACTCCCTCTCACGTGCACACGGGCTCGCTTGAATTAAAAAATCCCAAGATGTAGTCCCCACCTCCCCTATTGTGAGTAGTCGGTAAGGGATTAGATAAAAAAAATTCGGTACATGTAGCATGGTCCGAGTAGGGTAAAGATATTTACAACTACTATTTAAAATGTAGCAATGGACAAAACATGATCAACTGAATCCAAATAGACTCTCTGGCGAGAAAAAAGAAGTTAAATTTATAAAAATGAACAAATTGCTTCATTTTCCTCTGTCCATGTTGTGCAAGGCTGTGATTGAGATAAGCTCTTGGAATACAAATGTTGTATTTCCTTTAGAATGTTAAGAACTTGATATAGTTTTGAATGTGCATACTGTTTGTCAATAAATTTATAAAATTTTAACTCAAGTGAAGTAGAGAATTGAGGTTGTATCACCACTACTTATTGCTTTCAGATATGTCAATGGTTAATGTTGAACCCTGAAAATGAACCAACACATGTCGGGCCCACTCACGCCAATCAAGTACGATTCTGATGTTTTCCTACCGGAATAACGGCGATATCAAAGAGAAAATGGACGCTGGAGGTACTTTGCTCGCGAAAGACAAAAATGTTCAAACTCCGGTGGATGAAACAAAAGCAATCGCGCTAACAACGATCGCTGGGTTGAAATCAAATGGAAGGATAGATATGACGTGTATTGAAATTGCTACGTTGTATCTTGAGATTTACAGCTCATAAGCATATAAAGAAGATAGAAAATAAGCACAAGTGTTTGTATATTTTTCCCAGAGTTCAAGTATGTATTTTGAATATATATGATTGTCTCCCCTCCAATCAATAATCCCATGCCCTTTTAAGTTATAAAGAGAATCTATTTATTACTACCTTGGCCGACGTGGTGACTGTTGGATCAAAATCACGTGGCCTCATCTCCCTAATTGGGACGTGACATCACTGTCTATTCATACGATTAATACATTGATAAGGGGCCAGCCGCTCTATACAATAGGATGACATACTGATAAACTTTATTATAAGTATTACATCAATCACTTCTAAGAGATTTTCGAATCTATTACAAGAGAGAAAATTGAGTTATTTAGGCCCTTGAGGACTAACAGGGTGAAAATAGCGTCGGCATTTCGAGCTTCGGACGGGTTTGAGAGCCTTGGAGGAATCTTTTGAAGCAATCCTCTAAGTGGAGAGCTTCGGTTCCTTTATTTGTTTTCTTAGGCAACTTCATCTTTGAGGTAGTGCCTCAATTTGGACTTCGTCCTTGCAGTGTAAGGACTTTGATTTTGTTTGCCTTCTTTGTATTTTGGCCTCATGGGTCTTTGTTTGACTTTCTTGTTAACTTTTTGCCTACTTGACTTGCTACGTGACACTGTCTCTTTGAGCCTCGGAGGCGAGGAGTAACAATTAACTTATTTAGACTTGATAATAATCAAATATGTGGAAGGATTTGTATGTCTTATTTATCAAAAATATAAGGAATTAGTATCCAACCTTCGAATTTGACCTTTAAGATGCTCTATTTTGATTGATTCACTGAAGCCCAAACTTAAAAGTCATGTTGTCACATACTGAAATTATGGTTGTCAGAAACATTATACAGAAAACAGAAGTAGGATATCTTCAATATGAATAAAAAGAAGCATTAACAAAACTTGTTGCAGTTCTTTTTCTCTTAATGTGTTCATGAAAGCAATTTAAGAGTACTAGTTCTTCCAAAAGTTTGTATCTATATAACTTGGAGGATCTAACTAATTAACATTCGCCTTTCTTCGAGAGTTTCCCAAAATTTGATGTTGTTGATTATAACATTTTTTTTTTATCTATACTTCATCTTCTATGTTCTTATTTGAGATGATCATTGACGTATTATAACACTCTTCCTTGAAGCTAGAAGATTATTCTCAGGAATCATCAGCAAATTCTACAAAAAATTAGCTCCAACTAGAGATTTTTCGCATAACTCCATTATAGAATTTTCTTCAATGTTCAGTTCAGAAGTTGGGGATACAAGTTCCATAATTGAGACCGGGGAATCATAGAAGCGATAACAGTATTATTGAGGAAGCTTTGGTTGAACAGTTAAATGTAAAAGCAAGCAGATATATGGCACACCTCTTAAATAATAAGGAACCAGTTTCCCATCAGGTAAGTTTTCATTTCAATGGCAAGGATTTATAATGGAATAAGAATCATGATATTGTGAGTAATCCCTTTTAACAGACGGGTAATGATCCATCAAGCAGTCTCGTGCATAATTCACATTCCGATGTTGAATATCACCAGAATGCAGTTGTTGACCACAAATTTAAGGTCACGTTCTATTGCTTCTGATTCTTTACCACATCTTCATTTGCCTGGGGATAAAAGTGCTCACATGACAACAACTTCTAGTCCAGGATTTCTTGTTTCTAACAATGCCGGGGATATGAGAAGTGGACATCATCTTCATCTCAACGTGGTGAATATATCCTCGAACTTTCTATCCAGTAGAATTTCAGAAAGAAATAGTTTCGAAGCAAGAAGAGATAGTAGGAGGCTATTTTGAGATGCTTTATCAAGACGGAGAGATTCCCCAACCATGGTTTTTGCCACTGGTCATGCTGGTGAACTAGGTTCCCACGACAGATGGCTCCTAGATATTGGTCGTATCCATAATGATGAAGTTGGTCATGATATGGATTCCTTGAAAGCTAGACATCGTCGCAGAAATGAAAGCAGATGGTTAATGAGATCGGAGGTGAGATATGCTTTATAAGTTCTAATGTTCTTAGAAAATTTAAACAAGATTTTGTTTTATTTTATCATTTCATCTAAAACTTATCGTTTCGATAGCCACTGTGTTCGTACCCATTACAGTTATTCATGTCCACTAAAATATTACATTCTGCCACACGTGTATCAAACTTGTCAAATTAAATGCAACTATGAACAACTCTTTTTTAATTAGTTTCCACTGTATTTGAAATTTGATGAGCACTATCTGTATGATACCTTCCAACTGCAAGCTTTAGAATTTTTTTGTTCAATAAAAAGTTATACAAGAGCTCAACCTGGTATATCCTGTCAATTCATATGTGCATATATGGTTTACATTTCAAAGAAAATATATTGCGGACATTTATACACATGTTTTGAACTATATGTAATTGCCAACCCTGTGTCCATCTCACTAACGGATGCTTTCTTGTTTTCTCGGGCAGCTGCAAACACTTGTTTACATGCTTCATGAAAATTTCTTTTGTTTCATCATCTATTAGTTTGATTCCTTACCCAATTTTTATACATGCAGATATCAGAAAGAATGATAGGTGGCCTTAATGTGGGAGCCCGACAAACTACATTTTGTGCATCTGGGCTACACCATGAGGGTACGTGTTCATGCGAATCAATTTTTTTATCTGAAGTATCCAGCACCCTTGTAAGCATCTCTCGAATTATCATGCTGGCGGAGGCATTAGGTAGATCCTTGAGACCCACTGTCTTTACACTATGCCCCCATTTGATCTACATTATTATCTCATTAAAATGAAAAATATAATCGTTATTCATCACATCAACATTTAAATTCAAATTTTCTATCTCTTATATGGACTCTAATAACGACTGTATTTTTCATTCTCATTCTACAATAATTTGGCTTAAACAGGGCCTATATTAGGTTATATTTAGTTGTAAAGTGCTATTGCAATGACATTATGACAACATACCAACTCTCTGTGGGGGTGTGTCTGCATTCCTTTCCCTGAAATTGAACGAGGGCATAAGTGCAACCAACTTGCTTTCCAAGCCATCATATTTGTGGAAATATTGGCTCACTAAATTAGGCCCCCGTTTGATCTACATTATTATCTCATTAAAATAAAAAATATGACCGTTATCCTTTACATCAATATTTAAATTCAAATTTTCTATATCTTATGTGGGCTCCAATAACGACTATATTTTTCATTCTCATTCTACAATAATTTGGCTCAAACAGAGCCTAGGTATAGGATCTAAGAGATTGTTTGGCAGAGATTTTTTTGAAAATCATTTTCCCCAGAATCATTTTCAATCACATGTTTTATAGGATCCAAAATTTTTTTCTACTTATTAACCATACATTCTCAAAAAAGAAAATTATTTCTCATTTGGAAAAGTCTCTCCCAAACAAGCTAATTGAGCTTGCTGGAAAAATGTAGGATAAGATATCTTTAGAGCATCTCCAACAGACTCTTTAAACATGAGATGCTCTCTATTTTAAAGAGTCAACATGTAATATCATGCTCCAATAGACTCTTTAAATTAAGATTTTAATTTAGAGAGTGGGTTTGGCTCTCCAAATTTGGAGAGCCAAACTCACTCTCTATAATTAAATGCATTCAAAAAGTTTCAATTTTCAATGTAGAAAAGCAATAAAATAATCTATAGAAAAACTAGTTAAAATAAAAGATAAAGAAAAATAATAAATATTTTTTGGGAATAGTAAATTTAAGTGTTAAATATAAAGAGTTTGTTGGAGTACATCAAAATTTTAACTCTTTAAATTTATAGATGCTCTCCAAATGATAGAATATGCTCTTTAAAAATAGAGAGTCTCTTGGAGATGCTCTTATATGAGTTATTGTCGGGAGTGTCAGCCACCATTGCGTTCAAATTCACAAGTTTCTAAACTTTTGAGATATATTTTTCAAGAAAACAAGTGAGCAGTTTATGATTAGTTCCGTAGTTCTTTTTTGGAGATCACAACCAGCTTTAGAAGGTTGTAGAACTTTCTAAGATAAAATTTCATTGAAGAGGGTGTACTTGTTAAATGCCATTGAAATTTCTGGAAAAGTGTAATCAACTACGCTGATTGGATAAAATAGTATGCATAAGCATATTCTAGTTAACTCCAACATTATTAAGGTGGAATCTTCGAGAACTTCGTGGGAATGTTAAAATGCAATGGTAAAAGGAAAGTAAGTTGGGCGAGTGTACCTTAACATTAAAGTTTCATCAGCACAAGTGGCCTCAGATCCATAACAATAATATTATTGCTCTAGGGCCACTACCAGTTTGATGCTTCCTCAATTTTTTCCTGGATGGTTGTTCACAGTCGAATACTGAAAAACTGGAGCAGAAGAAATTTCTGCTGGGCTACTGGAAGACTTCTTTTAATTTCAGCATCTGGGTTTTTTCTGGCATAAGCTTATCAAATAATATTGTTATGGTCTACTAATTGTTTTTGGATATCATATGCTGTTCTTTCACCAGTTTATGTTGAGTTTAAAGGCCAAACGAAAATGATTTTATTAACAAAAATATTTTCTTTACAAACACACACCTTGCACTTTCTCTCTTGCACACTCACTCTCTTTGCATTCTTTCACTTAAACACTCAAATACACTACTTATGTGTTGAGCGAGCACACACACACACACACACACACATATATATAGACATTGGATTCTTCTACACAAATGTTGACGATTCTAGATAATTCCATAAATTAATTATAAGGAATTCTCATGTACTCTAGAATAATGGTGATGTATGGATTCTTTTAGGTTTCTCTAGTTAGTTACATAAAGAAAGATCTAGAAAATTGGTGATGATTTTTCAATTCTTCCATTCGGCACCAACTTTTCATTTTGACTCTTTTCTTTTTCTTCATTTCCAACTTTGCCTCGATGAATTTTGAAGTGCTTGATTCTTCATTTAATGCATCCGCTCCTTTAAATATATTTGGCTCTTCCATGCTTTCATCTTCATCAATTTTGATACTCAATTTCTCATGTCTATTCAATTTCCTTATTTGTGGTTGTAAATTTGTACGTACCTCAATATCTTTTTGATTCTTTCGATCATCCGTTAGTGTTTCTTGGTCCACATCATTTTACCTAGGAATCTGTGTCGCTCTTGTACTCTCTACTTTTATATTTGATATATGTAGATCTTTAAATCCCTCAATGCTTTGTTGTACTTTCATGACCTCCTCTTGCAATTTGTCTTTCGTTTCCTTTGAATCTAGCAGTTCCAGCCTCTGCGGTGTCTCCAAAGGATATACTTCTTCAAACCCCTTTTCTGATTCTGTTAGTTCCTCCCTCTGCGGAGTCCACTAAGCAGACTTTTCATGAACTATGATGTCATTTCCTGCTTCATTTATCCAATCATCTTCTTCTGATTCATCGATCCAGTCATTTGCTTCTGAGTCATCACTCCAATCACTTTCATAATCTATTTGTTCGGGCGGGTCCACTACCAACGCTGATTCATCATTTATATTTGAATTTATTTTCTTTTCTCTAGCCGACTCAATTACTGTTGTGGATGCCACAGCATCCCATTCTTCTTCACTGTCATATTTCTCTTGCTCGTTCGAGGTTGCCATATTACCTTCTGCTATCTTTTTCCTGAACCGACGGTCTCTAGCATAATGGCCTCGTTTGCCACATACAAAACACGAGCCATTAGTTCGTTGAAATCCCTTAAACGGCTGACCTCTTTTGTCGCGACTTTGTTTTGCTCCCTTTATCATAGAACCTTCTCCATTTTCTTTTAATTCTTTTTTTTTTGTTGATGGAGTCGACCTCTTCTTTTATAACTATATAGTGCTTCTTCGGCTTTTTTCTTTATTAAGACCCCTAACGTTTGTTTAGTTAACGCTTCTTGGTCGGTCAGCAAATTTTCGAGATTGACCAATGAAGGTTGCTCTAGCCAACCTTGTATAGTAATAATGAATCCTCTAAATTCGGGTCTCAAATCATGTATAATTATTCTTCTCATTCTAGACTCCGAAATCTTGTTTGAACAATCTAATTCTGAAATTTCGCGACAAAAAGGTTTAATTTTATTAAAATATTGACTCCCTGTTTGTTCTCCTTGAGTGATCGAGAGTAGCTCATTTTCCAACAATTGCAGCCTTAAGTCATTTTTCTTTGAAAATAGAGTGGCTAGAGTGTCCCATGCTTCCTTTGGTGTAGACTTGTCTCTTATATGCTCCAACAATTCTTCCTCAATTGTTGTCTTTATAACGAACATGGCCTTACCCACTTTAATTCTCCAATTCTTCAGAGCTTTGACCTCCTCGGCGGTATCACATCACTTCCACCAATGACTTCCCACAAATCTTGCCCTTGGAGATACGACTCCATGCAAGTTTGCTAGTAGTATAGTTCTGATTATTGAGTTTCTTTACTCCGCCTACCACTTGTAGGTCGTCCATCGTGACTTGATTTACCTCTTGGTAATCAAGCAAGCTTTACAAAAGCCTTACAATCTCTTTTTGTGCACGAACACCCGAATCTCAAAAATCCGTCTCCAATTGCCAAGCTCTGATACCAAATTGTTGAGTTTAAAGGCCAAACGAAAATGATTTTATTAACAAAAATATTTTCTTTACAAACACACACTTTGCACTTTCTCTCTTGCACACTTACTCTTTTTGCACTCTTTCACTTACACACTCAAATATACTACTTATGTGTTGAGCGCGCACACACACATATATATGGAGACATTGGATTCTTCTACACAAATGTTGACGATTCTAGATAATTCCATAAATTAATTATAAGAAATTCTCATGGACTCTAGAATAATGGTGATGTATGGATTCTTCTAGGTTTCTCTAGTTAGTTGCATAAAGAAAGATCTAGAAAATTGGTGATGATTCTTCAGTTTAGGTGGACCATTGACTTCTTTCCCAATTCTAAATACAACCTAGTACATTCTGAACCTGTGTATGACCGTTCAACTGGCTTGTTTGCTACTTGTCTTTGAGATTCCTCTTCTAGTGGATTGCACTATCCTAGTGAGACAGGGCTTTATGAGCTTCAGTCTTACAACATCACAAATCTGGTAAAGCTATTGTTAATGCTAGTTGCAGAAAATGGAAGGATGATTTCTTTAGCACGTGATTTTCTATGTATAATTAAGCATATGCCAACTTTTTCTTTCTTCCTTATCAAAAAGTATTGAGTTATTTTTCATACAAGGTTTTTGAAAATTAGCTAAAAGATTACTTGATATCTAATATATAGGTTTTGGATGAAATTCAACGCCAGTCCCCGTCTCTTTCACCATCAATGCTCTCTCTCCCTGCTCCTGAGTCTGTTGTGGATGCATTTCCTCTCGAGTATTACAAAAAACTAAAAGCCACTGAAAGTGATACGAGTGATGTTCAACAGTAAGTCTTCTCATGCCATTGAAGAAGCACATGTACTTCAGTTTATTTTTTTTCCAAGGTCCATGTTTGGTCGTTCACGCGGGCATTTTATTATTAAGATGTGCACCTAATTAAGTGAAGGGACGGGGAAAAGAAAAATAGAAATGCCAAAAGAAGAAGTCAATTTTTTATATGATGTACGATATGTCATGAATGTAAATAATTCTTCTAACTTGGATCTTTTATTTCAGAAATTGGGTTTAGGGCTGAATAAAATGATGTTATTGCAAGTTTAGCATTGTTTGGTGTATTCATATTACCGTGTAACAACATTATCTAGAGATATTGTTGCTGAATGCAACATGACCTGATTTGATTTACACCTATACTACCACCTAGAAGGAAATTTCATATTGATTTTCGATTAAGATCAAACTTAAGAATATTGTTTTTTCTTAATTTGACATAAATTGCTCTCAAAACAAATAAACTTATTTTGAACTTTAAACAATAAAGAAAGTTATTTTATTTTAAAATACACTACTTGCACTATTACCCTCTTGAGATTGTCGTTTTCTATCAGAAAGGACTGGAAAATTGAAAGCGTTTATGCATGAAGAAATTTAAATTTTATGAGTTTTGTTGACGCCAAAAAATGTACAAATGAGGTGGCCAACAAATCTTAAGGCCTCCCACGTTCATGCAAGCTGGATTCCTGCACATTTGAACAAACCGTTAGACACACGTGTCCTTCTTCGGAAGGGGTGGAGTTGACCGCTCGCACTCCGACGGTTAAGTCAGTTCGAGAAATATTTATGAGTGTGTGGGAGTTTTAAATGTGAACCTCCAATGAAAAAAGGGGGTTGGCTTTAGGGGTGAATGAGTTAATGTATTGTAAGAATATAGTTTTGAGAGTCTAAACTTGTATTACATTTGAATGACACTAAGTGTGAGCTTTTATACTTGGACAGAGTGAATAGAGGCCATTGGATGATGATGCACGTGGTTTCATCCGTAGGATTCATCTTCCTAATCATATGCATCAATCAATCACAGCCTTAAATGTTAGTACTACTTTGGTATTCACACCGCCTAGCTTGCGGTTTGGACTTGACCAAATAAGTTTGCTGCGGTGGCAGTGAGTTGTCTTGTCATTTGTGTGGCACAAGATGTGTTTAGGATTCTTGTCAGTGCCTCGCCCTGGACTGGTTCTTGCCGCGGGGTTCGCGTGTAATGGGGTAGACTAACTTCTTCTACACGGAGTCGCTTAAACTTTTTAAAGAGGGTTGTCCGTGTGGAGTTGGGTTGTCCATGTCAGTGTACGAAATGTGGGGCCCCTGAACTGTTTGCCACGTAAACTAATTGGGACGACGTGTGGGTCCTAGTTTCGCAAGGCGTTCTAAAGAGGAGCTAGCTAACAGTCGGAGAGGAACAGGTTAATCTCTAATCTTTTATTTATGTTATTTTGTGTACAAATCTCAACAGAAGTAACCCACGTTTCTCGAAGGTATCGTACAAAAAGACTTTCATAACAAGTCATTCTTCGTTGTCTTACTTACGGTACCTAAGTTGACGATTAATTTTCATTAGATTCTGATTATATAAGTGTAACATGAATAACATAAATTTTATGAACACTTATAATCGTAAATTAAATTTGCTAACTAACTAGGTTATGTTTGAGCCTCATTCTTCCGGTAAAAATGAATTTTGTAATAGTGAATATTTGGATAATGAGTGTGGTTAAAAATTGAGAAAAGTTTTCAATTTATATGCAAAATATTTTATTAGAAGAATGTGTGGTTAAAAATAAGTTTAAAAAAAAAAATGAGATTTTAAATAATAGGTCTCAAATAGGGGCTAAATATATAACTTTTATAAGTCAAGTTTTAATGAAAACTCAATTAATTACTACCATTAGGACCTTGAATCCTCCTATATTCCTCAAGAGATTGAAAATACATATTCAAACCTAACATCAATGTTCCCTTATTTATTTAACCCTTGTTTGAGCCCATTTTTAGAAAGGAAAAAAAAAAAAAAAAAAAAAAATTCTTGAACAGTGTTTTAATCTCATTTCAACTATATATTCTTTAATAAAATAATATTACACGTAATTCAAAACTTTTTTTTAACTATACATTTCCCATCAATACACTATTCAAAAATGGGGTTCAAACGAGCCCTTAATAACGTATCTCGAATAATATTAAAATTATTTTTGCATATGACCTTACTATATCTCTATGAATGATGTGAATATATGGAATGAATTAAGTCTCAAGAACATCACAATAAGATCATACAAAGCGTAATGATATATCAATATCTACTATCAGACTTCACAACGATTATTACTACGTGCTAAACTTACTATTCTTCGTCTCGAACAGAATAAAAATAATAAATCTCTTCAATTATAATTCAAGTAATTGAAAACGTTAATAATCTAACAACCAAAAACTTGGAATTAATATTAAAATTTCAAAATACAGGCTTTATCTTATCTTAGTGTCTAGAATATTAGTTGAGCCTCATAAAATTACACAAACACAATTTGAAATAACAACAACAACAACAATAATACATCACATATATTTTAATTGTATAAAGAAAACGGACATAAACTCTTGAATGTTTGTGTTAAATTTTGAATAATCTTCTTGTATTCTCTTCTTCGTATTCCAAAATCCGAGTAAATGTAAATTTGTGTATGATTATGAGTTTATGAATCCAAGCCTATTCTCCCTTGAATGTGAAAAAAATCGTCCTTTTATAGTCACAAGACAAAGGTAAAACTCGCGTCACATCCTAATTCCACATAGAAGTCCAATTAGGCTAGCAGAAAAAAATTGAGTTAGCTTCGTCTAACCATGTGATAACTTGGTTCAACCCCAAAACACGTTGTCCATGTTTCTCTATTTGAGGTCACATGGTACAAATCTTGTGATCGCAAGGTTTGATCTTTTTCTCCCATTCGAGTTACTCTTGAATATCTTAGTCATTCATATTTACACAATAGGTTATTTGTCTTTCAAATCTCTATATTTTAGTCCTCATCATCCACAATTTGTTCCTTTTTAGTCTTTCATCATTCGCTTTTCACTCAATTTCTTTATCCACCATCCAACATTGAGTTCTCCTAAAACAAACAACTTTTAACAAAAATTAATTAACAAGACTATAAAAGTAACTCCAAATCATCTACTTTCGATGGTCAAGATAAGTTAAATTGCACTTATTAGATACCTAAAACTTGAACATTAACAAAGCAAAAGAATGACTTCAACTAAACAAACGTACTTAACTCAATATTAATGGTTCAAATTTCTTCCTCAACATAAATATCCAAGTTCGAAAATTCTAACAGGTTAATAAAATGCAAGAATGAATACTTATCACATAATCTCCATATATATATATCGAATATTGTAGGATAACTTGAGTTTGGATGGCTTTTGATGAAAATAAGTGAAAATTGGCCAAAGAAGGGTGAAAAAGAAAGAGTTACAAAGTTTGAGAACTAAATTGTAAATCTCCGAAAGTTGAATTAAACCATGGATTGATGATTGAAGATTACATGGATTGAATTAGATAAAGATAGAAGTTGAAGGATCAAAATTTCATATAAAAAATACTGAAGTTGAACGAAGGAATAAAACAAGGTACCAAAATGAACAAACTACAGAAGTTTTTATACCGTGCGATCTGAAGGAGTAATTTCATCTGCGATCGCATTGCTTTCCAGATGGCAACATTCTGATTTCCTTTTCTTGATCAAACTCTATTTGAAAACCACTTTGGACACGAATTTTGATCTGAAATCTTGTCTTATAAGTACCTACCTTCAGCCACCAATTAAGGCACCTCTCTAGAATATATATATTTTTTGGCAATAAAGAGAGGCAAACATATTCTTTCAAGGGGAGATACAGGACACGTTATAAGGAAATATTCTTGAAGCATATTTTGTGGTTTTTGGTTAAGGAGGAAGAATGTGCAACTGAAGATTGTTCAAGGAGACTTGAAGATGTTCAATAATTCGTGGCTTCTTCTCTTTTTCTTCATATTTCTCATATTCAGGTGATGTTTCATTGCATGATTTCTTTTAATTTTGTAATGTAAGCTATACTTTGTCACTAAACTATGGGCTATGCTAGACGTACAGGGAAAAGGGGTGGGGGGGGGGTGGTTTACATGCAAGACACAGGGGGGAGGGGTGGGTTTTTTTTTTCTTTATTAAAACATGTGGAGCTCGCCAGATTGTAAGAGGCCGGCAGGCCCTTGTGAAACCCCGATGAATCCTTTATTATGCTATTTTAATATTAATTTCACGACTTTGACATTATATACTCGTTTGTCTTGGATAATTACTATATAACTAATGCTTTACAATTAATTAGATACTAATTGAATTGTTGAATGCTCTTTATTATATTTGAGAAGTTAATGAGGAATATAGCAAGTATAACAATTGTTGTGAGGTCCAATTGGAGATATACTTGCATAATTTCGTTGATTATGTGTGTTACTTACCCTTAATTTCACTTATGTTACTGGAATCAAGTTATTCAATTCAACCTACAAAGGACCGACTCCAAATCAGTACCATACCTCGAGTATGTCAATATAATCTCTGATCGCTCGTGTTGAACTCTCAGTTTTAAATTTCTTTTCTCCCTAGGTGACCTAAACAAATGAAATTCGTTTTGCTTTCATAATCAACTCACCATTCTCCATGTCCCCGATTGATGCCAAGATTTAAAGGGGCAAAAACAGTACTTACAATTTTGTTGCCACTGTCTTAGCACATTATGGTGTGCTTTTCTCCTTTTTTTTTTCTTCCTTTATTTTGTCGCTCCTTTTGTATATGAGATCTTTTATTTCATTCTCAAAAGTAGTTTTCACTCTACACTATACGCAACCTTATTTTCCAAGAGATCGTCTCCTAAACGCTAGTGATGAAGCACACATGCATTTCATTTCAATTTTCTTGAACACGGTGAATTTACCAGGAGTATGACAATTCTACTTCATCAGAAGCTTGGAGTATTCAATGAACCTATAGAATTCCCATCATCACCTTGTGCACGTTAGCTTGTAAACAATCCCAATTTTGCTTACACCATCTTAAATGTCTCTTGCATTTTGCTGAAAAATTCCTTTCAACTAGTAGCCAAAGACTCCACCATTTTCTCAATACATGTTATCCGATGCTCCATTGCTAGGGTTTTCTCCCTGCTTTGTTGCCTTGTTCTGATACCATTTTTATGGATTGTGGAAGAATTATACCTCAAAAGCTAGCTGCTGAGTTTGGAAAGCTAAATTACGTATAAAACCTATATAGAAAGTCCATACATTTGATATAGAATTCAAGTCCCATTACTTTGCCTATACCATGACAACCCACCACGCTCCTCAGTCCTGTTGCAACCAAGAGACATGACGACCTCCTTTGTAATTGCTTGATATGTTCTTGCTTTTAGCAGGGAAATTAGAAGAATAAATAGTTTCATCCAAGGGGGGCTTGACTTATGTTACTCTTCGCCTCTGAGGCCTAGTGAAACGAGGCCATGTGGCACGACACGTGGGCAGACAGTCTACAAGAAAGTCAAAAAAAGACCCAGTAGGTCAAACACACCAATAAGACAAACAGGCCGAAGTCCTTACACAATGTCCGAAGTCCTCACATAACATCCGAAGTTCTCACACAACATGATGAAGTCCAAGCTGAGGTACTTCTTCAAAGGCGAAACTCAGATCCATCCGAGGCTCTCTCCAACTCATCTGAAGCTCGTTGAGCCGACGCTGTCTCTTGTAATAGATTTAAAGATCTATTAGAAGTGAGTGATGTAACACTTGTAATAGAGTTGTTAGTATGTCAGCCTACTATATAGGGTGGCGATCTCTTATCAATGTATTAATTACATAAATAGATAGTGATATGAAGCCTTAGTTAGGGAGATGAGGCCTTACATAAATAGATAGTGATATGAAGCCTTAGTTAGGGAGATGAGGCCACGTGGTTCTGATATATGGTCACCACGTCGGCTAAGGCCTTTTAAATAGGTTCTTTTTGTAATGAAAATGGGGATGGAAAAATAGAAATCGAGACTATGACATACGTTCAAAATATACACATGAACTCTTGAAAGAAAGATATTAACATTTTCATCTATCTTTCCACATATTCTAGTCTGTTATTACATAGATTAGTTTTGGCTTCAACTCGGTAGTCGTTCTTAGTGCGATTGCTTTCGTTCTACCTGTCGAAGCTCGAACAACATTGTCTCTCGCCTCAAAGTACCTCCCACATCTATGTCCTCATTGCTACCGTCATCATTCCTGTAGGAACGAGCCAGAATCGTACTTGAGTTGGCGTGAGTGGGCCCGACATCTGTTGCTTCATTTTTTAGGGTCAATAGATTGACGCCATCTGTGGGAATCCATATGGAAAACCACAAAAACACATTGAGGAGAGGCTAAGCAACGATTGGAAAGCCGTTAAACGTGTTCTAACCCTTGTAAACGTAGTGTCCCTAAAAAATGGACTGTTAGAAACCTAAAACCCTTGAAGGAAAGGGAGAATCCCGCACTAAGTATTTTGTGAAATATGAGTTCAAATGACGAAAGTGCGCCAGAAGGATAAGAGAATACCCTAAAGAAAGGGAACCTTCACGAGCTGCCCCAACTATTTGCCCAAGACCTCCAGTGTGAAGACGAGGAGGATCCAGAGGTAGGGAAAGGGTTGCAACTAGGCTCACTAGAGAAATGGCCACAAGGGTGGCCAATATGAGAATCATAACCCAGTAGAACTTGGCCATGCAAGAGATGTTGATGAACATACATGGGTGAGGAGGATATCAGGTCCTTCCACATGCAGCCCCGCGAGGACATACTCCAAGATTCCCAAGGATATTATCCAAGGGAGGAAGAAGTCCAAAGCTAAGCTGCTAGACACAATCACACCAGGATGGAAGCTCCATAGAGAGAGAGAAGTCGAGGTAGATATATCAACCAACTATGCTTCTGAAAGGTCGTACGAAGCACCATTCAATTTTCCTTTGAACTATGAGCCAGAAAATAGGCCTCAGAGGTCGGCCAGTGTCTTCGATTGGATAAACCAATGCCGACAAGGCTATCTAACTCATACAAACATGTAAAAATGTGTAATTTTTTTTCAAGTTGGCTACATCATACCCAAACTAAATTATTTAGCTCATAAGAAATTCATAAAATCTAAACAATTTACAATGGAAAACATAAAGAAGAAGGTAAGAAAAACTCTTTTTGGAGTGTTGCTCGAAGTTCCATTTGATATTTCCATACTTTTTTCAATTGATTTCTTCCATTATTTGTGTTGCCTCCTAAGCCATCTTCTCCTCCCTTGAATTAGGTCTTCCAACTTGTATTTATAGCCTCAATAGATAATAACATGGATTGGAGTTTGGCCAGGCCGAAAATAAATATAAAAATTGCTTTTTTTTTTTCCTTTTCTCTGTATCCGGCACCCAGGTACCCAAATTGGGCACCACGTATTTTGTTGATTTTCAGCATTGTGGGCACCTGGCGCCTAGGGCTGGCGCTGGGCGCCCGACTCGACGAAATAATAGATTGCATGCCCTTTAGTATTTTTATCATAACGTTTTCTTCCGATATCCGATTGAGATGATTCAAGATGCGTTAGAAAGCTAACTCAAAGGATTACAACTTTTCTTCATACATCATACTCCAATTCGACCATTTACTGTGTCAAATATGAGTTTCAATATGAGAATAAAAATCCAGAACAAAACTTATTCGGTTGGAATTTGATATGTGGTCATTCTTTGATTATATTTGATCCCTTTGGTATCTTTCTTCATCCAATTGACCATTAACACTCTCAAATCTTCATTCATGAGGTTCACCATAACTTTTGAGTATTTTCACTTTAGTCCCCGAACTTTGGATATCTTGCGATTTATCACCTTTCTTCAAATTTGTCAATTTTTGCTTATTTTCTTCAGTTTCAGCAATCTATATTACAACATCAAAACACACATAAAAATAATCTAAAACTCTCTCAAAAGTAACAAAATAACGAATTAAGTGATATAAATATCGTGAGTGTGGAGCACTCATCAAATACCCACAAACTTAATATTTTACTTGTCCTCGAGCAAACACCAAATTAAAGAAAATTACTAACAAACGCACAAATAAATGAATACGAACGAAATCACTTAAAATAAATTGTATTGAATATCTTGCCTTCATAGCTCAGTATTGGAAACATAACATCAATTTCATGAATCACTTCAAAGTTATAATACCCAAGCTAATTTTTTACATATTCAATGCAAAATGGGTTTTTGTGTGTGTGGAGAGTTAGTGCAACGCTGTACAATAATAAGTCGATCCAACTCCTGACCTTAAAAGTCAAATATTTCCTTACTTCGCTCGTGAGATTTATACATCCCCAAACTTGTTTTAGATTTATACACCCTCAAACTTGTTTTATTTTCATTCCCCGAGGTGTATTATACAGTTGATATTCAATACTACTTCTTACACGACTCAAGTTTGGTCGAATTTCACTAATTGCAGTTCAACATATCAACAAATGAGGATTTTCCTTATTTTTGACTGCTTCAACTTTCAAGAATCAACTAAGTTACTAACCTCTTATCAAAGGTCCAATTCTAAAAAATAAGTGTTTGGAGGCTTAATCATGATATGTGGTGTGTTTTCTGTTTTATGCACCTGATTTTTCAGCTATATATTTATATTCACCCTTTGTGAGGACATCTTTTCATTAAACTTTCTAAATGACCCATGTAGTGAGTTTTAGGTCGATGACTCTCAAGTCAGATGACTTTAGGGTATTAGGTTTTAACCCTTACAAACTTATTCACTCGAGTCATAAAGGCTACAAATAGATGTTTCACAATGAGATTATTGTAGTTGTTCACAATTTTTTTACGCAATGATTAGTGCAGTGCCCCTTATTAAACACTTATTCTCGAGAATTGAGCTCTAACTTAAAGTTTTCGCCTAATTTTCGTCTTATTGGTCTCAGACAGTCCAAACAAATTTAGCACACATGGAATCCACATCTACATCCACATCTCCCTGCAAAAGTTCGACCATCCAAATATCCTAGATTTGGTTTAGGGATGTGAATCTTGTTTATTGATTGTTTGGGTTTAGCATCTAAATTCTCTATTTCGACCTATAAACGTGAATCAAGCTACTCATGTACAATGTTACAATCAACTCACGTGCATAAATATTTTTCGTTTCACATGAGTAAGCAAAAATATTAACTCAAACACATAACTTATTCACAATTCATAAACCAACACATGTTCTCAATTCATAAACCAATGCCAGCAAGGCTATCTAACTCATACAAACATGTAAAAATGTGTAATTGTTTTCATGCACACAAATCACAAAAAACATAAAAAAAAAACCCAAGGCAATTAGACATAATTTATAATAGACCCCCCAAACTTAAATTAAATATTGTTCTCAATGTAAAATTAAAGAAAAATGAGGAGACTTCCCTGAATTGTCTGTACTGCCATGACATTGTGGTAATGATGATTCTGGTGTTGGTGAATGTTTCTTCTATCTTTTTCCCGCCAAACTTGAGATGTATCCCGTTTTCTCCTTGTCAATGTTGGTATGAATGTTTCGCGACGTCATGTTCTTAAAAAATCAAATCTTAGATATTAATTATATGGAATAAGTGTTATTTAGCTCAAACATCTAACAACCAACTTACTTACTCAATGATCTAAGGGGAATGGGATATGGCTGAAGAATTATGACTAAACTATAAAATAAACTAAACTATCGTATATTTCAAAAACAAAATAAATGAAAAAGTAAGAAGAAAGAAAGCTTGGGTTGCCTCCCAAGAAGCGCTTGTTTATAGTCACTAGCTTGACTTTGGCAATTGCATCATGGAACTTTGAAGAGAGCTTGTGATGACTTGCTCATTTTGCTTCTTTTGCCTTTGCTCCATTCTTCGTTGATTTTTCAAATTTTTACATTGCCTCCTCCAATGTCATATAGCTTTTTTATTCTATCTAATTCGAATTCAACTATGTAGACTTCTTGTTCCTCCTCAAACTTAATCACAAATTTGATTGTTGGACAATCAATGAAGTCGAATGAACTTATATTCAATTCATCTTCATTAATTACCACTTCTTTGTTTGGTTCCTTTGTGATTAATTTGTCCTCATCTTTCTGTCCTTCTTCAATAGTTGATATTTCTTCAGGTCGAATAGTCAGTTCACAGTGTAAGTCCACATGCAACAAGGAGTCTCTATTTTCAATCCCTTCGAGTGGATTGTATTTTCACATTTTCAATTCATTCCAATAACTCCAGTTTCCAATATATATGTTGCACTCTTCAAACTTGGCAAGTTTGTTATAGTACTTTACAATTACTCTCTCGTTAAGCAAATGAGGACCATTTCCCTCAATTATGATGTCATCATCTCAATCGTCAGGTACATAATCTCCCAAAGCCATGTAGCATTAATTGGATTTTTCAATTGCTTCTTTTCGACATTTTAAATATTCTATGAACCCTAGAAGCTTTACTGTACGGGAGTCGGTGCGTCTCTGCAAACATTGTTCAGTGTAATGCATCCCATAGCAAAGCTGTCAAAAGATGCCTTCT
The DNA here is from genome assembly GCA_035079005.1 of Fraxinus americana. NCBI lineage: Eukaryota > Viridiplantae > Streptophyta > Magnoliopsida > Lamiales > Oleaceae > Fraxinus > Fraxinus americana. The sequence goes on from CM068719.1 coordinate 9,802,720, forward strand.
ACAAATACATAATTTGTATCCATGTCGAGATTACTTATTTCAATTGTTCTGCTCTCTTGCCAACGTTAGAATCATGCACATATTATTGAATAGTACATGGAAAAATATAAAAGAGATCAGAGTGGGTGGCTAAAATTAAGAAAATAAAAGAAAATCTAAATTAAAACAAAAGCTACTTGGTAATAATATTAGTAAAAATCAAATAAAACAATCCCCGACAATGGCGTCAAAAACTTATCACGTGTTTTATGTAACGTGAATTATACCGCAAGTGTACGGTGTCAAGTTTCGTAATATAGTATGAAAGTTAGGACGTCGAATCCATAGGGATTGTAATTTAATTTCTACCAAGTACTATAATTGTGTAATTTCTATTTTATTTAGACAAATGAATGGTTGAATGATTTTTTTTTATAACTAATCAAAGGTAATATGCTACGATAAAATTAGAGAATATAAATTATCAAAATGAAAAAGTCTAGGGAATGATTTCACCAACATTCAATTATGATTCAATGACATTAAATTATTGCAATTAATTTTTCCATATTTAAAAGAAAGTATCCAATTGTATTTCTCTCCCCTCTCTCGAGTGTCGGCTAGAAATTAATCTTAAAATTCAATCCCAATATCTCTATTCCGAATTAAAGCATAGAATTTATCAAAATCCCGATTCTTTTGTGGAGTAAGCTTCATAGATTTTACACTTTCTCTCGAAACTCATAAAACATATGCTGTGTCAATCTTATGATCATGCCTAATTCCCATTTCTCAAGTACCGGAATTGACTAGCATCTATTCATTCAATTATTGATCAGGTAATTGAAAGCATTATAATCATAACACAATTAAATATAAGTGGGAAATTCCAAAAGAAATAATTCATGTATTCATCAAACCATAATCTCAAGTTGGCTACATCAAACCCTAGCTAAATTATTTAGCTCATAAGAAATTCATAAAATTTAAACAATCTACAATGGAAAACATAAAGGAGAAGGTAAGAAAAACTCTTTTTGGAGTGTTGCTCGAAATCCCCTTCGATATTTCCATACTTTTTTCAATTGATTTCTTTAATTATTTGTGTTGCCTCCTAAGCCGTCTTATCCCCCCTTGAATTAGGTTTTCCAACTTGTATTTATAGCATCAATAGATAATAACACAAATTGGAGTTGGGCCGGGCTGAAAAAATTGCGTTTTTTCCTTTTCTCGGTATCCAGCTCCCAGGTGCCCATGTGGGCACTTGGGCGCCTCGTATTCTGTTGATTTTTAGCATTGTGGGCGCCTAGGCGCCCAGGGCTGGCTCCTGGGCGACCAACTCAGCCAAACGTCAGACTGCATGCTTTTCAGTATTTTTATCATAACTTTTTCTTACGACATCCGATTGAGATGATTCAAGATGCGTTAGAAAAATAACTCAAAGGGTTACAACTTTGATTCAGACATTATTCTCTAATTTAGTCGTTTACTATGTCAAATATGAGTTTCAATATGAGAATAAAAATTCGGAACAAAACTTTTTCGGTTGGAATTTGATGTGTTGTCACTCTTTGACTATATTTGATCCCTTTGATATCTTTCTTCATCCAATTGACCATTGACACTCTTAAATCTTCATTCGTGAGGTTCGCCATAACTTTTGAGTATTTTCACTTTAGTCCCTGAACTTTGGATATCTTGCAATTTAGCACTTTTCTCCAAATTTGTCAACTTTGCTTATTTTCTTCAGTTTCATCAATCTATATCACAATATCAAAATACACATAAAAATAATCTAAAACTTTCTCAAGAGTAACAAAATAACGAATTAAGTGGTATAAATATCGTGAGTGTGGAGCACTCATCAATGACCTTCACAACCACCCTTTCAGACCCATCAAGGGGAAGATGAGGACTCAGATAAGCCCCAGAGATCTTGCGACCTTAACGATGATGATGATCATTCACCTTTCTCAAAGGCCATAAGGAATGCTCCCATGCTGAATCACTTCACTCTTTCCAAAATCCCCAAGTACGATAGGAGAGGTGACCTAGCGAAGCACATTAACAGCTTCAAAACTCATATAAATTTGAAGGGGGCCACGCCATCTATGAAGTGCATAGCCTTTCACTTAACCTTAAGTGGATGAGCAAAAATCTGGTATAAATGATTGTCAGAAGGAAGCGTTCGAAGCTAGCCCGACCTCAAGAAAAATTTCTTGAAGCACTTCGCGACAAGCAAAGAAGGAGAAAGGCCCATCAAGCGATTGCAAGATGTGTGACAACAACAGGTGAGTCACTAAAAGGTTTCTTATCTCGTTTCATCGATGAAATGACCTATTGTATACAAGTCACGGATAAGAAAGTACTGACTGCTTTGTGAGGAGGATTAGACATGAATTCCCTCTTTTGGAAGGACGTGCAGAACAAGGACCCAACCACCTATGATGCCTTATTGGAAATGATAAGACACGAAATCCTTAATGAAGAATTGAGAGATCATATGAGTAGGGCCAGCCAGGGTCTACCGCCTCTCCAGATGCAAAAGGGATGAGGTCTTACTTTCCTTTTGATGGATCATAAGGCGTCACTAAACCATGGACAAAAGCTTGCTGTAGCAACACTCAATGCCGTGCCAACCTTAGATTATGAGGAGGTCAATACTAGAGTTGAAACGCATCAGCGTCATCCTTACCCAAAGTACCCATCAAGGGGATGAGGTAGGGGACGAAGTGCTGAACCTAGAAACCAGAATCAGGGAAGAAGAAGATGTCTTTAAAGAAATACTCCATACAGACAAAATCAGCAGCATATGAACAATGAACAGCTTCAGTCAAATCAGAATAACCCTCCAAGAGGAAGAGAGAATAACATTGAAAGGACTTGAGAGGGTCAAATACAAAGACGAAGTCCTCGCTTAACAACGAGCAGGAGCCCGTCAAAGAAATTGATACAATCATAGGGGGCCCGCATGTTGGGGGAGAATCCAGAAATTCACAAATGAATTATGCTCGGCAAGCTACATAGTTAACCATTCTTCGACTGGGAAAGCGATTCTACCAATTACGTTTACCCAGGAGAATATAGTGGGGGTGTATTATCCGCACTGTAATGCCTTAGTGGTGAGGGCTGTCGTGGCCCGAAACGGCCTGAAAAGAATATTGGTGGATAATGAGAGCCCGGTCAACATTATCTTTGGATCCACTTTTGACAAAATGAAGGTTGATCATGAGCTGACCCCAATGAGTTCCCTTTATATGGCTTTATGGGAGATAACATCATCCCAAGAGGCAAAATTACTCTAGCAATAGAGATGGGGATCGAACCCCTAATTGCACAACACTTCACGAATTTCCTGTTGGTCGACCATCATTCTGTATATCATGGAATACTTGGGAGACTCACTTTAAAGGAACTATAGACAGTTACCTCCATTCATCACCTATGCATAAAATTCCCTACTAAAAATGACATCGTCATTATCCGAGGTGACCAACGAGGAGTTAGAGAATGCTACTCAAATTCCTTAAGGAAAGTGGAGCCAATGACTATCAACACTATCACCACTGAGGCTCCCAAAGAAGGAAACCTCTTTAGTACCATATAAGCCCCTAAGGAAGGGACAACTGCTGAGGAAACAGTTTACTTGGAGGAGTTGGACCCTCGTATCATTGATTTCAAACCTCGGACAGCACCTATGGAAGAACTGGAGACCTTTCCAATGGACCCTATGGACCCATCAAAATGACTACAGGTGGGAAGCAACTTGCCATTGGAAATGAAGGAGGAGTTGAAAAACTTCTTACTCAGAAACCTTGATGTGCTTGCTTGGAAGCATTGTAACATGGTAGGCATCGACCCTAAGGTCAGTTGCCACCACTTGAACATAGACCCAAAGGCCACATCACATAGGCAAAAGAGGAGAGTCCTCAACCCAGAAAGATATGAGGCCCTAAAGGACGAAGCTAGGAAGCTGATTGATAATGGGTTTATACGGGAATCTGTATACCCGAAGTGGGTCTCAAACCCGATTTTTATGAAAAAGCACAATGGAAAGTGGAGAGTGTGCATAGATTTCTCAAATTTGAACCAAGCATGCCCTAAGGACAGTTTCTCACTACCTAGGATAGATCAGCTTGTAGATTCCACTACTGGGCATGAGCTCCTTAGCTTCATGGACGCCTATTCGGGATACAGCCAAATTCCCATGTTTCCAGCCGATGAAGAGCATACAGATAAATGGCTTTAATGTTACAAGGCTATGTACTTCGGGTTGAAAATTTTCGGGGCAACCTATCAAAGACTTGTTAACAAGATATTTGCTGACCTTATTAGAAGAACCATGAAGGTCTACGTGGATGACATGCTAGTAAAAAATTTGCAGGCTAGCAGCTACATTGCCCACCTTAATGAAACATTCCAAATTTTATAGAGGTACCGAATGAAGCTCAACTCCTTGAAATGTGCCTTTGAGGTATCATCAGGGAAGTTCCTGGGTTACATAGTTAACCAAAGAGTTATTGAAGCAAATCCTGAAAAAGTTAAGGCTTTGATTGACATGAGTGGCCTCAAAAGCTTAAGGAGGTGCAGAGCCTCACTGGGCGAGTGGTAGCCTTAAACCGCTTCATTTCCAAAGCGACAGACAAATGCTTACCCTTCTTCAAGGTCCTTAAAGGAGTATTCTAGTGGACGGAGGAATGTGGAGTAGCCCTACAAGAGCTGAAAAAACACTTGAGTCAGGCGCCACTTCTTTCCAAATCAAAAGATCATGAAATACTGCACTTGTACTAAGTAGTAACTTCCGAGGCTCTCAGCTCGATTCTGATCAGAGAAGAAAATAACCACCAGTTGCTAATTTATTATATCAGTAAAGCACTCTTGATAGTAGAAACTAGGTATCCAGACATGGAAAAGTTGGTTCTTTCCTTGGTAACATCATCCTGGAATTTGAGGCCATATTTATAGGCCCATAGCATCCATGTGTTGACGAATTACCCCCTCAAACAAGTGCTTCAAAAGCCAGGCGCTTTAGGGAGGTTACTTAAATGGGCTGTGGAACTTAGTGAGTTTGACATCACTTTCAAACCCAGGGCAACTATTAAAGGAAAACCCTAGCAGGCTTTGTAGCCGAGTTTACCCCTGTTCTAGAGGTTGAGGAGGAAATAGAACCCGCTGAACCCCAAACATGGAACCTTTCGGTTGATGGGTCATCTGGTGACACTGGATCTGGAGCAAGGATTATCATGATCAGCCCAGAGGGGCACAAGCTCACTTGTGCTGTAAAGTTTGGCTTCAACGCCACAAACAATGCTACAGAATATGAGGCCCTTTTGGCTGGCCTAAGATTGGCAAATGAAATGCAAGTAAAGAGGCTCATCATCAGTAGTGATTCCCAGTTAGTGGTAAGTCAGGTTCATGGTAATTTTTCGACCAGAGACAAGTCTATGGCTGCATACTTAAAGTTGTTAATAAGCATCATCCCTTTCTTTGAGAAATTTGAACTAGTACAAATCCCATGCTCCAAAAATGCCCATGCTAATGCACTGGCAAAATTGGCAAGCAGTAAGGACTTCGAATTGCTCACGGTGGTACCTATTGAACATCTTTCCAGACCCTCGATTGATGTAAGCAGGACTTTGATGTAGGTGGAGGATTCCCCACCTTAAATGAAGCCCATCATATTTTACCTCAAGGATCAGATCCTGCCCTTGGGGAAGGAAAAGCCTCAGAAGCTTAGAAGGAAGGTCGTTCACTTTGTCCTCCAAGATGAGGTACTATACAAATGTGGATTTTCACTATCCCTACTAAGGTGCATCAGAGGGGAACAAGCAAACTATATACCCAGGGAAATCCATGAGGGGGTTTGTGACAATCACACAGAAGGATGGTCCCTGGCACAAAAAGTACTTATGTAGGGATATTATTGGCCCACCTTGAAAAAGGATGCGCAACAATTTGTTAGAAGATGTGACAAATGCCAACGATTCGCCACCATACAGACAACCTTCGCAAGAGCTGAGTGTAGTATCGAGCCCCTGGCCATTTGCAAAATGGGGAATCGATCTAATTGGAGCTCTTCCCAAGGGGAGGGGAAGATCCAGCTTTGTAATTGTCGTCATTGATTATTTCACAAAATGGGTAAAGTCGAACCGCTCGCCAAAATAACTGAGGCCAATACTTCCAAGTTCCTATGGAAGAATATCATTTGTAGGTTTGGAATTCCTCACTCCATCGTATCAGACAATGGCAAGCAATTCGACAATAAGAATGTTAGGGGTATGTGTGAGGAGTTGGGCATCAAGAAACATTTTCCTCCCCACATCACCGCAGGCAAATGGGCAGGTCGAGACTGTTAACAAAACAATTAAATACACCTTGAAGAGAAAGCTAGATGCTTCCAAAAGAGCATGAGTGGATGAACTGCCCCAGGTACTTTGGGCGATCAGAACGACAAGCCGGACTGCCACGGGAGAAACCCCATTCTCAATAGCCTATGGGGCTGAGGCTATGAGCCTTGTTCAGGTGGATCTTCCGTATCCCAGGCGAATACACTTCAACGAGGAGAGTAATGACGAGATGAGAAGGTGTGGGTTGGACCTCCCCAAAGAGAGAAGGGACGATTCCCAGGCCAAACTGACCATGTATCAGAGGAAAATGACTACGTATTACAATTCGAAGGTAAAGAAGAAGTCATTTTGTTTGAACAAGCTAGTATTGCGAAAGGTGTTCCCACATTCAAATAATCATAGGTTAGGAACCCTTGGCCCTAATGGGAGGGCCCACTCAACCTCTGCCGTTGGATCTTGATCCGGGCCATCCAACTGTCAAGTTAAAAATCCTAATCTGAGGGTTTAGAACATCTGACGCTTCGTCTTCTAAGGGTCAGATTAGAACGTCTGGTATATGTGCCCCCTAAGCATCTGGAATCCATAAGATGCGTGGAAGATAGCCATCATTGGGCATTAAATGAGGCGACGATTGCATGCATTGGAAATTGTACCGCCTCATCCGCATTTTTCTTGGAAATACACCACGACATCAAATCATTGAGACTCCATAATTAAGAACGCCTCGTATTTCCAAACGACATTAAACTACCTTGTAATTATCTATCTAAAGCCTTTTGTACCTCAGAACTTTGTTTATATGTAGGCACGTCGGTTATGTGATGACAATTCAGATATTATCAAGTCAACTACCTCGGAAACCACTCACATAAAATCCCCAAATGTCCTAGATACTTCTCAAATTCTAACAATTATATAAATAATCATGCGTAGACTTAGAGGACTATTGTGATATAACAAAAAACCACCCCCCTACGAAACCTGTTTCTTATCTTCACATCAATTTAATAAGTCCATCCATTATATAAATAATCATGCCTAGATTTAGGGGACTATTGTTACTCCTCACCTCTGAGGCCCAGTGAAATGAGGCCATGTGGCACGATACCTAGACAGACAGTCAACAAGAAAGTCAAAAAGAAGACCCAGTAGGTCAAGCATACTAATAAGACAAACAGGTCGAGGTCCTCACACAACGTCCGAAGTTCTCATACATCACGATGAAGTCCAGGCCGAGACACTTCTTCAAAGACGAAGCTCGGATCCATTTGAGGCTCTCTCCAACTCATCCGAAGCTTGTTGAGTCGACGCTGTCTCTTGTAATAGATTTAAGATCTACTAGAAGTGAATGATGTAACACTTATAATAAAGTTGTCAGTGTGTCGGCCTATTGTATAGAGCGGCTGACCTCTTATCAATGTATTAATTGGATAAATAGATAGTGATGTGAAGCCTTAGTTAGGGAGATGAGGCCATGTGGTTTCGATCTAATGGTCACCACGTCGGTTAGGACAGTATAAATAGGTCATTTTTGTAACGAAAAAGGGATGGAAAAATAGAAATTAAGACTATGACATACGTTCAAAATATACACATGAACTCTTCAAAGAAAGATATTAACATTTTCATCTATCCTTCCACATATTCTGGTCTGTTATTACATAGATTAGTTTTGGCTTTAACTCGGTAATGGTTGTTAGTGCGATTACTTCCTTTCCACCCGTCAGAGCTTGAACAACATTGTCTCTTGCCGCAAAGTATCTCCCTCGTCCATGTCCTCATTGTTACCTCATCATTCCAGTAGGAACGCGCTGGAATTGTACTTGACTTGGCGTGAGTGGGCCCGACATCTGTTGATTCATTTTTGGGGTCAACAACTTCTAATAATAGGTTTTTGAGGACTTAAACAAACAATTGTATTTGCAGAAAAATATCAAGCTCTATTTTCGGTGATCATCAATAAGTTTAAATACAACTACCGCTAAAGTAGTTATTCCAGACATCTCCTAATAAATAGAATAATAAAAATGAAGTGCACGTCTAACAACCCACTAATATTAATTGACTTACTCAAAACTATCTAAAAATTAGAATAACCTTGGTTGGTTTATAATAAAAATTAAAATTTTAGTAGATTTTAATAAAAATTGATGAAGTTTGTGATTGAAAAGTTGTGGATCTCATAAAACATGTGGTTAAAATTAATCGTTGACCTTGACTTAAATTTTAATCAATTTTTTTGTTGAATCAAATAGGAATTAAGAAAATAAATAAGATCAATATACTAAAGGTCCGTTTGACATAATTTTTCCTTTTGTTTTATGTAAAAGAGTTTTTGGAGAAAATTATCTTAATTTTTTTTAAAACTAATTATTAAAAGAGCTTCCTAATTTTAGAAGAGTTATTGGAGGAATTTATCTTAATTTTTGTTTAAAAACTAATTTTTAAAAGAGTTTCCTAATTTTATAAGATCTTTTGGAGGAAACTATTTTGGACCAGTTTTTTTTTAAATCAATTGAATCCAACTGTTGAAATTGAATCGAATCGAATCAAATCAAATCGATTTGCGTCGATTTGATTTGATTAGTCGGCTTGGACATTTGTCCGAGTTAAACACATTTGCTTACCTATTTTGGGTTATATATAATGTAAATGGTAAATGGTTTGTTTCTTCGAAATCATTTTATATATTCAATAGTTTACCAACAAACAATACACGAAAATGAAAGTAAAACTACAATATGAATTTGGAGTTTACAACAAAAAATTATTCTCCTTATTTTTCTTTTCTTTAAGAACTTGTAGTTATTGTAGAAGAGGCGTAGACAATAGATAAATTATATAAAAGAGAATTATGTTTGTATTTTTGTTAAGATTAAAATTTTGAATTTTAAAATGAAAAAATAAAATAAAAATGTATCAGCGGGTTGAGACTGTTAATTGATGAATTGATTAACTAAACCATAACCAATCCGGTCGGAATTTTTAATGCTTAAAATTAACCGAACCAAACCTATTTATCTGGCTCAAACCGACTCGACGAAATTTGGTTTGATCGATTAGTTAATTTTTGAGTTTTTTTTTTTCCATCCCTAATTTTAATGATATATAACCGATTATTTCTCTTTGCAGCAACTTCAGAGCATGCCTAGCGTGTTACACAACAATATCATTACCTGTCTCACTCTCTCTTTTCGTGCACATCTTACATATATTATTTATATATTATAACCATATTATTTATACATAAGTGAAGAGGTGATGAGATAGTAATTCCACCATAATATGCACTTGCTTGAGCCCCATTCTGAGAGAAAAATACATTTTTAATTAGTGATTTTTTAAGAATGTGTAGTTAAAAATTAAGAAAATATTTTCGATTTACGTGTAATATTATTTTATTAAAAAAATATGGGATTGAAAATGATTTTTTAAAAAAAAAATGAATTTTTCAAAAAAAAAGGATTTAAGCAATCCCATATATTATTGTCACATAAGTTAATGGAAAATTAATGCTTATAATTTAATGTGGCAGCGGCAGGACATCATTCTGTCCTAGTACCGTGTCATAATAATTTAATCCATTAATTTCGAAATACATAATGTCAGTACTTATACGTATAATTTTATAAGCACGCCTACCAAATTTAATTGCTTGGGCTATGGGTAAAGTGTCTTCGCGGATTTTAGACAAGGGATTTTGAGAGAAGTCTCGTTTTTGCTAAATTAAGAAATACGGGTTTTATTGCGTCAAGAACGAGGATTCGATTGAAAGCAGTTAAAATAAATTGAATAGATATAAATGAACAACCTACGTTGCTCATTAAAGCAATTGGCTGAGCCTTGTCACGACGACTATTTGCTACGTCGGTCAAGAAGTAGTTGGATAGCCAGTCCTCGACTGATCCGATCGTCCCAATTCGATTGTCCTCACTAAGAACAGATGGTAACTTTTGTTAAGATCTAGATTAATCTTAAAGAGCGCATGTCCAATCCCAGCTCATTTGTTACCACGTAACAAAATTAGAGGTATGAAGTGGTACGACTTATTATTGTTGGAATTACAAAACTAAACTATTAAGAACGTAATTACATAAAATAAAGAAAATATTTACACATTTTTGAAAAATACTTGCTATTCACCATCTTAATCCTTTCATAGATTCAACTCCATAGAAATGTAGCTTCATGTATAGAGTTGTAGCTGCGGCTGAAGTGAATATTCTAACCAAACTTTAAATTATAATGAATTGTAGCTTAATTAATTTAAGCAGACAAGAAAGTCATTCTCATAGGTACAATCCCAATGAGCAAATAATTAAGAAAACAATAAAGTGTTGTCTCAGGTACCATCTCAATGGGCCACCCAATTAGGTTTACATTTAAGTTCGTAGATTCTACATAATAATATCATAACAATTGCTCAAACTTTGGGCAAAGGATCAAAATTTAATTTCCTGTCGATTTGGATGTATGACTTTTAAACTTTGGAGATATTTGTCTTGTATTTTTTCTACTTTCCAAAAGCCAAAGTACCCAAACCAAGTCAAAATTCTCTTCTCTTTTTTTGGTACAATATTTTGGTGTAGCTTGTCATGCACTTATTCTGCAAAAACCTGTAAATTAAAAATTTTAATTTGATATATTTGTGGCACGACTTATTAAAATCAATGGAAGAATTTGATGACTTGAATAATTATACGATTACGAGTAACTGTAAACAAAAGAGACTCGATAGTCAGGGGCTGAGCTATGATTGTAGAGTTATGGATGCAAATTTCACGAAATTTCAATTCTGGGGGCAAAATTGAAAATTATAAGGAATTTTTTCAAAAATCTTATGCAAAATCTTGGAAATTCGGTAGGTAAAATCAAATAGTGAGGGGACAATTGACCACAGTGTTCCCACTGTAAACATGCCAATTACGATAGTTACATCGATATGGAAATAAGAGAAGAAATGAGGTGATTATCACAAAAAATCTTATGCAAAATCTTGGAAATTCAGTAGGAAAAATCAAATATTGTGGGGACAGTTGACCCCACTGCTCCCACTGTAAATCCGCCCATTACGATAGTTACATCGATAAGGAAATAAGAGAAGAGATGATGTGAATATCAAAAAAAATCTTAATAATATATTTATCAAAAATAAAGCATTGTTTTAATTATATGCAAATATGGATTTTGAGAGGAAGAAGACTTGAGGTTGTGGACAACACAAAATTTTGTGGGACTGGCGATACTTGTCACTCACTTGCAAGTGATGTCCAATAGTGGGTTCGTAAACAAGCATAAGTTAAAAATACGTAAAACTTTAATTCTCTATTTATTTATTTATTTATTTTTTCCAAATAGATGTGAGCTTTCAACTTCAATCATTTAATGCAATTTTCCAGATGTTCCTCACCCATCAAGATTTGCATGAAAGAGGGTATTGTAATAAATAAATAAATACTTATTTATGGATTAGTAAAAAATGAAATTGAATTGTTAATCTATCATACTTCCATCTTTTAATAAAAATAAATGTTTGTTCCACAATTATCTTCTTTAGTACAAAGAAAATAGGACAATAAAAATATTATGGTATGTTTCGTCCAATAGTCTAAATTGATAATTTCGTGACTTATAAACAGCATATTTGACAAATTTTAGGAAAACTAAAATGGAATTAAATCCCTATTTGGTAAGAATTAAAATTAGATTTTTATTAAAAGTTGATGAAATATGTGGTTGAAAAGTTGTGGAACTAATGAAATATGTGATTAAAATTGATTGTGAACTTTGACTTAAATTAAAATTTAGAGGATGTTTGAGCCCCTTTTTTGCTCAAAATGAATTTTGAAATAATATTTTGATTGAGAATGCGGTTAAAAAATAACGAAAAGTTTTGGGTTTACGTGTAATATTATTTTATTAAAAAATATGTGGTTGAAAAATAAGAGAGAAAAACGTATTTTAAAAATAATGGGGACTAAACAAGGACTAGATTAAAATCCCTACCAAACAGAGCTAAATGTGTATTTATAGCAGTGTTCTAAAAGGCGTAATGCGTGGCGATGCGTGGAGGCCAAGTCCAGGGTTAGGCGAGCTTAGGCGAGGCATATGCGTAAAAAAAAATGTAAAAATGCGTTTTCTTGTTTTAATATTATTTTAATTTTTAATCGATTAAAAATAATATTTACTAAACATTTAAAACAGATTTATAAGAACTTTATACATTTTTTCAAAGTTTCCAACAAAAATATAAGTTTCAAATTTAAATACAAAATAGTAAGTACATAGTAAGAAATTATCTACTGTAAATAAGATTCGTTGGTCACTTGACTTTTGGATTCAAATGATTGTTTTAATTTTAAATTAGGGCAAACTAAAGAAATTATTTAATAATTTTTAATTTCAAAAGAATTGTAAAAAAAAAAAAGAAAAAGCGCGCATTAGCGGTCAACAACTGTCATTGACTGCCAAATAAGACACTAATCCATTAGGCTTGGCGTTTTGGCCTCGCTTCACGCCTAGGTGCGCTTAGGCGGCCGCCTAGACACGCTTTTTAGAACACTAATTTATAGTACTTTTTATCTTTTTATATAAATTAGTTGCAGTGAATTTCATTCAACTAAGAGTAGGGATGACAACAGAGCAGGTCGGAGTAGGGACAACCTCTCCCTCCTCGTCGGGTAATTTTCTGTCTCGTACCGTCGCCACGTTACCCGTTTAAGGAGGGGCGGGGCTCTTGCCTCGTTTACTACCCGTTTAATTTATTTTTTTATTATTTTAAGTTTCTAATAATTTAATTTATTGTCACCATTCATTAAAGTGTGACAATAATATATTTTTTAATTTATTTTTAAAAGTTAAATTATTTAAGCATATTTGGTAAACTATCGTTTTTATTGTTTGTCACATTTTTTAGATAATTTTAGTTGTTATTTTTTATTAGAATTAATGAAAGTTCGAGAAATTTTCCAGTATTGAATTCTTAAAAAAAAAATTTTAATGGGGCGAGGTACCCGTTACTTGTACCCGCCTTAGGACGATATTACCCGCCCCGTCCCTGACCTAAATATCCTATTAAGCGGACAATCCCCATCTCGTTCAGGGCAGGGCCTCGTAGATATCGGGTTTGTCGAATTTTTTTTGCCATACCTAACTAAGATTGTTGGGTACTTAGGATCCGCTTGATAAGACTTCTGTTTTTTATAGAAGAATTTTTGAGAGAGCTATCTTCATTAATGTTTGAAAATTAATTTTTAAAAGAATTTTCTAACTTTCTCTAACTATAAGAAATGCTTTTATAAATTAATTAAACGAATTCAAAAGTAGCTTTTAAGTCTCAAATATCTTTTTTTACTTTTTAAAAGTCATATCAAACAACCCTTATATATGAATTTGTAATTTACCGTATTTAGTATAATCGACTAATTTTATCACGTTAACCTATAGAGATATCCATTAACACTTAATAGATGTAAATAAAAATTTAATAGTAAAAATAAGTGGAAAATAATAAAATCAAACAAATACATACACAGTAAAATGTTCCACCTCTTTTAAGGCTGTCTTTTCCTCTCTTCTCCGAAACACAGACTAACACGCACTACATATGTATTAAACACCAAACCAAACCCTCTCTCGTGGCATTAAACACCTGCCCCCAATTCCTTTACTTCACCGGCGCTCTCTTCATAAATTCCTCACCCAACTCCATGTCCCCCCCTCTCTCTCTCTCTCTAAGAATGGCCTAATCCAAACCCCTTCTTTCTCTCACTAAATCCATCATTCCTTCGTATACTATTCAATTATGTCTACTTTCCCACTGCCACCGCCACCGCCACCGCAGCCGTCATTCACCTTTGTAAGCGGCGGTTCCGCCACTCCAACCAACCAAATACCACCGTACATGACCACATCGTCTCCGTCCCCTTCCTCCTCATCATCGATCGTTATAGTAATCATTATAGTCGCCTCTGCCATCATTGTCTCGGCCTCGATTTACCTTCTTCTTCGTTTAATTTCAAAGCGCTTCCACCGCTCATTCCACACCTTCGCCACTGCAGACGATGTTGTTCTACGCCATCACTCAAATCCGAACTTGAGTGAATGCCATGTGGTGTCGAGCAATCTGGTCGATTCTCTTCCTCTCTTCACGTTCGGCTCCATCACTGGAAACCTTACAGGCGGTGATTGTGCGGTGTGTTTGTCGAAGTTTGAGCCGCATGATCAGCTCCGTTTGTTGCCGTTATGCTGTCACGCGTTCCACGCCGGGTGCATTGATACGTGGCTCGTGTCTAATCAAACTTGTCCTCTTTGCCGATCGTCCGTGCTACCTTCCGACTCGGAAGTACTGGATAAAATCCTGTTGGTTGAGACTGGCGTTGGTAATAATACTGACAATAACTTTGAGAATCGTATTGGAAGTGAAAATGGCGGGAGTTTTCGGATTGAAATGGGAAGCATCAGTCGCCGCCGTGGCACGGATGACATCGGCGGAGGAGGGCAGCGGTCTTATTCAATCGGTTCTTTCGATTACATTGTAGACAACGGCTACGAGGTTTCCGTCGGATCCACCACTCACCGGAGAGGACCGTCTGATTGCACTTCCGTTGACAAGGAGTCCTCAATAGGAGTTCCGGTGGCTGAGTCTCTTCCGGCGGAGGTTTTGGCTGGAGAGGTTTCCCGCGGGAGGAACTGGCTTAGAGACTACGTCGACAGGCTGGCTTCGGTTTCTGTTTCGTCAAGGTCATTGTCTTTCAGAAGCTCCGGCCGCTTCTTCACCGGCAGTAGCCGCCGGAGCGACACCGTCGTCCCCCTCGAGGATCTGGAGGCGAACCGCGTCGGAGAAGAAATCAGCGAGTTCTTTCGGTGGCTTTCCTGAGATTAATATTGTACAAACTCCAGCGGTAATTCTGTCTTCACCTACATAAATTTTAGCTTAGAACTCCATATTTTGCTATATCCACAATCTACGTAACAGTTTTCTTTGGTGGACTTTTAGCAAAATATGAGTGTGAATACTAAATACACTCCATTTTTTGGTCCTATAAAAAAATTAGTAAAATCTTTTTAGTCAAAACTGCTTTACTTTCCCTTTTTCCAAATTCCAGTCAGCGGAATCGTTGGAGTGATTTAACATAGGATTAGTGTTATCATATTTGTTAATTTCAATAATAAATTCGAATGTCATAACTTCGAGATTTGATTACGTGAATGTGAATTAGGTCGAAAATAGCCAAATTTTATTATTAGAAGAAAATCTGATCATGAAATTGTCGAGATTTCTGGTTTGATTTTTCCTAGCATTTCTCTAGTGCAAATGTAATGGGAAAATGGAATTTTTTTGTGTTCTAAGGACTTGTTCGGTAGAGATTAAAATTGGATTAAAATTGAAAAATTAGCCGTTATTGTTGACTTTTATTAGACGAGTGGGACCCAATAACGGCCATATTTTCAATTTTAATTGGATTTTAAGTTGTACCGAACATGCCCTAAATATTACAATATTGACTATTAAAAACTAGACAACTTAATGAATGTGGTAGGACATTTTCCATTGCGAGAACTTGAACTTGAGTGTGTATGTTGACCAAATTATGATTACTATTTTGAACCTTATCTAATATAGACAATATCGGTTATTAAAGTTTTTTCGTAAGTTGTACTTTCATCTCAACCTATACGAGTATTTTTTTTTTGTCTATTATGCTTTCGAGGGAAAGAAAAAAGAAACATGATATTTGGGTGAATAGAGGAACAAGAAACATCATGGGGCTTAGGAAGCACAAAGGTTGATATTGTCAAACATCTTATAGTTTATAATTTCGACATTCTATTTTGTACCAACCAGCTTATAGTTCCATGTGATATTAACCCTTGTTTCATATTTTTAGGTCATCTAAATGTGGTCCATATCCATAAAACCTCTAAAATAAGTTTGTTACGCCCTACAAACATGGATCTCTTGTCCCTTCTGACCAAGTAGTGGTTTTTTCGTGCACGAATTTCTTATTATTTTTTATTCTAAGGTTAAAACCTAGTTTAAAGAAAAAAAAAATTGAGGAAATCTTCCGTGACAAAGATTTGAGCCATTTGATAATTATTATTCAAGGTTCCAATATCTAGACATAAGTTCATGCCAATATTAACGTTTTTCAGAATTGACCCAGGTATTGACTACGTGTTGAAAGCTCGAACAGTTAGTAAATAAAATTTGACGTCGACGGATCGGTTTATCGGTGAACCCATCGTTCAATTTTGTGATTGGACTGGTTTTCGGCATGAATTAGCCGGTTCTTCAATCAACGTAATTGTATTTTTCGACTTTTGATTTATAATTGGACTAATTTTTAGAATAAATTTTCAATTTTTTAGAATATTGGAGAAGTGGTAAGTGTAAAATTGGTGATAATACAAATGTAGGCATTGACTATAGGTGAATTAATTAAGTGGATGTTGCCATTTACTTCCATCTGAGTGGTGATAATGACAGTTAAAGGACAGGTGTGTTTTTGTTGTTCATATGTTTACAAGTGGATTAAGATCTTAAACCAATATTAACACACAAAACCCACTGCCTGTCTGTCACATGAGCTGTTTATTTTTGTATATTGTGTCTGGAAAGGGACAACGGGAGTTATCAAAAACTACAGTATGAGTAGGGACAACTACGTTCATGTTTGAGTATTATACAATAAAAGTTAAAATTTTGAATTTACATGGTTATTTAATTTAATTCAATTCAATCTAATAGATATTTTATATTCAGTATAACGTATAAAACATATATTGAGAAGCAAATGACACCTACCACAAATGGGGATTATGGTTGGCATTACTTATTAGATTAAGATTTGAATTTTGTATTTGATTTTGATAATACACTTCCGGGTCACAAAAGGTCATGTGTTGGTTGGATTTAGTTGTATCTATGCATAAAGTCAACCACAAGCATTGGTTTTCATCTAGAAAATAATATCTGACTTCCCACATTAGGATAGAACTCTTGAATCAAAATTGTGTACTTTGTGCTGGTATGGTTGTACTGTTTGTGGGGCTCATGGGTCCCACCAAATTTCATTTGACCTGACATAAATATGTGAATTATCTTAATAAACAAAAAAAAGTAATGTTATTTAGCTTTATTGATATTATAACATCAGTATAGATAACACTAAACGATTTTAAATGATGGGTACAATTAAAGGAATCACTTAATTCTATATTTCATTGAACCTATCATATAATATTACATAAGCTAGTGTTGTAGTACCAGTAGTGTTTCGTAACATTGTTATCTTAATCAAATATATATTGTAGGGATGTGAACCAAGAATTGTCGAATTCTATCATTGACGTTAAAATTAAAGGAAAATTTTAAATCCTAATCTAATTTGAACCATGTCTAACGTATTTTGATCAGACACGAGCCACGTATCAATGCAACTTGTACCTTGCTATACAGCCAGGGCGACATGGGTACTGACAGTGTGCCAGTGGGCCAGCCCCTGCGATAGGTAGGGGTAGATAAACCCATACAACTTAGCCCTTGTTTGCCCTCCATTATATCACATTTCATTACATTAATTTTTTTTCTCTCTTCATCTCAACCATCCATTCATCAAATAAAATAATAATATACACAAATCAAAAACTTTTCAACCACACATCTCCCATCAATCACTATTCTAAAAATTATCTACCTCCCAAAAATTTAAATTAATGGGGGGCAAACAGGGGCTTAGTGTGGAACACTCAATAGGATAGTGATACCAAATCGTTGAACTTGAATTTTGATACACGCAACAAACATAGTCGGCATAAAAGTGTTCGGAGAGAGTAAAGAAGAAAATTTATTGAGGCGAATATAAATAAAATACTACTATATAATATATAAATTATAATAATTTTATTAATTATTATTTGGATTTATTTTTTAACTATTTTAATATATTTACTTTTGTAAACTAATTACAATTTGTGATTGACAATTTATCTATACAATCCTATTTTATACTACCTCTAAAGTCAGATGAGGTTTATTATAAGGAATAAAGCTATTGTGCTAGAAAAAAAAATGCCCACCTGGGTGACCTACTCTTACATAAGTGTGGGACCCGCGTGAAATAAAAAATGGAAAAAAGCTCCTCTTCCCTCCGATGTGTGTGTCCTGTCAGTCACACCCTCCCTGTCACTTCAGCTTCGTCCTTCTTATAAGTATATGAGGTTTTTGTTTTCAATAAAATATAAGGGGGGAACAGAGGTCTCCCTTTTTGTTCAAAATAAAAGAAAATTTTTATATTAATGGTCTATATTTCAAAATATTAATATGTTGCCTTTGAAGAGAACGCAACTTAATATGAATAGTATGAAGAAAATTGTTTTGATATTTCTGAAAAAAAAACCAACAAAACTACTTAATATATTCAAAAAGAATATCATTTTTTTTTTTTTAAGAAATCAAAACTATATATAAATCAATAACATAAAAAATATTGTATTAGTCTCAAATAATGACTTTATACAAGTTTATTTCTATAAATGGGTTAATGCTACTTATTGCTCTGAAGAGTGACTATTTATACGATTCATTATTTCTAAAAATATTTTGTTGTTGTTTCTAAAAAAACACAATACTATATTAATATTTTGATTGATTATTATTTATTTTTGAAGAGCATGACGTATTATTATTTATTTTTGAAGAGCATGACGTTACAAATTTTAATATTCTAGAATATTATTTAGTTTTGCTCCTGAAGATTCATAAATTTTTGTGTATCAATATTCATGAAAATATTGCGTCGTTTTCTTGAAGAATTTTCTATTACTACATATCAACATTTTATAAGAATATTTTTTGATCATTTGTTGAAGAAATGCAATTTTCTATAGAAATTAATATTTTTAGAAAATAGTGTTAATACTCTCCATTAGTGTAACATCATGAATTTCAATATTCTGAAAAAGGGGTACTCATGAAGAAAGACATTATCATAGCCATTTTTGGTAGTCTCAATGTTCCATTAGTTGAGATACTAAAGGAGAGGCATTTTTCTTACCTTGTGGAGTACAATTGAAACATATTTATATTTATATTGAACTAGAAGTTCAATAATTTTATTATTTAGTATGGCCGATTAGACTATCATTTGTCAATAATAATCCAAATAATTATTAAAAAAATTAGAAGATTTTTCAATATAATGAATTCAATATTGTAGTATAGTAAATTCTTGTTGTACACGTACTAGACATTGACACTTCAAGTTTTATAGAAACATATCTTATAGTTATATATGTTTCTAAATTTTGGACATGAGATACACTTCCCGATGCACCTTGGGCATGTATCATGAATATACTAGATTTTATTGTCGGATTAAAAAACAACTCTTAGAGAATTTTTTCCCTTTTTGAACTAACCCAAACGACTCCTCCTCATCTCCTTTTCTCCTTTTCCCCATTGTTTTTGTAATATTTGACACTCGAAATGCATGACAAGCCATATATATATATTCACAATATAATGTCTATAAATGTATAATTTTAAAATAAGGGTCTCTGTACCCTACTTTTAAAAGTCGACGTGCTAATATCATATCGTGAAATGTCCTTGACTTGGGTCTATTCCCATGCTTCATAGGCCGTAGTAAAGTAGTTGTTTGTGGTCTTTGTGCTTAATATTTTGCATCCATTGCTAGTTCTTGCCAATTGAGAGGTTTTGTTTTGTTTTTCCTTTTTCATTTTGCTCAACTTTTTTTGGCCTGAAACATAATGCTTGGCTTTTGGGTTTTCTTGTCTAGGAATCAAGCGTTGGACAAATCTCACAAGGAGAGCTAAAAATTAAATCATAAGTAATAATTAAAAAAAAGAGAGAAATAAATACAAAATGTGTTGGGCCCTGGCCCATTCGACTCACCATAACCATGTCAGGCTTCGTTGTTTATGAACTGCCAAGCCCAAAGAACCTCCCAAAATTTGGGGGCCATGTCCGGCCATTGAAAAGTGAAAATTACATTGTAGCCTATTTTAAAAAATTAAAATGCTAAAATGAGGTGTAAAGTTTAATTAATCATAAATCAGATTATAATTCAACTATTAACATTAATAATATTATTATTAAATTTCCCCGCCCCGATATACTATTTCTTTTTTCTTTTGATCATTTAATTTCCCCCACACATTTACCTCTCTCTAATTCTCTGACCAAATTTAGTTGTTCTCTCTACCCATTTCTTCTTCTTCATTATTCCTCTCTCTCTCTCTCTCTCTCTCTCTCTCTCTCTCTCTCTCTCTCTCTCTCTCTCTCTATTAGAAGTTGTCGTAGGTAGAGTGAGATTTCTTTATGCACTTTGCTCAGTTTTTCGACTTAACAACTGTCACTGTGCTCACTTTGCTATTGCTCACAAGTTCCGCTGGTAGTGATAGTGGTGGCGTTGGTGTTGTTTTTTGATTGTTTTATGTGAGTGATTTTTTGATTCGATGCGTTGTGATGGTGTTAGCGAGGACGGTGATGGTTGGTGGTGCTAGATTTGGATTGAGTTGAGGTTATATAAACAAGGATTGTGACCAATAAGTTGGGTTAATCAGTGACCAATAAATAATGTGACCCGTGACACGTGAACTGATAACATGTCACATGTCTTTGTTTACTTGTTACAAATTACATGTCACATTTCACTGATTTATGTTCATATGTCAATACTAATTGATCACATATTATAATTCACAGGTCACAGATGTTTACAGGTCATAGGTTATAGTTCATAGGCCACATATCATATTTTATAGGTCACACATGTCTACAAATAACAGGTTATGGTTCATATGTAAATATTAATTGGTGACATGTTATAGTTCACAAGTTACAAGCTATAGTTCATAAGTCACACGACACCATTCACAAATCACATGTCGTATTGTATGTCACAGATATTCACAGGTCAATATTAATTGGTTATATGTCACCATTCATAGGTAATAGATCAATATCTACAGGTCACAGATCCAAGAAAATTTGCTACATGCCATTGGAACAATATCATGGGCAGTAAATTCAAGAGAATTGGTTACATGACATTGATTTTTTCGAATTGGTCACAAATTCGTTTAATTAGATTTCAGCACAGAGAATTGAAGTTATTTGATCTGGTGAGTATTTAGTAAATTACATGAGAGATTGTTTTTCAATTTTTAATTGTAAAAAATAGATATAAATTACACTAGCGCTGCTCAATCGTGATTGAAGAAGATGATTAGTCGCCTGTGATGCTCAGTCAATGTTCCTCAGCAGTCGCTATATTTCTCCCCCTCTCTATTATCTAAGTCAGCGATGCTCAATGGTTGTTGAGTGAAGATGCTTAGTTGCCGATGATTTTTATAGATTTTATCTTTTTTTTTTTCCCACAAAGTTATTTAGATGCCGATGATTGTGAGAGTGGACGCCGGCGACTATAAGAGGAAATAGCGGTGGGACGGATGGCGATGTTTGTGGCCCGAACCGGAAAGAGATTGTAATTATTTATTTAATTAATAGATTTTAATTATCATCTGAGTTTTGAAAATATAAACTTGTTCTCTTAAAATTGAATTGGCCTAAATTTTAGTCCTGATATATGATTTTTCCCCCATTGAAATTGTGCTGGAGCGGCCCAAAACACATATTTACATAACTGGTTAGCCCTTGCCCACCAAACATTTTGGGCCTTGCCTAATTATCCAAAAAATGTGATGGCCCAATATGTGTATTGAGGGCTAAAGATTTAGCGCCTTGTTTGTTGGGGTACTTGCAAAAATACCCTTAAAATTAGAGATATTTTGAAAAATCATACGAAAAGTTTTTAGGAAGTAGAAAATACTGTATAAAATGAAAAAGTGACACAATGTCACTTTTTTTATAAAAAATGTCACTTTTTACTTTTTTTAAAAAAAGTGACACAAATTCAAAAAAAGTGGCAAAACTAAAAAAAGTAACAAATACCAAAATAGCCCCATCCATTTGTACAACACCAGTAATCATGTTCTTAAAATAATCACCACGTTCAAGCCAATCCACATGCTGATTACGTAAAAAAAAGTGACAATGAAAAAGTGATCCACTGTCACTTTTAAAGTTATGTCACTTTTTTATTAAAAATGACGTACAATGTCACTTTTATTAAAAATTACGTACAATGTCACTTTTAGTTATGTCACTTTTTTTTTATTAAAAAGTGATATTTGTCACTAAAAAAGTGATAGAAATCAAGAAAGTGACTGAAAAAAGTGATAAAGATTAAAAAAATTGACAAACATTGACAAAGATTAAAAAAGTGGCAAACATAAAAAATAACACTCATAAGAGTGAAAAATTCAAAAATGGCGATAGAAAATAAATACTAAAAAAATGACACATTAAAAATAACTTACAGAAAATAAAAAAGTGACAAACACTCACAAAAACACAAAAATTCAAAAAAGTGACAAATTTAAAAAAATGACATATATCTTAAATCCTATGAGATAGAACAAATATCAATGTAGGAATGACAATAATTTCCAGACAAAAGCCACAAGTATTACTCCAAAACTTTTATCCACCACTTGCAATTTCAGTCTATGAACCGCAAAAACTTGGAGAATGAACACTTGGTGTAATAGGTCACACCAGTATCTCAAGCACACAATGTAAAAGATGATTATAGGACAGTTTCTTAGCTTTAGCCATTATTTCCTGCCATTTCCAAATGTATTGTGCTTGGAGATTGAAAAAATTTATTAAGACAGGGGACGAAGAAAGGTTAAACATTCACCCTAGTGTAGTGGTGGCAATCGACCCGAGCGGCTCGTCGGCTTGTACTGTAGCGGCCCACGAGCCGCTCGGGCTCGTCAAAAAACGAGCACGAGCACGAGCACGAGCCTGCTCGGCTAGTTTTTGACGAGCGGCTAGTCCAATTTTTTTTTTTTTAAAGAATGATAGTTAAAAAAAAAATTCAAAAAAAGCGAGCCCGAGCCGAGTAGCTCGGCTCAGCTCGCTACAGTACGAGCTAGTGGGCCGAGCCGAGCTCGCCCACGAGCAAACGAGCCGAGCACAAGCTCGGCTCGTTTTATAATGAGCCACGAGCTCGAGCTAGTGGGCAACGAGCCGGCTCGGCTCGTTTGCCACCTGCAAATGACACATTCATCATCATATGCTCGAAGCTCTTTGCTTGTTGCATCAGGAAGTGCCCCATGAAGGGTTTCCAAAGCAATTCCCAAATTTTTATAACTTTTCACTCTCGTTTTACGATTTCACTTAAAAGAGCCTAAATATAAAACATACTGAATGTAAATACATATAAATGGACAACATGATGCTCAAGGAGCAGTTGCTACACAAGGGACCATAATAGCAACTATAAGGATACATATAATCAGAATTGTAGTATAAAACAGATAACTTTTACATGGATATTTAGGAAAAGGACTGCATCCACAAGATGAAATGCCATGCCATGAAGCCACTAAATGTACATAAAATGGGCTACAGCCATCAGCAAAGTCATCAAACCGAAGAAAACCCCCAAATTTCGAATAAGGAAGCCTTTCATTCGCATAATGAATCTACAATCACATCATTTTAAAAAAATATATATAAAAGTAACATATCAGAAAAACTACAGGTGCTAATATAACTAAGAATTCAAAATTATAGGCACCAACGCCACAAAATCCTTACGGTTCGCATAATATTCAAAGATTCATATGTACCAATCCTTCTTTGCAAATGGATCGACTCTATACATATACAAGCACATAAATATAGGCATAAAAATTTCAGGAAAATAAGAAATCTTCAAGAAACAAACCTAATTGAAAGAAAATGTAACTCATAAAATAATTAAAAGTGCTCATGCTTTCTTCTTTAGCTCTGACATTATGTGCTTCAGGTCCTCATCCTCAAATTTAAACAGAGAACTTTCAAATTTTCACCAAATTCTGATCACAAGATTTTGTGATCTCCATTGATATCAATTTTTTGGAATACCTTCTCAACTTCTCCACAGCTTTCCAAGGTTTTGGGGTTTGGGGATTTTGAGTGTATTAATTATGGTGTAAGGATGTTAATCAATTTTAAGGGTATTATTCTAATTTATTATATTTGGAAGGTAGTATGCCTAATTTTCCCTTGTTTGTTTTGATGGTTTAGGTATATTCGGTGCCTTGTACTGTGTTGATGTCTTGTTGTGGACGTACGAGAGTCGGTCACTTATGGTAAGGTAGCAAGTTGATAATGTGTACCTGCGCATGCATATGGTTGACATATTTGGCCAAATTGTGTGTGTGTGTGTTGGGGGGGTTGCTTAGATGTGTGAGAAAGGTATGCATTCGGCAGGGAATGGAACCATCTACTGTGGGATTTACTCGATATCAATACTAAATTATCGAGTTGCTCAATAGCTTGTGGGGGATTTCATGATGGGTGTGTGGGATTTCTTGATAGCTTAGTAAGAAATTGCCTTGATAGCAGGGAAGAAGGTGGTAGACTTCGGATATGGGCAAAATGTTGCACGATAGTCAAGAATTGGTCTGTTGGCCGAATATAGGCAACAAGGCATGGATGGATTCAGCTTATTGCCTAATTGATTTTTAACCCACATTTCAGTTGGCAAAATCAGGCACAAGGATGGCGCATAGCTAGCATTTGAATGTTGTTTGTTGAGTGCTTGAATAATGGAGCAATTGGGTTTAATGGTGGGTTGAAAACTATATATAACTGCCCTTTTGCAGTTTCAGGTGTCAATTGCATGCGAATTTTATATATGTTGGCTAAGTGTTGAGGTAACATTATAGAGTTTGTATAAGTCCTTCACTAAAATCGTTCTTTTCTATGTTGTTGAGTAATAAAGTTATAAAAAGGACTCATATATACTATTTTTGCCAGTGTTCTTCTATATTAACGTTCCTTTAAAGTAATCTTGCCGGTTTTGTTTGATTTTGTGCAAGTCTCCTGAGTTTTAGACTAATTAAGATGCGAAACATTGATGCCTTTGCAAGCTAGTTCAAATTAGGCATGTTGGGTTTTTTGATACCCAATAAATCCCGGATTATAATGTAAACGTTGGATTAAATTATGGGAAAAATTCACAACTGAGGCTTTATCTATCCCAAAATAAAAAATCAGGCCCCAAGATTTAGAATTGCAAAAATAAGGTTTTTCATGAATTAATTAATTATATTTCACAATTATTATATTAAATTAAATATTTAACCGTAATATAATATAATTAACCCACCTCACCTCACCTCCACCTCTGCTCTGACGACTGTTCTCCGATCACAGATCAAAAATTTTGTAGGTCACAGATTATTTCGAGGTCACAAATCTAAAATTTTATAGGTTACAATTTTTTCATCGGTCATAGATCAAAAATTTTGTAGGTCACAGATTATTTCGAGGTCACAAATTTAAAATGTTATAGGTCACATATTATTTTATTGGGCACATATCAAAAAATTTATAGGTCATAATTGACTCTATTGGTCACTGATCAAAAAAATTATAGGTCACAAATTTTTAATTGGTCACAAGTTTAAAAAATTATAGGTCACAGATATCACATATTCAAAATTTGTTGGTCACATATTATAATTTGGAATCACATATTAACGAATTTTAAGGTCACAGACCACATAGTTGGTCACATACACCCAAACATCCGTCCCCCAATCCCGGTACACCACAAATACTTGGTCACAAGTCACAGATCGAAATAGTTGGTCACATACACCCAGACACCCGTCCCCCAATCCCAGTACACTACCATCGCCGCATGTACCACCACAACAAGAAAACCATCAACACCGCCGTTGATCCCATTATATACTTGCTACGCCATTGACATTGCATCCCAATAATCTCAAAACATGTTCAAAAAATAAAAATCCCTCAAAACCCTCATTGATTAACAATAAAGAAACAGCATAATCAAAATGCAATGTGTTCAAGAACCAAATATTACCATTCACACGATTAGCTATTTGGAATCCCAGATTTCATCTCAAATTTACAAAATAACTTAACAAAATACAGATATCTCATCTCACTCCCCCATTTCTTTGCAGCCTTTGTAAGCACAATTACAGGCAACAAAATTCCTGAAAAAATCAATCACAAACCCTTATTGCACCTACAGTTGAAACAAATTTCTTGGATAGATGATACAAATTCCTAAAAAAAGCCTATTGCTGTTTAGTTAGTGCTTCCATGAGCACGCATGGCGACGATTCCCAAATCGAAAGGTCAGCGAATTGCTGCTTCAATCTCTCTTCTTGGGCATTGCATAATGCTTCTGCTACATCGCACAGATTCGGGAGGGAGGAGAGGAGGAGGAGGCGGCGGACGGTAGAGGCGCTGCTGCAATTCACAGCAGCGCCTCGACGCTGTGTACGCCAGGGAAGATAAGGGAGGGAGGGAGAAGGGGAGGAGGAGGAGACGGTGGGTGGTGGTGGTGGATGAATCGTGGAGAGAAAGGTGGCGGTGGAGGTGGCGGGCGGTGGAGTGGATTAGGGTAGGGTTTGGATAGGGTTTTATATTTAAAAAAAATTTGGTGGGGTTAGGTAATAGGGTGGGTATATAGATTATTTTGATTTTATATTATCATTATTATTATTAATTAAAATGATAAAAACCTGAAAATTGAATAAATAAAGTATAAATCTGATTTTTAAAAATGTAAAACTAAATGTCTGGTTTTATGCAATTTTCCCTTAAATTATTATCAACAACCAAGTCCAAAGACTCAACCCGAAAACAATGTAGGCCGTTGGAAATAACTTAAATAATTAATGTTGCTCACGGCCCATATATATTACCTATTAGGTGACTTTTGAATCTTGGCCCATTTAACCCATTTTCTTGATCCAACTAAAGCCTAACCTAGCCTATATATATGGTGTGTTTAACCTAGCCGTTTTGTGGTTGATTTGTGTGAGAAAAGTGAAGAAAGAAACCGTGCAAGAAGAGAGAAAAATCGGCAGCCTTGGAGAGGAGAAAAATCGGTGGCTTAACTGTGTTTTTGGTCTCGTTTCTTGTTTTCTTCCATTGTTTTTTCTCGTGCCTTTGTGGCTAAAATTATCACCATTATCTTGTCCTTTGTGGGTGAGGTTGAGGAGCAATCGAGGTGAATATATTGGTTGTTGGTTGATGCCTTTTGGATTGGTTGGTTAGAAGAAAAAGGTAATGTGAAACTGAGCTCGGAAAATACTGTTTTGATGACCCTTGGAGCAAGGTTCCGCGACAAGGCGTTGAACCATGTGACATGTACTTATGATGTGTCACTTACGTATGCAGCATGAAATAAGTCACCCCAAACATGGTGAGCCAGTTATTGATTCACCTCATTGAAGGCGATGCTTAAATTTACATAGAACAAATCACAGCGTAGGAACGTTTGGTTCTTGTAGTTTCATCTAGTTAACAAATTTTGTTAACCGACGAAGTTACATGTTTCTACATTGTTCATTTGTGCTTCACTATTCATTTTTCCTTTCTCCTTCTCTTCAACAACCACTTTGCAGTAGATTAAAATACAAGAAAAGACCACAAATTTCTCCTCTCGTCACGCTTCTTTTTTCCAGTTTTATATTCATCGAAGTCTGTGTTGAAATTTAGGATAAGGATTTGCTCTTAAAAGTTAAAAGTCCTAAAGTCACATGTTTATGTTGTGTTTATGTGTAGTGCTTCTTTCCTTAAAAGCATTCTTTATAGGCGCTGAACATGGCATTAGATGCGTATAAGCAAGATATTGGAGGGACCCAAATCTGTTGGTCTAGACTCTCTAGATCCTGGGTTTAAGAGTCTTTCTTGTCACTTGACCAAAATAAAGCAAATGCATTATCAATTTCGTCGGCAAGCAGTATTAAACATGAAAAAAAGAAGGTCGTACATAAATGGAGACTAATATTAGTTCATAGGTCCGACTATTACAAATAATACAAAGGCATAGTCATATGAAAAATTCTAATATTTGTTAATAACTTTTTTACTGTTCAGTAATGTGCTAGTCACCTTTTCAAACGCGACGACAAAATATTTTATTTGCATGAAAATCACTCTTACTATAATGGAGACATATTTAACTATTCCCAAGAATCTAATTTCCATAGTCAAAAAGGGACTTTATTTTGCTTGGCTGTGAAAGAATCAAAAGAAAGACCTAAAGTCACTTAACTGTTTCGTTTTAATTCGTCACCATCCTCCAAACTTATCTTTATAATCATAACCAGCAATAATCCATTTTATATACCATTTTTCATTCATATCTTTACATAAAATATTTTTCTGCCAAAAGATTATGTTTTGCTGGCAGTAATTTATTTGAATAATGTTATTATAATAACACGGCGAGTCGATGAGAATCTTTAATATCGAAAATACTGTGCACAAGACAATAAACAAGATTTTTTAAAATCATGTCTAGTATTATTGAATTGAATCTGTAATAGTGTCATGCATATATTGTATTTCGAATTCTTGTTTTGATTTTATATAACGATCTTGGAGGTTGAGCTTCAGAAATAAAATTGCATTTAATTTTAGAAATTAGTATGACTTGGAGGTTTTTGGTCGAAGGGTTCTTGCTCGACCATAGTTTGTACTTGAGTTGTGCTACGTGTACATTACAGTTTATATAATGATTTTCCAACAAATGATGTGGCAAGATTTAATTGGATAAAAAAATTTCATCAATCAAATAACTTCTCCATTGATATTTTGACACTTTATCATTATTTAAAATATTATGTAAACGTTATATATACGAAAAGTATTTTCCGATAGTATTGAACGTCAATTCAAGAAACACAATATTTCTTAATTATGTCAATTGTTGTTCAGTCGAATATATCAAACATTTTTTTTATGGGGCAACAAACATCATTGGTCCAAGACAAGACAGTTATTTTATAACAGCCCAAGATATAATCAAACAGCACATGTACTAACTAAGCTATATAAACCCTCTAATCCTTTCACGGGGAGAGAAAACAAGAACATACACCAAAATAATTAAGAAAAAAATGAGTTCCTTCTTCTCTTTCATTCTTCCAGCCCTCTTCCTCTCCTCCCTGATCTCGACCCAGCCCGCAAACGGCCAGAATTTAATCAACGAAACGTGCAAAACATTAGCTCGTGATGATCCAAACATCAGCTATAACTTCTGCACAACTTCCCTACAGGCAGCACCAGCCAGCCAGTGTGCAAGTTTACATGGCCTCGGGATGATCTCGATCAGACTCGTACGTTACAACGTTACAGATACGCGTTGTTACATCAAAGACCTGATGAAAAACAGGAAATGGGATCCTTATGCAAAACAATGTTTGAAGGATTGCTTTGAACTTTTCTCTGATGCAATCTCTTCTGTGCAGCAGGCAATGAAATATTACAACTCGAAACGTTACGATGATGCTAATGTGCATTTAAGTTCAGTAATGGATGCTGCTACGACTTGTGAAGATGGGTTTAATGAGAGAAGAGGATTAGTTTCTCAATTGACAAAGAGAAATCGTAATACTTTTCAACTCTCTGCTGTGGCACTCTCTGTTATGAGTGAGATTCAGAAAGGATCAGATGTCTGATGATCGATGATCATTTTCTTTTCTTGTTTATATGGGATTTCTTTATTTTTATCGTTTATAAATTGTAAAATTATACATATGAGTCAATGTTTGTTGTTTTCAAGGGGTTAAAATGTAATCCATGAAGCTTTAGGTGGAGAGTTGTAATCTTTGTTGAAAAGCAATTTCAATGGAAGAGTGACTTCTACTTAATATTTTGTCTTAGACTTCATTGTTAAACTAAATAAAGACCTTCCAATTACTTGCTCCGAAATGACTTATTATCATTTTGGGAAAATCATTAATACACGAATAGAAGAGAATATATTATTTATCATTCCACCAATTTGTTTTAGACCATTAATAATAAATACTAGAATTGGTGATGGAATGTCCTTTAGAATATTTTTAATGGAAACGCCACATCATCATAAAATGCTTACATGACACCTAGTACATCCTTCGTATCTCGAGGGTACCCTCGACGAGTCTCTATTTACTTTTTAAATCATGCTATTTGTATAAAAAATTCTTACATTTTCTTTGATAGAATGCCGCATGACCCGTTTAAAAAAGGAGATAGTTTTTGTACCAATTACACATTGCCAATAGTGATTGTACAAATGGCAAAGCTCTTAATTTTTATTTATTTATTTTTTATAATTTCGTTTCCTCTCCAAGTCCACATCCTCTCTCTTGTATACGAAACCTACAATTTTCTCAATCGAGAGCCTCGTTGGAGATGCACTTCTTTCATCCTCCATTTTGCTTCACAAATAAAACATTACATTGGAGATGCTCTTATTATATGTAAAAAAACATTAATTTATGAAGTTGTAATTGTTAGTTCAACACTTATAATTAATGCTTCTTTTTAATAATTAGAACTATATTATAATTTAAAATTAAAACCAAACATTAATTTAATCACATATTCACAATTATTATCCACTTATTATAATTCGCACATTCTTTCTCATTATAATTTCTTCCAAACAAGCACTTAGTCACGTAAAAGTTATAGAGGTGAACAAAATTTATTTGAACCGATATTATAGCTAGAAATGTTTGATAGTGTATAGATAGTAACTGAACGATAGTAAATGGAGCTATAGAAGTTGAAATGCACATGTCCATATTTCGGATTAATTTCACAAATGGTCACTGAACTTACCTAAAAATTACAAAATGATTACTCAAGTTTAAAATTTGCAGAAACATTTACTGGAGTTTCATGCGCTTTTACAAGCGATCACCGAACTTACTATTATGACTGTTATAATGTTATTTCAAACTTAACGGACCAAAACACTTGGACATAGAAGCTTGAGGACCTCAAGTGCAAATTCCATTCCCATCCCAAAACGGCCGAAAATACACATTCCGGTGACACCTACGTTAAGCCCAATATACTGGTCGATTCTCCTCTTCTAGGAAACCCTATCCATAGCCTCCAATCAACAAATAATCAACTCCATTAAAATCAGAAAGCTCCGTTCGCGTTGCCTGCCACTGCTCATTCTTCATCTTCTGATTTCGGCGTCGGTAGTAGGACCCATGATCACGGACCACCATCTCAGACAAGTACTCCTCTTGGCGCATCCATTGAGTGCATGGGTCTTCCCCAATTTGGTCTTGAACTGGCGATTAATGATGGGGAAGCTCGAACGCATCGCGGGCCACTCGATCCCCTTTCAATTGATGTTTCTCCACAGCTCCAATCAACAAATTGGACCAATCGGAATGAAATTCATGATAAAATGGCCATGGGCAAGGATTCAATTACTTTCATCAGTCAAAAGAAACAATTTTGGATTTGGCTTCAAAAAGGGTTCGCCTGCGTGAATCTGAATTTCATCCATCAATTGGAGGCTCAAATGTGTTTCAAGATACAAATCACTATGTGGGAATTGAAATTCAGGCTCAAAAAAAAATTGGGTACCAATTGTAGAAATTACAGCCCTCGTTTGTCAAATTTCGGGGTCGAATTTTGACCAATTTGAGCAAAATTTAGGCCAAATTTGCAGTTGAGGTCCTCAAGCTTCTATGTCCACATATTTTATCCTTTAAGTTTGAATTAACTTCATAACAGTCCCAATAGTAAATTCAGAGACCCTTTATGATAGTGCATGAAATTTCAGTGACCGTTTCTACAAGTTTTGAACATGAGTAACCGTTTTGTAATTTTTAGGTAAGTTCAGTGACCGTTTGTGCAATTAAGCTGCAGATTTCGTATCAAGTCCTTGTTCTTCTTCTTTCTCCCTATTTCATTGACCATTCTGTGACACAATATACATCGATCATGTTTGCTCACAAAAAAATACGAATTGCCAAAGAATTCGTGTTAAACATGCAGCAGCTCGGGTTAAAATTTACGAATCCATTTGATACATCCATTGTAAGTAGAGCTTTTAAAAGTGGAGTTTTTGAGCATTAGCACATAATTATTATTTCTATATATATATATATATATATATATATATATATATATATATATATATATATATATATATATATATATATTAAATTATAAACACTTATAAGAATTATTTTAATTAAATATTAACACCGTTATTTTACTATGAATTTCATGCATCGATCAAATAGATGAATATGACCTAAAAATGGAAAAGAAAAATAAAAATGATAGTGGTGGGGTTACGGTTTAATGGATTTTGCTACTTGTACATAAAAAAAATATACATAATGAATTACATAATATGACGTGGAGAAAAAATATTGGATTAAAAAATTGATTACGTTTTAAAATGGTAAATAGGAGAATGTTATGTGGTATTATGTAATTTATTATATAAATTTTGATGTGCTTCCGGTTTAATTGGGTGGTGTGGGGGGTGATCAAAAGAAAACGGTTTTGCATGATTTATTTTAAGTTTAATCTTTTTCTTTAATCGTTATTATTATTTCTCTTTCTCTTTCGTCGTTATTATTATCAATAATGCTATGTAGCCCCAGTGGGGTTGTATCCCTAGTCTAGATGTCATTAAATGATTGGCTAAATGATAGGTGAAATTAAATGACTTATTTAATTTTACCTATTATTTAATGCCACATTAACGCCACATCGACTGGGGATGGAACACCAGTGAGGATGAATAGCATTGCTCTATTATTATATATATCCATTTTAAGTCTCTGTTGCCAGCTTCAATAGGATTCAGGAAACTCGAGAGTTTCATTAAATGCAAAGATGAATGTACAACTTTAAAAAGTTGTTATTTTGTTTTTTTTTTTGTCAAGAACCACATTTTGACTGCAACCAAACATCAATCAAAAGCGCTTTTGAGTTCTCAAAAAGCCCTCCCAAACACAGTCATAATTAAACGATGCAAGTAGACAAACCAGAAGAAACTAGACGTGTACTCCCAGAGTACAGCCATTGATGATTTCAATCGGGGTTTCAGTCTTTGCAAAGAATATGCAATAATAAGGTAATGTTGATGTAAGAAATAGCAGATGCTAACACACAGCCGACAACTACGATTATGCATTTGAGGACAGAAAAAACTAATTCCTTCCCTATTGCCACAAATTTATAATGAGCTAGCAGCATTAGAATTGAAGGAAACACCCAAATCTCTCCATTGGAGAGAAGAGTTTTGGCTTATGAATGACTAATGGTAAGTTTTTTATTCATAAGTTCATTGTGAACCAACAAGTAGGATTCTTTAATTTGTGAATAACAAGCTACAGATGCTAGGCATGGGAAGAAAAGCATGTATAGTACAGATCTGAAAATGCGAAAACCAAAGGGAAGCATGAATAAAAAGGAAAACAGGCAGGGCAAATTGTGGCCTAGGAAAAAACAAGCTGGCAGTTCAATTTGAAATCCTGGACGAATTTGATTAACTGTTTTACAAACAATTTAACTTGATAAATTTCCATACGAAAAGTGTTATCTGCATAAAGACTAGATAAACAATTCAAATTCACCAAGTAAAGACGAAAGATAACAAGATTATGAAACCCGGAGTGGAATTACATTTTATTCAACAGGGCCAATTTATTTCCCAGACCCAGGATCATATTTCTACGACATCCCAACAAGTCAAGCATGAACAGGATGTAATGTCTCTATCTCGAAGAAACAGCTAGCCGTTGGATGGTTATAGACATACTCAATTGCAAGAGAGCAGGACTCAATTTTATCAGCTTCCTTGTCAGGAATATCCAGTTTAAAATATTCTTCAATAGCCATCACTATCTTTACATTGTCCTGAAAATGAACATCAGATGTCACCTGCACTAGAATACCATCAATTTTGATGTCAACGCCTGGCTTGAGATCAACAGAATAATTACTGTTGAAATGCATTATCTCAAATCACTTCTGAAATAGAACAAAGACAGTTGGATTCAATCAGTCATCCATATGCGACGAGATTTGCAGAAACAAATTAATTCTTACAACACACAAGATCTTATAGAATGACAATAAAATGTGGCTAAAACTTACACAGCTGTTTACTGCAATAGTAGTTACTAGCATCAATTATTATTCGTGTTAAGAAATTTGAAGGTTATAGTAAAAAAAAAAAGAAAGGTTTTGTAGATCATATAGTTATACATTAAATTATAGCTATAGGCTTCTGTGCAATGAATGTCCTAGTGAATATCGTGCTTGCTTATTTTCCTAATAAGTGATCTTCTGTTTTGTTTATTGTTTCTGAGGGGCAGTTTCTTGACTAACTAGGATCGAAGCACACAGCACAACCAGTTGGCGGATCCGGGATTCATGGTCAGCTAGTGCGGTTGTCGACCATCGACTGTCGTTTTCGACTTTTCACTCAACCAAAGAAAAGGGGCACTGGATGCAATTTTTGGGTGCTTCTGAGTAATACCCAAAAGACAAACTTAGCCATCTTTCTTCCACGAACAAAGTATGAAGGAGCATATTACAGAGTGCAACTAAGCTAAGTGCATTTTGGTTTACGAAAAGAATTTACCAAGAAACCACAAGTAAAATCCAAATCATTATTCACAGCTCCAAGCGTCGAATTATTATCTTTCTACAAACAGCTCCAAAAGCACCAAGCTTAAGAAGATGTCATCAGATAAAATGGAATCTTCAGACAGACATAAGAGCCCATTCAATCACATAATTCAACACTGCATATTAGTCTATCACCAGAATTTGAAAAGAAATTAACAATTGCACTAGAACAATAAAAAGACTCAAAATTGAGCCTAAAAGGCTCAAATCATTTAAAGTCTCATTCAATAATTATAATTTGGGCGAGCACAAAAACAACAATACTCCAACAGAAAAATTCCAATAAAGCAAACACACACACATGTACAACAAACCATCATCAGCTCTAAGTCATAAAAACCTTGTACTGTGAAATATTATCATACGCCTACATATAAATTTACACTCAAAAGTCATAAATCTTAAAACATAATAAATCATAACTAATTACTCACACTTTCACACTCATAACATAAATCATAAATTATAAATTATAAATAAAAAAATAAATTGAAGTCTAAAAGAACAAAAACCAAAAAAAGAAAAACAAGGCAGGTGACTCACGGAATTACTAGTTAGTAATACAACGAAGATGCCACGGATTAGTGGTAGAGATCGAAGAGGATTGGCGGTGACTCGACGGTAGCTAGCAACAGGTCGCTAAGGCGAAAGGTAGCTAACAACAGGTCGCTAACAACAGATTGATCGACAGTTGTCTGAGTCGCTAGGAATTCTGGTGGACACACCTTTGTCCCCAATATGTATCCTTCAAGGTTATGCCCTTTGATTATGGGCATAATCATGTTTTTCCACAATAGGAAGTTGTTCCTATCCAGCTTCACTGATGGTGTCTGAGTTATGTTCATTCCGAATGCTGTATACTGGCTAGTTGCTACCTGAATGCTTGGAGCTGTGTTAAGCTCGGATGGATTTGACTGATTTCCAGAATTGGTGTTGGCCATGATTGGCTCTGATACCAAGTTAGAAAGCAGGATGAAACGAAGATAAAATCGATACATTAATCATTCAGGTTACATCGCTATATACACCACGAAAGAAGGATTTAGAATTATTCTACTTAACAGACATAAAACTAACACTACAACTGGCCAGTAGAATTGATTCTATTCTCCTGAAAATAAAGAACAGCATCGTGATGGTGCCTGCTGCTTCAAACCGTAGCTGAGAGTGGTGAGCTGAGAGTGGTGAATTCTAACTGTTTGGAATTGCGATCTTTATTTATTTTGCAACTGAATTAATTGTTACAATTAAACAATATAGCATAATTGAAAAAAGAAAAAAAATTCAATGGACTGGGCCTGCCTTTTTTTTTTTTTTTTTCAGAAAAAGAGAGGTCCAACCAAAAGAAGAGGCCCATAATTGAAAAAAGAAAAAAAATTCAATCCAATTGCCCGTCATCTTCCAAATTCCTCCATGCGGGGGCGCCTGAACTTCAATTTTCAAGCTTCCTCCTTGGCTCCGACTGTCACTGTTGCTGGGTATTTTTTTGTGGTAATTACATAAAACCATACTTTAAGTTTTTAAACTTCTAAAATCAGATTGGAAGTTTAATATTTTTCAAAATCAGATATTTTATTTTTAAATATTACATATTAATTAAATATTTTTTTTATCCAAAACCCTAATTATATCATTTTCATCATTCATCCATTTTCTCTCTTTTCTCACTGTAACTGCCGGCCTTATCCTCTCTCGGTCTCCGACACTCTCTCCTCCAGTTTCTCCTTCCTCTCCGGCAGTTTCTATCTCCCTCTCCGACACTACCACACAGTCGGCACCGGCAACACGGGAGAGAGATGTGTCTGCTCGGAGGTTGCCATCGCGCTTCCATATTTCGTAAGTATAGGAGGGGGCTATTTTCCGACGAATCGCACGATGGGGGTCTCGAAATGGAAGGAGATCTCCATTTAGAAGTCATGCATGCGACGGAGGGCAGCAACTAGACGAGGAAGGCGGCGGCGCCACTTGGACCAGGAGGAAAGGCATTCTTCCTTTTTTTTTATTTTAATTTTTGAGTCTGCTGGTGGCTCTGTGGGTCTGCTAAAGGTGACGGGCAAGTTGGGTTGATCGTTGGTGGCGGTGCGAATCTGTGGTGGTGAGTGGGATCTAATTGTAGATGGTGGCGGGATCTAATTTGGAGGTTTTCGATAACTAGATCAGTTTGGTTATGGAAGTAATAATTTTGCTGTGGTGGTGGTAGTGTGTTGTGGGTGGTGGTCTTGCACGAAGTTGAAGATGGCGACTTCGATTAGCAGCTCCGGTTAATGTTGGGTTTGAGTTTTGGGAGATGACGGTCGATTATTGGTGTGATATTCTGCCATTTGAAGCTGATGGTAGGTGGTTGTTAAGATGGAGGTGGCTCGGAAAGGCAGGATGTGGTGAGGTTTGGAGTTCTCGTCGAAGTGGGTTGAATTTTGTGGTTGGCCGGTGCGTGTGGGTGGACAGCGCTTGGTGGAACGATTTGTCGAATTCGTAAGTGGATGTAGTGGTTGAGTAGGGTACTGACGGTTGGCTACGCAATTGTAGATGGTAGCGGGATCTAATTTGGATCTGATTTGTTGCTGAAAATTGTGGTGGTGGAGGCGATGACTGGCGGCAGTGGAGATAGAGGTGTTGTGCCGTGGCGATGGTTGTGGTGTATGTGACCAACTATTTAGATTAATTGTAACCTTAAAAATTTGACAATTTGTGATTAAAAATTAACACGTGACTAATAAATTTGAAAATATGTGATTAAACAAATAATCACGCGTTGTGACTTGTGACCTGGCATGTGACCTGATTTGTGACTTGTGACCTGACCTATACTTGATTTGTAACTTGTGACTTGGGCTGTGACTCTTGACTTGTGATTTGTGACCTGAGCTACGACTTGTGATATGGGCTGTGACTCTTGACTTGTGACTTATGACTTGAGCTGTGACTCTTGACTTGTGATTTGTGACCTGAGCTGCGACTTGTGACTCTTGACTCTTGACATGGGCCGTGACTTGTGACCTGGGTTGTAACCGTAAAAAAAAATGTCAATCGTACAAAAAAATATAGCGGAGTTGTCGTCGGAATATTCGTCAGAGTTGGGATAACTGCCGGATCGGAGCAGTCGCCGAAAAAAATCGACGCCAGAACGGTTGTCGGAAAATTCGCCGGAATAGGACGGTGATCGGAACGGTCGCCAGAGCGGTAGGGGTGGTGAAGGTGGGATGTGTTAATTATATTATATTAGAGTTAAATATTTAATAATAAATTAATTTATTTCATAAATAAAAATTTAAAATTTTTTAATAAAAATCTGATTTTGAAAATTTCAAACTTGTTTTCTTATTTTTGAAATAGGCTAAACTTATTCTCTTGAATATGTAATCTTCCCCATTTTTTTTTGGGACGGTCAATTGAGGTAAAAAGGCTCATAGGCCACAACATAAGCCCAAACTTAAAAAAAAAAAGAAAACTGAAATATTAACTCACATCGCAATCGCCGCCTCGCGGGTCTGGTAGCCTTCTTCCTTCATTCTACTGTTCCGGTGGATCCCAGCACACGTGATCGCACGCCCTCATTGGGTGCTGGGTCCGCCACTGAGCACAACACATAATAATTCTCACAATCCCTATTGCAAATAAGTGTTTTAATTTATTGTCAACTTAAAATGATAAGTGTATTGGAATGTGTTGCGGAAGCTCGCTCCAAGATCTTCGAATAGGTGATTGCTAAATTTTTTTCTTTGATTTATCTTCTCCATTCCTTTTGTTAGGATCATGTTTAATATAAATAGTTAACATAGTAGCAACAAACAACAAAACAACCATGAACAATATATTTAGGGAGTCATGAACGCTAGTGTATCTATATGCCATTGTAGATCAAGAAATGGCATCCCATAAAGAGCTAGAGAAAACACATCGGTGAAGTCTACACTTGGAATCTGACTATATCCCTTAGCCAGAAGTCTTGCCTTATATTTGGCATCTTCAACCCCCAATGTACCTTCCTTTCTTTTGAACATCCACTTACAACGAACAACCTTATTTTCTTTAGGTAATATCTCCAAGTCCCATGTGTCATATATATGTAGTGACTCCATCTCTTCCTCAATGGCAATCATCCATCTACTAAAATCATTGCAGCCAACTACTTCTGAGCATGCATCAGACTCTTCACTAGAATCAATATTTTCAGCCACATTTAATGCATAAGCTACCAAGTCAGCTTCAACATACATTTGTAGATGTTTAATTACTCTCCTAGGCCTTTCCTTAGCAATAGAATATTTTGATACCACTGGTGGTTGTAGAGTGGTACTTTCCTTCTCTTCTGTACTAGACCAAGTGTTCACGAAAATATCATTCGATTAAAATCATCGCAAATGTACGGTTCATTAACAAGTAATAAATTGGATTTGAGTCCAACTATGGTTCCATGGAGATTGATTTAGTTCAATTTTAATTATCGCGACTTTAACGAAACAATAATAATGTGATGTGTTTGTATGTGACAAAATTATAACTAAAATAATACACTTATGCAATTATGAGTGAATTAACTAAGTTAACTGCAATTTATATTGAATGCAAGTTGACGTGTTCTATGGATAACAAGTGCACTAGGATCCTGCATTCTCATGCAATAATTCTTTTTAACTTTAGTTCGATACTTTAACAATACGATTGAATTTTGACAAAATCAATGTTCCTATTATATTTAACAATCTCTATTGAGTAATATTAAATCTACTCTCATATATAACCCGACTATATTTCTATGACGGATACGAACATACAAGAGTGTATGAATTTTTATGAACACTTAAAGATTCACATAGAGTATAGCGGTATATTTCTATCCTTTATTGGATCCTATAACAATTTACACTATGTTGATCCTATTTTCCTTTTTTTCAAATGCATAAAATAAGCTACCAAATTTATACAACTACCGTGCACAATAATTGTATAGAAACGATAATTAAATCATTCAAAATCAAAACTTATTTTCAATTTCAAATATGTAGACCAAAAGATTAAAAACTCGTATACAAGGTTCATCGTTCCCCTAGTAAAAATAAATCTAACCTAACATGATATTGAGAAGAGAACAAGAATTATATAGAGTAGACATCACCCAGCTTGATGTCGTGGAGTTTCTCTTGATGTTTCTTGCCGTCTTATATGCTCTCCAATGAGTTCTAATGTGTTGTAATGTGTTTCTAGACTGCCCTAGGTCTTAAAAGACATCCCTAGTATTATTTCCATAAAAGTTGGAGTCATATAAGGAAACTAGAAATTTTCTTCCCAAAATATAATGTGCTACAGCTTAGTACAATCGCATGGTATAGCATAGTTCAGCCAATTTCAACTCTGGAATTCCTTGTACCCACCATGTGACCGCATGGTTAAACATGCTAGCGACCACATAGTATGAAGAATAATCCCACTTTTGGATTTTAGTCCCCGAGCTTCATTTTCTCGTTTCTTGATATCTTTTCTCGCTTCTTTTTTTTTCAATACTTCATTCATTCGCTCAATTGGTCTTCAAATATTTCACATCTTCGTTTTTTCTTTTGAATATTTTTTTAGCTATTTGTACTTTGATCCCTGAACTTTGGTTTTCTTATATTTAGTCATTTTTCGCTTATTTTTCCTAAATTCCACCATATTTATCAATGTTATCCTACAAAATATAATTTACACATAATTAAGACACATTCCAATATATTTACCAACAATTATCCATGTTTTGTAGTCTATATAAGTGTGTAAAACACACTTGTCACTGAGTTGTAGACTTTGGTTTAGATTCCGAACCGTTTTCCAACTTTACCCGAGTGCTTAGTTCTACTCGAGTTGTCTTACCAGAATCCTTTTGAGGTAAATTTTGAACCACAACAAGTTCATCAAATACTACATCTCTACTTATCACTACCTTACAAGTTTCTGGACTCCAAAGGTTATATTCATTCACACCAGATTTATGACTAAGAAAAAAGATACATTTTCTAGACCTTAGTTCCAACTTTTCATTATCTACATGAGCATAAGAAAGGCACCCCGATATTTTCAAATTTGAGTTGTTTGGAGGGTTACTAGATGAAATTTCTTCATGAGTCTTTTTCCCAATAGCAGTTGACAGTAACAGTTAATAATGAAACAAGATGTAGAAGCAGCTTTAGCCCAAAATATCTTTGGCAACTTAGAATTAAAAAGCAGACACCTGATGTTTTCCATCATTGTCCTATCATTTATGCCACACCATTCTGTCGTGGAGTATAACATACTTTCAAGTGTCTCAGAATCCCTTTTGCCTTATAGAAATTATTGAATTCATTAGATCAAAACGCCAAACCATTATCTGTGTGGAGATGTCTGACATGCCTTCCAGTCTACTTTGCAATCATTGTCTTCTATTTTTTGAAAGTTGCAAACACATCACTCTTCTGCTTCAAGAAGAAAATCCATAATTTTTTGGAGAAGTCATCAATTATTATTAACAAATAATAAACATCTCCTCTTATAGGTACCCTAGGCAATCCCCTGAGATCCCAATGGAAGTAATCAAGTGTTCTTTTCGATCTGTGACTCTCTTTCATGAAGCTAACCCTTTTATGCTTTCAAAAAAATACAATGCTCACATAACTTCAATTTATTGGTATTTTGCCCATCAAAAAGTCCTCTTCCGTTCAATTCAGCTATTCCTTGCTCACTCATATGCCCCAAATGCATATGCCATAATTTGGTAACTTCTTCACCTCCTAAGGAAGAAGCGATGACTTAACTGTGGATCTCTTCAATACACATAACCGGGTTGAGCCTCTTTGTCCTTTTATCCCAACAAGAGCACCTTTACTGACTTATATAACTCCACCTTCAAGAAGTCCTCTTCTGCTCAATTTAGCTATTCCTTGCTCACTCATATGCCCCAAACACATATGCCATAATTTGGCAACTTCTTCATCTCCCAAGGAAGAAGTGATGACAACTGCATTCCTTGTAACTATGGATCTCTTCATACACATAACCAGGTTGAGCCTCTTTGTCCGCTTATCCCAACAAGAGCACCTCTACTGACTTATATAACTCCACCTTCACTAGTGTACTTGTACCCCTTAGTATCAAGGATACTCAAGAAATAAGATTCATTTTCAACCCTGGAGCATGCCTCACATCTATAAATGTTTCGATAGCCCAGTCGAACATTCTAATCTTGACTAATCTAATTTTAACCATTTTGCAAGATGCATTATTTCTCATCATCACAACACCTCTCAAAACTACCTCATATGTAGTATACCAGTCCCTATTAGGACATATATGGAATCTACAAGTCGAATTAAGAATCCAATCCACACAAGGATTGGAAACACTGTTAGAAATTATTAGTAGTTCCCATTTACTTAAGCTATCTCCAACAACACTGCGTTATCCTGTATCTTCAGGTTATTTTTCCTTTTCTTTATTAATAGTCACCCTCAAGTTCTTTAATTTGTAGTAGTCAGCTCTAATATGTCCATTCTTTTTGCAAAAGTGACATTTTCTCTCCATGTCGAGACTTCGATCTGTCCCTTATATTACAACCAAGATTCCTATAGAGAATAGTGTTTCTAAAAGTCATATATGAAGCTTGCAGTGAACAAAACAATATTAAA
The DNA here is from genome assembly GCA_035079005.1 of Fraxinus americana. Lineage (NCBI taxonomy): Eukaryota > Viridiplantae > Streptophyta > Magnoliopsida > Lamiales > Oleaceae > Fraxinus > Fraxinus americana. The sequence continues at coordinate 9,845,274 of CM068719.1, forward strand.
ACAAGATCCTTCTCATCATATTTAACTTTCATAGTTTCAAGATTAGCTACAACTTCTTTAAAACTTATAAGATATATGGTGAGGATACAAGTGTTGTTTCAAGTGTAACTTACTGGTCAAATTCTTTGTCATACAAAGTTGCTCCAGTTTCAATCATAACGCAGTGACACTTTTCTCCTTAAGAGTATCTTGAAGAATTTATTTGATAAATGGAGATGAATTTATGACACGACTTTTCGAACCCTATGCTGCTTTTATTCTTATGTCCAAGTAGAAGGAATTTTATCAAACCTTAGCAGAGCATCGTCCAAATCCATCTGCACGAGCACAACTTGTATCTTTACCAGCTATAGCGAAAATTCGTGTTACGATCCCATAGGAAAATATTATATTTCATCACTGCCATGTGAAAAATCAACCTTTCTCTTATACCACTTTGTTAAGATTGAAACAAGATAATTGTAAGATGAAATAAAGCAATCACAACTAAGAACACCAAGATTTTACAAGGAACCCAAGATGCGAAAAATCAGGAGCAAAAGAGGAGAATTCTCCAAATCAAGATCAAGGATTGTTGTTACAAGATTTGATGCACTCAAACCAAATCATCTAAACATCAATTCCCTTTCAATCAAACACTAATTCTTAATAGAATTTGGGTCACAACTCAACATGAAAAGAGAAAATGACAATGATGTTATTAATTTCTTCTGATGAACAACTTTACTAGTTAATTAATAGATTGACTTATTATTTAGTGTCTTGGCCAGGCTCTCAAAAATTTGAAAGTACTAACAAAAATCTTCTTTTTCTTTATGTAGGATGTACAATTTACAATAGGCCAATCAAGCAAATTTTCTGCTACCTTCTGGTACCCTATTGATGGAAATCCATAGTAAGGTTCAGAGCAATATACTGTTAGTTTTGATTGGGTATCGTCAGACATAACTCTCGATTCCTCTACACACGTCAAAGTAGCGTCTGGGAGCTCTTGGGATCAGGGGTTGGACCCATAATTTTTATATTGTAGGATCAAAAATTAAAATGTAACTTTTTTTAAACAACATAACATTAATGAAAATAAATCAATAAATTATTACAATTGTAGCCTATGTATTTTGAAAATTTGAAAACGTGGTATAATTACATCATTGTCAATATTGTCGAACGAATTTTGCTACTTGTATAATTTTGTTTACCACCTCATCAGGGTCGGAGCCAGGAATTAATGGTACTGGGGGCAACATTTTTTAAAATTTAATGTACTATGACTAGAAAAATTGTAATACAACGTTACCTATTACAATTGTACTCGACTATGTTTTATAGCATAAAATTCATCTATAATAGAATCTAGATCTAAATTAACACTGAATTCTCGTTCAATGTTTAGTGTTAAACGATCAGCAAGAAAACCATCATCCATTTTGTTGCAAATTTCCGTCTTCACATTTTTTTCTTTGCTAAAAATGCTCGCTCCACTGTCGCTGTTGAAACCTGTAGTATCAGTACTAAACAAATCAATTTAGTCAAAGTGACATAACTCTCCGACCTTCTACTTGCAACTAATTCCCAACATAAATCAGAAAGTGTAGACACTTGAAATCGAGGTACAGAAATCACATCATTCTGATAACGTTGAAACTCAATTTTCAAACAACAAATATCTTGTTGCATAAAATCTTCAAGATAAAACTTCTCCGAAAGCTTGCAGATATTATCCATGTTAAATGATGTAACTCTCCGACCTTCTACTTGCAACTAATTCCCGACATAAATCAGAAAGTGTAGGCACTTGAAATCGAGGTTCAGAAATCACATCATTCTGATAATGTTGAAACTCAATTTTCAAACAATAAATATCTTGTTATGTAAAATCTTCATGATAAAACTTCTCCGATAGCTTGCAGATATTATCCATGTTAAATGATTCAAAAGAATTTTTTAGATCAAAAGCTATACTAAGAAAAAGAAGTTCTAATGATGTCTCATTAAATCTTGTATCTAACTCTATCATCTGAAAATCTATAGCTATATTGAAAATATCAAAGTGGTAATGATGTTCAATGGTAGGGTACTTTCGACCACGAGAACGACCAACCATGTACTAACCATCAAAGTCAGGTATATGTATATCATTTTTTGAGCAAAAAAATTTCACATATTGAAGAAATTCTTCCCAGCCATCTTCTCTCAATGTTTGAAGGATACTTTTTGTAGTATGGATAAATCTATAGCAGTTAAGATGTCTTGAGTTTTCTTCTGAAGGGTTTGACAAAGTATATCCGTAATTGCCAATATTCTACGCATTAAATGCAAGATAAATACAAATTCAAATGTTGTCATGTTTTTGTATACACCACCAACTTCTGATCGATTTCTTATATTTGGAGAATGATCACTAAGATACTCAAGAACTTTGCAAATTGCAGCATACATATCAATTAAACTCTTTACAGAGCTGTAAGGAGAAGACCAATGAGTACCTCTGTCTCGTTACAAATTACCAGTCTAATTAGCCCCACTTCCTGACTCTCATTCTCCAATTTCTAACAAATGCTCAATTTCTTCTCTTTGGGCATTTTTTAACTCATTGATACACTTAGGAGATGATGTAATCATATTAATAACACTGTCCAAATGAGAAAAAATGAATTAATATCTGAGACATCCTTAGCTGCAGAAATCAATTTGAGTTGTAAACGATGGGCAAAACAATGGACAATCTCTAAGAAATAATTCCTGTAGTCCATTCCAAGAACCACGCATATTATTAGCACCGTAATACCCTTGGCCTCTCATGTTTTCCACTTAAAGGTTGAAACGGACAAGAACATCTGAAATCCGATTCTTAAGATTTAATGAGGTATTGTCACTAACACTTTTGATTGCAAAAAGCGTTTCGTCAAAATTCTATTACTGCTCACAAACCTCAAGACAATGGTCATTTATTCCCGTGACGATTCATCCTGTGCTTCGTCAACAATAATACTAAACTTCGCATCCCAACTTCGTCACAAATTCTTTATCGTACTTTATTGGCCATAATGTTTAAAAACTATTTTTGAATATTTGGAGACGTGTATGTAGCATTTTTGGGAGCATTACCCAAAACAACTTTCCTACTTCCATATTCATTTTTCCAAATGCATCTACCAGTTCAATAAAATTCCTACGATTCATTGAAGATGGAGATTCGTCATGGCCTCTAAAGGAACAACCTTGAAGTGCTAACCACTGAACACTCATAATAGTGGTTTAGACGCAAACGATTTTTCTATTTTTCCTTGGTTGATACAGAATGCATTACCTTGTCAATATGTTGGGTTGGTTTTATTAGATCTTTAGCTCTTCTCTTACGAACATTATGATACGATGACATGTTGTACCAATATGAATAAGAAATGCACATTTACTTCCTTAGTTTACTCTCTTCCAACTATCAGATCCAATGGTAACCAACGATGAAATAATAGGTGGAACACTATCTATGAGAAAAATGAAGCAATAAAAATAAAATGCCTTTTGTGTTGAAGGTGAATATTCCAACCAAGGAAACTGATTGTACCAATGCTCATGAAATAGACGTTTCTGCTTTCCACACTCTTTAGTCTGATACTCCAAAAGTTTTGGTTGATAAGGTCCATCATTTAGATATGCTCACCTAATCTGATCGCGTTCATTAAATGGATGTTCACATATTTGCTTTTTTTTTTCCTGGGTCTCGTTTAATAGAATCAAATGGTTCCAAATTAAGATTAGAAGATGAAGGCCGTTCAACTTCAGGGGATGAAATTAGATTGGGAGTGGACGCCGTAGGAATTGGAGTACCCTGATGTTTGTTGCTCTTTGAAAATAAAGATAACAAAGTTCTTCCTTTCTTGGAAGAAGGCCGATCTTCCTCCATATTAAACATAAGAGCATAAATATCAAAATACTTCAATATCCTATAAATTCCTTTCATTATATCATATGTAATAAGCACATAGCTCTTATTTTCAAAATTTAACATGGCTAAATTCCCAAACTAACATTTCCTAAATAAATTCCTAAATCCTAAAGCTCTGCCTTATTTAGGCTTATTCCTTAATCAAATCAAATGGTTATACCAAATGCAAATTACCTAGCATTTTAGCAACTATCAGTAGCAAGTCTAATTTTTTATGAAACAACTTTTCCAATTTTAAGCATTTGGAAGGAGATAAACAAGCCAGGCATCCAGCAACCCTTCAATGGAGTATAAATTGGCTAATGTGGCCTAATTCATGTGAACGAGTGTAAATAATCTAACCAAACATACCTCCTTTGTTTCGTGTTATACCCGAAATCTAATAAAGATGCCAGCAAGACTCCAGGTCGCAAATGAAGCACAAGGGCTGATTTTTACTGAAACAAGATATTACAAAATTTATACAAGATATTAAACACAACAGTCAAATACTGAAAGTCTGAAATAAGATATTAAAAACCATGCTGAAGGTTCGGCTGAAGAAGAAGAACAATGATAGAAGGGCCAATTTTCACTTACCGATTTTTTTCGTATAGGAATAAATTGAAGCTGTAAAAGGCCGGTTCGGCTGAAGAGGAAGAGCAGTGATAGACCGACAGAGGGCCAGACTTTGACGGTCATCTCTCCACTCTCTGCCATGGATTGAAATCTTGAAGGTTGAAATATTGACAAATATTATAAACCGTGCAACTAATTGAAAGGGTTTGGGAATTAATTACAGAGCAAATGATCTAAAACCCTTCTTTTCAAGATTACATTTCAAAAATAAGGTGATAAAGTTTACATTTCAAAATTCAGGTGGTAATTATATGTTATAATTATAATTATTAAAAATTTAATTAAACCTATCTAAAACCCCCAAATTCCCAATTCATCCATAACCCTACCTTCATCACTCACACACACTCTCTCTCTGCCCTATCCCAAGAAACCCGAATTGTTCAAATCCAAACTCCTTTCAATTCAATCCCCATTCACCGATTGTTTCAATTCTTCATTCATTAAAGAAGAATCCCCAACCCAAAACACAAAAATCCATATATTGTATACATACCCACATAAATTTAATTCAATTAAATTGTTAAGAGTTATTAATGTCAGGTAAGGGAAGCTTTGCTGTGTCGCGGAGCCATAGGGGGGACAAATTTTACAATCTGCCGGCAGTGCGGAGGCAACATCAAATGCTGTTACAACAACAACAATTGATGCAGAAGCAGCTATTGACGCACTGGCAGCAGCAGGAGTTGCATACGGCGGCGCTGAAGATGGAGTATTTGACCCATGCTGAGGCGGGGAATCGAAGTGAGCCTGATGTGTAGTGGGTGCTGTGCGGTGGTGTGGGTGTTATGGTGGTAACTGGTGGTGTTTGTAATGGGTGTTGTGTGTGGTGTGGTGGTGACAGTGGTGTGTGCGGTGTGGTGGTGGGGGTTGTGAGAATCTGTAAACTTGTGGTGTGGTGTTTAGGTTCTGGTGGTGGTTATGGTGGTGAGTTGGTGGCTTGGGGGAAGCAGATTGATTTATATTTGCAGTTTTAGTTGCCAATTGGTTTGGCAAATTTGCTGTATAAAGGAGAGAACATATTGCAAAAAGTGAAATTATAATGTTTGAAGGAGAAGTTTTTGACTTTGTCAATTGGCTGCTCGTGTTCTTCTTCTTCTTCTTGTTCCCTTTTTCCTTTTTTTTTTACAATTTAGTAACTGCTTCCTCGTCTATTAATTAACCTTTATGAACTAAAAACTAAGTGCTTGAATCCCACAAACAGTTATTCTGTGTTTATTGTGATCAATTTTGTGTTAATTGTGATCGATTGTGACTAGTTTTGTATTAATCGTGACCAATTGTGACTTGAGATTCATTTGATCACAGATAGTCACACTCAATACAAATTTGGTCACAGTTAGTCACATCGAAGACAAATTTGGTCACAATTGGTCAAATTGAATACAAATTTGGTCACAGTTGAAAATTTTCTGAAATGGGAGTGGGGGCGGGTGTAATCTCCAATTTTTAATTTTTTAAAAAAATTTGGGAGGTGAAGGTAGGGGTGAGGGGTTGGGGGTATGATTTCCCCTTTTTAATTTTCTGAAATTTTTTTGGAAAGTGAAGTAGGGTAGGGTAGGGTAGGGTAGGGTAGGGTGGGGTGGTGGGGTGGATTTTCTGTTTTTAATTTCTGGACATTTTTTTGTGTGGGTGGGTGGGTCGTGTGGGGGTGGGGACAATTAATTTTAATTAATTATATAATATTCATGCAAAAACATGAAATATTCTACGGTTAGTTTAAAGTCCAGCCGTCATTTTTGACCTTGCCTCACATGTGGGGCCCAGTTTTCTCATTTTAATGATGTGGAAAATGTGCACTAAACAAAGTAATAAATTATTGATTAAAATTAACACCTGATTTTTGAAATAATTCGACCAGTTTGATAATTTTGAAATGTAGGAACCATGTATTGGTCCCTTAATTATATTTCAATTGGGTTTTCATTTTTCAAATGGGCTAGCTTGAACGGTGGAAAAATAATGGGCTAGAACCAATTCTCCTTTATTTTTAATGCAACTGGGCTTGGACAACAGTGAGCTACAGCCAAGTGTAGCCCACAGCTAGATCCCCTCATGCACCTCATTGACAAATGCTGAGCGGCAAGTAAATCAAATTGAATGTAGGAAGTAAATGAATTGAAATAAAGTTCAAAATTAACCTTGGAAGTAAATGAAATGCAAATGTAATTCGAAAGCAATTCAAATTACCTTTAATATGTAACGATCCTAAAATTTTTTACATCATACTCCATGTAAAATTTTCTAATAAAATGATATCAATTAAATTGAGAAATTTGTTGTGCAAAAATAATAAATGTTAATGAAATAATTGAAAATTTTTAAAGAAAAGACGAGTTAGACGCTTCTTTTTGAGACGTGCATTTTACTATTTTTGATATTCGTTTGGACAATTCAATAAGACTACAATGTAGTTCTCGAAACAATCTTCTAAACGACATTCTAGTAGATGTCTACGGGATATTCTTCCAAACTTGCCGGTTTTGTTGTTGTTGGAGACAAACCTCAAATTACATACCTCCTTGACTTTGCTTTATTTGAACACACATATAATATATCAAATTTATCTAGAGATTTATTTATTACTACAATGATGCTTCCCATTTGAATTGTGAACTGATGTTCTAGTTTTAAAGCTCCATTATTTGGAAGAGGGTTTGTTTGTATGTAAACTGTGTTTACGTCTATGGTTAAAATTCTTAAATTGCTGGCTTAATTTTTAAAGATCTACATCTGATTTGAATTGGCACATATGATTTCTTGTTCTATTATGTTATTCAATTTATGATTCTGGGTTTTGTCGGGATTATTGTGTATCATTGTGCTCATGAAGCAATCATTCTCAAATTTAGTTTCCTTATTAGAGATGTTATTTGATTATCATTTACTTTATGTTAATGGAGATGTATGCTTAATTGCTGCAGGTTGAATTTGAGACTAAAATTGAAGAACCTGGAGAGGAAGTTATGTGGGTAGAGAGGAAGAAAGAGTTCATAGTAGCATAGGCAAAGATGGAAGATGTATGTGATGAAGAAGCACAACATACAAATTATTTTTGAAAAACATTTGGTATAAATGATTATATAGAAGTGACAAGCTATATCACTTTCAAAAGTGATATCATTCGATTAACAGTAATAAGTGTTTATACATTTTTTTCTTTTTGGCATTTCATCAATTTTCTTTATAGTTTATGACCTTATTGGATAACTTGGTTGTATTTAAATTGAGTTTTTCTATTAGTACAGAAATTCAACTCACAGAAATGCAGCAGAACAGTCACATGGGAGGTGGGTCCCATAAAAAGTAAATAGGAAAATGCTATTGGTACCCTTGCCTTTACCTGTTGCATGGCACGCTGAAGTGGAAAAGCAGGTTTAACTGAAATGAAAGTGGGAAATGGTTGGCTTGTTTAGTTGGACTGGGCTGGTTCAAGTTTTGGATCATATTTTTTTTTTGTTTAATTTTGAATTCCCTTATACCACGTCATTGTGTCAAGGAGCAGGTAAAGCGGCAGGTACCCATAGCGCGGTCGATTTAAATATTGCAAAAAATGCCGAGCCCCACCTGCTTGTGAGTGTTCTGGCCGGCTTATGTGGTGTATAATTTCTGTACACCCAACAATTCTCATTTAAATTTGTGGATTATGATTACATTGCCCAAGTTGTTAGTTCAAAAATTTTTTACTTGCTCATCAGTTGTGAGTATAATGGATAATTTAGCTATATTGAAAAATGTGGGTTATGATTGTTTGTAAGATTTTGTGAGAAGAAGAGTTGTGAATGAATGGTTTGTCCCTTTTTCGAATGTTTGCATTTTTTTTTTTAAACTTTCGTCACTTTTCTGAACGTTTGTCACTTTTTTCTTTTGAATTCATGTCACTTTTTTAGTGTTTGTCACTTTTTCTATCACATTTTTTTATTGTTTGTTACTTATTCTTTTTTAATTTCTATCACTTTTTTAGTGACAAATATCAATTTGTAATAAAAGTGACATTGTATTTAACTTCACTTTTTAATGAAAATGATATTATATGTCATTTTTTTAGTTAAAAAGTGATATTAAAAGTGACATTACACTTAAATATTTATTAAAAAGTGATACAATGTAACTTTTATTAAAAAGTGATATAATTCACTCAAAAAAGTAATCGGGGTTTTGTCACTTTTTTGAGTTTTTATTTTTTTTAAATTTCTGTCACTTTATTTAATTAATTCCAAAGTTTTGATTGGTGTTGTCATTTTTTAAATTTCTATCACTTTATTAAGTTGAATTTAATGTTTTGATTAGTATTTTGCCACTTTTTGAATGTTTATCACTTTTTGGAATTTCTGTGCATTTTTATATTTATAATGTTTGTCACTTTTTTCTTATCACTTTCTAAAAATTTGTGTCAATTTTTTTAGTAACAAACATCACTTTTTAATAAAAGCGAGATTGTATGTCATTTTTTAATAAAAAGGTAATACTTAACTTTAAAAAGCGACATTATGTCACTTTTCAGTATTTTTTACTTCCATAATACTTTTCATATGATTTTTCAAAATGCCACTAATTTTAAGGGTATTTTTGCAAGTTGCCCATTACTAAATATACGATAGATAATTCAATTGTCTACAAAAAAAAAAAAAAAAAAAAAAAAAAATTATTTCATAAAATTTTATTAAGAATATGAAATGAAATTTTTTCTGAAAAAAATATAATTCTTTTTTACCATTCAAAGAAGAAAATAACACTGAATTCATATTCCATTTTGAGAGGTTAGTATTTACAATTTGTAGAATATTTTTATCTCAGAACTTACTATTTTGGAATGTTAAATACAACATATATACTCATATTAATTTGCAAATTATTCTTCATTTATTCATTTCGATTAGTTTTGTATACTATTTTGAATAAATATAACAGTATTCTCTATAAAATTTTGGAATATTCCCTAAATATAGCATTGTGTAATTTTTTTGGTGAAGATTTGATTATTTGGTAGTTGAGCGTGATAAATATACTTAGTGCTTCATCAGAATGTTTCCCATCATACACTTTAAATCCAATCTCGTCTTGTTGAATGACAGTTCAAATGTCATAAGCCTTAAATGTGATTTCATCATATGATAATTATCAAGATAGACATTTCAAATGTCAATCTTGACATTTCTTAACGGTTGAGATAGACACTATAACTTTTAGTTGAAATAGTTTGCAACTTTTTGGTAGAATTTATTCGTATGTGCCTCGTGTATGCATCTAAACTTTGATGTATTCAATTTGTGCAAAATGCTTACTATTTCATTTGCTTAATTTCATGTACGAGAGATATTTAAGATTCATCGTGTTGTATGTGAGACATTTTGCGCATGTAAATGTTTTGTTGATCTATGGTTGATTTCATCCTTAATATTTTGATCATAACAAACAAGATTTATATTTGTTTCTAACAATTGATTTTGAGTAATCATAGTTCAATGTTAAAATCAATAGAGCTTAAGTTCATGAAGAAAATCAAGATCGAAGTCAATCATTAAAGTCAAATGTCAAAAAAGACCAAGATCAAGACTTTAATAGCCAAACATGAAAGAAACATTGAAGCAAGATCAAAGGCTAGGCTTTCGAGTTCATATGTAAAAGTACAACACTTTGATCTTTAGTAATGAATAAGAATAGCTCAAAAAGAGTTATTTTCAAATCACTTGCATAAAATATTTTTGATCAAAAGTAAGATTAATTTTTCAAAGCGATACTTTAGATCACATCTCAAAAAAGAAGTCAACGGTCAACGATCAACCGGACGTCTGGTACGGCAATTTAGGCTAACGATAAAAAATTCAACAGTTTTGATTTTCTGATGCAACGGCTAGTTGATTGTCTGGTTTGTAGCGGACGTCCAGTACGGCAGAATTTTGACCGTTTTGCTCCTGTAAATACCATCTCTTCTTTCATTCAAAAGATACACACTACAACAAAAATGGGCTTTGGCAACACTTAAAAGGCAACATTCATTGATTAAATGTTGCTAAAAGGGTCAATTGCAACGTTCGTGTGGGTGAATGTTGCGAAAAATGACATTTTGCAGCGTTTTTCAAGTCAACGTTGCGAAAAGTGACATTTCGCAACGTTTTTGAAATATTGCGAAAAGTCTCACTTTTCGCAAAGTTTATTGAACGTTGTGACGTTCCAAAAACGTTGCAAAATGTCACTTTTCGCTACAAACGTTGCTAATAGTCATTTTTTTTCCTTAAATTCCCAAAAGTGTCAAAACTTTGTTAAAAATTAAAAGCCCTAATTTCTCCTTCTCTCGTCTCCGCCTCCCTCCCTCACACACACAACGCCATTTCCAATCCTGCACTCAGGCGACCTGCAAATCGAAGAGTCGGACCTGCAAATCAAAGAGCCTAATGTCACCTCCACAGCCGCCTACTCTGTATTGCCGCCATTCTTCCCCTCCTCATCGCGCCATCTACGTACTCTAGCCCTCCGACCCTGAACTCTCTATCGTCCACCCCCGCATCGACGGTCTGGTCGTGTCCGGGCTCACTTGAGTAATCTTTTCATCCACGCACCTCAATGAGGCTTACTTCGGATCTGGTTGTGTCCGGGCTCGTAAATGTAAGTAATGTATAACTTCATTTTATTGTAATCTAAGTGTTTGATAAAATGTCTCACTGGTGTTTTGCTTGTTTTGGAAATTTGTTTATGGAAAACTAAAGCTCCAACTTGGAGGTAATCATAATTTTTTATCTCAGTCGGAAATCGAATAACTTAAATAGATTTCCGTTCACAAGAGTAAATTGATCTTAACAGGACAAGTTAGAAGAGGAATTTATGGACCAAACGAAATGACCAATTGTGGAGGTAGTTGATCTGGATCTGTGAATAGAGTGGCGTAGACGAGTTCATGTGGCTGACCACCCAGTACTTGAAATAAAACTTGGTTGTTGTTTGTTTCTAGCTGGAAAATCAAATATGGAAGTTGGGGGAAAAGATTGATTCTTTGTTGAACCAGGCCTCCCTGAATTTCTTACCATATAAAGGATTTACTAGGAGGTCGTTTTGTGTAAGGTATAGACTCCTCCATTGTAGGGAAAACTTGCAACTTTGAGGGGACGTAGCTCTCACGTTGAGATGAAATCACTATAAATCTATGCATTGCTTGTTGTCTAAGTGGGTTTTTATTGTTATTCCTCTACAGAGTAGGGATTAGAGATTATACATCAAATACGAGGAGAATCCTTACATTTTTGGACTATGTTCTTGGTTTGTAGGAATTGCATTGGGAGACACTTGGATTTCACCAGAAGATTTTGTGGTATGCAGCTGATTCAACTGTAAATTAACATATTTTTCATTTAAATTTTGCTGTTTAAGACAACTGTACCATGTACTACTTCTCGATTTCACATGTACAATGTAGTTCTCATGGGGTCCTCTTCTCAAAGATGTTTCAAGAATTGGCAGCAATGGCCTGAAGGAATCAAACCGGTTAGATTTCTCAACTTTCTTCTTTTAGAATGTTTGTATTGTTTCGGATTAATCCCCGACCCTACTGCTAAACGTAACAATACGCAAATTATAAATATAAGACGAGCAGAATAATAATTTCTCTCATTTTATCTATATTATGCTTTTGGGTTGGAAATCGTTGTTCCTGCCTTAAAATAATATCCTTGTGAGGGACCAAAATCTCCTGAAGAAATGCTCACTATACTGCAGAGAGTGCTTGAAGAAAGTGCTCATGTTCTTGTTTCATCTAGGCTTGAAGCAGAAGAAAGCAGAAGAAAGAAGAAGAAAAAAGAGTTGTCAAAATCAATTGTTGATATTTGACTTTATTGCATAATCAATTTTGCAGAGGCGTCAAATAAGGAATATTGTATTTGTATGGGATGTGAAATTATCTTACTCCTTTTTAGATAGGTTGTGTTGTATCACATTCGAATTTGGTATTGATTCAAAAATTTATAATGAAATTATCAATTTTTATGCAATTCCAAAATGTGTTCACAGAGTGTTATTTTTACTTTTCTGGATCAATTACCATAACTGTAAAAAAAAAAAAAAAAAAAAAAGGTCTACGGCAACGTTGAAAAAACGTTGCGAAAGACTCTTTCGCAACGTTTTTTAAATGTTGCCGTATCCCTTCTCTTTTTGGCAACACTGCACTTTGCAAAATATGATAAAATGTTGCAAAAGGCCTTTTGTAGCTTTTTTTAGCCGATTCAAAAGGCCTTTTTTGGTGTAGTGACACTTCTAAGAGTATTGCAGGGAGATTCTTTTGAGATAATATAATTGATCGTTACTCTTTATTTTATCTTTATCAATTTATTTTCTTTGGAAAAACTTTTGATTAATTTTATCTTTGAAAATCATTTCTCTCATCAAAATTTTTCATTTCTCTTTATGCTTAACTTATTTATATCTATCTTAAAAGAGAAATATATTTTTGAAGAAGTTCTTGACATTTACATTGTATAAACTCTTCTACTCTTTCATATTGAAACTTTGATTGATTGAATCAAAATTGATCTTATTCATAAATGCCTGACACAAGGTATGATGCATGATAAAGGCTTACCCTATTGTATCCTCTATGATAACAGATTATTATTATTATTATTATTATTATTATTATTATTATTATTATTATGATCATCATCATCATCATACTGCTTAATAATATTTTTTTAGCAAACATTTCACTCAAATAGTGCTTAAAAGTTCTGTTATGGCATTTTTAAGTGAATTGATTAGCCTTTACATTAATAAACAAAGTATATACTGAAGGGGTTACTACTACAAAAGCCATGTCTCCCACCTCCTCCTCTTGAGCTCCATTAGCCTCCGGAGCTCATTCTTGAGCTTTATCAGCAACCGTTTCAACCTGGATGTCAAGTCAGTCGACTATTGGTCCACCAAACTCTTACTCGAAGAATGAAATTTCCAATTCCGGATGGAAATACTTCTGTTCGTTTTTGTTTAAATATTTTTTAAAGTTTTTATGTAAATACTAAATAATCATTAAAAACTTGAATTTTTTTTTCTTTCTCTAGAAATTTTTATAAATTCATTTTTTTCAGAATTTTTATTTTTATCTTTTAGAATTTTATTTATTTAGAATTTTAGATTTTTTTTTTAATTTCTTTAGAATATATCAATTTTTTAATATACACTTTTTGAATTTTATATTTAAAACATTAATTTTAATATTTTTATTTTTTAAAAAATATTTTAAATAAAATTTTATTTAAACGTTTGTTTTCTATATTTTGATTGCCTTCAGAATTTCACTTAAAACATTCAAAATGTCGAAAATTCATTTTTAATTTTATGTTATAAATTCATTTTTGTTTTTGGAAATGTATTTTTCATTGTTTTGAAAAACTAAAAACGACTTGAAACTAGCAAATCAAACATCCCCTTAATTTGTGCTTGTGCCTATCTTCCTGTTGGATAAATTAGTGCATGAATTATATTGTATTAACAAAAACACGTGCATGGAAATACGGATATAGTAACGAGTTACTGAAATCATGGTACATACATAATAATAAGCAAATCATGACTTACTTCAACATAAAAAAAGTAGAAATTCAAATGAGATAAAATGAAGCGAGGTATGGGAATGCAAATCTCCTTAAAACAAATTTTGTCCCCTACGCTAGTACTAATACGATCAGATGAACGTCTGTTTCCTAAAATATAACTCTTTTTCTAAAATTAATTTTGTCACACCAATCAACGCTTGATTGTACTCTTCTAGAATGAAAAATATTGAACACAAAATATCGAACACGAAACTCAAAAATAATATAAAAAATTATTTTTGACATAATATGTAGATGGAATAATTAGAAATCAATTATATGGAATTGATTCGAAGTGAAGAAAATAAAATTAAGAGGGTCTTATTTATAGATTTTCATGTGTCTTTTTCTAATGGTCGCATCTATTGGCAAAACTAATTTTAACCGATAGATCGCATAATTTCAAATTTAATGGTGCAGATTAAACCTTAGTAGAAGGTCACACCCATTCTGAAACAACATAACTCTTTGATATGCACCCTTTGCGAATAAGAAGTCGCGACTAGTCATCGCACTAATTGAAGACTTTTCCAATTCACACCTAAAAATGTCCCAAAAATTATTATTTAATTCTCAAGTTCTTTCAAATTTTGGACCCCCACAACTCGTTTCTGAATGAACCGAAACCCTTATGGATCTCAAATTTCAATCGCGCTACGTTACTAGAAGGCCTTGACATGGGCGTTGACAGGATAACGTGGCAGATGATGTGGCTGCTGAAATTGTTGACTTAAAAGTTTTGAATTGGAAATGCATTTTAAAATTGGACTGATCCGGCCCAAATGCTTAACCCGTTTCACCCACCACCATCCGAACCTAATTGAAATGCTTAACCCCTATTTCCCAAATCCATTTCCCCCCTTCTGAAACCCTCTGAATTGAAGCTGCAACCAGCTAAACTCTCCTTCTACATTTACCCATCTTCTCCAATGGCACAAATTCAAGCTAACAATGAGAGGAAAGAACTACGGAGTGTGCCATAGCTGTCGAAGCAAGGGATATTTTTTTGCGGAATGCCCGAATAGATGCCCCTGTCTACGGTGGAATCTGGGCTTCTTGAAGTGTTTTGAGATGGAGAAAAAAATGAAGAACCAAGGTAGGTTATTCAACACTTGCAGTGTGAACTGTGGCTTTTGGGAGTGGGTCGAAGAGGGTGAGTGTTGTATCTAGGTCCATTAATGTGGCGAATGTTTATCGGGGTTGTTGAAATAACGTTGCCGTGTGACTGATGAAGGAGAAGAAGTTGAGATATCTGTGATGGTGAAAATACGCAGTGGAAGAGCAAGCTAGATTTGGAGGGATTAATGAAATTGTAGTTAGGTCTGCCCAGATTGAATTTGGAAATCGAATTTTGAACGCTGTAAATATTGGCTTGTGCTTAGTGATTAACCAATGGGTAGTATGTGAAATCGTAGTTAGGAATGTAGATTGAATCAGATGCTTAACTCTTGTAAATCATTTCATTTGGAATTCCACTATGTACTGAGTGTTAACTTCTGTTAGCAGTTCATTGTTTCCAAAATGTTAAGTGCTATTTCAGTGTTTTCCAAAATTGCAATGTGCTGCTGAGTTACTGAGAATACCAATTGTCGTGTATGGGTATTGCAAAAATTCCACTGCCAAGCTGAGTTACTCAGCCCTTTTTCAGTGGTTTTAATCTCACTTAACTGAAACTGAAATTCTCCTATGATGTATGTGTTCATTGAAATGCAGTAATGAATTTAGAACTGAATATATTGTTGAAGATCATCAGTAGAGTTTGGCAATGAAGTTAACATCTGTAATGTTATCCTCATAAATGAAGTTAACATCAGTAATGTTTGAAATAACTTGAGCCAAGTAATTTTTATCCTCACCATCAACACTATACAAAATGGACTGATCCATTTGATAGCATCCACTGGTTTTCCAAAACATTAGAAATGATAATATGTCAATGAATAAGTAGATTCATAACCAAACAACAGAATTTGCAACATAAACAAAAAAGCAACTTCTTCTCCAAAAAACCGTTATTTCATAAATCAAATCTCAATAAACAAGACAAAAGAAGAAGACATAGTATCAACAAATATATAGAAGCTTCGATGCAATATCTTGATCCAAAATCCATACTAAATTTTGCTTAAGAAAAAAACTTTGCACTACAAATGCCTCGGACTGAGCACCTAATGTGAAGGAAGGTCCTACATCTACAGGTGCATTACAAACTCTCTTCCCTCATCCAAACTTGAAGTTGGTCTTCCACTGCCAACACCTAATGCAAAGAAAGGTCCTACATCATGCACTGGTTGTATACCCCAACCTGTAAACAATCAACTATAATATGAGATTGATAGAATAAGTCAAGCAACTACATTAAAGCTGGTCTCGTCTTACTTTACCTTGTGGATTCACTATAGGTTTCGTTGACGATGGATTGATCAAACTGGAGGTATGTAACTGTTGCCTAAATTGATGACATTCGTTTCCACCCTGATAGATGGTCGCAACATCTCCCACATTACTTGGTCAGGCCTTTGGTCTCTTGACTTTATTTGAACTTGAAGGTGCCTGCAAAACATTATTTGTTATTATCTTATATAGCATAGTAACACTATGCCTTTACTTTTGTTAAACAAAATGTTGGGAATGACTCTTCTTTCGAAGTTTCCTAGGTGCACCCTTTCTTTTCGCACATTCTGGATCTCGCATGGTAACACTTCCATCGTCCTATGATGAACCATCTATGCTTCGTGTTCAGGAAAACTAAATGAATTGCATTTTGCATAGCCCTGTCTTGATCTGTAATTATCCCATTCGGAGCTCGGCCGTGCATGCACTCTAACCATGTCCTAAATGGCCATACAAATGTATCTATATCCTCATTTGATAACAAACCACATCCAAGGAGTGTTGATTGTCCGTGATGATTCACGCCAACAAAAGGGGCGAAAGGCATGGCATATTTATTAGTCAGGTATGTGGTGTCGAATGTGACAACATCTCCGAACTCCTTATATGCTTGCCTACTCCTATTATCTGCCCAGAAAACATTCTTTAATCGCAACTCTTTATCCAAATCCATACTAAAGTAAAAGCCCGAGCACCGTGCTTGCATTTTCGAAAAGTATGATTGAATTGCTACGGCGTCTCCTTCTCCTAGTCTTAAACGCCTAACTTGTTCAACATAGTTTCGACAATCCTTTTCAATGAAAGTCATCTTCTCATACCCACCCGGTTCAACGACAGCAGAGTTGTAAATTTTGTGCAACGAAATTCCTGCGATGTCATTTACCTGAAGACACCGTTTCACACGTGCACTCAATTCTTGGTTGCATCGATATAGCCTTGATTTCATAGGACTTGTGCTATGATTGTGCTTGAGGTGTACTGTGTTAATTCTCCATACTCCGTAACTATCTAAAAATGCAGTGATCCTGGCTTTACATCCACTCTGAATGGTTGGTTACGGCTTCAAAGTACTGCTTCTATTTCTTATTATGTTCCCTTCTCGACTACAAACAAATGTAATATATCTCAATACTCCATCATCGTCCTTTTTCGAGTTCCTTTTCCTAACTGGGAAGCCTATGTCGTACGCATATCTTTTGTAAAATTCAAACATTTCATTTTCATCATCAAACTTCATACCCACCTCAGGCACCTTCGCAATATCTTTCCCTACCATATCGTCAACCTTCAAATCCATATTTTCAATAGCAGCGTCGCTATCGAACTCCACCAAAATAACATCATCCACATATTCTGAGATTTCTTTCCCTACAACATAGTAATCAATTATAATGTCAAACAGCAGATAACAACGAAATCATTTCTAAAACCACAATTGAAACTTGCAATAATGTTCAATTTATTTCATGTAAGGGTGGCAGCCAAAACCATATGAAATTCATAACACTTGAACTTTGAACTGAAAAATACATTCGCTACACTAAAGTAATTTGTCATATATAATTTTTAAAAATTAAATACATAATAAAAATATTTTTTAATTTTTGAAATATTAAATTATTAAAAAAAACACACACAATGGGCCAACTTTAACCGGCCCAAAACCGGTTGTTAACAGCCTATCGACTGATCGCCCTCACTGCTTCCGACCGAAAATGGTGATTTCCGGCCATTTTGAGGTCATAATTAAGCTTAAAACATGCCTAAACAACTACATTTTCTCCCCAAATCACTAATACAAAGCTAATTTATCAACAAATAAACTAAAAAACTGTAAAAATAATTCAAATTTCCTTATATGAAAAACACCATTTTAATCACCAAAACTAACATATTCTCATGCCGGTGACGGAATCCTCTTTGTGGTTGTCGGGGCCGATGATTTCAAGGACGATCTCGTCGATTTTGATGGTCGATTTGTCGATTTTGGCTGTGAGAGAGTGAGAGAGTCAGTTTTTGGGGGGCATTTTTGCCCTTTTCTTAGTATAAATTATGTTTTGGCTTTTTCCTTTTTTTTTTTAATACTATTTACTGGTCAAAGACCATTTTGAAAATATGGTTCAATCAACATGCCATTTCTCACTATTTCCTCTAATCATGACACAGTTTTGGCCTAGTTGGGAAATTTTTCCTTACATCTTTTCTCATTCCGCTTACCATTTAATTAGGGCTACAGGGGAAGCTATTATATAGTAGCAGTTTGACACTCCATTCCTCAACTGATTCACAAGTCACAGCATTCATAGTTTGATTTTGGTGATTTGCAATATGGATTTTCGTTTCTTGTTCATTCTTATTTTCATAATTTCTTGGCAACATTTGCAAATGATACCCAGAAAAAAAAAACTAATTAAAAACATATATTGTTCATGTTAGGCCACCCGATGCTTTTCAGACAATCACAAGATTTGAAAAGTTGGTACCTTCATTTCTATCAAGAATTAAAGCTTCATGTGGCAATACATGCATTATATATTCATATAAAATGTACTAAAAGGTTTTGCTAAAAGATTGTCTACTGATGACGTGAAAGAGATGGAGAAGGAGCCTGGATTCATCTCCGTTCTGACGGAACAAGTATTGTCTTTACAAACAATTTATACTTCCAACTTCTTGGGGTTAAATCAACACATAGGATTTTGGAAAGCGCTAATTATGGTAAATGTGTACTGATTTTGAACACTGCATGGTCATCCTTCATTTAATGACTAAAGAATGTCTCTCCCACTTGCTCAATGGAACGAAAAAAGAATAAATATTAAAAGGATTGCACTGTACTACAAAATGAACATTGGGTTGGTTTCTTCAACTAAGTACATGTTTGATATGTAAATATTAAATGACAATATAATCAACAATATTTTATTATCTTCATTTTTGCTTTCCTAAATTTTAATTATTTTTCTCCCCAGCCCCATTATTTGGTTTAATAAATTATCATTTATTTGTGTAGCAATGTACAGCATTTCATTCATATAATTATAAACATTATGAACTGCTAGTCTAACTTTACAAATTATAGGTTGTTTCCTAATTAATTTCAACAATAAGGATGTTTTGAAGGGGTTCACTCTAAAATATCGGGCCATTAGTAATATGTTCTCTCGACATATAATAAATACAAGTCAGGATCAAGTCGATGAGAAGATGTTTAAGACCTTTAACATATTTTATCCTATCCCATTAAGTTGACACCACAAATGTTTTAAGTCCCTGCTTGTCTACCGGTGTTCATTGAAAATGAATTTTGGAATTGTGAAACTTTTGGAGAATATGTAGTTAAAAAGTATGAAAACATTTTGAATTTATATGCAAAATATTTTATTGTAAGAATGTGTGGTTAAAAATGAGTTTGTATTAAATAATATAACTCAATCTTGCAACGGTTACATCATGTAAAACATCGGAGTAATAATTTTTAACTTGAATAGAATATTTTATATTTATTGATGGTTTTCTGTTATGTAAATTGATAATTACGAAAATGAAATATTATTTTTTAACAAATTAGCAAATTCTTATTTTTTTTCCTTTTAATATTATAATTAATTTAAAATTCTTTAATTAAATATGCTTTGTAAATTAATCTTTAATTTTTTCAAACATAATTGAATAATATTTAAATTTTTAACTTAACTTTAATGTTTTCCATTTGTTTTAATTTTTATATATATTAAAAATTAAATAAATAATTTTAAATTGATAATCACCTAAATGAAATATTATTTTATAAGAAATTAGCAAATTCTTATTTTTTTCCTTTTAATATTTTAATCAATTTAAAATTCTTTTATTAAATATGCTTTGTAAATTAATCTTTAATTTTTTTCAAACGTAATTAAATAATATTTAAGTTTTTAACTTAATTAAAATATTTTCCTTTTGTTTTAATTTATATATATATATATAATTACATAAACAATTCTAAATTGATAATTACCGAAATGAAATATTATTTTTCGACAAATTAGCAAATTCTTTTTTTTTTTCCTTTTAATATTTTAAGTAATTTAAAATTATTCAATTAAATATTCTTTGCAAATTAATCTTTAATTTTTTCAAATGTAATTAAATAATATTTAAATTGTTTACTTCACTTTAATATTTTCCGTTTGTTCTAATTTATATATATATATATAATTAAATAAATAATTTTAAATTGATAATTACTGAAATGAAATATTATTTTTTAACAAATTAGCAAAATTCTTATTTTCTTCCTTTTAATATTTTAATTAATTTAAAATTCTTCAATTAAATATTCTTTGTAAATTAATCTTTAATTTTTTTTCATATGTAATTAAATAATATTTAAATTGTTTACTTAATTTTAATATTTTTCGTTTATTTTATTTTTTATATGTAAATTAAATAGTTAATTTTGAATTGATAATTACCGAAATGAAATATTATTTTGTAACAAATTCGCAAATTCTTATTTTTTTTTCTTTTAATATTTTAATTAATTTAAAATTCTTTGTAAATTAATCTTTAATTTTTCAAATGTAATTAAATAATAATTAAAAGAAGAAATTTAAATTGATAATTATCAAAATGAAATATTCTTTTTAACGAAATTAGCAAATTCTTTTTTTTTCTTTTTTTTTTTAATTTAAAAATATTTCTTCTGTGCAGTTGTTACAATTCGGTTCACTTAATTTTCTAAGATTATGTTGTATTCCATTATTTTATGTTTGATGTGCTATTATTTAAAATTTTTGCAGGATGGAGTATCACTTGGACTCGACTTTGAGACAAATGTCGGGAAAGACTACATGGAATGTTAGCCTTGGTAGTTACACCGCCATGTTGGAGATATTGAATGAGCAGCATGCAGATATGCTATGCATGTCCTTTCTTTGGCCCATGTACGAGTTGAGAGTCGTGCAGTTCTCGGGGCAAATCATCGATGCCCTACTGTGTAGAGTGCTAAGTCCAATCGACAGAAATGCCCTCCATTTCGACCTCGGGGGCAAAATCGTCAGTTTCTCTATGTTTGAGTTTGCCATGATCGCTGGACTAGAGATTATGGACCATGAGGCAGCTCGTTATGGTACTCAGAGAGGCTGCAGACTTTACGATACTTACTTCCAATGACATAGGACGGTGCTCCTGCCACAGCTGATGGACGCGATCAAGGGGTGTGACCATATGTTGGACAGGCTAAAGCTCGGTCGGTCTACATCCTTGAGAGCATGTTGAGATGTCACCACAAGAAGACTGCGATCGACCTCTTTTATCTGGAGATCGTCGACGATCTTGATGTCTTCAATACATATCCGTGGGGTCGGATATGTTTCGAGGACACGATGCACATTTTCACCAGATCACACTCGAGTTTGAAGGGGACCATGCGTAAGTACGATACATATGGATTGCCTCTAGTAGTGCAGGTAAATGTTTGACATAATTAACGTTAAAATATTGTTTAGAATAAATATAATAATTATATGTGTTGTAGATCTAGTCGTATGAGACCGTCCTCCTCCTAGGTGCCCGGTTTGCTAGGAGAGGGCAGACACGCTCCCCTCGAATGCATCATTGGAGAGCATCCCGAGTAGATGGATGTCTAACTACCAAACAGTTATCAGTCATCCTCAACGACCCTTAAGTTAGTTAATACATTTGCGATTTATGTTCCGTGTAGCTCCAAAATCTGATCACATGATCTAACACTACTTGAAATGTGGATATGCCAACTTGAAGTCATAACTGAGTTGACGCAGTCGGTAGGGGAAGAGGCTCGTTGTTATGTGCGTGAATTGTCCTATCCGTACAACCAGTACGATCGGGTGTCCGATTCGGTTCTGGACCGAGATGAGGTATGTAAATTGAATATAATTTATTGATTACAGTTTTGTACGCGTTAGCCGATTTTCATTAAAAAATAATTTTTAATGTTCCCATTAGTGCAGAAGCACGGTCTAGATGGGTGAGATGCGATGAGAGTTTATAGGATGAGGTCGCCACTTGACGATGTTGGAGTTAATAGGATGAGGTCCAGATGTTCCCATTAATGTTGGAGTTCAGGATGAGGTCGCCTCTCCGTACAACCAGTACGATTGACGACGATTTATCTAATGATGTTGGAGTTCTACGTCGTCACTTGCTAGAGCTTCAGGATGAGGTCGCAGCCCTTCGAGGTGATATAATGGCCATGAGACGGGGTGACAGTCGAGGTGATGGAGAGGGTGACAGAGAGGGTGATGGGGAGAGGGGTCACGGACAGTTCTATGTGGATGATGCTGATGAGCAGGAGGTGGTGGCCAAGGAGGATAGGACGGAGGCGATGGCCCCGGCAGGGATGGGAGAGGTGGCTGAGGAGGACACGACGGAGGCAGTGGCCTCGATGGAAGTGGCGGAGGAGTTGGAAAACCACGAGGGGGTCGCGGAGATGACCCAGGGGATGACCCCCATGGCTATGGTCGGCAAGAGGATCAGGTTGACGTCGCAGTACGTCGTTTCTCCCTTCACGGCCGAGGGGAAGAGGAAGACATTCGTCGACGGGACGTACCCCAATCTCTTCCGAGAGATGGACGCAGCCAAACGGAAAGCGTTCGAGACGGAGTTGAGGAGAATTATGTCGTGGAGATTGTTTTTGCTGACTCCACTATATATGTGCACGACTTCGTCCATTCCTACCTGACACAAGGCCAGCTTAAGTACAACTTGGAGCCTCTTTCAGTGATCGTTCCCTTGATAGCTGCCCGAGCTGTGTGATTGTGAATGACAGGCTAGCTATCGTGTGAGACAGTCAAGATCGTAAGTATTTATATTTTTTTAACTTGCAAACTTAGTTTTAGCTACACAGTGTCGAATTAACAGGTTATTATTCTATTGCAAGGGCGATTGTGGCATGTTTGGAATTAAATACATTGGATTTTGAAGTATAGGACATAAGGTTGATGGAATCAATCAATCATGGATACAAATTTGGAGGAATAAATTAGCGTGGGATTTGTACGAATTCGAGTGTGATCCGTAAACATTGTACATTTTATTGTTGAATTTTGTAAATATTGTAAATTGAAATTTGTTCATTTATTTATGTATGAAATATTCACGTACGAATTAATTATAAATAATGCTAAAATGATTGTAAATATTGTTCATTTAACAGCAATAACATTACAGACTCAACTAATTGCCATTCAGGGAAATCTGACTCGTACAAGTTTAACGAGTATGGCCGATTGCTATACATCTGTCGCACCTACGCGGTCGAGGAAATTCTCCAGTAGAGGGTATTCTAGAAGTATGTGGACGTCCGGGGCCACGCGGTTTAACTACCAGTGGCGACAAACTATTAAGTAAGAGAATATAGTCAAGAACTTCCCAATCGGCTTTGTTCGATAGGGAAAATATAATCTCAGCATACGCTGCTCTCCAATAATCAACCGTGTAATAAGGAGAGCATAATGTTCTCGCTGCAAAGTCTATGTTCAAAGCTACCGGGACTACATGCTCGCATGGAAAGTCTCTAGCTGAAATCAATTACAAGTACAAGTGTTGTCATTCAGATCCACCATGTATGCCCCATGACATGCACATTGTATGGAGAAGCGCAACTCGTCCAGTGGTTCCACAATTAACAGTTTATCCTCTTGAGTCGGGGCTAGCACGCTCGTGCAATTCTGCACGTCGATCGTGAAACCACTACTGCAGCTTGGTACGAATGTTCTCCATCATTGCGAGAATTGGCAATTCTTGATCCTTCTTGAACAATGCATTCAGAGACTCCACGTTGTTCGATGTCGTCAAGTTGTACCGAAGTCCTGAAAAATGTGACCGCTCCCAATGTTCTATCCCCATTTTTGTAAGATAATCTCATGTCGGGAATGACTTACTTCCTATCTCGATCATAGACTTATTACAATCCTCGACATTGTAAGCTTCGGTCGCTCTCATGAACAATACAACTATGCCTTGGCCCCGATATCTAGTCTTCAGATTACCCTGTATATGGTACATGCAGTACCCGTGATGTGCCTCAAGGAAAATTTCAGTGATAGCATTTATTAGAGACTAACCCCGATCAGTTATAAAGGAAAGATATTCGACTTCCCTGATCACTTCCCTAAACTTCGTAAAGAACCAACGCATTGACAGATCATTCTTACTGTCGACTACGCCGAATGCAAGTGGATAAATTTGGATATTGGGATCTTGAAATGTAGCAATAATCAACTTGTCCCCGTATCTCGATTTCAAATTTGTACAGTCGACTAAAATTACGGGTCGTATCGCATTTTTAAATCCTCTAATACATTGCTCAAGAGCCATGAAGAAATACTTAAAACAATTCTCGCCCTCCATCTCAATGAAAAAAGTGGAACCGTGATTAGTTGTCCCCAAATTATTGTAGTACCTGGCCAATTTCATAACTCTCCTCGACCGAGCCCAATAAATCCTCCAACGCGCATTCTTTAGCCTTGTAGGCCTTCTGGTAGGTTATGACCACTTGTACTCTCGCCGAATGTCATTAATGATGTCTGAAGGTCTGTAGATCGTCCATAGGTCCTGATACTTGTGCATTATCTGTCGACCAATAAACCATGATCCAGCTTGCCTGTAATCATTTTAACGAATCCACAATTTGCAAGTATATTCTCGTGTATACTTGCGAACTACAAATGACTCATTTATATCCATCTTAGTCGCTCGCAACAGCCAACAGCAATTGTTGTCGACACAAACATGTGTCAACAACGACTTGTTTGATTTCTTTACTTTGAACTGAAAGTTGAATTTTAATGCCAACAGGTGCACAGCTTCCTGTAAGTCTTGCTTCGTTTGAAATAGTTTCTCAACATGCAGATCTTCGTCATCGGGAACCACACGTGAAGAATTAGATAACGGTCCGCTCGTTCCAGCACCTAAGCTCCCACCCTGCTCATGTCTCTGACGGGATAAGACAATCAAATCCTCATTTGTAAATTCATTTATATTCCGTTGTCCTCAACTACCGATTGAATTCTGTGCATCACAGCGATGTCATGATGAGGAACAACTGTCTCGAGAATATAAGCTTTATCATCGCGAGCTATCTCTACTGTATCCCAAAAATCATTTGCATTATCATTAGCTCTATCTGAATGTTTATTTCTACCTTCCGCACCGTCCTTCCTCACTAAAGTCACGTAAATTGGTGTCATTTGCATTTTATTCAATTCAAACAGATAATTCACTTCAATATCAGATGTAACCTTCATAGGTAGAATCGAAAATGACAAATGCTCTTTGAATTGAAGTTTCAGTACCATATCGTATCGACATAAATTGATGTTCAACTTATTTTGTATATCAAGGTGCAGTTCCTTGTACGACCTTGTATGTCATTTGTCCATTTTCATGCCCATCGATTATTTTCATCCAATTCAAAATCACCAAAATAACAAATCGGGAGTACAATCATCATATTTGTATGATTAAACAAAATTTGTAGTTTATTCATTCAAAAATTAGGCTCACAGCGGGAAGAAATTTGTTAAAAAAAAAACAGTCTAACAGTCGGCACACAGCTGGCTGTTCGGGCTATTAACAGTCGGGACACGGCCGGACAGTCGAACGGTTTTTTTTTCTAACATTCCGTCTTGTCTCTGGCGTCCGAAAGTAACAAATTCATGAATTTTTTTTCCGTTCATACATAAAAAAATTATACATCTGCTAAAAAAATTTATCTACTTGTGTTATCTATGTCGAATCTTAATTTATCGATTAAAAATAAATACACATTTAACTAAAACGAAATTAAACATACGTAAATATACTTATCGATTCGAAGTGATTGAAAGAAAATAATTTTTTCTTCATCTATCGATATTTTTGAAATTTACAGATTGAAGAAGATAAGAGAGTTTTTATCTGTGTTGGAGCTGATTTTGAAATTTTAAGTAAAGAGTATTTAGTTTTTATTTGTTAACTAAAGAGTGGTATTGTCTTTTTAACAAAATCATATTTTGTAATTGTTTTATATACTTAAAGGCATTTTTGTCTTTTGAATTCAAATAAGCCAATTTGTAAATATGCATGAATGAAAAGTCAATGTGGAAATATGAGTCTTTGACTAAGCCATTTTTAAAGGAATTCCGTAATGATTAGGCTTATATTGAATCTTGAATTCTTTTGTTTGGGTTTAAAAAGAGGGTAACGATAGCTACATTCAAGTTTTAGAGGGAAAGATTGTGTTATCCAATTTTATAAAATTATGCGGATCTTTTAAACAAATTGTTTTGCTTTAAGTGAGTTGTATCATATTAATAGGGGGTTAATACCCTCATAGGAAGTTTTAGCGAAGTTCAGTGTAGTTTTGAAGTTCATTGACCTTCTAGGAACTTTTTTGCAAAGTTTAGTGAATAATTAGGGAAGTTTTGAAGTTCGGTGACCTCTTGGAAACTTTTGACAAAGCTCGGTGACTATTTAGGGTATTAACTCATTAATAGGATAAATTGAATAATCTCATATTAAGATTAATCATGTCATTTTTACGAATTTTGTCATGTCAAGAGCACATATTAATTAAACAAATTTCACGTTCGATATCGCTTCTTTCATGTTCGATATTTACTTTCCTCTAGGATAATTTTTATCAAATTTTTCAAATTGAATTTAGGAAGTAAATGAAATTCAAATTTAATGTAAATATTACATTTACTCTGTAATTATCAGAATTTTTTTTTTTTTGACATTATACCCCATGTAAAATTTCCTAATAAAATAGTATAAATTATATTAAGAAATTTGTCGTGCAAAAACAATAAACATTAATAAAATTATTGAATTTTTTTAAAGAAAATACGAGTTATACGCCTCTTTTTGAGAATTACATTTGATACATGTTTAACTATTTTCGAAAAATGTTTAAATCATTCGGTAGGTTTATGATGTAGTTCCCGAAATGAGCTTCAAGATGACATGGATGATTTGCATATTTAGCTAGTGTACAAACGTCGAATGAATTTTTAAAATTAATATGTTATCGAAATTTTCAAAATACTAGTTTCAAACGGCCTACTTTGACATGGCATAACCTTTGCTATGGTTGGCAGTTTCACGCGTTGTTAAGAACGTAAAAAACTAGATTGTGAGTACTTCAATGGGTATTAAGAATAATGTTTCGACTTTGTTTTACCCAATAAGAGAAAGAACACAATGTAAATCCATTTTGTAAATCACGTATTAGAAACCATTCCAAGTTCTATCATAATTAAAGATAAAAAAAAAAAAAAAAGAACAAATGAAATGCTAATTAGTTTAATAATCAAACGATGCATGACATTAATACATATATTTACCTGCAGGTCGAATTTTTTTCTCCAAGTATCCATACATACAAAGTATATGACATGGGATGACGGAGACTGGACACGGGACTTGAGATACAAGGAGGTAAGTATTGTAAGTTTTTAGAACGACCATAGAGCATTTATTGCCGACTTTGTAGGCTGCCATCTGAATATCAACTACATGTTTTAATGTTACGTTGGAAAATGAAAATTCAATTTTAAGTGCATCAATCTTAGGGTGGGTCACACAGAAAGAAACTTGTAAAAACAAAAAAAAAAAAAAAAAGAACAAAACCATAAAGTAGATAAAAGCATTTATTTCTGGTGTAAGTTAGTTCCTTGATGCCTATCATGTAAATGGCATTTTAGGAGGATTATCAAAATTTATATATTAATCTAATCACTTAGTGCTTGTTTGATAATCATTAATTTATTTTATGGTTCGCTAGATGATCAATTTTAATCACACGTTCTCCAAAAAATCACCATTCAAAACTTAGTAATTCTAGCATATGATACAACCACTCTCTAGTCTCATCAACAAAAACTGTGTCATTGGTAAACATAGATCAACAAGTTTATAATCATTTAAATAATTTGCATAGTAATTTTTTAATTACGGATGTGTTATGGACCTTTTCATTTCTTGGTTCATTACAACATCAATTTTTTTCATAACGAAATTTGGTTTGCTTCATGCCTAAACTTTATGCAAGTTATCTTAGTTTCTTCCTTTTCATCTCCATTATCCAACATGAACATCAAATCTTACTTGTTGCATTACCTACATAGTTGACTGCAATATCTTTTTGCTAGGAGGTTGGAAATCTGCACAAACAATGCAAAAATTAAATATTCTACATTTTGTGATATTGTCAAATCCTATCATGAAATATCATACAACAATCAACCCAATTATAACACTACAAATTTCATCCCCATGCACAAAGCTTGCATATGCATAAATCATATAACTTTTGAACTAAAGAGATAAAACTTACTAGCAGGTGGAATGCGTGGTGGCAGAATTGAAATATCCGACTGGAGGACATCAGTATTTGGATGAGCAACACTAGTGGATGAGAGCTGCTGGCCAAATGGAGAAAGTTGCTTAACAAAATATTGTTATGCAATTTGTGCCCCAAGATCTTGAGCGTTCTTGGAGCACATGCAAAATGGGATAAGTCTTAAAGCAATGCCTATTAAGCTCAACTACAGCAGTGAACTGAGGGGAATGATCTAGGCCATCCCTTATTATCGTATAGTTGGGCAAATTGAAATTCATAATTTCACACCACTCACGCAGCATGATCTTGTACATTATGACAAGGTTCTCTTCTTCCTTCAGAAGATAGTATTTTGAAACATATGAGAATGAAAGGTATTCTACAATGGCTGAATTGTTTAAATAGATGAGAATGGAAGGTATACTACAACCCTGTTACCCATCACCAAAAAGAGTTATTTTATTTACAGATGAAAAGACCATTAAACCCTCTAAAATTTATTTAACACAAATATAAGATTTATTTCATGGTTTCGATTATTTAGTTGACATAACGCACTCCACATTATGACAAGGAAATAACAATCCCCAAATCATTTTAGTAGTTAATTAGGGAAAAAAAACTACATATACATGGGAGAAAATAAAATTTTCTGTATATGTTTATATATAAATATTATGTAAAATGATTAATAATATCATAAATACTTGATTCCTTAATTAGTCCTAAAAACTTTTTGCAACCGACGTTAAAATAAATTTATAATTGAGTATAATTAATTACATTTGTATAACATAAGCTAATTTAAGAAATAAAACAAAAAGTTGTCATACTTAAATATAACAATCAATTGCAAAATACATATATTTACCTGCAGGTCGAATTTTTTTCTCCAAGTAACCATAATAGTATATGACACGAGATGAGGGAGACTGGACACTGGACTTGAGATACAAGGAGGTAAGTATTGTAAGTTTTCACTTTTCAGCAAGACCATAGAGCATCTATTGCCTACTTTGTAGGTTGCCATCTGAATATCAACTACAGGTTTTAATGTTATGTTGGAAAATGAAAATTTCATTTTAAGTGCATCAAGCTTAGGGTGGGTCACATAGAAATAAACTTGAAAAAAAAAAAAAAAAAAAGAGCAAAGCCATAAAGTAGATAAAAGCATTTATTTTTTGTTCAAGTTAGTTCCTTGATGCCTATCATGTCAACGGCATTTTAGGAAGATTATCAAAATTTATATATTAATCTAATCACTTAGTGCTTGATTGATAATCATTAATTTATTTATAATTCGCTAGATGATCAATTTTAATCACACGTTCTCTTAAAAATCATTATTCACAACTTAGTAATTCTAGCATATGGTACAACCACTCCCTAGTCTCATCAACTAAAACTGTGTTATTGGTAAACATAGATCAACAAGTTTATAATCATTTAAATAATTTGCATAGAATTTTTTAATTACGGATGTGTTATGGACCTTCTCATTTCTTGGTTCATTTCCGCATAATTTTTTTACATAACGAAATTTGGTATTACTTCACGCCCAAGCTTTATGTAAGTTATCTTAGTTTTTTCCTTTTCATCTCCATTATCCAACATGAACACCAAATCTTATTTTTTGCATTTCCTACATAGTTTGACTACAATATCTCTTTGTTAGGAGGTTGGAAATCTGTACCAACAATGTAAAAATTAAATATTCTACATTTTGTGATATTGTCAAATCCTATCATGAAATGTCATACAACAATCAACCCAATTATAACACTACAAATTTCTTCCCCATGCACAAAGCTTGCATATGCATAAGTCATATAACTTTTGAACTAAAAAGATAAAACTTAATAGCAGGTGGAATGTGTGATGGCAGAATTGAAATATCCAACTGGAGAACATCAGTATTTGGATGAGCAACACTAGTGGATGGGAGCTGCTAGCCAAACGGACAAAGTTACTTAACAAAATATTGGTATGCAATTTGTGCCCCAAGATCTTGAGCGTTCTTGGAACAGATGTAAAAAATGGGATCAGTCTTAAATCAATGCCCATTAAGCTCAACTACAGCAGTGAATTGAGGGGAATGATCTGGGCCACCACTTATTATTATTATTGTATAGTTGGGCAAATTGAAATTCATATTTTCACACCACTCACGCAGCATGATCTTGTACATTATGACAAAGTTCTCTTCTTCCTTCAGAAGATAGGATTTCGAAGCATATGAGAATGGAAGGTATACTACAATGGCTACCTTGTTTAAATAGATGAGAATGGAAGGTATACTACAGTGGCAACCCTGTTCCCATCGCCAAAAAGAGTTATTTTATATACAGATGAGCAGACCATTAAACACTCGAAAATTTATTTAAAACAAATATATGATTTATTTCATGGTTTCAATTATTTAGTTGACATAACGCACTACACATTATGACAAGGAAATAACGATCCCCATATCATTTTAGTAGTTAATTAGGGAAAAAATTTCGTATACATGAGAGAAAATAAAATTTTATGTATATGTTTATATATAAATATTATGTAAAATGATTAATAATATCATAAATACTCGATTTCTTAATTACTCCTAAAAATGTTTTGCAACCGACATTAAAATAAAAATTATAATTGACTATAATTAATTACATTTGCATAACATAAGCTAATTTAAAAAATAAAGCAAAAAGTTGTCATACTTAAATATAACATGCAATTGCAAAATACATATATTTACCTGCAGGTCGAATTTTTTTCTCCAAGTATCCTACAGAGAATTTGACATAGGATGAGGGAGATTGTGCACAAGACTTGAGAAGCAATGAGGTAAGTATTTTACGTTTTCAGAAAGACCATAAAGCATTTATTGCCTACTTTGTAGGCTGCCATCTGAATATCAACTACAGATTTTAATGTTACATTGGAAAATGAAAATTCCATTTTAAGTGCATAAATCTTAGGGTGGGTCACATTGAAACAAACTTGTAAAAAAAATAATGAGCAAAGCCATAAAGTAGATAAAAGCTTTTATTTTTGGTGTAAGTTAGTTCCTTGATGCCTATCATGTCAATGGCATTTTTGGAGGATTAGTAAAATTTATATATTGATCCAATCACTTAGTGCTTGTTTGATAATCATTAATTTATTTTATGGTTCGCTAGATGATCATTTTTAATCACACGTTTCCTAAAAATCACTATTCAAAACTTAGTGATTCTAGCATACGATACAACCACTCTCTAGTCTCACCAACTAAAACTGCCTATCTTTGTGTCAAGATCTCAATTTATCTATATTTTCATCTTATTTCTACCTCCACCTTATCTTTGTCTTCATCTTATCCTTGCGTATGAATTGTTAGGGTTGGTTTTTATCAAATTGGAGCTTGATTGACTAATTTAAATAAGAAAGAGGTATTTTATAAAGAAGATATGGAATAATTTTTACATAAAAACAAGGCATTTCAAACTAGAAATAAAAAAAAATGATTTTTTTTTTTGTACACATTTTAAGAAGGCTAAAATTTGTAACACACATTGCGCACACGCATAGGAATGTACGCAACACAATACCAGACATATACTACTATACCCAATACGAATGGCCAAATGTGCATGTGTTAAGTGCAGGCAAGCACATAGCTCCGTTCAAAGATCTGCCAAGTGTGCATGTGTGTAGGTGCGTGCAAGTTTGTAGCATAGCATCAGACATCTAACATTAGACCCATAATGATCGGACAAGTGATCATGTGCATGTGTGTAGCACAATATCTGACCTCTAACATCATTTCCACAATGATCAACCAATAGCCTTGTTATTGCTATTTGTAACATGACAATAGTATTTATAACAATGCTATTTTACCAACTATATCTACACATGCATATAAAAATTTATCGTCATACTCAAAATGATTGGCCAATAATATTACTATTGACATTCGTAACGTGACATAATGGAATCAGAATTTTCACTAAAGGAAATAAAAAAAAAATTTATTAGGAGCACAATATATATGTTTAAAAATTTTGAATTTTCTATATAATTTCAAAAATATTATGGTGCGGTCGCCACCACCCACTTAAAATGACTTGGTCTTGAGATAGATTTCTCCACTTTTTCCCAGGTGAATGTAGTTTCATGTCATTTTCATTTCGCTTATATATAATATGGTCCCTGTTTGACACCCATTTTTTTTCGTTCTATTTCTCATTCCATTTATCTTCTTCATTTCAACCACACATTCTATTAATAAAATAATATTACACATAAATCCAAAAATTCTCCTTACTTTTTAACCACACAATCTTCCATCAATCACTATTCCAAAAATTATTTTTTAACCAAAATGGATGTCAAACAGAGTTAGAAAATAGAATGAAATGAAGGTTTAATTGATGCTTTACTCATACACATTACACTGCTATATACAACTGAGCAAGAAGGATCTAGAATTATTCTATCAAACTAACTCTACAGCTGGCTAACAATATTTGTTGTATTCTCCTGAAAATGAGGAACAGCTGCTGATGCCGTCTGCTAGCTTCAGTAAACCGTAGCTAAGGGATTCCAGTTGAGGTCATGAATTCTAACTCCCCCCCTCAAGGTGGAGTGTAATCAATTACTCCAAGCTTGTCTCTAAGGAGTTGAAATCTTGAATGTGGTAAAGGTTTAGTCAACACATCAGCTGTCTGATCAGAGGAAGGAATGTAATTAATCTTCAATTGACTTTCCAATACCTTATCTCTTACGAAGTGCACGTCTAGTTCTATATGTTTTGTACGTGCATGGTAAACGGGATTTGATGCAAGAGCACTAGCACTTAGGTTATCACACCAAATAGTGGGAATTGATTTCTGTGGTATTTCCAGTTCTTCAAACAATGATTGGATCCAGGTGATTTCAGCTGCACAATAAGCTAGAGCTCTATATTCGGCTTCTGTACTGGACCTAGCTACTACATGATGTTTCTTCGAACACCATGACACTAGATTGTCTCCCAGATAGATACAATAGCCAGCAGTTGATCTTCTATCATCTGGACACGAACCCCAGTCTGAATCTGCAAAGGCCATGATGTCAAGGTTGTCATTCCGCTGAATGGTTAGACCATGGTGTAAGGTTCCTTTTACATATCTGAAAACTCTTTTTAGTGCCTTCCAATGTGAATCTGTTGGTGCGCGGAGGAACTGACTCAGTCTATTTACTGCAAACGTTAAGTCAGGCATGGTGTGAACAAGATATTGGAGACCACCTATTGCACTTCTATATGGAGTAGGATCTTTCAATGCTTGTCCTTCAGTCTTGGATATCAACTTACCTACAACCATAGGAGTTTGGCTGGGCTTCAGCTTTGCGTAATCAAACTTCTTCAGTAGATCAATAGCGTATCTGGTTTGCCTCAGATATAGACCAGCCTCATCTCTTTCAACCTCAATTCCCAGAAATTGTTTCAAACTTCCCATATCCTTGAGTGCAAAACTGAAGTTCAATTTGTCTATAAACTCCTGTAATTGCTGAGTATTGTTACCTGTAATCACAATATCATCCACGTATATCAAAGCAAACAATATATCAGTCTCCTTTGTCAGAAAAAATGAAGAGTTATCAGCCTTTAATTGTCTGAAATTCCATTCTAGCAGGGTGTGTTTCAGTTTGTCGTTCCAGGCTCTAGGTGCTTGCCTAAGTCCGTATAAGGCCTTCCTAAGTTTGCAGACATAATCAGGGTGTTCTTTATCGACAAAACCCTGTGGTTGGTTCATATACACTACCTCAGTCAGGGTCCCATTCAAGAAGGCATTATTAATGTCTACTTGCCTTATCTGCCAGTTCTTCGAAACAGTAAGAGCTAGAACAATTTTCAGAGTAGCAGCCTTAACAACAGGGCTGAAAGTTTCACTGAAATCAACACCAGGGGTTTGCAGAAACCCTCAAGTCTTGCCTTATTCCTTACCACCTCTCCTTTTTCATTATATTTCACCTTGAATACCCACTTGTTTCCAATCACTTTTATTCCAGCCTTTGGAGGCACCAAACTCCATGTTTCGTTTTCAGTTAGAGCACTATACTCTTCTTCCATAGCTTTCAACCAGCAGGCACTTGATAAGGCTTCATCAGTATTAACTGGTGCCACTGCAGTATAGACTTTTGGTTTAAAAATTCCTGCTTTGCTCCTGGTGATCATTTGATGACATGTATTCAGAGATATATTCTGATCAGATAGATTTTTTGTATCTGCATCATTCTGAATATCAACTGGGACATTTTCTGACATCACGTCTAGATTTTCATTATCAGAGCATTCTATACCTCTTTCAGTACCAACTTCTGTTTCCATGTTGACGAGGTATGTGGCAAGTGAGCTTCCAGGTTGTGTCTCAGAAGCTGCAGCTGTAACTGAGGGCAAGGTGTGACTATTAGGATCAAGGAAAGGGAGATAACTTAGTGTAGTATCAAGTGACTGAGAGTGAGACCGTCTGTTAAGGAACCCTGTTTGAAAGGGAATTCGAGTTCGTTAAAAACAACATGCCTAGAAACATAGATTCTACCACTGGGACTTAGACACTTATAACCTTTATGTGAATCACCATAGCCAAGATAAACGCATTTTTGGGAATGAAAGCTGAACTTGTGTTTGTGATATGGCCTCAGGCAGGGAAAACAAGTACACCCAAAGACCTTTAACTGTTTGTAATCAAAATTCTTATCAAACAGTGATTCATAGGGTGATTTATGATGTAGAACAGGGGTAGGTAGTCTGTTAATTAGGTAAGTAGCAGCTTTGAACGATTCCCACCAATAACAGAGTGGCATTCGAGCCTGTGCAAGGAGAGTCAAACCAGTTTCTGTGACATGTCTATGTTTGCGCTCAACTCTACCATTTTGAACTGAAGTGTAGGGGCAGGAGTGTCTGATTTCTATACCTGATTCCAGAGATATTTTACTAAAGTTCCTAAATTCTCCTCCCCAGTCAGTTTGCAGAGTTTTAATCTTTCTGTCGAATTTGTTTTCTACAAGTCTTTTAAACTAAGTGAATGTTTTCAGAGCCTCTGATTTGTGTTTCATGGGATAAATCCATGTGAAACGGCTATGGTCATCAACAAAAATTATATAATATCTAAATCCCATGGTTGAATTTAAGGGGGCTGGACCCCAGACATCAGCATGTATGAGTTCTAGAGGTTGAGCTGCATGTGAGGATGAAGTGTTAAATGGAAGAGAGTGAGATTTTCCAATTTTGCAAGAATCACAGAAAGTGGGAGATTCATTGATTTTGATAGACTTATTACATGACTCAAGGACTTGATTTAACATGCGATTTGATGGATGACCTAACCTTCTATGCCAGAGATCAAGTTCTGATCCTGAAATTGATTTAGCTGATGGTTGTTCACTACTACTAGACTCAATTGTAAAACACTGATGATTATTTTGGCAACTTGACTCGAACGTGGTTCTTTCTGGTTTGAGACTTGATAGCTGCAGCTCGTATAACCCATCCCTAAGAGCTCCTTGCAACAGAATCCTCTTCGTTCGTAGATCCTTCACAATACAGCAATTTGAGTAAAATTCCAAGAATACATTATTATCATTAGTAAGATGTGAGACACTAATCAGATTTCTTTTAATTGCAGGAACATGTAGTAATTTGTTTAACTCAAGTTGCTTATCATTTGATGCAGAGAATTTTCTATTTCCAATGTGATTGATAGTCAGTTTATCTCCATTGCCAACGAGTAATTTTTCTTTACCTTCATACTTCACCATATTGTCCATGTTACCTTTATCTGCTGTAACATGGTTACTCGCTCCAGAGTCAACGTACCATGCTGGATCATCCAAGGTTCGAGGTGATGCTATATAGGCTGATGGTACAGCACTGAAGTTCTGTTGTCTTGTGTTGGATGGCCTGCTTCCCATATATCTATCATCGAATATGTTGTAGCAATAGCTTGCAGAGTGGTTGCTTAAACCACAGATTTGACAGGGGCCCCTAGTTTCATTAAGCCTGCCGGTGAGGTTCTACCTCTGCCCCTTGTTCTTCCTCTAAAGCCTGATGTTCTGATATTTCCAGTTCCCCTGAAACTTCTACCAGGGCTTGGTCCAGTACGATGTGCTAACTGGGCACTCGAA
Source organism: Fraxinus americana (assembly GCA_035079005.1). Lineage (NCBI taxonomy): Eukaryota > Viridiplantae > Streptophyta > Magnoliopsida > Lamiales > Oleaceae > Fraxinus > Fraxinus americana. Next base: position 9,882,310 of record CM068719.1, read on the forward strand.
TGGTTTATATTGAACGAGGTGAAATTGGTTTTGACTTGATTTAAGTGCTCAAGTCGACTCTCAAAGGTCATGAGCACTGAGGATAGTTCATGCCAAGAAATAGCCTCCCTGCTACTTATCTGCACTACTATGGGGGTATACTCCTCATCTAATCCAGATAGAACTTGAGTGATTAAATCATTTTGATCTATGATCTTACCAGCGATTTCCAGATTATCAGATAGTTGCTTGATGGTGGTTAAGTACTGGTCCATTGTCATTATCCCCTTCCTTGTTCTCTGCAGTTCTCCAGTTAGGAACATTACTCGTGATTTGTTCAGTATTCCGAAGCTTTCTTCAACTGCTAACCAGAGTTTGTTCGAGCTTGTGCATCCCATGACTTTCATGGCAATTTCAGGAGTCATTGATGAGTATAACCAGCCCATGAGAAGCTGATCTGCAGAGTTCCACTTCTGAAATTCCGGATTTCGAGTCATCTCCACTGATTCATCCTGATCTCCAGTTATCTGAGTTGCTAGGAATTCTGGTGGACACACCTTTGTCCCCAATATGAATCCTTCAAGGTTATGCCCTTTGATTACAGGCATAATCATGTTTTTCCATAATAGAAAGTTGTTCCTATCTAATTTCACTGATGGTGTCTGAGTTATATTCATTCCAAGTGTGGTATTCTGACCGGTTGTTATCCGAGTGATTGGAGTAGTATTGAGCTCTGATGGGTTTGATTGGTTTCCGGAATTTGTGTTGGCCATTTTGGCTCTGATACCAAGTTAGAAAATAGAATGAAATGAAGGTTTAATTGATACTTTACTCATACACATTACACTGCTATATACAACTGAGCAAGAAGGATCTAGAATTATTCTATCAAACTAACTCTACAGCTGGCTAACAATATTTGTTGTATTCTCCTGAAAATGAGGAACAGTGCGATCTTTGTCTGCTAGCTTGATGGCCGTAGCTAAGGGATTCCAGCTGAGGTGATGAATTCTAACTAACAGGGGCATAATATGACCAAACCAAGTCCATCATAAAGATACTTTGAAAGTATGCAATAGTTTCAAGGTACAATTCATGGTGATGTATGCAATAGTAGATAAGTATCAAATGTTGGGTTTAATAATTTGTCATATGAACCTACATATGTAATTAATTGTGTATAAGGTTATCTTAAAATTGAGTCCAATTAAAGTGATCTAATAAAAAAATTAAATTGTTAGGTTTAGGACATCTAAATAAAGTGTGGATCATATTATATGTGTAGAGACCGGATCTATTAGGTTTATATTTGACTTACATGTGAAAACTATAAATAGGGTTATGTTCCCCAATTTATATGTGATTCTCATTTTTTGTTCATTCACATCAACACAAGAATGCAAGAGAAAGCATATTGAAAAGGAAGAATCAAAAACTCACAATCAAGAATCAAGAAGAAGGAATGGGGCAATTAATTGAAGAACAAGAAAATCAAGATTATGGAGGAAGAAACCAAAATAAAGATCATGAACTCAAGAACCAAAAGAGTCAACGATCAAGATTCAAGATGTAGAATCAAAATTCAGTAATAAAGAATTATTCCCAAAGAATTAAGGTATGTTCCGCATTATTAATTTTCTTGATAATTTGACATGAATGATCTTGGCAAGAATCAATTATATTTTCTAGTTTTATAAAGTTTCATAAAATCACAACAAATGGTATCAAAGACAGTCCATACTTTGCTATGGAGAATCAAGAAAGGATTTTAGGGTTGAAATTCATAATTTGGAATTCACAATTTTGGGACGTGAATTTTGGCCATAAATTTCGAATTTTTAATTTCAGCTCTTTTTTTTTTTTTTAAATCGCAAAAAAATAAAATAAAAAAAATAAGGGCTGCCCATTAGTACAGAATTTCGGAGATCTCAAAAGACATATTCTCATGGATTATGTGTATATTCTCAAAACCCGATATTTTCTAGACAATGAAATATACCCGTTGGATTTGGTTGAGTGGATCCAACATTAGTTTCTGAGGCAGTGTCCTGGCAGTTGGCTTCTAAGTGGAGTCGAGTCCCTGAAATATTTTTGGATTTAAACATTCACGCCTTTTTTCTATTGGATATATTTTTTTAAACATTTGACACCAGAAGAGTCTTTACAACCTTTTGAATTAGTCAAAATTCAACCATTGTTGGGGAATGTTGTCATTACCGGGTTGCTGCCTTATTTTTTATATTTTTAACAATAAATAAATAAATAAGATATAATGGACAATCAATTTCAAATTTGGATAGAAATTAGTTGAAACAACAAATTACCAAAGTAATTTCTCTTACCTAAATTAATTTATTTAGAATATTAGGAAGGTTATGTGTACGTAATTCATGCGAATATTGACCGGTTCAAAGGAATGTTAATATTTGACCAAATTATTTACATACATTGAGTAATAAATATGTGACAATTGTAAAGTTTTCCATTATGTAAACATTGAGTCGGTCCAAATATAGACTTAGTGTTTGATCAGATTTATTGTCAATATTTGATTACTACACCAAGAGTGTCACTTACAAGTTTGTATTTTTGTCTAAAGACTAAATATCAATGTTGTGCTCGGTCTCTTGTGATCGGATTCACCATTATTTGAAATTATTGATTGTCCACTATGGATTCCTACGTGAACATGTTATTTAGGTTTAAGTTTTTTATTCGATTAGTCCATCCACTTCTATAATATCTGCCACTAATCGATTAAATTCCAGTAACATTTAGGGGCGATAAGGTAACTACTACCAAGAGCTTCTAGATGAAATTGAAAAACACTTTGTAAAAGGCAATAAGGTCGAAACTAGCATGACTTTTGGCGAACTTAGTTTCACTAAAGTGTAAAGGTAAAGAAAACATAAGGGAGTACATCATGGAAATGTCTCGTCTTACTTCAAAATTAAAAGCATTAAAGCTTGAGCTGTCTGATGGCTTGCTCGTGCATTTAGTTTTAATTTCTATTCTTGCACAATTCGACTAATTTAAGGTCAGTTACAACTGTCAAAATGGAAGTGGACTTTTAATGAGCCCATTCTATATTGTGTGCAAGAAGAAGAAAGTCTATAGCAAGACATGACTAAAAGTACTCATTTGACAAGTATCTCTAAAGACAAGTTATAAAGAATAAGAAAGGTGCATCCGATTCGATTCAAAATAAATAGTTAAAGCCTAAAAATGATAAATCTGGCTGTTCCTTTTGTGAAAATCCAAAACACGTGAAGAAAGATTGCACTAAATACCACATGGAGGGAAAAAAAGTATACTTCTCACCTTGGTTTGTTTTAAGGTTAATTTAATACCTAGACATACTTGGTGGATAAATTTCGGTACCACTATTCAAACAAGCATGCCTATGCGGGGTTGCCTAAATAGTCTAAATCCAATTGATGTTAAAAGATTCATCTATGCGGGGCGATGACAAATCCGTTAAGGTTGAGACTATATGGACTTTAAGTTATCATTAAAGACTGATTATTATTTAAATTTTAAAAAGAGAACATTTGTTGTATCGTCTTTTGGACGAAATTCGGTTTCTATTTCTGCATTAGATAAAATCGTTTACTCTTATTCAATTGAAAATTGTAAATTTGGTCCTTTTTTTAAATTTAAATATTATGGGTACCGGTTCTTTATCCGATTACGATAACCTATATTTTTTTATACGGTTGCCTCTTATAAAGATATATTGCATGTGAATTCACATGGTATTAAACATAAATTAACCAATTAGAATTTTGTTTCTTTATGGCACAAGCGATTTGGTTACATCTCTCAAAAGAGAATAGAAAATCTTATGCCAGAAAGAATTCTTGATTTCCTAAATTTTTTAGAATTAAGTGTTTATATTAATTACATTAAGGGAAAACAAATAAATATAAGGAGATTAGGTGCCAATAGGACTTCGGACGTCTTGGAACTAATTCATATGGATATTTGTGGGCCATTCACTTTGCTTTCTTGGAATGGTCAACATTAATTTAGTATGTTCATAGACGAAATTTTCTCACTGTGTCTACCTTCTCAAACACTCGACATGTTCAAGGCATACAAGACTAAGGTTAAAAAAAACTTTGTAAAAGAATTTAACAAGTTAAATCTTACAATAGTGGTGAATACTATGACAGATATGACGGAACATGAGAACAACGTCCAGAGCCTTTCGCTAAATTCCTAAAGGAATGTGGAATCGTCCCATATTACATCAGAATCTCTTTAGGTAGAAGCACTAAAGGCTGCATTTTAAATTCTCAACAAAGTTCTAAGTAAAACAATTGTTAAGGGGTTACAAAGTTTTTAAAAAATACACTATTAGGTCAATTTTCAAAACGAAAATTGTCAAATTCCTTGAGGATGCAGAGTTCTTGGGGAGAGATGAGGTTATAAGGTTAAGGATTTTGTTTTGAAAGAAAAATACGTATATATTTCTTTGGTTGCAATTGACAATTATGAGGACCAGGAATAAATTCTTACTCTAGATCTTGTTTAAGAAGCAATTTCAGATAAAGACAGTATTACAAAATCCCCTATACACTATCAAAAGATTGTTCAAAAGAAAAAAAAAAAAAAGCAAACTCAACAACCTTAACAACAAATACCATTAAGGAAATCAGCTATAAAAAGGAGAAATACAATTCCAGATGACTTTATAGTCTTTTTCCAAGAAATAAGGATGATATGAATTGATGGAAGAATTCTAATCAACTTTCATCAAGTCATGCAAAGGAATAATTCTAAAGAGTTGATTGATGTCATCCATAAAGACATAAAGTTCATAAATAACAATGACATTTGGGAACTCATTCCATTACTTGAAGGTGCAAAATCCATTGGTTGTAACTTGATATTTAAAACCAAAAGGGATTCAAATGGTAATTTGGAGAGATATGAAGACTCGTCTTGTTGCAAATAGCTTTACCCAAAAGGAAGACATTGACATTAAAGAGACTTTTTCACCTATTTTTATGAAAGACTCTTTCAGGACTGCTATGGCATTTGTGACACTTTTGAGCTTAAGCTGATTTTCTATTATGGTATCACAAATTTCATCAAATAATTATCTCATTTGATTTTAAGATGAATTCAGTTGATGATTGTGTATATCACAAGTTTAATGTGAGTAGGCATATTTTTTTGGTATTTTATATCGATAACAAACTGCTAGTCAGCAATAATATAAGTTTATTGCACGAAACCAAGAGATTTCTATCATAGAATTTTTAAATGAAAAATCTTGGTTACGCATCTTTTGTATTAAGGATATGGATACGCAGGGATCGTTCTTGATGTATTTTTGGATTATCACAAAAGAGTTATATCAATAATGTTATTAAGAGATTTGGGATGCAGATATGCAAACCAAGTGATACCCCTACAACTAAGGAAAACAACTTTAGTCTCAATCAATACCCCAAGGATAAATTTAAAGAAAATGAAATACAGGAAATTTCATATGCTTCAGCAGTTGGGAGTATAATGTATGCTTGAATTTGTACACATTTGGATATAGCATTGATTGTTGGAATGATAGGTAGATATTTAATTAACTCTGGGATGGAAATTTGGAAAGCAGCAATTCAGTTATTCGGTATTTACAGAGAACTAAGGATTCTATGATCACATTTAGGAAAGTCACCCAATTGGAGATCATTTCTGATTTTGATCATGAAATGTGACTGCGGAATTGTCACTAGGCCATTTTGGATGGATTTGAAAGATCGCTTTAATTATTTTGTGACATAGCAGTCTTGTATTCCAACATGAGTTTGATGATGTGAAAGTTTATAGACATTAAGTTCCTAGTTGTTATGGAATGAATTCAAAGTGGTTAGGTTTCTATAAAACATATTAAGACAAATTCCATAATTTTGGAGCCATTTACTAAATGGCTACCACCCAATGTCTTTCATGAGTATAATACTCACATGGATGTTGCATCTTTTGATAATATGTCAGTTTAGTGGGAGTTTGTATTTCGATGTTGTCTATTTTGGACACATATATTTTTATCCATGGATATTCAGTTTATTTTAAAAATAAAGTATTCGGTTCAATTTCACTCTAATTAAACTTTGTGTTTGATTTCGTTAAAGAATAAGGTATGATCAGTTGGAAATGGGCATGTTTGGATCACATTGCATGAATTTCCATGCTACATATCCACACTTGATCTGTATATTTTGATCGTGTTGATATATGTGACCATTAAGGATTTAATTATGACATTTGTAACGAATGCTGTTTTGATCCTATATTGATATAATCAATAGATGAGATTGTTCGGAGATATTTTTGGTTATGATAGCAAAATATTTGACGTCATAATGTTATACACATTTATAAGGTAACATATGTGGTCCAAGTGGGAAATTGTTAGGTTTATTAATTTATTATGTGGCCCTACATACATAATTAATTGTGTATAAGGCTATTTTAAAATTGAGCCCAATTAAAATGATTTAATAAAGAATTAAATTGTTGGGTTTAGGGCATCTAAAGAAAGTATGAGGCGGATTATATGTGTAGAGACCGGATCTATTAGGGTTATGTTTGACGACGGGTCAAATACATATGGAAACTATAAATAGGGTTATGGTACTCAATTCATATGTGATTCTCATTCTTTATGCCTTCTCATCAATACAAGAATAAAAGAGAATCATATTGAAGAGGAATAACCAAAAACCCACAAGCAAGAGTCAAGAAGAAGGATTGAAGCAATTAAATTGAAGAACAATACAATCAAAATTCTGGAGCAAGAAGCCAAAATTAAGATCAAGAGCTCAAGAACCAAAATAGCCAATAATCAAGATTCAAGATCTAGAAATAAAATCCAGTAATAAATAATCATTTCCAAAGAATTAAGGTATATTCCGTATTATTAATTTTCTTGATAATTTGATATGGAGGATCTTGACAATTAATCAATTAAGTTTTCTATTTTTATAAAATTTCATAATGTCACAACATCAAAAGCTTTATAGTTTAAGATGTATATATACGGCTGGATTTTTTATTTTGGAATTTTTGACATATCAATTGCTATACATAAAAAGAAATATTAGTAAAGTTATGGACTATATCACAAATTAAAGCGGGTAGTTAAATAAATTAAAAATGCCCAAGAAAGGTAAAATGAGTAATCTCACACCCTATAAATGGGGTATAAATCTTTGCCATTAGTATTGTTCTTGTTTTAGTTTAAATCGTTTGTTGATTCGCTTTATATTTAGAAATTAGAGAGCCCTTAAAAGAGAAAATGATTGCGAGAGAAGGATAAATAAACTTTTGTTGTGACTAGAAATAAATAATAGATAATATTTTAATTTCGTTTTCATAATTAATAATGTCAATTATTACCTCCTTAGCAACAAGTAACAAAAACCCTAGTCCAAATTCGAATTTTAAAATCCAATAGGTGTGTTTGACACCCATTTTGGAGAAAAATTTGATTTGGAATAGTGATTGATGGAAGAATGTGTGGTTAAAAAGTAAATAGAATTTTTGGGTTTATGTGTAATATTATTTTATTGATAGAATGTGTGGTTGAAATAAAGAAAGAAAAAAAAAAATGAGAATGAGAATGAGAAAAAAATGAATGCCAAACAAGAGCAAAATCTATATACAAGGTAAAATGCCATAGAAATACTGAAATCAATAACAATTTTTTTTATTAATTTGGAAGAGAATAAATTGTAATTATACGCTTAGAAGGAGGACGGGGGAGAGAGGGGTGAATACGTGTATATTACGAAATTTAAATAAACAAACAATAATAAACAAGTCACATATTATTGTCTCTAGATGATTAAGTTTAATCAAACTAAATTCTAATTGTCAATCATGCAATATAGATCAAAGAATAAAAGTAAAATCAACACAAAATATGGTTACAAAGGAAAATCCCTTTAATAACTCTTCACAAGGATAAAAAATCTTCGAGCAAACCTTGCCAACAGATCCAAAAAAATAAAATAAAAAATAATTTAACTTATAGTTGATCCGGACACAACTAAATCTCCAAATTTATAAATTACCGAAAAACCTCTTCGATTGTGCTTCCAGCACTTTTCATCAACTCTAAACTTCTTTTCCCTCCTTATAGATCACCAAAAACGAACCTCGTTCTTCTCCAACTCAAACTCTAGTTGCCTCTCCATAATTTCAGAACTTTGAAGGATTATCGGTATAGGATTTGGTTATAGTGTTTGATTTTTGGATCTTTTATGTTTGTGTTTGATGGAAGAGATTTATGTAATATGTATTTGATCTTTGTAAAATGTTCTCTTGACTGAAGTAAAGGCTCAACCAATTTCGAGAGATGGTAAGGACGAACTATGGCTTGGGTGTATATAATATGGAGTGTTTGAGGTTGTATAAGACTGTAAAAACTATAGAAATTGCGAGCTAGGATTTGGCGGATAACACCACCACTCGAGCGATAGGCTTGTGGACAGCAAGTGGTGACTTTATTGCAAAAATTGCTAGAGCGGTCTTCCAGGCATAAAGCGAGCATTCTTACAACGATTTAGGGGATGTTCTCTTTATATTTCAATTTTGTGTTTTAAGTTTTTAATTTATTTTGGGTTTTGTGTTTTGAGTGTCCATTTTGAAATTTTTGAAAATGTGTTCTTTTTGGCATTTTGAAAAAATGTTTTGAAAACACTAAAAACGCGTTTTGAAAATTTTGTCTTGATTATAATTGAAAACACCCAAAACGATAATGTCGTTTTGGGTTTTTTTTTTTTTTGTAAATTTTTAACTTGTTTTCAAAAACCTGTTTTCGAAAATAGGAAAGAGAACGCATTTTCACTGTTTTGAAAATTCGAAAACATAAAACGGCTTGAAAATTGTAAACATAATATGCCCTTAGTCTTCTAGAGAGGCTTTGACTCCTTCAAACACAATCCCAACTCCAGACTCTTTAGCCTTAATTACAACTAAATAAATTAGGATTTTGGACATGGAACTAGCCAATACAATTTGGACCTAAAAACTACCTCTTCGACATTTCGTGACAAAATCATTTATTTCAACATTACACAATAAACACAACCTAACATTACTAACCCAAAGACTCAATACTCAATCTTCACCTCAACATCTTGTCATACTTGTTTTCTGAAATACATGAATCAACAATATAACGTGTGAAAGTGAGAATACTTACAATAAAACATATAACTAAGTCATATAAACAACGTAAGTAAAACATGAGTAACACCAAAACATGTAACGCTACGTTTATCAATAACTTAGAAACTAAAATATGACAAGTTGTGATAAATATATCAATAGTGTTACCAGTAACTCGAAATTTGATATCGATATTATAAAATACTTGACATGATATCGTTAAAGCAAAGCATCAAATTCTGCTAGTTAGATTATCAATAAAAAAATATTTTACTCCCCAACTCAAATGCCAAAAAAAAATAAATAAAAAAAATTACTCTTCTTAACTCATATACTACTCACCTCCCTGAAATAAATACTAACACATAACACAATCATAAATAACACAAAGAGAAATAAAATGAAAAACTATACACATGGACACACTATGCAAACCATGAGATGAGAGTGTTATTTTTTTCATTTACAAAATAACATCTTTTTCATGGATTTTTAAATGTAACATCATGTCTTGAAAGCTTAAATCATGCGATCACATGAACAGTTAATTTCTTACTTATACATGCATAATAATAAACAATGAACTTTTTCTACATAAATCATTATAAACCTATATGAAGTAAATTGTATAAGCAATCCTGTAAACAAGACTCAAAATCTTAAATCAGTGAGAAATGACATGCAAAGAAATCACTGGTGGATAAATATTTTCCTCAAATTATAATAGTCAAACTCAGTGCTACTAGGACATTTTAAACAAAAGAGCTAATATTTATATTTTTTATTGTATAACTTTTTCTTTCTTCCCCTATCTGTAAGCATGTGTGCGCACGCGCACATATAATATATATTTCTTTTTTCTTTCTCCATTTTTTTCAAATCTTATGCCATCCTTTTTTTCATTAAACTTTCTAAATAACCCATGTAACGAGCTTTGAACCAATGACTTCCAAGTCAAATGACTATATGGCACCAGATTTTTAGATACTCAGCAAACTTAATTACTCAAGTCGTAAAAGTTACAAAGAGAAGTATAAGATCTATCACAATTTCGATGAAATTTTAATCTTTTTGAAGCTCAATACAATTTTCTTTTTGGTGAACATACACGAGCTATGTCGCTAGTTAAGGTTATTCTATATTCAAGGTCACCTCGCTACACCGATGATCGCATTCCAAATCTCACACACACGGTTAAGATTGACTTACAAGAGCTTAATGTGTGCAGTTCAGAATATACATGAAGTAACATATACCAAGTACTTCAAACAAATTCTAAACAAAGTTAATAGAAACTTTATTCACCGTTCATTAATTTTATTAGTACTTGATCATAAGATAACATGTCCAATCAATTTAAAGTATTATAGCATCAAAAATTATTTTCCCTTTATTTGATTTTTTTATTTAATAAAACAATTCATGCAAAACAAATGAGACAAGAAAAAAGTTAGAGGGCATGCATGAATAGGTAGATATCATGAACACTGCAAATGCATGCACCTATATATAGACCTACTCAATGAGGTATACAAACGCTCTTACCTTTAAGAGCAACACAACAACACCATTATTGACCCGTGAGCTCACTCTTTTAACCCAGACCTTTCTAGAAGATGTCATCATAGTCAAGTAACTCAATATTTTACTCAAGTAACTAACTTGATTAGTTAAGGACCTTCCATGATTAGTGATGTCCTGATTGTTGTTCATAACCAAGAGCTTGTGGCACATAGGTCTTATGTGACCTAACTCACCAAAGTGGTGACAAGTGGGAATGAGCTTATGAGCAACTCTAGATTTTAAGTTTTGAACTTTAGGTTGAGAAACCCTATGTTGCACTGATGATCTCTGTTCTAGGACTCCTACACTCTTAGACTTGATAAACGTCTCCCATTCCTAGCTAGTTTATTCAATCCTACCATATTGTCAAGTTTCTTAGATCCACTAGAAAAAAATTGAAGTTGGGCACTAGATTTCTCAAAATCACTCGTAAGAATCTTAACCTTAATTTTTAAGGACTCTTTCTTGACCCTCAACTCATTAAATCATCTAGTTGACTCTTCAAGTTTGACTTCTAAGATTTCATTTTCTAACTTTAGTTTATGTAATTTCTTAAAGGCAGAGCTATTAACCTTCTTCACCTTAAGGCTCTTCTGAAACGGTTAGTAAAATGCCTCATAAATTTCCCGCTCATTTCTTTATGTCCTCAAATCTCTCATTCTCCTCTATTAGTTCACTCTTAACCACAAAGGCAAACGTCATATAATTCACACCCTCATCTGGATTGGAGTTCTCACTATCATCATCGGAGCTAGATTCATTATTGGTGAGAGTAGAGTTCATAACCTTGTTTAGGGTTTTCTTATAAGTTGGGCACTAGGCTCTAACATGTCTAAAACCCTGACACTATGACATCTCACACATTGAGACCTCTTTCTAGCATCTCTAGTATCTCTCATCTCTCTTATCTTCATTATGCTTGCCCCTAATGTTTTTTATGAAGAATTCTTCACTTATCAGTGGTCAACCTACCTGTTAGACATACTTATATTAGTTGAACTCTCTGATGCAATAGATAAAGATATTGATAGGAACTAGCACATAAACATAAAATCTAGTCAAGAAAAAGAAGGTTTAACCTCTTGCAGCATTTCTTAGAAAACATAGTAGTGAATATGATCTGAATCACACAGTGGTCCATCAATATCAAGTAGTATTACTTCTAGAGGAGCAACAGAAAGTGAAAGTTTTCTCAGTAAATATTAAAGATCGGTTAGAAGAATGACGAAAGGGATGTCAATAATTATAGCATAAGATTCATTTAAGGCAGTTTCAATCATTTAAAAGCTGCAATGAATAATAAAATCAGCTACTAGTTACTGTAGTGAACTTGTGGTATGCAAGTGCAACAATTATATTTTTCGGCTTTATTATGCGACAGAATTGGCTTGGAAGAGAAGTGACAAATTTAGAGTAGAATTAGATTTGGGATTTAGAGGAGATCGACTATGTATTAGTTCAATATTTAACTCCGATTTCAAATTTGTATTTAATTTCAAATATAAACGATGAACACGTCAAGAAAGTTGTGGCTTGGGGACATAACTTCTGAGTATCTGGCATATAGTGTTTGAAACTTTAAATTATATGGTAGTTTAAATTTAAATGATATCTTGGAAGTGAAAAATGAAACAAAAAAGTATTCATCCCAAAAGAATTTCAAATGTAAAAGCAAATTCTTAAATTCTTAATCTGGAATGTGTATGTATTGCAAAGTCTTGTATTTTCTTTTCCAATCTTCTCATATATGGCAATCAAGTATGGATATCTTGTAACTCAACCATACATCCAGATGATAATAAAGATAAAGGCATAGAATAACTTACCATTGACAAACAAATCACAAAGAAAGTTTCTAATCAATTAAATATCAATAATGAATCAATGTAAAAATAAGCAAGAAACCAAACTTCCCTATCGAATCCGAAATCGTAGCAATAGGTGGTTACGAGGCTCAAATTTATCAACCCAAGATCACAAGGCAACACCACACTTGGTTGTACTAAGAATCTTACACAAACCACGAAGAAATCACCCAAATGATTTACCATAGAGATTGGTCGAACGAAGTAGCCACGAATGGGTAGAAATCGGTGAGAAGGGTCCCACCACAAAGGTGTCGGTACACACAGCAATGCCAACATTAATCAACAGCAAGAGAAAGGAAATGGAACGATCATGGTAGCCACGACAGAAGCAGAGGCTGAATAGGAACAAGAAGGAGCCATCCGCTATTTCACAAGAAGGATAATACTTTGACAGAAGACTTAACATAATTGCAAGTGGAAGAAGTGATTGGATATAAAAGTTAACTGTAATTTAAATTGCTCAATGATATAATGCCACGTGGTATTATATCAAATTTTATGTCAAACTCTATATTTCTCTAGCATTATTGTCACAAGAATAAGTCGCGTGTATGCAGGGGAGGAGCCCAAAGAGGTCTAGTGCATGAAAAGGCCTGCACTGAATTCTTGGGCCCAACCTCATGTCCCAGTTGTTTTTTATTTTTTTATTAAGTGGAAATTACATCCTTCCCTACTTTTGGAGATCCATTTTCCAAAATCAGATTTCATAGTTTAAATTTCAAAAATCAGAACTTTTTTAAATAGATACAGATTACAATTTATATTAATTATAAATTTTAATCACAATTAATTTCATTTAAAAAAAACCCTAAATTCATACCTTCCACTCTCTACCCTCGCCTATTTCTTTCCTGCCGCCGCCTGTCTTTTGTCACAAAAGTCCTGTACTCCTCATCTTTCAGAAATTTTGAAGCCCAAACCCCACTATGCACAAAATCTACCCTCCGCTGATCCCCAAAGAATTTCATCTGCAGATCGGTAGTAACCCTAGCCTTGATTTTCTCCCCAACTTTCAAAACCCAGAACCCCTCCCTACTGTTCAATCCTTCGTCATCGTCGTCCCCATCATCATTATCACCATTTTTTTTGACAAATTTGTAAAAAGTCAACTTCTCCGAAACTACCCATTTCGCCTTCGAGGTGTTGCCACCGACGTGAAGATAAAGCTTCACGGCATTTTTAAGATTGGCGTTGGAAGTTGGCGTGGAAGAGGATGGGTGTTCTGGGTATTTCAGTTTCAAGGATTGAAGCCTAGAATCGATTGCATCTAGGGTTTCGATCGAGCCGAGTACTCCTCTTCGAGGTATATTCTTCTGCATCAGCGTAATTCTCAGAACTCTCCTCTTCTGATTCATTCTCGCCAGAATATTCTGAGTCGGAAAGTTCGAGGCCTTCGCGACTGTGTGAACTACCCATCGTGGTCACTCTCCGAGTGATCAAAAAACGATCGCTTGAAGTAAAGAAAATTCAATCAAAGTGGCAAATTCAACCCAAAACGATTGGTGGTTCCTGTCTCAACTCCTAAATCGAGGCGGATATGGTGAGACGACGGTTGGGGGCGGTGAGTACGGTGTCTGTGGTGTTTGTTGATGTGGTTTTTGTGATTTGTGGTGGTGCGTCAGTTTTCTTTGGCGGTGGTGTGGTGAGGTGAGGTCTGAGTTGTGACCTGGGTTGTGACCTGAGTTGTGACCTGGACTGTGACTTGTGACTCAAGTTGTGACCTGTGCTGTGGTCATTTGAAATAAACTTGTGACTATCGGTAAGAATCTGAGTCATTTGAAAATAAAATGAGACTATGAACAAAATTGTGACCTGAGTGATGTGCAATATATGTACTGTGATCGACACTGTGACCATTTGAAAGTAATCTGTGACTATTAATAAAAATGTGAGACGTGAGCTTTATTGTGTTATCAATTATTATAAACAAAAAATCACGTGTTGTGACATGTGACCTAAGCTGTGACCTGAACTGTGACTTGTGACCTGGGCTGTGACTTGGACTGTGACCGTACAAAAAAATGATGTCATCGGAATAGTCGTCGGAATCGGAGCAGTCGCCGGAGAAGTTGCCGGAATCGGAGTGGTCGCCGGAGAAGTCGTCGGAATCGGAGACGTCGCCGGAGTGGTCGTCGGAGCAGTCGCCGGCGTGGTGGGGTAGTGGTGGTGGGGGTGGGTTAATTTATATATATATATATATATATATATATATATATATATATTTATTTATTTATTTATTTATTTATTTATATCTTTTTATATATTTAAATAAATAAAAAAATATTTATAAATATGTGTATATATAGGTCAAAAAATCTGATTTTTGAAATGTAAAAGTTGTTTTGTTATTTTTGAAATAGGGTAAAGATAAAGTAGGAAAAGTGAATTTTTCCCTTTTATTAAGGGAAAAAATCAAAATTCAGGTGCCAACTTTACTCCTCTTCAAACTTCAGGTGCCTACTTTATAAATTCAGAATTCAGGTATATATATATATTCCTTTTATATATAGATTTCTCTTTCCTTTCATATCACGACTCTCTCTCACTACATTCGAAATTTCCAAAACTTAAATTGAGGTCTGAAATTCATAATTTGAAGGCACTGTAACCTATTTCCGCCGCCGGAGACCAGAAACAGGTGATTTGTTTCGTTGATTTTGAACATAGACTGAACGATTTCACCCACATTCATGCTTCGCGTCACAGATTTGGAAATCCAGTTCCGGTCACGTATATTGAACGATTTCAGTCAAATTGAACGATTTCATCCACAAAATCCAATTCTGGTCACGTAATAGCTGATTGTGTCCGGCCAAAAACGTAAGTCACATTCTGTTAATGTGAGTTCGAATGGTTTACTGAATTAACATTCTGTTACCTGATACTAGATATATGTGATTAATGTGAGTTCTCAGATTTACTGAATTAATTTTCTGTGACCTGATACTAGGTATTATTTACCATGCGTGATCGTCCTGTGACCTGTTTTTGTTGATTTGTGAAGTAAGAAAACGTATGTGACCGTGACTGAACAACTAAGAACTAGCAAGCAACAAAATGTGACCAAACTGTGAACACATAAGAACTGTGACATGATAATAGCTATCTCTTACAATACATGATCGGCCCGTGACCTGAAAATATTGAAATGTGATTAATGTGAGTTCTCAGATTTACTGAATTAATTTTCTGTGACCTGATACTAGATATTATTTACCATGCGTGATCGTCCTGTGACCTGTTTTTGTTGATTTGTGGAGTGAGAACACATATGTGACCGTGACTGAACAACTAAGAACTAGCAAGTAACAAAATGTGACCAAACTGTGAACACATAAGAACTGTGACATGATAATAGCTATCTCTTACAATGCATGATCGGCCCGTGACCTGAAAATATTGAAATGTGATTAATGTGAGTTCTCAGATTTACTGAATTAATTTTCTGTGACCTGATACTAGATATTATTTACCATGCGTGATCGTCCTGTGACCTGTTTTTGTTGATTTGTGGAGTGAGAACACATATGTGACCGTGACTGAACAACTAAGAACTAGCAAGTAACAAAATGTGACCAAACTGTGAACACATAAGAACCGTGACATGATAATAGCTATCTCTTACAATGCATGATCGGCCCGTGACCTGAAAATATTGAAATGTGATTAATGTGAGTTCTCAGATTTACTGAATTAATTTTCTGTGACCTGATACTAGATATTATTTACCATGCATGATCGTCCTGTGACCTGCCTTTGTTGATTTGTGGAGTGAGAAAACATATGTGACCGTGACTGAACAACTAAGAACTAGCAAGCAACAAAATGTGACCAAACTGTGAACACATAAGAACCGTGACATGATAATAGCTATCTCTTACAATGCATGATCGACCCGTGACCCGCAAATATTGAAAGTCTGCTAGAGAATGTGACCATAATGTCACATCACCCAAATAGATAATGGTTGTAGATGAACGTGACCTGTGCGGCTCCCAATGTCACCTTCAATTTTTTGTCATATGTGACTTGTTTGGAGATGTGCCTTCATTTTAAATCATGAATGCCTTTATTAACTGATGAATTTGAAGTCGCAGAAATGGTGTATTTGCATGTATGTCTGTTGCATGGAGCTCAATCGTCATTGGCTTTGGTAGACCGTAGATGCAATTATGTAAACCTTGTTGACACGGTTATGACAGAGTTTAGTTTTGATCCGACGAGGGTGGCAGTGTCATTGACGTATGTACTGAATGATAATTTGCCGGCATTCTCGATAAAAAATGACAGAAATGTGCAATCATACCTTCTGCTGAAGGAAATGGACCGCGAACCTGCTAAATACCCAGTAATTGTTGATGTGACTGATGCAGAAGTAGAAAAACCTTCTAATACGGTTCCGGTTAACCCTTCTACTAGTGGTGAGCTTTGTACATTGCAGGATATGGCGACGGACATATGCAGAGCAGCAATTGAAAAATCAGGTCACATTTGGGACAACGAAATCACAGTTGTGTCTGCTGCAGATGCTAGAGAGGTCGAAGAAGGAAGGATTTTCCGAGATAAAGAAATTTTAAAATTGAGCCTATCAGTTTTTGCCATACAAAACATGTTTGAGTTTATGGTTGAACGGTCTGACAAGAAAGAATATGTTGTGAGGTGTTCACAAGAAGGTTGTAGCTGGATTTGTAGATCGTCAAAATGGGGTAAAACAAATCTATTTAAGATTCGAAAGGTGGGTAGTCACACATGTGCATCGAATGTCGTGTTGGGGTCACACAGGCAAGTATCAACTACATTTGTGTCTTCTAGCATCAAGTATAAGTACACATCATCCAGTACCATATACACACCGAAGGATATATGTAGTGACATGTTGCAGACTTACGGTGTTTATTTGAATTATTCAAAAGCATGGAGATCCCGCGAGCATACCTTGAAGATGGTTAGGGGTGATCCAACCGATTCATTTGGTAAGATACCAAGCTTCTTCCACGTGCTCCGACAAAAGAATCCTGGTACAGTCACAGAGTTGGAGGTTGATAGTCACAGTAGATTCAAGTATTGTTTTATGGCACTTGGTGCATCAATACGTGGATGGAGGCATTGTCGGCCTGTTATCGTGGTCGACGGTACATACTTGAATGGTCACTACGGCGGTACCCTTTTCACAGCATGTACACAGGATGCAAATAATAGCATATTCGTTCTTGCTTTTGGAATTGGGGATAATGAGAACGACAAATCTTGGAGATGGTTTTTGGATAACCTGAAAAAGGCATATGGTCACAGGGAAGGAATGTGTTTTGTGTCAGATCGTCATACCAGTATAAAGAATGCAATAGAGCATGTTTATCCGGGAACATATCATGGTATTTGCTCGTATCATTTGTTGCAAAATTTGAAGTCATATTTTGGAAAATCAGGACAGAATATTACACATGCTTTCAACTCAGCTGTCCGCGCTTACACGTTGGAAGAATTTGAATATAACATGAGACGTCTGGACACAATGAATGAGAAGATTCGTGGATATCTGGTATTGGTTACATCCGAATACATTGTCACATATATAAGAAATGGTCACATGTCAATTATATAGTTTTAATTTATGGTATACATTTTGCAGGCTGATGTTGGACCTGAAAAGTGGTCACGAATCCATATGCCGACTAACAGATATTCCACAATGACATCAAACATTGTAGAATCGGTCAACGCGGTCACAAAGGCAGGGAAAAATTACCCCATTGTATCCTTACTGGAGTCATTGCGACAGACTCTACAAAATTGGTTCTGTAAACATAGAGACGACGCGCATGGAACGTTCACGACGTTGTCCACCAAGTATGAGAACGAAATGAGGAGAATGAGTGTAGAGTTAAGGAACTTCATTGTAGATTATTTACTTTAATTATGATATTTATGAATGTGACATGTCTAAATGCATGTGATCTGGAATGTACACTGTGAAAACATATTTTTAATGTGACAACATATGTGTGTGCATGAATCTTGTATATTTGAGCTAGACAGAATGCATTTTATCCTCTATGTAAGTGCCTGTGACCTAAACCCATCTGTGTCCAAAAACATATGTCTGTGACCTTGAATACAGAGTGTGATAGGATATGTATGTGTCTGATCTTGTATATGTAACCTGAACTGAATTAAAAGTGCGGTGTGAATTACACAGTGAAATCTATGTGACCACATTGTCGCAAATGCTTATTCTTTTTTGCTATGTGACCTGGGCTTTAAAGCAAATATATGTGACCTGATTAACACAAACTCACCCTCATCTGTGACCTGTGCTCCAAAGCAGGTATATGTGACATGCTTGTCATAAACTCACTGTATGTGTGACCTGAATTCATATGGTGTCAATGGAAGTATATGTGACCTACTTTTAGTAGTTCTAAACATGCCTGTGACCTGTTCTATCAAGTAAGGATATATGACCTATTTTTCACATAAAACAATAATCTGTGACATGTCTTATACTCCGACATCAAGTATAAGATTTCTTATTTTGCTGCTTGTATTCACAACTTATTTCTTGATTTTGCTTTCTCGTAGGTATCTCCTTCCAACCAGTCAAAGTTCTCTGTCAGCGATGAAAAGTCCACCTTTTTTGTTGATATTGAACAACGTACTTGCACGTGCAGGATGCTACAGGTCGATTTGTTACCATGCCCGCACGCCTTGGCCGTAATTGCAAATACAAAGAGGGATCCATATGCTTACTGTTCTTATTATTACACTAGAAATGCATATGTGAATGCGTATGAAGATTCTATATATCCTGTTGGAAATCCAGACGAATGGAAAGTGTCTGATGACGTGCAATATGAAGTTGTCTTAGCTCCAAACCAGAAACGAAGTTCTGGTAGACCAACTGAGAAGAGGAAGAGATCATCTAGAGAAGGGAAACCAAAAGTGAGATGTGGTCGTTGTGGTGGACATGGTCACAACCGCAGGAGATGCTCAAGTTTGATGCCATTGCATTGAGAAGATAGGGAGAATAACACTCTGTAATCGGAAACAATAAATAGAGGATACAGATTCAACAAATGTTATATGACATTATCTTATTTGAAACATTTCTTTGAATATCAAACATCAAAATCATCATTGAAGGTCACATTTAATATTGTGTAAATGTGTTTTGGTGTGTTAAAAGTGCGGTGTGAATTACACAGTGAAATCTATGTGACCACATTGTCACAAATGCTTATTCTTTTTTGCTATGTGACCTGGGCTTTAAAACAAATATATGTGACCTGATTAACACGAACTCACCCTCATCTGTGACCTGTGCTCCAAAGCAGGTATATATGACATGCTTGTCATAAACTCACTGTATGTGTGACCTGAATTCATATGGTGTCAATGGAAGTATATGTGACCTACTTTTAGGAGTTCTAAACATGCCTGTGACCTGTTGTATCAAGTAAGGATATATGACCTATTTTTCACATATACAACAATAATCTGTGACATGTCTTGCACATCCACATCTATCTTTCAAAATAATTTCAAACATGCCAGTCACGTGTGGGGCCAAACATTGATATATGACCTACCTTTCCTAACGAAATTGTGAATTCATAACGGCATATGCATTCTGAACTCAGTTACACAAATAACTGTGACTTGTGGTGTCAAGAATGCATATGTGACCTTTATTTCACATTCACAATGTGACCTGTGACTTGTAACTCACATTCACGTATGCACAATACATGAAACAGGTATCAACATAAACGTAACAAAAGACAACAGATTACAAATTGAAACATGTGGCGCTTTTCAATATAGTAATTTCAAAGTATTATAGCCAAAATACGAAAAGGTACAATCTGCAGGTCATAAAATTCATTTACAAATCTCGTTCCAATACTCATTCTATAACTATCCCCTCCTCTTTTGTAGCCTGCTTTGCCTTCTTCACGTAACTCTCTCTGTGTTTGTATAGGAGTGAGGCAATATCCAATCTACACTTGCTGACATCAAATTTATGCGGCATGGAACTTCTGCCGCTACGGATGATATATAAGGCGTACAAAATAACAAATATCCCACAATCGTGACTGCAAAACAACACAACACATTATGTTATTGGTGTGTTTGTTTTACAAGTTAAACATGTATGAATTGTCACATACTTACCCATTTGTCTGCTGAGGTAGGGTACTATCGACAATCACCTTCAATTCCATGCATTCGGATTCATTGTAATCAGGGTCCTTTTTTGAAATTCCCATTGCATTCATTAGAGCAGGCAATATTTTCACATATGGCTCAATACCTTGTAGGACCTTCCAGTCGTGATAACTTTTACCAGCCGAATTGAATATCGTCAACGTATGGCATCTAAATATTAGCATACCGAGCATCCAGTGAGCTTTATTGGTTGGCAGGATTGGCATGAACACATAATCAACATCGGCCCAAGGTGTGCTTAGAGGTATGCTGTGACCTGTTACGACATCAGTCAGGCTGGACTCCGACATCAGAACATTAGGATCCTTCAGAAAAGTAGGGTACAACTCTTTTATCTTATTCTGGAACCAAGTGTTTGTCGTTGTAGCTCTCATATCTATTTTCTTCCCAAATTTTGCCAGCTGACGAATGTAATAGAAGCACGCATCCATGTGCTGTTTCAACAGAAATGGAAAGATTAGATATGACATGAAATAGTTAGAATTAAGATCACGCTGTGACTTAATTCGAGTTTGATATGTGACATGTTGGCATGAAAGTTCCGATTGTCTGTGACCACTGGTTGACTACAGATTGAATGATGTGTATGCATGCGGTGGTAGATGTGTGATAAGATTTAAATGTGACTGAAAAGAATGCGTAAGTGCAACCGTACCGCACTGCTTAAAGATGTTTCCTCGTCTATAAGCTCATGGAACCATGTCTTGTGACCGACTGGGAATGAACCGATAATGAATGCGGGTTTGATTATGTCATCCTGCTCGTTAAACTTTTTCCTGAATCCAAACATTGAACATTAAGTTGCTTTGATACTATGGGATGTTAAGCAACATTCACATACCTGTTTTTTGGCTTGTACCCTCTCTGGAACCAGCCCAAGAATGCCGATCTATCAGCTTCTTCGACATTGTCTTTGTAAGTTTCAAAAACAACTACACTGTCATCATGCTTGAATAAATTCCTTTCCCCTACTACGAAAGGAGATCGCAATATCCTCGCAGGCCTCGAAACTCGCTTAATTGGTAATGAAGAAGCTGGTTCGGAAGTAGGTGACACCTGTGTATTGTTGTACAAGTCACATATTAGTCACGAACGTGTTTTTAAGCATGTGTGATATGTGACATCTGAAAGCTCATTGTTCATGAATTATGTGTGTTATGTGTCCAGTATAGTACAAAAAAATGAGTTTGTAAGTACCTCTGTGACAACATTTGTTGTTGCTGTCAACATATCAGCAATGACAGCATCTGCAGGGATTTGCTCAGTCAATTCCTCAAAAGCCTGAAAACATAAAAGAACATACAATTAACTGTGACCTTCAAATATGTATATGTGACCATGTATTAACGATATGTGACCTGTAATAGTGAAATGTGAGTGGGAAATAAATTTATCAGACCACAAATGAGTTTGTAAGTACCTCTGTGACAACATTTGTTGTTGCTGTCAACACATCAGCAATGACAGCATCTGCAGGGATTTGCTCAGTCAATTCCTCAAAAGCCTGAAAACATAAAAGAACATACAATTAACTGTGACCTTCAAATATGTATATGTGACCATGTATTAACGATATGTGACCTGTAATAGTGAAATGTGAGTGGGAAATAAATTTATCAGACCGCAAATGAGTTTGTAAGTACCTCTGTGACAACATTTTTTGTTGCTGTCACCACATCAGCAATGACAGCATCTGCTTGCTTCTGAATGTCTTCAGAATGTAAAACATCAGGTTGTGAATATTCGATTCCCAAATCAAATGAAGGTGGTTCAAGACTATAGGGAAGGACAATATCATCGCTCGAGTACATCTTCTCCTTCCCTTTCCTGTCCACCAATGGTTCCACATTTTCCACCTGTATTTTAAATTACAAAAAGTGTGACATGTCAAATGTAACCATTGTCATTGAAATAAAGTGTGAACATTTCATGTACCTCCTCTGTCTTATCGGATCCTCCAGCAGCCTGAGTTCCTTTGTCTCCTGCTCCATCAGCATGATAACTTGTTTTTTCATTAAACCGCCTTATAATCTCATCCATTGAACTCGAAATCATTGCCGTCACAGATTCGGACAGAAATTGCATGTTTGTCCGAATCTCCATCAAGTCATTTCTTATTTGTCCTTGCACTTGGACGGCGTCATCCAATTTTTTTGTCTGCTCAGCGTTGAGAATTGACATCTGTGACTTGATGGCATCAATCTCTAATGTCAACACTTTATTACTTGACTTGAGATCAGAGATTTGCTCAGTCAATTCCTCAAAAGCCTGAAAACATAAAAGAACATACAATTAACTGTGACCTTCAAATATGTACATGTGACCATGCATTACCGATATGTGACCTGTAATAGTGAACTGTGAGCATTAAATAAATATATGTGACCACAAATGAGTGACATGTGACCTGAAAATAATGAAATGTGACTAAATATCTGACTTACATCACCCAAGTGTGTCCCTTCAGATGGTGGTTCATTTGGAGAACGAGGGGCAGCTGACGTGCCTTCATCAGTATGGGGTTTTCCATAAGGAGATGACTCCTGACATCTTGGTGGAGGATCTACAAAATCATCATCATCGTCGGTGACTCGATCCTGGCCAATACTAGCATCTGCTAGCAGTATCAGTGAGTTTCCACTCGTCCCAGCACGGTCAGCCGACTTCTCTATGTTACTCTTCTTACTGCTGGATCCACGGGAAAACTCCGGTTGATTTGGCTTGTTGTAGTGGACACCATCCATGTATGACATAGCTATTTCAATTTCTGATGGTTCGAGGTCACAAATTTTCATCTATATAACAATATGTATTAGTAGAGTTAAAGAAATATCAACAATTCACTATATCGCAGTTAAAAATTGACTGAAGATTTACATTAGGGTTGGTGAAGCAGTCGATTCCCTCCAACTTGGTAGCATATGGTTACTCCTGTGTGGTCCAATTTTTTATTCGGGGATACATCCTTATTATCCATATCACAACAATTCAATCTAAACTAGGATCTCGTAGATCCAAACTTGAAAGGCTAGTAACATACCTCGTAGCTTGTAGTGTGTTGTCCTCCTACTCAATCCATCCCTCAATGCACCCAAAGTAATATCAAATAGTAACTTGCCCCATGGGAACCGGTTCAATGTGGAGAAGTCCTCAACGAGAACAAACAAATAGTGGTCAACCACCTTCTTGTAATCTCTAGGGAAGAGATAAGCGGTAATGAAATACAAAATTCCCATCATAGCAATATCATTATCTGGAAGAGCTTCAACGAGATCCAAATCCGGCATTTGGCAGGCTGATAAAAATGTGGACTTCACATCTTCGTGTGTTATACTATCTACTTGAGCAAAGTACTTTGTCTTCATCTGTGACGGTCTATCCTCAAACACCTGTGTGTCACTGTCTCCATCACATCTCAGTCATGTGACTAGACAGAACTCGGATATAGAGAATCTGACATATCGCCCTGCCACATAAAACCACATTTCTTCCGCATTCGATTGAATAACCTGCCTCAAGAGGAAGTAGTGAATCAACTGTGGTTGTATCACAATTTCATGGCACTCCAGGAAATGGGCAAAGCAGGTTCCCATCATTATACGTTTTTGTCTTTCGCTTAAGTTCGTTTGAATAGTGGTAAGAACACCCTTACTCACTGAGGTCGTTATCTTTCCTGGGAACCAGCTCTTCTCTGGTATAACGAATTTCCAAACCTACAATAAGAATATAGAATGACAGACTTAAGGTCACAGACTTGGGAAACTTTGGACAGATGGTCACTCATAAGGTCACAGACACCGGACATCTTGGACATATGATGAATCTTAGGTCACAGAGTTCACAAATCTTGGTCACATTAATCCTTATAAGGTCACATACTTCAAAAAACAATCAATTTCCAGCAATAACAGACAGACAAATATTGGTCACAGATGTCAAATGCATGATCAATACTTCAAAAACAACTGTTAAACTACGTTTGCATCACTAATCCATGCTTTTATAGATTATTATTCACATACAGAATCATGAGGTTAACCTGCTTGTGAAACTTAGGACAGATGGTGACTTATACGGTCACAGACACAGGACATCTTGGACACATGATGAATCTTAACTCATAGACTTCAAAAATCTTGGTCACATTAATTTCATGAGGTCACATACTTTAAAAAAAACAATCAATTCCTTAACGCCATATTAATGGTACCCAAAACCCTAATCCAACAATTACAGACGAAAATTGGTCACATATGTCAAATGCGTGATCAATACTTCAAAAACAACTATTCTCCTACTAATTCATCCCTACAATTGTTACACAATACCGAAAAATTGAAAAAACCTTTTTCGATTTCCCTTTTCGCGCGGTCACAGGAGCTGCGTGCTTTTTCGGTGGCCTTTTTTCCAGGCTCGCCTCTGACTTCCTCTTGCTTCTTCTTTTTGCACTAGTGCCTTTGACATTACCAACGCTTTCTGCACCCTTCGGTTTACCCATTTCAATTCAATTTTTATTCACAACACAATGGGTGAAATGTCATATACTCTCAAATTTTGAACGATGGAACCTGAAATCGAAATGGAGTCTTGGTGGGAAGATTTTTATGAAGCATGTAATTGGGGATTTCTGCGTGAAGTAGTGGTGAAGGAGTAGTGGTGAAGAGAGATAGAGAGATAAAGAAAGAGAAGAACTGATTTTATGGAAGTGGTGTTAATGGAGGTTTGAAATACGAAAATTAAGGAACCCGCCAGAGAGATAAACCGCTGATTATTCTGGATAATGACAATATTTAAATTTTAATTAAAAAAAAAACCTGAAGTTTGAATAAAAAACTTCCCACACTGATTTTTGCACTTGTATTTTAAAAAACCTGGTTTTATATAATTTTCACTTTTATTAATATGTCTACTGCCTGTCTTCCAGCCCAAGAGACCCAACACTATTCCCGAGCCCTAATGTAGACGGCCCAACACCATTCCCCAGCCCAATCCATTTAATTGAAACCATCATTCTCGCAGCTCCAGCCTCCATCTCAATTCAGGCTCCTCCACCTCCCTCCGCCTCAGGTCTCACAGGCCGCAGCTGCTTCGCCACCTCAGCCCCTGAGTCCGTGAAGTTCCGCAGGACAGCAGCTGCTCGATTCGAGCCCTAGACCAGTTGACCAGCTGCTTCGCCTCCGTGACTGCCGGCGATTCTTGACCCCGAAGAAGAAAAAATAGAGGTATTCCTTCTTCCTTTACTCCCGAGCTCAAATCAGACAATTGGGCAGACATTAAAGGCCCTGAAAATCCAAAAATCAATAATTCATCCCCAGTAAACATCAAAATCGCAAACCCAGTAAAATAATAAAATAAAACATACTCGGAAGTGAAGCGGGAGAATCTTTGGTATCAAATTTGTAGGGGGAGTCTTGAATGAGCTTCTGCAGGTCAATTGCTTTGAGCTTTTTATTATTTTTGCTATTGGCATTGCTGTAGCAGGTGTGAATGGGGATTTTAAGGCGTCCTTGGGAGAGTTGTGCGGCTTTGAGAGGCTTCCGATTATGGATTTTGGAATCGGGATACATAGACGGGATTGGGGATGGAAACCAAGTTCTAGAAAGCAAGGTGGATGTTGTCGAAGGTTTTACGTATTGGAAAGATAAAAAAAAGGCTTCATACTCATGTTGGAGAACATGATGGTGCACATAATCAAACTCGCATTAAATGCGAAATTTTGATGAATCAAGACCAACACATTCAATCAGTTTTCTACAAATAAGAAGTGCATATGTTACCCGTCTTAATGCAACTATTGATTGTGTTCGACTTTTATTGCAATAAGACACTCATTTCGGGGTCACGATAAATCTAAGGATTCTCTCAATTAGAATTTTTGGCTGCTCATAATGAAGATATTAATGTCGAGACATTGAAACATGTTCCTCAAAATTGCAAATTGACATCACCTGATGTTCAAAAGCTCGATAATGAAGTTATTGTATAACAATATCAAAGTATGAAAGCTCGCAAGGAACAAGTGTAATTTATAAATTATGTCATTTTTAGTATTATCATAATATTGTTTTATATTTTTATCATCATTAAATTCACAACCAAAAACTCGACGTTCAATATCGATTAATTGTGCTCCCACTGAATTACTTTCTTGACTCTGCCCCTGCGTGTATGTATGTCTCACAAAGTGCCAAAAGACTCAAATATATATAGCTTGTGTTTTGGCACCCATTTTGGGTGTATTATAAATTTTGGAATAGTGATTGATGAAATAATGTGTGTTTGAAAAGTAATGAAAAATTTTAGATTTGTGTGTAATATTATTTTATTTGGAGAATGTGTAGTTATAATTAAGAGAAAAATTTAAAAACAAATAATCGGTGCCAGTATCATATAGGTTAACTGGTGATTTGGGCCAAGTAAGAAGTAAATTAAAATAATTAAAAAAAAATTATTTTCTTACCGAGTCCATTAAGATTCCTGTATTTCTTATTTAGTGTGTGTTTGGTAGGGATTTTTTGGGGGAAGAATTGATTTTGAATAGTGATATGATGGGAAATGTGTGGTTGAAAAAGAAGATAAGATTATTGATGTGATAGAAAATATTATTTTATTGAAGAATGTGTGGTTGAAAATGAGAATTGGTACCAAACATAGCCTTAATCATCAAGTAAATGAATTCCTCGCAGCTTCGATAACATTCGCACTCGTCTCTAGTCTCTGTCTGTGCGTGTGAAAGAGAGAATGAACAGAAGCTCGAGTCTATTACAGGTGTGGCAAAAGCCATCGTCATCTATACTGTTAAGGCGCTCAATTTTCTATAAAGGCACAATTCAATTTTTTTCACTTGTTTCCTTGATTTTTCCTTTTTTCTTATCCTTTTCGTTTTAATTAACATATTTCCCGCAACTATGTAGGTTTAATTTCTGTGCCCAAAAAGATTATGTACCCAACTTTCTGCTTGTGCAAGCAAATGCAGACCACGCATGGAGGCTATATTACAACTGTAGTAACCAAACCAACAGGAGAAGTAAAGGTATTTTGTTCATTCTTTCAAGAACTATTTCTAAGTTTTCTAGGAACATTAGATTTTTTATTTTGTGGGCTGCTTTATTTTATTTAATAGCACCACTCTTGAGTTTCAAGATGTAGTTCTTGTAGTCGTACATTACTATTGATTTTCGCACTGGATTTGTTAGTTTTTTCATAAAATTGGACTGGCCTAATCTACCTTCTGAAGTTCATCTTCGGTTGTCATGGTAAGTAAATGATTTTGATTATTAGTTTTGGTTTCCCAAGGTTTCTAGAGGTTAAAATTTTGTTGATATTAGTTATTTTTTGTTATCTGATATATGTTATCTAGGTGGGTGTTTGACCCCCATTTTTTTAGGAAGAATTAGTTTTTGAATAATGATTGTTGGGAGAATGTGTGGTAAAAAAATGATGAAAAGTTTTAGATTTGTGTGATATTATTTTATTTGGAAAATGTGTGGTTGAAAATGAGTACCGTAGAAAAATGAATGGGAAAAAAGGAGAAAATGGGGCTCAAACATGGGTTAGATTATGCACGCAATATCCTTCCTCACTTTGTTTGGTACTACACATTTTACAGGTTAATGACTTAGATTAAGCTTCGGTAAGGCATGTCAGATATGCTCAAAGATACTCAATAAGACTCGATGTCTTCTTAATGTAGGAGGTTCTCTCATTGTATAGAATCAAAATCACAACTAAATATGGTAGCAATCAATTACATTATTAACTATGGTAACCTATAATTTAAATATGGTAAAAATAATCTATTTATATATGGTACAATTATAATGGTAATGTAGACGTTAAACTGTAATATTCAACGATCTCTATAATCTTATTTAACCTCATTAACATCCCCCTCAAATTGATGCTGGTTGATAAAAGCATCAATTTGTAATCATGAATTAGCGACAGTGACAATGTCACGAAGAAGAGACCTAAATTACAGAGTGATGATGAGAGACCCAAGAACAACAAATATTGCAGAAACAGCCAAGAATCACTTCAAAACCACTCCAAGAACACTCCAAAACCACTCCAGAGAGCTCACACCCTAAGAAGAATTTTCAAAAGAAATTCACGAAATGTGCTGACCATATAATGAACTCTATCAATCGGGAGAACTCGATTGAATACATAATTTGTGTTCCAATAAAAGCTCTAACGGCCAATGCACCGACCAAAAATTCAACAATATACTGAATTTCTTACATTATATAGGAATAATATCAATTTAAATATAATAGATGTAATCAACCTAAATATGGTAAATACAATTATATACATAATTATTTTAAGTCATAATATTGGTCAATCTTCGTGATCTTCGTCAATCTTCGTGATCTCTATTAGTGATCTCTTTTGATCTCGTTGATATCCCTCTTCAAATTAATGCTTGTAAAAGTATCTATTTGCAATCAGAGCTTGGTACTAAGAGGAGGGTGGACCCTGCTTGGCAAAGGAACTGCCGGAGAAATCCTAATGTGGTTGACATATAAAGTAGCGAGTGGAAGTGTGGTTGATGGACACAAGGTGGTTGCTTGTACAGTTTGGCTGATGAATGTGGGACACCTTCTGTGATATAGGTTTGCAGAACATGAAGATTGGGCCAATTAGTAGTGTAATTAGTTTGGGCCAATAATGGTCCTTTCTTTGAAGACGAAAATGCATTATCATGAAATTACTTGTGCTCTTTTTTTTTTATTATTGAAATCTTGTTTTGATTCAGGTTGTTAATATCTTCCTTACTTCTAATGGAAAAATCGTTAGTATTATGAACAGGCATTAATTGTGATTCGTTACCTTTCTTCCAGGAAAAAGCAATAGCTCCAATCGAAGCTATCGGTGCATTTTAGAAACTTCCAATGGTGATGCCATCATTCGATATCTTATATTCTTCGCTGAGGAAGGCAAAGAGGATCCCACCTACAAAAGGTAATTGATTTTCAAGATTTTTCCTTTTTTACAAACCTCCTCATTGGAATTGGATTATAACTTGGATCATGGAATGAATTATGTTATTTAGTTTGAATGTTTCATAGGTATTGCTAACAAGGCAAAGCGCGAAAGAAATAGAGGTGCCAAACAACTTGATGCATTAATGAAGGTAATTTTTAGACATAACGATGTTCATGAGGGTATACATATAATAATTAACAATACTGCTCGTCTCATGTGAAACAAGAATTGTATCTTGGCCTCTTGTTGTCATCTTTAGGAACTTGCCATTCCATTAAGGACGTACAAGGAAAACTTCCCGGACAAAAGAAATCTGCATCCATATGAACGATCTCTGATTGAGTTGACTTTTGGAGAAGGAAACTATGAAGAGGTACATTTCAAGTCTTAACATTTTTGTTCCTGTTGAGTCCTAGATTCATCTTGGATGAATAATAATATGGCTTTTTTTCTTTTCTTTCGAGTCGTTACTACCATTTTTTCTTCCTTTTCTTCACCTCTTGCACATGAGATTATATAACCTATGTTTCTCTTTGAGTTGGATTGATAAGTGTGCTTGCTGTCAACTTCACACTATGTTGAGATGTTCCTATTACAGGAGTTCTTTGTATATTAAACAACCGTTGCATGTCAAAAATTATCTATTCCTTTTTATGCTTTAGTTTTATTATTATACTTCTTTATGTTTCACAGGTGTTGGGACAGGTTGATGCTCTACGGAAGAAGGTGGTTTCTGTTGGAAAAGAACATGCCTCGCTCTGTGCTAAGGTTACAAATAGTTTAAGTTAGCAATTATTCTTTCTCTTTGCTGAAAACTGTGAATGGCTGTATCAAAATCTTATTTGTATAGAAAAGGAATTAAAAAAAAAAAGAAGAAAAGAAAAGAAAAAGAATTATATAAAGTACTATAAATGATTGCCATTGACGTAATACTGATCTTCTTGATATGCTTGGTCCAGAATAGAATTAGGCTGATTGCCAGTTTATTTTTTGTTACTTTATAATACATATAACGAAACATTGGTTTATCTATGTTTCAAAAGATGTAGAGAAATTCTATAAACTAAAGCCTAGCCTAGGGTTTCAGAGAAAAGTACTTCCATTGAAGTTCACCATCTTTTTCTCTTCTAATAGCAGTTTTCTGTTCTAAAATATCTGCAAAACTGTTTATAAATCGCACTTTTATAACCTACGTGCGATAGATTCGAAACCAGAAAATTTTCAACTTCTCGAAAGATGGAAACACTCCTTTTGGCATGGGCTAGATGTTTATAATTAAGTTAGCTATTTTGTATAAAGAAACTTTTATTTTTGGATCAGCAATGGAGTTCAATTATGTTTTATTTTATATTTCTTCTGAAACTTGTTTGAGGACACTATATATTTGCCTTTTTGTCTCCATATGTTTTAACAAGTACATACCTGCTAAATATTTAAATGATTCTCGGCAGTCTCTGACAAAGCAAGAAGCTGAGGAGCGACTAAGTGAGGTTAGCATCATAGGCATATCGTGATTCTCCTATATGTTGAGATCTTTATGTTTGCCTTGGTGTTTCCCCAGGGAATGAAAACAATCGAAGAACTTTTTAACCATGAAGGAAAAGCTGTAGATGCATTGTTAAATGTTGCTAAGGTAATTTTTCAAGAACAAAGAATCAAATAAAAGTGCATGGGCATGGAAATCCAAATATTGCACGTATGATTGCTGACCGACCTGGAGTCATGGTCAAACTACAACTTACAACTTACAACCCTGTTAAGGAAAATTCATTGACAATTTTTTTGAGCTCACTGTATATGATTTTCAAAATAATTACTCTTGTTCTTGTTACAAGGTATTGCAAATTAAATTAATATGCTTATGGATGGTTGTTTAAACTGATGATTTGGTAGTAGTTATATCAGAGGATCGATGGCCTAAAGTTTGTACATAATTAGGTCCAAACTGCTTGGAGCAGCAATACCATTTGGAGATTCAGATAAAACAATGATGATATTTTATCTTGAGATGTATAATTTTTTTCCTTTCTTCTATTGCTTTGATCATTTTAATGTATTGCATCCTGAATGGCTGAGCCTGAAGTGCCATATTTCTTTTCATAAAAAGTTATCCTGCTTTTACACATCTTGTTAAAATGCTTTACTATTGCACAATGTGCAGTAATAGGATCTTTTGTTCCTTCCATTTTTTCAGGGACTTGATTTTCTGAGGCATCCTATTACCCTTTTCTCATTTAAATTTCTTTTAAATTTATTGCATTTTTTTATTTTTATTTTTTTATTTTGTGTTTGCGGGCCGGGGTTGCGGCTTTTTGGCTCACGGTGTGAATGGTCATGACATTCTTTACCATGCATTGCTTTCTTTATTTTTAATATGTTTTATTCGTATTCAGGTTTATTTTATTTATTGTAATATATTGCTATAAAAGCAATTTAATTTATTGTTTTCATTAGAAAATGATAAATGCTAATGCTGTGTATCCAATTGGTCTCAGTTTAAGAATAAGATAGAAAATGCTTGTAAGCATTTCCAATTCATGCTTGGTAATGACATTGCAGACTTTGCGGGCAATGCCAGTGGTTGATCTGGAAACACCGACACTGTGTCTAGTTGGAGCTCCTAATGTAGGAAAGTCATCTTTGGTCCGTCTACTGTCAACAGGGAAGCCTGAGGTATGTGCTAGGAGATCAGATGTCATTTACGTCACTTGACTCAGAATCATGGATTTATATTGCTTTTGAGAATCTTTTTTTTTTTTTTTTGATAACTGTGGATGTCCGGGTCAGCTTGCGCGCACCTTGACTAATCCCACGGAGCCCTGAAGTTTATGGTTGAGTACTCACCTCAATGGTCTTGAGGGGACTCGAACTGGTGACCATTGGGGAGCAAACCCAAGACTTGATCAATTGAGCAACCCCTCGATGTTATATTGCTTTTGAGAATCTCATTTCAATCGAACTACTGCCAACACTTATCTCTTGCTTGAGATGGAATTGTGCAAGCTATTTTGTATTTGATCATTGAGAAATCTATGGTGTTGCAATCTGGCATGGGTTTGAAATCTATTAGTCACCTATACGCGCTGGGTTCATGACATTATATCTTTGATCCCACCGCATATGAGACCAACACTAAAGAATAAAATCATGGAATATATAATTTGACACAAGATGGAAATGTGTTATTTGAATAATTCAGTTGGAGTGAATTTGTTAATGTTGTTGCAATATTAACACTTAATGTCATACAATTTTTAGGTTATATTTTTTCTATTTCTTCAGTGAAAAGTGCAATTTGAAACACTTAGAAATAACTAATACTCAGGATTTTACAAAAATCGTAGAAAATGACATTTTAGAGAAATCTAGAAAATTTAAAGCCATTTTATCTCAAGACTAAGAAACAAGGATCTGACTGTGTTGTGTAGTGATTTTTTTTTTTATGTTAATTAACTGGAGAAAAAGTTGCCATCGCGTATGCTAGATTATCCTTGCAAGGGCATTTGCCAATCATGTTTACTGGATATAACACTGTTTCAGTTACTAACTGTAAACATGAAAGAGAAGAGAAAATATAGGATTGATTTTTCTTTATTAACTGTACTTAATCATAGGATTATAGGGGTTCTCTTTATAGGAGAAAATACAAGCAAGAAATCAGGAAAACGATTACAATAGCTAGTTGGCCTAACTAATTTCCTATTTTACAGGATTGACTAATATTCTATTAACAACAAATATTTACAACTATTAAATCTCCTAATATTTGGTAATATTACTACCTAATCTTTCATTTCAGCACTCCCAAGCTGGTTTGAAGATATCTTCTGTAGCCAGCTTGCCAATTAGTATGTCAAACTGTTTTGTAGAAGTCCTTTTGTAAGCACATCTGCAACTAGCTCGGTGGTAGGAATGTACGACATACATATAAATCCATTTTCGATCTTTCCCTTGAGGAAGTGTTTGTCTACCTTCACGTGCTTTGTTCTATCATGAAGTACTGGATTGTGAGCGATTGAGATAGCAGCCTTATTGTCACAGTACACTTTCATGGGCAATGGATTAGAGGTCTTTAATCCACAACACCTCACAAATTCCATTAGCAACTGATCTAAACTCGGCCTCTGCGCTACTTCTAGCTACCACATTTTGCTTTTTACTGCGCCAGGTGACAAGATTGCCTTCAACAAATGTGCAGTAGCCAGAAGTTGATCGCCTATCAAGAGTACTTCCGGCCAGTCCGCATCAGTATAGGCTTCAACCTGTAAATGTCTACGATTTTTGAATAGTAGACCTCTTCCAGGGGTTCCCTTTAGGTATTTGAGAATTCTGTGGACTGCATTAACATGTTCTTGTCCAGGTGCATGCATGAATTGGCTAACCATGCTAACATCAAATGCTATATATGGACCTGTATGTGACAAGTATATTAGTCTTCCAACTAGTCTATGATATTGCTCTCTATTTTGTACTTCTTCAGAGGCTGAAGTTTAAGGTTCGACTCAATGGGTGTCTCAGCTGGTTTACATCCTAGTAAACCTGTCTCATCAAGTAAATCAAGAACATATTTACGTTGATTCAAAAAATACTTTCTTTGGATCTAGCAAACTCCATCCAAAGAAACTATTTTAATGCACCAAAATCCTTGATTTAGAAGTTAGCTGCAAGTCTTTTTTTTTCAGTCTCTCCAATTCTTCATTGTCATCACCAAGGCTATATATCATCCACATAGACAATTAATATTGCAACCTTGCCTTCTTTACCATGTTTGTAGAACAAGGTATGATAAGCTTAGCTCTGATGGTAGCCACAACTCTTCACAGCTCTCCCAAATCTCTCAAACTAAGCTCTAGGGATTGTTTGAGACTGTATAAGGATTTTTTTAGTCTACAGACTTTGTTTGGTCCCAATTTTCCCTTAAACCCAGGTAGTAGACTCATAAAGACCTCCTCATCAAGATCTCCATTTAAAAAGGCATGTTTTACATCTACTTGGTGTAATGGTCAGTCAAAGTTTACTGCCGAAGATAACAAGATTCTAATCGAATTTATTTTGGTCATTGGAGCAAAGGTTTCTTGATAATCAATCTTATACGTCTGTGTGAACCCTTTTGCTACTAGTCTTGTCTTATACCTCTCTATGCTACCGTCATCTTTACATTTCACAGTAAAGACCCACTTGCAGCTTACTGTTCTTTTTTGCTTAATCAAATCAACTATCTCCCAAGTACCACTTGTTCTAAGGGCATTCATCTCTTACATCACTGCTAATTTCCAATTCGGATAATTAAAAGCTTCCTGAATGTTTCTTGGGACAAACAAGTGTGAGATTTTTTAGGTAGAAGCCCTATAAGTAGGAGAGTTTCATAAGAAAGGTATTTGGCAATGAGATATTTGGTACAAGTTCTGGTTCCTTTCCTAAAAGCTATAGGAATATCAAAGTTTAATAGTTCTTGGCTAGGAGAAGTAATAGGAATTGAATATGAGTTAGGAACAAAACTATCTGTGATATCTGGAGGTCTAGTTCCCTAAGGTCGAGATTGAACATTCCCAAGAGGAGTAGGTTGACTTTGACTTTTTTGATGAGGTGTTCTCCGATTATAAACCAAAGGCTCAATATTGGGGGGTTTTTTTTTTTTACCCAGCTGTAGTGATTCTCCCCTTGATACAGAAATGTTCGACACTATATGACTATAGGAACACTTTTTATTTATTTATAAATAATCAGAAAATTATATTAATAAAAGAATATACAGGAAGTGTATCATCAGTTTAAAAAAAAACGATATGAAGTTGGGCAGCCCCTCTATAGGATTACTAGTCGCTCCATTAAACCAAGTATAATAAGTTAGATAAAATAATTTTTTAAATTGCTCTGTGGTCCGTATTTGGTCTTCAAATTATCGGTTGTTCCCTTCCTTCCATACACACCATACGATGCATCCCGAGATAAGATTCCAAACTAGCTTGCTATCCTTATCACGAAATTTCCTCCATGCCTGTAACACGTCCTCCATACGTCTAGGTAACACCTAATCTATATGTTGAAAAGTCAGAATACTATTCCACAGCCAACGGACACCGTCATAGTGAATGAACAGGTGGTCATTTGTCTCCACATCGCTCCTACACATATAGTATCATTCGGTAACATAAAAGCCTTTTTTTTGGAGAATATCCATCGCTAATGCCTGTCCCCTCACAACCGTCCACAGTAAAAATGTCACCCGAGGGGACAATTTGCAATGCCACACCATTATCCAGGGGAATGAACTCTCCGTAGGTCCCAAGAGAGATCTAAAATAAGAGCGAACTAAGAAAATACCATTTCGTGTTAGCCTCCATCGGCTACGATCATCCTTTCCTACCCGAATTTGTACCTCATACATATCCGTTAGAAACAATGCATAGTCATCCAATTCCCAATCCTGCAAACCCCTCTGAAAAGTGATATTCCAACTGTAACTCCCATTGTGGAGGGCTAAAACGTCATTCACCATAGCAGAATGTATCATAGTAATGCGATGCAAAGAAGGAAACCCCAACTTTAGCGGTATATCCCCACACCAACAATCATTCCAAAATCTGATATTATTACCATTTCCCACTACAAAAGTCAAGCTATTCCGAAAGTCATTCCATCCTCGTCGAATATACCTCCATAGACTTACCCCGTAAGACCCACGACCCTCACCCAAAGTCCATCCCCCCTCCATCACTCCATACTTCGCCCCAATGATTTCTCTCCATAAACTGTCCCTTTCCATACCAAACCGCCAAATCCATTTGCCTAATAATGCCTTATTAAACAAAGTCTCCTCAATTCGAGACCCCTATCCTCATAGGAGAGCAGACAACTCCCCATTTAACCAAATGGAGTTTCCTCTCCTCTCCCAGCCCTGTCCAAAGAAATTCCCTTTGAATCATCTCTAGTCTGTTAGCCACTGCAGCCGGAATAGAAAACAGTGACATAAAATAAGTAAGGATAGTTGATAGAGTAGATTTAACGAGAGTAAGACGGCCACCCTTCAAGAGATATATACGCTTTCACCCCGCTAACCTCCTTTCCACCTCTAAATCAATAGCATTCCAAATATTGATACTTTTAAACCGCACCCCTAAAGGGAGTCCGAGATATGACATGGGTAACTGCGCAACCATACAACCCAATATAATAGCTAGTTCCTCCACATTAGTGACCTCCCCTACTAGAATAACCTCAGATTTTCCCAAATTAACCTTCAATCCTGACACCGCTTCAAAGCATAAAAGCAACCTGTGTAAATTCCTAACTTGTTCTTCAACTGCGTCACAAAAAAATCAGTGTGTCATCTGCAAATAACAAGTGGGACACCTACAGTTGACCAACCATAA
This sequence comes from Fraxinus americana, assembly GCA_035079005.1. NCBI lineage: Eukaryota > Viridiplantae > Streptophyta > Magnoliopsida > Lamiales > Oleaceae > Fraxinus > Fraxinus americana. Next base: position 9,919,493 of record CM068719.1, read on the forward strand.
ATCCCGTAAGTAGATTCTCCCAGGAATACTAGGATACCTGTCACTGTTTTCATTGGTTTTATCACATTGATCTTGACTTTGATCTTCAGGAATAACAGTGGAATGAGAATTATGAGGTGAAGTATTCAAAATCATATTTGGTGAAGGAGTAGGAGATAAATCCCAAAAATTTTCTTCCATTACCTCATTCTCCTCCTGAAGAGAATTTTTGTTGAAGTAGGATTTTTTTTCAAAGAGAAAGAGACATCCATGGTCACATAAATTTTTCTTGTTTGGGGATTATAGCACTTATATCCCTTTTTTATTAGAAGCATACCCTATAAAAACACATTTTTAAGCTCGAGGATTAAGTTTGGAACAAATATTATAGGGTATATAAACAAAAACTGTGCAGCCAAAAACCTTTAAAGGTAAATCTGATTGTATCCTAGATAAAAGAATTTTTTTTTTTGGGTAAACATTCTAATGGCGTGCTATATTTTAAAGCATGTGTGGGCATTTTGTTAATCAAATAAGTGACTGTTAAAAGTTAAAACAGCATCCCTCCAAAGATAATTTGGAACATTCATTCAAAATATTATGGCCCGAGATACTTCAAGTAAATGCCTATTTTTTCTTTCAACAATTCCGTTTTGTTGAGGGGTATCCACGCAAGTAGACTGATGATCAGTACCATTTTCCTTCAAAAAACTTCCCAAAATTTTATTAAAATATTTTGTTCCATTATTTGAGTGAAGAATGCTAATTTTTGTTGAACTTCAACCATCGTGTAAAATTCTTTCAAAATTTTTTAAACCTCGGACTTTTCATTCATTAAATAAACCCTACACAAACGTGTATGATCATTTATAAAGGTAACAAACTATTTTTTTCTAGAGAGAATAGTAACCCTTGAGGGTCCCCCAAACACCACTATGTATTAAATAAAATGGTTTTGAAGAAGTATAAGGTTTTGGTAGATAAGTAGTACGATGACTCTTAGATAAGCAACAACTTTCACAATAGAAAGTTAAACAATCCAAACCGTTACATAAAGTAGGAAACAAATGTTTAAGATATGGAAAGCTAGGATGTCCTAGTCTCAAGTGCCAAATCATTATTTGTTCATAAACAGAATTAGACCTAACACTACTAAGGCATTGAGCCATTTTATTGCCAGAGAAGCTACCATCAAAGTAGTAAAGTCCATCTATCATCTTAGCAAATCTAATCTTTTTCCCCGAGTTCCAGTCCTGAAATTCACAGTAAAAATAACAGAAAATTACACGCCAATTAGATTCTTTGGTTAGTTTGCTAACGGACAAAAGATTACAGGCTAGTTTAGGGACATGGAGGACAGGTTTAAGATCTATAGTTTTGGATAATTTTATCAAACCTTTTTCCTGCAATGGGTGAGCTACCATCTTCAATTCTAATTTTTTCAAGGCCAGAACATGGTGAGTAAGTGTGAAAAAGATTGGAAAAGCTGGTCATATGATCAAAGGCTCCAGAATTGATGATCCATGGAGCAGAAGTTGAATAACAAGAAATGGCATTAAGTGCACTACCAATTTGTGCAAGAGAAACACTAGGAATACCAGACGAGGAATTAGATTTCAGTAGCTTCAGAAGGTGATCCATCTGCTTCTTGCTAAAGGGACTTGTCTCAGCTTCATTAACAGTGGATATTGCTCAGCTATTTTTGTCACCTAGCTTGCTGCTCTTCCAATTTGCTGGTTTTCCATGGATGTTCCAGCAGGACTCTCGAGTGTGGTGTGGTTTGTTGCAGTAATCGCACCAAACCCTTGGCTTCTCTTCAGGTTTTCTCTGAAAATTGGCTGTTTTATTAGTAGTAGCCTCGGCAATAACAAGGGCAGAACTCTCAACTGGCCTGCTAGTAGTCTTTTTCCCCAACATTACATGTCTGCGACTCTCTTCTCTTTGAACCTCAACAAACACCTCAGCAATTGGAGGAAGTGGAGTCCTGCCAATGATCTGTCCCTGTACTTCATCAAATTCCTCATTTAGGCAAGGAATTTATAAATACTATGAGCCTCCATGGTCTTTTTGTTATGATTAGCATCTTCAGTTGATTTCCATTCATAATCATTGAACAGATCCAAGTCTTGCCAAAGGCGCTTCAATAATTGAAATACTTGGTGACTGAGTCTTCCCCCTGCCAAATCTCACCAAGTTTTAGAGTCAATTCATAAACCTGAGATTGAGTTCCCAAATCAGAGGTACATCTCATTCACATTGTCCTATAGTTCTTTGGCTGTCGAGTAGCACATATAGTTGGAGCTAATATCTTCATCCATAGAGTTCACAAGCCAATTCATTACCATTGAATTTTCTGTATCCTAGGTCACATAAGTTGCATCCTCTGGTGCTGGTGCCTTCTTGTCTTTAGTTAGGTACCCAATCTTTCTCCGGCCTCTGATGTACATTCCTACGGATTGAGTCCATCTTAAATAATTATCACCATTAAGGCAAAGATTTGGACAGAGCGAGAATTGGTATTGGGGGCTTGGGTTTTGAGAGATGGGGTCGACTCAGACGAAATGTTAGACATGGCTGAACAGTAAAAAAAATCTGCAGAAAAGAAATTGATTTTTTAGGGTGTCTCTGATACCATGTAAACTTTAAAGAGATGAGAAAATATATAATTAATTTTTCTATATTAGCTCTACTTAATCATAGAATTACAGAGGTTCTCTTTATAGGAGAAAATACAAGCAAGAAATCAGGAAAAAGATTACAATAGCTAGTTGGCCTAACTAATTTCCTACTTTTTTATAGGATTGACTAATATTCTATTAACAGCAAATATTTACAGCTATCAAATTTCCTAATATTCGGTAATATCACTACCTAATCTTTCATTTCGACACTAACTTTATGCGTTTATTTCTAGAACTAAAACTAATGGATAGTTATATCATCTGTGCTCTGAAAATAGTTTATATTATTTGCTTTTTCTTAACTTCTAATCTCCTGTTCGTTGTTCTTCACAAATTACAGTTTTCTGCTAATTTAATTTGATTTGATGAACACATTTCATAGAAAAGCCACCGATTCAATAATTACCATTCCTGCCATTGCAATGCGTCTCAGGTCTGCAATTATCCTTTCACTACTAAAGGGATTCTGATGGGTCATATAACTTTGAGCTACCAAAATTTTCAGGTTCGTATTTTTGTTTTAGACAGAATTTTTATATGTCAATGTCTCTTTTGTGTCACAATGTTTACTCTATGATTTGGTTTTAGGTGACAGATACACCTGGTCTCTAAAGGAGACATGATGGTAAGAGGCTACTCATTTTATTTCTTACCTTCCATATGACTTAACTTAATGGATACAGGCTTTGCTTTTGTGCATATTGCTGAAGCTGTTGCCATGCCCACAACGCAACGTGCCAGATCAATCAAGGATTGGTTTTGGGTGTATTATATAAAAAATTCTGTGATCATACGAAGTAAAACTTATTGTGCTTGTCAAAGTCTCAATGTAGCATTATTTTATTTCCTACAGAGCCCCTCCTGTAAGTTGGCCAATCTAGCATCTGACAGTTAAGTTTATTGACTAGTTTTGATGTCTGATCTTCACCTTCATAATCACTCCCCAGATACAGCGTGATAATGGATTATCCGGGGAAATCTAGTAGGCTACTTTGAAAGATAGTAGACTATTTAACTTATTTTGGCATGGGCAAACTTCTTTCATTTTCTTTCATATTTGAAATGATGACTTTAAAATGAAAGAGACTTGTATGCCCAAAGGTCGAGGTTACACAAATTGAGGACAAAGTTAAAGGAAGGACGGTATAGGTGGTTGGGAGTGTCTTGCATACACCTGACGAAGCTTTCGATTTATAGGAGGAATTTGATCCCAAGAGAACAGGCGGGGAGAGTAGACCAATAGACAAAATCAACATGTCCTGAGACAGGAGAAGAGAGTAGACCCAAAGAATTCATGTAGTTGAACCCAAATTTATAGGAAATTAGGCTTAGTCTGTTGTTCCTATAAGAAACCAGTTTTCTGGTTTGGTATGTTATATGTTAGTCTTGTTTTTTACCCTGGTAGAGTATTAAGAGAAATCTTTAAGGAGCAAACTGATGACTGAAAGAAGAGAAACAAGAGAAAAACTGTAGAAATTGTTTTCGTTGTGAAGTTGGTGGATTTGAAGGGAAGGGGACAAAGCAAAATTGGGGCAGTCCTCTGTTAGCAACGCTTTCTTGATAATGATGCAATATAAATTCCTATAAATATATGAAGTTGCTGGAATAGAATCTTTACCTCCTCAAATAGTCGCTTTATGAGCATGTTTGGCAACAAAAGCTGCTATCTTATAAGCTAGGGAACCACAATTGTGTGGACCAAAATATTTCAACATATCTGGCTTATAAGCTGTGGGATCCACGGTTGTGTGAATTTTGGTCCCCACAATCTGTGGGTCCCCAACTTATAAGAGAGCAAATTTTTTTTGCCAAACATGCTCTATGTATCTGAATTTCTTGCACTGCCTTTAATATTTCTAGTTTTATAATTTTTAGTTTTCAGATTATAGGACAATAAATTTTTGAAATTTCTTAAATTTTTGGAGTGGCCTAGTCATAAAAAGCTAATGTGAAAGATAAAATATTATATATAAAGGTAATTCTTGAATTCTTTCCAAACAAAGGCATGTTGAGTTCATTATTGTTTAGACATCTGCGCTTGTTTCTTGTTTGGTTGCATGACCTTTTTCTGGTGTGTAAGTACAGAGGATAGGAATAACTTAGAAAAGTTGACACTTGCTGTCCTCTCTCATTTGCCAACTGCTGTACTTTATGTCCACGATCTATCTGGAGAATGTGGGACTCCACCTTCTGATCAGGTATTATATGCTTTATGTTCCTTTCTGAATGGAAAGCGCCAGTTTTTTTTTTTTACATGCAACCATAGAAGCTTGTCTAAGGGTATTTCATAACTTCCATTCTAATGATTCTCACTCTTCTAATATGTTATGTACTTCAATATTTTCTACCATATTTTTCTTAAGCTACTGTTGAGTGTGATTGTGGGTTATGCAGTTTGTCATTTACAAGGAAATACGGGGGAGATTCCCCGACCATCTTTGGCTTGATGTTGTCTCTAAATGTGATCTGCTTCAAGAGTCTCCTGTTGTCTTTATTACGGAAGATGGTAATGTCAATCATCTGGAGCTAGCGAAGTATCGTGAGGTGGGACCTGATGGAGCTTTACGTGTATCAGTTAAGAGTGAAGTTAGTATTGATGAGGTTTGTCTCTTGGCTTCAACTTCTTCTTGAACACACTTTTAGAGAGTTTGAATTAGTGTACCATGAAGAACCAAGTATGCGATTGCACATGCTTTCAAGAACAATTTGCTCTTATACTGCATCCATGCATCCAACCCAAACCACTTGGGTCTAGTTGGAGTATCCAATAAATTACCAATACGGGATTGCTTAACTGATGCAAGTGGATTCTTGCAAGGCATCTCTTAGATACTAACTGCGAATTTGAGTCAAGTCTGGTATTTTATCTGTAAGGAAAGCCCCAAGGATTTCTGGCCTCTTTAGTCTGAATTATGCATGTATACACCAAATGTTAGTTCTGGTTTTGTAGATTTTCTACTAATTAGCTTTAAACTATCTTGTTCTTTATTTATTAGTAGCAATTAAAAGCATGATATGAAATACCTTCCTTGAGATAAATCGAAATTCGTTGACAGCATTTTTTTGTTCCTTTCTACCTTTAAGAATTCAGACGAAAGTGTCATTATTTATTTCATTGGCGATCCCAGAGCCCTAGTTCTAAATCCAAGAGCACCTGAAAATGACCATATAAACTAGGATCTAGTAATTAGGATGTAGAATCTAGAAAGGATTTAGCATATACAAGTTCCTTGAGCTTAGTTTCTGCAAGCGAAAATTTAACTTCATTTGGATTTTTTTTTTTATCAAGAACTTGATGCGCATTGATGTTTTCATCTGATTAAATTGTCCCCTAAAATTTTGCGTTTCAATTCTGACCGACAGTTTGTGCTATCCGGTGCCTTGCAGTTAAAACGTAGAGTGCATGATCTGCTGCTTTCTCAGTCGATGAGGATCAAGAGCCAAAAGAACAATCAAAACAGTCTTTTTAAGTCCCGAGCTAGTCCATTCTTTCCAAGATTTGTTCTTAAAACTCGCGTGGTTGATTTGACTATCTTAGGTTTATCGATTAGCCCATGCCAATACTTCCAAGTGCACCATTCTGATTTTCGGATTCAACCACCAGTACTCTCTAACAACCTTTGCCGAGATAAGTACACTCATTGAACCAACCACTTTTTATGATGGCAAACCAACCATCAAATATCAGGATGACGATTAAATGTTGTTATTGATGGTATGTTTTATTTAGGTGCTCCTTTGATGGAGCTTCTGCTTCGGAAACACTGAATGAATAATCCATCACATGTATTTGAATGAAGTTTTGATTTGGCAGCGGCCTTGACTCTACATATTTGTTCATCAGTTAATCACAATTTATTAGAAGATAATTTTTTCCAGTCGAGAGCATGCATTACAGACAATGATAAGATACTTGTCAACTTTTCTAATACTTTATTTTTAATAAATGGTTAGCGACATGAATCTCTTTTTTCCCCACTCTGTTCAATTCATTGCTACATTTGTGTTAAAAGGTACAAAGCATCGCGTGCTTAAGAAACAGGTAGGAAGGATTTTACAAGGCACGATGCTTTCTGCAGGTTAAGATGCTCGTTTTGCATATTAAAAACACTTCCATATCTGCACGACCTGCTATGAGAAAATAACTTTTTTCTCCATCGAAAGAAACAGCAGCCTCTGTGTGGCAAAATAATGGACCACATTTAAACGCTTCATGTTGTTCAGCAGTTTGAAGCTCCATTTCCTCATCTAATCACAAGTAATAGAATTCACAGTTTGATTTTGGTGATTTGCAAACATAGGTTTCCATTTCTTGTTCATCTTATTTGCACACAAAATTTTTATAATTTCTTGGCAATATATGTATATGATATCCCAGAAAGAGATCAATTATAAACATATGTTGTTCATCTTGGGGCATCTGATGCACAAGTTCACCTGCTCAAAAGATTTGAAAAGTTGGTACCTTCTATTTTTAAGTATGAAAACTTGTGCATCGGATGTCCTAAATTGAACAATATATGTTTCTAATTGACCTCTTTCTAGGATATCATTTACAAATGTTGCCAAGAAATTATTTGTATGCAAATAAGAATGAACAAAAAATGACAATCGTATTTGCAAATCACCAAAATCAAACTATGGTAACTTGTGAAAGTAGAGAAGTCGACAATATGAAGGTAAGCAAGATTTGCAAGGGATGTAGGAATATAGCCACTTATTTCGTTGTGTGCCGGAGACCTGACAAATTCAGCCGAAAAGGAGCTCAGTTAGAATGGCAGTGTTTGAAATAAGGAGTTGCCCAAAATTATAGACTAATGTACCGTTTTGTTTCTTTCTGTGAACAGCATGTACTTCCAAAATGTTATACTAATTACTCAACAGACTAGGAATATATAGATCCCATCAAATACTAAATGCACTTCATTTTACATGACTAGACTTGAATGAAAACCAATATATTCAGATATCTTCTAAGATTAAACATTTTAATAACTCCAGCAATAAAAAATTTCACAAGAGGCTGGCTACACACACCTTAACCAATTTGAGGCAAATGATGCAACTAAATTAGAAATCGATCTCAACAGGTTGCCTGGTTATGTCAAATAAAAATTGCTAAAACAAAGTGAGAAAAAAGCACAAAGGAAGCTAAAATAAGCCATAAAGCCTGGGGATATCTTACTAGGTCAACAGTGAAAAGCAGTTCCCAATTGACTTGGGAATGTTGCCAAGAGATGTCTACAATTGTTCAATACTTGCAGGAATGCTGCCTAAAAATGAGTTTCTTGACATATTCAATAACCGCAACCCGCTAAAGTCCCCAGCAGCAGATGGAATTTCACCAAATAACTTATTCAGGGAGACAACCAAAATCACAAGCTTTCTACGAGAATTCTTGGCCCAGAAGGTTTAGGCAATTGCTCATGGAATCGGGCATGACTCCAGTAAAGCCATTCTTGGATACATTTAGACCCTTCAATGATTGAAGTTTTCCTATAGCTTTCTCCAAACCATTCAGGCGGTGAATCCATGTGAAGGGAAATGGCACAATGATGCCACTGCCGATTGGACTTACTGAGTTGGCCCAGCTGGAAATCATTGGAGGCCCAGCTTCTGTTATGTTTTAAAGCCTGTTTGGCAGAAATTTTTGGGGGAAGAATTGATTTTTGAATAGTGATATGATGGGAAATGTGTGGTTGAAAAAGAAGAAAAAATTATTGATGTGATGGAAAATATTATTTTATTGAAGAATGTGTGGTTGAAAATGAGAATTGATTTACTGTAAAAAATCAAAATTCATACCAAACAGGCTCTTAAATGGTGTAAAAACGTGAATTGATGAAGGCTGAAATCGTGTTTTTTACTTGCGTGGTTTTTTGGACGTCTCTAATGTCACCACGTGTCGCCTCCAACACCGTTGGATTGAGAGCTGTTGAGTGACTCATTTAAAAGGGGGCTTCTAGGGTTTGAGACTTCACTTGACTTCGAGACACTTCCAATTTCTTGTGCTTTCTTATTTGAATTCTGTTTTTCCCTCAATAGCTTGTAATCTTGAGTGATTTACTTGTATTGTGAGTTGATTCTTGAGTGAATCGTGTTATCAGTGGAGAGAGTTCATTTTATGAAATCTAGGGCTTGTCTGAGTGTCACCTTTTGTATTTCATACCATGGGTTTGATTCAAGCATTTTGGTGGTTCATTCTTGTGTGATTGAAACACAGATTTGAGAACTTGTGAACTTGTGGTTTTCTTAAAAAAAGCTAAGTATTTTGTTTCAGCTTATTTGGTTTCTGATTTTCGCATTTACATTTGTTGATTTCTTGTGAGCTAATATTGTAAAGTCCTCCCAACACCATGTTTATGCCAAACCAGGTCATTACACAAGGCAAGCTTCTGCATTGTGCTTCGAAGCCAAGCATAAAGAGAAACTTCACTCAAATCAATAGACATTAACAGTGAACAATCTCCAATTCCATCATGAAGACCACCAGAAAATTGATCATTTGATTCTTCCACGCACTATGCCCCTCAAATTGTTCAAGCCATCAATGCCCTTAGGAATCTCACCCCCCAACAAATTATCAGACAAATCAAGCTACCTAACCCCCAGAAAAGTATAAAAAAATTCCTAAAAAATAAAAGCCCAAACCCGTAAAGAAATCAAATAGCCGCATTTAGCAAGAAAACACCTATAAAGAACAGCTAATCTTTCTCAACCCGAACAGTCGAGAAAAACCCAGAAAGAAAAGAAAAATGGGGGACAGAGAAAGGGATTTTAAAGAGAACAGTTGCTTTAGACTTCAAGTGAATAAGAAGAAAGATCGAAAAGGAGTTTTCAATCTACAATCCAAAATGTGAGCTCAAGAGTGAAAAACTTCACTTGAAAAGGAGTTTTCGATCTACTTATGTTTATGTGTTGAGAGTGAGCTTTATAAACGGGAAAAAAAATGAAAAAAAAAAAAAAATTATATATCACTACAATATAAAAGAGGCAAAAACTTGGCCGCCACGTGTCGCAATTTCCCATTGTCGTAAATGCTTTTTTTTTTTTTTTTTCACGCATCTCCTCATGCAACTAGGGATGGCAACAGTTCGGGGTCAGTTCGGTCAAAACCATAACCGCACCACCAAATTTTTGGCTATACCATAACCACGTAAATCGGTTCAATTCGGTTAATAACCACGAAAATAAATTATTTTTTATAAGTCCAAACTCCAACCGTCAAATTGAAAAAAAAAATTATGAAAAAAAGTCAATAAAAAGAAAAACACAATACTAAGCCAATTTAGCAAACAATATCCCAAATTAAAATGCAAACAATATTATCAACATAGGTCAAGACTTTTACTAGCATACATCAATTTTCATTCTTCCCCACAACTTTTACTAACATAGGCCAAGAGTCAAAACTCAAAGTTGATTCCTATATAGTAATTACAAAATGTAATTAGAGTAATAATACAATCATACTATTTAATAAAGAATGATCTTAACTGAAGATTTAAACAAAAAAATATATATCTTCGTCAATTGTCAAAATTGCCCAATTAATTTTGGGAAATAATAATGGAAAGCTCAATTGTCCAATTAATTTTTTTAACGAGTAATTGGTTTGGGACGGGGCACAGTCGCTAAATATCCGCCCCATCCCGAACCGGGTCATTAAAATAAAAACTATAACCACCCCATTGCACCATCGGTTCGATTTTTTTCGCCCCATTCGGCTCGATTAACCGCGATTTTCGATTTTAACAGTTCGAATTATCATCCCTACACGCAACCCATCCCATCCTCATTTTCACACGCAATTAACTTCATCCATACCGCTTCCATCATTCGTCAATCCACCACCGTTAATTCACAAGCGCTGAATTGCCGTGTCTATGGCTTCCCTTTCAATGCCTTCACTACCCATTCTCTTCCATTGCTTATTCCCAACAGAGAAACTCCAGAGACTAATACCTCAGGTTTGTATTAGATTTTTCCCCTTTCTTTGTGTTATTATATATTCATTCACGTAACTTTACGTAATATTTGGTGAGAACAATTCCAATTTCTCTGGAAACTTCGATTTCGATTTCGTTCCAATTTTAATTTCTTGTTAATTTTACTGATGTGTTTTTCTTTTTATATAATAGTTTAAAATGGTCCAAGAATATAGAGTTGCAATGGGTTTAGGATATCCGAGTGGAGCAACAAATGTGTGTTGCACCATGTGTAATACATCACTCCTTTGCCTAAGTAAATTTGAATTCGAAATTTCGGCGAAGCTATAATTTGTTTGGGTGTCCCTTGGAAAATGTTGAATTCTTTTGTTTTAAATCACGGATCGCAAATTGTTCCAATGTTTTTTTCTATAACAAAACATCCACGTGTTCATTCAAATGTCACCACACTTTAGCTTGTGAGATCAGCTACTTACTTCACAAGGATAAATGTTGTAAGTCACTTAAGGATAAGTGCTCCTTATAGTAAGTCACTTAAGGGTAGGTGCTTCTTGTTGTAAGTCACCTAAGGATAAGTGCTCCTTGTTGTAAGTCACTTAATGATTGGTACTCCTTGTTGTAAGTTACTATTATAGTGCATTTAACCTTACTCGTGATAGAGAGCTTGGTAACGGAGACGTAGAACACCTTGTGTATCGAACTCCATTAAATTGGTTTGTTATCTTTACATTATTATACTTTACTTTACATTGCCATTTATATTGTGTTATATTCATACTTGAACTAATTTATCAAGTTTGCATATTTATCTCTCTTATTACACTTTCTTATTATTATTATTTTTACCAAAATTAATTTTCGTTTACAAATCAAATTTAGGCCCCGTTTGAGCCACCCTATTACTTCATTAAAATGAAAAATATGATCGTTATCCATCGCATCAACATTTAAATTCAAAATTTTTATCTCTTGTGTGCGCTCCAATAATGATTATATTTTTCATTCTCATTCTACAATAATTTGGCTCAAACAGTGGCTTAGAACTAGAAAATCAATTTTTCTTTAAAAAAAACATGAAAAATAACAACAATCAACTTTTGATTGTTATATGATGTGAAACAATTTCTAACAAACACAAAGTAGACCATGATACCACTGTTGAGAATTTACTTAATGTGCACGGTGGAAAATAAATAATTTTTCAATTCCCACCAAGGATCTGCTTTGTGTTTAGATAGAAATTGTGATATGAAATTATACATTTGATGAATTCAAATAGCTCCTTTGCTTTTCTTGAACTTGAATAATCACGATATGCAATCCAAGCCAACCTCGAACGGTAATCCACATAGAGAACAAGAATGACGGTTAGGATTTTCTTTTCTTGTGCTAGTAAAAATAATGAATTATTTCCCTTACAGTTTTCAAACCCTAGCAACCTATTAATATAAGTCCAAGCGGGCTTCGCCCGTCTCTTAAACTTAGCCTGGTCCAATATTTAATTAATAAAATTTGATCCATGAATTAATTAATCCAATTATTTAATTTGGTCCTATTAATAACCAATCCAATTAATTAATTATCCAACACTTGTCAATTAATTAATTGGTGAATCTCATTCTTCTGGTTCTTTTTTGTGTGTGACCCATTAGGTTCCCGATCACGATATCCAACGACGTGAATTATTATTTTAATCTAATCAAAATTGATAAATTAAAATACCCTTTTTAATTTATCATCAATTCACATTCATCGTCCCATATTGATATCTAGCAATGTGTCGGGCAATACATGTGATGGGAAATGTCACGTGGTATGACAAAATCAAATTTGTTCGTTTACCATGAAACTATAATCCTTTCGTCAATATGATCCGATCAATTATGGACATGGATATGTGTCAACCTCATTTATCGATCATATATTTTATCTCACTGTTAAATCAATGTAAGTCGAAAACTCATTTTCGACTTATGAGTTCACCTTGGTCAAAGATTTCATTATTAACTTAACTGGATAAAATGTATAACATAATCTCTTACTATCTAAGAGTGACGAATCTTTTATTGATCATTCACAACATTCATATGATTCTTGACATACCCGAATGATGTCGTATTAGCGACCCTTGGCAAAGCAATATCCAACATCACCAAAGCATGATTGTTCTCATATAAAGCATTATGATAACCTCAAGTCAAATGACCAATTCACCCCGCTCTTGGTCCAAACCTTGGTTACATACATTAAATTCACATCGGATTCATAGTCTTCTGCCATCTTTTCAAGTCAACACTTGATTTTGCTTATGCATAATTGGTAGGTTCATCATCCTCGATTATTAATGTTGGATTAGTAATTATGGATTCGTACCTTCCAGAAGGTCGAATGATCCTACACGATTTACATGGAGCTGACATGTCCTCAGAAGTCTACACTTCTTGATCAATAGTATATCCCTCAACAGGTGCGGGATCAAACTCGGGTTCATCTATTCGATCAATTATGTCCGTGGATTCTTGAACTCTTTCAAGATTTATTCTGCTCCCGCTGTCCTCTCCTAGAATAAACACTTTCTCTAAAAGTATGGCATGTCTTGAGACGAACATCTTCTTCTTAATGAGACTATAGAATTGATCTCACAATCACAACTCCTTGTGATTAACAATCACTAAAACTTGAATCTACGAATTTTATTATTTAATTTATTAGAATATTAATTTAATTAGATAATAGATATGGCATAACACTTACAGTTGGTTGGATGCCATGCTCCTCCATGTCAGCAAATATCTGTAAATAATTTCAATAATTAACAAAATTTGATATAAAGCTCTTACCAAAATACAACCACCTCTGAACTTAAATTATATTAGCAACTCCCTGAAAGCTTCAAATTGCACTAAATGGTGAAAACGAGGTGAAAATGAGGGGAATAAAAGAGTTGGCCCAGGACGAAGAAGCATTTATGATTCTGGGAATACAACAACAACATAAGTCATGTGTTCTCGATAAATTTGGGGTTGGCTATATGAAAATTGAAACATTTCCCGAGCAACAATGCGGTCCATTAGTTTCTCCATCATTAACAATGTGACTATATCTTCTGATTGTTTCATTTCTGACTTGTTGAAATATATATTTGGCAAATTTGACTTTTAATCACAGCCAAACATGCACTAATTGATTTGTTTCAACGAAGAATTGAAATGACATACTTTCTACAGCAAGTAGGTTTTCTGATAATTGGTCGATTACGCTGGCTTTCAAGTTAAAATTATGAAGTTTACATGATTCCTTGAGTTGTATGAGACGTTTGAGTGCTAATATGCATGGTTGAATTTAGGAAAAGAAGCTCTTATTATGTGTTGTTTGATTCAATTTACAGTCTTTTGTTCTCCCAAAGTCGTGGTCTAATTAAGTTATTACTCGTAGAAACCGACCGACTATGACCTTTATCCTCATCTGATTCTTTCATAGCCAAACATGGTCTAGAAATTATCAACGTTGAGGTCAGTTTCAGGCATCATTCAAGACAGAAAAGCAGAAAGCAATAGAGATGTAAAAGTAGGCAATTAAAGTTTGAGTTCGATTTTGTTTTTTTCAAGTCTGATTGTGGAGGATAGTTATACTTTGTTACATTGATTTTTTATTCTTCCAGTTCGAAATTATTTTTTGATCTCTATTTTATGAACATGAGTTTTCTAGTTTTTGACTTTCTCTATCAGTCTTGAGATTTTTCACAATCTTTTGATGGTTTATCTTTCAGCATGAAAGTCAATGGGTGGGAAGCCATGATTTTCATTGGATTCAATGCTGCTATAAGGTAAAAGGACCACATCACATAGACAATTTATATTTTCTTCTCAGTCTAAGTATGTTGAATTTTGAGATCACAGATAGAGACCTGTATGGTGAAAATGACGTACAAAACAACAAAAAATTAAGCCTTATTCCTGATAAACTGCATGATGATTATAGCTTTCCCTGTTGTATCTTCTATGAGGATTAGTTATGAATGAGCACCAGATCCCATTTTTAGTAGCAGCTCTTTAATCTTTTTTTGTTTCTTTAATCCCATTTTTTGTTATCATATATTATTTTAGGGATAATATATTATTTTATCATATAATAACAATAAGATATAATTTAATTTTGCTTATAATGCTCAAATTAGTAACATTATCTATACATTTAATTTTGATGCAATACGTATCAAAAATTAGTTTTAATAAAATGGTAGTTATGCATGATTTTAGGGAGTTCAAATTTTAATTTTGATATAAAAATTAAACCCTCCAACATTAAGGCATGATAATTGAGTCACACCACCACAGGACATAAGGGGTTGTAAGTAAAAATTATCAAATTGCAATCCCCTTTACGAAATCGAAGATTTGGTGTCACGTGGATCTGTTAACGAAATGATTTTGTATTCAGCTTAACCGTTGGTTTTGCATGCATTATACTATTGCATATACTGTTAATTGAAGTGTGTGTGTGTGTGTGTGTGTGAAATACAGTGAATTCTGAGTCATTGTTGGAATGCAGCATTCAGAAATGCGACAATGCTCCCACATTGCACACACATTGTGATGATTGATTTTTCCTCTATGAGGATTAGTCATGAATGAGCACCAGATCCCAATATAATTTAGTAAATGATAGCAAAAAATACGTTTAATCTTTAATCATTTTAGTATAACACTTCACTTATGGTGATCAAATTACTACATTTTCTGTGCAGTTAACTTTAATGAACATATGATTTAATTTTGCTTATAATGCCCAAATTAGTAAAATTTTCTATACAATTAATTTTGATGCAATACATGCAACACAAGTACCATAAACTAGTTATAATAAAATGGTAGTTATGCATGATTTTGGGTAGTCAAATTTTAATTTTGTAATAAAAGTTAAACCCTCCAATATTAAGGCATGATAATTGAGTCACACCACCACAAGACATAACAGTTGTAAGTAAAAATTGTCAAATTGAAAATTGAATTGAAATCCCTTTTTTGAAATCGTCGATTTGGTGTCACATTGCCCTTTCAATGAAATGATTGTGTACTGAACTAAACCGTTGTTTTCGATATTTTAAGTGCGCATTGAAACCAAATTGGATCATTCTACAATTAAAATACCATTACTCAAATTTATTTCCTCAATGTCACTCTTAACTATCAGTGTGTCTCTCTCATTCCAAGAGTTGATTTCAAACATCTGATCATGACTCCAAACAATTTTAAAACATTTTGACTTGTAAAGATTGAATTGGATAATTATAGTATCATAAAGAACCTGAAAACGTTTCTCGTGAGTAATAGGTTGAATCGGATTGAAGATAATGATTTTTCATGTCTAAATGTTTCAATAAATATTAACATTTGTTGAAATATTTAATCTTTTAATTTGATAGACACAACCTATTCAACATCATTTTAAATTACATCTTGAACTTACACAGTTTTAGTTTATGTTTATAAATGAATTCTTCGGAGCAAGCGAGTTACATATGGAGTTCATGATAAGGAAAGTCAAAAGAAAATAGGCTATATTTGATTTCCTGTGTTATTCAAAATTTTTCCATAGTAAGCATAAAGTTATAGCTAGACAATATTTCCCAACACGAGGCCACTATATATCTGCTTTAACTATAGTAATAGGGCTCCTAACAGAATGTTAGACGACGTCCACAAAATATATCCCTGAGCGTTGATTATGTGAGAAGTAGTGTTTGATCTGCTAAATGTTACTTGCTAAACGTTACTTCAAATTTCAGCTTCTCATTCAACTCTCAAAATTGGAGACTACAAGGATTGAAAACAACATTAACACCATGAGGTGGAAGAATATCCACAGCAGTGGCGGACCCAGGATTACAGGTCAGCTAGGGCGGCCGTTGACCTTTGACTATTGACCGTCGACAGTCAGTAGTCGTAATAGCGATGTCTATTCTACTATATTAGTTCTCAGGAGTTTATGAACTTCTTGCCTAATCAAATCTCATACTTTACTGTCTAACATTAAAAATACTTTAAAAATAGAATATTAAAAATATCATTGTGAGCATATGCAATTTTAGAATCATACTAAATTGCCGCAGAAATTCACCTTGTGAAATCTAATCTACTCTTAGTTCCGTTTCTTGGCACTAGATAATCCAACCAAAATTTATTTTTGCAGTTTATTTTCTCATTTTAAAGAAGCATAATATCTTTGGTTAGGGTCATTGTACATTGCGAACCCAAGAAGTTTAAAACCTAATTGCCATTGAAATTGCATTGTATAAGAAAGTGCAACTCACTTTATCAAGTTCCAAATGTTGATCTCTCTTGGCTGCTTCAAGGAGGAAATTCCATTATGAATTAGGCCACATAAAAATGACACCCCACCCTGCAAAAACCAACATAGACGAAACAACCCAAGCATTAGTAATTGAGGGTAACGGTCATCTTCAACCGCGCAAAAAATATTTTAAGTTAATATAGATAATAAACATTAACTAACACTACAAACAAATTCACATTGTAATTTGCATATGCTAAATTCATCTCCCAGCCATTTGAAATCCCTGATTTTGTGTTCTTCTTAGCATCTGCTAAATGCTATTAATTTTATGGTTGATTCAATTAAATAATTTATTCAATCTCAAGCCTTATCAATTGTTCCAAAATCCTCCGATTTTCACCCAAGATTTATGTCTCAAATCTCAATCATTCTAATTTGGACAAAACCACTATCTTTGATTGTAGCCATAAACATAATTTTCCAACTATCATTATCAAATTTCCACCAGAATCTACTTCTCTCAACTCGAAATGGTGAAAACACGTTCATCTTGGCTAAATCACTCCACATAAAAAGTCACATAGTAATTTGTAAAGAAATATTTACCGATTGTGGCGGTGTGCATTTGTCGGACCTGCGGCTGCAATAGTGGGATGTAATAGCCTTATAGCCTAATAGGACTCGGGACGGGAGGTAGAATATAGGGTTTGGAATTGGGCGTTTGGCTTCTATGGGTTGTGAAATGAAAATTGCCGTGCAGTGCAATCAGCAAAGCCAATGCAATTTATCCCACTTGAATTCACTTAATGGGCCATTATTTAAAAAAAGAGGCACAACTAAAGAAAAGCCCAGATTTAAAAAAAAAAAAAAAAAGGTCCAACAAGCAACAACTTATCTTCTCCATCTCTCCTTCTTCCCTATCTTCACGGCACTGGTAAGTCTGTAACTTCAGTTTTCACCTCGCCACTGCTAAAAAATAAAAAAAAAAGTCCAACAACTCATCTTCTCCATCTCTCCTTCTTCCCTATCTTCACGGCGCCAATTTTGTAACTTTAGTTTTCACTTCGCCACTGCTCCCGCGCGCCGGTCTTCTTCTTCCTCCTCATTACTGTGCACTGCTCCGGCGGAGCCCAGCACGGGCGGCCGCCCCCCCTCGCCGGGTGCTGGGTCCGCCACTGATCCACAGTGTATGATGCATTGGCCTCACCAACATTAGTCATTGTTCTCGTATACGTTTGGCTTAATGAAAATTGGACCCTTTCATTTGTCAAATGTCTACCTGATCTTCCCGTCACTTGTGATGGATATTTACGTCACCTTATTGGATTCGTATCAAAAAAGTGAGTAAAGGACAAAATTCGAGAGCTTCACTCGATTTTGGAGTCAATAGTTTCACAAGGTATAGTAGAATATACTTGAGCTACATTAACACGGCTGCTTTCTCCAGAGAGTTGAGAACTAACTTTTGCATTCTCATTAGACATAGAGGAATTAAATTCATCTTTCTTATCGACCCAATTTAGATCCATATTACCACCAGTTCTTCAAGATACTTTGCTCTTATTTTAACACATTTAAAGTATCGGTATTCCCATTTTGGTGGTGGATATTTCTTCAATAGTTTCGGGCATTTGTCCAGCATACGAAGCTTCTCAAATACATCTCCAACCGCTAAAACAATTGACATTGTTGGTGTTGGGAATTTACTTGACTTGTACAGCGAAAAATAAATAATTTTCAATTCCCACTAAGGATCTGCTTTCTGTTTAGATAGAAACCGTGATAAGAATTATACCGTTGATGAATTCCACAATCTCCTTTGCTTTTCTTGAACTCGAATAATTACGATCTGCAATCCAAGTCAGCCTCCAACGGTAATCCACACAGAGAACAAGAATGACAACTAGGGTTTTCTTTTCTTGTGCTAACAAGAATAATGAATTATTTCCCCTACAGTTTTCAAACCCTAGCAACCTATTAATATAAGTTCAAGCGGGCTTGGCCGTCTCTTAAACTTAACTCAGTCCAATATTTAATTAATCAAATTAATTAAATCTGATCCATGAATTAATTAATCCAATTATTTAATTTGGGTCTATTAATAAGCAACCCAATTAATTAATTATCCAACAATTGTCAATTAATTAATTGGTAAATCCCATTCTTATGGTTCTTTTTTGTGTGTGACCCATTAGGTTCCCGATCACGATGCCTAACAACGTGAATTATTATTTTGATCTAATCAAAATTGATAAATTAAAATACCCTTTTAATTTATCATCAATTCACATCCGTCGTCCCAAATTGACATCTAACAATGTATCGGGCAATACATGTGACGAAAAATGTCACACGGTATGATAAAATCAAATTTGTTCATTTACCGTGAAACTATAATCCTTTCGTCAATATGATCCAATCAATTATGAGATATGTATATGTGTCAACCTCAATTATCGATCATATCTTTTATCTCACTGTTAAGTTAATGTAAGTCGAAAACTCATTTTCGACTTATGAGTTCACACTGGTCAATGATTTCATTATTAATTTAACTGGATAAAATGTAGAACATAATCTCTTACTATCTAAGAGTGACGAATTCTCTATTGATCATTCACAACATTCATATGATTCTTGACATACTCGAATGATGCTGTATTAGCGACTCTTGGCAGAGTAACATCCAACACCACCAAAGTATGAATGTCCTCATATAAGGTACTATGATGACCTCAATTCAAAGGACAAATTTCATTGCCGAACGTCAGAGATTAATCAAAGACACTCAGATAGTTATCCATGTGGAATCTCCCATCGGGTCTCCAATGTTTTTTTCTATAACAAAATATCCACGTGTTCATTCAAATGTCACCACACTTTAACTTGTGAGATCAGCTACTTACTTAACAAGTAAGAAGTGCCATACGTGATGGTCTATCTGTAATAACGATATCCATATCTTGTTATTACATATGATCACAGACGATTTAAGATTCAGTCATATGTAATTTGTATCTCACAATCATAACTCCTTGTGACTAACAAATTACTAAGACTTGAATCTACAGATTCTATTATTTAATTTATTAGAATATTAATTTAATTAAATAATAGATATTGCCATAAATACGCATTGATAATATATATTAAAAGTATTTATGTTCCAAAGTTGATTGGACTTAGGGCATAACACTTACAAACTCCCACTTGCACTAGATCCAATCACTTATGTATCTTTGTTAATGGATCTGCAATTTAATAACTTGTGGGAATTCGTTCTTTCTTTACGCCATTTCATTGTATTATCTTTCCAATTAGATAATACCTCATTAACACATGTTTAGATCATTGATGAGACCTTAGTTCCTTCGCTTGCACGATGGCTACATTGTTATCACAATGCAGAAGCGTGTGATCAACAATGTTAGGAACTACTTCAAGTTCTTTAATGAACTTCCTGATCTGGAATCTTTTCAACACACCGCTTAAGAGTAAACATATATCCTAATTGAAATATACTATCATTCTAGTCTGACGAGAAGTTATCATTCAGTTCATTTTCTCCATATAAAATCTTCTCGAGATTTTATCTATATAAATTGGGATGAGTTAAGTAATCTTTTAGATCTACCTCAGTAGATCAACTTACTTCTCCCATATCTATCATGGAGAAATTATTTGACTATCATTATTTCAACAATTGAAATATAGAGATGTCATTTCCTATAATATGTCTCATACATATAATATCAGGAATGCGACAATGCTCCCACTATCTTCTTGTAAACACACAATTCGTCTTCATTTTTGATAAAATCAAACTTTTTAACTTTATTTTATCATATAATAACAATAAGATATAATTTAATTTTGCTTATCTATACAATTAATTTTGATGCAATACGTATCATAAATTAGTTTTAATAAAATGGCAGTTATGCATGATTTTAGAGAGTTCAAATTTTAATTTTGAAATAAAAATTAAACCCTCCAACATTAAGGCATGATAATTGAGTCACACCACCACAGGACATAAGGGGTTGTAAGTAAAAATTATCAAATTGCAATCCTTTACGAAATCGATGATTTGGTGTCACGTGGATCTGTTAACGAAATGATTTTGGTACCTTTACCACCAGGTAAACGAGCAATTGGTTCCCGATGGGTATATAAAATCAAAACAAAGTCAGATGGATCTGTTGAAAGATATAAAGCTCGATTAGTTACAAAGGGATACTCCCAGGAGTATGGTATGGATTATGAAGAGACTTTTGCACCTGTTGCAAAAATGACTACTGTTCGCACCTTTATTGCAGTTGCTTCTGTTCGTCGATGGAGTATATCTCAGATGGATGTTAAAAATGCCTTCTTGAATGGAGATCTACATGAAGAAGTCTATATGGTTCCTCCCCCTGGTGTTTCTCATCAACCTGGTAAAGTTTGCAAACTTCGAAAATCTCTCTACGGTCTCAAACAGGCACCACGAGCTTGGTTTGAGAAGTTTTCTACGGTGATCACTTCACTTGGTTTTCGTCCTAGTCATCATGATTCAGCTTTCTTTCACAAATATACAGTTGCTGGTCGTATTTTGCTCTCTTTATATGTTGATGATATGATTATTACTGGTGATGATACTGATGGGATTGCAGCACTAAAGTCAGAGTTAGCTCGTTGTTTTGCAATGAAAGATTTAGGCTCACTCCGTTATTTTTTGGGTATTGAAGTTGCATCATCTCCGAAAGGTTATCTCCTTTCTCAGTCTAAGTACATAGCTGATATATTTGAGCGTGCTCGTCTTACTGATAATAAGATTGTTGATACACCTCTTGAGCTTAATTCTAGATACTCTTCTTCCGATGGTTCTCCATTATCGGATCCTAGTTTATATCGTACTATTGTTGGTAGCTTGGTTTATCTCACCATTACTCGTCAAGATATTGCACACGCTGTTCATATAGTTAGTCAGTTTGTTACTTCGCCTACTACAGTTTATTGGGCTGCTGTTCTTCGTATCTTGCGGTATCTTTGGGGTACTCAGTTTCAGAGTCTTTTACTTTCTTCTACTTCATTAGAATTACGAGCATATTGTGATGCTGATTGGGCTAGTGATCCTACAGATCGTCGATCTACCACAGGTTTCTGCATCTTTCTTGGTGATTCTCTTATTTTTTGGAAGAGCAAGAAACAAAATACTGTTTCTAGATCTTCCACGGAAGCAGAGTATCGTGCCATGGCCTCTACTACTTGTGAGATAGTTTGGTTATGTTGGTTGCTTGCAGATATGGGTATATGTCTCCGTCAAACTACTCCATTGCATTGTGACAATAAGAGTGCTATTCAAATTGTGCACAATTCAGTTTTTCATGAGAAGACTAAGCATATTGAAATTGATTGTCATGTCACTCGACATCATTATCAACTTGGCACTATAGCATTACCTTTTGTTTCTTCCACTATGCAGATTGCTGACTTGTTTACAAAGTCACATTCCGTTTCGCATTTTCGTTTTTTGTTTAGCAAACTCTCTATGCTTCTTGCAGCAGCATCATGAGTTTGAGGGGAGATGTTAAATATATTATTTACATATTAAGGGTAGATTAGTCATTTTCTTTATCTACTTGTAAGACTATTTAGAGTTCTTCTCTTTTCTTGTATTTCACAGTCGTTCATTCAATGAAGAAACCCTTGTCTCCTTTTGTTCCCTCTACTTTGTTGTATTATTAGTTTAACAATCTATACATTTAATTTTGATGCAATACGTACCATAAATTAGTTTTAATAAAATGGTAGTTATGCATGATTTTAGGGAGTTCAAATTTTAATTTTGAAATAAAAATTAAACCCTCCAACATTAAGGCATGATAATTGAGTCACACCACCACAGGACATAAGGGGTTGTAAGTAAAAATTATCAAATTGCAATCCCCTTTACGAAATCGAAGATTTGGTGTCACGTGGATCTGTTAACGAAATGATTTTGTACTAAATCAAACCATTGGTTTTTCACGCAAAAATAAACATGCAATCCATATGAAGAAAATTATTGCTTACTATACACTAGGGCTTTTATTTTTCAATGTAACATCAAAATTGTATTTCAACTTAAGATGAACCACCTAATAGATTATTATTATCATACTCTTTAATATATATTTCTTTAGTAAACATTTCATTCAAATTTTTGTTCTCGTTTTAATTCTTGTGAAATGATTAAATTAGTTGGCTGAATTTCACATTGAACTCCACGAGACACGGGCTTAATCAATAAATGTGGGGCTTAATGGTATATTAACTAAAAGCAGAGAATATTAATTTTTTGAGTTTTGATTGGGTAATACACCAATTAGTGCAATATATTATGGTAAATGATTTTGTATCTCCATTTTAGTTTTGATTGGGTAAGTTTACCTTCGTTGGAGTAAGTAATATGAAATGTAATCGATGCTTACATTTTAATTTCTCATGTCGTGCTTTATTGGTTTATGAGGTTTGTGATGTATATTATACTTGTACCTCGTGACTTGCCTCAATTTTTTAGTCGAAAAAGGCTATATTCTTAATGGTAGCTGTTGGCAGAGCTATAAAATAAAAATGGAAGTACTTAAGTGGTTACAAATGTGGCTCCCTATTCTCCATTGAATGCTTATGTGACTACTAATGAAACTTTCATTATAACGGTAGTCTGTCTATAGTCCAGGTCTAGTATTTACAATAGAGATGAAAAAGTAATTGCTTCAACTCAAAAGTAGGAGCCTATTGAATTATTGGTAAAGGTATGGTGGGACCTTTCCCTAGCTCCGAATGATGTTTGGTGTAGGTGTATTGTGCTGCTTCTTGGTTCATGACCTCAATTTTGAAGATTAAAATGGTGCAGTGGAAAATTATATTGCCTTGAATTTATTGAAAGTCATTTTCATTGCTTACCTAAAGATGATTTAAAGGAGCTTATTGAATTAATGGTAAAGGTATGCAGGTTGCATCTTGTTGCCTGATGTAGTAGATAACCGGATCTACCTTTATTCTTTGCTGAATCTTTTTTTGCAAGGAGAAAGGTATGTTCTAGCTACCTCATTTACAGTACGCACGTTAAAGTTAAAGACCTATAATAGGTACATCCTAATCGTAATTCTTGCAATCATTCATCAAAAATTTCGTTTCTAATTACTAATGAAAAAAATTCGTCAATAATTACAGATAGACATAGATGTTGGAATATTCTCTAAGTGTTTTTTAGGTAAGTATTGATGATTTATTATTTCATCCATAAATTATCGAGACATTCACAGACAAAATTTATCAACAAATTTTTTCCATGGGTAATTGAAGTTACCGACGGAAACAAGAGCCGAAAATATTCATCGTTCATACCGCTTTTTAGTAGTGCAATTTGTTTAAGATACCCGCACATTCCAGTTAATTTCATATAATCCAATAGCTCAGTTTTCACTCTAGATCTATGGGCCCATGATATTTCAGTATTGATGGCATATTATACAAAATAATATCAATTTCCGTGTAAAGTTAGTTATCTTGACACATCAAAATTTAATATTCTCTTTATTTAATTTAATATACCATTAAACACACATATATGGATACAGATGCAGTGTATAGTATCCGATAATTTTCTTCATATGGAATGTATATCTATTTCTGTGTGAAAAAACAAAAAAAATAAAAATAAAAATTAAGAGTCGTGTGTGTTTAACATAAATGAGCGAAAAATAAAGGAAAAATGAGGAGGGTAGTGCCAAAATTAAAGATGTAGCGCAATGAAGATACTAATGGAACTTTTTTGCTAATTGGTAATGAAAACAATCCGTCGATAATTACCTACATACATAGTCGTTGAAAATTATGTTGCTAAATAAATTCATTTGGTAATGAATATTTCATTGTTATTTAATCGGTAATTATAGATGATTTATTCCATCGATAAGTTATCGAGGCGACTTTCACTCACGAAATTTATCAATGAAATTTTTTCATCGGTAATTGAAGTTACCAATGGACATAACGATGTTAACGTTGAAAATTTTCATTGTTGATTTCGTATTTTTTAGTTTGATTTTGGTGATTCGCAAATATGGGTTTCTGATGAAGGCAAAATAATAATTCAATTTAATTTCGGGTTTGTTCGTTTTTGACGAATTGCTAGTCTAATTTGAGTGGAAACAGGCCGATGATCACAACTCAGGGCCTTTGGCCCTGAAGCACGTCAAATTTTGGGCAAATTCCATCGTTTAGACCCTCAATTATGCGTTTTTGCCGTTTATGATAATTTTTGTTTTAGCAATATCTTAGTCAAATAAACTCGGATTTGATTTCCGTTTGTTGGGGGGACGATCCTGATGATTAGGAGAATCAAGATCCGCGATTATCTCAATTTTTTCCATTTTTGAAAAAAATAATATTTTTTATTATTATGTAATTTCTTTCCGAATTTTATTAGGGTTTCGCTATTTAAACGTTTTAAGCCTTTTGAGGCAGCTCGGTTTTGAATGAAATTACGTTTTTTCTTGAATTTCTCTTGATTGAAATTCTTTTTGTGAGATTTTTGTCTTTCCTATAAGCTTCCCCTGCATCAGTTTCCATTTATTGTTCATTCTTATTTGCATACAAAATTTTCATAATTATCCAAGAAAAAAACCATTTAAAAACATATATTGTTCGTTTTGCTGCAAGAATATTGTCTACAGATGAAGTGAAAAAGATGGACAAGTAGCCTGGATTCATCTCGGCCCCACCCGAACAAGTATTGTCTTTTCCAACAACTCATATTCCCAATTTCTTGGGGTGAAATCAAAACATGGGATTTTGAAAACAGGCTAATTATGTTAAAGGTGCAGTTATTGGTCTTATCAACTCTGGAATATTGTATGATCATCCATCATTTAATAACGAATGAATACCTCCTTTACGTACTAAATGAAAGCGAAAATGCTAATCGCTTAATTTTATTTTAAAAAATTGCAATTTTAATTGACAAATGATTTATTCCTTAGGTAAGCTAATCAGAATTAGCAAAGGAAGCAACTATGGAACTTCGTTTCTTCTTAGTATCGGTAAATATCGACAGATATGTTGTTGAAAATTATGTTGCTAACTCAATTCATCGGGAATTACTAACGGAATATTCCGTTGTTTCATCTGTAATTGTAGATGATTTATTCCGTCAATAAATTATCAAGGCGACTTTCACAAACGAAATTTATCAACGAAAAATTTTCATCGTTTATTGAATTTACCGACAGAAATAAGGACATTAGCATCGAAATTTTTTATCGTTGATGTCTTATTTTTTAGTTTGGTTTTGGTGATTTGCAAATATCGGTTTCCATTTCTTGTTCATTCTTATTGGCATACAAAATTTCATAATTTCTTGGCAGCGTTTGCTAAATATATCGCAGAAAAAAGCGGTTAAAAACATATATTGTTCATTTTGGGCCACTCGATGCACAAGACTTCACTCTGTCGCAAGTATTGAAAAGTTGGTACCTTTCATTTCTGTTAAGAATTAAAGCATCTTCAAGTGGTTGTCCACGCATGATATATTCATATAACAATGTACCGAAAGGTTTTGCTGCAAGATTGTCTACTGATGAAGTGAAAGAGATGGACAAGTAGCTTGTATTCATTTCGGCCCTTCCCGAACAAGTATTGTCTTCACAAACAACTCGTACTCCCAACATGGGATTTTGAAAACATGCTAATTATGGTATAAGTTCAGTAATTGATCTTATCGACTTCGGAATACTGCATGATCGTCCATTATTTAATGACGAATGAATACGTCCTCTACATACTAAAAGAAAACGAAAACTCTAATTATTTAATATATATATATTTTAAAAAAATTGCAATTTTAATTAACAATGAATATATTCCGTAGGTAAGCTGATCAGAATTAGCAAAGGAAACACCTATGAAACTTCATTTCTAATTACTAATGAAAACAATTCGTCAATAATTACCGATAGACATAGCTGTTGGAAATTATGTTGTTAAATCAATTCATTGCAATTATCGATAATTATTGAGGTGATATTCACCGACGAAATTTATCAACAAAAAATTTTCATGGGTAATTGAAGTTACCGATGGAAATAAGAGCATTACCAACGAAAGTATCCATATTTGATGCCGCATTTTTGATAGTGCAATTTGTTTAAGACACCCGCATATTCCTGTAAATTTCATATAATCGAATAGCCCAAATTTCACTTTAGATCTATAGGCCTAAGATATATCAGTATCAACGGCATATTACACATAAGAATATCAATTTTGTTATAAATCTAGTTATCTTGACATGTCAAAATTTAATATTTTCTACATTTAGTATACCATTAAACACACACACCAAACGCGAAATTTTTTAATTAATATGTGGTCTTGACATGACAAAATTCATAAAAATGACATGATTAATCTTAATATGATATTATTCAATTTATCCTATTAATATGATACAACTCATTTAAAGCAAAACAATTTTGCTCCCCATCCCCATTTATTTGGTTTAATAAATTATCACTTATTTGTGTAGCAATGTACAACATTTCATTCATATAATTATAAACATTGTGAACTGCTAGTCCAACTTTACAAATTATAGGTAGTTTCGTAATTAATTTCAACAATAAGGATGTTTTAAATGGGTTCACTCTAAAATATTGGGCCATTAGTAATATCCAAGTCAATGAGAAGATGTTCAAGACCTTTAACATATTTTATCCTATCCCATTAAGTTGACACCACAAATGTTTTAAGTCCCTGCTTGTCTACCAGTATTCAATGAAAATGAATTTTGGAATTGTGAAAACTTTAGAGAATATGTAGTTAAAAAGAATTTACATGCAAAATATTTTATTGTAAGAATGTGTGGTTAAATGAGTTTGTATTAAATAATATGACCCAATCTTGCAACTGTTACATCTCATAAAATATAGGAGTAACAATTTTTAAACTTGAATATAATATTTTATATTTATTGACGGTTTTCTGCTATGTAAAAAGTAAGTTTATAGCCAGCCTATTTGACTTGTGGAGCCAAGGGACCTATGCACATGGGTTCGGCTTGGCTGAACTGGCCAAAATTTGAAATCGATAAGGGTTTCGGTTTATTTAGAAACGAGTTGTGGGGGTCCAAAATTTGAGCTTGACCGGTTTCCCTTCCATCAATTTTTAAAAATGAGAATCTGGGTGTCATAAGAACTCTCATGAGAAAATCACCCCAACATTAATCAGTCAGTTTAACTTTGAAATCTAATCCACAAATGACCAATCGTTAGGATAATGGATTCGGTTTAGCTCTCTGCTTCTAATTGAAAGAACTTGAGAATTAAATAATAATTTTTGGGATATTTTTATGTGTGAATTGGAAAAGTCTTCAATTAGTGCGATGACTAGTCGCAATTCCTTATTTGCAAAGGTTGCATATCAAAGAGTTATGTTGTTTCGGAATGGGTGTGACCTTCTAATAAGGTTCAATCTACACCATTAAATTTGAAATTGTGCGATCTATAGGTTAAAGTTAGTTTTGCCCATAGATGCGACCATTAGAAAGAGAAGCATGAGAATCTATAAATAAGACCCTCTTAATTTCATTTTCTTCACTTTGAATCAATTCCATATAATTGATTTCTAATTATTTCCATCTACAAATTATGTCAAAATAATTTTCATATTATTTTTGAGTTTCGTGTTCGATTTTTTGTATCCAATATTTTTCATTCTAGAAGAGTATAGTCAAGCGTTGGTTGGTATGACAAAATTAATATTGTGCTATATTAATTTTGGAAAAATCGTTGTATCTTGGGATGAAATTTGATCACGTTAGTATTAGTGCAGGGGACGAAATTTGTCTTAAGGATATTTGCATTCCCATACCTCGCTTCATTTTATCTCATTTGAATCTTTGCTTTTTTTTTTTTTTTTTTACATTGAAGTAGTTCGTGATTTGTTCATTATTATGTAGGTACCATGATTTCAGTAAAAAAGAGGGACATTTAACAATGTCGACCTATCATCTTTTTCACCCCAGCCTCCATCCACCCACCATGGCATCCTTTTCATCTTGTTAAACTGGCAAACAGGGTGCGATATTTCCCCTAACTTCCTAGTTAAGCCTTCTCATTTTGAGGGTTTTTCCTTTTTAAGGCAAATCTAAGACTAAAGAAATACCTATTTGATGGAAACAATAATTAGACTTGGGAATAAGCAAGCAGAGAGAGAGAAATAGACAGGATGTGTTTGTGTTTACGTAAGTGGACTTTCCCAACTTGGGACCATAATAATTTTATTCAATCTTCTTGTGGAGAGTTTGAAGCATTAAGAAATATGATAGAGTATTGAGAAGTATGATTATTGTTAGAGTATGACCAAAAATCATATTGAGATTAGGATTTGGTTGGTAAATTGATAAAATGAATAAGAGTCTTCTTGGTTTGGAAATCCGGTTGAAAAATGAATCAAAGTTCATCAAGGATTGAAAGGTTGATTGGTAAAATGACTTTTGATAATTGAAGACTTGGTTTTGGAGTTTTAGTGGAGAAAAAGTCGCTGCAATTTCGCTAGCTGATCGCTAGCTTTGGCACTTGAGTATCGTGGGTGAAAAATGGAACAAGGGTTGGTGCTCGTCTAGCGCTCGAGCGACGGTGTTATTCAGATGGGAATCCTTTTTGTAACCTGGCTCATTTCTTGGGTTATATTTCAACCAAAATATTTGTAATGAGTTTCTATATATACTCCACGTGGTAAAGACTCTTCATAGACTCAACGTAACGACTAGATTATTGTTATATACATTACAAACTTGAAAATTGTTTATATTTTGATTGAGAGTATCAAATCTTGTAAACATAATTTTAGTTTCTTGGTATATGAGATTATTCTTTTCTTCCACATAAATCTTGTGTTGTAGTGTGATTCCAAAAATTTTCATATTACTTATTTTCTTATCTTTGTTATCTGTCCCGGGTTCTCAATAAATTGATACCAAAGCGATTCTGACAATTATAGTTATTAACTCTTATAAAGAGAGTGTGTAATGTAAATGCATGAAAAAGAAAGGCTAAATGAGGGTGGTGCCAATATCACAATCTTAATTATTAAACCCAAAATATATAAATTTAATATAAAATGTGAATGTTTTTTTTGAAATCCAATTTATGTCTACTTGTTTGTTTACAAAGAATTAACAAATGAATACAAATACATAATGTAAAATAATTTATTGAAGATAATTGTAAAAGGAAAAAAAATGCTTCCAAACTTGACATTCTCGTTTACGGATTTTGCTATAATTGATTTTTTTTTTCTTTTTAAAGACGAGTTAAACGTTTCTTTTTAAAACATATGTTTGACGCATTTTTAATTATTTTCGATATCCGTTTGGACTATTCGATAAGTCTACAATGTAGTTGTCGAAATGGGCTTGGAGATGATGTAGGCGATTTATGGGTTCGGCGTACGTTCACCGAATTTTTTTTTGAAATTAGTATGTAATCAAAATTCTTGAAATATTAGTTTGAAACAAACTATTTTGATGTCTCGTAATATTAGCTACGATAGACCGTTGCGAGACCCATTAACGACGTGGACCACTGGGCCGTGAACACTTTGGAATAATGTTAATAATGAAATATCATTTGACATCTTATAATAACACCCAAAAATTGAGAAAAAACATAGAAAATTAATTTTATTTATATATATTTTTTGGTCAAACTCACCCTAGGTAGTGAAAACAAAGAAAATCTATCGTATGAGGGAAGAGAATGACAAGATCATACTTGGGAATAAGCACAATCATACTTGGGAATAAGAAAAGAGATAAAGAGCTATGTATTCCACAAAAGTAGTAGCTAATATAACTTTCAATTTTATATTCCATGTGATGTGTTTCCTTATTTTGTTGCTCCATTCCTTGCCAGTTGGTACGCTCCGATTGTCCAGTAAGTTAGGACAATCTTTCCATTTAAAAATATAAGAGGGCGGAAGGTAGCTGTTGGGTTGCTTAAGCCTCCCCACAAGTTCCCCACAAGTTCGATGCTTGTTTTATGGAGATTAATAAGCTTTGAATTTGATCTTGGCCATAAGATCATGATTGTGCACTTGAATCTGTATGCTTCTACTTATTTCCTATTGATTTCATCTTTTAGGAAAAAAAAAAAAGCACCGGTTTTATTATGCATAAGATCATGATTAATATAATTAACCTAATCATGATTGATATAATTAACCCTAATCAATGAATTTGATCTTGGCCATAAGATCATGATTGTGCACTTGAATCTGTATGCTTCTACTTATTTCCTATTGATTTCATCTTTTAGGAAAACAAAAAAAGCACCGGTTTTATTATGCATAAGATCATGATTAATATAATTAACCCTAATCAATGCTCCAGCCGTACCCATCAATTCTTTGCCAATCTTGATACTGTTATTGGTTAGGTTTTAGTTGATTTTGTAATTGGCAAATTCTATGAATAAAAGGACTTAACTTGATAGAGTGTAAAAGTTCAAGGAGTAATGTGCAATTTATTTAAAAGTTAGTTAAATGGATCTAGGGTCTTGAGTTTGGAACAAGGAGGAAAACAGCACGGATTTTCGCTCGACTGTCGCCAAAGGTTGGCGCGAGCTACAAAAACAGAAACTGCATCGCTAGACTGTCACCCCTCCTTCGCTCTAGCGACGGCCTATCGCTCGACCGTTGCTGAGCTCTCGATTGAGTGACTGGGTTATACAGGAATATTTTATTTCGCGTTTTAAAAGCTTTTTTCTCGCCCCATCTGTTTTCTACCCTACCTATAAATATTCTAAAGCCACAGAACGAGATTTCTTAAGGTTCAACATTGAGCAAACCTTGTGATTTTGTATTCTCTTCATCTTTGAAGCTTTCAACCTTCGTAATTCTTTGATATACTGTTCTTGGTCGCAAAAAACATCAGATTCCTAATCCAAATACCAAACCACTGCTTCCTACATATCTGTCAGAGTTGCTGAAGATCGAGGAAGGTAACTGGAGTTCCAGTTGGTGAAGAGCGGGCTGTTCTTCGAGTTTCACAGGAGATAAACGATTCCACAAAGTTAGGAGTTACTGCAAGAGGGCAGAATCCAGGAGAGCTTTGAAAATTGTAGCAGGAATTGGTGCATGAGCACGAAATTGCAGTCAGGAGATCACTTAGTATGTGTCGTCATCTAGTGTGATGGACTGTAAGTCACGAATCGTTTATAATGGATTGTTGACTGCAAAGTGCCTGGAGTTTTATCCGGTTGGGATTTCTCCGTGATCATTTTTGTGTTTTTACTGCTTTATTTAATGATTATATGCACTGCGGTATTTAAACATAGGATTAAATTGACCTGATTGAATAACCATCTAGAGATAATTAATTTGTGACTTGTTGCTAATTAATTAATATTTTTAAATCCGTATATAATACCTATTCACCCCCCTTTAGTTATTGTTGGGGTCGAACTGCGTAAATTTCATTATTCATCCATGATGCTGTTCCATCACTTCCCAAATACAGCTCAAACCATGCACGTGATCCTCTAATAGTTCCATGAATTTATTTGTTATTCTTGTATGCGCATTAACCTTTAAATTGTAGCAATTAGGTTTCCAATCTTTGAGTTTCGTAATGTGAAATAAAACGTTTCGTTAACATGACACGACAAAATTAACGTGACACACTGCTTCCAAACTTGACACTCTTTTATGGATTTTGTTATAATTGATTTTTTTCTTTTTAAAGACGAGTTAAAACGTTTCTTTTAAAACATATGTTTGACGCATTTTTAATTATTTTCGATGTCTGTATGGACCATTCAATATGTCTATTATGTAGTTGTTGAAATGAGCTTGAAGATGATGTAGGCGATTTATGGGTTCGGCGTACGATCGTCGAAATTTTTTTTAAATTAGTATGTTGTTGAAAATCTTGAAATACTAATTTGAAACAAACTATTTTGATGTCCCGTAACATTTGCTGAGATAGACCATTGCATGCGCCACTAACGACGTGGACAACTTGGCTGTGAACATTTTGGAATAATATTAATAATGCAATATTTTGACTTCGTTTGATATCTAATAATAACCTCGAAAATTGAGAAAAAACATAGAAAATTAATTAATTTTTTTTTGGTCAAAATCCCCCTAGGTAGTGAAAACAAAGAAAATCTATCATTTGAGGGAAGAGAATGACAAGATCATACTTGGGAATAAGAAAAGAGATAAAGAGCTCTGTATTCCATGAAAGTAGTAGCTAAAAGTAACTTTCAATTTTCTCATCCATGCGATGTGCTTCCTTATTTTGTTGCTCCATGCCTTGCCAATTGGTACGCTCCAATTGCCTAGTAACTTACGACAATCTTACCGTGTAAAAACGTAAGGGGGAGGGGGGAGGGGAAGGTAGATTTTGGGTTAGCCTCCCCACAAGTTCGATGCTTGTTTTATGGAGAATGGATGGGTAATAAGCTTTCCTGTTTCATAGCCATCATGTATCCTGATGAACCCAGGGATTATTTTGAAACTTTGTTGAACTTGAGCTTAGGTTTAGACCCCTGGCACGCACTAATATTTTCAAGCACTTGTGGTCCATATGCTAGAAATGTACTTAGACAGTGCTTTGTTGTTGTCTAGTGCTTCATTTGTATCAGTTGAAACCAGTTTTGAATTTGATCTTGAGCATAAGATCATGATTATGCTTCTACTTATTTCCTATTGATTTCATCATTCAGGAAAAAAACCACCCGTTTTATTATGCATAAGATCATGATTGTACACAGGGCTGCTAGACCAAAGCCAGCTAGGCAATGTCCTATGGCCTCAACTTTTAAGGGGTCAAAATAAACCCAAGTCTCTAAATTATTTTTTCCTGAAAAATGTAATGTTGAAAGAGGCAAAGAATCTCTCATGCATTATTAATTATTCTGCAAAAATATTTCTGAAAAAGGCAAAAAATGATGCCTTGTGAACTACCTTCTCACTAATCTTACCATTTATAGCCACCTGAATTGATCAGAATTCAGCTTACAAATTAATGAAAACTGAGAACAAAGAGCAAAAGAATGGAAACTCAAACTACAGAATTCTCTGTGTGTATGATAAGGGGGGAGGGAGGTATGGGCTAATATTAATTGAAATTTAATGCGTTATCAATGCCGTTGATATGAAAAAAATTGATATGAAAACTTGTGTTGTAGAGGTTGCCATATATTGTCTTGAAGCTATGGGTCTCCAAGCTATTGGTTCTTAATGCTTCCATTAACCCATTAACATTTCAAGAAATCCAATTGGAAAGTCTAAAAAAAGAAAAAAAAAAAAAAAAAAAAAAAAAACACACCCCATTCACTAGAAAATCACTATCCATTCCGCAGTAACTTTAAAAATAATTTTAATGCGTTGATAATTATTTTGATTAATGTTGTGCATCGTCTGATTATTAAACTAATTAGCATTTCATTTGTTCTATCGGTGATGTTGGTGGCCGTGGTGGTGATGGCGGCGATGGGGTGCGGTGGTCAAAAGTGGCTGAAGTGGAAGTGCCAGCGGTATGTGACCAAGTATTTGGTTATCTGTGATCAAGTATTTAACTGTGATCTAAAAATTTGACAATATGTGATTGAAAAATAATATGCGACCAAGGAAATTAACTGTGACCTATAATTTTTTGAATTTGTGACATCGAAATCATCAGTGACTAATTAATTTGATAATGCGTGACCAATAAATAAATTGTGACATATAATAATGTATATGTGACCATTAATTGTATAATTGTGACCTAATTTATAAATATTTTTAATTAATTGCCTAATACCTAAGTTTTGAATTGTTAAAATATCTACTTGACTTTTAAATTGGTGTAAACCATACATCTGAAATATAAATTCCTTCCCCCCCACCCCACTTATTTCCTATTGATTTCATCATTTAGCCAAAAAAAACCACCCGTTTTATTATGCATAAGATCATGAGTGCCCTAGACCAAAGCTAGGTAGGCAATGGCCTAGGGCCTCAACTTTTATTGTAGAGGTTGCCATATGTGTCTTGAAGCTATGGGTCTCCAAGCTATAGGTTATTAATGCTTCCATTAACATTTCAAGAAATCCAATTGGAAAGTCAAATATGCTACAAAAAAAAAAAAAAAAAAACACACCCCCCATTAACTAGAAAATCACTCCCCATTCGGCAATAACTTTTAAATTAATTGATGTTCAGTTACATGCGTTGGTAATTATTTTGATTAATGTCTTGCATCGTCTGATTATTAAACTAATTAGCGTTTCATTTGTTCTTTTTTCATATTATCTTTAATTAATAATAGAACTTGGAATAGTTTCGTCATGCAAGTCAAATTGTGTTCTTTTTCTTATAATATTATGCAAGTCAAATCACTTAATTGATTGCATTTTAACAACTTTTAATAATTTTATTCAATCATCTTTTAGTAGAGAGTTTGAAGCGTTAAGAAATACAATTGACATCTTACTTAGTGAATGATTAAGAAGTATGATTATAGTTTTTAACTCTTGCAGAGAGCTTGCGTAGTGTAAATGCATGAAAAAAAAAAAAAGAAAGAAAAAATGTGGAGAGTGGTGCCAAAATCAAAGAAATATCACAATCTTAAAATTTAAAACCCAAGAATATAAATTAAATTATAAAATTTCAAGTTTTTTTTTTCAAATCCAATTTATGTTGACTTGTTTGTTTTCAAATAATTAACAAATTAAAAAATGCATAAAGTTCAAATACAATTTTAATGTTACCTATTAAAATTAAAACCCAACTAAGTGTGTAGTAGCTAATAATTTAATTTCGTTCGCATGGATTGCATGTTATTTCTATGGGAAAAAAATCAACGGTTTAGTTTAGTACCAAATCATTTCGTTGACTGATCCATGTTCGTAAAGAGGATTTCAATTTGATAATTTTTACTTATAACCCCTTATGTCTAGCGGTGGTGCGACTCAATTATCATGCCTTAATAATGGAGGGTTTAACTTTTATTTCAAAATAAAAGTTGGAACTCCACAAAATAATGCATAACTTCCATTTTATTATAAGTAGTTTATGATACGTATTGCATCAAAATTAATTTTATAGAAAATGTTACTTATTTGAGCATTATAAGAAACATTAAATTTTATCTTATTGTAATTTTGTAATAAAATAATGTATTATCCATGAAACGTAACCGAATTACAAGGAATGTAGTAATCTGATCACCGTAAGTGAAGTTTTATACTACATGCTCATAGTTTTATGACAAATGAAAAGGAAATGAAAATAACAAACAAAATGTAATTCACATTCTTGATCTATAAAAATGAAAATAAAAATAAAATGATTAAAGAACTACTTAAAATGGGATCTGGTCCTCATCATATGTTGTGCAGTTTTACTCTTTTCTCCCCTCCTCTTCTATTATAAATAGCAGCACTATGAAACACCAACAGCATTCATCTTTGATTTTGGGTATCTGCAAATATGGGCTTCCATCTGCTGTTCATTCTCATTTGCATTCAAAATTTTCACAATTTCTTGGCTGCAAATGACATCCAACAAAGAGATCCATTACAAACGTACATTGTTCATGTTGGGCCACATGATGCACAAAATTTCAATCGGTCACAAGATTTCAAAAATTGGTACCATTCATTTCTGCCAAAAATTTCACTCAGTCCGCGCATGATCTATGCTTATAACAACGTACTGAGAGGTTTTGCAGCTAGATTATCCACTAATGAAGTGAAAGAGATGGAGAAGAAACCTGGATTCATCTCGGCCATACCCGAACGAGTACTGTCCTTACAAACAACTCATAGTCCCGACTTCTTGGGATTAAATCAAAATATGGGATTCTGGAAAGAGTCTGATTATGGCAAAGGTGTAGTCATTGGTGTGATAGACTCTGGAATACGGCCTGATCATCCGTCATTTAATGACGAAGGAATGCCTCCCCCACCTGCTACATGGAAAGGATATTGTGAATTCAACTTTATGGCATGTAATAACAAAATTATTGGTGCAAGAAATTTCGTAAGTGGTGATGGAACCCCATTGGATTTTGATGGCCACGGGACACACACTGCGAGCACTGCTGCTGGAAATTTCGTGAAAGGTGCCAATGTCTTTGGAAATGCTAATGGCACTGCAGTTGGAGTCGCCCCCCTTGCTCACTTGGCCATTTACAAAGTCTGTAGCAATGTGTCTTTCTGTCTCGAGAGTGACATGTTGGCAGCAATGGACACTGCCATTGATGATGGTGTCAACGTGCTTTCCCTCTCGCTTGGTGTTTCGGTCAATCCCTTTCACCGTGACTACATTGCCATTGGTGCATTTAGTGCGATGGAAAAGGGAATTTTCGTGAGTTGCGCTGCTGGAAATTATGGTCCATCATCTGCTACGTTATTGAATGATGCTCCGTGGATTCTCACAGTTGGTGCAAGCACCATTGATCGAAGACTAGCTGCAGTGGTTGTTCTAGGGAACAACGAGGAGCTTGAGGGAGAATCAGCATTTCAGCCCAATGATTTCCATCCAAAACAACTGCCCATTGTTTACCCAGGATTGAATTATAGTGGTTCTACAACATCAGATTGCACTCCTTTATCGTTAAAAAATATTGATGTCAAAGGAAAAGTAGTCCTTTGTGAAGTAGATTCTAGGACGACCGGAATTGCTCAAGGACAAGCGGTGAAGAACGCTGGTGGTGCAGCCATGGTTCTTATGAACACAAAAGACCAAGGATTTAGTACACTTGCTTACCCTTACGTTCTTCCAATAACAAATGTCAATTATGAGGGCAGCCAAAAGATACTAACATATATACATTCGACATCTAGACCAACAGCCACAATAGTGTTCAAGGGAACACTAATTGGCGATAAAAATGCTCCAATGGTGGCATTTTTTTCGTCTAGAGGTCCCAGTCGAGCAAGCCCAGGAATTTTGAAGCCTGACATCATTGGACCCGGTGTGAACATCCTTGCGGCATGGCCTTTCTCCGTTGAAAACATCGTCAATGCAAAATATACATTCAACATTTTATTCGGGACATCGATGTCATGTCCCCATCTGAGTGGTATTGCTGCATTGCTTAAGAGTGCACACCCGGATTGGTCTCCTGCCGCTATTAAGTCAGCAATGATGACTACTGCTCATATTGTGAATCTCAATAATGCTCCTATTGAAGACGAGAGATTCCTTCCAGCGGACATTTTTGCTGTCGGTTCTGGTCATGTCAACCCTTCAAAGGCTAATGATCCTGGGTTGATTTATGACATTGAACCTCGAGACTACGTTCCCTATTTGTGTGGTCTGAAATACACAAATCGGCAGATGAGCATGATTTTACAACGCAAAGTGAATTGCTCAGCTGAATCAAGTATACCGGAAGGAGAACTGAACTATCCGTCATTTTCGATCATCTTCGGACTATCAAACCAGACGTACACAAGGACAGTGACTAATGTTGGTGAGGCCAATGCATCATACACCGTGGATATTCTTCCTCCTCATGGTGTTAATGTGGTTGTCAATCCTCGTAGTCTCCAATTCTCAGAGTTGAACCAGAAACTGAAATTTGAAGTTACGTTTAGCACATCCGACACTACTACTCTCATAAACGCTCAGGGACATATTTTGTGGAAGTCATCTACACACTCTGTTAGGAGCCCTATTTCTGTAGTTAAGGCAAATTTATAGTGGCCTTGTGTTAAGAATTGCTGTCTAACTATAACTTTATGCTATGGAAAAAAATTGAATAATACCAGCTGTCAAACATATCTAGTCTGTTTTCTTTTAACTTTTATTATCGTGGGCTCCATATTCAATTCAATCTCTACACGTCAAACGGTTTTAAAATATTAATGTTCAGAATTGTGAGCCAATGTTTGAATCAACCCTTGGTCGATCTCTCGCCAGTTGCTAACTCAAGAAGCACGACCCCAAAACTGTAAACATCCCCTTGATCTGGAGCCTCTTTAGAAGAGGCATAACAGACCCCTTGACGGCCGTATTGGGTCTTTAACTAATATCATGGTAGGCCAACAACATAATATTCGATGATACTAACAAATAAATTAAAATCTCGTTTAATATTATGTCTAGTCTATATGGTGCCGTTACATGCAAACACAACATGTTTGTAGATGCAGTATAAAGTGCTATATTTTATTTCCTTAATTTCATCATTTTAGTTTATATTACATTCCTAGTGTTTATTTTGTGAGATGGCGTTTTTATCCTTATATTTGTCATAGATTTTTGAAGTTTAAACACTATTAACACGTAGTAATTTCTTATTTGTTTATATAAATTAATACAAAAAAAAAATAAAATTGGATTATTCCAAATAATATATTGAAACAAAGAATTTAGATAAATTAAGGTGTTATATTTTCCATACTAGATGTTTGTGTCACATGATGATACCTTTGAAATCAAAATTGAC
The DNA here is from genome assembly GCA_035079005.1 of Fraxinus americana. Lineage (NCBI taxonomy): Eukaryota > Viridiplantae > Streptophyta > Magnoliopsida > Lamiales > Oleaceae > Fraxinus > Fraxinus americana. Next base: position 9,958,876 of record CM068719.1, read on the forward strand.
AGCTTATGAAGTTTTTGTGGAAGAGATTCAGAGACGAGAAGATATCAAGCAATAACAACAACAGACGCAAGTGTTGAGGCAACAAATTGCCACTTTGATGCCCTAGTAAGAACTAATGTTAGGCGCGCTGGGTGGCTTGAACAATCGAACAGTGCGTGGCTAGTCAAATGATTTCGACAACAGACTGTATGGAATTCCAATGGTGCAGTGGCTAGAGGAGCAGCCACCAGTTGGGGGCGATGCAATTCACTGACAATTCTAGCTTGCAAGATTGATGTCGAGATGAAATTCAATATGGATCTTTTTTCTCCTTCAATCTTGATTTAGGGTTGATTCAATTATATATTATGATGGTCTATCGATTTTTGGTACCACAAATTTTGAACAGAGTGAAGAATTTTTCGATTTGGGTAATAATTGTTACACTAGCAACCCCATTTTCGATATCGATACCAATGATCTGCTTTCTCCATTTACTATTGACGTTGATGCATATACAAATTTAGACAGATTGATAATTTCGGTTCATGTCGAAGATTCCAATTTTTAATTTGTTGGACTTTCTACACTATCACGGCCATGACAACACGTTAACTGAGCAAAGAATGGACATCTATTTCTACAAGAGACCATCTGTGTTGGAATTATATACATCTACATGAAAACAATATATTTTTAAAAAAAAAAAAGTTAAATATTTGAATGACTTAACCAACTTTACATCTTTACACGAATGGTGGGGGTAACGGAGTCACATGGGGAATACACTGACGATTAATTGGAGACGTGAATACAGGGAATAAAAGAGTTTTCTACGGAAATTGAATTAGACAAAATGAACATGTTTTTCTTTTGTTTCACTCCAGCAAAAACATGCAGTAGCCAGCGTGACATTTTACTATTAATTATCCTTTTCCATTCAAAAGTTCATTGAAAACACTTCTCTCTCTCTCACACACGCACACACATTCGTAAGTTGCATGTTAATTGAATCCTTCATTTTATGAGATTCACTACATTTAGGGATTGTTTGACAAAACTTTTGATAAACTTTTAATAGATTTCTATGATACGTTGTTGATTATATGAAATGTATGGTTATTGTTGGTATTAACAGATAATTGTAGAATGTAAAACGAACACAAATGATTTTTCGTCCTAAGGCTCGAATGTTCACCCAAATAGGGCTAATCACCTGTTGAGCATTCACCGAAATGATTATCGCTCCAATCCACTAAAAACTAGTAATTAATCAAAGAAAGTATCACAATTCAATAGATCCATGAAAGATAATGCTCTCAGACCCAGATTTTCTCTCATGAAATCACAGACCTAAAGGTAGTAGCCCACAACAAGAACAGAAACGCCTAAACCTCACCCTTACAAACACTAGATTTCACCAAGAAGATCTAGAGTATGGAGATTATAGGCGAAAACCAAATGTTTTTAGAGAGAGAGAACACATAGAGCAAGAGAAGAGAAAACCCTAGAATAATCTCGAATCCAAGGCAAATGAACAGGTCAAGCAATAATACAATTGATCAGACGCATCTAACGATCACAACCCTTCCACGTGGCTTCATCTTATCCTTTGAAATATTAAGGAATGAGTTGCTGGGTTGCAGTCAAATATAGGCTAGACTCTTCATATAAAATATGGGTTTCATCATAGGGCCAACAATATTATCATAGTGGGCTACATCATTGGGCCCAAATTGTTAAGCATAAAACTTAACAATCTCCACCTTATTTGGCAATTTGGGTTTCTTAGCAGACTGGAGGTTAACACTTCCTTCAACTTCATTTGTTCTATGTACCTGAAATAAACACTAATCAGTAATGACATTTACGAGATTCAAACAATCCCTAAATTTGTATAGAGGCAGTATTTTAGTCCCCATGTCTGCACGATTACAGTTAGTTGAAATCTTTTCAATTTTCATGATTTCTTTTTCTAAAACATCTCTTATAAAATGAGAATTAACATCTATATGTTTAGTTCTATCATGACAGACGGGATTTCTACTAACATATATAGCAGATTGACTATCAGAGAATATAACAGCATTTTTATCAGAAAAACCAATGTCATTTGGCAAGTTTTTCAGCCAAATACCTTCTTTTACTGCATCTGTAGCTACAATATATTCACCCTCTGTTGAAGATAAGGCTACAATCTTTTGTAGCTATGATTTCCAGCTTATGCAGGTATCATTTCGAAATCCATCAGCTAAAAGTTCCTGCAGCTGCCTGTTTTGCTCTATAATACAAAACTCTTTTGCATTCAATACACCAACTTCTAAGAGAATTTTAGAGAGCTTATTTATTGAAAATTATTGAGTTTATTCAAGTTTTATCCAATTCATTTATCACAAGAATCTTTTGATTGATTGAAAACTTGTTCTTCTTCTACTTTATCAAAGATTCCATTTTTGCAAAGAAACTTCATCTCATCTATTTTCTTATATTGACAAAAGTTTTTCTTTGCCAACACTCATTTGAAGAGTAAATCTCTTTCTATACTTAACTTTATATTATTTTTTTAGAGAGATTTATTGGTTGAAAACTTTGGCACATTGATCTAAAATATTTCACCATTCATCAAAGTTTTGCAACATAAAACACTTGAACTTAAACAATTGCTATCTATTGATGTGTTATCCTAACTTTCTAAATACTTGACTTGATTATATCATTGTTAAGAGAGTTGTTTCAATTGTAAAATTATCTTTCATATCTTTATGGTTTCAAGAACCTTGTGAAAACTCGATCGTTATTAAAGTTAGTTGCACCTTGTTGTAAGTCACCTAAGGATAAGTGTTCCTTATTGTAAGTCACTTAAGGATCGGTACTTCTTGTTTGTAAGTGACCACTTTTAGTGAATTTGGCCTCGCTCATGACGGAGAGCTTGGTAACGGGGACGTAGAATACCTTGTGTATCGAACCCCATTAAATTGGCTTGTTATCTTTACTTATTGCAATTTACTTACATAACCATTTACATCGTGATATATTTCCTTAATTGCATATACTTGAATTAAGCTATCGAATTTGCACACTCTTCTCATCTTGCTACATCTTGCTTATTTGTAACTCGTATTATAAATAGTTTTGAGACTAAATGTCGAAAAAGTTTCAAAAACCAATTCACGCCCCTCTTGGTTAGTTATTATTGGGTTATCAGGTCCCACAAGGCGTGTTAAGAAATTTGTACGACAAATTTTGTGTATAAATACAAAAATCGTTACAAATTGAATTCTGAGAATTACAAGTGTATGTTATTTTCTTGTAACTGCATAGCTACAAGATACTCTAATTAATAACTTGAATATTTGAAGACGGGGTGTTACGTGGCTTGAATCCTGGACTTCGAGATTTGTTAAGAATTTGATTTGTTGAGGACTTAGCATGTTCGACACTTCACTTTCAAGGATTGGATTTGCAATTCAAGGCTTGGCACTACACCAAAAAACACATTTTGCAGCAGCCAAAAAAGGGTACGGTAGACCTTTTGCAGCATTTTAACGAGTGTTGCGGTCGAGGGAAGACTTTTTGCAGTGTTTTTTAAACGTTGCGAAAAACCATTTTGCAGCGTTTTTTAAACGTTACAATAGACCATTTTGCAGAGTTTTTTAAACGTTGTGAAAAACTCTTTTACAGCATTTTTTAAACGTTGCGATAGACCCTTTTACAAAAAAATTTCAACGTTGCCGTAGCCTTTTTTTTTTTTTACATTTATATATGGTAATTGACCGACAAAATTGAAAATGGCACCTTGTGAACAAATTTTGGAATTGCATAAAAATTGATAATTTCATTACAAATTTTTGAATCAATACAACATTAGAATGTGATACAATACAACATTGAATCACTACAACATTTGGATTTCCTGAGCATAACTTAAATACATTTTTGAATCAATACAACATTAGAAAACTATCAACTCTGGAGCCCTATACCATCTTGTAGCAACATAATCCATCTTGTAGCAACATTAGCATAATACCTTTGAGAAAAATGAACCACCCAACTCTGGAGCCATATACCATCTTGTAGCAACATAATCTTGTATTTGTACCATCATCCAAAAAACTATAAACTACCAACTCTTAGAAAATGGACAAATGACACTGAAGAATGAAAAAATAAAATATGAACAATTAGGCCCTGTTCTCTTTGTCGTTTTCCAACCATTTTCTTTTTTTTATTTTCTCAAAACAGTGAAAACGCGTTCTCTATCTTATTTTCGAAAACGTGTTTTGAAAAATGAAAAAAAAAAAAAAGATAACTGAAAATGGAAAACGATGAAAACATCGTTTTACAAAATTGAGGCCCAAACTCACCAAAATTAGAAAACACGCGACACGCAATCTCCTTTCACTCTCCCTCACACCCAACTCTCTCACTCTCCCTCTCATGGTCACTCTCCCTCTCTCTGCAAATCCATCTCCAGCCGCAAACCCCATCCGAAAAACGAGGTCAAAGAGGATCGCGTTGGCTGGGGACGAAGGATTGTTCTACTGGATCTTCGAATTTTGGGGATGTTTGTTCCGGTGTCGCCGAATCGAAGCCTGAAACGACGGGCAGTTTGAATCAATCCTCAAATCAAGGTTTTGATTCTTTGCTTGTGCTTATTTAATTATTTGCTTGCTATTACATTTGTGAGTTGTTGGGGGTCCGATTTGCCCTCTATTTTTTTATTTGCTTGGTGTGGAAATGGAGAAGGGATGCCAGGTTGATTTCGTAGGGGGAAGGGTAGCTTGTGGTGGAGGTGGTGCTGGAGGTGGACGTGGACGTGGAATTTTTCGAACAGTTTATGGAATTGTGATGATCTCGGTTTCTGGAGGTGTTTGAGGTGGAATGGAATTGTTTGAAGTGGAATTGTTAATAGTATTTTAGAATGGCAGATTAGGTGGAGGTGGAATTGTTTGAATGGTTTGTGGAGGTGGAATTCATTGAACGATGTCTGGCGGTGTAGGTAGAGACTAAACCCAGTTAACTGATGCACCCCTATAGATTAGTTAGATACTTGAGAATAAACTTCATAGGGGGTCATTGTTGGAATGCAGCATTCAGAAATGAATGTAAGATTGAAACCCTTGACCCCACAATGAGTGATTGTCTAATTTGAAGAACTAAAAGTATATAATTTCATTTTTATCACATAGTTTTAGTTCTTCAAATTAGACAATCTCTCATGCCTTAATGTGACTCAATTATCAAGCCTTAATGTTGACGAAATCGACGATTTGGTGTCACGTAGATCTGTTAACGAAATGATTTTGTACTAAACTAAACCGTTGGTTTTTCACAGAAAAATAAGCATGTGATTCATATGAAGAAAATTATTAGCTACTATACACTTACTTGGGTTTTCATTTTTCAGTGTAACATTAAAATTGTATTTCAACTTAAGATGAGCCACCGAATAGATTATTATTATCATTCTCTTTAATATATATTTGTTTAGTAAACATTTCATTCAAATTTTTGTTCTCGTTTTAATTCTTGTTAAATGATTAAATTAGTTGACTGAATTTCTCATTGAACTCCACGAGACATCATTCATTTAACTTTTGACTTTCCATTTTGAACTCTTAATTAGTTCTTATTATCGTTAAAATCAATGTAGTGTCTAAAATCTCGACCAATGGATTATTAATCAATGAATGTGGGTTTTTTCTTTATTTTGATTTTACTTTTCCTTTGCTAGAAGATATTTTTGACTTAACAGAGTATCAAATATTAACGTTACATTAATCGACCAAAAAATAGCAAAAATAAATTATTCCATTTTTAAAAAAAATAGAAAATAGTCTACCAGTTTAGCGAAGGAAAAGGAAAACACATGTTTTACTTCACAAAATCTGGGATGCTGATCGTTCAATATATAAATCGTACTTGTTCATTTTATGTGCATTTTCCTTTTACTATTATCTTCACTACATTATTGCAA